>CM046307.1:58171462-60571462 GCA_025267735.1 Mactra quadrangularis
AATCTACATTCAGGCACCAAAAAACGCGTGCAAACCTCGGTACACCAGGATGAGGGGCCAATTTTTGCTGTTCTATAGCCCTATATAGCCATATTGCACGGTATACTTTGCGGCTCTGTTGCCATGGCGCACCTCGGTGTGCGAATGTGATTTTTTGCAGTTAGGTTGCTAACCATCTAGGGCACCTGAAAAACGTGTTTAAACACCAAACCCACCACGTTTAGGCACCGAGAATACCCGTGCAAATCTCGGGACACCAGGATGAGGGGCGACTTTGGGGCCCTGTAGCCACTGCGCATCTCACTGCGCAGGTATGATTTTTGTGTAAATAGGTTGCTAACTACGTAGGGCATCGGGAAAATGTGTTTAAACAAGTAAGTAACTACATTCAGGCACCAAAAAACGCGTGCAAACCTCGGTACACCAGGATGAGGGGCCAATTTTTGCTGTTCTATAGCCCTATATAGCCATATTGCACGGTATACTTTGCGGCTCTGTTGCCATGGCGCACCTCGGTGTGCGAATGTGATTTTTTGCAGTTAGGTTGCTAACCATCTAGGGCACCTGAAAAACGTGTTTAAACACCAAACCCACCACGTTTAGGCACCGAGAATACCCGTGCAAATCTCGGGACACCAGGATGAGGGGCGACTTTGGGGCCCTGTAGCCACTGCGCATCTCACTGCGCAGGTATGATTTTTGTGTAAATAGGTTGCTAACTACGTAGGGCATCGGGAAAATGTGTTTAAACAAGTAAGTAACTACATTCAGGCACCAAAAAACGCGTGCAAACCTCGGTACACCAGGATGAGGGGCCAATTTTTGCTGTTCTATAGCCCTATATAGCCATATTGCACGGTATACTTTGCGGCTCTGTTGCCATGGCGCACCTCGGTGTGCGAATGTGATTTTTTGCAGTTAGGTTGCTAACCATCTAGGGCACCTGAAAAACGTGTTTAAACACCAAACCCACCACGTTTAGGCACCGAGAATACCCGTGCAAATCTCGGGACACCAGGATGAGGGGCGACTTTGGGGCCCTGTAGCCACTGCGCATCTCACTGCGCAGGTATGATTTTTGTGTAAATAGGTTGCTAACTACGTAGGGCATCGGGAAAATGTGTTTAAACAAGTAAGTAACTACATTCAGGCACCAAAAAACGCGTGCAAACCTCGGTACACCAGGATGAGGGGCCAATTTTTGCTGTTCTATAGCCCTATATAGCCATATTGCACGGTATACTTTGCGGCTCTGTTGCCATGGCGCACCTCGGTGTGCGAATGTGATTTTTTGCAGTTAGGTTGCTAACCATCTAGGGCACCTGAAAAACGTGTTTAAACACCAAACCCACCACGTTTAGGCACCGAGAATACCCGTGCAAATCTCGGGACACCAGGATGAGGGGCGACTTTGGGGCCCTGTAGCCACTGCGCATCTCACTGCGCAGGTATGATTTTTGTGTAAATAGGTTGCTAACTACGTAGGGCATCGGGAAAATGTGTTTAAACAAGTAAGTAACTACATTCAGGCACCAAAAAACGCGTGCAAACCTCGGTACACCAGGATGAGGGGCCAATTTTTGCTGTTCTATAGCCCTATATAGCCATATTGCACGGTATACTTTGCGGCTCTGTTGCCATGGCGCACCTCGGTGTGCGAATGTGATTTTTTGCAGTTAGGTTGCTAACCATCTAGGGCACCTGAAAAACGTGTTTAAACACCAAACCCACCACGTTTAGGCACCGAGAATACCCGTGCAAATCTCGGGACACCAGGATGAGGGGCGACTTTGGGGCCCTGTAGCCACTGCGCATCTCACTGCGCAGGTATGATTTTTGTGTAAATAGGTTGCTAACTACGTAGGGCATCGGGAAAATGTGTTTAAACAAGTAAGTAACTACATTCAGGCACCAAAAAACGCGTGCAAACCTCGGTACACCAGGATGAGGGGCCAATTTTTGCTGTTCTATAGCCCTATATAGCCATATTGCACGGTATACTTTGCGGCTCTGTTGCCATGGCGCACCTCGGTGTGCGAATGTGATTTTTTGCAGTTAGGTTGCTAACCATCTAGGGCACCTGAAAAACGTGTTTAAACACCAAACCCACCACGTTTAGGCACCGAGAATACCCGTGCAAATCTCGGGACACCAGGATGAGGGGCGACTTTGGGGCCCTGTAGCCACTGCGCATCTCACTGCGCAGGTATGATTTTTGTGTAAATAGGTTGCTAACTACGTAGGGCATCGGGAAAATGTGTTTAAACAAGTAAGTAACTACATTCAGGCACCAAAAAACGCGTGCAAACCTCGGTACACCAGGATGAGGGGCCAATTTTTGCTGTTCTATAGCCCTATATAGCCATATTGCACGGTATACTTTGCGGCTCTGTTGCCATGGCGCACCTCGGTGTGCGAATGTGATTTTTTGCAGTTAGGTTGCTAACCATCTAGGGCACCTGAAAAACGTGTTTAAACACCAAACCCACCACGTTTAGGCACCGAGAATACCCGTGCAAATCTCGGGACACCAGGATGAGGGGCGACTTTGGGGCCCTGTAGCCACTGCGCATCTCACTGCGCAGGTATGATTTTTGTGTAAATAGGTTGCTAACTACGTAGGGCATCGGGAAAATGTGTTTAAACAAGTAAGTAACTACATTCAGGCACCAAAAAACGCGTGCAAACCTCGGTACACCAGGATGAGGGGCCAATTTTTGCTGTTCTATAGCCCTATATAGCCATATTGCACGGTATACTTTGCGGCTCTGTTGCCATGGCGCACCTCGGTGTGCGAATGTGATTTTTTGCAGTTAGGTTGCTAACCATCTAGGGCACCTGAAAAACGTGTTTAAACACCAAACCCACCACGTTTAGGCACCGAGAATACCCGTGCAAATCTCGGGACACCAGGATGAGGGGCGACTTTGGGGCCCTGTAGCCACTGCGCATCTCACTGCGCAGGTATGATTTTTGTGTAAATAGGTTGCTAACTACGTAGGGCATCGGGAAAATGTGTTTAAACAAGTAAGTAACTACATTCAGGCACCAAAAAACGCGTGCAAACCTCGGTACACCAGGATGAGGGGCCAATTTTTGCTGTTCTATAGCCCTATATAGCCATATTGCACGGTATACTTTGCGGCTCTGTTGCCATGGCGCACCTCGGTGTGCGAATGTGATTTTTTGCAGTTAGGTTGCTAACCATCTAGGGCACCTGAAAAACGTGTTTAAACACCAAACCCACCACGTTTAGGCACCGAGAATACCCGTGCAAATCTCGGGACACCAGGATGAGGGGCGACTTTGGGGCCCTGTAGCCACTGCGCATCTCACTGCGCAGGTATGATTTTTGTGTAAATAGGTTGCTAACTACGTAGGGCATCGGGAAAATGTGTTTAAACAAGTAAGTAACTACATTCAGGCACCAAAAAACGCGTGCAAACCTCGGTACACCAGGATGAGGGGCCAATTTTTGCTGTTCTATAGCCCTATATAGCCATATTGCACGGTATACTTTGCGGCTCTGTTGCCATGGCGCACCTCGGTGTGCGAATGTGATTTTTTGCAGTTAGGTTGCTAACCATCTAGGGCACCTGAAAAACGTGTTTAAACACCAAACCCACCACGTTTAGGCACCGAGAATACCCGTGCAAATCTCGGGACACCAGGATGAGGGGCGACTTTGGGGCCCTGTAGCCACTGCGCATCTCACTGCGCAGGTATGATTTTTGTGTAAATAGGTTGCTAACTACGTAGGGCATCGGGAAAATGTGTTTAAACAAGTAAGTAACTACATTCAGGCACCAAAAAACGCGTGCAAACCTCGGTACACCAGGATGAGGGGCCAATTTTTGCTGTTCTATAGCCCTATATAGCCATATTGCACGGTATACTTTGCGGCTCTGTTGCCATGGCGCACCTCGGTGTGCGAATGTGATTTTTTGCAGTTAGGTTGCTAACCATCTAGGGCACCTGAAAAACGTGTTTAAACACCAAACCCACCACGTTTAGGCACCGAGAATACCCGTGCAAATCTCGGGACACCAGGATGAGGGGCGACTTTGGGGCCCTGTAGCCACTGCGCATCTCACTGCGCAGGTATGATTTTTGTGTAAATAGGTTGCTAACTACGTAGGGCATCGGGAAAATGTGTTTAAACAAGTAAGTAACTACATTCAGGCACCAAAAAACGCGTGCAAACCTCGGTACACCAGGATGAGGGGCCAATTTTTGCTGTTCTATAGCCCTATATAGCCATATTGCACGGTATACTTTGCGGCTCTGTTGCCATGGCGCACCTCGGTGTGCGAATGTGATTTTTTGCAGTTAGGTTGCTAACCATCTAGGGCACCTGAAAAACGTGTTTAAACACCAAACCCACCACGTTTAGGCACCGAGAATACCCGTGCAAATCTCGGGACACCAGGATGAGGGGCGACTTTGGGGCCCTGTAGCCACTGCGCATCTCACTGCGCAGGTATGATTTTTGTGTAAATAGGTTGCTAACTACGTAGGGCATCGGGAAAATGTGTTTAAACAAGTAAGTAACTACATTCAGGCACCAAAAAACGCGTGCAAACCTCGGTACACCAGGATGAGGGGCCAATTTTTGCTGTTCTATAGCCCTATATAGCCATATTGCACGGTATACTTTGCGGCTCTGTTGCCATGGCGCACCTCGGTGTGCGAATGTGATTTTTTGCAGTTAGGTTGCTAACCATCTAGGGCACCTGAAAAACGTGTTTAAACACCAAACCCACCACGTTTAGGCACCGAGAATACCCGTGCAAATCTCGGGACACCAGGATGAGGGGCGACTTTGGGGCCCTGTAGCCACTGCGCATCTCACTGCGCAGGTATGATTTTTGTGTAAATAGGTTGCTAACTACGTAGGGCATCGGGAAAATGTGTTTAAACAAGTAAGTAACTACATTCAGGCACCAAAAAACGCGTGCAAACCTCGGTACACCAGGATGAGGGGCCAATTTTTGCTGTTCTATAGCCCTATATAGCCATATTGCACGGTATACTTTGCGGCTCTGTTGCCATGGCGCACCTCGGTGTGCGAATGTGATTTTTTGCAGTTAGGTTGCTAACCATCTAGGGCACCTGAAAAACGTGTTTAAACACCAAACCCACCACGTTTAGGCACCGAGAATACCCGTGCAAATCTCGGGACACCAGGATGAGGGGCGACTTTGGGGCCCTGTAGCCACTGCGCATCTCACTGCGCAGGTATGATTTTTGTGTAAATAGGTTGCTAACTACGTAGGGCATCGGGAAAATGTGTTTAAACAAGTAAGTAACTACATTCAGGCACCAAAAAACGCGTGCAAACCTCGGTACACCAGGATGAGGGGCCAATTTTTGCTGTTCTATAGCCCTATATAGCCATATTGCACGGTATACTTTGCGGCTCTGTTGCCATGGCGCACCTCGGTGTGCGAATGTGATTTTTTGCAGTTAGGTTGCTAACCATCTAGGGCACCTGAAAAACGTGTTTAAACACCAAACCCACCACGTTTAGGCACCGAGAATACCCGTGCAAATCTCGGGACACCAGGATGAGGGGCGACTTTGGGGCCCTGTAGCCACTGCGCATCTCACTGCGCAGGTATGATTTTTGTGTAAATAGGTTGCTAACTACGTAGGGCATCGGGAAAATGTGTTTAAACAAGTAAGTAACTACATTCAGGCACCAAAAAACGCGTGCAAACCTCGGTACACCAGGATGAGGGGCCAATTTTTGCTGTTCTATAGCCCTATATAGCCATATTGCACGGTATACTTTGCGGCTCTGTTGCCATGGCGCACCTCGGTGTGCGAATGTGATTTTTTGCAGTTAGGTTGCTAACCATCTAGGGCACCTGAAAAACGTGTTTAAACACCAAACCCACCACGTTTAGGCACCGAGAATACCCGTGCAAATCTCGGGACACCAGGATGAGGGGCGACTTTGGGGCCCTGTAGCCACTGCGCATCTCACTGCGCAGGTATGATTTTTGTGTAAATAGGTTGCTAACTACGTAGGGCATCGGGAAAATGTGTTTAAACAAGTAAGTAACTACATTCAGGCACCAAAAAACGCGTGCAAACCTCGGTACACCAGGATGAGGGGCCAATTTTTGCTGTTCTATAGCCCTATATAGCCATATTGCACGGTATACTTTGCGGCTCTGTTGCCATGGCGCACCTCGGTGTGCGAATGTGATTTTTTGCAGTTAGGTTGCTAACCATCTAGGGCACCTGAAAAACGTGTTTAAACACCAAACCCACCACGTTTAGGCACCGAGAATACCCGTGCAAATCTCGGGACACCAGGATGAGGGGCGACTTTGGGGCCCTGTAGCCACTGCGCATCTCACTGCGCAGGTATGATTTTTGTGTAAATAGGTTGCTAACTACGTAGGGCATCGGGAAAATGTGTTTAAACAAGTAAGTAACTACATTCAGGCACCAAAAAACGCGTGCAAACCTCGGTACACCAGGATGAGGGGCCAATTTTTGCTGTTCTATAGCCCTATATAGCCATATTGCACGGTATACTTTGCGGCTCTGTTGCCATGGCGCACCTCGGTGTGCGAATGTGATTTTTTGCAGTTAGGTTGCTAACCATCTAGGGCACCTGAAAAACGTGTTTAAACACCAAACCCACCACGTTTAGGCACCGAGAATACCCGTGCAAATCTCGGGACACCAGGATGAGGGGCGACTTTGGGGCCCTGTAGCCACTGCGCATCTCACTGCGCAGGTATGATTTTTGTGTAAATAGGTTGCTAACTACGTAGGGCATCGGGAAAATGTGTTTAAACAAGTAAGTAACTACATTCAGGCACCAAAAAACGCGTGCAAACCTCGGTACACCAGGATGAGGGGCCAATTTTTGCTGTTCTATAGCCCTATATAGCCATATTGCACGGTATACTTTGCGGCTCTGTTGCCATGGCGCACCTCGGTGTGCGAATGTGATTTTTTGCAGTTAGGTTGCTAACCATCTAGGGCACCTGAAAAACGTGTTTAAACACCAAACCCACCACGTTTAGGCACCGAGAATACCCGTGCAAATCTCGGGACACCAGGATGAGGGGCGACTTTGGGGCCCTGTAGCCACTGCGCATCTCACTGCGCAGGTATGATTTTTGTGTAAATAGGTTGCTAACTACGTAGGGCATCGGGAAAATGTGTTTAAACAAGTAAGTAACTACATTCAGGCACCAAAAAACGCGTGCAAACCTCGGTACACCAGGATGAGGGGCCAATTTTTGCTGTTCTATAGCCCTATATAGCCATATTGCACGGTATACTTTGCGGCTCTGTTGCCATGGCGCACCTCGGTGTGCGAATGTGATTTTTTGCAGTTAGGTTGCTAACCATCTAGGGCACCTGAAAAACGTGTTTAAACACCAAACCCACCACGTTTAGGCACCGAGAATACCCGTGCAAATCTCGGGACACCAGGATGAGGGGCGACTTTGGGGCCCTGTAGCCACTGCGCATCTCACTGCGCAGGTATGATTTTTGTGTAAATAGGTTGCTAACTACGTAGGGCATCGGGAAAATGTGTTTAAACAAGTAAGTAACTACATTCAGGCACCAAAAAACGCGTGCAAACCTCGGTACACCAGGATGAGGGGCCAATTTTTGCTGTTCTATAGCCCTATATAGCCATATTGCACGGTATACTTTGCGGCTCTGTTGCCATGGCGCACCTCGGTGTGCGAATGTGATTTTTTGCAGTTAGGTTGCTAACCATCTAGGGCACCTGAAAAACGTGTTTAAACACCAAACCCACCACGTTTAGGCACCGAGAATACCCGTGCAAATCTCGGGACACCAGGAGGCGACGCCTTTTTTTGCTATACACGTGACTGGCAGGGGCGGACAACTCTGCCCCAAAGTGGGTCCGGGGAGCCGGATCCTTGACAACTGGTAATATGAGGATAAATTACAAAATAATTTTCAATTATTAGTTATCATATCATAATATATTATACGGGTTAAATTGTTCACTGGTTGATCTAGAGTTGGCCTAATTTCAGGTTGAGTTGTCAGTGGTTGAGTTGTCCACGGGTTGAGTTAAACTGGACCCGTTTGTGCTAGCTCCTAAGAATTTACATTCGCTATACCTCGGGCAATACGCTTGGAATCAGTTTGAAGTAATAATTGAAACGCAACATTGGCATTTGAGCTTTCAAATATAGCAACTTTAAATATTCTAAACCTCGAATATGCAATTCATTCTCCAAAGTTTCTATCATTACGAAATTTGACCCCGGCCAGTTCGACACTACGCCTCGAAAAATAACGTATACAATCAAAGCACTGTAACTTCCGACTCTTAGATACACTAGATCGATTCTAAATATCAATCACGTTCTTTGAATAAATTATATTCTAACATATAGGCACGTGCACTTTTACTCTTTATTCAATGTGACGTCATCTATGCTTTATTATTCAACAAAATATAGTTCGTGACGGCTGTTATAATTTTACTCCCCACGTTAAATAAGCAAAGCCGAAAATTGTGCCCGAGTTTATAAGGGTTGACTGTAACAGGACCTTGGAACATGTTAGTGAATGTAAAACATGTACTAACCTTATTACTTGAACGAAAATGGTCTAAATTGAGTTTAAAACGATTCTAGCATAAAAAGACCTACTTTAAGACGTTTTCTAAGTCCCAGCATTTCCCGGTTCCGCTGTCTCATTTCATCCTGTCCTTCATCCGACGATCATGCCAGCCATTATACAAAAAATACAAAGATTGACTATTTAATTAAAGCCAAACTGTGCATAGCATAATATAATGGAACTGGCTATATGTAATCTTTCAAGTTTCATAATTATCCAAGCTGACACGAGCAGCGCTGAATTTCCGAAAATCCATTCTTCCTTGACACTTACTTTACTTTACTTTACTGGAGATGAGGTCGCAAGACGTCATTCGTCTTCTGTAACCCCCCCCCCCATGGATTTGTACCCAGTTCTGATCCGGTAAGGTGGTTACGCGTTCATAAATCCAATTTATATCCAACCTTTTCAAAAATTCTCAATTAAATTGTCTGATAACACACTACTATACAGTTAACATCCAATTATTTAAGCTGTATTTGCAATATTCCGTCGAAAACATCGAACTTTAAATTTTGCTACATCATCATGTGAAAATGGGGACGAATCGTCTTAACTCTGATATTTTGGGGACGGATGTGACTGGGCACGGATCGTCTAGAGGGAGAATAGTCTTGGGGACGGATCGTCCGTATACCCATTATAAGCCCGATGTGGCCAGATGGGTTATCATCTGAATTATCATTGTATCACTGTTTATACACATATATTATTTAAATACTATAAGCTCTTGATCAGTTGACTTGTGCGCTACCGGCTGAGCTAGCCGGGTGGCGTTATATATTTTTAATTAAGGTCCTAAGAATTTACAAAATAATATTCATTTCTTATATATAACGTTACATGCAAGTGATCAAAATTTTTATCAATGTCTAATAAGTTTGAGATTTTATATATAGCTTCGAATAAATCCTTTGTTTTAAGCTATTATTTCATTTTTGTTGGTAGATATGAGATATAGGGGTGTATTATGATCTATTTCGTGTTGGTAAATGATTCAATTTTTCAGTGTGGCAATACCGCGTGATTGTGACGTCAAAATATGCATCAAAACAAAGACGAAAAGTGTAAACATTTGCTCCACTTGGAAACCAAAAATAGCCGTAAGTATTTTATTTCTTCATCGATTTCTATGGGACATGTGTCAGTCTAAGGAGAAAAATGTAACCTTTCCACTGAATATAGTATCTCCATCAGCAGCTGAACCGTTTTTACAAACACTTCGTGAAACCTTGGATTTTTTTGCTTGCGAGCAGACTTCAGTGCCAAGCATTGTCAGAATATCAATGAATATTACATAAACATAAATACAATATTCAACTAATTTATTTTGGTTGGATTGTAACACAAGTTCTTACAACATACACTGAACAAAAGTTCTAACCGATCACTTTTCAAATTTTGACTATTTCATAACGGGCCAATGGATCCTTATTAAATTTTGCAGAGGTGATTTTTGTGTCATTTTCTACCGATTTGTGGGGGAAAAATTTGATACGGTCCGATGCACTCAATCGGCACACAGGGTGTGGTTTACACATTTTGAATTATTAAATTTCACTTTGCATGAATCCTTGTTAACTTTATAAGTGAAAAAAAAACATAAAACATTGCACGAATGTCGATCCTGTCGGCGAGTTGTAACCTTTGTTCTTGGTATTCAGCGTCAGTTAGAAACGATTTCGGTCCTTTGCTACATCGTCCAAAGTCGCGATCGTCGAGCATACCCAACTTTTAGACCCATCAAGATTTTCGCTGTTTGATACAGTCATATAGCTCTGACTGCAGATACATCAGTTTTGCGATAACATAATCTACAAGCCTTGACCCCATGTTGTGATCGATAAGTAAGATAAGGATCATAGATCACGATCATAACCATATAGATTTCATTTTATTATTGATTTGTATTATTGTCCATTGTGCATGAGGTGTAAATTAGCAGATGAAGATGTCACTACTTTAGTGGTGACATTTTGTATACATGACAGTTAGTTGAAACAGGGATTTTATATAACTAATGTTTACATGTAAAATGTTATATAAAATCCCCGGTTGAAAAAAAATTAACGAATGAAATGAAATGAAATATTGATTGTTTAATTATGTTTGAAATATATTACACTATTTCATCTGCTTTTTATTAATTAATTGACCGTCCGTTAATTTTGATATGCCACATTTTTATTTTTAATAAAAGCTTTAAAGTGAAATGATTAAATTAGATTTCAACAACTTATTCAATCTTCGTCGTTATTGTTAAGCCGTCAGTAACTTGTTTTTGTTTCGTTTGTCCGTTGCAATATTTTACTTTGACTGAAATGTCTGCGCATTCATTAGTATAACTGTTTAATTAATTTCACCTTTTGAATGCAATTGTTTTACTTGAATAAACTAGTCATTAAAAGAAGTTTTCTCGATATCTTCGTTAATACCCCCGTTACACCAAACTCGTTCTCACTACGTTCTGAAAAAATTGGACCGAACGAGCATCAACTGTGTGCAAACGGACTGAACGTAGTTCCAACTTTCTACGGTCTGTGTTCGAACGTTATGGACGAGCTCGGACGGGGTTGAACGGGAATGGGGTTTCAGAACTTTGAGTCGACTCAAAATATTTTTGCGGCCATTCCGTTCTGCAATTAGACTGAGTGACAACGTACTGACAACGGAAAGGACGTACTACGAACGGAATTGCCGTACTAGCATCGTACTAGGGACGTGCCTTGTCGTAGTTCGATCGGGCCACAATTTGCAGTACGTTTACACCCCGACCTGTTCCGTTTGTAACTCGTTCATTCCGTTTGCACACAGACTTAACTCGACTTAATTACGTCCATAGTGCGTTGTTATCCCGTCTAAATGGACAAAAACAAAATACGAAGTTCTGAACCAGTTTGCAACACGTTTACACACAGTTCTTAAAGTTCGCAGTAGGTTCTCGGTACGTTCTACTCGTTGTTAGTAAGTCTGTTGCGTTCGTTTGCAGTTCGTACCACGTCCATAACGTCTACAGTACGATCTGACAAGGTTTAATACAAATACAGACCATTTCTCACCAAGTTATCATCTCGGCCCAAGCTCTTTGCCTAGAACCATGGAAGTCGTTAATGCTTTGAATGTTGGCTTTGTACTCTTTTTTATAGAAGTGGAGCGAGAATACAATTACATGGTAGAGGAGAAACTTCCTCATTTTTAATAACTGACTCAGGAGGCTTAGTATCTTGTGGCTTATCTTGAGGCTGGTCTTCAAGAGCTTCACATGTGCAGGTGATTTTGGAAGGAATTCTTTTGAATTCCTTTCTATGTCAGCGCTCTTGGAAATTTGAAAAAGAACGAACAACACCTTCAACTCAATAGAAATCAATGAGTCAATGCGATCAAGAAATAGCGCAGCAGAAAAATATGTGTACTATCAAAAGTAGATAAGTTGAAAAAGTAATTTCAACAAATACTTAAAATTATGATATTAAATGGTTTTTTACACGTGAATCAAACAACTTTCTAACTGTGCACGGAAAGAACTTTTTCTATTATTGCGCAGTAGTATCTACCACACGATTGTATATATATACAATTTTAACGAGCGTTTACCTCAGCAGGGGTTTACTTTGAGAGCGTAGAGCGCTGGACATTTTTCGAAGTTAAGCAACGAAATGTAAGGTTAATCTTTGGATGGGTGTCCGTAGAGGTTTAGTGACAGCGCGGAGCGAGTATCGTAAATGTTTTTTGTTTTTTTTAATAGACCGCAACAAATTAACCGTTATGTTCGTCTGATTTCTTGCACCTTAAAATATAAAAAAAATGCGTCCGCACCTTGAAATTGACGCATAATAAATTTAGGAAAATCAGAAGTTTTCACACTAGACCAAGTAGAAATTGAACTAAAAATTAAAAATTTTAGTTCTAAATAGCAAAATAAATCAGAAAATTTCACTGTTACGGTAAAACAGTAATGTATTCTTGCTAACATACGGCATTAGAAATTACAATGACACAATCCATTGTTCAGAAATATGATAACTGCACTCTCTCTCTTAGACCGTAAACTGTACATTTACTCACTCTACACACCTTATCTTGATCTGTGGCGTCATACGTGTCTTTGTAGTGTAAAATATGAAGATTGATCCATAGAGAACAGATAGGACAGGGAGAAAAATTTACATTGAATTTCCAACAATTTTGATGTCCCAAAATAACATATTAGGCTTGATTTAATTCTTGTGATATTATTGGACATTAGCATAATTTACCAAAATCTAATTACATTGTACATGTATACACAAAAAGTGAACCGGGGTAATCTGTGCTTCGTAGTTATCTAGTATTAACAAAAGTAATACCAAAGACAAATGAAGTTATATTTCCGTATGAACTGATGAAGGTGTAAACCTCTTCTACCCTACTTCTAACTAGTTTTAAATTCAATTTAATTTTCATCTGGAGTAATTGTTAACTTGCTTTATATTACCTAGAACTAATTATTACGTGATTACACTATAGTCTATAGATATATGGTTATATGTTATATAAGAAAGTCCATACCTTTTCTGCTCTTTTTAACTTATGGTAAATAAATGTCTTAGAAACCGCACAAATTTATTCTTCGCTTTCGTTCGCTTCTCAAAATTCAAAATATGGAAAAAGAATTTGATTGCTCTTTAGCTCCATTCTTTAGAACAAAATACATAGAACATGTGATCAATTTGTCGTGGCCTTAACTCAATGGCAACACATTGTTTAGGTTACATCGTGACCAGCAATCCACCTGTTCCTGAAAATACTCAATCTCTGGATTACTACTAGATGCAATTCAGTGACTGAACACTGCCGTATTAAAATGATTTAGAATCAGTGGTAGGAGGGAGAATGACCGTAGAAATTATTTCATGGCATAGCTCCACGAAAGTATGCCCTGTCCATGAATCAAAACATACAACTTCTCGATCAGTAGCATAATATGCATGTAAAATGAAATATGAAACACATTCGATTATGAATGATAGAGATATGATGATGGATATCGAAATAGTAACTTTGGACTCCTAAAATCGTTCAAAAATTCCTTCCAACAGTACTTTCAGTACTTTGATTAATCGTTTGGAAGCGATTGCCTTAACACGCACCGTCTGTCTGATTCTACTCTTTTTTGGAGGCTTGGTGGTCACAGTGATGCTTGACGAATTGTGTCCTCAAAGCTTGAAGCGCGGAACGAGAATGAGAACAGGAAGAAACGTCCTGGATATTTATAGCAATCGGGTCAGAACGTGACGTTATTTCGTTCAAAACGCACTAAGATTGAGATAAGAACGTACTTAGAACGAGTTGAACTGTCTTAAACGGGATGGTCAATGTAAAGAAGTTTAGAAGAACTAGTTATGAACGGGTTAAAACTGACTACGAACGGGATAAAAACGAAATGCACGCAACGAGAACTGGTTCTGAACGAACTATGATCGTATAGCTGATATTTTTCGACTTAAACGGCACGTTCTAACTCGTTCACAACCAGTTTCGCAATATTTTTAGGACGGGGTCGAACGTTCTGAGAACTAGTTTGGTGTAACGGGGCCCTAAAAGAAAAAAATAACTGTATTGGTGAAATTAAACAATTACATGTCTCTCTTTCAGTTATCATTATGCCGCCAAAAAATCTACAATACTGAATAAATGTGTGAAAGTATTCATTTAGCAGAGAGTTTTGAATACATCGAAACACAAACTGTATGCATATTTATTATAAGCAACGAAGGAATATTTTTTCAAGTAAACTTGATTTAAAGTAATATCATTTTTATAATACTGATTTCAGTGGTTCTGATACATGTAGTCGAGTAAACCTTTATTGCTAGATCATTTGATAAATACAACTAATTATCAATAAAACAGCAACAGGAAGGTTATCCTGTCATAAAAGTGTATCCGCTGTGCCTTGCTATGCACAGTGTATTATACAATCACACCAGGGGTCCCTATATATGATAGCGCACATTATAGAATTAAGAAAAAAATACGTTAAAAATCCGAAACTTTTGGAAAAAAGTGCAAAACAGACCAAAACTTCATTTAGATATTTTAAAAATAAAAAATGCTCCGGAAACTAGAAATATTTAGCTTTTTCATGCCGTTTGCACAAATTTGATCAAAGAACCGGAAAGGCTTTGTTTTTAGCTTATATCAGCATGGGTATTTATTTTCCTTCTCAGTATTCTAGATATTGTAACGTGAGTAATCAAATAAAACCTTAAAACAGACCAAAACTTTTTAATTTTACAAAAATATAAAAACAACCTATTGAAAGAAGAAAGTTTAAACCTTTTAGCATCATTTGCACAAAATTGATATCTTAAAAAATAAAAGAGATATGGCCGTTTAAAGAATTTTTCCCTATACTTTTCTATTGAAAATCGAACATCGACTTGAGATCATGTATGGGTCTAAAAGTTGGACATGAAGACTCGATTAAAGTGTCATGCAACTTGAAATAGGGATGAACACATTGAGGATAATAAAATTATAGCATTTTTCTATTTCAACATTACTTTATCGATATTTTTAAAGATGTTTCCATGAACAGCCACTCATCTGTTTGATAGAGGCTCCAGCATTCAACATTCCATTGGCTACGCGACAATCCTGCATCGACATTCGTGCAATGTTTTATGTTTTTTCACTTATAAAGTTAACAAGGATTCATGCAAAGTGAAATTTAATACTCACCACTCTCTGAACGAACATTTCGTGTAAACCCCACCTTGAGTGCCGATTGAGTGCATCGGACCGTATCAAATTTTTTCCACAAATCGGTAGAAAATGACACAAAAATCACCCCTGTAAAATTTAAAAAGGATCCATTGGCCCGTTATAAAATAATTAAAATTTGAAAAGTGATTGGTTAGAACTTTTGTTCAGTGTATATTAATTTTTTTCAAGTCCACTTCCATGTCCCCAATTACTCAGCTAGTAGCATAAAGTATCTTGCTCAAGGAAACAACAGGATAAGTTTTGGATGGGATTTGACCCAAGGCGTAGCTTGCTAACCAATAATTACCAGCCCAATGTAGTAGGCCTAACTGCTTGGCCCAACTGCTCGTCATGCACACAAACACATGTACATAATTGGCAACATTCCAGGGGCATTGACTTTGTGTATAAAAGTTCACTTACAGTTTTACTATGTTATTCATTTTAACACTTGTTGAACTTTGTGTAATGTTAAGAGTAAAGTCTGTTTCATGAGATTTCACAACAATGTTATTGATAATTTTATCTTTAATCATTTGTAGTAAGGGATTAACAATTTCTTTTTGACACAACTGGAAAGACAAAACCTACCACTGTTCAGCATTTATTTTATCTTAGCCGGACCGACACAGGTATGTTATTTTTAGCTATGAATTGGAAATATCAATGATTTTTCGAAATATTTGAGAAAACCCTTGTAAGAATCACTGCTACTGCTCGCATACCAGTAGTTTCTCTGCATTAAACATGCCTCGTATAAAACTGTGTCTAGATCTTTATGATTGTAATCGTGAATATAAAGTTTTGTGCACGACAGAAATAACATTTCCAGACCAAACGGAGGACAGGTTGCTAGGCATTGTAGCCAATTCTAAAAACAGCTTGAAACTGTAGCCTTAAAATTTGGCTTGAAACTGGTGCCATAATTTCCAACTGAGAGAAAGGCAAGATTTACGCATTTATATTTTACAATATATATATATATATTGTAATTATTAAGTATAATTAATAAGTATATTAAAGGTATGTTGGAAAAATCAAAGGGAGGTAACTTGACAATTCCCTGTGATTTTGACGCATATTTTGACGTTCTGCGTAACTGTAAATGCTGTTCCGTGGAGGTGGGTTTTTAACCAGGTCTAAGTACGGTATAACGAGAATTTAACACAAACTTTTAATAACAACAACAACCGGAACTACTGGTCACGTGATCTTCCGGAAAAAGCCGCGAAATGAATTACTACATGTGAACTTTAGTTTTTAGAGAAAAATAAGCTTCAAGTTCAACATGGGAGTGTATCTTTCAGCGCCGGTTACGGAGAAAATCTCAGAAGACAAAGCATGTGCCAAATATAAGTATGGCGTGTCTTCTATGCAAGGATGGAGAATGTCACAAGAGGTGACTATTAAAATTTTGACTGCATTTATTTGCTTGACTTTTACCTTGGTGACAATGCCATTTACATCTCAATTTTTACCCCTTGATCTTTAATAGCTTCAGAAACATATTCTTATTGAATAACACTTCATGATTTTCTGTAACGAAGCTGTTTTTCGACTGGTAATATAACTGCAGTCATAGCATTCAACTTTCTTAAGCACCAGTCCGATTAATCTTGCTTAGTTCTAATCATAGATAGTTTTGGGTCTATATATGTCATAACTCACAGTAGTGAAACAGAGCTTGACAAATCCACTTGTTCAAGTTCAAATTACAGCAGGACAAGTGCAAATTCTAAGCTGCTCGTCCTATAGGACAAATTGCTTCCAAAACATTTGTCCAGCTCTGAGAAAAATGTAAGCTGTTGGATAGTTCAGTCAGGTTAGCACTCGTAAGTTAGGGGTCTCTTCTTCCTTTGTAAAGTCAGGAGTCGTTGCCGACTGTACATTTTGACCTGTGGAACATGAGAGGAGACAACAATTTCATCCAGATTAAAACATCAATATTTACAGATTTTAAAACTATGTACATTGGTCAGTTTAATTAAGCATGGAAGACGAAGGAACCACCCCTGATCAAGTCATTCAGGGCAGCTGAGAAACCTTCGTCTCTGGTTTGGCTCGGCTTGAGTCATGCTGCATATTTTTCTCGCCCTGTGTCATTTGGCATTTAAAATGGGGCTGTGACTTAATAACCTGGCCAGTTGAGAATTTAGATGGTCCTAAAATGGTCTGAGGTAAAAAAAGTTTGGGACAGAGTATGTCATGGTATGTACCTGTTCACATTATAATTTACAGTGAGAGGAATAGCTTTTTCAGCGTATCTCACGGGGCCGAATATGGGCCCCGTTCCCAATGCCAAAAAAGGACCATTTTTCCCAATTTCAAGAAAAAAATTCCCAATCTTATCAAATAATTCCCTTTGAACAGGATGTCTTTTGCCTTCACTAAAGAAACCACGAGATTTCATGCAAAAAATAATAAATACATGAGAATTTGCATTAAATGCCTCACTGAACGGTCAGAACAAACTCTTTAAGAGCACTGCAACACTTTCAGAGACACCAAAGCAAAACATATAAAGATTTAATGCAGAAAAATAAATGATGAAATTTCCAAATTGGTTTGATTTGTCGATATTTTTCCCCAAATCGGACTATTTACAGCGTCAAAAATTCCCAATTTAGGCAGGGGCCTTTTTCCCAAAACCCCCTGAAAAAGCCCTGTTAGGGAATGGATAGCTCAGTTAAGAGAGCACTTGCCTTGTAAGCTAAGGATCCTAGATTACAGTTCTGGTCAGGCTGTATATTTTTATCACCCAGTGACATTTACATAATATTTATACATACTATGAAAGAATCAACGATAGGTAACTACCTGGTAGGTAGCTTCCATATAAATGAAATTTAGGATGCCTTCGTTTCCATTGTTTCAAGTAAATACACATATTTCAAAACAATCATACCCCTATCTTGTAGCCAGGTCCTTAAGCTCCTAAAAGCTGCTGCATGATAAATGTCCTAGCATATTGTGTAGACCTGGTGCCACAGAATGTTTTGTTATTTTCAAGTCCTTGATAATATTGCTTTCTTTTATTTCAGGATGCTCATAATTGTATAAGTAATTTTGATGACAACACTTCTCTGTTTGCTGTATATGATGGTCATGGTGGTAGGTATACTTACAATCTACATTTATGTTTCTTGACAAATTATGCCTGAGCATTCTATATATAGAAGGTGAAGATATCTCCTCTATACTAAGATGCACTACCATTCGCAGTAGTCGGTGATTTGGTACGCTACAGAATATAGCGCGGCGTATGTAAACAAAATAGTATTTTTTCTGTTTTAATACAATTTTTATTAAATTGTAAAATAAATGATCACTTAATACTTATAACTACAGGAATATCAAACCATAAATATAAAGAATGATTAAACCTCGAAAGGTACAGATGCAATGTCAAACCATGTATTCTACTTTCGATTTCAAATGTTGGTGTACAGAATGACAGATGTAAACAGGTTAGGATGGAGGTTAAACAATGGGTTAAAAGTTTAATTTAAATGAGCATAGATGGTTAGATAATTAATTTTTATTGAGTAGACACAAAAACATACTTTATTTGTTCAGTACAGTTGACTGGGGAAATTATTAGAATGTAAACATTGCCACATGTTTTCAGGTAAATAAACAGTTTTTCCCATGATGCTGAGCGTCTCCGTACAAAGGTCAGTTAGACCGTTTGTGTACAAAATGATATCTGAGTCTTTAGATTTATGGTTAATGAATAATGTTAGGTTTGATTCAGACATGAAGTTGTTGATAACTTGATCTATATTCTAATGGAGGACTTGACAGACAATTTATTTAAAGTACAGCATTACATAGAATACTCACAGGCATATTAAATATTAATACAGTTGAGTCTCACCTAACGACCGGTCCGATAATAAGACCAACTACATAATACGGGCAGTTTTTGAAAGACCGGAATTATTTTCTATATATTTCAATAGTCGTGAGGTCCGATAATAAGACCGGTCCGCTATTCCGTAATACGACCGCTTTTTTAGACCCAACCAGTCTAATTGCACTAACTTGGGGTCCAATAATACGACCAGTCTACAGCAGTCGTTGACACGTTGTGTAACAACTTTTTATCGAGTATATACAACTTAATTGATTTTTGACATGTATACAATTACGTAATAGGTATGACAAGATACCCATAGTAACCACAAAATAAGTGATAAAACAGCGTCAACATTGATCAATAATAAAAGAATTGTTTGTAAATGTAATTGTCAATGATTGCAAATGTTTGATGAAGTGAAACGGCGATTAGTCCCTCAAATCAACTAAACTTCGTTGCGAATTAATTTTTGATAATTTAAGATTAATTAAAAAGAAAATTAAACAGACGGACTGCGATAATTTATGATTTTTGTTTGATATATCAAACTTAAATTAGTTAAGAATGCGTTTCGTCTGCTTACGTTAGCGTTCTAACAGAGCGTTCTTAACAAAGAAAACGAAAGTAGAATTTCCTTTACAACTATGTGAAAAGTCGTCTGTCTCATTAATTTGCGTACGGTTCGAGCAAATATGTTCCAGTTATCTGATTATTTTGCGTACAAATCTAATTTTAATTTGTTAAAATGAAAATAACTGCCAAAATTAAAATTAAACATAGCATCGTGTCGGAAAGGTATAAACTCCAGTATACGGAACAGCACGATGGGTACAAAGTCCTGGGACGGTACGGACTTGGTGAATTTTGCGGTGACGAAATTAAATTGTCAGTCAATTTCTTGGTTAGATTATTGATTAACAAAATATCATTAAAAGCATAGGCAGATCTAGCGGGGGGGGGGGGTCAGGGGGGTCTGGATCATCCCCTAGAATTTCCTAAATAGACTTGTTCATAAGTATTTACTGACTTTAAGTCATGAAACAGTTTTTCTCAATGCTTAAAATAGATTTAATGGTTATGTAGTTTTTATTACTTAAGTGCTGCATTATTCTACAGAAAGCGTATAATGTGGTTGTGGTTCGACCCCCAAGAAAAAGTTAAGAACCTCCCCCCTTAGAAAAAAATTCTGGATCTGCCCCTGAAAGGACTGTGATTTAAACAGTGTCTGAAATTAATAAGTTAAATGCAGATGTTTGGAAAAAATAGCATGAGTATTCTTACTATATATTTGTACATTGTAACCATTAACAAGGCATTTTAACTATATGAATAGTCACTGGCAACGTTAATAATTTTTGATACCTAACTGTTATACTCAATATATAAATAGGTGGGTTCGCTATTAAGACCGACTCGCTATTAAGACCACTTACTGTAAGACCGCCAGGTGGTCTTATTAGCGGAACTTTACTGTAATAGTGAAATATTTGTGACACTAAAGCCTTTCACTCACTTCACTTGTATTTATGTGGTCCTTGCTTAAATAGCATTGTGAAGGAAAGAATTGTAAAAATTACTAATACTTAACTGCATACTGAATCATGCTTTTGATTCGATTTTATTAATTGATAATTCTCATTTGCTTTAACTACTCATATCATGTTTTATAAATTCACCACAGATAGCTGGGATATAATATTAATAAATATAACTGAAAAAAGCAGCATAACATACTATATAATCTAATCAGGTATCATTCAATGGGAAACTCGACAGTTATTAGTAAATATTACTGGACAGTAGGTGGATCAACATTTTACAGAACCTAACTAAGTCTTACAGGACCAGAGACATTTTACATATTATGATGAATTGAAAACTGTGGATGAGATCAAATTTTTGCTGGACTGTCGTCCTGTAAACCTGCAGATCTATCCACACCTACTATTTTTTTACAGGATTTGTCCGTCAGACCAGTATGTTTCGCGGTGACAGATATTGGTTTTATACTCTGACCAGGATGTTTAACATATTTTCATTGCAGGTGCTGAAGTTGCCCAGTATACATCTGCACATTTTCCTGATTTTCTGAAGGAATTACAGTCTTATAAAGAAGGGAAGTTGACAGAAGCATTACAGGAAGCATTTCTTGGCTTTGATAAGACATTGACTGAAGAATCAGTTATACAAGAACTAAAAGCATTGGCTGGTGTTGATGATGACGATGATAATGTGGAACCTGAAGGTAATCATAGACTTTAACTGTTGAATATGGTAGGGCTTGATATTAATGGTCGTCATATTGCTCCCAGCGACCTATATTTGGATTTGGGAACTTGTAATTGCTAGTAAACATTTGATTCAGACAAGTAAATCATTATGGCTGGTTGTCTGTTCGGGCAACCTAGTTAGACATTGATTTCGAGCCCTGTTTGTTTATTATACTTCTCAATGTTGCCTTACTCAACACAGAATATATTCAGGATGAAACTAACACTATGTACATGTGCAGCAGTGTGTATCTTTTTGAAGTTAAAAGTAGTGTATTTACATCTTTTTGAAATATGGTAAAAACTGGCAATGTCTCTGGTTGGTTGTAGAGTGTTTCATCAGGGCCAACATAAAGCCCTCCAAAGTAAGGTTGGTTGTTCAACATCTAGTCGTTTTATTAATTAAAGTGGTAAGCATATTTTTAGTTTCTGTTGTAGAGATATAGATAATTAGTCAATGACTTATTAACTTGTTTTTAACAACTAATATTTTTCTGTATTTTATAGATGAAGAAGGCATGGGACGTTCTGAGCGAGATATTCTAGTTGCTGAAGCTAATATGCCTATTGAAGAGTTAATGTCTAAGTATTCATCAGGGGGCGGGACTGGGCCCGCTCCTGGTCCAGTATCACATCTGAAGAAAAATATTAAAGAGAAACACCCCTCACCTATGATAAAAGCAAAGAAAACTTCAATCACTGGTGAGCTTTTTCCTTATTTCCAATTTTGAGTTTTAAGTTTAGGGTTAACAAACTTATATCGTTTATAGATTCTGATTTGATGAGAAATACTTTCCAATTTAGCAAAGTAGTGAATGGTTCTTTTATATAACAGCTGGAAATATTAAGAAACTTTGCATGGTGACTCAATATTGTGGCATTAAGACCCCTCAGTCTGTTGGCATGAATCAAATTGTCGCCTATTTATCAGTTCAAATAAATTTCAACAAATAATCAACTTTTTTTTTTAATTGTGATCTAGCCATACAGGTCAGTCATTAATTCATTATTGTACTCTAAAAATTAACTTGCCTTAATATTGGTTAACACATCTAAGTATCTACAGTGTTGCATCCAGGGTGCGCGATCGCGCGAATCCCGCTGTTTTTAATCTCAATCCCGCAAATTTAAATTTTCGTGGGTGGCTACTCCTGCACAATCAGAAATGGTCTCCCGCTATGCATAGGTTCGTACGCAACTAAATTGCATTTCAGAAGAAAAAATCCTCTGGGAAATACTTGCAAATGATCAGTTCCGAAAATCCTTTCGATCTCTACCGTTTACCTGGGAAATTCCCGAATGACGTAATTGTAGCTAGTCGGGTTCACTGCCTTCTTTACTCACGGAAATACCCTAGATCTAGAGAAAGTAACTCAGTCTGTAAAATGACGTCATTTATCGGGTAGAGGGATATGTGCTATTGAGCAATATCCCGGCCGTGTGAACATGTGGCTTATATCGTGTAAAAATTTCAAACGCGGTAAAGTTTTGAAGTAAGATAAATTCTGTTTTGGATTATGTCACATAAACGGATAACAGACTTTTATCAAGTCGGGTACAGAGATTGACCCGCAGCCATGTACTTCTTCAAATATGGAATAGCGGATGCATGAATCTTCGTCTCCGTGTGGGAGCAGCCCCGTCACGAAAAAAAAACGCAAAACGTTCGAACCGAATTTTCAGGAATCGTGAAAAAAGACTTACTCTTGGCTAAATTACGAGCATGGTTTGGGTATGTTTTGTGAGCTTTGTTTAAAATCGCGTAAAAAAAAAAACCGTTTACAGCCGGGTGTACTTATTAAAGAACATCAACACTCGCGAGACATTTAGAATCAAACAATCATTGTTGTGCATTCCAACTTTTCACTCCCCCCTTTTTGAAAATCGGTGGGGGATCTCCCCCTCTCTGGGTTCATCCTGGATGCAACACTGTATCTATAATCTATATGGTTTGACATTTGTTATGACATTTTTTGTTAGAAACTGATAAGTTTCGGTGCCACTGATTTTCTCAAGTAATTGTGAAAAAGACTGATTTTCGACTAAGTCTGAGACAAAAAATGCCAAAAATTTCACTACTTCATAATGTCATAACTTTGTTGCTTTTTCTGAGATCTATCTCTTGGAATTAAAATGAATGTTATAACTCGGCTTTAAAAAATCAGCTGGGGTTGCTAATGTTATGAAACATGCTTGCAAAATGTTAATACAGTTTTTATGAAATGAAATTATAAGCTGTAGTAATTATATTTTTACTATTTTTAGTGTTTATTTATAATGAACTGTATATTCTATCATCTTTCAGCTAAAGCTGGGGGTAGCGGTGACGCTAATAATAGTGCCTCAGATCCATTAGTTACTTCCCTTGATGAAAAATTAGAAAATGGACAACCCGACAATGACAATAATCTAAACGCAGAAAAAGAATTACTACAAGCTGAAAAAAATGTTAGTGTAAAAATCTCCAACAACGCGGAACCTGATAGCACAGGTGACGTAAAAGTTGAAAACAATTCTAAAGATTCAATAAAAGTTGTGAGTAATGGTGAGAATAGTGATGTGAGTAGTGACAGTAGTAGTAAAGTTAAAGAAGAGAGTGTTGTAAGTAAGATAAGTGAACCTGACAGTACATCAGATAGTGATGGTGTTAATAGTAAATCAGTGTCAGGAACAGATGGTGCTAATACAGACTCTACAGTAACATCAGGATCTTCTGGTGATAAAAGTTCTTCTAGTGCTGGTTGTTCTAGCTCTAGTACAGTGGCAGCAACATGTAGCTCAGAATCATCTAGTTCAGTTTCTGGACCAAGTTCTTCGGGAGCATGTAGTTCAGCATCATCAAGTTCATCGTCTGGTACTGCTAGTGGGTCTAGTGATGGTCCATCGGGATCTGGTGGATCTAGTGATGGACCTTCAGGATCTGGTGGATCTAGTGATGGTCCATCGGGATCTGGTGTCCAGGTATAGTTGTTTTTGTATTGTTTTTAAGATTACCCCTCTTAATGAAACATATATGGCTATAGCAAAATCCCATCCAGGTTCTCATCTCTGCCCAACTGATTATATTTTTTTACAGAAAAAGTAGTGAAAATCTCATGTGTTTATATTTTAAAGTATAAGGTACATAATGGCACTTTACATAATATTAATTTTGCTCTGCAATTTTGTTTCTGCATAAAATTTCTGTGTATGGAAATTGCTTATCAAACAACATATGAATTTCTTATACATTGTAATATGAATAATTAATAACAAAAAAATTGTTTTCAAGGCAATATTAACTGACAACAAATGTCCAGCCTTGTGTATACATATACTACTTGAAGTAATAACCAGTCTATATTTATATATCAGGCAGGTGGTTCAGGACTAAGTAAGAAATCTGGTGCTACAGTAAATAATGATGATAGTGATGATGATGACTCAACTGATGATGACGATGATGATGAAGAATACATGGAAGACAGGTAATGTTACTTTACTTTCAATCTTGATTCCAGGAAGGGCATTTATGGTAGAGCCTGGTCATGAAATAATTTCTACAGCCATTATTCTCCTTCCACTGATAGTAACTCATGTAAGGCAGTTGTAAGTCACTGTTGGAAGTATGCACCTATTAAGTGATTAATAACAACAAAATCCTTAATAAGCAAATTGAAATCACATCTAAAAACAGAATAAGTAGACCTATAAACCTGACTGTGTGCAAACAATTCTGTTAACATTTATTTTAACTATTTAAAGGAATTCGAACTACTGTTATGTTTTGGCATGCATGCTTGACATGCATTTTCAGACTCCTCTAGCAATCAAGCTCAAATTTGCAAATTGTTTAGCTTAAGAAAAATGGTTGCTTGAGCAAGATTAATTGTATCTCTCGACAAAGTGTTGAAAAGATGAAATAAAAAATGAATTGCTCTCTGTTAAGCCATAAGCTATGTGTACTGTTATGCTAGTGAAATAAACTGTAAACTGATGATTTGATACTATATTTCAGTGATGAAGATGATGATGATGACGACGATGACGATGATGATGAAGATAGTGAGCAAGGAGGTATATTTGGTGTACGTGGTGTTGGTGTATCTGAGGATGAAGATCATGTCGAGGAGGTTGGTAACAGGACTTCTTTTTATTGTAAATTTTCTTGTAATTTTCTTCTTTGTTCAATGAAAGCAGTTATTGCCTTAAATTTGCCCTGTTTAGTATTTATAATGTAATGAATGGAATAATCAACTGGCTGGACTGCAAGTGCCTATAACTAGGTCCTGGGTTTTTGTGCAAGCTAGTGGGTTAAAGTGATGACTGTGAAATTTGTTCTGAAGTTCAGGATTACAGAAACCTGAAATTTAGTTTTTCCTATGCACAAGTAGCTGAAATGATAAAATTCAGGTATTTCAGGATCTGATCTGAACTTTCACCCATACAGTACTATTGTACAGGCTGCTTAAATCATTAATATAAAAAATTTCAGAATTATGAAATTTTAAAACTTTCACCTAATCCGATGGCATAGTGCCACAAAGTGCTACAGTATTTGCTTACACTTACCCTCTTTTAGCATTATGTCATCGCTATGTGAACGAGAGATTATAATGTATGTGTATATTTTGTGTATTTTTCAGCCTGGCACTGATAGTGGTTGTACTGCTGTGGTAGCACTTTTAAGAGATGATAAGATATATGTAGCTAATGCTGGAGATTCAAGATGTGTATTATGTCAGAATGGTAAAGCTGTAGATCTATCATTTGATCATAAACCTGAAGATGAATCTGAAAGAAGTAGAATAGAGGCAGCAGGGGGTAAAGTTACTAATGATGGTAGAGTTAATGGAGGCCTTAATCTCTCTAGAGCACTTGGTATGTTGAATAGTTTTTTATGCTTTTACTGTAAAATAGTACAGCTTTACTCTGAAATAACACCACATGTCAGTTTTCACCTTAAGTTAAATTTTCACAAGCACTTCTAGGGCTGCCCGCAAGACTGCAGTAACTTGCTCTTTAATGCAATGCACTTACTACAGACTTGCGGGCTACCCTAGACTAGTTCAATTTATTATGTTTTGACCGTTTAGTAATGGGCAAAAATGTCGAACAGCCTACAATATGAAAATAGTATATTGTTTTCACTAGCCAGAATTAATTTTCACTAGCTGAAATGCTTTGGGCTAGTGCATTAAGGTGACTTTATATAATAATGCTCAATTCACATGCTACAGTATTAAAAGAATGCATGTTTATTTGTACAGCTGGTAAAAACCCATAAATTAGAATTCCAGATGATGTCTATTTTATACCCACTGAAGTTCCTTCTAATACTGTTTATGAATGAAAGATATGCAGGGGTGTGGAATTCCTAGTTTTTATCCACTTGATGTGTTAAAATATACTTGTCCAGGTCAGAATGCATTTGTCCAGAATTTCAACATTCAGAAAGACTTATTGAGATATTAAATACATGCTACATTAATAAGAATTAATTGACAATATAATATAGTGTATTTCACTGTTGAATTTGATTAAAACACTTTACACTATTTTGTATATTTACAGCTAAAATATCACTTGTCCCCAGACAAGTGGGATTGATTTTTTTACTTGTCGGAAGACATAAATGTACAAGTCGTGCTTAGAAATACCGCACCCCAGGCCCCAGTTTCACGAAAAAACTCAACTTTGTACTCAAACTCCATCTCATGTTTTGATTATTAATTTAACTTATGTAATCAATGTTACAACAAAAATAGTATCATTAGAAACCCAAATAATGATTTAAAAGTCATAATTTATAAAATAAAACTGACAAACATTTTTGGATAAGGTTTGAATTTAATTGTATTGATTTGAGTCTGTTAATGAACTGTTGAGTTTAGTCTCAAGTGAAAATAGAGCTGTGGGTTTATAATCAAACCAATGATATTTTATATTGAAACATTTTTTATATTTTCATTATCATAATTATCTAATAACAGCCATTCAAACGTCATTTAAATACTATTTAGAGACCAAAACTACTGGAGTCTGGTATTGAGTTTATTCTTAAGTTTGTTTGTGAAACTGGGGCCTGATATGATATTGTATATTACAGGTGATCATTGGTATAAAAGAAATGAAACAAAAGAAGCCAGAGATCAGATGATATCAGCATTACCTGATATAGAATGTGCTACTATAACATCAGAGGATGAATTCTTAATTATAGCTTGTGATGGTATATGGTAAGTTAGGTTTTAGTCTGACTGTCAGTTGTGTAGGGCCTGTAATTGTCCTTGCTTTGTACTACATTACCGTAAATATTTCGAGTGCTAGCCTGATTCATTATTTTATGTAGTTAAGGGCAAAATTATCAAGTTGCCTAACTATGTAAAATAAGTTTTTTTCACTAGCCCAAATCAATTTTTATAAGCCCCATGTTATGGGCTTGTAAGTTTAGCAGGGCTTTTTCAGGGGGTTTTGGGAAAAAGGCCCCTGCCCAAATTGGGAATTTTTAACGCAGTAAATAGTCAGATTTGGGAAAAAATATCGACAAATCAAACCAATGTGGAATTTTCATCATTTAATTTTTGTGCATTAAATCTTTATATGCCTTGCATTTAGTGTCTCTGAAGGTGTTGCAGTGCTCTTCAAGAGTTTGTTCTGACAGTTCAGTAAGGCATTCATTGCAAATTATCATTTATTCATTATATGATTTTTATTTTGAAAAACATATTTTCAGACTTAGTTACTTCCTTATTACTTAAATTCCATGTTCTTATTACAAGTAAAATAATATGAAAAAATGTCATAATGAAATATGTCTGAGACCTTTAATTATCTAAAACAATTTTTTTGCATTACTGGTAAGTTGTTAACCATTGAAAGTTACAGTATTGAAATACACTGCACAATGAGTTCTGACAAAGGGTATTGGAGGTTAAATCAAATTATTTTTTTACTGTTTATTTAGTTTTAAAACACACAAGATCTGTCCGACGAAAATTCTTAAAATTGAACCAGTTTAGATGTTATTGACAAAAAAGAAAATTACTGTCGTTTGGGGTTCATTTTAACAGCACATGCACGAAAACGAAATCAAAATTTCGTTTGTGTTGCTTCCTGAGGCAACACTCGTTTAATCAAGATGAAAATATAAAAAAAACTATTTATTTTATTACAAACGCGGAGCAAACATGTTTCAAATGAAGTTGCGATCTTGTGTGGGTCGTGAAAATATATGACAATGCATTGTAATGGTTCGTTTGATTTCGTTTCAAATAATAGAGCAGAAGTTTGTGCATAATACTCTTATTAAGGCTATTAAAAGGTAAACTGATGACAAAAGTATTAGTTTTGACAGTTATTTTACGTTGAATAACCCATAATGCGGCGAATAAACTTCACTCATATTTTTCACGGATAGCGGATTTCACAGATCACCGATTAAAAGTAAACAAACGATCCCGAAAGTCGAAATCTCGTGTTTTTTTTGTAAAGGCCAAAGTGTTCAAGGGGGAATTATTTATCGAGATTGGAAATTTTTTTCTTGAAATTGGGAAAAATGGTCGTTATTTGGCATTGGGAACGGGGCCGAATATCGGCCCCGTGAGATAGGCTGAAAAAGCCCTGGTTTAGGTTATAACTGTGCCTAAGGGTCAATGGCCTATAGGTCACTCTGTAGAGTCACTATGTTCTTCCAATTGAGTAAAGTACATAAGTACATCAGTTTTATATCTTCAATTTATTTCATTTTACTTTCTAGTGATTTATTTCCTTTAAATAGGTAAGAATCTCATATGATGGTACAGACTCAAAAAGTTCTCTAAGTGAGTTAACCTTAAAGTCTTAAATACATCCGTGACAAACACTTTAAGGTTAACTCACTTAGAGAACTTTTTGAGTAGGTACCATCATATGCGATTTTATGTATATCATAAAATATAGGAATTTAAATCATTAGTATTGGTTGAATTAATAGTATCAATTGCTTTCGGCGTGATATGACCTTTTTGTGTTGGTGTGCCGTAAAACCCAAACAAACAAGTGATAAAATTATTGATAGTACTTGTTGTATTTCTTTCTAGGAACTTTATGACTAGTCAAGAAACAGTAGATTTTGTTAGAGAAAGGTTGAAGGATCCTGTAAAAGCTGAGAAACCGTCCCTGATTTGTGAAGAGGTAATTTTATTAATAGATGAAATTGTGTTAATCTGAACTCTAAAGTGGTATAGACAATTTAGATGCCCAAACAAACGGTGGGTATGCGAGGTAGTAAGCATAATGTGTATATTGGGATTTCTACCTGCACTTAGGAGCAAAAAAATGAACTTGTATACATTATTGCCTATTATCATGAAACACAAATTTATTTTTAAATAATTGTTCTCTACACAAGCAGTTCATTGTAACTTAAAGATTTTGTTTGTGCTGCAGGGAAAATCCATAAATTAAAATTTTGGTTGAACTCCCCTTTGAATGATTCCCTTATGATTAGTTTAATAAGGTATGCTATTTGTAGTCCATTGTCTGTTGATTATTTTATGTTAGTGATTTAGTTGGTTTTCAAAACTTTCAACTTCCATGCATGTAATATATAGTGATAATTCTAAAGCATAATAGCTGGGTGCTGCCTTTTCAGAGTTGTAAAATAAAAGATAAGCCACCCAGCTAGCTCAGTTGGTAGCATGCAAGATTACTGATAGAGAGGTTGTGGGTTCGATTACCAGGCGGGACATAACTTTCGTGGAGCTTTGTCATGAAATTATTTCTATGGCCATTCTCCCTCCCATTATGTTGGACAGTTGTCAGTCACTGATGAATGTATGCCCTTAGTAGTTGGTTAACAGCTAAAATTCAGAGAATTTACTTTTCCAGGAACAGTGAGTAGGTTGACTGACTGTGGTTATATGACCTATACATTGTGTTGCTATGGTGTTAAACCCAACAAAAACAAAACATAACATAAGGGATATATTTGTATATTTACAGATGTTTGATCATTGTTTAGCACCTAACACAATGGGTGATGGTACAGGCTGTGACAACATGACTTGTATTATAGTAGTATTCAACAAAACACATAACAGTAACAAGAGAGATAAGGACGATCTCGATGTATCAACATCCGATGAACAACAACCCGAGAAACGGGCTCGAGTTGACGAAGAAACTCCTATGTCTACGGACACTTGATAATGACAGTGTTTATTATAGCGTGTTTAATTATTTTTGTTTAATACTGCAGTTGTATGTAGGAGATGAAATTACTGTGGAGTTTATACAATTTTGTATGAAAATGGTATTTTTAATATAAGGTTGGTTCTACTGCTCTATGCAGAGAAATTTGAGAATTTCTCAATTAGAAAAAAGTACACCCTACCTGTTTGAAATTTGTTCTTAATCAGTATAAAGGTGTTATTACATGATATTGTTATTGTATATATTAATAATTAAGAGTTAGAAAGTATTTTCAGTTGATTTTTTATTTCACATGATTAACAACTTAGCTATGACTGGTATAGGTCGGTTTAGGTAGTTTATACATGCGAAGAAAGCATTGTTAATTGAACGATTAAGGTAGCTGCTACTACTTTCCTATTTATTATGTCATTTAGGAACTTCTCAATGTTTACCCCTGCAGTAAACTTTTGAGCTCAATACTTGCCAAATGTACACTGTAACCTTGCTTAAAGACCACCCCGCTAATAAGACCACTTTTTGAAGGAATGGTTATTGGTCTTAATAGAGGGGTTCCAGTCTATTGGTTCATTGTAGTTTATGGTTAAGACAAGCATAATGTGTAACATATTGTATTGATGGCCAGCCCTAAACACAAAATACTCAGATTAAGTTATAAATAGAGATTGTTCTGTCCTGCTTTTTTTCTCCCTCTTTGATTACATTGGTGTGGCACAAACTACATTGAAAACTGAATTACTTTATGAAATATGCCCCTATCCGTTACTTTTCTACCCTTTTTATTATTTCTAGAACAGAAACTATCAAATTAATATAGTATTGGGCTTCAAGACAGTGCTGAAATAAGTTGTATAGTCTATTTGATAAAAGTACATACTTTAAAGCATTTCCAGAGCTCAACATTAAATGTTCTATTGTCCCTGGTTACCTATATTTGGGTCAGGCAACTTGTTTTTGCTAGCAAACATCTGGTTTAGGGCAAGTAAAACATAGAGCTGTTTATCCAACAAGGCCACATACTTAAAAAATTAGTGTCTAGCTGTGAGTTCTAAAAAAGGTCCATCATTGTGAATATTCCATTTGGAATGAAATTTTATTAGCTAAGAAATTTATTTATTTTGAAATGTAAACATTTAAGTTGGGGGTAAATAGTTTATGATTTATCTTGGTTTAGACTTTTTAAAAGCATCTATTCTAATAAATATTCAAATAATTAATTAGTCAAACAATGATATCATCAGATAAAGCTTAATACTTTAATTGTGAATGATGGTTATAGTTCGTTTTTTCTCAACTGTCAAAACATGAATAATTTCATGGTGAATGCATTTGTTAAAATTATTGTCGTAATACATCCATGAGTTTCGGAAAGTGTGTATTATGATCAAGTAAAGCTGCTTATGCCGTATGATATGTTTTAGTCAATATATTTTTAATAACAATTAGGCCGCCAGTACGAAAACAATGCGTTCAGTCACAGTGAAATTATCAAAGCTTTGACAGTTGAGAAAAAACAGACTTTATCTTTAGTTGAACAAAATAATGCATATCAAAAAAAACAATGAAATTTAAAAATATTCATATTCAAGATTCATATACAATGTATACTATGTTCTATATGTATATTATTTATACCATACTTAAATTAATTTATGTTTTGAATTGTTTGATTGTTCTTCCTAGAAGATGGGCATTTATATTTTGCATTTAGACCATTTTTCTGGTCATTGTTTTAAGACTAATCCCGAAAATAAATTTTGACCTCAGAATGGTTACTTCTCATAGGGAAAAGTTGCTGAAATCATAACAGTCAAGATTTTGAAAATTATGAAGTTTAACTAGGTGAACTCCTGTTAACTTAATTTTCATTTTTGTCACATAGAAATTTGATCTAACATATATGTTTCTACAATTTAAGGGACATTTTCAATTGTACATAAATCATTTATATTTAAACTAGTGTCATATTTATGAAGAGTTTAATGGTGTTTCAGTGGTCTTTGTTTTGTTGTGAAAGGTACAGAAAGTATTATTTGTTGATAATCACAACTCCTCGGCGAATAATCTAATCTAATACACAAATATGCGATTGTTAAGGCAATGAGTGATGTTTCAAAATTTACGGACTAAAACCAAACATCACTCAATGCCTACACGATCATATATTTGTTTACTTCAACACCGGTAGGTTCAAAATAGCGTCTAAATATGTCCGAGATTATTCGCAGGGAATGGCCGAGAAGTTCCAAGTGTATCGTTATGTAACATTCGTGGTAACTGAACACGCTACTGGTATGTAATGTGCATTAGTGAAAGTTTTCAGTATTAATACCGATTTCAGTTTATTGAGAAAAAATACTCGATGTAATTTATATGAACTCTCTCTATTTCACTACTTTGAGAGTATGTTTTCAGTATTTTCAAATCTTTAACTTACTCGTTAAGGTCTACATTAAAACATGGGTTAACTTGGGGCAAATGTATGACTTGCCTTTATCAAACTTGAATAACCCTAGGCTTGGCATACATTATATTTTAAAAAGTCTTATCAACAACTTAACTAACTAGATAGTTAAAAGGTTTACTAGTTAATTTAAGTAATTACTTAACTAGTTACTGTAACTAGTTGACCTCTGAAGTTATTTTTGTTAAGTGGTTAACCAGTTACCATTACTATTTAACCTCTTTGTTAACTAGTTTGTTAAGTGGTTAACTAGTTACCATAACTAGTTAACCTCTTAAGTTAATTTAGTTAAGTGGATATCTAGTAACAGTAACAAGTAAACCTCTTATCTTAAGTAACTTTTAGTTACCTTTACCAGTTAACCTTTTAAATATCATGTTAGGCATATGGTTATCTGTTGGCAGAAATATGCCACCATATACAGTGCCCTCCAAAAGTTTTTGGACTGATGAAATTTTGAGAGAAAAATGAGTATGCATAACACAAGTAATGGATGAATCGGTTTTTCTTAAAACCCAAGTTTTTGTCCAAGAACTTTTGGAGGGCACTGTATATCTTCACATTTATGCTTGGGAATAAATTCAGGACTGTGGAATAACTGTTCTGTTCATTACCAGGTGACAATTGTAATGCATTTCATATAGATTAAAGAAGAACTGAACAATGAATTTAAGATATGTGGTTGACTCAAGAATTTTGTCCTTAAAGGATGAATAAGTTTATTATATATTATATTAATAATTTTGAGTTATAAAATTGTTTAATACAAAACTATGGCGTGATTTTATTTTGTCAATGTTATGTAAGAATTCAAGAAATAAAACATGTGAAAAAGCATTTAAACTTGTTATTTTTACAGCAGTAGCAACCGAACATACCGCTTTTCATCCATGATTGATTTAGCTGGAAAATTGGGCCACTGGGTGGATTTTATTCCTAACCTAGCTTTCATGGACTATGTCTAAAACCAGTACTTGCCTACCCTTCCACGAGGGAAGGAAAAACAAAAATGCCTGGCTAGATCAGTCAGTAAAGCATGATTCCAGAGATTAAGGGGTCGTAGGTTTGATATCCGGAGGGGAATTCTTTCCTGGAACTTGATCATGAAAAATGTGCAATGGCAGTTCACCTATCTAGTGCAGGTTCTAAATAATATATGACAGATGACAATCACCAATAGAAGTTTGTACATGTACCTAGCAATTGGTTAAGCGGATGTGCTCATTGCAAGTTTCTCTGTAACTTTATTTATGCATATACACAAAATCTGTTGATTCAAAGACACTGAAGTATTTTAACGAAAATATTTCAACTGAAAAAGGGAGACTAATCGTACGAGAAGTTAAAATTGACACGGAGCAGTTATTTCCCTTTCCCTTATATTTATTTTTGATCTTGTTCGATATTTTTTCCATTTTTATTAATACTAGGTTTAACGCCGAGTCAACACATTTTGATTATGTAACGACGTCCAGCGCACCTAACATAGCTATCCTAGACCCATGTCAATAACAAGTTCGCATCTACCCTTCCAAACGGCCGGAAACTTTTCAATATACCTTATTTTTAATGGAGGAAAATTGACATAATTGTCAAAATTTCATTGAAGGGTATAACCTCTCAGGGTGGTATTCTAATATGTACCCCCTTCGTCAATTCACAATCATTTAATTTTTTGATTTGTTTACTTCAACATCGGCTGAAGTATTTTGTTTGGGAATGTGGCGCAAAGGGAATTCCAAAATGGAATCTAAATATGTTCGAGGTTATTTTAAGTGAATGACCGAATAGTTCCGAATGCTCTTGAATCTTGTAAAATTTGCTATCATCTGACTAGAAAATAACCTTTACCATTGAAAGGTTTGGTAGAGGCATGACTGAAAGGAGGTACAATAACTCTCGAGTCATGTAGAACGTGCTATCAGTAGACCGAGAGTTTTTGCCTCATGTTTAAGTTTAAGATAAGGATCAGTCATTTTGTATATAATGTTATCTATAAATTGTGTAAGTCACAGACTAAACATGGCAGCACATAGTTCAACAATCATACTCTTAATTGGAATATTTACTCTTCATGCTAATGGTATGTCACCTTAATGAATTTGTAATTCCTTTTAATATTTTATTTATGAGCCTTTTTTCTGTATATCACCATTATCAAGGACTCAATATTCATGTAGGTTCTCACGCGCTGACATGTAACAAAAAGAGACTCAGTGAAAAGTGGTTTTGAGATGACTTAGATTAACTCCATAATCAGGTTCAAAAACGTTATGACGTTCTATGAAATAACCTACATGTAGTTAAATCAACACCACGATCTAAAGTTATTGACCTTTATTGTGTGATCTTTTTATATTAGCAACAATACATTGACCTTAAAAGTTAAAATACATGTATAACCATGTGCTTCTTTGTTAACACCGTACGTGGAACAAAATGTGACTGTAAACCTTTGTTAAATATGCTAATAAGTAAAGTCATGAAAATTTCCATAAAAATGTGATTTAACAAACACGTGACAAAAGTAGCTTACACATGATGTGTTAAATGTATTGCAAGAAATTTAAACAGTCGTTATTTAAGTGGATTCAAGCAATTTGTATTTTTTCTAAAACAGCGCCTAGGACCCTATGTTAACATATATCTACATGTATATAAAATCCTTGTAGAAACGTACTGTTTCTTGAAAAAAGTATTGAACAGATCAAGAGATGACGAGTCTTGTGTCAGTAGACTCTCTTAGAATTGACTCCAGTTAGCTCCAGTTAAAGGCACCAACAATTATATCTTGTATCTGTTGAAAAAAAGACTAGAATACAGCTCGGTGTCGTCTAAACTACTTTTTTCTAAATCTTTTTGAAGGAGACTCGCTCCAATAGTTCCTCTAAGAGGACGTTGTCCTTGATCTTCTGGGAACCTAATTGCGTACATGCTCAGCTCGATTTTCAAGATTTTTAGTATGTCGTACTTGTTTTCCTGCTAACACATTTGCTTACATCTAGTGTCCGTGTCCCAGAAAACAGCATTATGATGTTTGTATGTAAATCTCGCTTATAAAATCATTAAGTACTTTTTTTTCCACTGAAACATTTTAATGTTTATTTTTTTACTTCCACTGGCTAAAAGTCAATACGACTGAATGATTTTCCGAAATGGTCACTAAATTTGTGAAATCATAGTGGCCAAAACGATCCTATTCAAGCACGCATTTACATGTGCAGATAACACACAGCGACGATGGTATATTCTTCAATGATTCACTTGCCAGCCATTTATTTGACATTCATCAGTTTGACTATTCCACAATAACAATGACGTCATACTGTGATTTTCTTGAAATAGAAACCAACGCACAAGTCTTTTTCTCCCAAACTGGTTGCGTAATTTCATTGGCAAGTTTCACGCCGTGGTTTCCCTGCGGAACCAATGAAACTGCCTTTTTAATTAATGATATTTAAAAGTAACTTTCGTAACTTTTGTTCTTCAACTGTAACTTAAGTTCGTAATACATGACATTATTACAGAGATGTCTTCGGCTCCTGTTGTCAATCGGATTAAAACCCGATCTAAAATTTTCCGCTCGCCTACTCGCTAATTTAGCACTAGAATCTATAGGGTATAAGTTTACGGAGATTGAACTATTGTTTGAGCCACCACAATGATCCTTGAACTGGCTAAAATACATGTATATCAACGATTGCATGTTTAATCATCGGCTACCAAAACCTAATTGTCATCGATGAATAAAAATTATATTAGTCTCATAACTAACCGTATATCAAAAGTAAATGTTAAAGTAAACTTTTTAATATGTCAACCCCTTAGACAAGTACAAGTCCATACATGTATAGTGCAAAAATATAGTACATGTATAGCATAAACCACTTTGAACCAACAGTCCATTCCTTATTACTAACAACCCAAGATTTATTGCATTTGTACAACAAGAATAATGTTTGAGTATCTATTCGGCTTTCGAACTTACATTTCGTAAGTAGGTTACACGCGCGTTGGTTTATAAATTAAGCTAAATAATCTTAACTTAGATAACATTAGATTGCTTGTAAAAGAACAAAAACAATCAAGATTACATACAATTTCATGACACTTATAAAATTGAAAGGTAAAGAACCAGGACTGTCAGGTTTTGGAACAACATGATGTAAAATATTTTATATGAAAAAATATAAAAGCGGTCCCTCTACGTGGCTAATACACATTGTTGTGCCGCTAAACGTCACACCCATTGCTAAACGTCGCTCTTGCCCTGACCATAAAAGTCACAACGCTAACACTAAACGTCGCACTAAAAATCGATTGACGCTAAATGTCGCACTCTGCAGGATGATTTAGTATTGAACCTAAACAACACACAAGAATTACATGGGACAAAAATGACTTCAAAGTAACTACCCTTAGCCCCATAGTAGCTATCTCATATTGACAGCAAGATGCCCAATGCAGCTAATCTCGCATCATTGGATAGCCATCATCACACCCCTAACAACCATCTAAGAGTCATTTGAAATTGGAATGAGCAAACACAATGCAGTGACGCAAACGATTCAGATGACTTTTGTAGACACATTGTTTGTTTTTTTCAACAAAAAGTATGATGTACGTAGGGCCAATGACGTGCATTAATTGACTGGAATTGGAGGTATATTATTCCTTTTTATCTGAGTACATATTTTTTGTTTTTGTAAAACAAAATGTGTGAAGCACGTAAGGTCTCGAGCAAAAGGAGCAAACATCAAAACCGATGGCGTAAACGCAATTATTGTCTCCTTTGTATGAATTAGTGATTGACCAGAGACATACGTTCTGAAGATTTCATCTAACTTTCGTTAACCTATTTGATCAAGTTCTAAATCTTCATTATCCGTAAAGTGGTCAGAACACTATATCCATACTTTTATTTACCAGTCTCTATGTAACAGAAAATACACAGCCCTCCAAAAATTCCTTCACAGTACTATTGCTATAAATTCCAAGTTTAAGCTTAAATAATTATTCTATCATTGTTTATTTCATTCATTATTCAAGCATAGAAACTAAGTTTCAATTGGTCTATTTCATTGTTTGAGTTGCAGCAAAAGTTGTTGATCAGTCTCCAAAACTACGGTCATGGTATCTCAATATCAAGTTTCGGATATTTTTGTAATTTCAAAAATCCAAAAGAAAAATGAACTGATTTTAAAATCCAAAACTGAAAATCAATTAACAATAAACTGCTTTCACAACTTTCGAAACTCCATCTTGTTGAATGTAAACTATAAATGTGTGAAGAAACTTTTGGAGGGCAGTGTAGGTTAATTTAAGTCTCTTACAACATGATTTATTCATTTAGAACATGTAATGTCGGTGAGGTTAATGTATGCACCACTGACAGTAGATGTAAGTATATCAAAAGACAGTATGAATTTTTTTCAGGTTTCTTATTGGATACAGTATTAAATCATTTACCACATAAAGTATGTTATGGGGATCTTGGATGCTTCAGTAATGGACCACCATTCCTGGATTTATTACACAGACCATTGTCTGTAGGGCCTGAATCTCCAGCCACCATACAGACAAAGTTCCTTTTGTACACAAGGTAAGAAAAAAACGTTTTCGGCAATGTTAACTATTTTCTAAGTATGTAACATGCATTGTGTAATGTCTTGTTTATGCTACTAGCGCTCTCTCATAACTTCCAGGATAATGTGCCGGTGGTTTAAAAAGAGATTAACTCAATATATCTATCTATCTATGCATAATTTGCCTTATTTAATTGATATCGGCACTAATTATTGTTATTGTTGTTATTAATCAATTTTCATACACGTGTACACAAATACAAATAAGCATGTATATTATTATTTATGAAATAAACAACAGTTACCAGTATAAATTAATGACTTTTAAGTCAAACAAATAATAATTCGTTTATACAGATACCAATTTCATTAATTAAAGTTTCACAATTAGAACTATAAAAATTGATAGTCTTAATATTAGAAAATTCTTAGAGGTATTCATTCACAGATTTCAACTTGAATATCAACGTTTCTATAACTGTCAAAATTTTATTTATGGAAGCAGGAAAGTAGTGTTCTGATAATGACAATTTTTAGTGCAACTTGACATACAACTACAAATGATGGTGTTTCGTGTAGTAAATATCTTTTAGTGCATTTTGTGACTTTTATTGTATATTTCTTGCAACATATAGGTCAGTTTGTCTTAAAATAATAAGAATTAAGTTTTTGACACAGTTACGGACACTGAATGTTATTATGAAAATATAGAAAAATTAAACCAAATCCGTGAACTAGTACCTTTTATATTGGGACCCTTTCTTCTCAAAATAAGCATTTAGAACTTAAAAATCACCCAAATCGAATGACTTTGTATTAACCACCTGGTCTTTACTTTGGAGCCTTATTGTTCAATTCCGTTCAGTAAGAAACATACATCAGTCATATATGCTAACCCTTTGAATAGCACTAAATTGTATTTTTCAGAGATAATGGCCGACAAGAACGGCTTATAGACCCATCATCTGGGGCTACCATAGACAGTGCAGGATTTAGTACAGCCAGAAATACCAAGATTATTGTCCATGGTTTTACCCACAATGCTCATAGAGCTTGGGTACAAAATATGACCAAGGAACTACTTATAGCGGTACATTGTATTTTATAGTTATATAATATATTTATGTTTTATTTTAACTCGAGCAGTGACACAAGTGGCCAGAACATGGTTCCGAGAAAAAACGCTATATACGTAATGTATACATTTTGTCTGGGTACCGTGCCAATGAGCATTGAGGATAAAGTTTCTTGCTCAAAAGAACAACGAGATGGTTCATTCGGAACACCTCGATCATTTATTTAATGAATAATCATTCGTAGTAAATTGCTGAGGAGTTCCGAATATGAGATGGCTTTTGGACATGATTCGATCCAACACGTATCTGTCAATTAGATGATTAGCTGTTCAATGTCGTAACCAATAGGCTGCTAAACTTGTCTAAGTATCGCGCATAATCAAATTTATATTAAACACTAGTAAATTTCAAATACATTGTACCTGCAAATTGGCTGCCGATCTTCATCTTCTGTTAATAGAATGGGCTTCCGACACTTAAACAAAAATTCAACTTACTCACTATTAATATCAACTTGTTGCCACAATTTTACCAAGCACTAAACTTTGACTTGTGTTATTGTTTTCAGGGTGATTTTAATGTAATTGCCGTTGATTGGCAACATGGTGCAGATCTTCCTTATGAGCAAGCTACAGCCAACACAAGAGTGGTTGGTGCACAAATTGCTAGATTGATAAAACTGTCAGGCGCTGAACCTGATACTGTTCATATAATAGGACATAGTCTTGGAGCACATGTTGCTGGGTACGCTGGGGAAAGGCTTAGCCACCTTGGTCGTATTTCCGGTAAGTGCATTTCTTATTTAGAACAATTAAACATCGAGTATTAAGGGCATATAGAAGTTATTGCATTTTATAGTTTAAGTTTCATGTTGATGTACGTTCTATGACTTTATAACTTTAATCTCAGTCATCGGGCTACTGGGATCTATCTATCTTCTAGCGTAAGATCTTTAGCGAACCCGTGAGTACACTGTTAATGAACGGGTACTTAATGCCGCATCTGATGAAAATCAAAATGTAAAAGAGCGGCTTATAATGTTTTGGAATCCAGATCTATCTATCTCTCTAAGGAGTCTCTATAACGCTTTTGCGCAGTTGATTCTATGTCCCAAAAGAATTATACCAGCCCACAGGTACCCGTCTATGCATTGGTTAAGTGGAGCAATCCCATGTAAGTGGTTTCGCTCAAGGAAATAATCAGAGCCTCTGTTGAGGTTCTAACAATGGACCTCTCGACATCTAAACGCGCGTCCTTCCACTAGACTTTTCTCTTTAATTTAAACCATAAGTATCTGCCAACAGTGAACTCCGACCAAGTATACCTTAAACATTCCACAAGGGATGTTGCTAGTACACATACAATATTGTTAATTCTATTTCCAACCTGTTTTGATAGATTAATTTAAGTGAATAATGATGTTTTGCAATTTTACCGATCATAACGTGACGTGCAACCGAATTTTATTACAGGTTTAAGATTTTTATTTAACCAGTCTTTAAGACAATGTTTATGCCTTTGTGAAGAGTTCCAATTTAGACATTGTGATAATTTTTTACATGCAGGCCTTGACCCCGCCAGTCCCTATTTCGAGAATATGGACATCCAGGTACGATTGGACCCAAGTGACGCTGACTTTGTTGACGTCATTCACACTGATGATGGTGGACTACAGAATCTAGGATTTGGGTGTACACAAGAACTAGGTCACGTGGATTTCTATCCTAATGGCGGACAAAAACAACCCGGATGTGCGGGAGACGCCGTTGATAAACTTGGTTCTACTTCATGGGCAGCGTTAACTACCTTGTTTGACTTTTATGGTTGGTATAACAGATTGATAAGTTTAATCATATCAATAACAAAAGGTCTTATACCCAAGTAGCAAAATACATTTAAATGCATGAAGGAATAGAGTCATGCGTAAGTGCGATCATGCTCCAATAAAGTTATTCTCATAAAATGTCAACCAGCATGCCTTATAAAGTCAGCGAAAACAGAATTTATCTAATACGATATCTTAAGAATTAAAGCTTTCATTTTTCGTTTTAACATGCATATAGGCGACAATAATTTTTAGACCATCAAATGTTTCCAAGATGAATGATTCCGAGCCTCATTCTGGACACAACCTCGTTCTGATACTGTTTTCGCCATTTTGAAAATTGCTTTATGGGAACCGTCTAGCATTTCTAGCTAAAAATCCGTGTTCCGGTACAATCTTGAACAGAAAAAACATGCAGTATAATAGTTTGTTTTTCTTTAGAAAAAAGACGTTTTATATATTTTACGCAAGTATTGTATATTTGGCCAAGAGACCATAACATTTGGCACGAAACAATGTCATTTCTCTCTGCATGGCTTTAGAAAACGCCAGACTTATGCTTATTGATAGAAACTTTATCATGTAACATTCAATACTTGAACCATGATAATAAATCAACATTGTCTGTAAGCGTCGATACCAGAAATCATTTGGCCTCAAACAAGTTGAAGATAATTAGTACAACTGGCTGAATCTGGCCACTTCGTTAGACAAATCTATTATTTAGCTTTCAATATGATACATCGACTCTCTGTAAGTGAATGATTCACCATAATTTCGCCATGTACATATGCATCGTCTCAGGCTGTAATTACACCAGCCTCGATTTCAGTCGTGACGTCATTTGCAGACGATAATTTAAATTACTTTATTTCCAGCTGAAGAAGAAACGCTGGCCTGCAGTCACGAGCGTTCCTACATGTATTACATCGAGTCCATTAACTCAGCTTGTCCTTTTACTGGTTTCAAATGTCCAAGCGCAGACGATTTTCATGCCGGCAAATGTTTGAGTTGTAAAGGTGACACTTGTCGATCTAGAATGGGTTACCATGCAGACAAATACAGCACCAAGGGTAGTTTATACTTAGAGACGGAACCAACTCCAACTTTCTGTGGTATGTAAAATAACATTCTCGTACCCAGGTCGTACACAGTTTAGTAGGATTCTCGATACTTGCTCGAGAATCTTGATAACCTCGGGGTACGAGAATGGTAAAATATTGACTTCATGCATGCATGTTAAGCATTACTGATGATTGAAACAGAACATTCCCTTCCTGTGGTTATCAACTCCGCGTTCAATCTCATGTAACGCATCAATCTGATTAAAACCCGATCTAAAATTTTACCGCTCGCATACTCGCTAATTTAGATCTGGCCTTTTCCAAACGAAGGTCACGTTCAGGTGACCTTTTCTCATCTTAAAATTAATGACGAAATTGTTATGATACGTAACTTGTTTACATCGTCTACGTCACGCAATTTGAAATGAGCCACCCAATGGCAGACTGTGAATAATACCGCTGTTAAATTAGCATGCAAACATAGGTCTAAAAATAGAAATTACGAAATCAAAATGTGATTAATAGTGTTTTCGTCCAGATGAAAGCTACGCTTTGATTGGTCGACACAAAGTTCTTCTCGACGTGACCTTGCATTGACAAAGTAGAGATCCAGTACGACAACGCTCTACAGGATCTCTGTTTACGGAGATTGGTAACGCATTAAATGATAACCGCGCCAAACAAGCTGATAAATGTGGACGAATAATGAATAGTGAATAAGGCACATAAGCAACGTGCCGAGGTACGGAGTCAAACGTTATCGATTTGTCAAATTTTACTAATAACCATGGCTTTGGATATCTCTGAAATGGTCATACCAGTCGGTTAGGCTAAGCGATTAATTATAAGCACGTGTATTTACACGAATTGTTAAGCATGTGGATATATAGTCCACCATTTATAAATATATAGATTACTTGTTTATATAATTAAGTTACATTTGCATGTTGATAAAATCGACATGTTAAACCCGTTTTTACATGTGATTAACCAACTGAAGCTGTAATTGGTTTTATTTGCACTGCAAGGACATGAAGTGGACATCTGACAAAGCTTGTAAAGTTCTATCAATTTTTGTTATTTCATGTACAAATACAATTTTACTATCATAACCATTGAGTTTAAATGTTGTTTAATTTCAGATTACAATTATTTAATTAACATCAGTACAATAAATAACTTTGATGGTAAATTAACCTTGACATTGACTGGTTCTAATGGAACAATTGGACCCACACCATTGATGGAGTAAGTTGGATTACTATACAAACTATCTTAAATTATTATTCTTTAAAGATTTGGAAAAGACTTTATCCGGATCTCCAATAATTTTCTTTCCTCTGTGAACAAACAAAGCTCTTTACATATTACCTAAAGTTTCTTACTTTACCAGGTGCAAATTAGTACTGTAAGGGTTACCTGATTGATTGTGATTTCAATAGTTAGAGGTTACTATAGAAAATTGTACAGTCGGTCGAACATGGATATGGGAGCAGATTTTAAACCTTTCCAGAACTTAAACTATATAAACTTATAAATAACTATACAACATTTCTATATAATCGTGAAAAAATAGAAGAAATGATAGCTTTATACAAAGGAAAAACACAAATACATAAACATAAATGGAGAATTATAACTCCAAACAACAATTAGAGCGAGAGAGAACCCTTTTTATTTTTTTGTCTTTTGTTTTTAGAAATAAAAACTTTCCCCTTTTGTTAGATTCCTTTATAACAAAAATATTTATGTCCATCTTGCCATAAATATATTTATGTATGTGTATATGTACGTATGTGTATGTGTACGTATGTGTATGGATGTGTATGAGTGAATAGACTTGTTTATATACAAAAACGTTTTTCAAGTTAGTTTCAATTGTATGTATATTTTTATAAGTTTGTCATGTAATGTACTTGTACTTGAAACTTTGAAAAATAAAATGTTTATAACAAAAAAAAGAACTTAATCTTAAACTATGTACAGTTTTAACCTTTTTAGCATCTTAGGCTCTTTCATTATCCGTTTACTATTTTAAAAAGTACAATAATGTTCCGCTATTAAGATCAGCAAAATTGATGGTCTTAATAGCGAAACGGTCTTATAATAGGGACCCTTTTCTTCACAAATTAAGCATTTGGTTCTTAATCATGGTCAAAAATCGCATGATTATGAAATAACAAAAATGGTCTTAATAGTGTAACTTTAGGCCTACTGTATAAGATTTTCATTGTAGCAAAATGTTGCACTTTACTCGAAAAAAAAACGACATGCTACGTGTTTACTTTTTAGTAACCTTAGCGACGTTGGTGCGACATTTAAACACTGCATGTTATTTTAATTAATAGCACCTAAGTTGTGCTTCTTTGTATGATTCAATTCCTGTTATGTCAAAACCACCAGATACAAACTTATTTACTGTAACATTTATATAAGGCACAAACAAGTTCTATTTTCATCTATTAATTAAAATAAACCACGAGTTACGGAGTTGTTTTCGCATTGTTAGAAACACTACCAGCGTTTCCCCCGAAATAACATTTATCCAGATTATTGTTATTTTGTTACGTCATTTTGTTACACTCAACGACTTCTTGGATTGGCGTTGTTGATAAAAATACGTTTGTTACTTCATATTTTCTATTTTTGTAAAACTGTTTATACAAACAGAACAAATATTTTTATTCTCTTTTTCAATCGTACTTATCGAATTTCATTTCCAGGGCTTAATTAAAAAATTATTTTGTTTACTGTTTGTTCTATTTTAACTTTAGAAAGTCACACATGTGCGTTCTTGTAGTTTCTTGGTAAAAAAGTCGTGAATATTGAAGGAACTGTACTTTTGTAAAGTCCTTCATATATATTATAATACATGTAGTTGTTTACTACTATCATGGTCGAGTTATTGTTGACGCTGAATTCCAACCTCTGTCTGCTCTCAATAAGGGTACATAACTTGTAACAGACAACAATTTTTATACATACCTAACAACTTTTCTAACTCCACATTTTTTATAAATACCCACTTTTTCTTAAGATAAATCGTAGTATATTTAAACATAGAAAACTTTCAAATTTCTATAAGCTGCATAGAAAATTGTGTAAATTTGGTTGTGAAAGACGTAGTTTGCTAGGTCCATGAAGCACTTTGTTTTCAAGCTTCCAACGAATAGAATACATACAAAACTACATGCTAATATCTAGCTTGTAAGTATAGATACGCTTAGAAAACAATTCACTTAAGAAACAAAAACTATGGCGAGGATGTAAAAGAAAGAGGGCGTGCAGTTGGCACACGGTGGGAACACATGCTATTTTAATTCGAAGTTGCAGACATCATACCATGACATGATTCTATGAAAAATTCATAAAGTACATTTAAATAGATTGAAAATGACTTCCAACTAGGGCTGCGGTTCGTTGAGCAAGTAGCGATCCGATCCAAACCACGATCCATGTAGAACGATTCACGAATCGAACCACGAATCACAGGTTAATAAAAAATCAAACCGGAATTCATATATAAAACACACACATAAAATATGAATATACATATAAATATAACTAAAAAGTGAATAATTACAGAAGCTTTTATTGCATTTTCAACATAATCGTCCACAGCGTCATGTTAGAGATTCAATGGAGTGTTTTGGGGTGTGCTGAAAATGCGCGGTGCACAAAAGTACGTTGATTTATGTTTTCATACGTAGCGCAACTCATTCTCGATGGTTATTTAGCTGATAAGTTTATTCCATTTTTTGATACTCGCAGCAGCCCAAATATCTAACAACTTTTTCTAACTCAACATTTTTAAATACCCGCTTTTCTTTAAGATTAGTCGTAGTATTTTTAAACATAGAAAACTTTCAAATTTCAATAAGCAGCAAATAAATTGTAAGTAAATTTGCTAGGTTCATGAAGCACTTACATTTCATGTTTTTTGCCTTGCAATTGCTTCCAATGAATAGAATACATACAAAACTACATTATAATATCTAGCTTGTAAGTATAGATACGCTTGAAAAACAATTAACTTAAGAAACCAAAACTATGGCGAGGATGTCACTTTCTTTAAAAGACAGAGGGTGTGCAGTTGGCACAAGGTGCGAATACATGCTATTTTAATTCGAAGTTGCAGACATCATACCATGACATGAAATCTATTACAAATTTATAAAGTACATTCAAATAGATTTAAAATGACTAATTAAATAAATTAAGCAGTTCTTATAAAATATTGTTTTAAACATATCAGCGCATCATGGAAATACTACCCGAAAAAATAACTGGAGTTAGATCAAAGTATTGAATACAGAAAGACTTTCGTGCGCATTGAAACCTATCGAATCCATACTAATGATTACTCCTTACACATTATATTAAAGTATGAATCAATCAGGGCAAAAATGCGGGCGAAGTATTTATTCTATCCTGTATTACTGGCAAATACTACTGCATAGTGTATTAACGAGATTTGACACCGCCTATTCACACGCTTATAAATAATTATAAGTAAACACCTGCCATTGACAAGAAAACAAAGACGCGTCAGTTGATTGACGGAACTACTTTTATCGCCTAGAAATTAACTGCGTAGTAAATCAGAGACACATGTATCACTCCGCAGGTTAAACTAGTCAGGCATTTGAATCGTCGATAGTTTTCGTTTAGTGGTATAACTTAAGCCTTTCGGCGAAATTGCAGAAAGTCTAAAAATTGAAGTATATAATAGCTAGTAATAGCATGTATGTACAGTATGCCTTATAATCATATTTATTTTAAAGTTATATTCACACATATGTCATTTCTATGATACGAGAAAAAGATTTCTTTTGTTCTATTTTCATACATATTCATTACTATATTTGTCCGTCACTTCAGGAAAAATGAACCACACTTATATAATACCATTATAAGTAAAATGTTTACAAGTCGGTTAGACATCGGTAACATGGAGACCCTATCTCTTCACTATGAGAAAATTGGCACTATTGTAATATCTGGAACATATCCCGACGATTGGCATCTACTAGGAATATCAATCTGGAACGCAGATAATCAGAAAAGGTAATTATCAAAATTTTATTGTTAAAGGGAGGTAACGCAGAGTAGATTAGTTTATATGAGTTTGCTCCCTTCGGTCAATTTTTGACTATGTATGTCTCAATTATGTCGAGATCCGTCTCGTATCATTCTCGCACCCCGAGGTTATCAAGATTCTCAATGTAGTATCGAGAAACCTACTAAACTCTGGATACGAGAATGTCTTGTATAAACGCGACCGAAAATGATCAGTTGGGGATGGTTTAAATGTTAATCCGTTCAATAATAGGCTTGTCGTTTTCACATAGCTATAGCTGACGTCAGATCTCAAACGAAGACTCAGATCTACTCCACTGCAGTGGAAATGTAGTGGGTCGTTAAGTTGTCTGATTTTTAATTAGATTAGATTTGATCGAAAACGAATTATCTCGAGCAGCAATGCTAAAGGGAATATACAATATAATATGGTCCACATGGTCACTTTAACATAGTGCAAATATTTATCTATACGTCATATGCCACTAAGTACACTCCAATGCATATTTGTTTCCAGGTTTTGTAATAAAGGTAAATTTGATATGTATTTGGTCATGTATGATGAAACTGTGACGTACGTTATAATCAGTTTGTCAATTTTTTGTCAATGATCTGAAATATTGAGCTGTTGTAAAAATATCATGATGTACTTGTGACATTTTACTTACATCGTTAAGTGTGGGCATCAAACTTAGAATGATAATTTTTTACTCATTATAGTAATTACATTTAATATGGTAATTATTTGGTCATAAAATTAAGAATTTCCCTTTTTTGTCAGCGTAATTCATTAATACTTAAGACGTTCTCATGTTTCATATTCTTTGATTGATGAACTTTAAATGAAAATTGTGTGCAATACAGAAACACGATTGATAAGTGAACATAATACATAACAGATGAACTAAGTTTAGTATAAATATAGATGATACAATTGGAAATTTACCGTGAAATAACGCTATCCTTGTAAAAGAAATTATACAATTCGCTATCTCATATCATTGCTATCATCATCTACAATTATTCTTTGCATCAGCATCACCAATATCATCATCATCATCATCATCAATTTCATCATCATCAGTTTTATCATTATCACCACCACCACCACCATCATCATCACCATCACCACCATCATCTCATTATCATCATCATCATCATCATCATCATCATCATCATCATCATCATCATCATCATCACCATTATCATCATCATCATCATCATCACCATCACAATTATCATCATCATTATTTTGGATTACTTTAAATCTTATTGTATTTCAGGACAAGTTTCAAGGCTTACCATAAGGAAGTAGACAATCACAATACTACCGTATTTTGTGCATATGGTCATACTTGCTAGTTATTGAAAATGATCTGTTCTTCTCTAAATAAGGCAAAAAAATGACTTCTACAATTTAATTCTTACATTTGAATATCATTTCAAAAATAATAAAAAATATTTCAAAGAAATTAACTCTACTTATCGTTTGTGCCTTTGTTGTCTGTCTATCTTACATTGTAGATGAATGCTTGTTTTCAACATAAAGTATGCTACTAGTATAAAAAAGTAGCTATTTGAAATGACTCTTATCATAATATGAATGGTATAATTGTTTGTCTTGTAATAACATCATAAGATTTAGCTTTATACACGTTTGTCTATAAGATTTTACCAATAAAGCGACCAGAGCTTACATCGTGTTGTGAAAGAGAGCCCTAATAGCCATCGTGAACGAAAGATAAAAGTACTGCTATTATAAATTCTATACCATAATTGATCTATTTCGCCTACTAAATGCTACTCTTATGTGTTATAAGTAGATCGATGCCTTGTTTGTACCAATAGTAATTACAGCAAAAAACGATATCAGTTTATATTAAAACTTTGCTAATATACATAGACATATGTGCCATACTCGCAGAGTTAAGATGAGTACTTCACATTGACAAAAGTACAATAATCAGTTTTGACTGGTTCTTTCTTGATGGGTAAAATCGATTCCCCATGGATCATATATTATATATAGTATACCTTACATAAAATTGTTTCTTCTTTACGTATATAAAATATAGCAGGCGGTTAAAATGAGATAGTGCCCGCTGATATGATAGTGGCCCTCTGACGTCATATCTGACGTCATGATGTACGCCACTAAACAGGTGTTGTTTAGTGGCGTGTAACCACCGTTGTAATTTACAAGGAGCAACAAAATTCGGCACCGTGTAAACAAAGTTTATGCTATACGTTTGACCTATAAAATGTTTAACAATGTTTATTCTTCTGCTTTTGTAAAAAATCAAGTGTTAAAAAAGTGCGTTATAATGTAAAAAATAGTACGCACCACTAAGGGGCGGGTAATCTGATAGTGACCTCCCAGTCAGCCCACTAACATACAGTAACCTCAGCCTTCGGCTTCAGACCACTATATGTTATAGGGCTGACTGGTCGTTCACTTACGTTTAGACCAGGAGGCCCTCAGTGGTGTGTACTATTTCTTATATAGTTTATACAGTATTTGGTGAGATAAAAACGCCTATAGAAATTTGACAACACTCTTACGATATAACTGATCGTAAGTCAAATATATAACTTAATTGTTGAAAGACTATAAATAAACTATAATCATGATATGTTGTTCGGAATAAAGATGATTAGTATGGTTCCGAACCAGAGACTCAAAATATACAAAATAAAACATATATACGTCGTGCTTTCCGTTCATAAAGTGTAGACACTTATGCATAATTCAAGTTATTTGGAAAAAATATGCGAATGAATGGTCGCTTCAAGTCTTTTTTGGAAATGATATGCCAATGAATGACCGCATTATGGATGTTTTCTGTCTGGAACTACGATACTTTTCATAGAAGGAATGTTTGTGAAATGACCAATCTTCGCAGTGTTTAGCCATAAAATACTTTCTACGACCAGTCCTTCGACTACCTTTATAAAGTACTTTATATAAAGTACTTCTTGGCCAATGTCAGCAAAAATGACGTACTTTCATTATAGCCCCATTATCAGAAGTAATACTGTCTACGCAATGCAAACAAAAAAGACATTAAATTCTATCTCAACCACCAATAAATGCAATTGTTGCTTACATATGTTGGTGTTATGTGCTGTTTTTCAAACACATCTAGTTAAAATAAAGTGTTTAATAAAATGTAGTCATTGCTTAATTATGTTGATGTTATTTACTGTTTTTTTTTCAAAGTGAAAGAAGATCGAAAACAAAAGTAGAATTCAGTTGTCAATATTCAAAACAATAGTTTTGATCACAGTATGTTTATGTTGAAGACTTGTGATATTAAAATTAATACAGTATGCTCTTATAAAAGGATTTCCTTTTTTAGAAGCGAGAATTTAGTCAAACTTAAACAAAGAAGGCAAAATGATTGAAATGTTCATTGTGTCTCTTATACATGTAATATTTTAATGACGTCACGGTTTCAGGTCTGTTTTCATGTCAGCTATATCGTACAAACACCTGATCTCGTTCCTCACCTGATTTCGGTCCTTTCATAAAAAAGTTGTTTACTTTGCTATTTTATTGCATATGACGTCATCAATTCGTGTGCACAATGTCAAGTAAACAATCAACGCAACTACAACTGTCAAACGAGAATAATGCGCAAGAAACAGGTTTTTAGAATGAAAATTTTGTGATGGTGAATATTTTTCAGTAAATCCTTATTACCTTTTTCTGCTCTGTCAGTACAATCCATTAAATATTGTTTAAAAGTATGTTATAATAAAAAAAGCACATGGCAGGTAGCCCTTGCTCATAAAGTCACGTGACAGTCATGTGGCAGCTAATTATGACGTCACAAAGAGCCAAATACGGTAGAAGTGCGAAATTAGGTCATCTATTTTTAGCCGCCATGACAGTTTTCAGAAAATGGTTGTGTTTTATTTGGAAGAATTTGGATTTGTTTTAAATATAAAATATCAGCAAGTATATGATAAACAAATGGAATATAGATTAAAAGGTTCGTTTTTAATGTATTTTTCTGAAAGTATTGTTGCATTAATTAGAAATGGTTCATTGAGTCCTTAGAGGTGCGAGAACCCGTGTGTCCACCATAAAAGGAATAAATCTCAATAGGGTGGCTTTAATAACTCTTTTACTTTTAAGTTTTTTTCATACATGTTTTCATTTTTGAAGTTTTTTTTTCAAAGAATCATTTTTAAATAATTGATATTGTATATTGTTCTAACATTGATTTTTAGCCTTTATTAGAGATTTTCACCACTATTCAGGGGTTTTAAATACAAATACAATCGCGATTTCATACAGTTTTTGATGGTCTTGAAAAATGCAATCAATATTCATGTAGGTTAAACATCGGCATGGTATATTACGTAAAGGACAAAAGCAGAATTTCTGACCGTATTCTACTAATTTACATAAAAGTAAGCCTATATTATCAGCCAATATTCTCATCATCAACTTAGTTTGGATATCTACGACGCAATACAATGAACAATGGAAAAGGTAAAGTCATTGATTTTGCACTCGTCGAAGAAACTCGCAGCTGTACTACGTAAATATATAGGACGCACCTTTGAACAATTTACTCTGAATATATGATAATAATATTGTCTCAAATTTATAAATGATCGTAACTTACTTCTTACAAATATGGCCAACATCTACAACAAGTAGATGATATGTTACATAAATCAAAGCGCCAATAGCGCTGTCAGACATGTGGTTTTGATAGAATATATAAACACAGGATTATATAACAAACGGATGCGATGCAAGGGAACTTTCCCTTACATATTAAGCAGGATTTGATATGCTACAATTGCACAAAAAACAAACAGCATATCGTCTGCTTGTTAACGCGTAATGCGAACTATATTAATTGAAGTACAAATGTAGTAATTATCTCTTAAATTGCGCACACACGGCCTAATGTAATCGTCCGCGACAAATTTTAATGAGGGTTTGCAACTGTCCGCTACTAAACATGGGGAAACCCCATGTAAAAATTAATGTGATAAGCACCACGGCGTTATTGGTCACAATAGTTATTCATGGATTTGATGTTTTAGGGCACAAACGTCATTATGAACACAACCCAATGACAGTAATACGAATATAAGTTATGACATAATTCATACGTCATCTAGTCGTAGACTGTCATAAACAAATGTAAAAATAACATTCGGAAATAGCATGCTTTATAATCATTAACACAGTCCGTCCGAATTACGTTTAAGAATCTGGAAATCTTGCCAACATATATACTTTAAAGACACAGTGAATCATGGAAAGTTCCATGAACATTTGACGATAATGTCAATTTTCCTTCATTAAAAAGATATATCGAGAAATTTCCGGCCTTGTGGAAGGGTAGGTGAGTACTGGTTGTAGACAATGGTCCAGGAAAGCTAGGTTAGCTGCGCTGGACGCCGTAAAATGACCAAACTTGTGTTAACACGGCGTTAAACCTAATAAAAAGTGATCATGGAAATATAATAAAACATCAGTCAACATAAATTAAGCTATGTATAAAATGACATAGCATATGATACACGTTTAAAATGTTTGACTTGTGGAGTCAACCTACACGGTAGTTGAATTCGACCCCAGATTGGACCATGGATTTTAACCGGCTTACACATAAGTAAATATGTGCCCATTTTCGGACTCATTCTCGTACCCAGAAATTATCAAGTTTCTTGATCTAGATCGAGAATCTAGATAACCTATGGGTACGAGAATGGTTCCGACTAAACAACACAAGTATTACAAATAAATATCATACCTTAAATAAAATTGCTTCTTCTTTACGTATAGCGAACGTTATTTCACCATATTTCGGCAGCGGGCCGTGGTGATCATGTGATAGTGGCCCGCTGATATGATGGTGGCCCACAGACGTCCAGTCCACATCGTGTGATATGTAAGATTTTGTTTGGAGTTATCATCCTTCTGTGAAATGCAAATGCACAAGCTTATCATAATGAGTACATAATTAATTCCCATGTAGATTTTTCGTTAATACTTTTTGATATAACATGCTTGTTTGTTTGATTGTTTGTTGCTTTTAACGCCGTGGCAACACATTGTATAGGTTATATGACGACGGTCAGTCAACCTACTCACTCCTCCTGGAGAGGCTAAATCTCTGGATTTAGCTGTTAACCAACTACTAAGCACATACTTTTGTCAGTAACTGACAACTGTCTTACATAATTAAAAATCATTGGTAGGAAGGAGAATAACCGTAGAAATCCATTGTTTTTCACTGTCCAAACAATGCAGTTTCAGCTGTTCAACTAATATTTTTCTACCTGAGTTCCTACGAATTGTGAGAAAACTGGTTGAATTATATTCTGAAGAAATGTGGAATATTTTACATGAAAAAGAATGACTTTTTATCATTATTGTTTTTTATCATTATATTTATAATGTTGATCTACAATGTTATAAAAATAGCTTAGTTTATATTAAAATGTCCTCTTTATCAGTATGATTGTAGGTTTATTTCCAGAGTTGCCCGCAAGACTGAAGTAAGAGCTTTGTGTTAAAGAGCGAGTTACTACAGTCTTGAGAGCAACCCTCGATTTATATGATATACTTTAATGTAATTATGTGCCTATTATATGAACTAAAATTTTCTACGATCTTGATTCCGCCGACTGCAGCATAAAATTAGACATCGTTCAGCCATTGGTAAAATCTAAGTACTGATGGTTTAAAGTTATATCTCCATAAAGATTCCGTTATAAAGTAAAGTACGGTCTAATACATGTACAGCTTCAAGTAACCATAATAACGTAAACACAACACTATTCATTTTAAAATATTCATAAGATTATATATCTCAATATGTCAATGTTACCCCTTAATACGTAAATATATATAATATAAAATATAGATATATAATAAAAAAATAATATAAAAAAATAAAAATTTAGGCATTTGCTAGGTTTCCAACCAGCGACCTTTTGATCTAAACATATATTCACTTCCGTTCCTTCCCCTTAGCCGACTGCACTATTCGGGTCCTAAAGGACTGAGCATGTAACAATAGTTAAATACTGTGAAAAGGACATTAAATATGGGGAAGATAATTTTGGAAGATGAATCCTAAAAAGTGTGAGTTGTTATCAAATACAAATAAACTGCACTATCAAATTAAAAAGGCAATTAAATAATGATTTGTAAAAAACGTATTAATGCTAGTTATGAAATTTCAAGTTTAATAATCCCATGTACGATTTTTTTGACATACTGATAAATTATGTTCAGCGGTATGATTAAACTAAAACCCTTGTAATTAATATTTTGTATATAGATCCATAGACCTTCATTCGTACTTGTAACAAATAGACAAACTGTGACTGTTTCCTTTGTCAAACGTTTGCCTTTTTCTGGCGAAGCATTTTACTGGCTCTGGTCGTTCCCAAACACCAAGTCATTCCTTTTTCTTAGAGAAGGGAAATATGGCATGGTTACCAGAGCTGTTGATGTTTTGCTAGGACTTGGTCTAGCGTTTTGTTTTCTGCGTTCGTCATCATGAGATGACGAAACAACCTGCATGAGTCGTGTATGTGGTCAGACGATCATGGCGCTCTATCCTGTTTTGCCTCCCTATATTTAATTAAATAACCATATAGAAGTTGATTTAATATTACTTTCATCTTTATAATTTGAAAACAATATTAATGAATACATATACACTTTAAAATGAATTAATTGGTAAATTTGCTATGTCCATTTAATATATTTCTGTACGTATTACCCGTTCGAAAAGTTCATAATGTTTTAAATCAAACCTCCTAAAATCGAAGACAGGAAGAGTGCCATGGTCAAAATGCAGTATTATGATAAACAAACATATATTCAAAAATACATAAAATGAATTTCTACGCACCGGGTCACCATAAAATAAATTTCTACGCCCCCGGGTCACGTCAGTTTAATGAATTGCCTCTCATATTTAAAAAATATGTAAACAATTAAATATGAAACCATTAAAGTAGTTTTGTAGAAAAAATATTGGCATTTTGAGAGAGGTCGATCGAGGAAGTTATAACTTTACCATCGGAACTACCTCGGCGATCTTTTACGCAGATACATCTCGGATATCACAAGGTGAAAAGTAGATCTACGAATTTGGTTTCTGTAGTAATGTAGTCTAAACTGCAAAGAAATACGACGTGTGAGACATTGTACTGATGCAATGATGTGATAATCGTGTAAAAAGGTTATTATTAAATGTTGACATGAAAATGACAAGTGAACGTGTTTCAATGTATATAGAGACAGTCCAGGGCCATTTTCTATGACTTCTAAATGTTGTTTTATGGCTAATTAGTAAACTATCATACAATTTTTTAGATAATATTGATTTTACACGTCGATGTATAAACAATAATAGTACAACTTGCCAGGGAGTTAATCGCCGGACCTTACAACCTGGTTGTATTTCTACTACGACTGATTTCCGAGGTATATCCTCGTAGATGATCGCCGAGGTTGATCCGAATGATACTCTAGATGTGGCCAATGTTTTGTTGTAGACGTCAATGACGTAATTTTTACAATAATAATAGTAATTAGCGTCATTAGCGCTCGTTACAACATAATTGTGATTATAATTCTATCTTTTATACGTTCAAAATATCGTTTTGTATAGATTTTAAATATATAAGCAACTTAATATCAAAAGTGCTATTTTTTTAAATAACGACAACTTTTAGAGTTATGTAATGTATAACAAAGAAAATACTTTTATTAAATTCATATCAACTCGGATATTCCATACATAAATCATTTGTTGCCAAGATATAAGCCCGGGAGCGAATAAAGAATCGTAATGTCATTATACGACGACGTAAGAAAAAAATCAATAACTTGATTTTCAACTTAAAATTTCGACAATTTGTTCACAATCAACCCCCTGATTATTTTACTTATAAACATTGATACATACATACAAACTATATTTTTCAAATGAAAAATATATTTCACCAGGTTAATTTTCACGATAAGCTAAAAATTTGACGGCGTATAGACATAAAACGACGTTAAATTTTTACGACGATTTTTTATTGTTTTCTAAACGTTACGTCGTCGTTAAGTAGCTCTTTAGCATATGTTAGTGGGCTGATTGGGAAGTCATTAATCATTATAAGACCATGCTGAGTACTATTTCTTATGTAAAATACATCGATGGCATAATGCATCGTCGGCAACCACAGTACTTGCTTCCGTTACACTCCATAGTCTATACGTACCGTGGGCAATTTGACTGGCAAAATCTCGCTTTAATGCTTATGCATGAGGCAGGGGAGACCAATCTTCTTCGAACAATATCGCGTGTTACAATTAACTACTCTTCAATAACAATAACATCATACTAGGTTTTTCTTACTTAAAAAAGAAACCAACGCACATGTTTATTATAAAAAATGGTTGCGTAATTTCATTGGCTAGTTTTCCGCAGTGGTTTCTTCGCGGAACCAATTAAACCGCCTCATTAATTATTCATGATTACGAAATTTTTCTAACCAAATGGCCCACGGTACATAACGCAGTATATAGCGGAGTAGCGTATCGCGGGATAACCGACGATGGGGATAACGCTGAAAGTGGGTAAGTGGTACTCAGTATCCCCTTCTTCATCTTCTTATAGATTATAACACTCCTTAAATTGACTGAAGATTGTATGATAATGTCTCTGGATAACTTAGAACCATAAGCATACCCTGAACTTGTCCTCTTGGTCATATCATACTTACATTTTTCACAATCAATGTTTGAAAAAAGGCGATAAGTTAAAACCCCTATATCAAAATTAACACTGTTTTTTTGACTGCTAAGAAAAAGACATTTATCTATTTCAAACAACTCTAATGAACAAGATTTTTTAGGTAAATACAAATATTGCTTAGATCTGTTCGTGTTATTCATTGTATTTCAAAGTGAAAGTAGATCGAAATTGAAAGTAGAATTTGGTTGTCATTACTCCAAACAATAGTTTTATTCACAGTATGCTAAAGATAAAGTCTTTTAGAAAAAAAAACTTATTCCCAATTACATAATTAAGCTTTAAAACTATTTTGGATCAGGTATATTAAACATAAGCATATAAATGAATTATAGTGTGCTCTATAGTGTACCCCACTTTTTAAAGAACACTTAGTCAAACTCAAATTTAGAAAGCAGAATGGTTTGAACTGTTAATTGTGTCTTTAATTCAAGTTATATTTTCATAACTTCATGGTTGTGAAACCGTTTTCACGTCTACTGTAAATAAATGTATCTTCATATAACGGGCTTTAAATTATATGAGGTAAAAACTCATTCGGAACAACTCGACCTTTCATGAATGAATAATCTCGGAAGGATTCGTAGGAGTTTACCCTGGTGGCTCTGGTTTTTACTACCTAGCACAGGCGAAGCACGTAACAGTTATGCAAAATAGTTCTTGTAGTATACAAAATGATATTTCCATATTATAAATTGAACCAAGTATTGTTCAGCGATACCATTGAACTATGTTATTTCATTTTACGGACTAAAACGAAACATCACTCATCGCCTAAACGATCGTGTATTTGTTTACTTCAACATTGGTAGTTCAAAAATGGCGTCTAAGTTTGTTCGAGGTTATTAATAGCGAATGTCCGAGAAGTTCCGAATGGTATAAACTGTCAGTTATAGCTTTATACACTTAAACTGAATCATAGTGTTTTCGATAACATCCAGAATTTAATCGAGTACAGTAGCCTGTTCAATTGTAAACCTTAAACGTTACAAAACGTCCCGTAACGATACATTTGGAACTCCTCGAGAATTCGCTGCGAATAATCTCGGACATATTTAGACGCTATTTGCAACTACCGGTGTTGAAGTAAACAAATGTATGATCGTGTAGGGAATGAGTGATGTTTCGTTTTTAGTCCATACATTTTGAAACATCACTCATTGCCTTAACGATCGTATATTTGTTTTTAAGATTGGATTATTCGCAGCGAATGACCGAGGAGTTCCGAATGTATCGTAACGGAACGTTTTGGAACGTTTAGGGTAATTAAACAGGCTACAGATATACATGTATTAGATAATATGCTTCTAACCTTTACATTATGTACACACAGATTGAAGAGACTTTCTTCTGTATCCAATTTCATTATTAATAATTTTATTTATTGCTTACGTTCTGTACTTCATATTCAAAAGTTGACGCGCAAACAAAAGAATAATTCTGCTAGCGACCTAAGTCAGACTATATATTATGTCATATTACTTTGTACTGTAACAACCGCCTGAACTGATAGTGAACATTTTACAACACCCCGTACACATATATCACATGTATATTTAATTTCACTACATTATTACTCGCTAAAATAATACATTTCTAAGAAATAACACCACACAGCAAAATTGAAAATCTTGATCTAAACATATATTAGTCTAATACCAATACGCATCAATAATGAGGGCTGCGCAGACGCTCTGTCAGGAAAACAAGGTCAATTCGAACAGGGAGTGTTCGTACAATACAGCCATCGCAGTACAAACTACGCCTTGTTGAGCTCATTGGAAATTCTCTAACCTGTCAACTCAATGGATCAGTTAGTAACATCTGTTACGAATATTTGACTCAAACCAACACAGTGAACACAAAACAACAATGAACGCTTGATTGGTTTAAAAACCGAAACGTACCGTTACCCTCATTTGTTTTATCATCACCCATATAATGTCGATATTGGCGATGAAGCTTGTATATTAATTCGTTAGAATATTACTGTACCGTGGGCCGATATTTCATTGATATTGTCACATACACATCACTAGGAACTGCTATCGACCTGCCTCCGCCAATAACGTGAATAAATTTCCAATCGTCTGCAGGAGACTGACGATTGATCGCCTGGTGAAGCCTCGTTCTGAAAACGAGTATGATTTATGCACAATTTCCATTCCCTATAGAAACGATGTATATGAGTTGATAATCCTTGCTATAAATATTTTTTGTGTGAAATGTATGAATCTAGGAGTTTTCTACGAATATATTTTCTCAAATACTTATGATTCTATTTTGAAAATGAAACAATCCTGAAGCACGGTGATCAAGCGCTTTGAATGAATGGGAATAATCGTGTTGTTTTTACCGTCAGTGTTCATAGTGGGAAATACTAGGAATTATATACGATTTCGCGTCTGGTAGGTAGTCAATGTGTTTTTGTGTATGCAATATGTATATAATATGTAGTCTACATGTATAAATCACCGGGTGTATTGTATAAACATTGCAGAAAGAGGTCGCTTTAAAATGAAATCACTAGAGTTGCTACCTTTATTCAACGTATAGCAAGAATCGATGAAATCTAGGCTGTATCACAACGACAGTAATTTCTAGTTAGTTCTTAGGAAAAAAATGTTCTAGTTTTAATTCGGAATAATAAGCATGATCGATATTCATGTTCATTCTATTCGTCAGATGTTTTAGCCATGCATATTTGAAATATTGCTGGTATGAAGTAGTAATGAATTATCATTCAACACCGACTACTTTTGGTTCCTGTTTTTCTATGAAGTACAGTATGTAAACACATGCTGTATAACATCTACTTTTTGATCTGATAGTGAGTGGGAGATATCACCTTCCTTTAGCCATCAACTACTTAATACTTAACAGAAATTAATCCTTAGATTTTTTATGTACAAAACCATCCAGGCTGTGTAAACAGAATTAAGATTCTGTTTAGCATCCGTGATTAACATTTTCTACTCTGTTAATGGAATAGTTCTTTACGTTTAAACAAGCTATGGGAATCAATATGTCGGCCGTCAGTGGGAAAACATACAGTAGTTTCAGATCTAAGGATTTGCCATAGAATTAAGTATTATAATTTAACAGTGTGTTGGTATTGATTTGTGACTTTTATCTCGCCAGCAGCTATCTAGAAGCCAATTACTTATATACACTGCCTTAATTTGCTAGCTAGAATAATTATAACTAATAAAATCTCATGCTGATTATTAGCATTCGTATTTCCGCGTGTATATGCTACCAGCCTCATGTATAATCAGCTGTTCTTAGAACCTGTATATTTATTTGCGTAAGTAATGAAATATACATGTATATGTTTACTAGTGCTAGTTAGTAGTCGTATATACATGTAGGTCTTGATCTATAAATCGTGCTGTAGGGTTTGTTTGTTTTTGATATATTATCAATCAGCCCCCGTTGTCGAGTGGCTATGGAAACTGACTTAGTGTCTCCATATATTTTATAGAAAGAGGGTCATTGAATTAGAGCACGTCATAACAATCGCTTTTCGTAGTTGTGTTTGAATGTAGACAGTTTTGTACAGAGAATATGAAACTAGTTCTGGTGAATCCCAATTTCGATGGTTAGGTTAATTGTCCTTTACATACGACTAATATTGATGAAAAGGGGAGTAAAGGATTTTAGATGATTCGAACCCAGCTATATTTGTCTTATTCTTGTTAGCAAGTTGTACACCTATTGATAGCCGTATTAAAGGTTAAAACTACTGTGATTCGTATGATTGTATAAAAATGTTGGACTTCGACTTTATATCATGTAATTAAGTCTTCATTACTTAATCTCATGCCGGCATTGATTGGACTAGACATTGCTATTAGCTATTAATGATTACTTTATACTAAATTAATAACGTCGAAATCAGCTAGTGGAATCAATGTTGACTTACTAATCTTTTCATTATAGTCCGATTTCATTCGGTGAGCCGTGACAGGCTGGAAGAATCGAAGTATAACATTGACAATAGGTAAAACCAGTTACTTAAGTACTACATCGAACATAAGTTCAATTTATTGTATCTCAAGTATATACAGGCATAGTATTGTACACCAATTAACTTCTTCCGAAACAGCGCAATCTGGAAACGATACGGTCATATATGTCCCATGCAATAATGGATCGTTAAACAAGTTGTATTACCGTTTGGTTGGAATGTTCCAAAATTCTAGAAATACAGAAGTGCAGTCACGGCTCACCGGATAAAATCGAACTAAAGTTACATTCATCTAAAGTTTTGATCGAAGCCATTGTCTATATTTCCCTCCATCGCGAACAAATCACGAAACATTATACCATAAAAGCTATCTCGTCATACTCCAGAATATTTCGTAAGTTACAAAAACATAAAACACAATAAAAGCTAAAACAGCTATCTTAAATGGCTAGTATGAGACAACCCTTCTTGGCCAATAGAAATCTTGACCATCCAGTAATACCAAACTAGATGCAGTTTGTGCAGTATGAATTTTATGTAATATTATGTTATATTTTTATAAAATGTTACTCAATTATAAACCCTAAAGTCTCCTCTCAAAGAATAAAAGTCATATTCCATGGAATTGTATCCTTTCAAAGCAGTCGATCCCTTAATTACTCTAAGACTAATAAGAACCTGTTAATTTCGCATTCGGAACTACCTCGGCGATCTTCTACGCAGATATACCTCAGATATCATTAGTAGTGGTTTGCATGTCTGACTTCGAATCCGGAGATCGCGGGTTCGATACCCGGTCGCGGCAGGTAATACCCTAGTGAGTGTGAATGTGTGAATGTGTGTTTGTGTTGTGTGTTGCGTGACAGAACCATTGTTTATATTCATTTGTTTGTAACAAGATACCTTTGTATACGTTACCGTAATAAAATATCTGTTCTGTTCTGTTCTGTTCCTATACATGAGTTGTCGGTCTCGTGGTAGGGTAAGTTAGTAATGGTGATAGAAAGTGTCCAGGAAACCTATAGAAGGAAGAGCTGGCCGTCGTATATATGACCTATACATGTGTTGAATACGACGTTAAAAAAAGTAGTTCTGACATGGATTCCAAAGAAAACGTGAATTGAATAGAATTTGTTGTCTGTGGTTGTAGTCTGAATTACAAAGAATTACCTCGTGCGAGACAATGCACTAGTGCAATGTTTTGATAAAACGTGTACAATGTATATTATTAAGTGTCGGCTATAAAAATGACAGGTGGTTGTGTTTCAATGTATATGTAAATAATCCAAGGCCATTTGCTATGATTAAGGCTTCTGAATATTGTTTTGTAGCTAATTTGTAGAATAGCAGACAAACTGTTTGATAATGTTGACTTTACAGGCTCATTTTCAAACAATAATAGAACTACTTGCCTGCTAATCGCCGGACCTTATAACCTGGTTGTATTCCTAATACGACTGATTTCCGAGGTACATCTTCGTAGATGATCGCCGAGGTTGTTCCGAATGGTAATTGCGGTTATGGTCCCAATGCAGCTGTGAAAATCGATCTGTTTAAAACACCATGTTTTTGAATATGGAATGTATCATTTTGTATGGAATTCATTATACAAAATACTCACTTTATGGTCTCTTTTGTTCAACATAAAAGTGTTTCGATAGATAGTTAGTTTTAGTACTTTTTCTATATTTTTGAATGAAATCTCTATTTTATCATCACTTTTAAAAATACAAGTATTTAATCATATTTGCTTAAAAACATCTTACTATATGTAAAAAAACAAAACTATTAAATCCGGTTCTAAATCCTGCGGCGGATGAAAAAAATCACAAGTCTGTTTTGAAAACTGACAATTGTAATGAATTGTGAATTTTGTTCAAGCCCCTTATGTACAAAATTGTAAACTCTTGGACCTCTCATACGAATGAACTGCTGATATGCTATTTTGTTGAACAAACGAGAATGTAGAGTGAGTATGGTGAATTCCATGCTATATGATAAATTCCATATTTAAATAATATGATATTTTAATCGTTCCAATTTCGTGATTGTTTTACCAATATGTTGACTAAGCAGCCTTTTCACGGTTTGAATTTTTATTTTAAGAGATTACTCCATTACAAACGTCTCTAGCCCTGTAATAAAATATCTGTTCTGTTCTGTTCGTCTTACTTCTACAAAAAGTTTGACCGCACTAGTTCTGCTGCAGTGAAAAACATGATCGTTCAATCCTGTACACCTATATAAGAAAACTAGGTCAAGCCATATTTAAATACTTATTAGTGAACGACTAGGATAGACCAAAACAAGGAAGTGAGGAAAAGGCTGGAGTCATTTATCAGGTCAATAAATATCTTGATAGAGGCTTCTTTGCTAATAAATTCACCCTTCCTTCCGCCATATTTTATTATCAAATACATTATAAGTGAGGAAACATGATGATTTTTTTCATCCTTTAAGTTAGACCATGACTGCCGGATATTTTACTTTGAGGTTACATACCTAAATAAAATCCTTCTTTGCCGTATATAAACGGTCTCATTGTCAAATTACAATTGCAGTATGACCCAGGTGTGTTAGATGTCCAAAACCATACATAGACTAAAAGATCTATTTATTCCTATTAAAATAATATAACATCCATTTTTTTCTTTCTTCACAAGACGTTCAGAATAACTTTCCCTTTTACCCAGTTTTCGCGAGCAAACAAAGTAGATCCATTGGTTTTTTTAATAGTTTTATAGGTAAAGCATTGACAAAGACGCCATATTCTTCAATCTTATAAAGCAACCCAAATAAGGACACAATGCACACTCATATATTATATACATGTAATGCTCAATGTCACACTTTCTTTTTCCGGCAAATTACCAGTTCCGGTGAACATTTAGTGGTGTGTAACCTTAAGGGATAAATCACAAGTGGTTGTATCACAATCAATGTACTCGGCTTCAGATTTATCGTAGAATATGTTTTACTTATAATAAAATATTTTTATTTGAAGTCGTGAACTTAAAAAAATGACATTTTCACTGGTGGCATTCCTACGTGTGAATATATGTTTTCTGAGCCCCTCGGTAAATAAAAATCGATCTGAAATGTAAGTCGACGAATGTCATCATAATCTTAATATAAGTAATATGACAAAATAACTACTTATATATTATTAAAGTCATATCAAATACAAAATTGAGACAACAATTCTCGTATTGTTATAAATACGCACCGTGTATCATTTTTGCGTCAGAAACATTTTAAAAGTGATGCATATTTTATGCCATTCTATACACAGCTTAATTTCTGTTCTATTTTAGAATTGTGCCATGATCAACTGTACCTATTAAATCACTTGAGAGATATAGTTTTATGAGGATTCCTCACGCTGTGGTCATTTAATAGTAAGGTCTTTAAAAATTTATTAATTTCGAAATGCATCTGACTAGGTTCATCAGTTTTATATAAATAGTCTTCCATTGTATATTGACACTTGATCCCCAGAAGGTTGGCAAACATTAGTTTTTCGTCGAATTTTTGCTCCAGCAAAAACATAAAAAAAGGAAATACATAATAAGGGACTTTAGTCAGTTATTTTTCCCTGATAAATCAGAAGCAATCTAATTGGCAAGTAGGTCCTTACAGTTGGAATCCTCAGATTTATCATTGAAGTCCTATGTAAGGCTAACAAAATATTTCATCTAATATCATTTTTGTTAATGAAGATATTAACAGAAGTGGTGAAATTTAGATAGTTCTTTATCCTAAAAATACTTAGCTTGAATTTCAAACAAATTAAATGATTCATAAAAAAGTTATTTAAGATTAATTTTGGTAAATTGACATTGAAAAGTAAGGGTAAAATCCAAGTAATCCAACTGATTGGACCTACCTATTTGAAGAGTATACAAGGGGAAATAACTGACTAAAGTCTCTAATTATAGCTAATAAAATTACTGAAACATTTTCCGCAAAATGTCTGCAAAAGCCTCTGAATATAAATTGCCTCGAATCCTCGGCTCAAAATGTTTTGCAAATGGCAATGTTTTCACAATGAATCGGTGTTTGTGAAGAGGATTTCGTGCAAACGATTAAGGTTTCGTGGTCAGGCTATTTGGATTTTTTCGGGGAGAAATAAGTAATAGTAATTTCATGTTCGTTTTGATGTCATTCAAATATTCGTTAAGAGAGAGAATCGGCGAAAAAACAGTGTTTGTTTACTTTATCAACAGTTTTACTGTTGTGATAGACCACATGAATATATACTCTGTCTTTTATACTATATCAGATGACATTGCCGTCCTCTTCACACTTACATGTACAATCCCCTGTTCCTTAAGAAAATGGTTGCACAAATCTTCCTCTGTGTGACCATGCGCGTTTTTATTCATTAGAACAAAACTCCAATCAAATGCAGCAGCGAAATGGCGCACAAATGTAATGAAGAAACCCTCCCCTATAACTTGCAGCCTTCAGAGTTTCATTCCGGATAGCATTAAGTTCCGTGCGGCCGTCGTATGATACGTCTCCCCCCCCCCCCCGAATAGAACCAAGCTCTAACCAAACCTGTCATTTTCTGGTCTTACTGAACATGATAAACAGTTTAAGTGCTACCTTGACTGAACTACTTTCTTACACCATATGCTTTAAGCATTAACCATGAAACACCATGACCCTTTTTATCAAGGCATTAATATTTAGTACTTATTTGATTTACTGACAACCTAATTTTCATGTCCTTTACTGGCCCCTTAAATATTTTTGTTGAGTGTATGTTTGTTTTACAGCAGTCACGGACCCTAGGGTCCTCGCAGCAGTCTACCGAAGATGTTACCTTTATGTACGGAATTTAGGTTATCTTTCTTAAAATGTATTGAAACAATTTCACCTTAATGTGAGTGAACGATGTTTGTTTAAGTAAACCTATTTGTCAGATTTGAATAATAAAATCACCATTAAAATAACTAGAATTATCTGAAATTGCTTTTAAATTAACATCGTATATTTTGTAACAAAAACTATTTGCTGCATCAGCGAATATAACATTTGTTAGTATTTTTGTAACGGTTGTGGAGTTGGTACTATAACGATCGGGAATCAGAATATCTTATTCGTTACTTAAATTCGGAAGCCGCCCGCTAGCTCAGTTGGTAGCACACAAGTCTACTGATCGAGGGGTCATGGGTTCGATTCTCGGGCGTTGCATGCTTTCGTGGAGCTTGGACATGAAATTATTTCTACGGCCATTCTCCCTCCTACCAATGATTTTTTTAATTATGTAGGGCAGTTGTCAGTCACTGACGATAGTATGCGCTTAGTAGCTAAATCCAGAGATTTAGCCTCTCCAGGAACTGTAGCTCTATGCATTGTTGATACATGGTGCTTTGAATTAGTCATAGTTGTTAGTCTTCCTACATTCGAAACTCATCGGCCATTCACTAGGATATCCTCTGACATATTTAGACGCCATTTTGGAACAACTTTGAGTTACATGCCCAAACAAAATACATCAACCGGTGTTCAAGTAAACATATCCACGGTCGTTTAGGCGGTGATAAATTTTTCGTTTTTAGACCCATAAATTTGCGTATGTAAAACCCCTGGGTTATTGGTGGACCCCCCACGAATCATTCAGAGATTATTCATTCAATGAATAGTTGAGGTGTTCTGAATGACTCGACCTACTTTATCTCAATCAGTTGGTGTGAGTTATTGACTATTAGTAAGCACATTCTTTGGTGAGTTGCCAACATGTGCCCTTTTAAGTAAAGTGGTTGAAGAAAAATGGCTCTAGAAAGTGCTACATGACCTAACTCTTTAATTGATAGGTCTTTCTGGGGAGTCATTTTTAAATAGTCACAGAATGACATGTCGTCGTTTGAGACTTTAACAAAAAACTTCTACATGTGTTCTCTTAAACCACCCTGAAATAAGAAGAGTCTGTTAGTAGTGATTTAGGTATTTCATGATTTTGTAGCAATTTAAATCGAATGAATTAATTGTTATTCTGACAATTGTGGACTCTATCCAAAACGACTTCGAGATTTTTTATCGGGTAGAATAGTGTGACAGGATTACGTAAAGTCGGGGAATTGAAGAAAACAAACAGGTCTTATATTCTCCTATAAAGATGTCGTAAAATGTATTTTTGTCGTAAACTGTTTCTTTCTCAGTTTTTGATTCGAACAAGCACACCGCATACTTGAGAATTTAAATAACTAAACAGTAAATCCTATTACGTATTAAACGGATATATAAATAAAATAAGAACTCGATTTTAACGTTTCTGATAAAATCAATGAATCAAATCTGGAATTTAAGATATGCGATGTAAATGCATTATGTGCGTTTCAGAAGCTATGTTTACGTTACATAACATTTTATTGGAACTGAAAAAGTTGATATAGCTTTTTACTATATATCTGCATGATTGCTATTATCCGAGAGCTATTTGTACTTTAACACTCGGAAACTTCTGTCGTTTACGTGTAAATTCGCAATTTATTTAATTTTTATTTATTTTTTGTATAATTTTCCCTGAATTCGTCCGAAAAATATACAAGTTTACTCAGAATATGATGCTTAAGGAATAGTAAAATCATGGAAAGTAATGGATTTATACGGATTCAAAAAACTACTGTATTCAAATAATACTCAAACATTTTTTCACAACTATTTGCCCAGTTCTATTGCTACCCTGAAGGGATTCTTTAAAAAGAGTGTCATGTTTTTCTACAATCTGATTAAAACCCGATCTAAAATTTTCCGCTCGCCTACTCACAGGATATCTGTTTACGGAGATTGCGCCGCTATGTTCCGAATGTAGCTTGTCAGAACAATTTGGATTGAACATCAATTATACATGTATATTCCGTATCTCATCAATAGATACGTTCACTGTGCTGTTAGTATTCAAAGGTGTGCTGACCTCTAAGAAAAAGATATTTGTTGATCGGAAATCAGTTTATCACAGAAAGCTAATAAACAATGTCTTAAATAATTAATTAAGCTGTCAATAATTAAGCTACTCTGTATGTTTCTGAATGAGTATTTTCTTAAAGTCAATTTCCAATCTTATATGTGGTAGCACTGTTCAGTGGCAAAACCAACGATAGAAGAGAGCAGACAATTTACAAAAAAACAACTAATCAAAGCTACTCTCTTTAAGATTTTGATTTGTGTTATAATATTTGAAAGTTATCTGTCAGAGCCTGTAATTGTGTATGAATGTTTTTATCCAAACTGACTTATAGATTGTAATGAATACAACATAAATGTCTAAACAACACTATAAAACCATCTATACCCTTTACTAACGTGTAAGTGTTTTAAAGGAACTCATTTACAGATTTTAACTTAAATATCAACTTTTTCTATATCTATCAAAATTGTATAGAAACATTTTTGAAGCAGAAAAGTAGTGTTCTGATAATGACAGTTTTAGTGCAAATTGGCATATACATGTAACTACAAATGATGGTGTTTCAATGTAGTAAAACTATACCGCATATGTAACGGTATAGACACTTTTAGTGCCTTTTTAATGATTTTTTGTATATTCCTTGCATTATATAAATCAGTTTGTCTTAAAATCTTAAAAAAATATTTTTTGCCACTGAATGTTATTTTGAAAAAATAGAAAAAACCCAAATTAGTGAACTAGTACCTTTAACATAAAAACATCAACTTTTACCGTGGTATGCACAAAATTGTCATAACCCGAACATCGATTTACTTATTCCATAACTTGTTTCAAATGTTATAAAAGTATAAAAGTTGATAATTAAGTTGAACTCTTTCACAGTTTTAATGGACTTGTGATTTTAAAATGTCAGCATCGATCCTACAAATTTAAGGTGCATGCAGGGTAGCGCGTGCCTAATTTTTAATTTGAAAAAAGTAGTTACTTCAGTTGTTAATGAAAAGTGTCTATCACCTGTTAAGGACGAGCCAGTCTTTCTTTAATAATTACTTTATTATCTTTCTTTAAATGTCATTTCTTCAGTGATAATTGATGTCTTTTAATAGGAATGGTCAAGTTTAGACATTTGACTAAAGACGTCGAACACATTCAAAAGTTATATAAATTTATTGGTTTTGGGAATTTGAGAATTGTCTTCTGATACATCAGTACCTCGTGGTACTGTAACATTCAAAGCTTATTATTTCATATCGTTTTAAACAGAAACTAGGCATTTGTATCATTGCAATAAACATGGAAGCAATTCTCTTACTCGTTAAGCAATTTTACGTTCAAGAAAGAAATGAAGTGTTGTAAGACCTTGTGATATAGAATACCAAGGGATGTCTTCAAATGTTATATCATTATATATCACTTAGTTAATATGCGCACTATTTATCCATGGCCATAATTATAAATCAATTTTGTACATGGCATGTTATTGTACTTTTAATTTTAAACTCATCTGTTCACGGGGAAACACGTAAGTCCGTGATATGGTGGTACACATGTACAGGTGAGTAGAGCAAAAACATCGTACTAACGACCTTTTTAGCCGTTCTAATGCTGATTTGAACCTCGTTAGTTTGGAAAGTAATCATTTGGCGACGATTTAAAACTCGCGAAAATTCGCGAGTTAAAAAAAGTTACTCGCAATTTACAAAATACACTCGCATTTTGCGAGATGCGAGCTTAAATTCGAGCCCTGACTATACATAAATTAAGTATAATCATGCGTATAAAAATGTATTCAATTTGGTGCTCACCAAACGACATTTTTGGCATGTTTCTGTCACGAAATAACCATATATCTAATTACAAATGTAGTAATTTAAAACGTTCACTAGTTTCGTTACACGTTATTTATTAAATTAATGAAATTCCGGCAAATAAAATTATGTTAGTGCCTGCAACTGCCATTCTTTATTATTTTACAAGCTTGGTGTTACGTAACAAGTTAACTACATACTACATGTAGTTCATTTCAATACAAAATGTCTTCATGAATTAATGTCATTCTTTTTATAACAAGTAACAAATTAGTTTTGAGTTCGTACGTACCAGATCACCCAGGAGACATACTTCAGTCAGTCTCATACAATTAGACAATTCTTTTCTAGTCAATACTTTCATGACTCATACATACGGTGACCTGAAAAAGTCCTTGGAAAAAATATTGTTTTAGGATAACCCGAGTCACATTTATGCTACAGTCCCATAAACATAAAAATAGCCGTGAGGGCACCGTACGGGCGCCGTGCGATCAAGCTCCGCAAGGACCCGTACGAACTCTTGCGTACCCGTACGGACTGTTACGTTTTTTTACCAAGGTCCGTGAGATGAGCGTATGATACACGTATCAGTTTCAAAGTCATATCGTGAGCACAATCATGACCCAGTATAGATTAAACTTGCATATCTTCCAGCTACGACTCCGCACGGATGTGTTGTTTTGTGCCATGTGCATGCCGTCTCCTTAATACGCAAGGCTTCCCACGGCCAACATCTGTCTGCACGTACGGGTCCGTAACAAGCCACGATTTTATGGGACTGAGGCATTACTAAAAAATGACCAATGATTCATCAGAGCAAATAAAAAAACAACTTAATTATAGACTATCATTTATCAACCTACTATTCAAAGCCTTTACCATTTTACATAAAAAGCTTCCATCATACTAGAAGTACCTGCGAGTACATGTATGATTGGTTCGTTGCTCTCATTTAATTTGTCTTAGAACTTTTGTAGTGCAATGTATAACTGTATATTATCGTAATCGCGATTTTTATCTTAATATCATTTATTAGAGAGAGAGGGAGAGAGAGAGAGGGGGGAGAGAGAGAGAGGGGGAGAGGGGGGAGAGAGGGAGACAGACAGATGGAGGGAGGGAGGGAGGGAGGGAGGGAGGGAGGGAGGGAGGGAGGGAGGGAGGGAGGGAGGGAGGGAGGGAGGGAGGGAGGGAGGGAGGGAGGGAGGGAGGGAGGGAGGGAGGGAGGGAGGGAGGGAGGGAGGGAGGGAGGGAGGGAGGGAGGGAGGGAGGGAGGGAGGGAGAGACAGAGGGGGAGAGAGAGAGAGAGAGAGGGAGGGAGAAAGAGAGGGTGGGAGAGAAAGATGGAGAAAAAGAGAGAATTGGAGGGAGAGAGAGAGGGGGGAGGGAGAGAGAGAGAGAGAGGGAGAAAGAGAGGGTGGGAGAGAAAGATGGAGAAAAAGAGAGAATTGGAGGGAGAGAGAGAGGGGGGAGTGAGAGAGAGAGAGAGAGAGAGAGAGAGGGGGGGGGGGATAGAAGCGCTGTTTAGTATGGTATTAAATAATGAGATATATCTAATTGACCCAGTAGCGTCTCGTATTAACTCTCCAATATTAACTTACATCTAACCCTTGGGAGATTATTTATGTGAACCGATGTATAAACTAATTGGTCTTATCTGTAAAAGAGTCGAGAGAATCATCTTTCTATACTATTAATCAATATCGAGAGATTTTTAATGTTTAATTGACTCCCTGACACATTGCTATTGGCATCTACATACATATATCTTCAACTGTCGAAGAACGCTCATATTTTCAATAATGTTAAAAACTAGTACTTGGATAAGTTAAGTATATATGTTATATGTATACAAAGGTGGCCAGCGGCGCGGTTCCTATCAACCGTAGAAAGTATATATATATAATATGTAAATAGAATGTGCCTTACTCCGAAAACGGGCGGCGTAATAGGAACAACATTGGCCATAGGAATCGTGTTTGTTATTTCGTGTATGTTGTGTTTGTTGGTCACAATCGAAAGTGCCACCCCTTAGCTACACGTCCATGCATATAACTTTGAATGTATATTCTTCATAGTGAAATGGTTGGCCAATACATAAAAATGGGTAAAATGAGAATTACTAGAAGTAACTGAACGAAGCTGTGTATTGAACATGGTCGCTGATTCAGAGACTTTTAGCTGCAAGTGACGAGTTTGTTGAACTGTTTTTTTTCTTTATAATAAATAATCTGATCTATATGCGAACAACACTTGTTTAAAAATAAATATGTAAACATTAAAACTAAACTGCTGCAATTTAATACTTATGTCTCAGTCCCATAAAATCGTGGCTTGTTACGGACCCGTACGTGCAGACAGTCGTGGGCCGTGGGAAGCCTTGCGTATCAAAGTGACGGTACGCACATGGTACATAATGTCAACACACCCGTATTGAGCAGCAGCTGGAAGATATGCATGTTAAATCCATACACGGCCACGATTTTGTTCACGATTTGACTCTGAAACTGATACGTGTATCCTATAGGCTCATCTCTCTGACCCTGGTAAAAACGTTACAGTCCGTACGGGTACGCAAGACTTCGTACGGGTCCTTGCGGAGCTTGATCGCACGGCGCCCGTACGGTGCCCTCACGGCTATTTTTATGTTTATGGGACTGTAGCTTTAGGCGGAGTTTGTGTGCCCTCGTGAAGATTGATTATGAAACATTTTGACTATTCCCCATCCTACCACTGTATTAAGTATGACAGTTTTCATCCACTGTTGAAGTTTTTTTATTAGATCTCTAGTCCAGGAATCAATCCCTCTCTACGGCCAGTGGGAAGGACGACAGACCACAGCATTAAGACTGACAAGCTGTTGAAATGTTAAGCCCCATACATTGCCTTGTATTAATGCTATTTTTATTCAGTCAATATAAACACAAAGTGGCGCCGTAATTGTTAAATATTGTTTAAACTTGTTAAGTGCCAAATTGTAAATATTGCTTAAAACTTGATTAAAATATCCAGGCTATAATTTAGCTTTGTATCAAATGTGGTGTAAAATTAATTAAATTTTTCATCGATTTCTCCACAGTGGCACTGAACTGCTGCTTGGAGAGGTTTGATATCACGTGGTGAATGTTTGATTAGCCATGGAGGAGAAAACCACGTGATTCCACTATTAAGGATAACATATATTTATTATATGCTTTCTAGTGGAATACCGGGATTTATCGGTGAAATGAAGATCGATATTCCTCTGTTTTGAAACAATGAAAATAAATTTGTTATTTTTCACTGTTTGGATGCGCCGTTCAGATGACATACCGTACTTAAACTTTAAAAAAGTCAGTTTGAAGCATATAATAAACAGAAAATTTGTTTATTTCGGTGAAAGATCTATTTATTTCACTCGTGAGCTGATGATACTATATTTTCACTTGAGGCTACGCCACTCGTGAAAATATGGCTTCCTTAGCTCACTCGTGAAATAAAAACCGATCTTACACCGAAATAAACAAAAATCCTCTATTTATTGAACGGTTTTGTAAATATTAAAGCCACGACCGTGGATTGCAGGATTTTGAATCCTGATATTCCGATTCGCGGATTCCTACCATGTCATAAACTTTGTTCAGGGGTTCATTCCAGAAATCTTCAGAATGTAAGCTAACTTGTTTTTCATCTAATTCTTGCGGCAGCTAAATAGCAAAGTTACAATTAGTGCATGTGCATATAAACCATTACATTTCAATGTCCGAGAATGCCGATGTTATCTTTGATTGTTGCTCTAACTGGTTAGTCTGAAACAATTGACCTAGTTTAACGTTCGATTAAATTTTTGTGTGGGGGATTTGAAGGTAACGAACATTATTCACCAAACCAATTGGACATTTTCGGGATTCTCATTTACTGTTTTCAAAATATTTCATACAATTTCGAGATTATAAGAAAATTTGACATTCAATTTGTTTTGTGAAGGAGCTATTACAGACTTTATATAAGCTAATTTAGATCAAGTTGAAATACCGGTTAAGCAGCGTTATTTCTTTAAACATTTGAAGACATGCATAGCCTTTACATGTACCACGAAATATATTCTATACAGAAATACAAGTACACTGGAATCCAAAAGTTTCATTACGCATGTTTTTTGTTCTTATTTTTTTTCTCTTATTGAAAAATCAGACTCATTTTGTTTAGTATCTTTATTTATATTTGTAATACTCAGTTCTGTTTAGTATTTTTATTTTATATTTATAATACTCAAAGAACATAACTTATGGTTCAAGTTAAACTGTATAGTAGTTTTGAAAAAAAAAATTAGACAAGTAAATGTATATCAAAGTATACTTCAAAAAGTCAAAATTTTATATGAAAAAAAAACAACGTTTGGATCCCAGTGTACATTGTATATTGGTATATCTTTAGAACAATATTATTGATTACCCATAGGAGGTGAGTGTTCACATATTAAGTGATATAGGTTTTCATACATTCAGTTAACAATGAAACTAATATATTGCTGGATACATTTTGTACAATGTGATATCGGTTTAGTATTTCTAATTATAAACAGGTGACACATTATCGACGTTAATACAAACAGAAAATAAGAATTCTTGTTAATACTTACTCTGCTTTGTCCAGAAAATGTGAAAATTATTTGTTGTAGGGAATTATAGTTTTTCAATATTTATGTCTGTGAACATTTTGTCAACCCTTTCAATGCTGGAGCCAAATATAAAAAGCCTTTGCCACCAGCAACATGTGCCGGCTCTTTGCTGTTGGCTGCTGAATGTCCAACTTTAATCCTGAAATCTCTTACAATGACTATGAATAGGTCTTAACATTAAAGACGGACTAGTCCATTGCGGAAATTTAGCATTGAAATGGCTATAAGTATATTGTAATATGAACGGGAGCGGAATTTCTCCAATATTTAATAAAATGGGTTGTTTCTACGATATATAGTTACATAGATAATAATTAATATTATAAAGTTTGTCCGTAATTACAGAGTACGTCCGTATACTTCCGTGTTCAGATATGCGCTCTTAGAACTGAAATATATTAATGACAATTTACATGATATTAAGAACACGTAGTTTATCACATTAAGCTCTGACTTATTGTAAATTACTTGCGGTGTGCAAGTTCCTTTTGTCTCAAAATTTTGGTCTTATCTTTTGTATTCACCGAAATAGATTCACAGTCCCGATTTCGAGCTTAAGGCCGATTGTGTTTAGTCGACTCAAAAGAACAATATAAAGTGTTGACAGCAAGTCTTGTGCTGTGCCTGTGCACATACCATATTCTGAAAAACTTATGATTAACTTATCAACTTATAAACTTATGACTTTAAACACTTAAATGATTTGAACACGATTTGCTATCATGTTGAACAGGAGATTGAATAATGTGAATAGTGATTTTCATATTTAATGATACATTCCATATTTAAATAAAACGGTGTTACTAGATTATATTATTCACATATGGAATGTTTCATGATAACACTACTTTGGTACAAAATACGTAAGAAACCAATCTATTAGGTAGGACTGATGGTAAGCACACCGTATATATCACCTGTAGACATTATCGTAAAGTTTCTAGTTAACATTTTTATTTCAAGCGAGTAGCACCGGAATTACCCTCTTTTGCATCGCTTAAGGGTAACAAATTTGGTAATTTTTACTATAATGTCAAAATACAATTCAGAGTCTGTATTAGTGTTCTAAAAAGAATTCTTATTATTTTAAGACAAGCTGACCAACATGTTGCAAAAAGATGCAATAAAAGTAAAACAAAATGCACTAAAAGTGTCTATACCGTGACATACGGGGTAGCTATTTGCTTCATGAAACACCATCGTTTTACATGTGTAGTTGTATGTCAATTTGCACTAAAATTGTCATTATCAAAACATTTCTTTCCTGCTTTCAAAGTATTTCCATATAATTTTGATAGTTTTAGAAAAAAGTTGATATTTAAGTTGAAATCCGTGAATGAGTACCTTAAGTTTCACTCTTGCATTGAGCTGCAAGGGGAGCGAACACCGTCTTTGACCCACTTTTAAGTGTTGCATTTCGCCCTTGTTTGGTTTAATTTAACGTCGTATCAACACAAAGTATGTTTATTCTACGATGGTTAGTTCACCTAACCTAGTTTTCCTATTGTCCTGTCACAATGTCGACACATACTCCTTATACCTTATTAATACAGGAAAATCGATTAATTGTTAATTTTTCGCTGAATTGTATTCACAGCCAAGCCAATATGGGTTACGACCAGCGACCACTTCGAGACACAAGATTCGAAAGCCAGTACATAGCATATTGCGACACAGACCCGAGTTTGTAGGCCTACTTATAGTAATGATATTAATGCATTTGTCCTGACAAAACAGACGGAAATTCTTCCCACTTTCTTAATTGAATTTTCATCTCGGTTTGTGTTCTACATGAATGATTTTTGGAGTAATAACACAATTATGTGTCTTCTAGCGTTTTGTGTTGGTATATTTAAGTGATACCAGGTTCTCATAAACAAAATTACGAACAAGTTAAGAGTACAATTGTTAAGTTTTTTTTCTGAAGCCAATTACTTGAACACTAACATCTGGTCTCCATATATGCACCAAGAATATAAAAACCATCATTATTCTATTTCTTTGATAACAAACAATCAAATTGATTATTCTCAAGATTAGACAAAGCTAGAAGGATAGCAGAGGTGTTCCATATTAATTTCTCTTGAGGAGATTTTTTGTCTTGTCTAAATTGTTTTGAAGAAAACCACATTTTCATTTAGAACATAATTATGTAGCAGAGGTATAATACGACTCTTGTTTTACCTTGCATTTAAGTTAGCATTCATAGCGGCTTGGTAGTGCGACTAATTATGACACGGAACGTCGTAGGTTCGATCTTAGCATGAACCATTAACATAAATCTAAATATTCATATTATTTGTGAATTTGGCAGAATGGAGATAGTTGAACTATTCTCTGTTTATACTGTGACAAATATAATGGGACCCAGCCCTATTAAATATCATTAATATTTGTAAAAAGAATTTTCAGAAATGGAATTGTTTCAAATACTTGCAGTTTCAAATTTTTGATAGCAGTATCCCCTTCAGAAAATGTGTAGAATGGATCAAAATTTTGTCGGTTTGTAGACAAATAAAAAATTCCATCAAATTCGTTCGGTTATTTTCTTGCAAGATAATTATATCGCTAATTATATTGTAAGATAACTGCTTACCATAGTTTTAATTGCAGCCTTCCTCAAGGGTCCCGCTTTCATGCATCCCCACCCTGACTATCGGAATGCCATTTAAATGATAGGGAATTATATCAAACACAGTAATCTACAGCTGAATCATTTAATATGTAAGCTTACACAAATAAAAAAAATTCAATTAATAAATTAAAAATTTTGAAGTGGACCCTACACGGTATACGACGTCTATGCAATTGCTTGCGAATGGTACCTGTAAATCTCAGGACGATAGTTTGGTGAAGTTTCAGGCGCTGTTCTTGAAAAGGGACGTAAAACTAAACGTTACAATTGAAAAAGTATACAGCATTTCATTGTTTTAATCCTATCCTAACCCAAGTTCTCCTTTAGCGAGACACATAACCCCGACTTTTTAGGACTTAGAAACTAGGATGTGAATTTTTGCATGTTTGATATACTCGTATGTGTATATTGTTACTATATCGTCGGATGAATGCAACACTGCTCTAATATTTAAGAACTAGATTTGTAGTTTAAGTTAGTCCCTTGCTATACATATAAAAAGGAAAGCATGCAATCTGATTAAAACCCGATCTAAAATTTTCCTCTCGCCTACTCGCTAATTTAGATCTGGCCTTTTTCAAACGAGGGTCACGTTTAAGTGACCTTTTCTGATCATAATATTAATGAGGAAATTGTTATGATTTGTAACTTGTTAACATCGTCTACGTTACGCAATTTGAAATGAGCCGTCCAATCCCTAACTGTGAATAATACCGCTGTTAAATTAGCTTGCAAACCTTGGTCTAAAATAGAAATTACGAAATCAAAATGTTTAATAGTGTTTCGTCTAGATGAAAGCTACGCATTGATTGGTTGACACAAAGTTCATCTCGACGTGACCTTCCACGGAGACTGTAGAGATCCTGTACGACAGCGGTCTACAGGATATCTGTTTACGGAGATTGGAAAGTATGTTACCAGATTTGAATGTTAAAGGAGCTATATTGTTGACATGGATTGCGTAAGCAATTCAGATCTTAGTAAGCGACAAATTTTAAAACGCATCACAAAATGTCGCGGACGTAGACATTCGACGGACATGCGCAGTCAGATTCAGTACAAGGGTAGGTAGTTAGGTTAAACCAACGCATGAATAAATAGTTCCCTTGTTAACAATATATGACAGTATCAAGCAGTCTCGTTGTCAACACACAATACATGAAAACATCAAGTTATGTAACCTCTGACCCGTTTCTGTTCTGTTCGTACATTCAACTGGATCCCCGATGTGCTAAAAAAAGACACGCCTGCAAATTTCCACTGTCTAAAAATAGATCATATACTTGTGGTGTAGAAAATCATGATCGGTTGATTCGCATTTTTATGCGGGCAGTATCAGCGTCATGATCCTTCGTTATACAGTTTGTTTGTGAATTTTATACCCCGCAAGTCCTTTTTTCTGATGACACCACCAAATTTGGCCTTGTTAAATCCATGTCTGGACAGCGCTATCGGCGCTTTGAACTTAGTTGCCTTTTGCTTTGTTTTACGTTTAAAATAATTAAGGATTGGCATCTTTTTCAAACTTCCATAATCGTCTAGTATACTAGAGTTAGAGCAGTGTAGCGTTCAGTCATCGATTTATAAAACTCAATTCACAAGCGATTGATACGTATTACGTATAAAACTTATAAAAAATCCTAGTATTCAAAACCATCTGTCATAGTCTATCTTTTATCATATAAGATATGTACCAAATATTTATCTCTGTAAGACCACACATATTTCCTGATACTGTTGAATTACTGAAATAATTGTCTGATTTTAACATCGACCATTTGTTTACTGAATATTGTGTTTTATAAAACAGTTGCCTTGTATAGTTTTATTTTTAATTGGTTTTTAACGTCGTATTCAACACATATTAAGATTATACGACGGCCAGTTCTTCCTACTATAGGTTTCCTGGACACTTTTCTATCACCAGTGCGAACTTACCCTACCACGAGACCGACAAATCATGTATAGGGTACGACCTACCGTGACCGTGCTCGAACCCGCGATCTCTGGATTCGAAGTCAGACATGCTAACCACTACGCCACGGCCGCGGCTTGTCTTGTATAGACAGCATTGGTTCAATGTGTTACAGTTATAATGTTTTCTTTGAAAATAGTAATGCTCGACACTGTATTAGGTAGGCCCAGTCCTTGTGTAGCTATAATTGTTATTAAGGATGCAGCATGCCAGGGTGTATTTCGACCATATCAGGTCGTCACATTCTCGTATCAAGAGGTTATCAAGATCGTTTCGACGTTGAGGCACTGCGACGTTTAGCTTCAAGATTGCGACATTTAAGCGTCTGTCTATTTTTGTGCGACGTCTAGCGTTAGCTTTGCGATGTTTAGCGTCAGGTTAATTGCGACGTTTAGCGGCGTTGCGGCATTTAGCGGGGCTACAGATACTCATTGTTGTATTAAAAAATGACATGTCACTTCTCATGGAAAAAAAACTTGATTTTAGTTAGCTATTTATAAGATCTTATGATCGAATGGTTAAGGAGCATTTCTTGTGTATAAACTGGTATTTTGATATTGCGTATATGATTACAAACATGTGTCTGTTCATCGTCTGTGGACTTAGTGATTTTCTAGAACTCAAAATAGAGCAGGAATGCAAAAAAACCACAGGGTGTGACAGAGGGTTGATGTTTCTTAGTAATTATTTCTGCATATGGAGAAGCCAAAAAGGACAGGGAGGAGAGAAAAAGGGCAGGGTGCAGTGCCCTGCTATTCTGCTTAAGAATAATCACTTGTTCCATATAGTATTCTATACTCGATAAGTATAAAATAACATACAATTAATTTCTGTTTAAATTCTTAACACATTTGTTATAACCCGTTGCTTATATGAAATGACCATGTGTTCGGTCTTAAACGTGAAATGAGAATTACGGATTAAGGTAAGCAGTCATATTGAAGTGTTGTTGGAATATCTCTGACCAGAAACAGAGCTCTTGACAGGGAATACCGCAGTACTACCTTAAAGTAACATAGATATTATTGGAAATCTGTCAACTTATTTTCTACGAGAACTAGGTCAACAAAGGCATGAAACAGAAACCAGTGTCAATTGTATTGACATTTCTTGTCAAAGATCAATAAGTCTATTGGTAACGGCTGTAGTTTAAGATTCAATAATAATATTTCACTTCTCGACTTACGATGAATATTTCCACTTGGAGCCAAGTTATCTCGGTAGCTCGTCAGACTGTATCGCGGGTTTAGCGCAAAACGGTCGTAACTCACTCTTTTCTTGGAAAATAGTTATTCATATTATATTATTATTATTATTATTATTATTATTATTATTATTATTATTATTATTATTATTATCATTATTATTATTTATACAGTATAAAACATATTCATGTTTCGAGAGAAGTTTTAGATATATGAAATGTCAGTTTTTATTTACTAGACATGTTTAAACTTTAGACGTGTGCTTTTGCTACAAACCAATTTGTTATCATTAATATGGTGTATAAGGATTCAAGGTTTTCATGTTGTAATTCGGTGTAAACCAGAGTGCTTTGGTTCCGTTTTTACGGTATTGGGGCACATTTTTTTGTGTTGTAATTTCTGAAGTTGAATACCCAGTTAAACCCTTTTAGGGACAATTTTGGAAGAGAAGTCTCCCTTTTACAAGGGATCTTTATTCGAACCGTTTTAACTATGTTTTCAAGCAATTTTTGTGTTCAATACCCGTTCCCCTGTGTGGGAAAAGAAGGGTCGAGTAGTTCTTCCCCCCTTGCTGCTGAAGTTCAGCTCCCCTGAGCTCCTCGGCTATGTTACTGAGGATTTCTGGTCCCCTGTGTGGGACAATGTGAGAAAGGTATCTTCTCCTATTGCAAGGGGAAAATAACAAATCCCTGCAAGGGGATGGGCCCTTGGGTCGACTCTGGGGATTCGGCCTTGGGAGGGGTTGGCCCTGGGGAGAATGGCGCCGGGGAGAATGGCGCTGGGGATGGCCGTGGGGGATTGCCCTGGAGGATGGACCTGTGGGGATGGTCCAGGGGGATGGCCATAGGGAGATGGCCCTGGGGATCTGGGGGACGTTTGGCCCTGGGGGAAGGGGTTGTTTATAAATACTTATTAATATACGTGAATTTTATTTATACATTTTAGTCAATTGTCAGTGGCGCATACATGTACCTTGCTGATTTAAATATTCAGTACAGTGCATGTTTTTCTGTACTCACTATCTATAATCGAGTATATAAATCAGCCATGTCAAAGACGTTACCGACATTAAGGTAGACCATGTTTCATAGCCTTTCGCTTTTTGACACAGGTGTAATCGGTTAATACCGAGTGCAATTGCCGTTCCGTATTTAATCTAATAATTTCCCTTTTTAAATTTATTTTTATACGCCCATGTTTGTATTTTTATACTCTTTTAAACACACCCATTTAAAAAATGTTCCGGGGTAGGGGAGGGTTAAGTCGATATTTTTAGGTGGACCAGAAACTTGCATAGAGTTCTTAAGTAACATACACAACATTAGGATCAGTTTTATAAGTTTAATAAATAACAAACTGTCTTAACTTGAACAGTTATAAAAGCATCACATCTTTACACGTAAAACATCTTTTTTTCATTTTATTAAACAATATAATTAAATAACTTTAGTTTTTTAAGAGCAACACAGCATTAAACGTACATTCTAACTTCATGCCTTTGAATTCATGTGACAGTTAAGAGGTAAAAAGTAATGTCGTCGTCACAATTTCGCTATCTAAAATAGTTAAAGGAACACCACACCATGCAATGTTTAATCATTATTAAACGTTTAATAAAAAGGATCTGTTCTCAATAATATGATAAATTGCTTCTCGACGCCAAGTGTTCGTATCTCTGTATATTATAAGTTTACCTAATTGGTGCGATACAGCAGAAAATAAACAATTACCATCCGAGATAGGAGTCGACAGTGAGTCGACCTTAATAGCAAAGCTTTGCGTCTGACTTTTATTTTATGTATAAAGGATATATTTGTTTGATCATGTACAGGTCGTTTTTGTGAACGATGCGTTTATAAACAATAGTTTCATCCACGTATTGAAGTATAATTTCCCATTTATGTTTGTCTAATTAGAAGAATGGGCGTGGTCGAGTGGTAACGACGTTGATCTGGTGGTAATCATTTGATACAAGCTAGCTTCAAATCACCCCCAAAATCCACCGCATTGTTTCCTTTTGCAAGAACATTATCCTAATTTCACTGTACTGGAAAAGTCATATTCAGACTATTCGAGTGTAATTAATCTAAGTTGAAATAGCTTATTTCACAATCGAGCTCAAATCAATTAGCAATACCAAGTTAAATCAAATATTATACAAGATAGGATGCGGCTGAAATACGAGAACAAATGGAAGAAAATAAGATAAAATTTTCTCTCTTCGTTATTTTCGCTGAGTAGACAATTTATTCCAAGGTCTTAGTACTGAAGCACTAGAAATCATCTCTTTACTGACAAATTTTCTGAACCAGAAGATTCAGTTTATAATATCGATTTTAACTTGTTTTGTTCAGAACCCGGTTGCTGATTTCTCCCATTGTTTGTAATGGTGGTCTGATTGCTAGGAGTACACTGGCATATTTCTCGGATAGTAGGATCATATATTTCTCTAAAACGTGTCATGAATTCTTCTCCTAACTCTTCTTAAGTGTCCATTTACAGATTATCGACGTTTCTGGTCATATTCTCATAGATATCTCTCATCTGCGCAGAAAATCAATATTTTGATGACATCCCGCGCATTATCAATGTAGTTGGAGGCGGGGGAGACATTGAGCAGAATGTCAGAAATGTAACTAAATAAATGGATAATAAAATGAATGTATTACAAGATGGACGAGTCTGTCATACCTTCGATCAAACAAACATTGACAGTATAAATGGATTCTGTGTATTTTGGTGGGACTAAATTGACTGTACGAATAGATATGGGTTCTGTCGTCTGCTGCTGTTTGAATATATTGTGTTAATTGTATGTATGAAGACGGCTTTCTGTGAAATGAATGACATTGCTAGTTTCTTTAAATGCAAATCTCATATTTCTATTTGTCTTGTTTGGAACCGGCCTATGTTGCTGCGAGTGTATTATTGACATAGCTTTAAATATCGCGGTATAAACAATCCTTCAATAGAATGAACTTAGTGGCTTAAACTCTTACATACTTTTTATGGCATTGAAGATGAAAAAGTTCAGTTTAATGATAGGAACTTCGCGTAAACGATACCACAGTAAATACCGGCATGTCTTATGATGAACAACGGTCTGTAAGACAACTTGTTCTGCTATTTGTAATTCAGCTGGTTTTATATTTGATACGGCATATTTGTCTATGTATGCTCATTGTTATAAACCTTATGTATAGGCTTAATTTGAAATAAACCTAATGTATGTTATTGTATATAATTAGTTACAGAACAAAACAGAACGTATATTTTATGCCGTAACGTATACATATTATTTACCTAGTTACACATCAATCATACTATAGAAAGTGTTAAGTCGATTGTGCACTCACACACACATTCACACTAATCCACTCACATACTCACTCTGTCACTCACACTCAGTTCAGACTCACCTTGGCCCTACCGATCCCATTAAATATTAATAATAATAATATTTATTTGGCATAGTGTACACAGTAAAATTACATACAGTAGAGCAAATATATCACAGACATCAAGTTGTAATTTACTATGTCAAGCACACCAACACCAGGGATAACACAAAAAGGGCAAGCCCTTATTTCCATTGTGGTCCCTATGTGCTGGTGGCTGGTGACAAAGAGAGGCATTATTAAAATAACAATGAGATATTGGAGTCATGTGACAACCAGGTGGTATATACTGGTTCGTACCGCGATGAATATACTTACAATATATGTAACTTACATTTATCAGAACCCGGTGAAAGCTAAGATATTATACAACCCATATATTACACCGTAGTTCAATTATACAGTTTTAAAATCTTCACACAAGTCTCACAAAGTTCCATTATGTTTCGTCTGGTTATATAATTTTATTCAGATAAGTTAGTCTCGTAGACTGGTAATTATTTTGCTGAAACGATGTGTTTGTGTGCGTCGGAGGGACGAGATTGAGAAAAAATGTGACACTTCACTTCCAGGCATACGTCTAGATAAAGGAATTTTCTTTGCAGACGAGTTAGTTTGTATTTTTTTAATCGGCGCGTTCAACGCGTTTAGACATTTGGAAACGACTAGCGGTAAATTAAATACCATTGGATAAATGGTCGAAATGTCATACGATACCAGCGCTAACGCGTCTTGTTTAACATTTATATTTTAAGCACTCTACCTCTGATCCTGATCTTCTTCTGAACTTCGTGTCAGCGGAAATTTATAGTCATGTAAAATTGCATTTCTGAAACATACCACAAATTCTTAGGTACCATTGTTCTGTGTAAATTATGTTGTATCACATGGGCTCACAAAGATGTACTAGATACTGGTCTTTTACTATAGTTCACTCATATCTCTAAGCGGTCAGTCGCCTTTGTTATTGTTCCTAGAGAGGCTTAAATCTCGAGACTTAAGCTTTTAATCAATAGTAAGCACACAGCATTACAATAGACAGAAACTTCTATCATTGGTACATTGATAGAACTGAAAGAAGACTACTGTTCCAACTTATGTAGGAAGTATTAAATGACTGAACTCCACAGTGGTATGTACTATGTAAGTCATGCCCATGTCCCTCAAATGGACTGTCAGATGGTCAACCGATTGCGCTTACTGGGTGGGCAGAATCTAACTTGGTGGGCGGAGACTAATTGGGTGGGCGGAGTCTGTTGGAATACTAAGTAGCATCACATTTTTGTCTGATATCGAGTCTTGGTATGTTATTACATTCGTTCTCTCACTAACTCTGGAGATTTAATCTATTGTACATTAGTCAGATCAATGAAACATGTATATAAATATACATGTATGTCATGAACGTCGCGTTACCATGGTAACTGAGGATAAGATCAAGTATTTCTTTAAACAAATAATCTTTTGATCAAATGTTCGTCTAGAATTCACTTCTGTGATGAAAGCTATGTCAGTCTTAGTGAACAATTAAAATTCAGCGGAGAGTTCTGTTTCACGTAGTTTAGAAGCGAGGTTATAGTAAACCCAAGTATATGGAAGAATACCTCATGTCTTAATTGCTTAACTTTATCTAATTAAGTTCTTTTAATTCGATTGATGAGAACATTGAGATGTAATTTATTTAGTTTATGTTAACTTGTAATTCCAGCTAACTATTTAGTATATTTATCTATTGTGTGTTTAGTTATAAACAAAAAAGTCGTATCCATAGGCGGCTGGCACGGTTCAGAGACAAAAACACTATAATATATGAATATAGAATATAAAGGTAAATTACTCAAAAAAATTGGTAGATTTTTTATCCAATTTCAATCAGTGGCTAGTTTCCCATTATTTTCTGTTTTAGGATCTTATCGAAGTGGACGACTTTTATTTCGAGTCCAGTAGTTATGAGCATTTTAGGACACGCATAATTAGAGCTGCAACGATTCACTAGAAAGTCGATTCGATGCGATTCGATTTTTTTCTTTCGATTTGGTTTTTCGACTCGATTTATTTTATGATACAGTTTATTCTAGATGTACAGAATTACATTCATTTAAGCTTAAAACTGACATACATGTTTGTATATTGATATAATGAAATTGCTATTTCAATTTTGCGCGGGTTCCAAATCGAAATCGAATCGGCGCCCTCGCAATTGATTTTCAATGTATCGAATCGAATCGTTGCATCTCTACAAATTATGCAGTTTTAGAGTTTATATAGTTTTATTCAAAACCTAGAATATCATTAGCCGTTTGAAAAAGGGTTCTTATTTTATCATTCCTTCAAGTTTTTACTAAGTCAAACTGCATGTATAATCAACGCACTGATAGCACTGTCTGGATATGTGTTTTGATTGATCAGAAACTATAAGTTGTAATAAGCGTGCTTTTCGATGAAGAACGTGTTATTGTAATAATGATTAACATAATAAACTCAGGGTTCCAAGTATGTGATACGCATGTTCGATCTAGGAAAAAGTCCCAGTTTTGGCTGGATATGTTCCTTTGAATTTCTAGATTATTGTGATTTCCGTACAGTGTCCTAGTAGATATAACCTTATTTGGGGGATCGTATGGTCCTGAGTGAGAATCCCGCATGGGGCGTTGATAATTTCATTGAGTAATCATATGCATGAGATTGCTTGACTTTACCCTGGTGTAAATGGGTACTTGAGAGTAATGAATAATTTCACCGTATGTCGATTGCAAAAGAAAAGGAGTATTTAACTGTCGTGAGATTGAAGGAGAGATGTAGAATTCAGTAGCCTGTTGACCAGGTGTAATTGACCTTACGCCAGAATTACCGATGCTCCGCCCACTGAGTCACGTGACGCGGAAGCAATTATTGTCCGACATTGTTGTTGTTTCCAAAAATTCATGTTCAAATGCTTTCTTAATATTTACTAGTCGTCCGATTTCGATTTTTCTTAAACTTTTTGAAGATGGCATTGTCATAGCTTTCAAATGATACATTTTTTATGAATATTCATTGGTAAATAATAATAATAAAGGCGCGTGCATTTGCTTCAACAAAAGGTATACACGCAAATATTAACAAGTTGAAAAAATACGCCCGGCTTTGAACGTTCGTAGAAATCGTTTTGAGGCACAGATTTTACAAAAATAAAACGTACACAAAACTGCCTTACCTTAGCTTTCAAATGATATGGCAATAAAATTCTGGCGTAAGGTTAATTAACTGTGAAGTTGGTGATATTCAAAGACTATACAATGTAATTACTATATCAATTGCTTTACATTTTTTTCTTTTCAGATGTACAACGAAGACAAAAGTCATCCGAATTAACTGGACTCTTTAAACATGAAATACTCTTTTCTTATCTCCATGACAACCTAGTGATCATGTGATCAGGACAAACAAAGTCACCAGCGTATTCGAATTCCAGATATTCATTTCATCCATTGTGCATTTTTTGTTTATCTTACATCGATTGGATGATCCAATTACTGGTATAAGTTGTCGTCATCAACTGTGTGACTTAAACAAGTGTTTGTGAAATCCTAAAACCGTATAGATTTTGTATGGGGATTTAATATACCTATGGATAAATGGTGACGAGAAGTGCTACAATAAGGCAGCTGATAGCGACCTGTTGGATTTACCAGGTAATGATAAATTTCATTATGTATGTATTAAGCTATAACTAACAGATTGTACATAAAAAACTTCAAAATGTTTAAAACGTTATTGGTCTTACATTCTATAATAATGAATGCAACGTTTAGATTGTTTTTGGAATTTGTCTTTGCAGTTTATTTAATACGGTTAAATACATGCTGAAAATATGAAATTCTGTCCAATTGAAAATTACGTTTGTTATAGGTTGTTTCCCATTGAATGCCCATGCTTAGTTTATACCTCAGGCTGCCGGCAAGAAAGAGCCCACCCAAACAAATTATTATTATACTCATAATTATGTACATACGAATAGTAAAGATATTTAACTCATCTCCTTAGAAACCACGAAATATTTGCCTATCCTAACAAGGGCTTCCTGTGTTTTTATTTCTGGGCTCATTATCGATCTCGATCTAACGATAGAATCTTGATAATCTTTAGATACAAGAATGCTTAAAGCAGCGATGGACATTAGTTTTAATAATTATATTTACTCTTACTTGACTTCTGTCAGCATACCCCCAGTGTGTTTGTTTTGGCCTTTCTTCTGATATAGATCCTAGATTCTAATGATAAGTAGGGTTAATTACTAATATTGACCATACTACAGTTAATTAACCAAGAACATGTAGAACATGATGTTTAATAAACTTTATAGACGATCAGTTACTAACTTGTAATGGGATATGATATCAATTATTTCTAGTACATTCCTATGGTTATGTACAAGGGGTTGAATTTTTATTTTGTTAGCTTACACGAGTCAATGTATACCCCGTTGTAAGCGTTTTTCATAAGAAAAAGGTTTGAAGTGCCCAACATAATAGCATTAGTACGGTAAGTGACTTAGTGCCACCTTGAGCACTTTGGTTGTATTGTTTTTCATTCCATGTAAAATTAAGTCCGTTCATAAATGAAACGACACTGACCAATATTCTTAATATGCCTAATATCTATATTAGCGCGAGAAAATAAAATCTCATTAGGATATGCTTGTTTTATTTAGAGGTAGGCGTGGCAATGAGGTAATGGTGTTGTTCTGATTAGTTCAGTAATTATTGGCTAGCCAGATATTTGTTGGTACGAGCCACATTCAAAACACATCTCATTGTTCCTTTGAGTAATGCCTCAGTCCCATAAAATCGTGGCTTGTTACGGACCCGTACGTGCAGACAGTCGTAGGCCGTTGGAAGCCTTGCGTATCAAGATGACGGTACGCACATTGTACAAAAAACACCCGTACGGAGCCGTAGCTGGAAGATATGCATGTTTAATCCATACTCGGCCACGATTTTGTTCACGATTTGACTCTAAAACTGATACATGTATCCTAGGCTCATATCACGGACCCTGGCAAAAACGTAACAGTCCGTACGGGTACGCAAGAGTTCGCACGGGTCCTTGAGGAGCTTGATCGCACGGCGCCCATACGGTGCCCTCACGGCTACTTTTATGTTTATGGGACTGTAGCTTTAGATGCGTTATCCTTTCTGCTCAGTACTCATAGAGCAGAATGTGGATTCGGAATTGATCCAATAGAAGTTGCAAGAACGCCTATAATTACTAGTCGAACATTGAAATCACTCGGTCACGTCCGCTCCTACGGTTGACTAGAAATAAATATAACAAAACCCTGTCCATATGATTTCATTGAAATCAATAAAACAAAATTAACACAATAGGATGCACTACTCTGACGTCATGCGCATTAAATAAAACGTCATCAATGTATATTTAAAAACTATTCTTTGATTATTTCCAACGAAAAGTGGCATAATAATTTACAATTCTTACTATTTTGAATTAATGTATAATTACTCTAGTTATGAAACCATTGGCTGGATAAATCACACACATGTCTGAGATCATTAAAGAAAACTGATATCTAAGAACAGGTGTCAATTAGTACGATGGGTTGTGTTTACCTCTTCTATGATGTGCCAATTACACGTTTCTTCTTTCATCAGAAGGGATGGAAAACCTTCAGATTATTTTCAAATACTTTTTTTCCAGTATAATCAATTCAATTCATGACTGTTTTGCTGATTGAATTTTAGTTTTTTTTATTTCATTAAATCAGGAACTAAGGAAGTCTGGAAAATACTGTTTCCTGTAGTTCTAAGTAGATTACTAGAATTTGATGAAAAATGTCTTGAGATGGTTTTAAATGTGCTTTCTTCACCCAATCTCCACTTAGACGGAAAAAACGACATTTGAACTCGTCATTTTGAATATGTACATTTCGTAATTAAACAATAACTGTAGGAATAATTTAAAGTTTACTTAACATTTTTATAGTTCGAACGGGAAACAAGTTCTCACAACTTAGATCAGCTATTCTCGAGTTCACTTTCTGGCCCCCAATGCAGTACTTAGGTAGCAGGATACACAGAAAATAGCAAAGCATGAAGCTAGCAGGATACACAAAGAATCAGCATGGCATGATGATATTTAAACCCACATGATGCTGGCTATACAATGTATATACATGTGGTTAACTAAAGGTTTTTTCATGGATCTGTCTATCCTTGGGCTCCTACTTGGCCAACAGCGTTAAAATCTCACATCTGAAGCCATTGGACCCTTGGAGAGCTCTATGTTATATATTTTGCCTTTATCCAGGGGTGCGGAATTCCTTTGCCCGACTTGTTCGATACATCCACTAATTTATGTCTGCAGACAAGTCAGTCAATATTTCTTTCGTACTTGTCAGTGGCAAGTGGTAATTTAGCCAATCTCCGTAAACAGATATCCTGTAGAGCATTGTCGTACAGGATCTCTACTGTCTCCGTGGAAGGTCACGTCGAGATGAACTTTGTGTCGACCAATCAATGCGTAGCTTTCAACTTGACGAAACACTATTAATAACATTTTGATTTCGTAATTTCTATTATAAGACTAAGGCTTGCTAGCTAATTTAACAGCGGTATTATTAACAGTCTGCGATTGGACGGCTCATTTCAAATTGCGCGTCGCAGGCGATATAAACAAGTTACGTATCATAACAATTTCGTCATTAATATTCTGATGAGAAAAGGTCACCTGAACGTGTCCCTCGTTTGAAAAAGGCCAGATCTAAATTAGCGAGAAGCCGAGCGGAAAATTTTAGTTCGGGTTTTAATCGGATTGCCGACAAGTCGGTCAATATTTCTTTCGTACTCGTCAGTGGCAAGTGATATTTTAGCTAAAGTATTGTACATGAAACATAGCAAAACTTAATTATGTGGATGTTTCAAAGCTTTCTCTTTGTCAATCATTTATCATTACCTACAGTATGTATTTTATTTTTTAGTTTTCAATATTTGTTTTGAGTATTGAACATCTGTGCAAATGCATTTTCATTCCGGACTAGTTGATTTAGACTTCACTCGTCCGTGGACAAGTGGTAAAAACTTGGAATTTCACCCCCTGTTTTATCCCTTTTATAGTGCGTAAATATTGACCCCGACCTGACCTATCACATTTGCATCTAATAATTATCTACACATATCCCGACGAAAATCAGAACCACGCCTATTCTACACTTCGGTGGCGTTAATACTACATTCGTATTCAATGTGATGAATATTCTTGCATAAAGGTCAGGTCGGGTCAATTTTTACGCACAATACCTCTGTATCAAAATGGATAGTTGTACTCCATTAGCGAAAGTACATGTTTAGTTTTGGTTAAATAATTGTGTCTTACTATCATGCCTTTATTGGGACTCCGAGAAGGTCGACTGGCGTTTTATACTTAGATAGGACAAGCAGTATAAGTCTATGGCGCTTTCAAATAAAAATCTTACGATAAAATCATCGTAAGTCAAAAGCAATCACATTTATAATTCCGTCATTTTTTGGCCAATCACTTCTTAATATTATTGAATTATGAAGAATAGTGTATGCTTTGAATATCTTATCATAATTATGTTTATTATCCATCTGACTTTGAACTTCAAAATTGGGGTAGCGATACCTTTTTTCGAAAAAAAATGTGAAAAGATGCTCTGTTCTCATAATGGATTGACTGATAGCGCGATATGTCTGATAAGTTATCAATTGAACCGTTTCAAACGATTCAAAAACCAAACTAAGTATAACCTTAAAAACGAAAGTGGGTCAAACAGAAGTATAACATATTCATAAAAAAGATTGTTTGGATCATTTTTAAAGTATTCAAAATGAAAATTTCCTATAAACATTTTCACATGATTGTTTTATTAGGTTTATATTTTATAATGTATTTAATCTAAAACATTTTCTACGTTTACAAAACGAGTATAACTGTTCCTATGAAACATATCAATTATGATACTGCTGTTGTAAATTAAGGATATAGGTTTATAATTGCATATAATTGCTTCAAAGGAATGTGAAAGATGGTTTGATATGGGATCGTTTACCTTCAAAATATATTTTGCCCTAATAACCATGGGTATCAAACCAATTTATAATATCGATGTTTACGCGTGATTTCTTGGCAGTAAAATCCCGCTATTTCATGAAAAAACACCAAAATCAATGGACTTAAAAGTGGCATTTTTTCTTTTCACTTATCTCATGCATTTACGGTAACACAGGTGGCCTTTATAGTGGAATTATACTATACTATTTTATTGTTTATTTGTACTTTTTGATGATTTTTATGTTGCATATTCTTAATATGCTTGGCACTAATATCGTGGTGGTCAATTGACCATCTCACTGCCATTGGTGTGGCTTAATTCTTCAGACATGTATAGCTTTTAGCACATTTTTAGCAAGTTGTTGGTAACTGATTTTCTTAATACAGAGGTAGGAGGTGGGTTAGCCTGATATTTCACGACCTAGTTCATTGATAACCCAATCTGATTAAAACCCGATCTAAAATTTTCCGCTCGTCTACTCACTAATTTAGATCTGGCCTTTTTAAACGAAGGTCACATTCAGGTGACCTTTTCTCATCATAATATTCATGACAAAATTGTTATGATACGTAACTTGTTTACATCGTTTACGTCACACAACTTGAAATGAGCCGCCCAATCGCAGACTGTGAATAATACCGCTGTTAAATTAGCATGCAAACCTTGGTCTAAAAACAGAAATTACGAAATCAAAATGTGATTAATAGTGTTTTCGTCTAGATGAAAGCTACGCATTGATTGGTCGACACAAAGTTCATCTCGACGTGACCTTCCACGGAGACAGTAGAGATCCTGTACGGCAACGCTCTACAGGATATCTTTTACGGAGATTGTTGATAACCTAGTCCAACCTTATCCTTCATTCATGAAATAGATGGCGCTATCAACTGATAATATCGGTCGAGTGCTACAGACTTTTTGAACTTATGTAGAATGTACCGAGAAACGTACTTAGTGAGAATTAAAATAAAATTCTGTCAAGACAGGAATTAGTTTTTTTTTGTTCTACATGAATGTGTACTATTGGTGACGTGGTATTATGTGACTGGTTGTCTTTTCTATGTAAACATGTATCTGTTATCCCCAACCTTTGAATTAGGTCAACCGTTCCCCATCTGACATATTAATTAAATATCAAGTGCTTATCACGCACTTGATGATATATAAATCTATTAACGCAATAAACCAGATTCCCTGAGCATATTAGCTTAAAACTGCTTTGGGAATTCTTTTTCTTTGCGAGAATTGCTGGGTTGGCCGAATAGCGCTATTGTCCTTTGTGACACGGTGAAAGCTCCCAGTACAAATGTTAATATTTTAATATTAAAGAATGTCAAATGAAATCATCAATTCGTCAACATGTTTGATTTAGTAATTAAAAATAATTGGATTCTATATAGTTACGCACGTTTACTGACTTTACAGTTTTTACCTCTGGACATCCGGCTACTGTTACTTACCTGTTCAATCTCCCTGGGGAGTCCTTTACTCCGCTTAGTGCATCCGACGGAATTATACCCACCCTCACATGTTTGCATTTACACATTGGTGGAGTGAAGCAAACGCAGGTTCATTTCTTGGTCAAAGAAATTGGCAGTGCCTCAGTTGGGTTTCAAACCCGGTACCTCTCAACCTCTAGGCACGCGTCCAATCATTGAACTATTGCTACTGATCGGTTACTGCTGCTCACCTCAAATCAGTATAACTTCGCATTATATATCTTATAAATCATCAATCTGCATTTGTACCACGTGACCGTCCAATATATTCCCGTATTGAATCCAAAAAATACATGTATAGCTTCTATATTATTTTCGCATTGGACGGTTGGGTACATGTGCACTAAACGATGCTTGTCTGTGATTGCTTAGTTAGGAGATGATAGTGGTGATGATTATTTCAAAGTAAACGAACGATATATAATACAAAGGTTATTACACATTTTACTGTACAATATGGAATATATTTGGACTTGTACACAGCTTGAAAAGTCATATTGGACTGGTCTATCGGCTCGTTCAATATGATTTTTCAAGCTGTGTACGAGTCCTAATATATCTCCGTATTGTACAGTAAAATGTCGTATAACCTATAATTATTGAGAGTTATGAATTCTAGACTAGTTGCTGATCAAACCTCTGTATTTGGAGAAATAGACAGTTTATACCAATCTACTGTAGATGTTTACATCTGTCATTCTTAACATATTTGAAAACGACAGTAAAATACACGATGTGACTATGCATCTGTACTTAAAGAGTATTTGAAATCTATGGATTGATATTGCTGTAGTTATAAGCCAACATTTACTTAACTGGATTTGGAATCTCGTGTCTTGAAGGGGGTACAGGTTCGAATCCCACCCAGGAGGTTATACACTTCCATAAAAATTTGACAATTATGTCAATTTTCCTCTATTAATAAGGTATATGGAGAAGTTTCCGGCCTTGTTGAAGGGTAAGTGAGTACTGGTTATAGACAAGGATCCAGAAAAGTTAGGTTAGGTGCGTTGGACGCCGTAAAATGACCAAAATGTGCGGACACGGCGTTAAACCCAGTAAAATAAATATTTGTTCTGTTCTATTCTGTTTTTATGTTATTCTATTTGCTTAAAACTAGTATAAAATGATATAAATATTCTTATATAATCATTATATACATTGTATATATTCATATTGATTTACATGTATATATTATATTTGATTATAGAGATATTTACTTAGCTAAGTGAATTAATTAGCAATATCATGAGACTATGTTGATAAATATATTTATTTTGTATCACTATCATATTTCAAATACAGTCAAACATGTGTTATATGAACATTAACAAGCTATGCCGTGGTTTGTTATTTTTATATCGTAAAATCACCTGTCAGTGTCAGTAATTGTTAAAGAATATTACTTTTAAATGTAAGCAAACTGACCTCTATTTTTTTGAGAAATATTAAATGAAAGTCAGAAAACGCATTAATCTATCTAAATCGTTTCTAACGAGGTATGATTTTTATAGCATTATTGACATTATAGAAAAATTGCCCTACTCATTCAAATATGGTTTTTTAACAATTTTGAAAGTTATTTTTACTTAGATAAAACTCGAAGCAAGGAGAGTCCTAAGCATAATTTATTCTTAATGCAAAATCTAAAAAAGTATCATGCTTCACAATTTGGACAAATAGGAAAAGGGACAGCTGTTTATCTTTTATACATGTGGTAGAATTGTATAAGCAGGCTTTTGCAGGGTAGTTTTATTTTAATTCCTGTGTATAAAACGCTGGATACATGTATAAAGAACATTCCGATTAACCGATTACGTTGTGATTCTATTAATAACTTGATAAGTGGGGTTTTACTGTATATTGAACCCACATCTCTTGAACTATGATTATATACATGTACATTTGTATTTGCTAAATATGCTGTTTGTTAATGTTTAAGTTAGTGCTAAACACCAGTATTAATTATGTTATGTTAAATCAACAAATCATAGAATAGAACAGAACAGAACTGTACAATGCATTTTCGCCTCTAAGTGAATAATATGATGCACCATAGATTAAGACAATGTGAAAACATGTGATATTGAGTGCTTGCTGTTTAAAAACTCAGAAGGGTGATTTTTAATTTACGCTACATGTAGATGTACTACATAATACCGGATTTAAACAAACTTAAATTTGTATCAAAATATCATATTTGAACAGAAGGGGGAAATTATTTTTAAACATGCGATAAGTTATCGTGTCTTGCTTTTTCTTCCTTGTTTAAAATTTAAAAAATATATTCAATTGAGTATCCGTCATAACTCGGGTGGCAAGCTGAATGCATAGATAACAACTGTTTGTCCTATATTTGTTCATATAAGGATGTATACTACGTTAACTTTAGTTAAAATTTGTGAAATAAACAGGAAAATATGTAATGAGGCAAAATTTTTAATTTGTGAAAATTATTGAAATAGATAAACGTGTTTAATCACTAATATGGAGCCTCGTAGTAAATCAACGTTTTATTCAATATGGGTCGGTATCAGCTTGGACGATCTAACTGGAAAATCTGTGGTAAGAGTATTAATGTTACTTTCACCTAATGCTTTTACTTTACCTAAGGTCATAACTTAGGTGAACGATCAGGAACCAAAACACCATTAAAATAGTATCTTTGCCGTGGTGCCATGTTCTACAATTTTGGGTCATTATAATGCTTCTTTAGTTAGCCTTCTTGTACAAAATGATTTATTTATTTATTTATTAGAGTTAACGCCGTGTCAACACAACTTAGGTCATTTTACGGCGTCCAGCGCACCTAACCTAGCTTTCCTGGACCATTGTCTATAACCAGTACTCACCTACCCTTCCACAAGGCCGGAAACTTTTCCATATTATCTAGTCAATGGAGGAAAATCGACATTATTGTCAAATGTTCATGGAAGGGTATAACCTCCCCGGGTGGAATTCGAACCCGCAACACCTCGGGCACGAGATTCCAAATCCCGGCGCGCTACCAACTGCGCTATCGACCCGGGTTTGTACAAAATGAATGTTCTGTATTGTTCAATTTAATGTACATTGCATAAAGCTTTATCTCACGTTATACTTGTTAGCAATATAATTTATTTGTATCGTGATAACAGGGCATGCGGACTGGAAATCATTGGAACGTTGTTTCCTTGAGCATGAAACTTTATCGTACTAGTTAAGTACTTGGTGACCAGGAAGCAGATTCGAGAATGATCATTCTAAGTTTTAAGAACTTGAAACCATCGAACTAAAATAAATTAGTATATCAAAGAAAATTTATCTGATATAAGAATAAAGGAGCGGGCGTGGCTGAGCGGTTACGACGTTGGACTGGTAATCATTGGATAGCCAGCTCCGCGTTGGTTCGAATCCCACCAAAACTTACCCCGTTGTTCATTGAGCAAGAAACTTAATCCTACTAGCTCAGTACTGGGGTGACCAGGAAGCGGACTCGAAAGTGACAAATCTAAGTTGTAAGAACTTGTTTCACAATCGAGCTAAAATAAATTAGTACAAGACAATTATAATCAAAGTCATAAATCGAGACAAACAGATATTAGAATATGACACTTGCTTTACTATACACAAACATTTTTAGACCTCTTACCGAGCACTAGAAGGTTTCTGTGAAGCATAATTTCACATTTTTATAGCACGATCAACTGAGTGTGTTAAACAATTTACAAGAATTCTGTATATTGTGATACATGTAGGAGACGATTTACTTAGTAACTGAACGTGTTTCCATCTTCCTTTAAATTTACCAATACCGTATTCTTGAGTATTTTTTCAGTTTTTTCTTTGAAATCCATAAGTCAATTGTAGCTTAAGATACCGAACTTGAACACTTTCCTCCGAAATAAGCGATAGTCGGCCGATTTGAATGAAATTTTAAACGTATATTGTATAAAGACTGCATTTAACGTGTCGTCATATACCATGTTTATAGGGGTTATACGTAGAGCACGTGCATATTGCCTATTAGAGTTCTTAATATGATAATATTTATCGTATTTTAAATTTATTGGAATAAAGATACAAAATTACTATGATAATGCTTCTCATTAGCCGTTATTAAGCGCACACATGTTGATAAAAAAGTAAAATAATGCATGCCACGTTAATATACGGTAATTCATCACATATCAGATATCTTTGTAGTGAAGCTACATATAGTTTAAAAGATAAAAATGTTTTCGACATCCCTTATAAAAAACATATTTTTGGCAAAATATACTTCCTTTTATGGTGTCAAATTTATCAAGTAATACCTAGGTCTTACGTTTAAGATTTATAAAGCATGTGAAGATAGCATGGCTTACTGAATTCATGAAATATTTTTTATATTTAGATTTTACATAATTTATCAACACTTAAAGTAGGTGATGTACAGAGGCCAAAGTATCCAACCACCTATCATGGTAATCATTTGTGAACCAGTAATCGCTTTTTCTTCCTCAAAGGCCTCTCGACTTCTTCCTATAAGGAGGATAATAAATATGTTTGCTGATTTCGCCTGAAGGGTATGATCACCCGCGGTGTGGAATCGAATCCAGTTCGCTGTATTATATTTTAGACGTTCTACAACTCCCCTTGACGTAGGTTTACAGTGTATGTATAAAATGAAAACAAATACAGACATGATCACAGACATGTTATCAAAAATAGGAGCAGTTATGATAGATCCAGACTTTGCATTAACTTCCGCCTATTTCAAAAGTAAGCCGATTATATTCATAACTATGAGATAAATAATTTAAGTTGAAGTTGAATACTACAAACATTTTGATGAGTAATGATAAACACGATAAATGACATACTCTTCGGTCGTAATCGGAACATCTCGTGATTGTCCGTCGCTATATATAATGTCCGAGTATTTCCAAACATCTAAATATAACCCGGTTCGGTAGCACAGTGGCTAGCGCGCCGGGGTTTGGAATCTCGTGTCCCGAAGGGGGTACGGGTTCGAATCCCACCCAGGGACGATATACCCTTCCATGAAAATTTGACAATTATGTCAATTTTCCTCCATTGATAAGATATATGTAGAAGTTTCCGGACTTGTGGAAGGGTAGGTGAGTACTGGTTATAGACAAGGGTCGAGAAAAGCTAGGTTAGGTGCGCTCGATGCCGAAAAAAGTCCAATATTGTTTTGACACGGCGTTAAACCCAATAAAAAAAGAAAGAAAAAAATAAAACATCTAAATATATTTGCGAACAAAGCTTACTATTAGCTTATGAACTGAAGCTTATTTTATTAAATATAATATAATGATTTCACTTGAAATATAACTTAGATTTATACTATAATAAAGTGAGTTTGAAACATTTGTTTGTATGTTGGTGTTAAATAAAACATTGACACGAGCTTTGATGTGCCGAATTAAATAAAGAGTGTTTTAATTTGTTTCTTGCCCCCTTAATAATACTATTCATACGAGTCGGATACATCACCCTAACATCTCTCTTTAGATGCATCAATACCAGCCCGACTATACAAATGTTAGTCGTAGGCTTTAATGGAACGCCATCATTCTATATACAAACGGTCTGACTGACCTTTGTACAGAGACGCCGAGCATCATAGGTAAAACTGTTTATTTACCTGTAATGTGAAGCAATGTTAACTTTCTAATTATTTCCTCCTTCAAGTATACTGAACAAATATAGTATGTACTTTGTGTCTACTCAATAAAATTTAACTATCCAACCAACTATCCTCATTAAATAAAACTTTTAAACGGTTATTAAACCTCCATCATAACGCGCTTACATCTGTCATTCTTTACACAGACATTTGAAATCGAAAGTAGAATACACGGTTTAACTATGCATCTATACCTTTAGAGGTTTAAAAGTACTTTGTATCTATGAATTTATATTCCCGTAGCTATGATGATCATATATTTTACATTTTAACAATGATTTTGTCAATGAACGAAAAAATCCAACGATTTTGTCTTCATGCGCCGCACAATATTCTGTTGCGTACCAAAACGCCCAATTTTGGGAAGCGTTGCGCGTCTTAGTATAGAGGTGATAGCTTCACCTTCTATTTATAGAATGGGAACGTCATTACTGTCTCGATTTAAGTCATTCTATTGTCATTCGGAACTACCTCGGCGATCTTCTACGCAGAAGTATTATATGTTAGACGTTCTACATCCTCAAATATATCATAAGGTGAAAAAGTAGATCTAATTTGGATTCCGTAGTAAACGTTTAATTTTAAGGTATTCGGTTTTTGTGGCAATAGAGTCAGGGAGGCGTTTCTTATTCCCATGGCCAAGGTAAATAGGTAAGATTCCCTTGGCTTAGGTAATTAAGTGATAATATTTTTTAGAATTGTGTAGAAAAATATTTATAAAAATTGAAATAAGATATGATTATTGTTGCATGGATATTATGCTATTTCAAATGTAGTGTAAATAAATTACCATCAATAGTACCTTACATAATTATGTTTAGGGATTTCTGACATTTCACTGCTTGAGAATCATTAATTGCAATAAGTTTATGTATCAATTTATTTATATAATGGAATACATCATTATTTGATAAAATTAAATCAATGATATGGCTAAATGGTACAAACTACAAAATTGGAAATTTGTAGTATAATATTTTACCTTTAGTTCAGTCCATTTTTTTATTATTTCTGGCACGGTTCTACCATAACCACCTACACTGTTGATGCTGAAATTGAAATGCCGAACAAAAAAATAACTTAAATGTTGATATTATTATTACATTTAAATTCTTAACACAATTGGGATTCATAAGCAATGGACAGATATTCCTCAAATACATGTGACATAAGCAGGTCTCCATCAGGGCTTCTAATTTAGCTTCTCTCTCCCCCTGAGTACATAATTACATGTCCTGCAGTGTATATACATTCAGATAAAGAAGCCAATCCAGCAAGGGTGTGAATGTAAAGAATGTCCAGACCACTCTTAAATACCAAATGTACCTGTCTATATGTGTCTTTCTGGACTTTTTGTCATTTTTAACAGTTTCAACAGCAATGTAAGTTAATAAAAAATTTATTATTAATACATTACATTATTCTGCATTAAGAGAATGGTGTGCTTAGAAATTTTGGACATTCCTCCACATTGAAAAAGTTTTGCCCCACCACAAAATGTCCGGAAATGCCATAGAAAAAAATCAGTATCTGTGTGGCATAAGACTGTTTGTCCGTCAACTGTTATGGGTTAAAAAAATTCTGGAAAGTTTGAGATCCAATAATGGCAATATTCCTCATTTGTTTCTATTTCCATGTAGTAATAACCAAACCAACATTCTCAGTTAAAAAAAGGGAAAGCTCACCATTTCAAAACATTGTTATCCTTTCATTCTTTAACATCGTGCTCATGGGATGTATGCATTGATGCAGAATGCACCTAAACCAGTATACACCATACATCATATAATTTTTTGCCTTAAGACTCATCGAAGCCTGGCCAAGGTAAGACGTCCATGTATGAAGACGTATAGTCCAAATACCAAAATTTGCCAAAAAGTCATTGTCTTATCTAAATGGGGGCATTCATTAATGTTAAATAACAATATTGGGTTCCATGATCATCATCAATGTGATTTCCGCTACAAAGTTCATGATTGTTTACATTTTTGACAGTTGACGTGAGCAGACGATCAAATGTCAAACTCAATAAAATGAATATTTCACCTACCGTATGCCACACTCGGCCCAAAACTTCGTCCTGTCTGATGATGTAAGATTGTTAGAAAATTTTCCATTCAAAATTGACGTGTTGGCAGTGCACATGTCAACCAACACGTCTATTTCCGAATGGGTCCAATTGGGTTTTCTAGATTTCTCCGCCATTTTTGTTTTGATATGACGTTTGCAGGTGCGCGAATCATGTGATCAAAATTAGACGGCTTCACCGTTTTCAGTTGACTTAAGTTAGAACTTATTGTAGCTAAGATTTTCAAGTTACGACAGCGTCTTTGAAACACTCTTATTGTAAACTTAACTTTAACTTAAGTTACTAAGATACGATAAATTTATTATCTTACTTAAGATTCTTTATGAAACGCCTCCCTGAACTGCACAGAAATACGACGTGTGATACATTGTACAGATGAAATGTTTTGATAAAGCGTGTAACATTTACAATGTTATTAAGTGTTGTACATGAAAATGACAGGTGGTCGTGTTTCAATGTATATGTAAACAATCCATGACCATTTGCTATGATTAAGACTTCTGATTGTTGTCTTATAGCTAAGAAGTAGAATAGCACGCAAATTTTTAGACAATATTGACATTACACGTCCATGTGTAAACAATCATAGAACTGTTTTGCCATGGAGTTAATCGTCGGACCTTATAATCTGGTTGTATTCCTACTACGTCTGATTTTCGAGGTATATCTTCGTAGATGATCGCCGAGGTTGTTCCGAATGATGTATTGTGTGACCTTTACTGTTTGTTTAGTAACTCTTCCATGTTTGGTAGAAGATATGATCCATGATGCCACAATACCATTTTTTACGTCTCTTGGTATTTGCATTCTTGTATCTATGCAATAGAAGTGTCAAAAGAAATGTCTCGTAGGAAATTGACGTTCCTTTCATTGAGGCGTTTTCGGCGTTCCATACTTGTCAATTGCTGAGGTATTCTGTCTATTAGATATGATATGAAACCCTCTTTCATACATTCACGGTATTTTTCCTGGTTTCTGTCAAGTAAACATCACAAATGGCAATTCGTCGTGTGGTGATCAATGCGATGTGTCTGCACAAAACTTGTATATGAAAGTGAAGAAGGAAGTAAACAAAGCTTTAGCTGACTCATCGATTTCATTATGTATTTTTTGACTTTATTTCTTTGTCTATGGTCTCGTAAAAAAACCGTAAATCATCACATGTAACACGACAGGTAACATACAAAGGCATTTAAATCATATTTCTTAGGTGTGTCTTGGATTTCATGAAGGCAATTCGACAAGAATTCTAGAGGGGAATGAATGAAAAGTGTTCCCATGAATTTTATTAAATTCAAACGGCTGTCGAAATCATTGTTAGATAATTTCTGTTCAAATATGCTGGTACGTTTTACTTAAGTGTACAGGGGTATATTATGGAAAGTGTTTGGATGGCACAAAATCTTTAAACTCCTGTGTTATGGACCACGATACAATCAAAGCGCTGAAGGCACTGAATTTGTTCGGGTTTGAAAAGTGGAATTAGATTTCCGGCTCTAACAAACATTCGTTCACAAAGAACAGTTCATTGATATTAGTTTGACAGGTAGACCAGCACTGTTCTGATTCAAATCACTTAATACAATCGACCTATAAATACAACAGGTAAACCGGACAGGCGAACACTCTTTTGATTATTTTTTCACACAATCATCACAAGTCAAAGGGGTCATTCTTTACACAATTCAATAACCGCCACTTACAATTCATTCATGCACATTTATTCTACTTCATCTGTATGTAAAATAAATGAAGTCCACTATTCAGACATCATTCAAAGTCATTTACTACGATCTTTTAACTTTTCCTATAGAACTATTCTATTACATAAGATGATGTATCATCTCTACTGACAACTGGCACAAACGACGGGTCGTGACTGAATCGTTGATTGATTCCATTCTATTCCATAAGATGACGTAATCATCCCAACTGAGACGCACAACATAGCAACGAAAATTCTTACGCTTCAGAAATAGGTCGGATTTCTAGTGTATAAATGCGCCCGTCATAGCAGACGTTCTTTTTGAATTACTCTATACATATATACTGAGGGACTACTTCTGGATTTGGTAAATTTTCAAAGTGGGAAAGGGTCTGAAATACGGTAAATATATTTGTTCAGGACTGAAGTCCCGAACAAACAAAAAGCATTGTATTGTAAATGTATAAACAATGTTACTAGTAAGTGACGCATAAACGTCCGTTAAGACAATCCACGTATGAAAACATCGTAAATGAGACAACACCGTACACGAGAAATGTACAGAATGACTCCATCGTACATTTTATGAGACTGCACCGTTCAAAAATGTGCATTTTGACTGCACCACAAACATGTGTTTGCACTCACTTAGTGTACACTCAAAAATTGTTTGTTTATGTGAAAGGGAGAGAATGATCCTTCAAAGTAAGGGAACAGAGTACATCGGACGATCAATTGTTTGCGACACTTACAATTGATTTCAATAAAAAAATCTCAAATGAAGTAGGAATGAGACTTTAGAGATTTTTTTAATCGGACATCGGCAAACTTTGTGATTCATTTCTAAGCTCTCCGGTGGATATCAAGGGAACAGAGGTTGTACTTTTAAGCACCGGCGTCCATGCCTGGTTTAATACAACTGATTATACAGCAATTAATTTGGGTTAAGTAAGAGAAATCGAGAAAATAAAATCTGTTATCTTTTTCATCTGCTTTCTGTCCGCCATCTAGGTTGACAAACCCGTACAGTGCTACGTGACTATGAGATTTCACCAGCATGATATTGCGTGATCCAATGTTTTCATGACTAGGTATGAAATTAAAATGATATTTTGATATGAAAACAACATAACGTGATAACTTGGAATTATAAGTACCATTATTTAGCATTGCCGACCTTATCACGAAATGTACTTCATACATTAACGATATCTTTCGTGTTCCCTCTGAATAATTATGGTTTTGCTTAGAGTCTTAAATCAAGACAATTGAAATTTGATACATTTAACAGGATTTTTACCTACAAATGCCAGAATCATCCTGTATAGTATTTCGCTATTTGCTGAGAGTATCCAAAACAAAGCTAGAATCTCGCCCTATCCTCAAATATCAGCTGTTGAGATATCTACGTTTATGTATACAATTTCATGATGCGGCGTCGTGAGACTCCGCGAAAGAAAATTATGAAATCTTAGACAATTTTATATTTAAAACATGCAACTTTATTTTCACATTTATTTAAAATGAATTAATATTTATATAAGGTTATCAAAACAACTACCGAGAATTTCTTAAACACGAATAGCTATGATTAAATAAACACAAATCGCAAAGTTTTGCCAATGTATATCGCAAGACTGACTGAAGCGAGGTTAACGTTGCTTCTTCACATATCACACATCAAATGGTTTACGTAAACAGTAACTACAATGTTTGCTTCATTACATATTGCATAGTTTACATAAACACACATTAAATAGTTTACGTAAACAGTAACTACAAGGTTTGCTTCATTACATATTGCATGGTAAACACACATCAAATGGTTTACTGAAAAAGTAACTACAATCTTTGCTTCATTACATATTGCATAGTTTACATAAACACACATCAAATGGTTTACGTAAACAGTAACTACAATGCTTCATTACATATTGCATGGTTTACATAAACACACATCAAATGGTTTACTGAAAAAGTAACTACAAGGTTTGCTTCATTACATATTGCATGGTTTACATAAACACACATCAAATGATTTACGTAAACAGTAACTACAATGTTTGCTTCATTACATATTGCATGGTTTACATAAACACACATCAAATGGTTTACTTAAACAGTAACTACAAGGTTTGCTTCTTCACATATTGCATGGTTTACATAAACATACATCAAATGGTTTACTTAAACAGTAACTGCAAGGTTTGCTTTAACACATATTGCATGGTTTACATAAACATACATCAAATGGTTTACTTAAACAGTAACTACAAGGTTTGCTTCATTACATATTGCATAGTTTACATAAACACACATCAAATGGTTTACTTAAACAGTAACTACAAGGTTTGCTTCTTCACATATTGCATGGTTTACATAAACACACATCAAATGGTTTACTTAAACAGTAACTACAAGGTTTGCTTCTTCACATATTGCATGGTTTACATAAACATACATCAAATGGTTTACTTAAACAGTAACTACAAGGTTTGCTTCATTACATGTTGCATAGTTTACATAAACACACATTAAATGGTTTACTTAAACAGTAACTACAAGGTTTGCTTCATATTGCATGGTTTACATAAACATACATCAAATGGTTTACGTAAACAGTAACTGCAAGGTTTGCTTTAACACATATTGCATGTTTTTACATAAACACATCACATGGTTTTAGTAAACAGTAGTCGCAAGAAAATAGATGATATTGACAACTGAGAGATTTAGGGGTCGCTATAACAACAGTGTATAACTACAGAATCTATATGTAAATTAATTTGGTTCACGCTTGATTAAGTCAATCATTCAATTACCGCGAAAGTAGAAAACGTCTGGATTATTACTCCTCGTATATGTAATTAAATATATCAAATGGTTACTGCATCTGTTTAATTCAAGGGATGATACAAAATGATCAAACAACGGTCTGTCATTTTGAATTGTAAAACTATGTAATGAAAATATGAAACATTTTTTTTCTACCTGTTGCACGTTTATCTGAAGTTCTGGTCCCTCGTGAACAAAATAAATTATTAACTTACTGATGGTCCAATGGAGCCCCTTAAGTGACATTCTGAAATACTTGTTTATTTTCACAACTATTTCGTATAAACGTAATATTATTTCGTTTTTTTCGAAATATTATTTCGTATTCACGAAATAATATTACGTTTAAACGAAATAGTCGAGAAAATAATAAAAGTGTTTAAAAATGTCACCTAAGGGGCTCCGTAGGTCCTAAAGATTTTATGCGCTTATCATTTCGCTATCTATCTTCTCCTCCTCTCGTTCTTCCTCCTGTCTGTCTCTAACTCTACCTGTTACAGAACAGATCAGAACAGAACAGAACAGATACTTCATTTAGGGAATTGAGCAATACTCATCACTCAAATTAATATACTATACATGAAAACATATTTTTTTACATATAAACATACAAAAAAGAGGGGAAAATAACATAGAAATATATAAACAAGTTATTTATATTCAGAAAAAGAATTGAAGGTTAATAAGTCAAAGGTTAACTTGAGAGGACCTAATCATACTTTAAGTGTCTCCTTTACGTATTTAGGTATTTTAAAAAGAATACATTTGCTTTCAGAAAGTAATAATTCGATAAATTAATACATTGAAGGTTTTTTACATAAACTTACTTTTTCAGATATTTTTTACGGATAGATATATACTTAGGACAAATACAAATGAAATGGAATTCGTCCTCATTATCATTTTTATCACAGAAATTACATATACATTACATTTAGAAACAATGGTTATGTGAAATTTGTGAACTTTCCACCTCATATCATTTAATATAGACTCTCGAAAAGGAACATAAAACAAATATTTTTAAATTGCGGTAAAATATTGTAACTTTGTTTGGGTTTACGACACTCGGTAGTATCTTTAGTAAGTTAAATATGAAGCTGAAATACTAAGAGAGAAGCAGACTTCTATGCCTTCGAGTGTTTCATTACTGGTATATCACATGCATAGTGTTTTCAATATGTACTTATTCTCGTACCCAGATGTAAGATCCAGAATCTTGATAACCTCTGGGTACGAGAATGGGCGTACTTTACACAGCCGAATATTTGTATCGTCATAAGAAGCGACTTAGTATTTCATTTATAACTTAATTAGGGACTTTAGTCAGTTATCTTTCCCTGATAAAATCTGAAGCAATTCAATTGGTAAGTAGGTCCTTACAGTTGGAATTCTCGGATTTTATCAGTGAAGTCCTATGTAAGGATATCAAAATATTTCACTTAATATCTTTCTTGTTAATGAAGATATTAACAGAAGTGATGATATTTATATAGTTTTTTACCCTAAAAATACTTAGCTTGCATTTCAAACAAATAAAATAATTTACCAAAAAAGTTATTCAATATCAATTTTTGTAAATTGACATTGAATAGTAAGGGTAAAATCCGAGTAATCCAACTAATTGGACCTACCTATTTGAAGAGTATACAAAGGGTATTAATTGACTAAGGTCCCTTATACTCTTTGGTCAACCCTCTAGTTAATCAGTTATTTTTCTAGTGATCTCAAGATTTACAATGACAGTTAATTAAGATAAAGTCTACATGTATTATACACCAGGATGAATTGTGATCGGTTCAATTATAGCGAGAATTTGCAGACTAATATATTTCTCTTTATGAGTATATGGCTATTACTGACAAATTATACCATACGTATTAAAATGTATATAATTTGTAGAGTATAAGATTTCTTTTGCATTTAGATGACTGCGACTTAAAGAAATTTGTAAAATTGTCTGTTTTTCACTTTACACGATTGAATATGTGCATCACTATTAGTGACAACCTTCTGTTTACTGACAAGGTACATAAAAGGTTAGAAAATTACCCATTGTTCTAGTAAATCAAATTACATTTAACTAAATTACATTACAAGTAACGTATGTCTAATCTCTACGAAAGCTAGACTCCAACTCCGCTTCTGATCTCAATATTATGCAAGTTAATTGAACATAAAGTCATGGTAACGTATTGATCAGGCACGCTCTATTTGGCCTATGCTGTTACCAGTTATCAATGATATCGTCATTTATTATATTTTACGATTGAGATCTAATATATCTTACTAATATACATGTAAATGTATTTTAGTATGATTTGTGGTCTAGTGGTAGGACGCGCTGTAGGAAGTCCAGAGTTTAAAACCCATCATACTGCTTATTTATTTTATAAAAAAAATCACGCTTGGTTATATCAAATGCCGTGTAGAAGTGTTAATTGATACATGAAGATTTTTTCGGTTGGATTTAACGCCGCAGCAACACTTTGTATAGGTACTATCATGGCGCCCTGTCAGCCTACTCGTCGTTTTTGGAATGGTTAAATCTCTGTATTAAGGTGCTAACCAGTTACTAGGCGCATAACTCCGTTAGTAAATGACAACTGCCCTACATTATTTAGAATCAGTACTGAAATGTTTAATATTCCAATTTGTCTTTTGTGTGTCGCACAATTAAAGGAGTGAACCACAGATAGATGGACATATATTAGTTGTCCGATGACCAGGGGGTAAAAGTTGTTAATTTAGCTTGATTATCAATGCTTGTGTAACTGTAAAGTCGGTGAGCGTTCCAGCTGTAAATTAATAACATAAGCCTGATGACCACATGCAGAGACTACAAAGTCGGTGAACATGACACAGTATGTTACTTAAGCAATAAAACCCCAATCAGAGCGTGCAACAACGTGTTACTTAAGCAATAAAACGCCAATCAAAGCGTGCAACAACGTCTTACTTAAGCAATAAAACCCCAATCAGAGCGTGCAACAACGTGTTACTTTAAGCAATGAACCCCCAATCAGAGCGTGCAACAGTGTGATACTTTAAGCAATGAAACCCCAATCAGAGCGTGCAACAGTGTATTACTTTAAGAAATAAACCCCCAATCAGAGCGTGCAACAATGTGTTACTTTAAGCAATAAAACCCCAATCAGAGCGTGCAACAGTGTGTTACTTTAAGCAATAAAACCCCAATCAGAGCGTGCAACAATTTGTTACTTAAGCAATTAAACTCCAATCACTCTCACATTTATCTTTTTATTCTTTCAGATGAACACTGTTATGAACAGGCAGACTGGTTCTTCAAATGAAGTCATTAGAATGAGAAATAGCCGACCTGGTTCCTCCCACACACAGAACGATACACCACCTTCCAGCCCCGCACAGACAGACGAACGAGCATCCAGGGCCTGCTGCTTTTGTTGGTGCTGTTGTTGTACTTGTTCATGGTAGAAATTACCTAACATAGCTTAGAACTATACGCAATAGACCAAACAAACAAGTGTCGTCTGCCCGTCTTCTGCCTTGTTAAACTCGTATTTCATGTTAAAATACTTCAAAATTCAGCAAATATTGCATACCGTATGAGCACACATTAAATGTTACCTTCGTTTGTTCTGGCCTGTGTTTTTTCCACAAAAAGAACAACAGCAAACAAAATTACAATTCTACACCCTTTTCTAGATATCAAAATTTCAAAACAAGTTCAGTAGCAACCATTTGTTTCACTTGCCTTTTGAAAATGACTGGAATGTTCAGTTAAATTTCTGAAATATTATTTTTCTTTGCCATTGTCTCGAAGTGTGCTCACTTAGAAATAATATGTTTAATACACTTGATTAGTTGGTCTAGTCTGTTCTTTGAAGCTGTCCTGCTTACCAACCTCCGCATATTAAGATATGTAACCCAATCATACTTATAATCATGTACCGCCTTTTCACGTCACCAGGCGATTGTAATACTCATTGATTTGTGCAACCTGAGTCAGTAGCGCAGTTGATAGCGCGCCCGTATTTTGAATATAGTGTCCCGAAGAGGGGTACGGGTTCGAATCCCACCCAGGGAGGTTATACCCTTCCATGAAAATTTGACAAGTCCTCCATTTATAAGGTATATGGAGAAGTTTTCGGCCTTGTGGAAGGGTTTGTAAGTACTGGTTGTAGACAATTGTCCAGGAAAGCTTTGTTAGGTGCACTGGATGCCGTAAAATAACCATATAAATTGTGTTGACACGGCGTTAAACGCAGTATAAAAACTAATTTGGGTATTCACGAGGTCACAGGTTGTTTACTCGTGTTGATGTGTCCCTTATGCCTATGTCACAGGTTTACAGATGATCATTCCGGACCGTTACGGATTCAATCCGACAAAAATCGTAGAAAGACGTATTTATCTGTAATTAACCCGTGACGGTTAAAGAAAATGTTTTCAGTCCTTACTACTTTTTGAAAATACTGAAGTGAAAACAACGAATAGTCGCATATCCAAAGAGACTTTTTCCGTAACCACTCGTTTCAGCCGTTTGTGAGAGTCTCATTGCATTGTTTGCTCAGTTACAAAGGTATAATATATCAATGCAAACATTTACTGCAAAATAAATATTTGGAATATTTGCTTAATTTTACTTAGAAATTAATGAATTTTGCAATTTGAGGAAAGCATTACACGTGTAACTAATCTGAGGCCTCGTGATATCACAGTAACTTGCGGTGTTGGGTTTGAACCCATCTTGCTAAAATTTTGCCTTGTCCTGTCAATAGACATTAGTTGAAACTGCGAGTTCATCTGTCTTATGAGATTTGATTCTGGTGACTTTAAGATCTAAAGCTACTACTTAATGTGTGGGCGATGACGATCAAATTCACTTTGAGCTACTCATTCACAGATTTGGTAATTCTTTTTTAAAAGTACTTGCCAATGTCTGTATTTATGTGAATAAAAATGATTCTTGTATGTAAGACAGTCTGTCCTAAAGGTTATGTGATTGTACTATTAAGGTCACAAAACCGCACTAAATCCTCTATACCGTTACTAAGGATGTATGTTTTATGTTTAAAATCCCCCATCTTTCACAGATGTATGTCAAATTGCAATAAAACGTCAATATCAGAACACTGCATTCCTGCTTCCAATTTTATTTTCTTCACAGCATTTAGGTTTAGAAAGGTTGATATTTAAGTTGTAATGTGTGAACGAGCAGCATTTACTATTGGAATATTCGACAACACAAAATTAATGTTTAAATCATCTAACTTATTATATGTGTTTCTGTCATTGCTTGAGGAGAGAACATTTGAACGTTGATCCATACGTTATGATAGTTGACTATTTCTGAGTCAAGCAGAGTTAAATCTCATAAGAAATTTGAATTCATTCTGCATTTCACTTTATTGAATCACTTAATTATGTTTCAATCTACAATTTTGAATATTCATTTAAATTTAAATATTCGTTTGCATGTATTGAATATCTTTTCAAAACGATGCACCACTTTGTATGCCGTCTTATCTCCCATCTCGGCAATCGTTTAATTTTTGCTCAAGTAGATAACAAAAATAATAGCTAGCTAAGTCTGTTTTGAGTACTACCACGAATTCAGGAGTGTTGGGTCTGATTCTCGGACTGGATCTACATATCGCAATGATGTTTAGTTAATTTCAAGTACGGGGGACATTTGTCAACCTCTTACGAATATATACATGTCTTAGTAAAAAAAACTTGTATCTTAGACTTGTTATAACAAAGGTCATGATCAGTGACAGTAAATAGTTCGACTGACATTGATATGACTAAAATGTTGAAGAAGTAACGTAATTCACCATTAATTTTCAAAAACATTTAAGAGTTATTTCCCCTAGATTACTGTATAATTTACATTTTAGGATTAGTTTGTCTTTTTTGGTTGAATTGAAAGTTTGTTTGGGTACCAAATCGGATGCTTTAACCTCTTTTTATACATCGACCTTTTCCATTAAGTTCTTGTATGCTTCATATTTCTTATAAAATATCAATGAACTAGAATATATTAATTGAATTACGCGCGGTTATATTTGTTCGTCCATATTTAGAAATAGGACAGTCGCGCTATTTTGATAACATTTTTACTAATGGGAAGGTACTTATAAATGAAGCTATACACGTTCTAGAAAAAAATGTCGAGAAAAATTGTTTCAGTTGGGTGTTGCTAATCAAATTTCTGCTATAATTTGATTTATAGAAAAGAATCACATATTTTCCCCTGCTGAGTTTGGACTTTTAAGTGATTGGAGTTATTCATGACCTGAAGCGACTAAATGAAGTTACTGAATATTTTATATAAACTAGGCCACTCAGTACAAATAGCGTCAAGACTGTTGAATTATATATCTATTTTATGATTATGATTCTCGCCTCAATATGTTTCAATGAAAAGACATTCAATGTTTTATATTCAATGTTTGGCTGGGATTGTGTTCTCGAGGGACACACCTAATGCAGATTTATTTGTCGATTAACATAACTTGTTATTATTGACTTTTAACGGTGTACTATTACACGAACCAGGCATTGATTTGATAAATGTAACACTGTTGTTATCGACTCAGGTCAGCGTGAAGTATTGACAGTGCTTACATTATCACGTTGACTGGTTTGTGAGTTTGAAGCTGGATGTTGTTAAATGGTTGTTGAGAGAGGAATTGCTTAGAGTTGACTCTGGTTGGGATGCGGTTGTTGTTGAGAGTGGTATTGTTTAGAGTTGGCTATAGTTGAGATATGGTTGTTATTAAAAGATGGCTGTTGTTGAAAGATGGCTGTTTTTAGAGGCGGATTTTTGTAATATATATTTGTGGTTGAAATATGGTTGTTGTTGAGAGGTGATTGTTGTTGCAAGTGGTGTTGTTTAGAGGCGACTGTAGTTGAGATGTGATTGTTAGTTAAAGGTGGCTGTTGTTGAAAGATGTCTGCTGTTTAGAGATGGCTGTTGTTGACAGGTTGTTGTAAGGTTACTGATTAAGGGCGGTTGTATGGTTTTTGAAAGTGTTTTACTGCCATCGGTTATTTCATGTCTCATTAAAGGACTTGTAATCAGAATAAACATGTTTTTAGACAATCTTGTCGCCTTAATAATTACATAGGAGGAAACTCTGTAATTTTGGTTTTGCTAATTACGTCTCAAGTTTTTGTCTTTGCTGATTATTGTCGTCTTGCTTATACAAGTCACTTTTCTTATCTTTCTTATCTAATTTACCGTTAATTAACTTGATGAGTTGTGCCAATTAAGATATTTAAGGTGTTAGAACTTGGTGTTTAAATTTCAAAGCGATCATGAAAAAGTGTCAACTTTTTAATGACATTCAACATTGTTGTTTTTTTAACTTTCAAGCATTGTGTTAATAATCTAAATTAGAACAGTACAGTAATAAAAAATGACCTACATTAAAACTTAAAACAGTATGGAATACGTTCTTTGTCTAAAAATATTGTTTTTTAAGACCCTGATAACCTTTTTCCATTGAATTTCTTGATTATTTCCGAAATGAACACATTCTTAATGCAAAAAGACATAGTTTTAGTGTCAAACTCAGTATTGTAAGATGAATACTCGCTTTTATATAAAATCTGTAGCCATATTGGGCGTCATATTTGGTGCCATATTGGACGCCATATTTGGCGCCATATTGGGCGCCATATTGGATTTCTGAAGCGTTGTAAAAGCGAACTGTTTTAAGATTAGGATATTCTTGCAAGTTTTAACAGTATGCAAATACTCACTGTAGGTTTTCAAAGCAACACCAAGCCGTCGTCAAGAAAGCTATATTCAAACGAATAATATATTGATTGTACATATAAGTTACGTTTAATTCAAAGGTTTGATTGGATAAACATAGTGTGAATTTACGTAGGGTGGAAGGAGTACTGTATAGAAGTTTTGCAAAGGAAATTGGAAACATTTAATACTCAGACTTCAGCAATTCGTATTAGTGTAGACTTGATGAAATTTTTATTCTGATATTGTATAGTAGGAACTTCAATTTAATATTTCTGACATTTAAAATATCATTTTTTACAATTATTGTTGAAATATTGTATAGAAAGATGAATATATTAAACTTGAAACTCGACGCCCCCGACTACAAACGAATTGAGCTAAATATTAGCTAAAAGGTTATTGACTCGGCTATTGTATTGGTTTTAATATAACATTGCGTGGTTGACATCATAGATTAGCTTGTTTAATTTAGAAGTAATTATGTGGAGACCACTTCCCACTTGTTATGAGTATGCGTTGAAGTGCACCTGTGCATAGTTTTAAGTTCTGCGCGTTACTTCGTATAGCGACAGAACGTATGTCTTTACCGTTTTGTATACGACATACGGGTTGTTTTATCGCCTCACGATAAGTCACGTGATAGGAAACGGTTCTAATGTCATAAATGTCTCTGCCCATGCAAATGGTATTTGTTATTAATTGTTTAAAAAGTCAAGACCGATCAGTGTAATTTTTTGTGACCTGTCTTCGTACGTAAAAAGTCACCAGGCTAGTTCAGTCAGAACATACAAGTCTATTGATTCGGAAGCCGTAGACCAACATGTCTGATTACCAACTCTTGTACAGCTTTGTTTTGGAATAATTTCTAGGATCGTACTTCTCCTACCACTAAGTCTGATTTATTTCTGACAGTTGTCAGTCACTGATGGATATATGTATGCGCATTGTAACTAGTCAACAGCTAAATTCAGTGATTTAGATTTTCCAGGTTCCGTCACGGAGTAGGTTGACAGACCGTTGTTATTTGATTTAAACAATGTGTTGCTACGGCGTTAAACCTACCCCCTCCCCATTTAGTCTTCGTTCTTCGTTCACCCGACAACCATTTCGTGAAATAATAAACTTGCAAAAATGTACGATAGAGAGTCTACAAACTTTTCTCGTCTGAATTCAGGTGAGCGGCATTGGATCCTCGAGATACATAATTGTATTTGTTTTACACTCATTGTTTTCAGTCTGAGGCACATGTGGTTGCTATGTACACAAGATTGTAATACTCTGTACTTGGACAATTTATTATGTTATTACGTATAAAATGATAAAATGTCATTTTCCGATTATGTATTTTTCTTCCTCTACAAGTATTGAGCAGAATATTCGTAGACAGTAATTGGCTCGAGGAAATTAACTTTTCATGGGGGTGGTGCATAGTGTCTAAGTGAAATTCATTGAATTAAACTATACAGTTACAACGTAGCAATTAAGTCTACTTCGTCTGTTCGCCAGTGGTGCCCATGGCTTTTACATTTAATTTGATCAAAACCTTACACAATTATTTGGCAATCAACCGAATAATGCTCGCTAAAAAGCATGATTGATGCTTCTTTTAAGAATCTTCTCCACTCACAAAGGTTCCCGATTTTTTAGGGACCAATTTCTCATGGTCATAGGAAAACCAGGATATTTCAAAGATCGAACCACGTGTGCTCTTCAACAATGTCCTTGAACGACGTATGCTCATCAATAATGTCTTAACGAACGAGTATACATGCCAACCATGTCTTTGAACGACGTTGATCATCAACTATGTCTTTGAACGACGTATGCTCATCAATTATGTCTTTGAACGACGTATGCTCATCAATTATGTCTTTGAACGACGTATGCTCATCAACTACACTGTATGTCTTTAAACGACGAACAAGTATGCTCGTCAACTATGCTTTTAAACGACGTATGCTCATCAACTATGTCTTTGAACGACGTATGCTCATCAACTATGTCCTAGAACGACGTATGCTCATCATCTATGTCTTTGAAGAACGAACGAGTATGCTCGTCAACGATGCTTTTGAACGACGTATGCTCATCAACTATGTCTTTGAACGACGTATGTTCGTCAAAGACGCCTGTGAACGACGTGTGCTCATCAACTATGTCTTTGAACGACGTATGCTCATCAACTATGTCTTTGAACGACGTATGTTCGTCAACCATGCCTTTGAAGGACGTATGCTTATCAACTATGTCTTTGAAAGACGAATGCGTATGCTTGTCAACCATGCCTTTGAACGACGTATGCTCATCAATGATGTCTTTGAACGACGTATGCTCGTCATATACCAAGGGTGTAAAAGTTTGCATCTAGGTTAAAAACTAACCATAACTTGGAGAGCTAACATATTGGGCATGTAAATAAAGTCGTGTTGTCATATACCAAAAGTTTCAAAGTTTGCATCTAAGACAAAAAACTGATCCCTCTCGAGTCGCCATCTAATCGGTAATTGTCTACCAGTGTAAATCCAGATTGACTATTTTTGCTGCCATATTTGGTATGTGGCATCACCTTATATTGCACCGCTTTGTTTTATCAAATAATGTCCATAGTATCAGAATTCGTTCCATACTTATCATTCTAATGGTCATCCAAACACGTCTGGTGTTGGTCTCAGGTGAGCGATTTGTGTCTTCATGACCCTTCGTGTTAATTTTGTTTGAACCCTATCCACCCGGTTAATCCAAAGAACTAACAATGTTTCCTAATCAATTTCAGATTAACTACCATAAAGCTACCGTCATCATTCTCCTTTGTCAAGATTCTGAATTTTTCGTCTAAGGTCACCACGGGGTCAAAGTTCATCACGGGTTCAAGGGTTACAAGGGGTATGGGGGATGAGGAGGCCGTGGCCATCCTGTGTTGGTATGTAAGAAAATTTAGCACCATTCAGTTTGTTTTTCGTTTTTCTTACAAAGTTAGTGTTTTGTAAACCAATTTCCTTACAAATTTAATGTTTTGTTTACCAATTTTCTTAAAGTTTCTGTGTGTGTTAGTCATTTTTCGAACATTTGCAATTTATAACCCGTTTATGTACCAGTCATTTGTAACCTACAAGCCACACCCATGACATAGCGGGGTCTTCGACATTTTGTACAGCAAATCCACGATAGAGTATTACGTGGTAAACCATTCAGCGATACCCCGCCCTACCAATCGTTATTAACTGGCTAAATCTTGATAGCCTCTGGGAACGAGAATGGGTTACTCTGCCATCCCACGCACCGCCCCGGGGATGCGGGGGCAGGTTACAAATGATCAATGCATTAAACAAACGTTATGTTATAGTGTAATGTAACCCGTGTGTACACAACCCCTTATTTTGTGGTGTAACCTTAAGACAGTGTAACAGTAACCGGTTTCCTATACATTTGTATTACATATTTTGTCTAGTTTCTTCACATTGTCTTTCTTTGTATGACCAGGATCCTTAATGCCAACATAATCTGCGTTTTATTCACGATTTACCGTGAACTGTGTTGAACAAGTCTACTCGTCGTTGAGCTCACTTTATTTTTTCACAATATTTATTGAAAAATGACCGTGGTAATATTAGTAACAAAAACGAAGTTCATTTACATATTATTTTGGCTTCAAGTGGTAATTTTCTATAAATAACAAAATTTACTAAAATCAAAAGAGCGTCATACGACTGTGTCGTATGACATTATCGTATGACGAAACTCTCTACAAGCGATTGTTGGGTGTAGTAATGATAGTCACGATTTCTTCTACCCAAGGGACCAAAATGAACTGATACTTTTCTATTCATAGAAGCAATGTTGTCAACGAGGCATACAAACTCGTGTCATGCGTGGGTCAGAATTTATCAACATATTTGTTTGTTGTTTTTGAGTCTTTCAAAGTGCATGTTTGAACTTGTCATATTTTCATTATTTATTGAAATTTACGATGTTAGTTTCCAATGTCATTTGTGTTATGTTCATTGTGTTTAAAATCAACGTTGATATACGCAATTATTTACTACTGGTACGCTTAATAATCCACTCATTTATGAACTGTCGTTCTTTTGTCCATGAAATTTAGTTTTGTCCTTTGGTCAATATTTATCAAAACTTACCGGCTAAAAACTCAATTACAAAATCTAATAAATACGGAAAAGTTGATGAAGATAAAATATTTTCCTTGATTTGGTTTTATCAACAATTCTACGGAATTTATGGGTGTCCGTTGCATGGGACAACCACTTTTTATTTCGGGCAACCAACAATTTCATTTGGGCATTCAAATTTCATCAAATGAGATATAGTGCTTGATTTTAAAATGATCTGTTCTGGCAAACACATTCATATCCTAATTTCGTAGAATATTTTATGTTCTATCAATTACATGTTAAAATCGTTTAAATATCTGTATTGATTTTATCAGCACGAAAAGTTAAAAATTGTAAACGTTGGCCTGTATGAAAACAAGAATGAGTACCTACATGTATGACGTTTCTTTCAATGTCAACCAGTGATGAATTTCTTGAGCTTACAGATACACTCCATCATCTTAAGAGTCCTATATCCTCTTTGTAGAATTGTTTTAAGTTGATTGTTTTCAGGATGTTTTTGTATTGGATACCTTAAAGGTACTAGTTCACAGATTTTGCTTTTTTCTATAATTTCAAAATACCGTTCAGTGTCTGTAATTGTGTCAAAAAATTAATAGTTATTATTTTAAGACAAATTGACCCATATGTTGCAAGAAATATACAATAAAAGTCACAAAATGCACTAAAAGTGTCTATACCGTGACATACGGGGTAGATATTTACTACATGAAACACCATCATTTGTAGTTGTATTTCAATACACTAAAATTGTCATTATCAAATCACTAATTTCCTGCATCAAAAAGTGTTTCCAAACAATTTTGTTAGTTTCGGAAAAAGTTAATGTTTAAGTTGAAATCTGTGAATGAGTACCTTTAAAATAAATGGTACTTTCACCAAGTCAACACCCGGTAGATGAGTGCTCGATAGTGATTTCTTTGTCAATTTATTCTGCGTTCTTTTTATACTTTACTTTATTCAAAGACTTCAGCACAGATAAGTGCTTTTGGTCATAGAACCTAATTATTTACATACACAAGTAATAAATTACATCATAAAACAAATGTATAAACATGTATAATAATAAGACATACATGTCTTATATGTCAAATGAAAAATAAATAAATATGAATGTCTATATAAACAAATATCAATTTCCTTGGAAACAGAATATTCTAAGTAATAATGTTATGGTAGAATATTGAATGTACTGAGTAAAAATAGTATGGGACAGCTAATTCATTAAGAAATTGCTTGCGTTTAGTGAATGCTTCTTGAAGAAAATGTGCAATTTTTACTTTGTGTTATTTTTCTGTGATGCCATTAAATTTGAAAACACTATGTTGTTCGAATAAGGAAAACACCATTTAAAATGGAATTCATTACACTCACTATATGCCCTCCTTTGTTCTACACAATGGCATTTCGTAAGTTTATTATTATGGAAAGTCTTGGATTTTTTTATTTTTTGTCCATACGGGGCATGCATAAAATGTCATTTGTTTATGACTTTATTTTATAAAGACTATCGAATTTAGTTCATGCGGCACATGAAAAAAATTTAAGGTTGAATCATGTGCATGGATAGATTTTCTGGTGACTGCCTTTCAGTACCCGTAATACTGCAGTAGTGATAAAATATATGTTTAATTAAACAATCTAGAAAAGGTAATATAACTAACGAGCTATCGATACGCCTTTATTATGAAAAAATGAGATTTTTAGAGGAAATAACGAATTTCATGTTAAATGATTCTAATCATGTATTCAAATAATACGGTGTTTTATCTTTGGGAGTGATTCCTACGTCATCGGTTTCTTTGGGATATTTTTGTCTTACACTTATTAGTTTTTAATGATGCTATGCTTCGTGTATTTGTATTATACGAACTTGAAAACAGTGAAAAGGATGTCCTAATTACGGCTTTTAATGTTTTTATCATGGTGCTGGAAATCTATAGAACAATGCCTCACCCTTTGTTTTGTCATTTTCACTTGCTTTCGGCAATGTGTGACCTTTCTGTTTTTTTGTGCTGTTAAACACAAAAAAGCAAACAAACACGCAAACATTACATCTTCTGTTGCGTTTATTGACTGAAGGGTAAATAAGCAATTTATTTATATACATATATATACTTTCTTTTTTTTTGGTGCTTTCTTTGTTTGTCGCTTCAAAAGCTCATGACATTTATTCAAAGTTCTGTGTTTTCTGTTCATCATAACTGTGTTTTTAAAGTGCTTTACTCATGCAAATGATCTTATTGTACTCAGAGTGTATACAAATATTTATACTTTCTTATACACAATGATTTATATTACACAATTTGAAAGGCTTCTTACTGCGTGAAATTAAAACCTTTTTCCTCTAGCGCTTTTGGACTTATAGCCTTTATCAGTTGTATTTATTTCTTTAATATTTTCTCGCTTTCAGATTTATTTTTAAGATAATTCAAATTATAATAAAGTATTAAAATACATGTATAATAAAATTACAAAACACTCTGAACGCATCTATACTGTTACTAATGGGACTGGCTTTATACATAAAAGTTACAGTAACTGTTGTATGTCAATTTGCTTTACGATTGTCATTATCAGAACCATTGGTATATATTGCATTTAAAATGTCAGACTTAGAATTTAGCCAGTGGACTGTAGACCAAGTCAATTGAAATTGCCGTCGGTCTCTTGACTTTTAGAAAATGTGTGGTCCGATAGTCCACCAACAGATTACAACCACAAATGTCCCAATTTTTATTAAAAAGCATTATTTGTTGTTATATTGTTATGTTGATCGAGGACATACTAATCTAAATCGTAAAAATGAACTGGGGATTCAACATATATCTAAATTTGTTGGTCATTTCATTTCATTCGGTCCAGTAAAATATTCCATTTTACTGTTACAATTGTCCAATGCTGATAAAAAATTGTCGTGAAGACTGAAATGTGTCTTAACAATTTTGAGGTTTTTAGAAAAGTTGGTGCTCAAGATGAAAACTGTGAACAAGTAACTTTTGATTTACATACATTTATTATATATCTAATAAATCTAATCAATCGACAATCTGCATTTGTACCACGTAACCGTCCAATATATTCCCGTATTGGATCCAAAAATATATATTATTTTCGTATTGAACGGTTGGGTACATGTGCACTAAATGATGTGATAAGAATGGCTGTGATTGCTTTGTTGGGGATGATGGCGATGATGATAATTTCAAAGTAAACGAAAGATATATAATAAAAAGGTTATTATACATTTTACTGTACAATACAGCATATATTTGGTCGCATACTCGTACACAGCTTGAAAAGTCATATTGGACTCGCCTATTGACTCGTCCAATATGACTTTTCAAGCTATGTACTCGTCCAAATATATTTCCGTATTGTACAGTAAAATGTATAATAACTTATAAGTATTATTATTTGTATAAGGACTGAAAGACCAAAAACGCTATGGCAAAACATAAAATGCTTTGAATTTATATAGGTTTACACTTTTACTTGTTTTATTGCCCTACAAACCGCGTTCTAGTTAGATAATATCATCAAACGATACGATAATAGACCAAGTTCCTATTTTTAGTGTTAATCAATTATAATGTTCGTTTGTCGGTATGTTTTTATTAGGTGTAGTTTTTATCAAATCAATCAAATGATGATAGTTGTGTGGTAACGGTTGGTAGGCGACAGCTAGTCAGTATACGTACTTTCCATTCTCTAGAAGGCGTCTTTTATTGATGACGTCATTGTGCTCTCTGTCGTTGATCGATTTTCTAATATAGCGACTACGCAACTGCTCTGTGACACCAGAGCTTGTCTCTTTAGTTCTTTACACCATATATATAAGCCGCAATTTTGCCACCAGTAGGCGAATATTCGAATCAATATTACTATGAGTTTCTTTTACAGCAGACGGTAGTTTTGGATATACATTTTGCACATGAAACTTATTATGTTTTCGTTTCGTTTTAGTTTAACAGTGAAGAATGGGACTAATAAACCTGATAGATCAGGAACGCGGAACTCAGAACCTGTAAATGAGGAACCGTAAGTAGATTTCTTTCACTGTGTCCTTGAGTGTTCTATGTCGTCTGTGATAATTCATTCTGTTTATAATTACACATTAAGACAACAGTACGATTCGTAATAAATCTTAAGACTTGTTAAGTTTCTAATGGTGTTTTAATTTCAAAAAGCGGGAAAACGTTACCGAATATTGAAACGTCTGCTTCTTTTTCTTATCGACTGTACTAGAAATCTTAGAGATGACATCTTCCTTGACTCTTGATTATTTTGTCAACGCTAGTAACAAGACTGGCGTTCTCAATCAACATGTGTTTATCGATCGTCGTCTTCTAATCTTCACTGTATTTTAGTCTGAAAGTGTCGTCTGCTAACTGAGGAAATCTTTTTGATGAAGATGCGGAAAAATATACAGTACATATATATATTAGTATTCATTCGTCTGTGATGTGTTTCTTATAATTTCTATATTATTATATTATATTCACTAAGTTAGTTAAGAGATTGCGCGAGAGTTCAACCGTCCTTAGTAATGTGTCATAAACATCGACTAACAATTCTCAAGAAGTATTAAGTATAGTTGTGACATTTTTTAAGGGAAGGGGTGAAGTGAGTGCTAAAGAAAAGCCGAATACTTTCTTTATAATTTGAAGTGTTCCTGTGTTGTGTTTAGTAGAGTGGTTGTTAATGGTTAACATGAATGTTCCAATGAATATACCTACTATATCATCTAGTTTAAACATTTCATTATCAAATACATGTATATCACCAATATATATTCAATATCCATTAATGGGCAAATGTGTTAAAACTCTGTAAGATGATTTCGTTCGTCTGTTCAGTAAATCTGGTTTGCTCTTACAAGAAATCGTTAACACGATGTAAAAAACAAAGTTATGTTAAACAGTGTAATTTAGTGTAATATAAGGTTAAAGAGTATGCTAAACGTTCAAATCCCAAATGTCAATGTACAATACATTAAATGGATAAAAAGCAATAAAAGATCCAAATTTCTAATAAAAGCCTATGCATTGACTTTTTTGGCATTTTAATTCAATTAAACCAAATTCTAAGAAAATAACATATCCTAGCCATTACTCAATTTCTGCTGCTAACTCAGTAACACTATTATCATACTCTGACATATAGTACCCACCAAAAGTTTGGAGACATTTTCACTTTGTAGGCAAATTGAATAGCTTTTATCTAAAATTTGATGACTGTTTATTTTGAAATGTCTTTTAATTTTGCTTTATTTTTTGGTTATCATAACTGAGATAACAAAAATAGCAGAAACGCTATGTTATGAAAAATCATTACCATAAACCTGGTTTTGAGGCTTCAGGATGTCTGATGCTGAATCTTATAAATGTGTTTTATTATAAAATGTGTTTTCATTTTATCACAAACCATACAGATGTCAAAATAAATGATTCTACAAAAATGATCCTAAAAATTCAAGATTTTTTTGTATTTTTTTTGTCACCGAATTTTTGGTGGGTACTGTACGTATGTATTAATGGATGGAAATCTCCTACTTGACGGTGCTAATAGCAAGATACCCTACCATTGGCAATAACAAAAACACATTTTGTCAAATACGAAACTGTCCTGATATGAATTATATCAGGAATTGTTCAAATTTTGACAGATTTTAGACTCACAAAAACAATCTTTAAGGGATGAAGAGTCAAATCCTGGGGTTTGCATATAATGCCACCTTATGGAGCGAACACACGCTCATTAAAATCAAACAAACAAGGATGAGTCAAGCACGGAACTCACTTAGAAATACCTGTGGTGTTCTAACGTTTAAACCACTAAGTGTCCAGTTGATGTCATCATTTGTTATTATGATCATGTCACTGAATTGTTGTTTTTTTTGGCTTTGGCAGATTGAATGTTCCATTTTTTTACCATTTCTTTTACATATTGTAGTTTCATGTACGCTGATTTTAATCTGATTTTTAAATTAAGGAAACCCGGATCGATAGCGCAGTTTGTAGCGCGCCGGGATTTGGAATCTCGTGTCCCGAGGGGGGTACGGATTCGAACTCTACCCGGGGAGGTTATACCCCTTCATGAAAATTTGACAATAATGTCAATTTTCCTGCATTGATTAGATGGAGAAGTTTCCGGCCTTGTGGAAGGTCATGTGAGTACTGGTAATAGACAAGGGTCCAGGAAAGCTATGTTAGGTGCGCTGGACGCCGTAAAATGACCTAAAATGTGTTGACACGGCGTTAAACCCAGTAAAAATAAATAAATAAAATGAATAAATTAGGTTAAAGAAGTCACAATAGATTAACAGATTTAAACTAAAGTCTGAAATTAACGTCGTTTTATGTCAAATTATCAATATACTACAATATATAGTATAACCTGTTCACAACGACCACTACAGAACAAATCTCCTGCACAACAACAGCTTTTGATATTTCCCTTCGGCAAACTTTTAATTGAATATAACATCTGTAGACCGACAATCTCTCAACAGCAAGATACTTCAGTCCCTCCCAGTGAGGGTTGTTATAGAAAGGTTATTCTAAGCCACTCTTTATCACAACAACATTAAGCTACATTAAAGCTAAACTAACCAATGGTTTCATCCAATATGCCAAGAAATAAAATTATCAGAAAGACAAATTAAACAATCTAAATCTATAAAATGTCTAAGATGTAGAAATTTAGTGTAAAAAATTCAATCAATCTTATTTTTTATTATGTGTTTATGTGTCTTACGGATCAAATGCTGATAAATCACGGATTATTACGGAAATCACGGAAAATCATGGAAAAAAACAGAATTCACGGAACCTATGCAAAATCACGGTCTATTGGCGGAAAAGTCGGAAATCACGTATTTTATCTTACCAATTACGGACGATGATTATGGTAAACTATGTTGATTTTGTGGATAAAAGCGTATATTTCGATAGAAATTCTCGATAAAAGTACGTTTTAGAGAAAAAAATTGTAAAAAACTACATAAAATATGAAAATCCGTGATTTCCGTGATTTTCTGGGAAATCCGTGATTTGTTAAGGGCGTTTACGCTCTGCATGGAACATAAAAATAATTATATGTTGTAAGTTATATAAACATGCTATATAAAAACAGTATTTAACCTAAAACTCCCACGTCTTTTACTCTTTGGCCATGTACTTGTAAATAGGGACAGATATGGACAACTATAAACTATTTTGTACAGTCTTGGTCTAAACTTAAGGTATACAATCCCTAACGCTACTCACAGTTAAAAATTAATATCCCGAAAGTTTGATAAAAGCTTACAAAACATTTTTTTTCATTCATCACAACTTGTTAATCATTTTACATGGATTAGATTTATTACATAACTTGCAATTTAAAAAATATTTGATAAATGTACAATTTTTGACAGTACTTCGTAATTACCTCCCTTACATATGAAAATAGAACAATTTTTAATTTGTTCATAAAAAGTCTATGATGACATTACTGAAATATCTAACACGATAAAAAGTTTAGAAATACGATGTTCAAAAAAATAAAACTATTTTTAGAACTATTTAGCTGCCATAAAACAGGGTTTGTTAGGGATTGTGTTCCTTAATTAAAACCACAGCTTATGTTTGTTTTATTCTAATAACATAGAAACTTCAGTGAGATGTACTTGGTGACAACTTCCTTTTTGTGTTTCAAAGAGTACATTTACTTTGTAAATCTGTAGTCAAAGGTGGATCCAGTATTTTTTCTAGGGGGGGGGGGGTCTGAACTTTTCTAGGGGGGACCGAACCTCGAACCACAACCATATTATACACATTTGCAGACAAAATGCAACATATTGATAATAAAAACTACATGACCATAAACACTATGTTAAGCACCGAGAAAAATTGCTTCATACTACTTAAAAATGACTTACAAGCAAGAAATACACTAATAAACATGTACATTTTCCAAATTCTAGGGGGGTCCGGATGTTGTTAGAAATAGGGTTATTCCCTTTAACATTTTCCCTTTTGTTTGCCGTAACATATTCAAACAAAATCAAATTTTCTTATATATTTCAGTTTAACTATAGAAGAAATACGAAGTTGGGCGGAGTCATTTGATAAATTAATGAGAAGTAAGTTTAAACAACTTGATTATATATTTCATTTTCTTTTATACCGTTCTTTTAGACCTTTTCAAAATTAGCCATTTATTATGTTCTGTTGCCATGGTAACAGACTTCACAGAAAAGTCTTGAAATTGTTAATTCTAAGTAAATTATACAGTGCTCTGTCATATATAAATATGAGCCACTTTTGCGATGGGGCCAAATTTTGGGGTTAATAAACATAGCTCTTTGTCGTTAGACCTTTGATGATACGATTTCATTGTTTAACAAAGCTTTTATCTTAGCTCAATTGTCTATTGTTTCTTGCTTACAATAGTTTCATAAATACTGATTAAAATATAGATATTTCTTCAATTTAATCAGAGAAATTATTAAGTTCAACCATTTACCATTTCAATCAATTGTATGTACTATTATAATCAGTTTATCAAGGGAATAAGACTTTCAAAAGGCACATTTGGCTTTAAATATTTACATGTAATCTTTAAGATTTTCCTAGAGCGTTCCTTTAACTTTTGAACCTTCGAAATGAAAACCTGGATAATACAAGGCTTTATACGTAGAAATGACAGCCTGTATTACGTTAAAGCAATACTAGACAACGCAAATACATTGTACTGTCATAGTTATGTCATTTCTGTAGAGTGGATATCATTCATTTAAGTGGTAACAAACCTCTTGGGATTTTAATACATTTAAGTTTACCAGACCAAATATGCCGAAGTCGCATTCTCCTCTTACAATCTATTCATTATTTTACTAACCCTCTTATTTGAACTACTGATGTAGACATTTTTCTTCTTACTATGCAAAACTGTTTGAAACACGCGATTCTAAGTCATCCTTCTTTCATTTACATTAAAATCAATAACATGATGTTTATTTCTTATCGTTTCAGAAGCAAGTAAGTAGAGAAAATAGTTCTGAGTATGCTATATATTGGTGTTTTATGTTGTCACGTGATTTATCATCGTGTGGTGTGCCTATTAGATTTATCTTGCATGAGAAAAGTTTCATTTATTCTGAGAAATACAGCGTTTGTATTTTATACATGTTAAGCCCCTTAATACATTACACTATGGTTGTTAGAGCGTGGTATAATTCAGAATCTTCCATCGGCAGTGGTCCATTGTTAGGATGCATTTAAAAGGTTCTGGGTTTGAAGCCACCTAGCACTTTGCTATAGAAAAATGCTTTTGGCGTGGGCAAGAAATTTAACTGCTATAGGTTGCTCAAACTAGATGTAAATGATGTTACTTGATGGTTTCGCATGATGCTTACTGAGGTCACAATGTTCAAGTCCGTTCAAACGAACTTTTATTTGTCCCTTCAAAATGTCCCTTTTCAAAGGTCTTTAAGACATATATGTTATCTTGCTGAAACTCACTAGGTTAATAGATTTGAGAGGTAAAAAAAGAGGGGTATATACACTTTTTTTTAATTCAACTGAAGTTTTCTGGACCGTATTTTTCGATTTAGGTTTCCTAATAATTTATTTCTCCATAAAACTCACATATCAAGCAATAAATCTAAGTATGTGCAAATAAATATACGACTTCGAATCGCAGCAGACAACAAACGTATTAGTAGGGAAGGTGACGCACATATTGTTATATTGCATGTTTATTTGTATGTGTTGTAACTTGAACACCCGTCCTTATTTTCTTATTAATTATCTATGAAGTTTGTATTACCTTTCTTTTAGTTTAACTACTTACTTTTTGTTGTTGTTGTTTTTGTATTTCGTATATTGGAAATATTTGTTTTTGGCAAGTGCATTGAGTACATGTGATGTTATTTTCATTGAGCTTTTCTCTTCATTTCAAGCAATTTTAAGCTGTATCGCGGTTATCTTTAGATCTATTCTCTGTCTTTGATGAGGCTTTTGACCTTTAGACCTATACTTTTAACTAGTATTTAACACATACTTTTTTACTTTTACCAGTGACTGAAAACTGCCTTACATAACAGTAGGTAGCAGGAAAAAAGTTCGTACAAAATATGACATTACAAAACGCATTGATATACTTGGTCGTAACAGACTTGACAGTTCTAAACAGGCATTGTTTGATTTACATTGGCTGCCTGTAAAACAAAGAATTAAATTTGAAATATTGACATATATTTATAACTGCTCAGTTGGAAATGCTCCTGGGTATCTGATGGAACTCCTGTCCACTAAAACTTCCAAACAAACACTAAGGAACTAAGCATCGTCAGTACGGTGCTATGTGGTTCCTCATAATAGTAGAAAAACATTTAATGACTGTGGGTTTCAGACAGCAGGTCCACAGCTTTGGACTGATCTTCCTCTCGAGTTGAGAGGAAGTAATTATATCAATGTTTTCAAAAACATACTAAAAACTCATTTATTTCAAAGATATTTTCAATAGTTAATCATGTATACATTGTAAGTATGTTTTATATGTGTTGTAAATGTAAAATGCCATTGGATATGTTTTTTTAACGTAGAAATAGGCTTTTATGAAAATAAAACAAGTTTCAAGTTTTATATATTAGTACAGTCAAATGTACTACCTCTGAGCCGACCGGGCCAGGAAATGTTCCTATTAGTAATAATAGAACAGAACAGATAATTTATTCATGATAAGTACATAGTCTTGTTTACATGATCACAATAAACAATACAAATTTTATAATATAATATAATAACATATTCATACTCACATATGTATGTATTATAGTTACATAATAATATTACATATACATAATAATATATTTATGTACTACAGTATAGTTCTGCTACATGAACCTGCCACAACTTGAATAATTATACGGTCACTGAATGTGTTATTATTTAACCTCTTTTTAATCTTTGAGGCACCGATCCTCATCAATTATTGATTATCTAACTATGTATGCGGCGATTTTGAATATCGGGAAAATAACAACTTCGAAAGGGGTTAAAAATAACAGATTCAGTGGCTGTGTAATTATTCAAGTTGTGACAGGTTAATAAAATAGAACTATAGGTTTTGCAAAAGTATGCTTATAAACATGAAATATTTGGGAATGCTGATTTAATGACATAGGATAATGTAAGCAGGAGAATGAACAATAACATTAACTATCATTATTGAATAAGGAATTTCTAAGAGATAGTGCTTCTTTAAAAAAGAGACAATTAAATAAGTTCTACTCCATCGATTGAATTAACAAGCTGAATATACAAAAATGTACTTATAAATAGGGGTGGGCCAATATATACTTTTTCTTAAAAATCATTGTAAATAGTATTTTTTCTATTGCCAATAGGTCCATATTGATTAAATATGGTAAGATCAGGAATTCAAATTAAGTAATTCGGTTGGAACAGTCCATTTTTTCAAAATGGCTGCCAAAAATGAATAAAAAATGACATATGTCATTATAATATTAAAATTCTTACAACAAAGTGTGGATTTATATGCATTTATTGTTTTTACAAATACAAAAGGCATATTTAAAGCATATTTAAGCTCTTTTTTTAGTTCATATGTGTCATTTAAGCAAAATATCCGCAAAATACTAGAAAATCATCATTTTTTTACTGAAAACAAGAAGCAGAAAATTTTGCTGATTATTTCTTAAATAAAATTTCAAAAATTAGAGAATCCTTGCTGCAGTTTCCAACTTAATCACCCCAACAGAAGGATGTACCTTGTCTTGATTATTTTAAGGATTTTACAATAGTGAATAAAAGAGGTCAGAGATCTTATATGTGAATTGAATACAAAATCATCTGAGCTAGACATATTGCCAACGGAAGTGCTAAAATGTTTTCGTATAACTGAAAACAGTTATTATATGTTTGAGAACAGTACTATGTAAATTAAAGTTGTCATTGGTCTTTGAGATCTATTTTAAATTCAAAATCATACAAGTGTAGTCATCAAATATACTAAATGACCACGAGGTATACTGTGCGTTTTCTAGCTTTAGTTCGTACTTACGGTCATCTTTATTGTAACTCGAGAGTAACCGCCTAACGGGTTTGCTGTTAGGTAGGGCTGTCACGATATACCGGTATACCGGTATATTGCAATACGCAGCTGCGGCAATATGTACCGCGTACTGGTATTAGGCGATTTTTTTTATTTCATTGGAAAATGTGTCTCTTCGCATATGAAAGTAGCGAAGCGCCAGCTTTTCCATCGTTCATTCAATCTAAGCTTAAGTAACAAGAAGTTTAACTGTATGGGACTCGTTCGATTGGTTGTACAACATATATCACAGTCCTAAATGACCATTTTGACTTGAAGAAGCTAGATTTTATCAGTCGCTTCATGTAAGATTTGCTATGTTTCTGTTAGATACAGCAGAGGCATAACAAATCTAAAAGCCCACAATATATCGTGGTACGCATCGCGATACAGTGCTAGCGTATTGCAATATATCGCGATACGCTTCTGGCGTATCGTGACAGCCCTACTGTTAGGACAATAAATTTGTTATAAGATTAGTTTGTCTATCATTAGTTTTTTCGACATCATTACAAAAATCACGGTGGCAATGCCTCGTGACTATGACATCACAAATGTTACGGTTTAAAAAAAATATTGTAGAAATCTGCTCCGACTCAGTGTTTTAAAAAGCTGTACGTAATTTAATTCTTGTCAGATTTACATGATACCTACTCACTCGAGGCTAAGCATGAAATTGTATACTATTTGGTGTGCATCACATCTCTTATGCCAGTTTTATACTTTTACAGACACCCTGGAAAACCAACGTTGGAAAACCAACGATTTTCTTATTCAAAAAAGGACGACGGTTGATCACTGTAGCACTCTGAAAAGAAATAGTTTTCTAGGGTGTTGGCAAAAAGGATAAATCTGGCGTTTGAGATGTGATGGGCAGCAAATAGTATACACTTTTCTGCTTAGCCTCGCATAGAAACATTGAAAAACTGACAAAAATTAAAAAAACTTATCGCTCTTTAAAACTTTGAGTCAAGGCTGATATTTCTCTGTTGTTTTCCTTAAAACCGAAGCATTTGTGCTGTCATAGTCACGTGATATTGCCACCGTGAAAATTCTAATTTTATTATTAATTATACGTTGCATTGATTTTTTTCAGCGGGTAGAAAAGTTTTCCGAGAGTTTTTACGTTCCGAATACAGCGAAGAAAACATGTTGTTTTGGTTAGCATGTGAAGAATTAAAACAGGAACAGAGTTCAGAAGGTGTAGAAGAAAAAGCTAGATTAATTTATGAAGATTATATATCTATATTATCACCTAAAGAGGTATGACCTTAACTTGATTGATTCTGATCATTCGTATATACAAGTATAAACATTTCTAAAAATGCTTGAAATTGCCGTTTAGCCGTGTATAAAATATTCTCCATTAAGTAAAAACATTCAAGCAATATAAGTCAGCGTCTTAGACCGACGCATGTCTATTTATAGAATGCTGGGATCAGAATTTAGCCGTAATTACCTTATGGCGTACACTGTTAAGCTTACATTTGTATGTAAAACATTTGGGCGCGTTTGATTCATTGTGCGGAACTTTCCGGGTAGACAAAAATACATCGAATAAACACACGCTGTCCTGGACATTTTCCAACTGTGCACGTAAATAAGCATTATTATGGTAGCATTTGACCTTTTCATGTCTATTTGGTCACTTGAAAACTATGATAAATTCATAGCAGACCGAAGTATTTGATTCAAGAACATGTTCCGCCCAATTTCCGGACAGCCAATCGAACGCTCACCGATAATTATAATTAGGCTCGCCCGAAAATGGGGGAAAACAAGTATGCATCTTATCAAGGAAACATTATCTTGGGAAATGACATGTAACAATAAGTTTTGCATTTTCGTAGTCTAATATTGCAATTTTCTTGAAGCTGGTACGGGTTGATATATTGATTATGGTATTTTCTAGTAATACAAACAGGTAACCCGGCAAAAAAACATGGCATCGACGAGTCCATTCGCGCACCCCTAATTTGACTATTCGACGTCCGTGTTCTCATCATGTAATCTCAAATACATCGTTTTGATTGGCTTACATTGTAATTACTATCAATCTTCATTCGGTTACTTTTTACAACGGCTTTGTTGGTTCAAAATTTGTCTAAGAAATGGGTAAACTGAAACAAGGCTGTTGATATATATTTGCATAGACATTGTGAAGTGCATGTACAGTGTTATGCACAATTGGAAGCCAAGAGCATATATTTAAAAGCAGCGTGTCTGGAGCAAATCCTGTCATTTATGTTAACCATGAACAATGATATCAATTATATAAGTAATGGCTCGAAGTAAATAAATCAAATTGATCCTGATACCCTAAATGCCAAAACCGAAATCCTTTTTTGGGCATAAGAATGAAAAGTAATGAGAAAAAAATTACAAAGACTTCTGTCTTCCGATCTAAAACCTGCTAGTTTTGACCATTTGTTCGAAATTCTTAGATCTGCTGTATTGGTAGTCAATCATTTGTTAAATAACATTGAATTCCAGTAATTCTTGTTAATCCCTCATTTTTTATCGCAAAATTCTGATGAAACTTTCATATTTGATTTATTTTCAGGTTAGTTTAGATTCCAGGGTACGGGAAAAAATCGATCGAAATATGGTTGAACCTACACCGCACACCTTCGACGAGGCCCAATTACAAATTTATACTTTGATGCATCGAGATTCATACACAAGGTTCATTAATTCTCAAATATATAAGAAACTGATTCAACAGTACTCATGAGGATAGTCTTATATAGATGACGTGTCAATTTTTTATTTCTCCCCCGCGTGGATGCCAGGACAGCTGGATAATACTAGTGACAGAGGTTAAACCATCGAATGACTGGTGGATTTATTGTGGTTGCTTTTGACGATATGTTCAAGTAAACTGGAAGATTACTGCGTGGTGATTTTATTTTGGCATCAAATGGGAACAGCTGCCTGAACAATGGTCGCACAAAAAATGTTTCTCTTGCGAAAAAAGACGCTGATGTGTATCCCCCATACAATAATTGTGTACTATACAGGAAAGAACACTGTTTAAATGGTTGCCATTGACTACAAACTATGTGAATAAGTAATTTATTCATATACAAGTGTTTTTACACCGAATTTTCTTTTACGGCATGGTGAGTTTGTCGTGACGATTTATATAATTCCAGAGTTCACTATTTACTTCTTAAAATAGCCAACATGTGTAACTTTCGTGTGTTTAGACACCGTATCCCCCTTTGTTCCATAAAAAATGAACGATGCATCGTCTGTGAAGACTTTTCTTCGAAATATGTTGTTACATGTACATTTGTTGTTATGTGTGTTACTTTCATTTTCAAACATTCATTGATATGTTCTGGTATTTCAATACTGTTGTTAATTATTTATACTGCCATTTTAAATGTAGGTCAATAGGTCGATAGGATTGTGTGGCCTATTTAAATAGAGTTGTGATTCCCAGCAATGTGAGACATCTTACATTGTTATTTATAAACTCTCTACTTCTGATTGGGTTATCTCCCTTGTCAGGAAAAGTCTATGTCTAGTTCCGGTTTTGTTACACAATATTTTGACATGGTTTACTGATTTTAGAGCATTTGTGCAGCAATTTTGAAGGCATTGAATCAGAGCATTTGGTGTAAGAATGCATTCAAAATACATGTACTGTAGATATGAGTGTGTTGAAAAACAGTATCGGTATGTTACATAATCTAACTCGCATTTTTAATGATTTAAGTATTATTCTGAAATGTCTGCAGGGTCATATTTGTCGTCCTATCAAGTATAGAAAGTGCTGCTTGGTTTATTTTTCAACCAATTCAAGTAGTTTTCAGACTGCTGACCTTACTTACAAAATAACTAGGGACTTTTGTCTTCCGCTTTTACTCTAAAAGTATTCGTAGTTTAAAAAACAACACAATTTTACATATAGGCACCCATATTTTTACTATATTGTAGACTATCGTTATTGGTTAAAAAAAAGAGTAAAATTACTATTTTATTACTTTTATGTGGCACAATTGTTTTCCAAAATGAGATCGGAAAGAATGCATTATATTAGATGTTTAGTAAATTAAACATAATCTCCTGTTGTCTAAGACTTTCAACGGAATCAACTTTTTTAGCTATCACGTGAGTTCCAAATTATGAAATTATAGACCAGTGATAGAAACTGTGTAACGGTTATGGATAATACTAATAATAGTATACTTGAGCATGAAGACGAAGAAAATTGTTCAGTATATAAGAGATGGCAATTGTTCATATGAAAAAAGTCTATTTTTACATGATATATCTTCATTTCTACTGGCTTATTATAAATAGATTTTTGTAACCGACTTGTTATGTTGGAACTTTGTGACACAGTAATTTATGAGCATATTTTACCAATAACATTGATATAAAATTAGCGCTATTTATTCCTGTTTTCATACATATAGAAGTGTCTCTATTCCAAACACTTTCGCTTGAATATTTATATAACCCTTTCAATTTTATTTATTCTATTGTTAGTTATAGACTTTGATGTTTTTACAACATAAATATTCCATGTGGAGTTAGACCAATAAAAACGAAACGGTGCCTCGTTAGCTAAATGTTACTCGTAAAATCAATGTGTCTGTTACAAAGCACTAAAAGTATACTCAATTCATATCAATAAATACTTCTATACGTTCTCAAAACGAAACTATCTTTGTCTGGTAATTTAAGATGCATGCCAATTATAGGGATGACAGTCGTTATAGAATTATGCGTATAAGTTAAATAACATGTATGAACGACAACCTTAATGAAGTGGAGTCCTTTTTCCTGATAAATATACCTAAAATTGCCATTTTAAGGTAGAAATTTGACTTTACTAGTTAGCTTATGTGAATATCTTAGGTTTAAGACGAGCTATTGAGAGGTCTTTGTTGGTCGTTCAACTCTGTGTCAAATGGTCGTTTTTGTTCTTTTTCTATTAAGTATCAATTGGAAATCCTTAACAAATATAAATATTACATTTTCTGTAGGGTTAACTTCGATTATGATCTTATGGACTATCCTTTTGTTACCGAAAACACAAGATTACAAGACATTTTAATTTTCAGTTAGTATCAGCAAGTTTTTTTTTCAAAGATAGCTCAAAATAAAAACCCGATCTTAAATTTTCCGCTCGCCTACTCGCTAATTTAGATCTGGCCTTTTTAAACGAGGGTCACGTAAGGTGACCTTATCTCATCATAATATTAATGACGAAATTGTTATGATACGTAACTTGTTTACATCGTCTACGTCACGCAATTTGAAATGAGCCGTCCAATCGCAGTCGGTGAATAATACCGAGCTTGCAAACCTTGGTCTAAAAATAGAAATTACGGAATCAAAATGTTATTAATAGTATTTCGTCTAGATGAAAGCTACACATTGATTAGTCGACATAAAGGTCATCTCGACGTGACCCTCCATTGAGATAGTAGAGATCCTCTACGACAATGCTCTACAGGATATCTGCTTACGGAGATTGGAATCCAATTAGCCCTTCATTGAGCTATCTTGAGGTCATGATGCTTTTGTTGTCTATATACAATGAAATGTTATCAAAATCAGTAACATTGACATGAATTTGTTTGGTATTTGAATTTTCAGAAAATTATAGGAGATCAATAAACTCATAATATTTATAAAGACCAAATGAGGATACTGAGGACATTTTTACCACCCCCTGGAAAATGACGTATAAATTATAGTGGACATTAGGTTGTCGTTCTTTGGATTTTTTCTAAAATAAATATTTATGTAGATTTAACGATAGCGCTCATGGGACCAATGTTCTTTTGACCATTTGATTTTTCATTTGTTTTGTTTTTGTTTTTGATAGTTGCTGTTTTTATTATGACTTTAATGTATTTAGTATCTGAAAGATGTTTGTTCCACTATTTATACAATAAGTGGATTGTCATTTATAGAAGAAAAGGTTATATGTGCGAGAAGATCTGATTTTTTGTCTTTATTGAAACAAAATGATCATTTTATTTGAACCATGTTAAAATTGATATGTTTGATTGTATGTTTCTTTTATTTGAAATGGTTAAGTTAACAAAGGGGTCTGCTGAAGTTGATTTTCAAATCTTTACACATGTTCACGTATTTTTTGAGTTATGACTAATTATAATAAAGTATGTCTTTTGCTAAAATTTATTTGTTTTTAAATCTGTATTGTTTGATTCACAACTCAATGTGAATTCCCGCTACATACATTTTCAAACTATTTTACTCTTTAATATCTAAGCTTTTGTATTAGTGTCCGGATTCACAGAACTTTTTGTAAGTGTGGTCAAATTTCAAATTTGTATGAAAGAGTTATAAAGTTGAAAGAGAAACATCAGACTTTCCAGCTCAGGCAACTTACAGCCATTTTGTTAAACCTAGTCTGAAATGTTGTCTTTTAAAGTTTCGTTGTTTGGTTCCAGTAAGAGTGTTGGGATCAAAAAAAGGTCTGTGCTGGAATATAAACAAACGTTCGTTAGTATGGTTGTATACATGTAGAAAAATGTATTTATACACGGGTAAATTATAAAATCGTCTTTCATCTTGAATGACCATCAAATTCAAATACATTTTTCAATGGCTTCCTTCAGATCATCGCCTACAAGATATCGTAGGTTATATAGATATACTATTTTCACATCATCAGGGTTCTTGATACTAAATTTTCCACCATTTTATCATAGGCAGTCACATTATATATTGGATTTTCCTGAACATGTGCAGCTATTCACAAAAAAATCATGAGAGGCATTTATTTTGTCACAAAAAGCTCATTAATATGTGCCAGTAAAAGTCATTGGATTCATAACGGTCTTGATTCCTAAAATATTCATTAAAAACAATTTTGTAACTGCTACAAAATGATGAAACGCCGTGTCAATGGTCGTATGTTTGACTGAACTCAAACGAATGTGAATACGCCATGTTACTCTATATATGTCAGTCATCTTAACTGGTAACGTAGTTTTATAATCTAGACGAAAGGGATTTGAAATATGCCTATGTGAAAGTAAGAAATAAGTTATGCAGTATGCTAAAAAGACACATGAACATAGTATTTGATACAATTACAAACTGTATAGAGTTTAACCTGTACTTGTGTTCTAGCTGTACAAAAGACATATATATCATCAATTATCATTGTTTTAAACATTTTTCTTCTCTAATTTTGTTTGTTGTCTTCAACAAATTATTTTTTCTACCTACAGAGCATACTGTTTATCTAGAATTGACTAATTTTTTAATTTATATATTTACTTTTCTTGTTAAATTATTTTTATTACTTATAACATTTTTGTAAATTCGATTTGAATTTATGATCAGTAATAGAACTTAATACTTCTTTTTTGTCAAGTTCTGTAGTCATGTTTGCTTTAGGCAGGCCAATGATGTTTTAGATTATGTTTGCTGAATAATTGTGTGTCAATTATATGATTAATAATTTCTTAAAGGTGCGTGCATATTAAAGTGTACTTTATAGACTGTAAAATTAACATCGAATTCATTCAAGTTGATATTCATTTAACTGTCTACAGCAATATGCATATCCGATTACAAATCTCTATGGACTCTAAAATTAAAATCCGTACTAGTATTTTAATTCGAAATAGCTTTTTTCTTCTTATATGAAACAGTTTATATATGTTTGTATGATGCTCAAGCATTTAGGTTTAGGTCGGATCATATAAGACAGGGTAACTCTCTTGACTTTAAGTTAGCTACAAATTTACTTATGATTGAAAACAACAAACCAATCAAGCAACTTGTATTATCTTACTTATTACGTACAGAGTATTGTCACTTCACAAATAATCAAACACGATTACGTTGCGTATAAGAATCCTTTTCAATTCTGTGCAGTTTCAATTTAATCACGTGGCAATGGTTTGGTCTGTACTTTATACTTAAACCAATACAAAAGATCGTCGACATCATTTCGTTTACCTGTAAAGTACTTCATATACTACATACATTGAAGACACTTCTCTAATGCTTCTGTTTTTACAAACGACTTACCAAATATTTGGATAAGGATGAAATCAATTTGATATTTATTTATATTATATATAACTCCATTTCCATGTAAAATATTTTATAAGTGACCCAAACGTTTGCATTTATTATAATTAAAAAACAATATACCTACAAAAGAACAATTTCATTGAATTAGTAATTATTTTACACATTTTATTTGAAGCAGTAATAATTTTACTGATTTTCATTGAAACAGTAACAATTTTACAGAATTTTGATTAAAGTAGTAAACATGTTACTGATTGTAATTGAAATAGTTATAATTTTACTGATTTTAATTCAAATAGTAATTATTTTACTCTTTATATTTAAAAAAAATCGTTGAGGTTAAAGCATTGACCAAGAACTTGTAATGTATTGTCCAAATACAGATGACTGTTAATCTTACAATAGTAAATATTGTAAATACATGTACCTTAGTTTCTGACAACTAGTTATAAATTGTAAAAAATGACTAGGTAATGGCTTATTACTTTATATTTTCATTTTTGTAACATGATCTGATGTTTATTTACTTGTATTTCATAAATACAGTAGACATTACCATCAAATATTTATTGATTTTAATCAATAATAAACTTGTATATTAAACGTGTCATACATAGTGTTCACTTTACTCGTACTGCCCCTGTAATTCTAAAATGTAATTTATTCTTGTATTTGTATTTTGCTATTTTGTGTATATTTCATGCCTAATTCCTGATATTGTAATTAGAGTTTTTGTATGAATTCATTTGTTTTACAAAACGTGCAATGTTTCTATAAATTCCAAAGTTGTGTACGGTGTATGACTGTATCAAAAGTTGTGCACTGTGTTAAAGTTGATTTTAAAAGGTGTACTGTGTATAATTTATATTAAAGTTGTGTACTAACTTTAAAATTGTGTACTATGACATAGATCAAGTGTATTACTTAGATCAAAATTGTGTACAAACTTTTTAAATTGTGTATTGTGTATGACTTAGATCCAAGTTGTATACTAACTTTTAAATTGTGTACTGTGTATGACTTAGATCCAAGTTGTGTACAAACTTTTAAAATTGTGTACTGTGTATGACTTAGATCCAAGTTGTGTACAAACTTAAAAAATTGTGTATGACAAAAATCGAAAGTTATATTCTGTGTATTATTTTATTAAAAGGTTGTGTACTGCGTCAGACTTATAACAAAGTTGTACTCAATTTATTATTAAAATCAAAGTTGTGTACTAATTTTAAAGTTGTACATTGTGTATGACTTATTTGATAGTTATGTACAACATATGACACAGTATATCTCCAGACTATGTATTAAATCAGATATCTTTAAATGTGTTTGTTTTCAATTATTTGTTGAGTAGTTTATGCCACTCAAGGTAATTGAGGATGGATAATTGTGCATACATTATAGACGTATTGTTTCTAAATAACATTTTGGCAACATATTCGTGTTTGTAATGCCTCAGTCCCATAAAATCGTGGCTTGTTGCGGACCCGTACGTGCAGACAGCCGTAGATCGTGGGAAGTCTTGCGTATTAAGGTGACGGTACGCACATGGCACAAAACAACACACCCGTACGGAGTCGTAGCTGGAAGATATGCAAGTTTAATTCATAATCGGCCACGATTTTGTTTATGTTTTGACTTTAAAACTGATACGTGTATCCTGGGCACATCTCACGGACTCTGGTTAAAACGTAACAGTCCGTACGGGTACGCAAGAGTTCGTACGGGTCCTTACGGAGCTTGATCGCACGGCGCCTGTACGGTGCCCTCACGGCTATTTTTATGTTTATGGGACTGTAGCTTTAGTTGTTATGTCTTAGTCTGTTGACCACCAGGGTGTGTATTAGAGGTGTAGTAGTGAAAACTGGCCACACAAGATCATTTTAGAGGAGTTAAAACTCGACATTAAACTACTAATTGCAACAGAAGCGATCGGCACGGTCTTTAGCCACCAAAACACTACAGTATATATAAGGAGAGGGTATCTTTTCCTAAAAATGGCAATTTAAATTTTCTTGAAGTTATATGGTGGTAATAAACGTAAAGTTTGACTCCGATCTGACTTTTATGCAAGAATATTTATTACATTGAATACGAATGTAGTATTAATGCTCGATACCGATATCGGAGTATACACATTATGAATAAAACGTTACTTGCCGAACTGTAGAATAGGCGTGGTACTGATTTTCGTCTGGATATGTGTAGATAATTATTAGAGGCAAATGTAAAAGGTCAGATCGGGGTCAAACTTTACGTTCTATAACTATTGTCACTATAAATCATTTAAATTCAAAGTTATATACGTCAATGTATAGCTTATGTTTTGGCTCTTTCGAATGAGAACGAGTGACAAAAGCCGCGTGTCATTCCAAATGTGTATAATGTGGTTGTGGTTCGAAAGTTTGGACCCCCCCCCTAGAAAAAGTTCGGACCCCCTAGAACAAGTTCGGACCCCCTAGAACAAGTTCGGACCCCCCTAGAAAAAATCATGGATCCGCCCCTGTTAAGCCATTTAAATCATTTACTGTGAGTGGCGTAGTGAACATAGAACAATAGAGAATTTGGTCATTATTTTATAACTTTAATTGCAATATTAAATTTACAGAGACTGTATTTATTATCACAGCATGTTTTCAATGGAATTTTACAATTATGATAATGCCGAATTCGATGTTGACGTTACACTACAAACAGGACACATGCTTAAATGATCGATAGACATAGATTGAGTTTTTTTAAGAATGTCTATTTTGGCATATATAACTTCATCATCATTTTGTGGCAAATCCAGTTTGTTTGTTTCGGATTCATTTTTCTCGTTTTCTTGAGTTTCAATAGAATTAGTTTTGACATCGTTGGATTTCGTGTTATCTAATCCTAAGTAACATGTAAAACCACTGTCATTTGTAGAACATGTACTCGTTTTGGAATCTCTGTGTTGTAAAGCTTTTCTTTGACTGTCTGTCACATCCTGTTCCACGGCACCAGAAAAAGTATCCAGTCCAAATAATATCTGAGATGCTGCTGTTTTCATTCGTATTGAGAACTGTGAGAAATATGTCTTCGCACTCCGTCGACGCTGTGCAAGAAAAATTGTGGAATGCATATTATAATATAGTTAATTGTACTAGTTATTTGACTTAGTTAGAAGATGGCTATATTAAAATGATCATATGTACATGTAGCATCGGTGCTATATTGTGTTTAAAATTACCAGTATTTTGGAATCGGAATGTTTATTTCTAAAAGACATTTAGTCAAGAGACCATTTTGGTTGAGTTAAATATTACATCTTTTAACATGAGTTCAAGAAAACCAAGATCTAACCAAGAAATTTGCGATCTGTACGTTAGTACTTATGTACTTCTTACTATATTTAACTTTAAAAATGGCTTTAAAAAGATATTTTAAAATTACTTTACAAACATTTCGGTTTAAATTAACAAAGGGAGGAAACTCTCTTCACATAGCAAAGTTATAAATGATGAAAATATAATTACCTCCCCTGAAGTACAAACGCCAACATTCTTTCCTGAAAAAATAAAGTGTAAAAATAAAGAAAAGATTAGATTTACGCTACAATGTGTCCTCTATTTTAAGTTTCTATTTTGATTATTTAGATTATAGTCTTTGTCGTTTTTATGCGATTTAGTACACACTTCATTTAAAGATGACTTGTGTTTGGTGGACCCCGCAGATGTGAGTATACTTGCTACCCATAATTTTTCTTTTTGAAAAATTTGCGTTTTGAAATTTATATTTGAAACAATGGAAGACAAAATATATATTTCTTTATTTCCTCCAAGGTGGGGAGTTATGAGTGAAAACAACATACAAAGTACATAAAATATAGATGCAAACATGAATACAATGAATATAAGAGATAATATAACATCACAGAAAACATGAAATAATTTGTGCCCAGTAACAAAATCACGTTCATATATATATGTATTAATTTCACAGCTTATGTGATACTTTTATTAAGTACAGTAGCCTGTTCGCTGCGAATAATCTAATCTAATAAACAAATCGTCGCCTCAATCTAACAATGCTCTAACTACCAAAATTTTATTTTTGGGAAATCGACTTCAAAAGTTCAAAAGGTTAAATCTTCGTTGTTTCAGCCTGTATAGACATGAGACTTGGTAGGCACATTTGCAATGATATCCCACACATACTTGAAGAATATAATGGAAATATTATGAATAATAATGTTGAAAATTGCAAAAATGTGTTTGGAGATAGATCAAAATTCGCATATTTTGGTTGATGCATCTCGTTCTAACATTGCGCTATCTCCAAGAAGACATTATAATGGTATTTGTGCACATTTTCTATAATTTTGAGTTTGTAACACTGCCTATGTTGCAGCATTCACATTTATTTTGGTATACATCGAAAATATGATGTCACTGGAGAGAAAAAACACGATTATCATATTGTGTGCTCCAACTGGACGAAAGGAGATAGAGCAATGTTCGAACAAGCTTCTATGGACTAAGAGCATTGTTAGAGTCAATTAGGACATAAAACGAGTGACGAAGACTTCATTTTGATCGGATAACAGTATTTTCAGCCCAAACATTGATCTATGTCCTGGACATAGAGCAATGTTTACGCTGTGAGCAGAGAAAATGTGTGGAGATAAGATAATGTACGATTGGCGAATTGGGCTGTTTGACATGATAGAGTCTCGAAACGTTTTTTAGAAGATAGAACAAGGTCATACAAGTCACTTGGTATGTTTATCTCATTTTTTTCAAAAATGGAGATCGGACATTGTTAGACTGAGGCGACGAAATATACGATCGTTAAGGCAATGAGTGATGTTTCAAAATTTATGGACTAAAAACGAAACATCACTCATTGTCTAAACGATCGTATATTTGTTTACTTCAACACCGGTAGTTTCAAAATAGCGTCTAAATATGTCCGAGATTATTCGCAGCGAATGGCCGAGATGTTCCGAATGTATCGTTACGGAACGTTTTGGAACGTTTAGGGTAATTGAACAGGCTATTGACATTACTGTTGGACATTATTGTTTTATAACTTTGATTATTACCAGTTTACACAGTTGTGTTGTGCAGTTTCTACTTTTATTGTTGCGTTTAACAACATCATTATTTACAAGGTTGTAATTTTCACTTAATAAACAAAATAGCTACTGTTATTTTTAGGGTATATGATTTTAAGAACATTAATGAATATGAAAACGCAGTAAATGGTATCACGTAAAAAACACGATAAAAATAATTTATGAGCATTTAAAATTCCACGACAATCGACACTTCATGCGTTAGTTGAGCTGCATAACATTGCACTATGTACTCTACTTTAGTGAAACTTCTGGGCTTTTTTCAACATCTCATGTTACTTGTCATGATGTTTTCTTAAAAAGGTCATTAATATATTTGGTTATTGCTCGCATGTGCAGCCATGGTGTAAACTTTATGGTGCGAGATAAATTTAATAGCGCAGTTATTGAAATTAATCGCATTCTTTCTGTACAGATTCAGTGTGCATGTTAGAAACATGAACTTTCTTTGATATTTAAAGTTATAACTGAATAGCAACAGTACATGGGCACAAAATATGCCACAAAACTGCCTAGTTTGTCAAAAATTTAATTCATTATTTAGTATTTCTGTGATAATGTTCAGGTGAAAATTCTTAGACCTTAATTGAATTACCGAGAGAAGGAATAAGGAACTTCAGTCATTTACCCATTGCATGCTCTTCAGTTGTTAGGTCCAATCAGTCGAATTACTTGGATTGTATCCTTACTTTTCAATGCCAATTTGCCAACATCAATCTTAAATAGTCTTTTAGTAAATCCTTCAATTCGTTTGAAAGTCAAGCAAAGTATTGTTTTTAGTGAAGAACAATCTGAATTCCATCACTTTTGTTAATATTTTAATATTCTTACATAGGACATCAATGATAAAATCTGAGGATTCCAACTGATAGGACCTACTTGCCCATTGGATTGCTTCAGACTTATACAAAAAAAAGATAACTGACTAATATTCCTCATTCAATTCAAGAAGAGGCTAGATATAATAGACACAATGACCAAGTAACAGTCTTCATGTCAATCTTGGAATTCGTATAAATGATGATACCTCCATGGTTATATGTAAAATAACGCCTTCCAAAAGTCCAGGATAAATCGTCATTTTAACCCATGAGGAAACAAAGAGACACATGTGCAAAATTTCAAGTGCATACGATCATACATGGATCGTCTATTGACTTGAAAATATACAGTTTTGTATTTTACTGCATTTTCAGTTAAAACTAAAATTTGGAACATGTATATACAAAATAAAAAATTAATCACAAATTGAAACCACTTATCAAATGTGCAAAAGTTTTATCTCTAGTTCAATACTTACTTTCAATATCATTTGCAGAAAAGAAACGTCTTCTTGAAAGTTTTGGAATACTTCGGGCTTGATCGGCAGTTACTATGGGTAAAGAAACAGCTGGTGTAAGGGTCTTCGCATCTGAAAATAATGACATCAAACACATGTATTAGCAATTTAGCATCTTGTTATCATTAACCATGTTCATACATCGCAAATATTCTGAAATTGGTATATGGTTCAGCTGAATGTTTAGAGGTAAAAGGTATAACCATAGTCACTTTTAAACAAATCTAAAACAATGTTTAATACGTGCATCATTAGGTGATAGAAAGTTAATCATTATATTTGAATTTCTTGTCCACCTTTTCCTAAGAGCCTCTTGTCACTTTCATTTTATCTCTATCCCAGATAAAAAGTATTTACAAAATGTTTTATACATTCATATTTACCCTTTGTAAAATATGAAATTTACAGACTACCAAAACATAACATTGTATTAAGAAGAATTCTGCTTAGATATTTTTTCTAATACAAGTCTTTATTGTGCTTAAAACTGAAAGTGAAAAGAGCAGGCCTGGCCGAGTAGTTAAAACTAAGGGCTGGTAATCATTGGAAAGCCAGCTCCATGTTGGTTCGAATCCCATCTAAAACTTACGCCGTTGTTTCCTTGATAAAAAAACTTTATTCTACTACCTTAATTAGTACACGGTTACTAGAAAGCGGACTCAAAAGTGACCAATCTCAGTAGTAAGAAAGAACTAGTTTCAAAATTGAGCTAAAATAAATTAGAATAAACTAACTAAAAATGACCAATCACCTCGACTGTCCAAAACTCTAACAACTATCTTATTACTAAATATAAAATTATCTCCCTTACCACATTTCTCTGGTACAGGTGGCGTGTCGGGCGGTTCCGTTGTATCGTAAAATGTTGACAGTGAATGATCAACATGGACCACGAGAGGCGTTTCATCAGATTCATAACGTAGATATAACTTTTGATGTAAACAATCATAGAACGTATCGTCTGCTACAGTGATGTCCACGTACGAACAATTTGACCTATAACGTACTTTATGAGAGTTCCGGTTGTCACATGGCAGACGAACATACATAGATTCTAACACGTGATCAAGTTGTGGAATTGCAATCACTGATTCATCAATGTCTGATTTGTCGTCTGCTATCATTTTTCCGACAATAAAATGTTCCATTTGTATTCCAAGTAATTGCACAGGTCCTGACAGCATTGTTAATAAATCCTTGGCGTCATCGTCATCAACGGATATGACGTCATAAGGATTAATGTTTAAAAATTCAACCGTTTGTGGAAGAGGTAGATGCTCGATAAAATCTTTTAAAACACTTTTTGTTGTATCTGGGACTTTAATGAAGTTGACGGCAGCCATATATCTGAACGCTAGCTCCCTATTGCCTTCATTGTCTTTACAGATTAAAAATGTCTCTCTGTTACCCCTTATCGTCCCCATATTTTTTGTTATACGATCCAACTCGAGTACTGTTCCTTTGTAGACAACTTGGGGAGTGTTGCTACCAGGGGATGCACAGATCATATCGTCTACAGCTTTAATATATCGAGGAAAATCTTTGATCAACTGAAATAAAATAAAAAACCTTGACTTATTTCTTTAAAATATGTATTTGATATCGATTTCAAAGCAGCAATTTTAAGTCTATGCCGAAGCAGGCTTTTGTTTTAAGTTTAACGAAAACGAAGTAAATGTAAAAAAACACATTGCCTGGTGGTTATCTTTACAAAAATGTCCGCCATTTTGATTTGGAGGTTAAAGGTTATAAAATGGCCACGCTCTGGACAACGTTAGTAATATATTTGGAGCTTATGTCACCAAATGTGAGATAAGTGCATTTTTCCTTAGACTTATGATACCATATTTGGTCATAAGTATGGTCAAGTACAGATCGGACATACTCCCATGATTGCCAGTGTCTTAAGTAGGAAATCTTCCTCTTGATACTAACGCATATATAAGTACAAAGGATCAAAGGGCAGAAATTTTGTCAATGAGAAATAATAACATCTCAAAGAAAAGCAGCTGTCATAAAATGGAAACTTCTTATTATGTACAAAATAATATTCGATAATACTTCAACTAGTGAAATTTAAATTTCATATTTAAAATGTTCTACGGATAGTTGCCATAATGTATAAAAATACTTATACTTTTGTAACATTCTAGCCTAAGCACTGTCATGTGTTATCATTATATAGCTTTAATTTTCTAATTTTAAGTTACATCAATAACCAAGATATCATTCTAAATTTTCATCCTTGAATTACGATAATGTCCTAGTCACCCAGCGGTTCATCTAAGAAATTATGGACGCATGAAGACAAAATGGCCACAGATCTGGCATTTACCACTTTGCATCACAGAGTAACTCATCATTGGTCGGCTTCCTAGGCCAACACAAATCCTTAACTACTTGCAGTTCGGTTTTTGGGTCAAGTAGGTAAATCTATATGTATTTTAAAAACCAATTGCCATAATTATATAAGTAATGGATCAGTACTTCTGTGTGACTTTAGTGAACAACACAAATACATAACGCCCGAAAATGTTAAAAGTTTTGTGTTTTAAGTGCTTATATAACTTAATCAAAAGTTTTTAAAAATTAAGATAAAGTTAAACCGCCGATTGACAGTCAGGAACATGTAAATACTGAAGTGGTTGTTAAAGAGAGGTGGTTATCGCCGAAAAGGTCATTATCAATGGAAAAATGCTGAAGAGGGTTAATTTTGAGGTAGCTGTTGTTAAGAGGTGGTTGCTATTGTAAGGCGGTCGGTATTGAGAGTTGCACTGTATACTTTCAATTAAACACGAGCAATGAAATCTTATTTTGATAAATCTGTTACTTATACTTTAGGTTATTAAATCTATGCTTGCTATAATGTTAAATACTTCAGTAGCCAAGCGTTTCAAAAACCATTTGAATGCTAAATAAACAAAATGTTCAGCCCTACCAAACATGTTACAATGTTAGCACGCATGTTACGATAAAATGATAAAATTATTGTGTTAATGTTCGGTTAAAGTAAAATTGTTAACAACGTTTTTAAAAGGGTCTCCACATGTTGAAATTAAAGTTTGTTAAAACCATTTACATACTCGGGCGCCATCACCTCGTCATGTTAGATTGTTACAATACTTGTCAAAATTTAATTGTGTTATTTTGATTTTTACGCACGATCTTATTCATATTATTGTCATTTTTTTTCAACAACTATAGAGTCCAAAGAGCAGATGGTCTACATATAATTATAAGATTTGAGTCTAAAACTACATGAGGCGTTTAGAAACGATGGCTCCTGGTGAACATTTTACCAAAGGCGACCGGAAAAATGTCAGACCAAATACTAGTTCGAAGACAATTAAAATCGTTAAATTTAGCAAAATTATTTTGTTTTTTATAACCTATACGTATAAGTATGTATAGAAATTCACTGATGAGCCATACGGCGAAACATGTTTGAATTAGTAAAGAAAATATAAATACTTTTGCTTGATATTTTTGTTATGTATATATTGCGTTGTTTTGCTAATATAATATGATAAAAACAAGTGTTTTTTTTAACTTTAAATAAGTTCACAATTTTAATGGTAAATTGAAATGGTAAAATCATAACAAAAGCTCCCTGGGAAAATTGACGTCACGCTGTGATCAAAGCACTCAAAAGACACAGAAAAAAAACAGTGTATGCTTTGTTTGTAGATCTACTAAAAAAACGATGTTTTATAACATAATAGTAAAGTAAATTATCGCCACTTTGTCTTTAGTTTTATCTTGTTTCATTTATCATAAAATGTTTTCATTTTCAATGAGATATCTAACGTGAATAACAAGTGAATAAATCACAGTAAACAAGGTTAGATTGTGTGTATATATACGGATAGGTTCGTATAAAATACATATCATTTTACTCTTCATTTCTGTCTACCTTTCTTGCTTTACCCATTCATACTGCAGTAGTCGTTCAAGCAGCCCTGACTGCCAAAACTGAGGTTTTATTTCAAATATAAACGTACTTAAACACACCTACATACATTCAAATATTACTATTATATGTTCATTTATATGTAATTCAATTTGAAGTCAATGACGATGAAATTTTGTTCTTTTATTCAAAATTATGGGAGCATTAAAATCATCATTCATATATAATGTATAAAAATTGAGTTGTGAAAGAATGATCTAAAATACTTTTAGTCGGTATGCGGCGTAAATTATAAATGATGATAATTACTTGATAAGATTAACAAATGAATGAATGATGATGAGAGGTTTTTCATTGTTGTTATATCCCTTCTTTTCAACTGTCAGTCATTTAATGCAGACATTTCATATAACATATCGTTTCTAGGTATATCTGGACTTAACCTATATCATCGAATAACATTTTTATGTGTTTTTTTTTAAATATAATTAAGTCGGCAAGCTTAACCACTCGACCACGGATGCTTGTCGACATAATAACGATGATGATGGAAATGTGGTACATAACGAAATGTTGGTTAATATTACGATGATAATGATTATGATGATAATGTTGATGATGAAGATATTAATAGCGGTGATATTGATGGCGACGATGTATATTTATGTGATTATGATGATGGTGTTGGTCAATAACGACGCGATGACACTAATAATCGTAAAGGAGTTAATGTTCTTCCACTTAGAGGGAAATGTCACCAACGGAAAAGCATCCATCATTATCATCATTAATGATCGTAGTTGTGGCTCTTGGATGATGATGTGTCGGTGATTAGACTAAGGTTGATATTTAAAATTTGATGGCGGTGATGACAGACTGATGATAACTGTGTTGCTTGTTGACGGCAATGATACTACTAGTCCGGCCAACACCAAGGATGACCTTGCAAGAAATGATGTAGAAAATGTTATTCAATTTATTGGTAGACATGGTCTTACTGATTCCAAATCCGATTGATGCCACTTTGTCATCCTTGGGCAACTCCCAGAATCCAAGATTGCGACCAAGATGGCGGCTAGAAGCTAAATTATACATGCAAAATGTATTTTTACACATTATGGTCTTAAAATGAAGGACAAAAGTGATTTCAACATTTACAGACCAAGTTGGTTAAACTTTGTTATTCTTATACAAACTTTTAAATTCAAAATGGCGGTCAAAAATGGCGGGTATAGGCTATCTTCCCAGTATCTAAAGAACAAACTGGCAGAAAGAGACTGAGTGCTGTAGAAATTTATTTACTTATAGAATAGTTCATGATATTAAAGAAACCGATTGATTTCACTTTGTTATAATTTATTATTAACAATTATAAATTCAAAATGGCGGCTAAAATGGCCGATATGATCTAATAGTTCAGTATATAATATACGAGTACATACATGGACGGAAACAAACACATTTGGGTTTAAGTTTCAATGTTTTTTATATGATTTTTTGAATCCTCATAAACTCTCAAGTTCGTAAAACTAGTTAATCCCTTCTGATAATCAATAAGCAACTCAAGATTCAAGGTGGGGTCAAAGATTACGGTTACGAAGCAAATTCAACCAGTTCTATTTTTTTAGCAATAATATATTGTAAATAATGAAGTGTTTTCATAATGGCCAAGTTATTTGGCTAAAAACAGTCATATTAGCCTTCGCCTGTGGCCTCGGTTTATAATGACTGTCAGCCGAATACAGGCCGTTATGAAAACACTTAATTCACCATTGTCGCAGTTTGGGTGCCAATCAAAAAAACGCTCAGATTGTACCAACATTCAATGTGACGGCATTTTTGTGGAAGAAAAAGCACGGCCTTCATGAGAAAACTCGGAAGCAATCAAAATGTCTGAATCTCATTAAAGCCAATGTTTAAATGAAATGAAAATTTGATAAATAATTCGAGAGTTGCCCGCAAGATAGCTCTTCAACGCAATGTACTTCTTACAGTCTTGCTGGCAACCCTCAAATTGTGATGGACAAACTAATTTAATTTCCAAAATATAAGCCATTTAAATAAAGAAAAACGGGATAATAAAATTGGGTTAATATACAATTTACAATAGACAATTTAATTTAGGATTATTATGAAGTGCTATCATTTTGTTTAAGATTGCAATATGTGTGGATATTTGAAAAGCTTATAATCCTTTTAGTTGAAATACTTCGATGCAGTAAAAATAAACTGAAAAATGTCAATAGCAAAAAAAGCATGTGCCAAAAATTAAGGAAGAAACTAATTGACTGAGCTCTATCAATATCATTACACAAACAATGATAATAATAATATTACATGACGATAGCACAATTTCTCTGGTCGTTTTGTATGTTGATAACAACATGTTCAAGTGACGACACAAATTATTGTTGACAGAGTATTTTGAACTCAACACTCTAAGCATATGCAATGGTAAACTAAACATATTAATGATTATCATCGTTTGAAAGTATCCAAGCGGGTACTAGCTTATGGCCAAATGATATCATAAATGTCTTCACTTTTAATGTAGAATATGTGGACTAGCTTTAAAAGCATATTTTACACCCATGCTAATAGTGTACCTTCTTTACATTGTCAAAAACTGACTGACTTGTAACATTACATTTTGGACGAATGTCAGTTGACCGCATTGTTATAGTGTCACTCCAACAAGATAGATATCCCAAAAGAGTATCAGCACACCAATGTCGTCAGATATTTTTGGTGCTCAGCAAATTGCAGCAGAAGTGATCATTTGTTGAACAATTTTTTGTCTATGCTTCTCGTACCAAGTCATAAAGGTTTATGCGATTAAACATATATGTAATGTTACCATAAAAATGAAGAATCACCATATCTTGCAATTCATCGTCTATAATGTTTGGAGTGGAACATATTTAGATATTACATACAAGATCGACAAGTTGTCTCAACGTACCATCCTTCTTTGGGGGAGTCTTTGATAGTGAATATACTCCTAATGTGTTTAGTAATCAAACATGTTTAAACTTTTGGCACTGATGCATCAGATCTGTTATGTGTTCTTTCAAGATATTTAGTGTTAAGTGAAACAATACATTTTTAAATTTTCTACTTGGCCATGTTTTGTAATTAATGAATCCCTTAAAACCACCATCTTGCACAGTGTAACACTATTTGCTAAATCATGAGCTAGACACTGGGTTCAAATAGCATTATATACACTTATAATGAGAATTGGCATCTACGCCACGTAATTTCTCTCAATCCTTGTAAATAAAACCAAATTCTACTACACACTTTTGATGGAAATGTGCTTTTTTATTTCTCCATTTTTTATCAATGGCCAGAGTCACTTACAATTAAATAAAGAACATTCATGATTCAGTTGTGATATCTGATGTCTTGATCGGACTTGAAATGATCCTATTGCAATTTCTTTTATTTACTATCAAAATGTGTTACAATGTCAACAGAATTTCTATCAATTGCTATTAAATATACTCTTGAAAGATAATAGAATATGCACACAATACTTACAATGGCATTAGTTGTTTTTGTTCTTTTTTATAACCTCCTTTAAATGTATATTGATTATTATTGAAGCGGCAAACATATTAGGAAAGTGGTCGCTATTCTAAGATTATCACAACATATGTTGTTCAATTAATTCAATATAACCAGAATAGTGTCTCTAAATTGCCATCTTAGAAACAATTTGCTTCCAGAGTCAACTGACAAGCAAACAAGTATCAACGATTTGATATACGCAAGACCAAGAGATATAAAAACCTAAACATAATGCTGTATACCCATTAGTTAGCATTTATGTCTTTCAATGTGAATTGAAATTAATTTTCAAACTCTAATCATTCATTTTGACCACCATCTTAAATTCTTGAAGTTATCCAAGAATACCAATATGGCATCAATCGGTTACATAAACAAAAAAGGATTAACTACGAAATAAAATGCATTGAAATCATTTTGTATACCCCAGTCTATGACTTAGCTCATTGTGGTTGATATATACCCGACAGTTAGTTATTTACGCCATTATAACCGCCATCTTGGATTTTGGAAATTGCCCAATGATGCCACTGTGGCATCAACCACTTTTATGAACTAAACTAAAGAGTAATTCCTACATAAATGCATTAAAACTTTTTTGAAATGCCTCTTTGTACGCTCCTTCTCATTGTAAATGATATACCCGACAAGTGTAGTTTTTATCCGCCATTTTGGATTGGATAATAAACGAGGGGTACCAAAATTGCAAAAAAATAAAATAGCAGATAATGTTAGACTAATTTAGGCTATTTAAAATTAGATAATGATAAGGATGGATTTATTATACATTAATCAGCTTTCAGCCGCCATTTTGCCCGCCATCTTGAATTTTGGGAGTTGCCGAAGAGTGCCGAAGTGACATCATCCAGTTGCGTAAACTACGGTGTCTTAGCTTCAAGAAAATGCAAAAACTTTTTATACATCCTTCCATGCATGGTTCAATTGATTTGTGTAGTTTATATACCGGACTAATATATACCCGACAGTTAGTTATTTAAGCCATTCTAGCCGCCATCTTGGGTTTTGGAAATTGCCCAATGATGCCAGTGTGGCATCAACCAGTTTTGTAAACTAAACTCAAAAGTTATTTTTTCAAAAATGCATTAAAACTTTTTTGAAATGCCTCTATGCACGATTCTTCTTATTCGGGTTGATATTCCAGACAAATGTAGCTTTTTTCCGCCATTTTGTCCGCCATCTTGGATTAGATAATAAACGAGGGGTACCAAAATTGCATGAAATAAAATTGCAGATATTGTTAGACTAATTTCAGCTATTTAAATGATCAGGCTGTGGTAAAGATGGATTTATTATACAATAATCAGCTTTCATCCGCCATTTTGTCCGCCATCTTGAATTTTGGGAGTTGCCCAAGAGTGCCGAAGTGGCATCATTCAGTTTCGTAAACTACAATGTCTTAGCTTCAAGAAAATGCAAAAACATTTTCTACATCATTCCATGCACGGTTCAGTCGATTTTTGTAGTTTATATACCGGACTATACTGATAATAGCTGAGATGACAGGGGTGTTATCATAGGCGGATCTAGTAGGGGAGGGGGATGGGGGTTTCCAAAATGTACCTGTCCATTAGTGTATTTCTTGACATTAGTTATTGTTAAGAAGCATGAAGCAATTTTTCTCGGTGCTTAACATGGATTTAAAGGTTATGTAGTTTTTATTATTAATATGTTGCATTATTCTGCAATGTGTATAAAGTGGTTGTGGTTGGAAAGTTTGGACCCCTCCCCTCTAGAAAAGGTTCTGACACCCTTGAAAAAATTTCTGGGTACGCCCCTGGTTATTAATGTATATTAAATTTATGAGTTATAGAAATTATGATGAGGATGAAGACGCTGACGAAACAAGGAGTGTGGTGAAAATGTACTGGTTATACTGTGGTTGATTGGAAAACGTTATTAATCATGATGAAGTCTTAGCGGATATAGATAAATATAATCATAGTTCTGATACTGATGTAATAACTGATAAAGATATTGATAGCATGTGGCTGATAGTAACATAATAATGGTGTCCGGAGTTTTATCAATAGAAAGACAACGGCTTAATCAATAAACGTGATTTTTAAATACAAAATCTGATAGGTCGGGAACTCTTATTGTTAACTAAGTAATTCTCAATTAATCTACAATGATCTAGCATGTATATTAAACTATGGCCCTAATGAAAAACACGGAAGATAACATTTAAGTAAAAGTATCAATTCGATGGAAAATTTATGATGTAGAGCTGACATTAATCAAGTTAATTCTAACTTTAAACTTTACTTTTATAATACAATGCTTGTTTATAGTACTTGAAGAAACAATTGAAAACTTTCACACAATTGTTGATCCTCGACATTGCACATGTATTTCTTTGTATTTTTCATGTCGCATGTATATATATATAAGTATGTATTCTTTTTTATTTGAACCTTACTTTATAATAAAATAAATGCAAGTGGACATTACATAGCATGTTACATGTATGCGCATAATGATCATAAATAAATAAATAGCTTACACAAATCAAATGAAATGTAACCAACTACAAACAGGTATACATGTATATTACTATAACTATGACTATATAATAAAGAAAGAAAGGATACCACGAACATAAAAACACAAACAATTAGTTTAGAAAAACTAAACTTATGTCACCGTTTTCTAAAACCGCTGCACTAGTTTAACAGGACAAGGCGCAGACCAAGAAACATCCAAACATATGACGGCATTCACCGCGAGGACTTGTAAATAACGCGGAAAATTGGACTACTTTTAACCAGCTCTAGCTATTTCTGGTCATTTATGAGTTCTGCGTGTTTTGGCCATCATGTTTAACTTAGATCATGTCGTGTCAGTCTACCTAGCTAATTGCCTATGTTATATAATCAGTGCCATTCTGTCTTAATTCGGGTCCAGAAATATCTTCTATGAAAGTTTTAATTAATTAAAAAGTCACGTATGGTCAACTTGTCTGAGTACTTGAATGAACAATAACTTGACATTAGTTTTAAATACATGTAGGTCACATCTTTGACAAACCATGCTATAAAGAAAATATGTTGAATATGATAAAGGCTAAATAAAACAAAAATTGCATAGTTTATTATGCACTTGACACTTAAACATGGCTTATCACCGGAGAAGTCATATTTTACGAAGAAAACCAAGCGTTCGAATGAGTTTGATACTTTAAAGCGCAAGCAAGTTTTCTATTCATAGAGTAAGCGACTAAGTTATAGGGTTACGATAAAAAAACGCGCGTCTTTTAAAATTATTAAGATTTTATAAATACTGAAAAGCATTCGGAACAACCTCGGCGATCATCCATGAAGAAATACTGCGTAGAAGATCGCCGAGGTAGTTCCGAATGACCGAAATGAGACCGCGAAGCCTCCCCTTAGTTCGCAAAACCTCATAAATATCCCTAACATTCCATCTTGACGTGGTTTTTAAATTGTTGACTGGACCATAAGTAAAACACTTTACGATTTACGACCTAACCTTGAAACAATACATCACATTAAATGTATAAAAATAACAGTTTACTTGATATAAGGTTACCAACTATTTGACAAAGTCAACCTTGTTTTTTTATTTTGTTTATATAGGTCACATTGTATTGTTTTACGTACGACATATCAACTTTGAACGCACTAATTATACGGTTGGTTTTATAGATTTGCACGACCGAGGATTTCATTCTTGAATACGACCTTCATTCTCAAACTCAAGAAAGTTTTATTGGCATTGAAATCCTCCTCAAGTTTTGTAACTCTTGGCCAAGGCTAGGACCACGAACAGAGAGATCACATACGTTCTGGTCCGAAACATTTCATGTAGTAACTTGGAAATTCCGAACCTCGCGATCGTCATCATTTTTTCGGACCTGTTTTGGTTATTGGGAAGCAAAGAAACTGTATAATTCAAAACTCCTGTAAATTCTTGCAAGTTTTTTATGTCCTAGAGAAATGTTCGTTATTCTCAGGCTTAACTGTACAGTGTTTTCAGTGGCGGCCTGAGAGCTTCAAGTCAGAATAGTGAAATGTCAACGAAATTAAGATGAGCCGACGTTTTGTCGCACAATGAATATACGATGTATATGAAACCTACATATATATACATAAAACATTTTCAATTTATCAGCGTATAATGTAATAAGACCAAGCTAGGTTAAAATGTCAAATTTACGACTACATTGTATTAACACTGACCATATGGTCTTGGCTTTATCATAAATACGACTTGTATACGTTAGAATTACATTAATACATGTATATATTTACCATTCTTATTTATAAGTGGTAGTGTCAATACGAATACGTATTTGTATATAGGTATCGTATTTTTGCTTAGTTTGCTTATTATTTTTGCTTTCAGCTTAGCAAATATACGGCGAAGATACAAGCGGGCAAATTGCATCACAAATCTCAGAACAAACATGTAAGAAAATAGAAAAATGCTCAACGGACCTTTTTCGGAACTCCAATATATGAGATTTTTCATGTGTGCACAGGTGGTACAACAAACATTATAGCTGAAAATCATAAGGAACATATTAAATCCTATTTCTTCTTTGTATATTTTCATTGTAACAGTGAAAGTTTGTTTGTACCGCAGGGAAAATTCTAAAAAAAATTTAAATTTGAAAAATTTGAATTCCGGATATAATGCCTATTTAGTCCAAGAAATGGTACTTTTTACTCGTGGCTACGACATGTTTTAACAAATTATTTCTAATCTCAATTTGTAAAATAAAAACAACTTTACATCGTATTGTGAAGTTTAACTCTTCGAAAAATAAACTTAGCCGTCCAAGAATTAGGAGCAGTAGTCCAGTGGTAGGGCGCGCGCATAGGGATCGAGAGGTGCTGGGTTCGAATCCCTATAGGGGCACTGTTAATTTCCTCGAGCAAGAAATTTACCTGCGGTTACTTCACTTCACCCAGGTGTAAATGGGTACCTGTTTGGGTCATGAGTATGCTGTATGCTGTGGCTGCAATCTGTGCCGTATGTTAACAGTTGGTGAGTGACTCGATGATCGGGGAAGTTAATGTCAAGTGTCGACTAAATTGTGATACTACAAGTGGTTTTAAAAACATTGCTTATTTTTTAAGCTTTAAAAAGAATACTTAGAGAAATATAATTATAAGAGAACTGGTCATTCATACCGCAAGTAACTTGAATAATCTTACTTGAATTCTATAAGCTTAAATAAATTCATGCTGATTTTAGAATTTGGTTAGATAACTCATTATTTCTCTCCATTTCATATTCACATGTGAATTAGTTTTATCTCAAACACAGGATTTGTCCAATGCCTTCTGGAGGGAACTGAATGTTCTTAACTTATTTGGCAGAAAAAAATCATTTTCTTACGCCAAAATTGACGATTTTTGTTCATCTTTTTTTCTTAGTTGTTTAATGTATCATTATGACTATAGATCTTTTTGACATATGTGCATGTCACTGTGTTGTCATATGTACACTAATTGCAACAATGTATTACGACCAACATACTTGGCAGACTTTTAAGTGCACAACAGGTTATGTAGAAAAATATATATTCATTATTAGTGTCAAATACCAACGATAATTTTGGTAGAAAATTGTTAATTGGCCATAGAAACGAACAGAATGATTAATTTATTTAGAAAAGTACAAAGTACATATTCATAAATACAAGCATGAAAGTAGCCCTAGAATAATAACATAATCTATATGCTATTTAAATGTCACTAGAAAGTATTGTCCGTTTTTACTCAACTGTCAAAGTTTGAATAATTTCACGGTGAATGATTACACATTCTCAATATCACGAGTGTTAGACAAAGAGCACGAAGTCACCGTGAAATTATTCATGTTTTGACAGTTGAGAAAAAACGAACAATATCGCACGTAGTCAAAATATAAATAGGATACTTCTTTATTTGGTAATTAAAACCAATGAATTGTCATAAACAATGTATATGATGAGCGAGAGTGGCCAAGTGGTTACGATGTTGAACTGGTAATCATTGGAATCCTATCTAAAACCTACCCCGTTGTTTCCTTAAGCAAGAAACTGTATCCAACTAGCTCAGCACTGGAGAACCAGTGAGAGACTCGAAATAGATTAATCCAAGTTGTGTGAATTCTTTTTACAAATTAAATGTATGTTTTATCTGGAAGCATGTAATTTTGTGAATTTTAAGTTTTTTAATTGTTGAAATACCTACAAGTCTTTAAGATTGAAATGTGTAAACCACTGACTAGTGGTTATGTCATTATTTCCCGCATTAAGACAGAATGTCACTGATTATTTAACAAATGCAATTAATAGGGGTGTAACAATACGGTAAAAACCGTATTGCAATATATTGCAATACTCGAAACCCGTATTGCAATATATTGCAATATATTGCAATACATATTGTTCTTTTGCGCATACATGCATAGCATGAATTAATGCCCATGCATCGTCTTAATTTGATCAACATTGCACATAGATATTTGTATTTTCAAATGATCTATACGTATTATGCAAATGTTTGAATAAGTTAGAAAAAAAGGTTTTGGATGGAATTTCAAAGATAAATATTCTCTCACTTTACGAAAAATATTTTTTCCGAACACGTTTTAACATTTATTCAATCATTTAAATTTCAGATTCTGATAAAAACAATCAGTATGGAACATTACTAGAAAACCGGTTCAGAGAAAAACGAACCGGTTAAAAACCGTCAGAAGACGTATTGCAATATTAACCGGTATATCGGTTAACCGTTACACTCCTAGCAATTAACCAGTAGCGTGTTTAGTTACTATGAACGTTCCAAAACGTTCCGTAACGGAAGTATCGGAACAACTCAACCCATAGACAACTCAACCCGAGACAACTCAATCTCCTACTAACGGATAGAGTTGTCCCAACTTTGAGTTGGGTATTGCACGGGTTGAGTTGTCTTCGGGTTATCCGTAACGTTAGCTAACAGTAGTTGCTGAACACGGGGCAGGTAGACTGACATGATATGATCTTATATGAAGATATGGACCGTAGCCCCAGAACTAAAAAGATAAAGAGACAATTACTATTGCTGGTTACTTCGAGGAACATTTCATTGGGTTGTTTACAAGTATTCGCAGTAAATACCGATATATATCGAATTGCGTTTAGGTCTGTGTAAGGTCCTGTCCATCAACAGCATTCAGAACACCTAGTCCTTTAATTGAATGAATAAATACATGTAGTTATTCTTAGTCAATGATTTAAAAGTTCCAAATGTAACAATAGAAGTGGTTGTAGAAAGCATTTTTTACGTCTATGATGGGTTTGATCCTTAATATGAGAGGAAATTAAAGAAACGATGTTATTTTGTGTCTACATATTTATTTCTGGTTTTATTTGTCATTACCCTATAAAGATATTGTATGCTATAGAATAACCGCTCAATATAAAATACTGGATACCTCGAACTAGCGGAAAATAAATATTGAAAACAAAATTTAATCACGGCCTTCAAAAAGTAATGTTGATATCTCATAAAGAACGAAAGCCAATATTTTATTTACACAAGCGATTTCAAGGATACTTCATATAATAAATTAATATTCTTATTGATAAACAAAATATCAACGAAAAACTTATACATATATTGTGATAAACAAGGGTTGTACATGGACGTAGAGCAGAGAACTGACTGAAACATGAATTTAACAAACCAAGGAGTTTGCTTATTGTTACAAATGCCTTCTTCAAAAAAAATATGCTGATGCTAACTCCTCACACCGGTAACGAATATTGTCATATGGAACACATCGGCGATCGTCTACGAAAATATCTGCGTAGTAACTCGTAGAGGACTTCCGAATGGTTATGCTTTGCTACACTCTGAACTCGGTCAAGTCACGGAAATTGCCGATCAGTTACGATTGGCGTTGCTTCTTTCTAACAAAGGGAAGTAACCGATGTGGGTGGTTTGATACTGACGAATGACGATGTTCCTTTTTTCACGAACCATCTCTATACAAATTAAAAATCATATCAAGGGTTGCCTATAAGACTGTAGTAAGTGTATTGCATTATATAGTGAGTTACATGTACTACAGTCTTGCAGACAACCCTCGATACATGAGCTAGTCTATTCATCAATGAAAAAGTATTTTTGCTGAGTCATCATAATAATATTAAATACAAGTATTAGCATTTCCAAAAATGCTTGAAATCGACGTTTAGCCGTGTATTACAACATCTCCTTCCAAGTAATACACGTCAACGCTATTAGCCGTGCCAAGTCTATTTACTGTAGAGAATATCGGAACACAATGGTTATCGTTAAGCGAACAGCGATATTTATGAGGGGCGTGACTTAAACCTGTCTCAGTGGATACTGGTTACGCCTCTCAGCTGATTGGATACAGATAATCTTCTCCCGTAAAAATAGATTCGCCCATTAGTAGGGAAGATAAGTTTGCATTTTTTTCAACAAATGGGAGTTTTAAAAAGAAAACAAACATGTTACAGTTAGTTTTGCATTTTCTGGATCTTAAATGCAGCTTTCTTGAAACTGGTATTCATTCCTATTCTGCTTATTGTATTTTCTGGTAATACCCGACAAAAGATGGCGTCCAGACGAGTCAATTCACGCACCCCTAAATTGACAATTTGCCGTCCATTTTTCTATCATGTGACCTAAAATGCATCGTTTTGATTGGCTTAAGGCAACCGATGTCGACTACAAAATGCTCAAATCTTGATAATTGTATATATCGACGTACAGGTACGTCGATAATAACTGTTACCGCCCAAAACAGTTTTGTAACTGTAGTTTTAATATTGGTAAGGCTTTAAGGAAATAGATAGGACGGTCTTAAAATAACCAATGACCAAACTCGTATTTATAAATCTATACCATTTATTTACACCTTTTTATATAAAATCATGTTTCAGAGACGATGGTTGAATTGTGATAAGATTTCTGCTGTGTGCCATTTCTATAATTATTTTGATGTTTTGTCGTGGCATTTTTGCCAATCAATATTTTTTTCAAAACTTTTAGTGTTATTAATTCATAGTTTTCCAAAAGTTGGTTTACCACTAAAGACTTTTAGCATTTTCATTTTACTATACTTTAACTGCTTATTTTTATACCATTTTATCATTTAAAAAAATACTTTGTATATATTCTGATATCTTGTGATTTAATGTTTTAGCAGTATAGTGTAATAGTATTTTACCATGTCAATGTCATAAAATGTCAAATAGGTTAAAATCTTATAAGTCTAGACCCTCCAGTCTTATGACATCAATCCAGTAGTACAATTGATATTTTATCTAAACAATTGAACCGACTTTAATTAGAATAGATCAAAGGTCAATTGAGAACATTTCAAAATATTATTTTATGAATACATGTATAATGCCATACTTGGGTGATTGAGTGTAACAAAACAATTATTGTTGTCGATTATAAAATCCGGACCTTTTTACGTCCGAGTACGGAATCCTAATCTTTATCTACAACCTACCCTCGTACACATGTATATGTCGTCTGCTGTATATAATGGCGGTTTGTCAACACAATTAGCTGATATTAGAAGTCATTTATATCATTTAAAAACAATTTTGAGAGATAATATCGTGGTTTATAATGTAATAAACTCCCGTGAACTTCTCCATGAGTATGATAAATTTGATATAAACATTAAATCATGTGATTCATACCATATTTGTACTTGATGTCGTGCTTACTTTAGTCTTCTTGTTGAACTTGCTTTCTGTTTAATATCTTTCTCGTACCCCAAGATTTAGTGAATGTTTAATATGGGTTTGGGGTAGTTTTTGGTGCTTGATATATTCCACTATATTAGGTATTAAGGACTTTTGTCAGTAATCTTTCTTTAAAAAAATCTTTAGCAATCCAATTGGTAAGTAGGTCCTTACAGTTTGAATCAGGCTCGGATTTCATCATTGAAGTCCTATGTAAGGATAACAAAATATTTCATCTAATATCTTTCTTGTTAATTAAGATATTAGCAGAAGTGATGAAATTTAGATGGTTCTTAACCCTAACAATATTTAGCTTGAATTTCAAACAATTCAAATGATTTACAAAAAAAGTTATTTGAGATTATTTTTTTCAAATTGACATTAAAAAGTAAGGGTAAAATCCGAGTTATCCAACTAATTGGACCTACCTATTTGAAGAGTATACAAAGGGAGATAACTAACTAAATACCCTTATTGCGGGATCTGTGGAATATATCTTCTTGCCAAACCCCAACTTTTACATTGTCGACCGGTACAGTACCGACTTCACCGAGTCAAAAAAACTTTATAAATGCATGAAGTACTTTTGACTCTGAGCCTTACTGACTTCGTATGCACTATTATGTAATAGAAAATATACGACTCTTGAAATAATATAATTTCTTAAAAGTATGTTTCAGTTATTTCACTCCCATGCAAAAACCGTTTAAACTCTTGAACTGTATTTTTATCAACACGCATAGTAATAAGTTATTAACAGAGGACTATTTATGTACGGCATTGGTTTTATTGACCAATAAATCATTATTTCTCCATCAAATGAACTGAAATGAACCATTCCTAATTATAGTGTAGATAAAGATACGTATAAAAGCCATTATAGTTTATGATACGGTATTACGGTCATTTAGACTATCTAGAACGGTGACATTTTATAGCGAGTAATTTAACTTCCCCTGATTTATATATTAAGTATGATTACGTTTAAATCTCCATTATAAACACAAATGGACAATTGTGCTTGCCCATTATATTGTACTTATACTCGCTATTATATGAGTATACTATAAAGTTAAACCAAGGTTTATAAAGTCTACTTCTATAGTACATGTATCACTAATCAGTCGACTCTTGACATCAACTTCCCCGATCATCAGGTCACTCACCAACTGTTAATAAACGACGCAGATTGCAGCCACAGCATAGAGTGCACGACCCTTACAGGTACCCATTTACACCTGGGTGGAGTGAAACAATCGCGGGTATTTTTTTTGCTCAAGAAATTAGCATTGTCCCTAGTGGGGGTTGGAACCCAGGACCTCTCGATCCATAAGCGCGCGTCCTACCACTGGACAACTGCTCCTAAAATACGACACAGTAAGACTTCATCGTGTGGTATAGCTAGTAGTCGAGATCTTTGATACGGGTTGTATTACAGTATGTTACGATATAAAAGCCATCTTAGTTATAGCTAAATCATGCGCTTTTTGACGATTTTTAAGTCCCAAATGATTAATTAGGGAATAGGGTCCTTATATCAAGGCCATTCTGGTATCAAGGCCATTGATTTTGATGTTCCCAATAGTGGAACTTTACTGCAGTGATTGTACTTTATAAAACTTTAAGCTCTCAATACTATCCCTTACAAAAAGGTTATGAGATGTACCACTATCTCCTAAAGGGTTGGAGGTCTTAACCTCTCCCTCGCCTAAACTAGTTTTAAATACCGTCGCACGTAAGATAACCGTCCGATCGCACGTAGGACCACCGAACACCTTAAATATTCCCAGAATAAGCAGTTTTGATGCATAGAAATCTAAGATGTAGTCTGTCATGAAGATGAAACTGGCTAATGTGGTGGTTTTAAAAAACATTCATTTTATAATGTTAGTAACACAACATACTATAATACATTAAAATTGTGTATTTCAAAGTGGTCGCGAATAAATAACATTATTTCTGGTGGCCTATTCCGCATAAACAAATTGCCAAGTACTATGTAGTGCACTAAAGAGTATGGCAGTAATAAACATTGTACTTTCATATAAATGAGAATGGTTTTGTTGTCATAGTAATTATCCATTGAGACTTAAGATAGTTAAGACGGTGAAACCCCCTATACAGCACTTTCTATAACCTCTCAAATTCAAGCAAATCTTAATATAATTTCCACATATTTAAAATGCTTTGTTTCAAGCTTAGACTTTATTTCCGCAGATCGCGGTATATTTCGTAGCGAAATAGTTTTCGTAGACAATAGACAAAAGGTTCCGGTTAAATAAAGCTGATAAAGCATTTTTGTCAAATTGGTTTTTTTTGCTGATTAGACACATGGGTTACTATTATAATATAAATGACATTAAGTTTTAATAGCATTTATCTTAATCCCACTCAGACGTGATCTTGATAGTGTTATTGTATTGTACAATGATTAAAAGGTATATTAAAACAGCAGGTACATTCTGTAAGACCTTTTAATGCATTTACCTTAACTATATCCACGTGTTAATAACCACCGAGTGATGACGAGCAGTCATCTAGCGTATACATGTAACATGTACAATAACAGTGAAATCATTCCTAATTTCGTACCTCAATAAATAACACATTTAAATAACAACCAATTCTCACCAACAGTCACCTTGCATATTTTCATGTACAACAAAACTACCTCTATACAAGCACGTCAACTTCAAGTACCTATGGCATGTAATTCTCAACAACAACTATCTTAAAACTACATTATTTACGTTTCAGCAACAGATACTTCTCAACAACAGTCATTTCAAGTATCACAACCGTTCGAATATTTCTACAAACAGACGCTGTCAGCAAGAGCACCTTTTATAGAACAACCACTTTAAATTATACCCTCAGGGACTTAATTTTTCGACTTTTTTACTCTCATTTCAATCAGTTTCAAATGATTTTCGGTTAAAATAAAATTTGGTAAACTTTAATTGGTTGTTCAAAGTTCATAGTAAAGGTAAATACATGTTTCATAAATCTACACTCAATACAGCAACAGGGTAAAGGTACTCATTCACAAATTTCAACTGAAGTATCAACTTTTTCTAAAACTATCAAAATTGTATGAAAACATTTTTGGAAGCAGGAAAGTAGTGTTCTGATAATGACAAGTTTAGTGCATATTGGCATATATAGTTACATTAATTTTATAACTACAACTGCTAATGTTTCATGTAGTAAAAATCTACCCCGTATGTAACTGTACAGACAATTTTAGTGCATTTTTGTGACTTTTATTGTATATTTCTTGCAACCATTAGGTCAGATTGTCTTAAGATATTAAGAATTAATGTTTTAACACAATTACAGACACTGAATGATATTCTGAAATTACAGAAAACATTCAACACAATTTGTGAACTAACACCTTTAAGGTAACGGTAGAGTATTCATTTAGTTGCAAAGAAAGCGTACGATTTTTTTCTACGATATACTTTTTATATGTAACAACCACTTTCCAACAACAGTCACCTTTCAAGAATAAAAAAACTGCCAAATTAAATTCATTATTATTAATGTTCTACAACAGACAGTCTTAACAACAACTGCCACCGTATATCAATCTTTAGACTTTAATTAATAGTGTACCTGTTCAGTTGAGGATTGACTTAATTTCAATTAAATGTTATAGTTTTACAGGTTTTAAATGAAAGGAATTTATTTTGGTAATTAGCTGTAATAGAATATAAACAGACGGTGTATGCTATTTATTCTTAATCAACATTTTCTCATAGTTGGGATAACATTTACCTCAGTAACAGTTAAATATTCTTTCCCTCCACTTCTGTCGTACAGTCGAACTTTGCCTCCATATTCAAGAGGAATCAGGATATTAGTTCCAGTCAGCTGGGCGTGGTCTTTAACAAACTCCTCCCCCTTTTTATGACGGAACCAATCGACATCAGGTAAGTCAATAATCTGAGCCTTAACAAAACAAATACAACATTTTTTCTCGAATTGTATCTCACATCCAGGGTCATCCTGGTATCCTGGTTTCACTGTATCCCCATTAAAGTTATCGTCTGCTAATTTCACCTGACATGGAAGCTTTAGAATATCAAGACCAGTTTTTAGATCATACTTCATAACTGACCATGAAAGGTTCTCTCTAGACATTGCTTGTCCTGAATCCCTCAATATCTAACACATTTTGAAATCGAATAGTTTGAATTTGAGATTTATCTTACTTAATTAAAATCCTGTTTGTAAAATGGTAAATCCACGATTACTCATAACATATAATCAATGATTAATTTCAGTAGATTTAGCTCAGCCTTAAATACATGTACATGTATTTGATTTTTTAAATTCAGTTTATCATTCAAAATATTAGTATTTTTCCAGCCACTAAATGTCAACCTTTCATGTAAAGTAACTCTTTATAATATTAAGATTTCCCACAGTCTCGCACCTCACACATGTAACAAACACGTATCCAGTTTTATCCGACGTTAATATTTTATAGCATTCTCTATGTAAAGAAATTTAACGTTAAAATATTATCACATTTCACGTTTAAAATATATCACATAAAAACAACAAAAAATTACTCCTTGAGAAAACGTTAAACCACTGTCAAGTCGTATAAATATCTGAATGTATTTAAAGTTTAAGGTACACTCCAAGTTGCTGATATTGAGTCACGCTCTATTGTGATTGTTAAACGCTTTGTAAAGGGAGATAACAAAGTTAACTTGAAAATTTCTATTATTTGTCACTAAAGGGAGGTAATAACGCAAAACTAATCTATTCGTAACGTTTTCATCGACAGGTAGATTAAAATTAGGTCGTGTGGATTTATGTACATGTACTATAAATCTTGGACTTGCCAACTTAATAAGAAAAAAAGTCGGGCTGTCACGATATACCGGTATACCGGTATATTGCAATACGCAGCTGCGGCAATACGTACCGCGATACGAATTTAACGTACCGGTATTTGGCGATATCTTTTAATTCATTGGAAAATTGTTCCCTTCGTGAAATAAAAGTAGCGAAATGTAGGTTTGTGCATTGTTCATTCAACCTAAGCATAAGTTACTAGAATTTAACTGACTTGAGCGCCTTCGATGGAGCTTGTGAAAATATGTTCTTGGGTCGAATACTGTAGGACGGGAAGTTGTGAAACAAGCATGGAGCCGAGGAGCTTGATTGCTAGGATATTCTGCAGCCAATGGGTATATTGTTTCTAAAACCTTAGCATCTTTTTTATATGCAAAACATATATCACAGTCTTAAATAACGGTATAGACTTAAAGAGACTAGATTCTATCTATGCAATTTTGCTTTTAAATACACCAGAGGCACAACGAATCTAAAAACGCACAATTTATCGCGGTACGTATCGCGATACAGTGCTAGCGTGTTGCAATATATCGCGATACGCTTGTGGTGTATCATGACAGCCCTACAAAAAAGCATTCTCGTTCCCGGAGGTTATCAAGACGTCCGCTAGTATCGATAATCTTGATGTAGCCTAGCTCTGGGTACGAGAATGGCAAAAGGTGATGCATGTGTATTTTGTAACTGATTTAAACAGGCCACTTTGACATTTAACTTAATATAGTGTAAATGATGCTTATATGATATGTTAATGAAATATTTTAAAACATATTCAATTTAAATTTAAATTGTTATAAATTTTCACGCTAAATATTGGTATAATTGGAAGCTGACATGTTTATAATAGCAGGGTAAACAGATGTAAATACATTTGTATTCAATCTTTCGATTTTATTTTAAAAATTGTTTATATTACAACCAAGATTGATTCCAAGCCAGGATGAATGGGGTTTATTGTTACAAACAAAAAAGCATTGTCTGTGTTTAATTAAAGGTTGCTGTATAGTAGATAACATCAAATAAATAAAGACTAAATTGCATGCAAAACGTACAGTGCTCCCAAATGTTTTATGGTCTAATGAAAAGTTTAGAAAAACTGATCATGCACACTACAATCAATTTAATTACGGTACATCGTAGCCCGTTCAATTAACTTAAATGTTCCAAAACGTTCAGTAACGATACATTTGGAACTCCTCGGCCATTCGTTGCGAATAATCTAATCTAATAAACAAATATACGATCGTTAAGACAATGAGTGATGTTTCAAAATTTATGGACTAAAAACGAAACATCACTCATTGCCTAAACGATCGTATATTTGTTAACTTCAACACCGGTAGTATCAAAATAGCGTCTAAATATGTCCGAGATTATTCGCAGCTAATGTCCGAGATGTTCCGACTGTATCGTTACGGAAGTTACGGAACGTTTTGGAAGGTTTATGGTAATTGAACGGGCTACAGATAAAAGCTTATTCTTGTAACAAAGTTTGAATCGTATACGCTGATTGATTTATGCTGATTTTAAAATTTGCTCAAATGAATCGTTGTTTCATTTATTAATGGGGAAAAGCCACCCGGCTAGCTCAGTTTGCAATTTTTGTGCAAATGGACATACAACTTCAAATGTTTCAAGTAGTAAAAATCTACCTCCTAAGTCACGGTATAGACAACTTTAGTGCATTTTTTGTGACTTTTATCATTTATTTCTTGCAATCTATAGTTCAGTTTGTCTTGAAATATTAAGACATATTTTTGACACAATTTCTAACACTGAATGGTATTTATTATGATGTATGCATATGAACTTTTGACCCATAATATGTTGTGTTAACTGTGTATAGACAAAAATGTACATGTTTAGTTCCTTTTAAGTAAAAGATGTGCTCTACTCTGCACTTTTCCTTATCACAGAGCTACTGTTATTCATTAAAAAAATTACCAGTCACTATATGGGTCCAGTTACATGACAATTAAAAACAAAATAATTAACATTATATATCTATACAATACAATATATAATTGATACTTAATTAGTAAACAGTTTCAGTTTTGGCGGAAAAAAATAACAAATAATAATAATAAATAATTAAACATCATTAGAACATAACACTTGTGAAGTCTGATGTTTGTATCTCACAGATGGAACACAGTTTCTTCATTAGTTTATGAAGATAAAGGGAGACAAGTATGAATAATTTAAACTACAAAATAAATTTATTTCGAGTTAGTTCCCTTTGACCAATGCACATGGCCTATTGGATTGTAAATTATTTGTCTACATATGTTTTCATCTACATAATGTACATGTACATACATACTTTCCTAAACTGGTTGATTCATTGTTAAACGTACATACCTTGTACTGGACAGTTACGTGTATGTGGATAGCCGTTATAGCTTATACCACGGTAATTTTAAAACGGTATAACATTAACACTGTTCATATTCGTAGTTTTACGTTGTAATGACCACAAAGAAGTCGCTAGATTAGACCACATACATTTTAAACTGTATAAACTGTTATAGTCTCACATTCTTTCTCTATGGTAAGGTACACATAGTTATTATTAGCAATACAATAAACCAAAGGTCAAGAGAAACTATACATATAATGATCTAAAATATGCATATACATTCAAGACTGAGGTATGATAATTATGGTCAAATCGTTACTGATATGAGAGCAAATACTATTTGTTTTGATTCAAATCATCAAGTATATTATGTCATGATTAATGATGATGATGATGATGATGATGATGATGATGGTGATGGTGATGGTGATGGTGATGGTGATGATGTTGTTGATGATGATGATGATTGTATTAACAGCGGGAAGTTATTGAATATAAAACATGTGATGCAACCACTTGACGCTGACATTGTTTATTGAGCAATTTCGACTTAAGTGATCTATTAGTCATTATTGTTTTAGCTCTATTGTTCTCATAATTTAGGTTTATTCCACTTGAGCAGATCACTGGCCATTTTCACTAACCAATCATGATACAGTCTTATTGTTCAAGGGAGCAACGAGGACGGTGGTTATTTTAATAGGATTTTAACCAATGCGGAGTTAAAAATCGAGTCAATTTCATTTCATTAAGTAATTAATAGGTTTACGATTTGCCAATCTCATTAAATTCATATTTATTAATGCAACCACAATACGATCTATGTTCCAATGAACATTATCAGCGGGGGAAAACCATCATCAGAAATACCGTTACGTGTACAATCATAGGCGGGTGCCACTGTTCCTAGCAAAACACTATTATAAGCCACTGGCACCAGAGTCCATATCTCATGATTATAAACTAATGCGTACGTTCCCTGTGCATACATACATGTACACTACCTTATATATAATATAATGAAAGTATAGTTATAACTCGTACACGGTAATGTACATGTATACAGGAGCGATTTTAATTGTTTGTTGACAAAATATTATATGTGTGCCTATTTAAAGAATGTGAGGACTCTGGTGCCAGAGTTATAAGCATTTGTGTATATATAGTGCTTTGACTTCGACTCTGTTGGCTGCCTTTAGGTATTTGTCCAGTGTTCATTTATACGGTATTAACGAGACTGAAAAATCATTTGAAGCCATAACACAAACGAAAATGTCTGAGGTTATCGAACGACTGACTGAATATGATTTGAACTACATTTGTACATGTATTTATTAATATTTATTAATCATGGTATGTATATAACGATAAAGTTCATGTTATCTTGAATGTATATTACATGTTATCTTTTTCCAAATATTTCATTACGATAAATGTGCAGTGTTATCTTAATAGTCCGTGTACATTGGTGATCATATCATGAAAATGTGACGTTTCCGAGCGACAATCTCAACGCTGTAATTTTGACATTAAATGTTTTTATATCTTTATAATTGGTTGATGACAATAAAATGTAATATCAAAGCGCCGATAGCGCTGCCAGACATAGGGTTTTGGTAGAGTATATGGCTGTATACAACTCAATGAAGGGTTACAAGGGACATTTACCTTACATAAACCAGATAAGATATACACGTGCTTCTTATCGTCTGCTTGTTAACGCGTAATGCGGACTAAATTAATTGCAGTGGTAATTATCCCTTTATTTGCGCGCGCACAACCGAATGTAATCGTCCGCGACAAATTTTGATGAGGATTTGCCACAGTCCACATGGGGAAACCCAATGTTATAATTAAAACCCTATCGAAAGTCATCCGCTCGTGCACTCGCTTATTTTGGATCTGGCTACTTCATATTACGGGTCACGTTCAGATGACCTTCGCTTTTACAATATTTATGACGAAATCATGCGCTAAATCAGTTGTTTACATTGTCTTTTGACGTAATTAACAAAAAAAACTGTCCAATAATAGACATTGAATAAGACTACCGCCAAATAAGCCCACAAAACTCGGCATAAAATTAAAATTACGAACTCACGATGCTGTCAATAATGTCTCGTCCAGAAGAAAGCTATACATGGATAGGTCGACACGTATGTCATCTATGCTTGACCCCCTAAGCGATGACAAGAGATCCTATACGACAGCAGTCTACATGATATCTGTTTACGGAGATATATAACATTGATAACTATGATAATTTTACTGTGGCTTACAGTGGGATTATTTACATGTAATCATCAGTTAAAGTTAAAATCATCACAAAAACACAGTACAACCATATTATAAATAACACTTAAATAGCTTTTTCACAATGTCAAGGATTTCCTGATAAAGTAACCAAGAATCATAATTTGCCGGTGGAAACTATACAGAGAAAGCATGATATACATGTATAGATCTCTGAATAACACCACCTTCAAACCATGACACTCTAAAAACATCCAACAGCAAACTAAAAATACCAGTGAACATGATAGCTTAAGCGCTTAGAGAAAGTATTATATATCACAATTAGATTTGTTATGACGGTGTCGAACACTGCAAACTCTATGACAAGGTATATTGTCTAATGTATATTAGGGAATCCGCTCAAACATACTGTGTCACAGTTCGAGCCAGTGTTAGACATGCCACAAAGCCAAAGACAAAAGGATATTTTCTTTTTAAGAGTTTTTTATATATTTTTATGAAAGGGGAGCAACAGACAAATAACAAAAAACAAGAACCTAATGGATTCTCCGCAAAATAACAGCCAATAGCTGGTTAAACCAGAACCTAGCAGAGACATGCGATACATGCTAGCTGGTTCTAGCCTCTAGGGTGCACTAATCTCACCCTGGCCCCAAACAAGTTCTAGAACAAACCGTTAGATATTGTCTGGGGGAACTTAAAATAAACTGAAGTCGTCGTTTCCTTGTTTAAAGGGGTTTTCATGAAAATATGACTGTATATTGAACATGTTTGTCCCACAGACCTAATAACTAGGGCTGTCACGATATCGGTATACCGGTATATTGCAATACGCAGCTACAGCAATACGTACCGCGGTACGATTTTAATGTACCGGTATTTGGCGATATTTTTATTTCAATGGAAATTCTTCCCTTCGCGAAATAATAGTAGCGAAACGTCAGTTTTTCCATTGTTCATTCCATCTAACCTGAAGTTGCAAGAATTCAACCGATTGGGGCGCGGCTCGGTCCTAAATGATCCTAAATGATCGTAAATACTTAGAGGCTAGATTCTATCAGTAGTTGCATATAAGATTTGTAATTTTTCTGTTAAATACAGCGGAGGAACAACGAATCTAAAAGCCCGCAATATATCGTGGTACGTATCGCGATACGATGACAGCTCGTACGGCAATATATCGCGGTACGCTTCTGGCGTATCGTGACAGACCTACTAATAACCTAATTAATGATGGATGTGTTAATTTCTGTCAAAAAAATATTACTTTTTAATTCCTTCGTAAGTAATTTTTTTTTAAAAATCGCTATAAATGCAATTAGTAAATGCATCGACAGCGTTTGTACTTGTACTGTCTTAATTAGTAAATTGTCATAGGGTTCCGATCTAGAACGTCTATCTCCCGCTTCAAATGAAGTGAAAAATTACAACCAAACAATATGATGTGTGACCAATATCAAGTTCGAACATTAGATAACGAAAGTTATCAATGATTACGGAAGTTATTGTTCAATATATTATACAAAGTTATTGTCCGTTTTCTCTCAACTGTCAAAGTTTGAATAATTACTAGGTGACTGAATGCATTGTTTTTGTACTGGCGGCCTAGTTGTTATTAAAAATATCTTGACTAAAACATACCATACGGCATAAACAGCTTTACTCGATCATAATAGCCTACACACTTTCGGAAACTCATGGTTGTATTACAACAATAATTTTAATAAACGCATTCACCGTGAAATTATTCATGTTTTGACAGTTGAGAAAAAACGAACAATAGTTTTATCAAAATCATGTGATTTTTTCAATTTGGAAAAATATATAAGGGGAAATAGCGAAGTTGTTCAGTAAGTATTGCTTCTTTCTATTTTTCCGGGTCGCTGTTCGAAATCTGACAAAAATAACCGAACGGCCCTTACTAATACATATGTATTTTGGTGGGTTTTTTCTAATTTGAGGTAAGAGATAACAACATTAGCTTTTTAGCAATCTTCTCAATTAACGTTTGAATATTACTGATTATTGATTATGTATATATGTATTTATATTTGTATTTACCTAAATAAATATTGTTTAAACCAAATGTAATGATAAGGTAAAAGTACAGGTCGTCCACGTAAACATTGCGTATATAAACAAAGACATGTTCATTGCACACCAATATTTAGGGGTGACTTATTTCACAATTTTATGAGTTTAGTTAGATTACACGTATTTAATAAACAGATCGTCATATGAGATAAAAATGTGCATATACACTATTTTAAATTAATGTTAAATATCGAAGTGGTATGTCTAAATCAGAAAACTGCTGTTCGTGCATCAGCTTATTCGCCTATTTAGTGGGCTAGTCCTTGGATAGACACATTGCATTATCGCTTGACCCCTATTAACCGAAATTTTATTTATAGTCCAGTCACTTTAGATTTTAACATCAAAATAAATGCAACAGAATTTTTTTTGCGAAAATCTTGTTGTTCAATGACCCCTTGAAAACATACAAAAAATCGAGAAAAATCTAATTAGGGGAAAATTGTTTAAATTGAATTTTATTTTTACACAATTAAGTTACATTGACATAGCTTGAACAGCGCACCAGAGTGACGTCATTTCAGTCGCATCGTGACGACATCGGTTATATATTTTTTTCGATGCGGAGAAAGTAAGAAAAACGTTGCTATTTATTGTTTTACGCATCTTTCCACTGATCAGAACTTCATTTTAGACTCTAGCAAGTGACTATAACATCATGAGTTTATTTCACGGCGTCTCAACGCCGTGATATTGTGATGGGTAGTTTTTTGTAGCAATGGGCAAACGTCACGTGACAAAAATCCTTTCGATTTCTGCTGCCGACATTTTATTGGCTTTTTCATGCAATCATTGTAGAACCCATATCCGTTAAAAGTTACGTAAAAAAAGCATCTTTTGTAAACCATATAAACAATATTTTTATCAACACACGAAATAACAGCGTTTTATATTAACACATTTCCGCGAATCCTTTCGACACACTTGAAAAGCTCGTCAGTTTTTAATTTGTTCGAATGAATTATGATTTCTCGTGTCCGAGTAAATCTTTTCACGCGTAAAAATGCACTTTGAACCTTACATTTCTAAGTTTCTATATTTGCTGGCTTGTTAATTGTTTCTTTCTTATAAAATTATGATTTCTGTTTGAAATAGCTTGCCTTTTGTAATTAGGCGCATCTTTTCGGAATTGAGATAAGTATAAAAATCCTTCTGATAATTGCGCAACAAAAGTCTTCCGTAACCAAACTTCTTACAACGGTTACGTCACGCGTTGCTACTTAAACATGATGAAGGGAAATAACCGCTGTGGGGAGTTTGTTCCAAGTAAAGGTAATTTTTACTGAAATCAAGCTGGCAGATAATAAGTAGCGGACATAAGTGCAGCGGATGTTAAGGTAGGCTACACACCACTAAATTTCAAAGCATCACAGGAAAAAAATAATCAAAGCACTGAAGGCACTAAATTTGTTCGGGTTTGGAAAGTGAAATTAGATTTCCGGCTCCAACAACATTTGTACAAAAGAACAGTATAATTATATTAGTTTGATAGGTAGAACAACACTTTCCCAGTTCAAAACACTTCACACAATCGACCTATAAATACAGCAAGTGAACCGGACAGGCGAACACACTTATGTTTTTCTCACACAATTACCACAAGTCAAAGAATCATTCTAAAAACTATTCAATAACTGTCGCTTAAAAGTTTATATTCATGCACATTTATTCTATTGCATCTTTATGTAAAATTAATGAAGTCCACTAGTCAGACATCATTCAAAGTCATCAACTACGATCTTTAAACTTTTCCTACAGTACCATTTTCTATTACGTAAGACGATGTAACATCTCTACTTACAACATGCACAAACGACGGGTCGTGACTGAATCGTGTATACCATTCTATTACATAAGATGACGTAATCATCCCTACTGAGACGCACAACATAGCACTGAATGTTCATGCACTTGAGATATGTTTCGGATTACTAGTGTATTTATGCGCCCGTCATAGCAGACGATCTTTATGAATTTCTCTATACATATATACTGAGGGACTACGTCTGGATTCGGTAAATTTTCAAAGTAGAAAAGGGTCTGAAATACGGTAAATATATTTGTTCAGGACTGAAGTCCCGAACAAATAAAAGTGTACATTGATATTGCTGAAATAACGTTAATTACTTCGCAAGGTAATAAATGATTCATAACTGTTTTGTCTTGAAAGGATTCAGGTTTAAAGATTTCATTAGGTACGACTTTAAATCTGTATTAAAACATAGAACTGTTAAAATACACTTACTATAGACGTTTTTAAGAGAGTTCGAAACCCCATGGAGCCTAAACCATGAAGTGTGACCCTTGAGAACTGGATATACACACGTATTTTATGCTAAAATTCAACACAATGCTATTTTGAGTTACCTTTAGATTATACTTAACCTATATCTTTTGTTTGCCGAGACAATCACGTTGCTGCATTTCGCAGCAATTTTCTACTTGTATATTTTTGTTGCCTGTGTCATTGTTTACAAGATAAGACTGGATCGAGAACGGTAGCCTATAATCTAGATCTGTGACCATAATCTGTTTCATGCACACACTTTTTTGAATCGTCACGTTTATGATGTTAACATGCTAGGTGTTATTCGTATTTGTGCAGTATTGAAAGGTTATAAACAAAGTAGTTTAAAATAGATACGACTACATATTAACTTTAATTTGGAGTAAATATTTTGCGACATTAATAATCTACGGAAGCCCATAAGAGACACCATTTTCCTAAATAACAAGGAGAATCCCGATAACTAATGTGATCATACGATTATCTGTTGACCTCTTATAATCACTTCTTTTGGTTTCAGAAAGTCAGTCCGAAAGTTATTTGGGACCGGCACTTAGGAACAGTTGGTTTATTGCTATTAACAGGTGCCGGAAATGGGTTTGGACGGTTATCGATGCTTGATTCGTTCCGAGTAAAACGGATAAACCTCAAGCCCCTGAAAATCTTCTAAAAGATATAAAATGTAACTGCAGGGTATAATGTACTTACAGATATATGGGTTAGAGAGCACAGCTGATTACACGTGTTGAATATGGAGGATTTAGTTGTACCTAAGTAGATATATAACATTGTGGTAGAAAATTAAGATGATATTTTATGATGATTTCATGGGACATCCGGTCCTTGCTTAGCAAATGTCTTTGTGGAAAATGTATAATGTGTTGTAATAAATTTTTATGCAATGTGTGTGGGGAAATAAATGCAGGTTCAGATTGCAGCCCCCCCCCCCCCCCTGGCCCCACAGATATCGACAATTATAAAAAGTAAAGAGCACAAAAACGGCACTATCAAAGAGATATTAACTCGACTTTTAGATTAGTTTGACTATCAAATCATTCATCCGATCTTTTTAAATAGATTATGATCTAAACTGATGTAATCAAGCATCTATATTATGTACCGTGATCCGGCTTTATCCAGCTTTTTAATAAATGCTAGTGCAAGCGTATGATCAGTCATAGTTACCCATAAAAAGTAGCTGGTCACATACACATACCTCTATAGATATCAAACAATCTGTTTACCTATGAATGCCATCAGAGTTTTTCATAGAAAGTTAGACGATGTTCAAAAGGCGAAAGACGGCGCAATGCATTTAACCGTCACTATTATCACATTTTGCCCAAACTAATCCATTTTTTTCACATAAAATGCCAGAAAATTTATAAAGAGATTCACATTGTAACTTTTATGTAAAATCGACTTTTGTAATGAGAAGATTCGATGATTTTACGCAAAAAACTGTCGATTTCCGATACGTTTTGTTAGTTAGTGGCTTCATTTATGCAAACGTACTTGATTTCTCCGTTTCTGTTGCAATTATTTTGATGTTGACCCCATATTTCGCCTAAAGTGACTGGACTATTAAAACAACAACATTTTTTAAGACTTTGCCAACATACGTTTTCCGACTTTTCATTTTTGACTAGGTTTTTTTAATTAACGAATAAATAGGAAACTTTTCCTATTCCAGAAAGGTGCAATGCAAAACACTTCTCTTCATTTCATGCGTCTCAACCACATACTGTTATGTGAAAAACGTAAACAAATGTAATCAAATTCAACATTTTCGAATCTTCATGAAAGAAGTGATTTACACTGAGTGTTCACTCGAAATTCCCCGCTACAAGCCATGATGGATGGATGGCTTGTTGTAACTGAGACACTCAGAACACATTCAATGGCAAAACGTTATAGTAGAAGTTACGCACAAAACCTACGTGTTGGGCCATTACTTCCCTTTATCTTTTACACAACGTTTATGATGCCAGTCTGTGCTTGTTTTGCGGATTTAGGGCAAAAAGAGCCACCACGGTGACGAGTGTAGAGAGAATACAAAGGAATCCAGGTTTATATATCTTTACTTTAGCGGATAGTCTCTATGGTTCTTAAACGTGCCAGGTGTAAAACAACGAAGTAGGGGACATAGGTTTAAAGATTGTAAAGGCAGGAAAAGCATATTTGAAATATCTAACAGTGATTCAATTCTGACACCTTCTGAATGCTAATTCAACGCATTACCTAACCTGACACTGACCAGAGGGCCAGTCCCGTTCTATGAAAATCGTATAAACCACAACGCCAGATCAAGATCCAGTGCCCGATTAATAAAGCGGCTACACAAAATAATACAGAATGTTCTATTTCCAGGATGGCATACCGCTGCAAATTCTGCATGAAACGCTTTAAGAAAAAGTCTGCACTGCTAGATCACGAAAGAAGCCATGTAAACAAAGATACAAACAGGTGTAATGAGCTGTCTTTTTCAGTAAAGCTACAGTCCCATAATCATAAAAAGCCGAGAGGGCACCATACGGGCGCCGTGCGATCAAGCTCCGCAAGGACCCGTACGAACTCTTGCGTACCTGTACGGGCTGTTAAGTTTTTACCAGGGTCCGTGAGATGATCCCAAGATACGCGTATCAGTTTCAGAGTCGAATCGTGGCCGAGTAAAGATTAAACATGCATATCTTCCAGCTACGGCTTCGTACGGGTGGGTTGTTTTGTACCATGTGCGTAGATGTTGTATTATGCCAATACCTAAATAAATCTATCTATCTAAATCTACCGTCACCTTGATACGCAAGGCTTCCCACGGCTTACGACTGTCTGCACGTACAGGTCCACAACAAGCCTCGATTTTATGGGACTGAGGCATAATAAGGCGCATATGACTCGGCGTGGCTGAACGAACAAATTATAATACATGCGCTATTATTTTGACCCCAACCCGACCTTTTCATTGGCATAATTACATGGCGCAATGGTTGCTTACTAACAGGTTATGCTTTCTCTTGTATAACGGCTCCATGAGAACTAAACAATAAAGCACCAGTCGATTTACTATACACGATCGGTTCGATGAACTTATGCAACTTACGTCTCCCCCCCCCCCCCGTAATAATAATAACGCATTAAGACAATGCTGGAAAATCTAGTTCAATATCTTATATTCTAAACACGTCGTGAGAATATCATGTTTTAGACAGAACAAAATACATGTATTGCCACAACAGTACCACATAACAAGAACTTGAATCCAGCAGTGAACTATCTGTCCTTACATTCTTTACTGATAACCTTCCGTATGATAGTTTCAATTTGAAGTCGGGGTATGATGCCTTTTTAAAGAAGACAGTAAACAATACATTATTTTAATACACATGCGTTCATAAGCTACATGACATGCAGTTCATCAATATAACTTAAAAGTTTAAAATGAGCAGCACAACGTGAAAGGGAAACTCGAACTTTTACGTCAATTTCTCGTAGGTGTACAATAAGATTGTCTCGCGAGTCCTTGCTGTTGAATTGGGATTGATTTGAAAAACGTGTATCTGATGAATATGCCTCCTGTGACTACTCGACGGACATTTTAGGCTGAATCAGACTGATTTTGGCTCGCACAGGTCGCAAAATCCCGGAAATGTTTCTGGGTTCCCTTTTGTATTTTTGTGACTCATATAATTGTGTATGTCATTTTTATGCCTTTCCTGAACTTTATATGTATGCTTTGATTGCAGATGCAGAACAGGTGATGCCCAAAAAGAACACAATTGTAGCAAGTGCCAGAAAACGTTTGACATTCTCGGGGATCTGCAAAAGCATAACTGCAATGAAAACAGCGACGCCAGCCTTAAGTGTAATACATGCGGTATGGTGTTCTGTTATCGCCCATAACTGAAAGATCACTTGGCAAAACACTCAAGGAAAAAGAATCATGTATGCCACAAGTGTCGGAAGCGCTTTAGATCGCGGTCTTAGCGCAAAACTGTAGTAACTCAATTTAAAAAGATTGTGTTACGACCGTTTTGCGACAAGCCCGCGAGATATCGCCCAGGACTAAGCAGAAGTGATCTTTCAGCTCTGTGAATACGTTCTGAATATAGTTTAGTACTCTTTAGACCTCCTGAAACAGATTTATTTTCTGTTCTCCAGATAATTCTAGAACGATTTTAAGACTGCGTTGTTAATATTTGGAAAAGAACCCCTCCCCGCTAATCATTCTTGCATATTGGTTTGACATCGGCCATGTTTCTCACTCGTGACTACAGTTGGATGTATTTGCATGTACATGTATATTGGTCATTTCATTTTTTTTATTCATAGTTAACTGTGTCTCGTATCTGCCATTACGTCGTATTATTATGCCATTATACTTATTTTTTTTAAAAATTGCTTAAACAATACTAAATATGTTATATTCTAGCGTATGTAAATTCTTTGATTTTAGTATATTCATTACATTCACAACCGACGCGTCTTATCTATTGTTACGTGCTCCACTCTTTACCCATTCAGGCACACTAGTCCGCAATCCGCAGCTTAGATATGATACGCGTCCAACTTTATACGTTTCTGACTTTAAAAGCCAGACTGCAGCAGGTGTTTAATACCTATTCGCTGTTACATGATAATTCATTGGGCACAAGGTGGGTAATGAAATAGAAGTTCACAAAAAGAGCGCGATTTGTGATTCTAAAAACACTATCAAATAATTGGAATCTAATAAATGCTTTTGTTAACTTCTGCATATAAAAAGGCATTGAATTAAATTAAGCATTTTACTTCATAGGACGTGTCTACATATTAATGAGTCCGGCAAACAAAACTTATACATGTATTCTAGTTGTACGAGTGCTGGCATTCTTGTATCTCATAGCTAATTCAAGTTGAATGTTAGAAGCCCAGGTGGCGACCATGTATAAATTGTGACTCTTTGTTTCTGTTTACGAACTTACTTAAACTGACCAAGTATTGTAGTGTTTTCAAAAAAAACTCCAGTCTCATACGAGCACTTTTACGATCATAAATATTTAATATTTCAAACCATTCTCGTATCCGAAATGGCGACTGGTACATGAACGATCCCAAACCAAAGCCACTATACAATGTGTTGTTAAAGCTGTCTGGCTTCAAAAACCTCCATTGTCTTGATCTGGTTAAATCTTCTGTATCGTCTCTTATGTATATAAGGGCCTTTGCTTCGCGACCGCGCCGGACGCTAAACGTTGCTCAAAAAGCAGTTAACGTTAAATGTCGCAACCTTGACGCCAAAATATCTCCCATAGTAGGTATGTATAGTATCGAGCCTTGACTCGACCAATGTCTAGGCAGGCAGGAATTATAGAGGCCTTATTCTTGCTTAGCTATGTTGTGACGTTTAGCAGTGGGTGTAGCTAAACGTCACAATGACGCTTAACATTGCAATGACGCCAAACATCACAATCAACGCTAAACGTCGTACTTGATCTGGGGACAACTGTTTCTGCCGTATTCGTACAGAGCTCGAATACCCGACATGATCCAGTTTCAAGCCACCAATTCATCACATTATAAAAGCACTGCAAATTGCAATGTTAAGCGACATTGCCACGTTTAATGCCGCTACACTCACCGCAAAACGTCGCAACACCGCTCAAGCTATAGTAAGGTCTTTTTAGTGCCTACCTATCTAGATCTAAAGCAACTTGACCTTATTTGAAAGTCGATCTGAAAATTATCAAAATAGACACTGAGAACAAGTTTATGGCCACGAAAGTTGTTGCATTGGTCGTTTAAGGCGATGGTAAAGGTGCAACTACAGTTGCTATTGAACTCCGATCGGTTGCTTTGGACGGTAAAGCGGGTTCTTTGGACCTGAAGACGATTGGCATAAGGGTGTAAGAATAGTCGCTATGGACCAAAGGGTGTTTGCTAAGGATATGTTGGTGGCTGCTATAAGTGTAAGAGTGGTTGCTTTGGAGGCATATTTGTTTTATGTAAAAATTGTGTGTTGTTCAGGTTTAGTGCAACGTTTAGCGTCAAGGTTGCGACGTTTAACTTAAGTCGAGTTTTGTGCGACGTTAAGCATCAACGTTGCTGCATATATTACGTCAGTTGCGACATTTAGCTGCGTTGCGACATTTAGCGGCGTTGCGACGTTTAGTGGCGCTACCAGTACCTTTACACTTCTTGTACAAGAATGATAAGCAGATTAGAAAAATACAACGTCAATACGGTACATTTCACCTATACTAAAATCGTATTATTTCACAATTTAGTTCAGATGATGTCAAAAGTGTCATCACAAGACTACATTCCGCTGTCACATTAAACTCTCGCAGTATCGCGGGATAAACAACGGTGTACATTCAATTTATACTATTTTTTTTCGTTAAAAGCAGACGATAAAATCGTCAACCAATCGAATTCTTTAAAATTTCCTACTTTCGTTTTCAACTCAATCGTGTTTATTTCTCTCCCTTTTTTCATAAAACTTTAGTGTACATTAACAGATATGTCTGCGACAGGTAAGCGTTTTAAATCGATTTATTGAGTTTAAATCATGTAATAAAATGTATATTACAACAGAGTTATTAAACATGTACATTTGAACTTTATCATTTTTTGTTCATATCTGTATCTGATAAAAATACGCTTCCGGTTTCTAGATTAAACAATCATATACGAATCTAAGCTTATAGCTTGAATGACTCAGAAGAAATTCGAATATAATAGTGTTAGTTTGACTTATATTTAACCGAATAAGGTTAGTGAACATATTTTCCAGAGTAGCGAAGTCACTGGTGAAATTATCATTTTAGGGCTTTTGTGTTTTGTGATTTAAATTTTCAATGCGGTGAAAATAAAACTTGATATTTTCACCGTATGATATCACTGAATATCGTCTCTTTATATTGTAAAACTATAAGAAGCCGGTTTATCTACATGTAATATTTTCTCGTCTACTACATGTATAATGGCAGTCTTATGTAGATTTTTCCTACTCATACTCATACGTTTCTATTTTGTATATTCCCACAGAAGCCACAAGTACTAGTGCCAGTTCATCAACGCCCGTGAACCCAGCTCCACAAGGTTAGTTTATGTTATCTAATATATAGTGTTCAGATGATAAAGGGCACGTTCCGCAAGGCGATTGCTAGCTAGCGCTTCGTCCCCTGGTACCCTCGATTTGGTGTCACATAGTGAATACTTTTAGTGCAAGAAAAGGTACCAGAGGACGAAGCGCTATCTAGCGATTTCCTTGCGGAACGTGCCCCAAAATGTCCGATTATTATAAACACATTTATTAACATATTGATTATTGCTTTGTTTAAGTACATGAAGTAAGGAAAGAATGTAATAAATATGAACCCCAGTCTTATGTGACTAAATTAACTAATTCATGAAAGAGGTCTCTTAAACAGTCTTGACTGTTTATAGGACAATAAGCATAGAGTAGTTATAAATGTCGGCTACACTCTTACAATTGCAATCTACAATTGTATTCTATGATATACTCATTAATTTTAGCTCGATTGTGAAACAAATTTTTACAACTTAGATTAATCACTTTCGAGTTTGCTTCCTGGTCCCCCAGTACTGAGCTAGTAGGATAACGTTTCTTGCTCAAAGAAAAATGGGATAGGTTTAGGATGGGATTCAAACCAACGTATATATACTATCCAATGATTGCCCGTACAATTTCGTAACTGATCGGGCATGGTTGCAATACATGGTTATAATCATCAGCTCATTTATCATCTATGATTATTAAACCATTTTCGCTTTACAATTTCACTATGAAAATGTTTATTTTTCTGACGGACACAACTAGACCTACATCCTCGACCACGTAGCTTCTCCATAAGTATAGTACATGAAAGATTTACACTATATTCGGAACATAGTTAGTTTCCTCCATTCTTTACATTGACGATGTCTGTGAGCACGATGAGATTTAATCCTTTGAACTCCATACCACGACACATTGGTAACCCGTATTCTAAGAATGGCACAATGAAATTGATTTCAAAGGTCTGTACCTTTTTGAGTCTTACATGATCAAGGACAATAAACTGGGAGCTGTTTCTATCATTATGATGCAATTGTTACCGACACAGACTCATTATAAATTCAACATGATAAAGCACATGAATTTATTTAATTTACAAAAAAAAATCATGTTGATTGTGCATTGTTATAGTAGCATTATACTTTGATATGGCGTCACGACTTTCAACCTCATACATAGAGGCCGCGGACGATAAACTGATACTTGTTTATAATGTAATACTCAATAATAAAGTGGGGTGACATAAAAATAAATAACATTCATTTTGCTGAATATGATCTAAAACTGTGTATTTACATGTATTTACTGTCAATATAAAACTTGCTTTCTATAAAAATGAATAAGATATAGTGTACGTGCATCATTTTACTCATTTAAACAGACCACTTCGACGTTCAACATTCTAGTCAATATGTACTTCGTAAATTGTATGCGATGACATGTCAATAAAACATGCCTTAACTGACTTACTTATTTATTAAATTATTTTATGTTTTACCTCGAAGGTTACTCAAATCTCATGCTCTTACTTTTTTATCTCTTTGATGCTTTGCATCGAATCTTCCTTGATTTTAATGGAAACGACTATGACATGTTCACGTTGTTTACATAAACGAGCAGTAGTTATTGAATATATTGACTTTTACGTATAAATAGAAGTATTGTTAATAACCATCGGTCAATTGATTGTCGATGGAAATCTTACAATGTTTAATTAAAGCAAATAATAGACAAAGTAAAATACGTTAAAAGTTGAAGTTCATAATTCTTTAAATATACAATTATAGTCATTTAATTTACGTGTATGAAATACTTCAAGATATAATCATATATTATATTCGTTTTGGTTTACTTTACTGTAACTTAAAATAAATACTATGTTCAATGACGTATATGATTTCAAAGACGTAAAAGGTGTTTTCAATATAAAATACCCTTCGATAACCCGTCTGGAATCCCACTTTCATGTATTATGTGTAGCATATAAATGGTTTTCCATCGTGGGATACCAGAATTTTAGACATAAAATATGTTAATATAATCTTTACTATTATATTTTACATGTTCTTATTTCGTTTTGATTGGTTGTTCTATTTTTGTAACACCGTAAATAAGTAAAACAGTTTTCAGCGTTGTTGGACATTAACATTATAAAACAGACTTTAAGTAAATCGAGTTATTACTTTATATTTCGCGTAGTATATTATACACATTTTGGTTTATCTCTAAAAGGACACTTTAACCGCAGTGATAAACACAGATCTAGTTTAATGTTCTATTTTTGAACCATTTACTCAACATTGGTTTATATGTACGTTTATCTTTGATGCGTACGCAAGTGATCACGATTTATAGACTTAACTGTAATTTTCTCTTGATTTCCATCTAATTTATTTCAGTTGACCAGATATTGGAAGTTGACGGTAAGAGTTTTGAATATTTGTTGTCAATTTGTTGTTTGTACGTATTACAGTGGTGTTTGTTTTTATGATCAAATTCATTTGGCTAATATAAAACACATTATATACTGCGGAAGTGGTTGAGGTGGAAATATATATTTTTCTGTTGTTTTTTTTTCAATTGTATGAACGGCATTTAAGCTACAGTTATGTATATATTTTTGAAATTGTTTGTACGTTTTGAAACGATAAGTGAAAATGCACCTGTACTACCAAATTTGTGAATTTAAACATTAATTAAATAGTGACGATGACCTAGAAATAGAGGTCTTTTGTTGAATCGAAACCGAAAGTAGACTTATTTTGATATTGATTAATGAATTTATGTTTTTATTAAGGCATTACTTAATTCTTTAATACTGTATATTAACGTGGTTTATATGACCTGATCAATACGCTCTTTCATATAAATGAAAAATACTAAGAGGGTTGGGCCATATAATAAGCAAAGGGACACTACTCATTATGACACTTTCTACGCATCATAATATTTTATACAGTAGTTTAACTCGAGTTTGCTCCCATAGATTGTTACACCGATTTTACCCGAGCTTCCCAATTTGGGTTTGTGTATATTTTCATAAGTAGCAAATGTTGAGTTTGGGTTCAATTCTATTCTGCGATCGTATCGCAGATATACCTCAGATATCACTACCTTAGCAAATCAGCAATCTTCAATACTTTCCTCTAACTCGTAATTCAACAGAGTGGTTATTATTAATGATTATACAATGGTTGGAGTATATTCATTGTTTTTACGTCATATTCTCCTGACACAAAACACTGGCCTTATACTTAATGCTCATAAAAACAAGATGTGTCATTTATCACAACACTTAATCTCATTCAGTTTGTGGTCAAACATCATGTTTGTACGGGTTCGAATCTAAACCGGGGAGGTCACATCCTTCCTTGAAAATTTGACAAAAAATGTCAATTTTCCTCCATTAATAAGGTATAAGGAGAAGTTACCGGCTATAAATAAGTAATGACCTTCAAATTCTACTTTCGGTTTCGATTTACCTTCGCTTTGTTGTAAAAAAACATACAATTAATAATTTCTACATGGAGATAATGTTTTACAAGAATTGCACGTGCTACTTTGTTTAAAAGGGCTCTCTATTTGTATCAAGTCTAAAATATTTGTTGAATACCGGTAAACTAGCAGGGTCACGTCAGTCAAAACTATAAAAAATGCAACTGATACTTTTTTTGGAAGGAATTTTTTATCAAAAAATTCCTTTCTATGTCAGCGCTCTACGAAATTTGAAAAAGAACATGCCCAAGAAAATAGTGCAGTAGAAAAAATACGAATACCTTCAAACGTAGATGAATTCGAAAAAAATAATTCAAACAAATACTTAAAATTATGATATTTAATGAAACATTATTCGTATTGTGTACATAGTTATATTGTATTATTGCGCAATATTATCTGCCACACGCTTGTATATAATATATACTACTTAGCAGACGATTTTCACAGCTGAAGTTTACTGTGAGAACGTAGGGCGATGGCCAGTTGTCAATGAATGGCTGACTGAATGACCGTGGTAGATTTTCAATCATGATGTAAGCAGGTCTGATTTATACAGAACAGAACAGAACAGAACATATATTTTATTAATAAGGACTTAAATATGTACATATTTATCATCCATACATAAATTTTACATCATATAATGGTCAAATAAAGTTAAATACATATATATTACAAGAAAAAAGAAAGAAGGTGAAAAAAACAACAACATAATACGTATATCATAATTATAGACTGTCTAGATTTCATGATTTATAATATTTTTTCTAATTTTTAAGGCACAGTGTAAATAGTTTATCAGTTGTTTTACCAATTGTTCATCCTTTGAAGATAATAAGTCAATCAATTTTTGCATGCTTGGTCTATTATAATAATATCTAGGTATATAACGTTTTCTTAACACATTGTACACAGAGCATTTAAATAAGAAATGGTACTCGTCTTCAATTTGCCCTGAATTGCATAATTGACAAACTCTGTCAGCTCTCTCAACTCTATTCCGTCCATATCTTTTTGTTTCTATATACAGACAATGTGTTGAAGTTCTAAACTTAGTTATCACACTACGATCAGTTTTAATCAGTTTATTGAGATACAATTCATATTCAAAGTCACATTTTAAATATTTATATACTGTTAATATAGAGCTATTGTCAATCGCACTCCTCCATGTTTGTAGATAACAGTCAATTAAACGTTCTTTGAATAAATTAAGCAATTGTTTGCTATCAATGATACTACTTTGGTTGTACCAAATGTATGATAGACCATATGTATCTAATAATTTTTAACATGGTAAGCCCAGTTCTTTTTGCCAATGTTAACATCGTCTAAAGCATTTAAATAAATAGCTTGCATGATGCAATTGTCTGATGTTAAAACTTTCACCCAGTATTTGATAACCTTTACAAAACGATTAATATACAATGGGTAACGTGCTAATTCACCGTAAATACAAACATTACTTGCAGACAATTTGACATTTAATACTTTTTTACAAAATTTTAGGTGAATACGCTCAATATCATTAGACTTTGTATACAGAAATATTAGAATATTTAATTGAAGGTTAATATTGAATGAATTCACTAAATCTATTAGCTATGCAGCATAATGATATTGGACAGAAAATGCAACTGGAACAAAAAACAGTAATTTATTATGTATGTACCATATTAAAGCATTTATGCATGCTAACAAAAAGTAATCTTTTTAACAACAACCTGCAAGATAATCAGAGCTATATACCCTGTATCCCAAGATCAAAATAATAAAGTCCAAGGAACTACGACATATTTTATTTAAATGTGCATGATTAATTGTATCACATCAATATGATGAATAAATGACCAGTATGACTTAAAACTCTAAAACGTCACTTATTATGCTTTTCTGAATTACACATTATGATTTTTTTCTGTGAAAAGTCCATATTTAGCATGTTTTTTACATTTGGTACATAAATGTTCATGAAAATAACACATATTTATTCTCATCCTTTTGCTCACTTCTCAAAATGCCAGAAATGAGGAAAACAATTTTTTGCACGCTAGCTCGCTCCATTTTTTAGACAAAATCCATAGAACATAATTATGACCAATTTGTTGTGGCCTTAACGCCATAGCAACACATTGTGTAGGTTATATCACTGACATCAGTCCACATACTGTTTCTGAAAAGGCTAAATCTCTGGATTTAGCTGTCAGTGACTGACTACTGCCCTGCATGATTTAGAATCGGTGGTAGGAAGGGAGAATGACCGTAGAAAATATTTCATACCTAAGCTCCACGAAAATATGACCCGCTCGGGAATCGAACCTACAACCCCTCGATCAGTAGAATAATGTGCATGTGAAGTGGAATATGAAACTTAGTTGACAACGAATGATAAAGAGATAATGATGGATATCGAAATAGTAACTTTGAACTCTTAAATCTTTCAAGAAATCCTTCCAACAGTACTTTCAGTTCTTTGATTTTATCTATAGTGCATAAATATTGACACCGACCTGGCATTTCACATTTGCATCTAATAATTATCTATACATATCCCGACGAAAGTCAATACCACGCCTATTCTACACTTCGGCAGCGATCGTAAAATTATAGACGCATGTTTGTGTGTTAAGTTTTAACTCATAATCCTTACGATCACAATTCAATCGAGCAATGATACTACATTCGTATTCAATGTAATGAATATTCTTGCATAAAGGTCAGGTCGGGGTAAAACTTAACGCACAATACTAGGATACCTAGTGATTTAGTCAGATAGGACAGTTTTTCAACAAACCAAGTATGGCGAAAAACGAAATTGACGTAGAGACCGTTATCTATAGCCCATATATCAAATGTAAAACTATTCCTGGAACGCAAATGAAATAGATGATTATGTGATAAAAATTAAATTTCAAGCACATCTTATTAAAAGATCAATGAAATTTTCAATTGAATTTGCCAGCTTTATTTATTGCATCTCAAAGTGCAAGTACATTTCATATCTTTTCAAACTCTTGTGATAAACTAAAGTGAAAGTAGATCCAAATCGATGGTAGAAAATTTTTGTTGTTTTGATTACAATATGATTAAGATAATAATAGACAAATTATCCTCCAATTTACATAATTAAGCTGTAATATAATTCTGGATTACATATACTGAATGCTAATAAATCTAATGAATATTGCTCGTTCTTAAAAAAGGATCCCATTTTTAAGAAATGAGCACTCTGTCAAACTTAGAAGACAGAATTGCTTTTGACATTTACATTGTGTCAAGTTATAACTAATATCTATTGAAAGTGTATATGTTTTGCAAAATGTAAGTTTTATTTTTGTTGATCTACATTGCAGAAAAAATGAGTGATATAGTTGAAAGCCCTTGGAGAAAAACAGTTAACTGGAGTAATGTCTTCGAGGTAATATGACCTACTTATGGCAACAATGAGTTGTTATCAAGATTTGAGTTCTGGTCTAGTAGATCAAAGCATTTGTCACTTTACATAAATTTATATTTCCTTGAATATATTTCGTTGAATAAATAAATTTATTTTGTTGCTATATTTTTTACATTATGTTCATGCGCTTTTCAATGTTTAAAAATACTAAAAGAGGACAATGATTGACCAAACAACGCCCGATATTTAAGATTACTCCATCTTGTATTTTAACTTTTTTTACAAATATGCAAAGTAAGGGACCACAGTTTGATTTCCCATATTAAGAGCCTTTTAATATTAAACAAAGTTGTCTTGTACATGTATTTAGTGTTGATACATATGTATCTCCTTTGGCCAGATTAAACGATAAAGTGAAATTCAACACGCATATAGTACATGTATTTGTTTGATAAAATGCACTAAAACGTTGATGTTGCTAGTAATACCATTGAGATATACAAGGAGTTAATGGCTAAAGTGTGACAATAGAGTGTCACTTGATTCAAATTACACACATTAGCTCAGTCTGTTATTCGTCTAGATGTAACGGATTGTGTGGATCTTGCATACCCTAGGGACTTTGGTAATGAAATATTTATTATTTACGACCTTTCTTCATCCTGTTTCTGTATCAAGCGTTGCAATTGTGACCACTTGATGGTGTATGCTAAGCTTTTAGTGCAACCTGTGTTCAATAGATCAGTGAAGAAAATGACTAACGCCTATAACATAACCGAAAAATATGATGCAATGTTACGTACAACATTGCAACTAAAATTGTATTGTAGCATTATAAATAAATATATATACAGTATAATCTCTGCCAAGCGGCCCTCTACAGAACAAAGCCCCTGCTCAACAACAGGTTTTTATATATTCCTTGGGCGTAAATTCAACCTTTGCAAAGCAACAACCTATTAACAGCAACATACTTGCTTCCAGTAGGTGTTGTTTAAGAGAGGTTGTACTGTATATAAATATAATCAAATATTTTCTTTATAGGAGCGTAAACTTCTTAAAGATGAAATAGAAAATTACGAACCCTTAGGAGATCTACTCACTGGCGAGGTCTCCTTCCCAGTGGTAAATATTTTATTATTTGGTGGAGTTGGCGCGGGAAAGTCCAGTGTATTTAACACATTCAATTCTGTGTTTAGAGAAAAGATATTCAATGTTGCAAGAAGTGGAAGTGCTGCTCACAGCTTAACTACAAAGGTATTTTTCATACAAATTTTCTCTCTAAAATGGCGAGGAGTTTATCTGCTACTCGACAAAGCTGATATTGTATTTAGAAAATGATCATGGCATAAATACATATTGTTACTGGAAACATATGTCCTAACCCATCTGATATCTATACGAACAGTTCAGACGTGTTCTTTAGGCATTATATGTTACATAAATTCTTTGTACATGTATGTACTCTGAAGATGACATATGTTAGCACTTCAAGAAATACAAAGATAAGCGTTAGCTTTTATCAAAGTTAGATCATTTGGATAAGCACGAACCAAACTCTGGTAATGCATTTTCTGTCGAATGTTTATTTAATGAATTGAAATGTAAAAACAGATGTAAGTATTGGAACAGATGACCAATACATGTATGGGTATTTCTCCTTCTTATATACAAAATATGAACTAAATTACTTCAGAGTCAACTCGGAAAGGGCAAAACTTCATATTTTGACGAGCGTCTAAACGTTCATATGTTCTGACTATTACACTAGTATATTATCATATGTCTATTGTAGTTTTCCAAATATCCCATCTTGTCAAGTAGTAGTACGGGACCAAAACCTTTAAAGCTCAGAATTTGTGATATACGAGGTTTAGAGCCTGATCATCTAATGGTAAAAGACAATATGAAGTATGTTCTCGAAGGAAACATTCCCGACAGGTTTCAGGTATTTAAGTTTTTTTATGGTTTTAAAAAAAGGCTTACGGTCGTTTCTCCACTAAGTCATTTCTCCCCTGGTCATTTCTCCACTTTTTAGTAGTCATTTCTCCACGTTTTAGTAGTCATTTCTCCACTTTTATATATAATAGGTTTATAAAAGATATAGGTATGTTATTGAATTATGTACATGTTAATTTTGTAAATAATATTCATTTTGAACTAAAATAGTTTAATTTATAATGTTTATTTAGTATATTATGATAAATAAATTGTACCATTTTGATGAAATTAATTAATATTGAAGTGCAAATTAAAATGTAATTTTGTATGTTATTCAGTATATTTCTTACAGTTTAATTTAGTAACTGACTAAAAAATGAAATATTAAAAATATAAAAAGGAATGATATTTTTTCTTGTAAATAAAATAAAATAAATCAATTCGTTCATTGTCTTTTTAACCACATAGTTTTGATAAAAGGTTATAGTAACAATACATGGAAATAATTGTATAAATCACTACATATGAAATTGCTCGAGTTATTTCTAGGAAAATTATTATATAAATTAAGAAAATTGCATTAATTACCACTGTTTACAGAAAAAAATGATGAAAAAAATTGTACTTAACAAGTGCTAATAAGAACAACCATTTTCACTTAGAATTGATTTGATTAAACACATCACATTCAATGACACTTCATTAACCAACAAAATATTTGTTTAAAACATGCTTAAATAATATCAGTTTGTACTTTTAATTGATATTATGTTTCAATATAACAATCCAATAATAAGAGTAATTATACCTTACACAATAAACCTATTATAACCCTATTATATATAAAAGTGGAGAAATGACTACTAAAAAGTGGAGAAATGACTACTAAAAAGTGGAGAAATGACCAGGGGAGAAATGACTTAGTGGAGAAACGACCTGTTCCCGTAAAAAAAACACAGATTATCTTTAAACGTCCTTTAATTTTTTCTATTAAAATACTATATTTTTATTGGGGTTAAATCCAATTCAACTTAGCATGGTATTTTATTGGTTAACATGGTTAGCGAAATTAAATGGTTTGCATGATTGATCCATAGTGCAACCTATCGAAGCACCGTCAGTGTTAACTAGAGTATTTCTTTGATAGTTATACATGCTTTAAATCGATATGCTCCTTAGTTTCTAATTCTTTAATAAATTTAATAAATTTTGCATATATGATTAAGTTTTAAGTAGTGATATTCCTATTTAATGTAGCATGGGCAAACAATACAAAATCACAAGATTGTGAGTTTTATTGCCATGTTCAGTTGTATGTTACTAAGGAGTAAAAAACTGATAACCGATACCTAAGCACTGCTATGAACATTACATTCAGTGTGATTGTACATTCCACTTTCATGTTGTATTTCTTTCGAAAGAGTTTATAATTGATGACGTTGTTACATGCTAGAAATATGTCTTTGTATGTTCTGACGTCAACATCATATCGAATGAACACATTAATCTATAAGTAGCTTGAATACTATAATTTAATACTCATTTGTTTTGCTTTAGCTTGATCCAGCAGGAAACATTTCTAGTGATACTCCTGGATTAAACACAAAACCTAAATTAGAAGATAGAATACATTGCGTGGCAATAATTCAAGATGCCAGTGTAGTTGATGCTGATGCCAATCCTGAAGTAACGAGAAACATAAAAGACATGCAAACTGTTATGAACAATCTTGGTAAGTCAATATTGTAAACTTTTGGTTTGCAATTCAATAATACATAGTATTTATTTCCTTATTTGATTTGTTTGAACTGAACCAATTCAGAATATACATATAACTACATGTGCACAAAAACACATGGTATATATAACCACGCCATAACGTCACAGTGTTTGATAAGACAACAATGCACAATAAATCGCCCATATTTGTGTCCAGTTGTATTTTGTGATATTGTTTTATAGATCAATCAATACAATGCCATCTTTTTTAGATGTTCCTCAAGTTGTTATACTGACTAAAGTGGATAGTGTAAGTGAAGAAGTAAAAGACGATCCAGCCAAGATGTACCATAGTACAAAAGTCAAGACTTGTGTAGGAAAGGTATGTACAACTATACTGTAAGTGGAATTAAAAGGATGATCTTTTGCAAAAATACCAGATTTGTAAACTATATATTTATGTATTAAATTAACTACTTTTTAAAATTTAATTTTTGGACCCTTTTTAATCAATCCCTTTTTTGTTTTGTTTTTACATTTATATAAACAATTACATAGATGTGTGTATTTATTAACTGTTTTTTTCAGACATAAATATTACACTGACTATTTATTAATTATATATTTTTTTCACTTTTCTAGGTTTCTGAAGTCCTCGGAATACCCAGAAACTCGATATTCCCAATGAAGAACTACGAGTGTGAAACAGAAAATGATCCCTGTATTGATACAATAGCTCTATTAACATTGAAAGGAATTTTAAATCAATGTGATGCTTTTCTTTTTAATCATTATAGCACCATAAACGAATCTTACCAAATTTCGAGTATGAAGTGAATGATAGTTATGATTACACACTTATTTTTGGAGATGACTGTAGTCTATATATACTAGATACAAAATGAATTAAAGTTCTACTTTGCTTAGAATTATGTATACGGTTAAATGAATATTCTATATAACATGCTGTGTTTATCATTTTTGAAGACTGTTATTGGTTTGGTTTAACACAACCCTATCTGAAGATAATAGTTTGTTGAATGTTGAATTATTTCAACTTATTTTACTATATAAAAGGTTGTTTTTATTTTGTTTTATACTTGATGTATCGACACCTTTTATTAGGTCATGTGCGGCGACCGACTCTCCTAGCTTTTCAGGACAAGTTGATTTTGCAGGTCCCAACTAACCCTTTAACAAGATGATGGCAACTTCTTACTCTTTGGAAGAAATTAAATATCTTAAACTGAGTATTCATGAATTGGCTTAACCTGTCGATGATGGTATCTGAATATGTTCAGGTTGTCATATCAGTGAATCGTCCTTACGATTACTAATTTAGTCTTCTATATTTTGGGCTGGATTTCCAGCTCATACAATCTTAAATGAAATACCAGACATACCTTTGTTCAAGACAAATAAGTATACACGTAAGAATATATTACTAACAAAGTCTAAACGAATGATGAAAAACGAATATACTGGTACCAGTATACATACATTAACATAAGTATGATTCTGGTATTTATTGGCTGTAAGTGCTATTTAGTGGAATTATATAAAAATAGTTCTTGAGTTCCAATTTAGTTGGAAATTGATGCAAAAATAAGTTCAGCATATTTTTTGTCAACGGTTTCATTTTGATGTTGTATTTTTTTTTATGTCTGTAAATTGTTTTACTTCATACATGAAACCCTTTCTGAAACAATATTCGATATAGTACAACTTTCGGAAGTGTTTATAAGACCAAAGAAGATAAATTTCAAGTTCTCTTTGTATACGTATTGTCGAGTTTTGCAGTTCACTTCATACAATTAACATTACCAAATACATGTTTGAATGCGCATTCACCGTAGATGACCCCTTTAATTGTCAACATATGCAAACGCTATATTAATGTATATCCAAACTCCGACTTGTATTTGATCCACATGTAAATAGTATTTCCACCCGGACTAATGTGTGAATAACAACTCATGTAGAGGATTGCCGTTTCTTTATTTCATTACTTTATCTATGTTAATTACGTTATGTATATGTATGTTAAAGTAGTGCATTTTATATTTAAATGTGTCACTAGTATTACAAATATATACCATTAAATGAAATTGATGTTTGTTGTGTCTTATTTAAAAGTATTATGATAATTATGCATTGAGTAAGATGAGTTTGATGAACAGTGTTAAGTGCCTTGTATTCGGGCAAATATCAGTAAAACTTGCAGATAACTAGTCTTTACTAAGCAATATTTGTACTCTGTGTTTACATCGCAGTTAATTACAGTATTCTGAGCTTACATTCCATTAACAAGAATCAGAATGCTGCCGATAGTATGACCAGTTGCAATTTTTAAATTTCATTTAGAACTCATAAATTATATGTAGTTTAGTCCTTATATACTCTTAACAAAACTTATGAGTATACTTGAATATTTGGGCTCATATCTAAATAAATATTTGTCCAATTTGAGTCAAACTTTCAACAAATATTGTTTAAAGACTGAACAACGTTATTATGTTTACATAGAACAAAATATTAAACAATAATTACAAAAACATCACAGTGTGTGAAAAGGTCAAAGTAACAAAATGAGGATCCCGATCTGCGTGACTAAATGAATGTTGTCAAGTGATAGTGGCATTTGTCATGATGGTATTTTTGTGACAAATGATATCCCTGATATTTTTACGTTGATGTTTGCTGGTGATGTTGCAAGCCCGGCAGTGTCAGTCGTTCGATTACAACGATATTTAAATGCCATAAAATCATTTTGTGAGGATATGGGTTAAATCTTAATATTGACAAAACACAAATTGCGTATTGTGTTTCGTAACGCTGGACTACTGAGAGACATTGACATTTTTTGGGTGATATACCTATTAAAGTTACCTCTTTTTACAAATATATGGGACTTATCCTTACCCCAAAATTATGTTGGTCGATGACACAACACAAACTTTTCACTTGAGCATGTAATTCTGTCATTGTATTTGTGGTTTTGAGTGAAAATTTGGACACTTAAACTTCTACATTTGATTAAACGCCTACTTCTATATTACATATTCAATGGCGTCGTACAAAAAGATAAATCATAACAATAATAAATAAGTAAAAACCCTCCATCATAAATATATAATGTATATACAATTACACAAAACACAATAAAATTTATTACACATGATGTTACATAGTGAGTTTGCGTATTTTTTTTATTTTTTTATTGTTTTTCATTGAGTTTTTATATTCAAGTTTATTGGACCTACATCATTTACATTTCATGATAAGACTTAAAATTACATTTGGTTTTATTTATTTGATATTGAAAGTTAGTTTCTTGAACAGTATAACATAATGCTACTGTTCACCGGACTTGTCGTGAACAGTGTAACATAACCCCACTGTTAACCAGACATTTCCCTAAAGGTGTCGAAACATCACCTTTAAAGGGCCCTTTATTCATCTCCAAAAGTGTCGAAATATCACATTTAAAGGTGGTGTTTCGACACTTTTGGGGATGTAAAACTATGATGAATCTTTAAAATATTTGATATGATGGTCAAACCAATTCTATTATACGGGTCAGAAATTTGGGGGTTTAAATATTCAAACATTTTAGAACGATGCCAGATAATGTATTGTAAATCTTTTCTGGGGGTAAAAAGACTACTAATGGTGATGTAGCATTAGGAGAGCGTGGCAGATTTCCTATACATATATGTAGATTGTACCATAAGATTTATTAAGTATTGGTGAAAATTATTAAAATTGCCGAGTCATATATACCCCAAATGTTATTTCATGCTTAAAGATATTGATAATCTGGGTCGTCGAACTTGGGCTTCCGAGGAAACATTATTTAAATTTGGATTTGGTTATGCATGGATCGCTCAGAAATTGGAGATGAAAATGTTTACCTACTACGTTTAACTGATATTTTTAAACAAGAGTGGCACAATAACATCCTAGAATCTTCAAATGCAGTCACTACATAGGTTTTAAATCGTTGCTTGATGTAGAGTTCTATTTAAGTCTGAACCGCCTTATAATCTCCGAACAAGTTTCTCAAAATTCCGGTGTTACAGACATAGATTAGGAATAGAAACTAGTAGGCATTTTTGTACACCTAGAGATAAACGATTATGCTTTTATTGCTTTGAACATGATATACATTGCATAGAGGATGAGCAACATGCTTTATTAGTACTCAAAAATACAACCCTTTGATGAATTATGTGAAGGGACTTCTGGCTATGTCGGTGTGAGCAATCAATCGTTCAATGATACAATGTCCACTAAGAATATACCAAAAAACTGATCAATGTTTGAAGATTAGTCCATCATGTAATGTCACAGAATAGTTCATAATATATGTTTGTGATTGAATGTATTGTAGATACGTATGTATTTGTGTGTATATATGTACACATGCATATTCATGTATATATGTGTGTGCATATGTATCTTTGTGTATGTATGGAGCATATATGTATTTTTATGTATATGTAGACACACAAAACAAGGTTGCCATTTTTTGCTTATACCTTTCAAATTCACAATCATTTGTATCATTATTTGGAATTTACTGATTGTATATAGATGGAAATGTATTATGAGCCGGTGGCCTTTCTGTACTAATAAACAGTTATACATAATGAGAAAGAGTGACAGATGGAGTGATCGAGAAAACAGATAGACAGAGAGGGAACAGACAGGCTGACAGACACACAAACAGACCGTCAGACAAACAGGAAGTGATATTCAAAAACAAGAAATAAAGACAGAATTATAGACAGGCAATGGCGAGACCATGACTGAAAGACAAACAAACAAGCACAAAAAATCTAAAGTTATTTTTACATATATATTGAAGAATTTTATTTTGGTATAATAAATGTTAAAACCGTATAACTTAACTTGAAATTTAGGTTTCGGTTTATACTACACACAGTTGATGTTTTAAATGTAAGACAAGTCAACCATGGAATTACGTCATTATGGAATATCAATATTCGGCTTGACTTTTGAGGTATTTTGCTATTGATTTACGACGCCATTACGTAGAGTTTATACATACGTTAATATTAGTTTAACTTAGATAAGGATAAAGGGTAAGTTAGGTTATAAATTATCTACTATGTACATGCTTGCTGTTCAGTTTTTATAATACATTTTATCTCGTATTATCATATTTTTATCTCGACAGGTTTACTGGTTACATGTAAAATATGCTAGTAAAGATAGCTCTTATTATTTCGGTTTTACTATTTATATATAAGGTGATTTTTGACGGCACAATGAAAGTATTTTACTAAATAGTGTATGATGATTTTAAAATTATGTCTAAAATATGTTTACATTCAATATAAAGATATAAATAGACTTGTTTTAACCTATACTTACCATTACCTTTTATAGGTAAAGGGTCATTGCTATACTGGGTTACTTCTGACCTTGTTTCACTGTCGTATACATAAAGCTTAGCCGGATTTTGAACGTCATTCGATTTATTTACAGCCTTAAAATTCATACTATAGATATTTTAACAAATATGCGTCTCACTTAAATTATTCTGAAATTGTGTTTGGTATTCATCTTCAGCTAAACCAAACTCCCCGCAGTGGTTATCTCCCTTTGTCAAATTAATAACCACTGCCACCACAAGTAAATTCGTCCCTTAGGGAGCCGAAATACTTTTTTCATCTTTTCTTTCACATTTCAATATTTTTAATAAATATAGTCTTCTTTCAGTAAAATATGATGATCAAAGTACATAAAGGGAAAAATAAATAGTATAAATATATAACTTGAAAAAAAAACAAGATTAATTTTACCCTGACAACAGTTACCTAAAGTGCGTAAAATTGCATGAATAACAAAATGTTACGCAAAATAAATATTAAACGGATAACTGTATTTATTCTAGTCATTTAATATGTAAATGTTATATTTTTTAGTATCATACACATATAATTTTATCCTACTTAAGATTTCTTACCAAAAGCATCATATAAATAGGACCGAGGACCTATTGGGAGGACAACGCAGCTCATTGCTCACTTTCAGGTGTTATTCAGCCATGAATTCAACAATTTTGGTTCATAATGATATATTGATATATTTCTATTTAACCTGTCTTATTTCTTTTGCAAAATGTGTGAATCAACCACAAATTTTACCATTCATTGTTATTTTTCGCTACATTACGCCTAACGCTTTTAAGGCTAACCGTTATTGCTTGTTTAAATTTAAACATTAGTCACATGGTATTACTTGCGTCACGTGATTCATGTGAAGGCAGTGGTTAAAGTAGCAACGCGTGACGTAACCGCTGTGAGGAGTTTGCAGCTAAACATGTAATGTTATTACATGGGAATCCAACCGACTATAAATAGAATGTGTTCAATATAAATGTTGATTGTTGAATTAATTTTAGTTATATAGATTATGTATTTCTTTAGATCATTGTTATTACGTTCAACGTAGAAAACTAGCAGATATTCGACAGTATGATTAATTTATCTCATCAGGCTTAAAATTTTGAAATGTAACAATACCTTTGCTTATTGAAGTGATTAGTTGGATAACAGCGATTGGCTGCTATTTAAAGAGCAGCGATTCGGAAAACCCATTTCTTAAAATATACGACGTTTGAGATTAACAAAAACTAGCGTAGAAGATCATCTGCTATAATTTGTAATAAATGAATTGAAGTTAATTTTAGTTATCATTAAGCGTTTGTTTCACCTTACATGTTTATAATATTGTGTATCGTATTATAACTTATATAAATAGTATGAAAAAATAAAACCGTAATAGAACTTAAAGGTAAATCTAATACTATATTCAATAGTATAGGTAAAGTGATTTTTTTTACCGATTTGTCCTGATAAACATTTTTCCAATACAATCGTTCCCAAAAATTTATATTCCGGGTTTAAGAGTTGAAACAAAACAATCGTAATTGGCGTTTATTTTTTATTCAATTTTGTGTAAAGCATCGACAAAAACGTGTTATTTGGATGCTGTATGGTTAACAAAGTGTTTTGTTTCCTTTTTAATTATTTCAATGCTGTACTTTAAGTTTATTTAATTAGGATAGTACTTTCATTTGATCCATTGAGGATTGATATTTGTTTGTCTCATTGTTTCAGGGGTAATGGAGGATATAGTTGAAACCCCGTGGAGAAAAACAGTTAATTGGAATAATGTTTTCGAGGTAATACAATATTATAACAAATATTGTTTGACAGTTTGACATTCTGCATGTTAATGTAATTTGATGTATGTACCAAATACTTTTTCTTCCCGAAATCCATGCAAGTATATTATTAGTTACACAGTCAGTTACTGACCGGATACGGTGTGATACCGGGTCAGTAAATTAATATTGGGTGAGAGCGTAGCTCGAGCCCAATATTTATTCACTGACCCGGTATCACACCGTATCCGGTCAGTAACTGACTGTGTAACGAATTTATCTTACCGAGTACCCCCATCTGAATTTTAGCATCGGATCCGTCTGCCCGAATCGTCGCTTGGCTGCCATCTTGTTTATTGACCGAATGGAACCGAAACGCGACTGTTATTGACGAAAAGGACACACAATATTGACACAGTGAACTACCCTTATCGATGTAGTTAGTTCTAATTAATTTTGGAGTAGAAAAATAAGGTTTCGTCAGCGCTATCATTTATAAATTTTGTTACTGACTGGATATTAGAATCTACTGACCTAATATGGGATAATACATGGTCAGCACGTGACCGCTCTCGGCCAATGAAAAACGAGTATTCTGTACGAGGTAAGATAAAATTAGATATTGGTATAATAAATATAATGGAAAGAGTTGAAATACATATTATAAAAGCAATTTTCCAAGTCTTATAATAAATCATTTCACAAAAGTTATATCGACATTTTATAATGGACATTTTCAGGAGATACTACGTTAATTCATTTATCAGATAGTAAAAGCAAAATGTTGTTACATTGCAAGAACATAACTTAGTTAGCAATAATAACAGTTATTTCACGGCGTCTCAACGCCGTGATATTGTGATGGGTATATTTTGATAGCAATGGGCAAAAGTCACGTGACATAAATCCTTTCGATTTCTACTGCCGACATTTTATTGTTGTATTTTTAATGCAGTTATAGTACAACCCATTTCCATTAAAAGTGACATAGGAAAATCATATTTGGGGGAAACCTTATAAACAATATTTCTATCAAAAGTGCAACACACGTAAAATCAGCGTTTTTTATCAACCATTTCCGCAAATCCTTTCGACTCACATGAAAAGGAGTAGGTATATTTTCCGGACCAGCGGACCAGTTTAGTATACGGATGCAGTAAAACAAATATGCGCATCATTATGTGTGCATAGTAGAGATTTGCCAATATTTTATTTGAAACGATAAAATAGATAGAGTTTTGGGAAATTACATTTAATATTTATTCAAACGTAAATATATAAAAAAATCACGATAAAACATTTAATTTTTAAAATAAAAATGTTTCTTTCTTTAAAAATGCCCAGTAACATTCAAACTCATCACAGCGGTTACGTCACGCGTTGCTACTTTAATTAATTTGATAAAGGAGATAACCGCTGCGGGGAGTTTTTCTGCCATTTTTTGTCAGATCTTTACGAAACTTCATGCAATGATAACATACCATGTGATGAACGGATTAAGACAGTAACCACAACTCTACCTGGCTTAATAATGGATTTTTTCCCATTATTTTTTTGCGTTAAAGTTTTAAGATTGTTGGATATCTCTGCCATTTATGGTTAGAAGTTTATAAAATTTGATAAAACAATTAATTACCATCTGTTGCCAAGAACTAGACGGTAACCAAAACTCTACTTGGCTTAAAAATGGATTATTTCCCTTTGTTAATTTTGCGTTAAAGATTTCAAATTGTTAGATATGTCTGCCATTTCTGGTTAGATGTTTATGAAATTTCATTCAAAGATTACATGCTATCTGTTGAAAAGAATTAGACAGTAACTACAACTCTACCTGGCCTATTAATGGATTATTTCATTTTGTTATTTTTGCGTCAATTTTATTGTTGGATAACTCTGCCATTTATGGTTAGATGTTTATGAAATTTCATACAATTATTACATACCATCTATTGAAAAGGATTAGACAGTAACTACAACTCTTCCTGGCCTATTAATGGACTTTTTCCCTTTGTTATTTTTGTGTTAAAGTTTTCAAATTGTTGGATATCTCTGCCATATATGGTTAGATGTTTATGAAATTTCATACAATGATTACAAACCATTTGTTGAAAGAATCAGACAGTTATGATTACTCTACCTGGCTTAAATATGGATTATTTCCCTTTGTATTTTTATGGCAAATATCTTACATATCTTTACCAGCCCCGTGTTCAGTATCTACTGTTAGCCAACGTTACGGAAACGGGAGAACTCAACCCGCAGCCAACTCAACCTGTGCAATACAAAACACAAAGTTGGGACAACTCAATCCGTTAGTATGATATTGAGTTGTCTCGGTTTGAGCTGTCAATAGGTTCAGTTGTTCCGATTCTACCGTTACAGAATGTTCAAGGTAACTGAACACGCTGCTGGGCACGTTAATTATTGTATTCTTAAATAAATATACTTGAGACGGTATAAGACGCTAGCGCATATTGCTTGAATGTTTTTACTCTAAGGAGTATACACGGCTTAACTGTGGTTGAAGCATTTTTTGAAATGCTTATACTTGTAATTCAACAAGTTTTAAAGCAGCGAATGAATGTAATGTGTTCACTGAGCTGCGAGGGGGGCGTAAGGTATCACCTAGTACAAGGGCTTTACACTAGTATACGATATATATTGAATACTGGTATTGCAGGTTCTATAGATATATCGGATCGATCATTTCCGTATCTAACAATATATCGATCAATGACAGTTATGTTTTTGTACAATTCAAAATCCTGGTATGCAAATCGGTTGATATCTGTTACTTACTGTTCCTGCCAAAACTATTTGTCAGGATCTTATAACTTTTTTCTTTATTAATCATTTTCCGACGTGCCCTTAATCCTGCATGTAACACTCAAGAGAGGGGCTGGCAGTATAAAGAGATAAAATATTTCGTACAGCAAATCAACATCCTACTGCTTCTGGACAGTTCGGTATGGGCTTATCTGTGGACGAACTATCTAATATTATGACACACCTTTACGCAAACGTCTTAAACCGGTTACGTGATGTTTTGTTCTTGGGAAGTAGCTGTTGTGGTTAAAAGGCCTCTTTTTATGTACTTCGATTTTCAATTTTCCCGGAGACCAACGATCGCCCCTTATTATACAGATTACTTTTGGGAACCAATAGTCACACGGATTTGGTAAGGACGGATCCGCAATGTAAGGAGCACTTGACTGAACAGAAGCGATAAGTCATGTAAATAGCTTCAGTTCTGAAAGACTATGTTTTCCCTTTTGTCGATCTTTTTAAGCGTCATGAAAATATGAATTACTGGAAATAAATCCAACTGAAACCAAAATCCTGTCGGCATAAAGATGGTGTCTAGATCCAGACCATTCTCGTACCCCAAGGTTATCAAGATTCTCGATCTATCTAGTAACGAAAATCTTACTAGGCTCTGGGAACGAGAATGTTACATATGAACAGGAAAACATTTTATAACATATTACTCTTTTATTACTGAAAAACCTTAACATGACATTCAATATAATGCTTTTTGAGTTACCTTTAGATTATACTTAATAATTCTTTTTTGTTTGCCGTGACAATCAATTTGCTGCATTTCGCAGCAATTTTTTACTTGTTCTTAATTTAGTCCGGTGCAATTGTCTTTATGATAAATCAAAACCAAAATAGTCAATCAATTCGTTGTATTAGTAGATCTAATGTTAAACTTAATCCTGTTTTTCAACAAGAAATGAAAACAGTTTTTTGCCAGTCATTGAAACGAACTTAAAATGGGATTTTGTACCTCCAAGCATACGTAATTAGCAAATTAAATAAGATACAAATCTCTAGTATTTTGCATATCATAATAAATAAGTGTATTTTTAATTTTGTTCACCTTTGGCATAATAATCGTTTAAAAGTATCCCAATTTTAGAATACTGCAGAGTATTAAAATTGACTTAAAATCATCACTTTTATACATACTTCAATAATAAGTCAAATGAAATTTTTAACATAATAAGTATACTGAACGCTGATGAGCTGACACTGATGTATGCCTAATAGTATAGTATTGATATTTGTCGATGTTACAATTATTTAACAGTATCATTTGTCAGTATTAGTGTCTTTTACAGGTATTGTGGATATAGACATTTTTACTTTATCAGGTTGGGAATCTTCTTCAGGTAGTCACCTTTAATTTTTTACAGGAATGTAGTAAGCTCAAAGATGAAATAGAAGATTACGAACCCTTAGGAGATCTACTAACCGGCGAGGTCTCCTTTCCGGTCGTAAACATTTTATTATTTGGTGAGGTAGGAGGCGGGAAGTCCGCTGTGGTTAATACATTGACATCGGTATTTAGAGAAAGGATATTTAATATTGCAAGAAGTGGTAGTTCACCACATGTACTAACAACTAAGGTAACTTCTAAATTTAAATTGTTTTTTACGCCGTCTCAACACAATTTGTAAAGTTTTTCTACGACGTCCTGCTCACCTCATCTAGTTTTTCTGGACCCTTGTCTGTAACCAGTACTCACCTACCCTAGCACAAGGACGACAACTTCTCAATTTACATTACTAACGAAGTAAAAATGAAATAATTGTCACAGCTTCATATTTTTTTAAGAGAATATTTGAAAATTGCCGATTTTCTAGAAAATCTTGTGACGACACAGTCGTATTTCATGCATTATAGAATCATGCATCCGAATCAATATTGCATTTTTTTTTCTTAAAACCTTATTTCACATAAGAGTTTCCCCAAAAATCGTATATCTTTCATCAAAAGTCAAATATCGCTTTTTAAATCGTCTAAATGGAGTGTTTATCACAAATTTCCTTTCTAATGCGCCAGGGTCACCAAAGAGAATATTGCGTATATTTCATGTTGTAACATACAACTTGCAGTATTTTTTCACATAACTAAATTATTGGGTGATTAATTGTATTTTTAGTTTACTAAATATCCCTTATTGTCACGAGGTAGAAATGGACCAAAACCTCTTAAAATAAGACTTCATGATATGCGAGGTCTAGAGCCAGAGCACCTAATGACTAGAGACAACATGAAGTATGTTCTTCAAGGAAACATTCCTGACCGATTTCAGGTATCTATACACATTCATTTTTTTTGGTTTCAAAGATCGACGAATCATAATCATCAGCTGCTTAACACGTCATTTTAGTGGCTAATTGTGATTGGCCTATAATCGTACTGTCCATGAACTTTCTTTCGTATCTGTAAAATAAGCACAGGCCATTTGGTACAAATAACTGTTGTACGTATTTAAATCAACAGTGACGACGTTATTATAACTGGTGATCGAGTACTAGTACAGTTTACGCGCAGCGCCCAATATGTCAACTCACACGAATATGGCAGTTTTGTGCATCTGCAATGAATGTTTTAATCATATTACTTGGTCTTGGTTGCATTAAAACGGCACCGGGATAGTCACTTCCTTTAAAAGCCATATAAAGATTATTTATTTATTTGTTAATTTTAACTAAGTACATGCACTAAGTTATATGAGCAAAATGGTAACTTTAAAGGTACTAGTTCACTGATTTGGTTTTATTCTTTCTATAATTTCAAAAAACACACAGTGTCTGTAATTGTGTCTGAATAATTAATTCTTATTATTATAAGACAAACTGACATATATTGCAAAAACTATACAATAAAAGTCACAAAAACGCACTAAAATTGTCTATACCGTGACTTTTTTACTACTTGAAACACCATCATTTGAAGTCGTAAGTCCATTGCAATTGTCATTATCAAAACACTAATTTTCTGCATCAAAAATTGTTTCAATACATTTTGGGTAGTTTAAAAAGTTGATATTTAAGTTGAAATGTGTGAAAGAGTTAAGAGTACCTTTAAATTTAAATAAAAATCGTTTCATGACCTGAATCAAAGGAGAATTTGTTAAATGCTCTCTTAGTAAAGGTAGCTTGCCAATAACTATCGGATTGAAATTAACTGAACATGTGTGAGTATTAAATTAAAGCACTGGAGTGCTGGAGGAACGATGTCCTGAACTTATTTTTTGATTAAAGAATATATTATTATGTACATTATCTATAAAATAATGTATTAAGTATCAGTTAACAGAATTTAACAAAAGGATAGCACTAGACTTCTCAAGTGGTTTGCTCATGGCAAGGTTTATCTTACTTTATCAAACAAAATAAACTACTCAAAGAATTAATTTTCATCAACACATTTTAGGGTCATGTACAGCAGCGATCTCACCAAACCAAAGATTATTCTGGACTATTTTCTTTAACCAAAAGGAGCTGACAACTTCTCATTTTTGGTTATCAATGGGTATTTTTAACGAGATCGTTAATATTTTCGTTAAAATTTTAAAGATTTGGTGTGGAATGACAAGCTGAATTTTTTCACAAAAACAACGACTTTCTGACAATTCATTTAAGGTTTTCCCCCAAGTACTAAGCTCTTTTGCATCAAGCTACATTCCCATTTTTTTCACGCATTTTAAGTCAAATTAACGTTTTGCACTTGCAATTTATTCACAATTAAAATTACTCTTAGAATCGTCTATTTCCTATAAATATTTGTTTAAAATTCCGTACATACTTATACATATTCATTCCAAATTATAATTAAACTCTATAACTTAAATTCGCTCAAGTAAACTTTTAATGTGACACTTTGAAGACGACAACGTCATATCGCCGTATATTAAACATCTGGTAAGTGTAGTAGTCATATCCAAAATGGCGGATAAGTCACGTCGATAAATATTTGTTTATTTCGAGTAATAATGAATTTAAACAAGTTTTTCGACGTTTAAAAGTTGAAACATATGCATGTTATTTGACTTCCGTAACTCTAGCTAACCATGTCAGGGTTGTCTACAGTCACGGAACTTCCGTAACTCTAGAATCTTGGTCTAGAGTTACGGTACCGTAACTCAAGCCACTGCTTAATATAATACGATCATTTAATATTGTTTATTACTATCGAATGATGTAATTATGTTACGCATATAACAGGCATTGTCAAAATCATCGTAGGCCCTTTTTACTCCAACAAGTAATCATTGCAGTTGTCACGGGTTGAGTTGTCTACGGGTTGAGTTGTCCCGTCTCCATTGCAAAATTTATATGTCCTGAGAGTAACCTCCCTTTTCCTGAAGAGTTTCAAGAACGACAACACAAGCCAGCGTTGTATTACATTTAAATGAGATGTTAATGAGTTTCACGCTTGAACTACGCCTCTTCGTCTATGTTGAAAATTGTTGAAGCGTGAAAAGAGTAATCTTATACTTTCTTGTTACCATTGGAACGATGCTAAATTAGCATCGTTCCAAAAACTAGCATTTGCCTACTCACATCCGTAGCAATCAGAATTGTATACGATTTAATTACATACTATCGACAAACATGCAGTGCAAAACCTAGTGTTTTTTAAGTTACGAGTATTTGTCAATAATCATATAACAAACGTTGGCCTAAAATGCTTATTTAAGCGTCATTTGTACAAAGATTGTATGTGACCTAGTATAAATACAATGCAAGAATGACAATGTTATAATCATATCAGCTTACTATCCCTCTTGTAGGAATTTTGACGAATAAACTGCAAATATTTTGCAGTACACTTATAGGAAAAGCATTTTAATTTAACTCATTCGTTAAAAATTCTAAAAGTCTTTGTTCAAGAAGAAGTAGTTAGGAATTTTCTGAGTGCAAAATCTTACGAATTTTGATGATGATTCAGTAGATAATATCAGTTTATTATTAAATAGACAGTAACAATTAATGGGGGTCTAGCTAATACAACTACCCATAATATTTTAGTTAATAGTTTGCTCATGTATACATTAATTTATCTTATATTTTATAGCTTGATCCAGCTGGAAATATATCTGAGGATATGCCTGGCTTTAACAAAAATCCCGAATTACACGATAGAATACACTGTGTGGCATTTGTTCAAGATGCTAGTATAGATAACGAAAATACTTTAGAATTAAACGAAAACATAAAAGACATACAGACTGTCATGAACAATCTTGGTAAGTGAAGCTTGTTAACTATGGATTATAGTTCATTGTTTTATCACTGTCGGTAGATTATATTATTTCACGGCGTCTCAATGTCGTGATATTGTGATGGGTAGATTTTTGTAGCAATGGGCAAAAGTCACGTGACAAAAATCGCTTCGATTTCTACTGCCGACATTTTATTGTTGTTTTTTTCATGCAATCATTGTACAGCCCATATCCGTTAAAAGTAGAAACATAGAAATAAAAATAGAAACATAGAAAAATCATCTTTTTCCAAACCATATAAACAATATTTTTATAAACACACGAAATATCAGCGTTTTATATGAACACATTTCCGCAAATCCTTTAGAGACACTTGAAAAGCTCCCCAGTTTTTAATTTGTTCGAATAGATTATGTTTTCTCGGGTCCGAATAAATCTTTTCACGTGTAAAAATGTCTTTTGAACCTTACATTTCTAAGTTTCTATATTTGCTGGCTTTCTTATAAAATTATGATTTCTATGATTTCTATTCGAAATAGCTTGCCTTTTGTAATTAGGCACAACTTTTCGCAATTGAGATAAACATTAAATCGTTCCGAGTATCGCGCTAATACCAATCGAATGAGCAACATCTACCAATCGAATGAGCAACATCATACTAGTCCATCTTTGGGGCTGAAAGAAGGGAAGTGACCTAAAAGAAGTCATATAATGAGTATACTTACTATAGACATTTTTGAGATAGTTATTAAACCCATGGAGCCCAAACCATGAAGTGTAACCCTGGAGGACAGGATATACAGGCGTATTTTACACCAACATTCAACACAATGCTATTTTGAGTTCCCTTAAGATTATACTTTACTGTTTTTTGTTTTGTTTTGTTTGCCGTGACAATCACATTGCTGCATTTCGCAGCAATTTTTTACTTGTTGTACTAAGTAAATACATCACGACCAGAATTTAAAAAAAACATCATAAAAGCAGTGTTAATATCGAGGTTCATTTCTGTTGATCAATTACTAAACTGTGATCATTTTTTCAGATGTTCCTCAAGTTGTTATACTGACTAAAGTGGATAGTGTCAGTGAAGAAGTATACTACGATACTGCCAAGATATTCAATAGTACAAAGGTTAAGACTTGTGTAGGGAAGGCAAGTATAAACCTCTATAATGTGGTATGATGAAAAGACGTTTGCTTTTAACTAATCAATTCTAACTTATTTGCATGCAACTGACTACACGGAATTCAAGTATTTTCTTACGATTTCAATGCATATATTGGTTTATTTTTCAACATAATATTCCATGTATCAATTGGAAAATACATTTACATGTCATTTGTAGCATATTCATATCGTTGTTTAAGCAAACTTTCTTTTTGTTTTATTTAAGGTTTCTGAATTCTTCGGAATACCAAGAAACTCTATATTCCCAATGAAGAACTACGAGCGTGAAACAGAAAATGACCCCTGTATTGATACAATAGCTCTATTAACATTGAAAGGAATTTTAAATCAATGTGATGCTTACCTCTGTAATCATTATAATACCATTAATGAATCTTACAGAGTTGCGCATAGGAATTAAATGCATTGTAGTAATTTACTTACATGTCAAAGTGTACAAGTTTATATTGTGATTTTATGTACTATACATGTATATCGAAAAAGTTTCTAGCGTTTCACGTGTATGAATTTATGGAAGCCAAACCATCGACGTTCTTTTGCAAGCGCTTGATATATTTTATCAATTAGACAGTTCTGAATGTGTAAGATAGCTTTCGCCACATACAGCTTTAATGTTTAAAAATATAAATCATTCGTGAAAACTTAAAGTGGTACATAATGTAAACTAATGAACCGCATATTGAATGCTAGTTCATGCTTGGAAACATTGGAATCTTAAAAAGAGACTTTATATGAGTTATCATTTTGTGACATGTTATGGTAAGAAAATGTGCATATGTAACAGGCACTTGGTAATACAGATGCTTAAAACTTAGTTATTTCATTAATTGCATAAGTGCCTCAGACTAAAATGCCTACAAATGCACTCGTCAGTTGCAAAAATGACTAAACTTCCAAGAACTTTCTATAACAAAGTGAACAAAGTGCCTGAAAAAGTAAATAAAACAGCATAAATAATAATATACTTTCGATTCATTATAATAATATTATGTAAATAAACATGACATTATAAAAATTACAAAATGTTGTTGTTATATAAAGATGATGTCTCGTATGATAAACGTTAAAAATCATGGTTTATTACATACAATTTCTAAGGCCCAAAAATACTGGACACTTAACATACTACGTGCTGTCTGAGAAAGAAAAGTTTACATGTTTTGAGGGGACCTGGTAGTGACATCTGCATGGCAAACCATCTAATCCACGATTATATGAAAGGATGTATAGAATGTACTAACGGAGACCTCAAACAACCTTAACATTAATAACACTAATACTAGAGACAGTGCTGGTCGTGGACTGTTCAGATAAAACTTGTATAGCTTGCATGAAATAACAACTAACTTGCAGGCATTGCAAGGGAATAGAATAAAAATATTATTCTGTGTTGATGCAAAAATGAACCCTAGTTGTACTTCCTTGCAACAATTTCTGGACTTCTAAGTGTGAGACAACTTATTTAGCATTTGCACGAGTGTATCAATGATGGACCTTGATAAATGCTACTAGTCTGATATTGGTACACTAGCTTTCAGCCCCACCTGACAATGGTGCCCGAAAGGAATCTTTCATCAGTGGTGACAATATTGTTTCTTTTGATCACAGTGGTCATAATAGAAATGTTGTATCTACAAATGTATACTTATGTACCAGTAATATGTTTAATAAAGTATGTAATCTACTTTAATGCTCGATCTCTTCGCATTGGATAACTATGAAACTGACAAATGAGATCAGATTACACTGTTTCTTATGGTGTCTAAGGGTCAAGTGTCTTTATAAAACATGCGGATTGAGAGAAATGTGACCCTTAAAATCTATCATCTATTTATTTAATATTTAAGCAATTTTGAAATTATTGACTAAGCAGTCTTAATATACAAAATGCCTTGAACATGTACATGCTTATCTTTTTGTAGACAATAATGATTAGGTACTATTTAGAAACTTGTAACTAGTTCGATTCTTCTCGTTGAACACTTCGATTTAATTGTTATAAGTGACATAGGAACACTAGTTAGACTGTTTTACCAAATGGTGAAACAGCTTTGTGAGGTTGAGAGTTAAAGTCTTTCCTGTAACATCTTTCTTTCTTAATGTTTTATTCATATATCATTATAAAGCTTTTTACCAACATCCCCAGTGCAATTATTTGCCCACTGTTTATTTCAGTGAGGAAACCCCTTAGTTTCTCTTGTTTTCGTTGTGTATGCTGTCTTTCTTATGACAAACAGTTATAACAAACCCTCATTGCGTATGACTATGTGGGGGGGGGGGGTATATGCTAAGGAACTGTTGCTGATCTCGTTTACTTTTCACACTCCTTTACATACACTTAAAGGTTTATGTACTAAAATTAAAAAGAACAGTAAGATAGTACTAAAATGTATTGAATAAAAAGTAATTACAATTGTAGATAATAAAATACATTATTCAATTATTTCGTACATCATATATATAATACTAGTCTTCAAGGTAAATATCAAGTCATAAACCAATAAAATTATGATTTATCATAAGCTGTTGGTTTGTGTTTTTTAAATCACATGATCTTAAATCAAGCAGGTTTTAACCGCCTTCTAAATATATTCCCATAATCAACCAAATGGTTGCCATAACGTTTACATATTTCAAGAAAACACCTTTTAAGCTAATAATTGATACTGATACACTTAACAACTTTTCTGAGTACACAAATTTCCCCTGCAGATAATTTCAACGGTTGTTAAAATATATAAACGCAATTTTGTGAGTCATTTATGGGATACTATATATTTCATGTGACACTAAAAACGTCAATATCTACCGTGTAGTAACCGACTTCCAAGATGCACGTGCATTTCGCGCTTTTTACTAATATGAGCCAAACGGTTTACATTTTCACCTTTATTTTGTACATGTTGATATCACCTAAACTTTCACTAGCAGTTAGTATGAAACGAATTAGCTTGAAATGAAGAGACCAGGCTATCGAAATAATACGTGCTGGCTCATCAGTTCGAGAGGTAAATTGACTTGAATTGCTAAGTCATATCTTGTTTGCATCATATTCATCACTGAGACATTCTAAGCATAGCTGCAATGCAAAAACATTCAACAATCGCGACAAAGTGAACCAATGTTTCAGCTTTCCCATACTTTCAAGCGTAAACCCTTGCGATGAAACGTTTAAGAAAGTTTTAGCAAACCGGAAGTGTTTAAGACCTGCCAAGCCAGATGTATAACGACAAGACGGCAAAATGGGCTATGATACCCCACGATATCATTCAGAACTACATAATCTCATTGCGAGCAAGATGTCTCGTAGTTATACGAGCTGAAGGTGGTCGTACTCGTTATTGATGTGAATTTGTACTTTGTTGGTGCCAATATTGTTAAAGCTAATAAGAAGTCAGTTAATTTTCAATTTATTTTTCGGTTTGCTAATAAATGAAATACTATTTGATGAACATTTTCTACAAATATTATATCAATAGCTTACGTATCAACCCAGTTATGACCAAATATATAGGTGTATACTTGAAAAAGTTGTTGTGTGTATTAAGTCAATATGTTTGCATAATAAATCTTATACTAGTGGATACACGATCGTTGATAGACCGCAATTTACAAAAGACACTTTGTGAAAAACAACATCTAATATTGTTCTTGTTTAAATGTCCTTTTCGGAATTTTACAGGCTCGCCCGAAACAGATAAATAACACAAAATGTATGAACCAAGCAGATGACATATATGCTCATTCTTTGATCGTTTGACTATTTGATCTCTTCTTCTACCAATATATTGAGCAGGATCTTTTTTCGATTATTTCATTTAAATAGTTTGAAGAACTTGCACAGAGTACAGTCACTTATACATACTGATATATATATTGATACATGTCAATGCATCGTTAATTTGAGAAAATGAAAAATAGATTAAACATCTTCAAACCGCTATCATGTAGATATCTGAACAATGAGCATTAACATAGATATTTGTCAGTTATGTTTCCTAGATAAAGTCCAAGGATATCCAACTGGTTAGCCGATCTTGTCAGTTGAAATCCTCGAATTGTATCATTGAATTCATACGTAAGGATTGTAAAACATTCTCGTGCCTTTAATGTTAATTAAGATAATTATAAAGTAGAGTGTTACAACAAAAATAGCTCTTAGCCAAAACAAAAGTTCGCCTGAATTTCAGTTAAATTAAATGGGTTTACAGAAAAGTATTCTTATTTTGCTCATTTGGAAAGTAATGGTGAAATCCCAGTTATACAATCAATTGGATTTGCCTACTTGAAGAGTACACAATAGCTAAATAACTAATGTTCCTTACATACTGCGTACCGATTAAGTATAATATTATCAATAATGTAATCCGTATCAAATTTCTAATCTTTTTTGCTATTACCCCATAACCAATTTCCATATAGATGCACGAGTAGCATTAGTAGTAAATTTATTAACATACAAAATGTAAAAGTGATATTTGATTACAATGTGTAATAAATGGAAAGTATTTTACAATGAATTATTCATAGTGAAAAGAAAAAAACCCACAAACATATGTTTTAGTGTGAGCAAATCTAAAATTAAAAAGGTACCCATGTCTTGCATTATTTAAACGAGCAGTACATAACTAAAGATTTCATCTGATCGTTTACGTTTGTTTCATTATAATCGATTAATTTGGTCTCCTTTGTGTTTTTGCAATATAAATAATGTATATCTCTATAGTACATACATAAGATACTCGAAAACAATAGGTCATTTTGAAATTTGCCTGTCAAAGTATAACATTCACAGCAAAAACTTTCTGAATCGATAAAATGGCAACTAAGATGTCGCAATTGTATCACAGTATCATTAAACAAAATTGCAAAGAAGCCAAGTATTAAATACCACAGTCAAACGCTCATAAAAAACATTTTTACAGTACGAGTATAATATAAAATAGCAAATATTCTAAACCCAAATACCTTATCGAGTAAAAATTAATATCATCACATTTAAGAAAACATGAAAAAATAAAAAATTTTACAACCATCATAATAATTGCACAAAGTTGCACATTCGCTTCAGCGGTATAAGAATGTTACACAAACATTGTATTGTGTAATCCACCATGCCTGCATGTGAAAACAAAATGTTGCTTACTCTCCTAAAATATGCCATTTACTATTCCGGCTATACACCTAGTATAGTCAGTATAATAGAGCAGTAAACATAAAAACAAATTCAATACACAACTTTCCGATCTCAATTCGTACAATTAACTTGTGCACAACTTTTTTATTTCATCTATATGCCTCAGTAAGGAGGCGTCAACTTGGTTTAGTATTCCTTTTAGTGTCAACAAGGTAAGGATATCAACATTGGGATCGACTTCGCATTCTTTTTCATAGTTCTTCATTGGAAATACATTGTGTCTAGGCAAACCAAAGATATCAGCGACCTGCAATAAAAGCAGGAAATGAAAAATGAAATATATGTAGTTACAATGTACGTTCAACTGTAATAGCGATGTCTCACACACCAGAAAAAGGAAAGAGTACTAATACAACAAATGTAGACCAAGTACATTGGTGAAAAAATAACTTTCCCAGTTACAAATTTAACAAAATTAACATTACTCACGATAAATATGGAACTGTTAATCTGACTAAAACTAAACACAGACTGAATACCAAAAATTAAATGGATAATATATAAATGTTGAACAAGAACAAGAGAAGACATATACAATACTAATTAATAGCTTTAACTGCTGTCCTAAAATGGATTTATACAATACAGGTTTCAATTAATACATTAAAAGTGATGAACCTTGCAACATATGTTCAAGCTAGATCCGACAATCTAGTTTAAGGAATGTTGATAACATCTAACAGGTAAGACATTCAAACACAATATCCTTTTATAGGTCTATCTTATAAGCAAACATAGAACTTTTGAAAAGCAATATAATTGATCTGGGATGCAAGAAATGTCTGATAATCGCATTTTAACCAAATTTATATGTAAATACACGCTATGCTATTTAGGTAGTGAACCATCTTTTACAATTCCAAAACGAAACTATTATATTATTAAATTATCCTGGACTTTTTGCACTGCCTTAATCGTGAATGTGTTATTCTTTTTTGTTTCAGTGTAGCCATTATCATTGTTAAACTAATGAACAAAGTATGAATATAAATATTCTCTTACCAAGGATACTGTATTAAACACTTTTTTACTCTTTGTAGCGTTTGATGCATCTTCGTTCACCAATTTACATAATTTGTCAGTTTTGGTAAGAACCACAACTTGAGGTATGTCTATATAAGATAAAGAAAACGTTTAAATTTATTATACTAAAACCAGTTTAAGAAACTTGAGTATTCAATAGCAAAATTAATTTACAGCACTTTAAAAGCATCGTCAAGCATCATCTACTAAGTCAATTAAGATCGGAAATTAATTATCATTTTTACACTGAACTTCTGAAGTTAATTAGGTTTCAATATATTTGTCTCCATTAGTCATATATAAATATACATGTTATTTCAACTGAAAAACAACCTCTTCGACATGTCTCCTGAATGAGGCAGCTGCCTTCATAAAACAATCTCCTAAACATCAAGCTGACAGGAATCTCCAGCTTTTCAAATATATTCAATATTATTTTAGAAGACCTTGTAAAAACAATATATAACAAAATGTATATAGATTTCTGTATGGTATATACGGAGTCGAATTTTATCCCCTATACCAACTTCGGTATCTATGGTTTGACATTTTCAGTTTTACAGCACACAAGACAATGAAATTAAACGCTTCCATTTCAAACCAAATAAGTATTCGTCAGCGACTTTTTGTATTTATTCAGAAGCTGATCAATGCTATTAAGTTATCCATAACATAGCATTACTAAATGTACATCATCATAAACCTACTAACAACTTTCATTTTTGTTCTTTAGCTAGTTAGTCAGTTTTGGCAACACCGATTCCAATACGAGATATGTAGTCTTATTTACAGTTTGTTTGTTTGGGTTTTACGGCGCACCAACACAAAAAAGTCATATCGCGCCTTATACAGTACCAGCCTATAAAAATATCTAATGATAAATTTTCATGGAAAGATGATACATGGAGCTCTAAGAAGCTCGATTTGTATCACAAAGAAGCATAAATACTACATGAAATTAAATTTGATAGTGAATCCAACATCGATGATAAAAAAAGAGTATTGATGTTAGATGACCAAGTTATCCAAATAGAAATATATCAAAAATATAATATATTTTACCATATTTGTTGGCAATCTTCTGCATTGCTCGTATATTATTGATTGTCTCTTGAATAGCATCAACTGCTTCTATTATACTTGCATCCATAACTATAACAACACAATGCATCTTGTGTAGGAGTGTCGGATCTTTAATTAAACCCGGACTATCTCTCATAACGGAACCACTTGGATCTAACTGTAAATTCAACCAAATAAAGTATTGTTTTAGTCTGAATTGACCTTTTGCTGAGGCTACTATAATCACACCCTTAGACAAGTGGCTAAAATGTTGAGCAAAGTGACAATTTGTGTCTAAAGACACGTGGATAAGTTCATCAACGTAACTATATGCTAATTATGTCATTGGTGGACGAATTATAAGCATTTGAGATGAAAGATCCGGCGAAATATCAAAAAGATTACTTACAAAATATATTTTTAATGCCGCATACCATAGTGCGTCCTCTCTGATTTGTATGGACTGGATTAAATGTACTTGTGTATACTATTAGTTATAAAGATTTTAGACGGTGTATATGGGTCCTTCTACACCGAGAGTACATAGCCGCGGGGTTATATGTAACTTCGAGGGGTTGAATACACCGTCAGAAATCTTTATTACAATTTTATAATACTTCAGATCCCTTTAAAATCCATCGACAACTCAAAAATGTACAAAAAACCAACAGCAGTGTTTTAGTTCAATTTCCCCGCTGGGCACCCCAATAATTTTTGTACGTTTGATCATGACGTCATAGTGGCGGTCAAGTTATGATGTGTTGTATGATTTACTATATGATATTTAAACGAATAATTATCATGGATAGAAGGATCGGAAAGTACTAGGATCTATTTAAAAAGAAAAACTGCACATGGACGATGGGGATGTATGGACTATATTGAGGAAACACTCGCTGACGTGATAAACTGTTAGGGCACGATGGAAATCGTTTTCCGAAAATAAAGCGAAGTCGAAGAGAAACTACATGGATTCATTTTTTAGAAAGATCGTTTGACCGCCATTTTCATTATTTATACTTTATGCATAGCTTGGCTTGCTTCAATGAATGCAACGCAAGTCAATCTTTGTATTAACTTTATAATGACTGGATAATTCGTAGTATTGAACACGGTCACAGAATGGAAAAAGAAGCACACACTGACACAGTGAATTAGACTGGAAGTTGATGTTGTAAAGCGTCACATTTTGGGTCCTTGATTTAAAATACTGTAAGTAATAGATTTGTTATTCATGTTGAAAACCCGGTGTATTTGATAAATAAAATGGCATCATTTTGTCTTATTTGCTAAGTAATGTCAAGAATACAAAGAAAATATGTTCGAATCGATGAACAAAATGGCGGACATTAGACAAGAATTTATGTTGAATTGTTTTGAGAGGCTACCTAAGGGGACAGGGTGTATATGAACTCACACACGGTGTATATGGATGTTTTCGCGTACTCGATCAGCCAATCAAAAGCCGGCAAATTTTCTTGAAGTATTATAAAAATATTACTACTAAACAATTATACTTTACATGTAGTATATCGCTTTACCATTTATTGTTTAAGAGCGAGTTGTGGTATGGTGTGTTGAACAGAAAATGGTTAATAAGCTAATGCGCCTGTTCGGTTAGCCAAAGTGTTAGCACGAATAAATGGATCGCTTTTCAGACGGTACATTCATATATATTAGGCGCTAAAACTTGATTAATTCTACGACCACTTGTTTATTTCTGCATCATGTTGTGCAGATGTCAGCAAATTCGGTACCATGTTTGTTTTTGTTGGGTTTGACTTCATGTCAATACAAATAGTGGTAATTTTAGGGTGACAGTAACGAAAGTGATGTTGAAAGCTTTGGCTTGGAGCTGTAGGCCTGTCAAGGGAACAAAAGAAAGATGTTTGACCACAAAAATACGACTGAAAATGCTGAAATGCAACATATATCTATCTACGTTCATTGACATTACCTCTTGGGATATGATGTTTCATTTTTGTACAGTATGGTGTGGTCTATTGTCTTATATCACATGTACATAGTACTGTATTGCAAGTATGGTTCGATTACTGAAATCTCATTTTTATCTTTTATTACAGAATTAGACATTAAAAAGCAGTGCCTCAAATTTATGAGAAATATTTACCGGGTATTTATCAGGAATATAACCTTCCAACAAAAGCTTCATGTTATCATCACTCATCAAGTGGTTTGATTCTAAGCCTTGTGTGTCACAAAATGTAAATCGTAAAGGATCTGTTCTTCTTGATGAATATATTCGATATCTTGAAAACTGGTTTAAAGCAAAACAACCAATGACAACGAATATAATATCAGTATATAAGTGTCAGTATATAAGTGCTTTGATGTCTACTTAAAAAAACCTTAACGGCAACTAAATCACAAATGAAAAAAGATCTATGATTATAGTAGAAATTTAAAAATTAAAAGTTGTAGTTAACTAAATAGCAGCACATTTAAAATAAGAATTGAATTATTATGTCCTGATATAAAAAAACAGTTGAAGCAAACAAATCAACGTAAAGAATATCCTATTTAGTTGGGATCGTCAGCTTAACAGAACTTATTAACTCGTTTTCTTTAAAAATGCAACTTTTAGAATTTATTCAAAGATATAAATCCAAAAATAGATGTCTGACTAGATATGAAATTAAAAGAGCCAAATGACATCTTTCTCTGACTGAGAAGGGGGTTGTTTATAAGCAACATAGTTGAGTGTCTAGACCTCCTGATAAGTTTTGAAAAAAAACCAGAGTTGAAGCAGTTCTTCACTATACTTAGTCTACAGCCTATAATTGTACAAATACATTATATATCAATAAACTTACCTTCAATGTGAGACTCTGGTCTGTGGACCCACTTAATGCTACATTAAATATACGATCTTGAAGTACTGTTTGCATTGTATTAAAGAAACTTGACTTTCCAGCACCTATAGGTCCCATCAGTAGAAGATTCACATTTGGAAACAGTGTAGAACTGTCATTGAATACATTTTCTATTGGAACATAATTCTCAATGTCATACCTTAAAGATTCTTTAGTCTAAAATTTGTAAAATATAATGGTTTTAATTGCGTATCATTTTGTAACACCGAAACTGAAAGGTTTTCATTATCATAGCATCCGTTCCTTTATTTACTTACCGAAAGCTACTTAGTGAATGGAAATTTAAATTGTTTTTTTACCACTAATTAACATCTTTACATTCAATTATTTACGACATATTCAACAAGTTCTATTAATTATATACGTTCTAACTGGTCTTTTTTATTTGTTTTATATAACTATGGTAACCAAAAAGGCGATGAAGCATCTGTCTAAAACGTCTATATTTAACTTAAAATGCACAAGCAATTTTACCTGAATTAGTAACGATGAAGGCAACATGGCATCTATGGACGGAACTTGTCTTAATGCTTTAATAGTTGGTAGTAATACTCTGAAATACAAATGTAAATGTTGACGTACTCAAATCAGATTAAAATTTACATTGTTTTTGGATCATTCGTGTAGTATTTTGAGACTGCGTGAGTCTTTCCAAATTTGTAAATGTAACTTTCAATACAGACAGTGTTAAAGTTTTTCAAATGAGTTAAAAGAATATTTCATAAGAAATAGTACACACCACCGAGAGCCTCCTGGTTCAATAGTGACCGACCAGTCAGCCCTGTAACATAACAGTGAACCGAAGGCTGAGGTCTACTTTATGTTAGTGGGCTGACTGGGTGGTCATTTATAGACCAGCAGGCCCTCAGTGGTTTGTGCTATTTCTTATATTATATCACACCACTTTTTCAACACTTGATGTTTGCAAAAGCAAAATAATAAATACTGTTACACATTTAAGAGCATAACTTTGTTTACACAATGCCGATTTTATTTTGTACCTTGAAAGTTACAACGTGGATACACGCCAATAAACAAGCGTTTAATGATTTTTATGATGTCAGAGGGCCATTATCATATCAGCGGACACTATCACATTATTACGGCCCGCTAAGTTTTATATATTGAATTTATCATATAGCTGGATTTCTCTAGAATGGTATGAGCAAACATACTTGTAACAACACTAAGATTGACTTGGACTTATCAAATCACTAACTTGATGCAAGGTTTATTACGCTTGTTTCGGTCGATACAACAACAATGCGCCTAATAAAAAGCAAAAGACAATATAAGATGTCCAATATCAAAATATAATTGAATGACACTCTGATAAGAGACTAAACACAAATCTGCATAATATAATTGCAGTTAGTCTGAATAGGTATTTAACACTTTATAAACAAGTTCTGCTTTTGATTTTCGATGACCTTGTCGAAATGTTTTTGTAGACGTGATACTTAGTTTAAATGAATATCTGATACGTCCAAACAATAGACTCTAGACATTAGAAAATGAATAACAATATATCTCTCACCCTGATACACAAATGAATCCGCATACAGTACATAACAAGCCTATCTGTACAAAACCAATCAAAATTAACAGTAAACCACAAGTAAACATCATGGCTGCCTTTCCTTTTTCTGTTTCCAACGCATGTTCGAGCAGCTCACGAAACTCATTTGCATTTTCTGGATAACCATACAACTGTGAACAAATAGTTAATGTAACATGAGTTAATTGTAACCTAATAAAAGCCAGAAGATATATTCATTGACAGTTGACTTGAAAACTTTTTAAACCATGAAGTTGTCAAAATATAACACGTATTAGAGACACAATAAACAGTTCAAACAATTCTGCTTTCTAAATTTAACTTTGACTAAGTCCCCATTTCTAAAAAGTGGGAAACTTTTAAAAGAGCACACTAAATCCATTTAATTTGATATACCCTTATGTTAAATGATCCACTATAGTTTTAGAGCTTAATTACGTGATTCGGAGTTTGTTATTTCTTAAATATGACTTCATCGTAAACATAATGTGATCAAATTAGTTTTTTAAATATTGAAAACCAAATTCTAGTTTCGGTTTCGATCTTCTTTCACTTTGAAATCCAATAAATAACAACAACAACAATCCTTCAAACCGGATTTATTAATGTTACACAAAGGCTTAACTATTAAAAGTAAATATTCAAAAAAAAACGCCATCACTAAATAATTTACAAATCAATAAGTTTGTGTCTACATGTGCAGCTGTGCGCTTGGTCACTAGATTTCGTGGGTATTTAAATCTGCCCCTTCATCACAGACCACGGACCACGAATTACAGTACCTTTCCGTCCGGCTATGGTATGAAACTTTGCAAATATGCCACATAAAGGAATACAATGACAGATCTAGCATGAGAACAAGGCGTGGTCCTGACATCATCTGTATCTTTAAACATGCTTGAAACAATTGCTAGAAATGGGACAAAATGGCAATAAGGTGACTTGGCGCTAAATTACTAAAAAACACTTTTTTCACCTAGGCATATCTAAATATTCTTACTAGAATTTTACTAGACAAACTTATATTTACATTCAGTTTTCCTTTTCTTTCCCATCTAATGTTGTTGTATCTCCAAGCTTCAGGTAATTGATCACTACCTGTGGAATGTAGAAGATCTGAAACAACAATAGTATAGTACACTGTACATGTAATATAGTACATGGTGTTTTAAATGTTGTTTATAGCGTAACTACATATATAAGTCATGTACGTATCACTGCATGGTGTTTTAGAACGTATTTCATCAATATTTTTGTCATATCAATTAATGAGTCTGTAATTGACATATATACTATAATTGGACGTAGAAAAAGTCAAAGAAAAGGTTAAACGTTTTTCTCTGACATAAATGGGTCTTAACACAGATATAATAAACGTTACATAATATGTATGTTTATAAAGTAAACTGTTGTAATCATCGTTTATTTTCATAGACAAAATGAACACACATCATGGTAAATTTCGTATAATATGGTCATTATACTTGTACAAAGAGCATACATGTATACAACATAATAAGTATTGTGACATTTATAACCGTACGGTTGTTTCCTAGTACAGTACAGTCAAAACGCGAACGATTCAAAATGTAGACAAGTAAACCGTAGACAAGTCAAAACGTAGACAAGTCAAAACGTAGACAAGTCAAAACGTGGACAAGTCAAACAATAGACGAGTCAAAACGTAGACGAGTCAAAACGTACACAAGTCAAAACGTAGAAAAGTCAAAAAACGTGGACGTGTCAAAACTTACACAAGTCAAAACGTATTCGAGTCAAAACATAGACAAATAAATTTGATCATCGTGTAGAAAGATTAGTCACCACGTAGACAGTTTACTGTAACAAAAGTTACCCTATTACAGTTTAATTATATAGTATAACCTCTCTTGAACAACACCCACTGGGAGAGTCAAAACTACGATTCCTAGGCAGGACTTAAATACCTTAGTGGAGATTGGTCATGAAACATTTTCAACCCCCTTCCTCTACTCTCCAATGCATCGGTTTGAAATATTCACTCGTTGACTTTTTAATGTAATGTATTCACTAAGCTGCAAGGGGGCGTACCCCCCATCTTTGTATCAAGATGGGCAGGTGTCAAGTTGTCAACCACTGACGCCGGTAAATGCTTAGTACTTAGTTAAATGCTTACACCCAGAGATCATGGCCTACTTAGGGACCGTAAGAACTAAGAAGTACATTTTATACTTGATCACAACAAAATCACTAAAACAACATTTAAATGTGGCAATATCACTTTACTAGTGCTTTGGTTTACCTCTCACAATGTGAAGCTATTGGTTATCAAAACTTATTGTTTTACAAAGAAGTTAAAGAACTGTTTAGTTCTACTTTCGATTTTGGAAAATAGGCTTCAAATGCCTATTGACAAGTTTTTTTTTCGAGTAAAATGCAAACAATAAAATAGAATAAAAAGATTTAGTAAATTCATTTAAAATAATATAAAAACCCATTTAAACAAGGTCAATCTTTAAATTATCATACAGTTCATAGTCAAATATAGCCTTGATACAGGGGGTTCCATCGACTTGCATATTTTACATATCTAAAAAAAGATATTGAGTGTTTTAAGTGGTTCTATAAATACACAAATTCTGAAAATTTAGCCATTCGCTACAAAAAAATAAAGTAAACGAGTGCAAACAACACTTGCAATTTCAATAACTGCAAAAATACTATATGCAACATTGCAATAATACTTAATATTTACTACATTGAAAACGAAAGTTGCAAATCTTAATTTATGCATCATTTTGCATGCATGAATGATGTTTGGACATTTTTTAATAAAAAGCAAAATATTACTGATATACTAAACCATGTTAAAAATTAATCTTATCTATAAAAATACCTGAAGATCAATGAAGTTAGTATTGCTACTACGATGAGAATACATTTACAAACAAACATAATTCATGAAACGGTCAGTGGAAATAGATTTCACACATTTATAAGACTTAAAATAGCTGGATGAATTCGATGTTCTAAATAAATGAATCATAGGTAAACTTACATTACAGTTCATCCAATAACCTTTCAAACCGTTTAATTATACAGATCTGAACAAAATAAAGTTTAATATGTTATTGATTCTTCATTCAATAGTCTAAAATACATTAAAACCAAAAACCTTACCTTCCTCCGCCATCTTCAAAAAATATACATATATTATGTGTATGAAAGTTTAGTTTCTGTTTCGAGTTTATTTTTAGTGTATATGTCACTCTGGGCTAGTTTTGGGAATTTCCAAAGTTATATTTGGTATACAAAATCTATTTATAGTCACGATTTTTGTAAAGTCAGTTTAGTATATGACCGTAAGATTTACTTCCCTTGCATAGGATATACTGCACTAAATTGTGTTACAAATACATGTATATTGTCCGTATAAGTTCCTTTCATGATTACTTTTATCAGCATGTGCAAGTGCTGCATGACTTTGTGACCAATTATTTACACATGATTAACATGAATGTTAGAATGCAGCACAAAAACAATGATTGGTTAAAGGTACTAGTTCAAAAATTTGGTTTATTTTTTTCTATAATTTCAAAATACCATTCAGTGTCTGTAATTGTGTCAAAAAAATTATCCTTAATATTCCAAGAAAAACTGACATAAAGGTTGTAAAAAATACATAATACACAATAAAAGTCACACAAAAATGCACTAAAACTGTCTATACCATAACATACGGGGTAGATATTTATTACATGAAACACCATTATTATTATAGTTGTAAGTCAATTTGCACTAAAATTGTCATCATCAGAACACTACTTTCATTACAATTTTTCCATGCAATTTTGATAGTTTTAGAAGAAGTTGATATTTAAGTTGAAATATGTGAATGAGTACCTTTAATCACCGTTATTTTCTCTCCAAGTGGAAATCAAGATTCTCGATCTGTCTAGTCTTGAAACCTCTTAGTACGAGAATGAATGAATTACTATTATCTGAATTGAGATCAACTACAGGTACTTAATACCGATCTATGTCATATGCAGGTCCTCGATCTTTCATAGAAATCTTATCGGAACCAATCAACCGATTAATAATTGTAATAATATTTATGTTCCACGGATATATTTTTAATTCCCGGAAAAATAGATGTATATAATGTTTTAATTGGTCCGAATAAGAAGAGACGGTTGCTGCATGCTACATTCTAATATAAATATCCCAGTAGAACATCCTGTATGAATTTTCACTCATATTTACTGTCCATATTGGTATAAAATGGCTGTGATGTTGTTTTATAGATGAACAATTTTCTGATATATAAAATCCCACCGGTTACATATACTCTGTAGTGCACTTAACTAACAACAAATCCCGGGTTTGTTTTCCCGGACAGAACCTATATATTTGTCGAATTAGGAAAATTGGACATTTTAGAAAAGTTGTCAACCACTGGCAAGGTACATAGGGTAGCATAATGGGATATAACTTTGAATAGAACACATGACAAATGAACGCCAGAATCATCTCCCTTTAGTAGGAATATGATAGTACACTTGGCAATAATTTTGCTGACATTAAATATTACAAAATACGCACTTATGTAGGTTATTTATATATTATAGTAATACATAAATCTCTCCAATGACAATTAGTTTTTGGTAAATTCATACTTGTAGTTGAAGTAATAAAACGCGATAAATATAGATGAATTTGGTAAGCATTAAATTCCCAACTTCAAGGTTTACAATAACACTGTTGAAGTGAACTGCAAAATAGAATCAAGTATTTAACTGATACAAATGTGTACAGTCTACGAAATTAGTGGGTGTCCGGTTGCCCGGGACAACCACTTTTAAGTTCGGACAACCAACAATTTCTTTTGGGCAAACAAAAGTATTCAAATGAGATATAGTTCTTGCTCTAAAAATGATTTGTTCAGACAAACACTTATATGTCCCAATTTCATAGTTTTTACTTGATTTTTTTTGTTGGATTTAACGCCATAGCAACACATTGTAAATATCATATATCGGCGGTCAGTCAACCTACTCACTGTTCCTAGAAAGGCTAAATCTCTGGATTCAGCTGTTAACCAACTACTAAGCGCATACTTTCGTCAGTGACTGACAACTGCCCTACATAATTAAAAAACATTGTTAGATGGGAGAATGGCCGTAGGAATAATTTCATGACCAAGCTTCACGAAAGTATGCCCCGCCCGGGAATCTAACCCACGACCCCTCGATCGGTAGACTTGCGTGCTACCAACTGAGCTAGCCGGTAACATACATTTTTAATTTCATTCTACAATCTGTATAAGTGACCCATGTCATTAATCATAATAAACGAGTCACCAAAAAACATTCAGCATGTAGTAATTTTAACTGCATTAATCAAACCTTGATATATTTTAGGGATAGAAATTCCCCCCTAGAATACGTGAGTGTATACATATTTGAATTTTAAATGAATTTTAATGTTATATTGTTTCTTATGACGTTGATATATTTATGATTCTAAGAATAAGGATTATCTGGTTATTGTTTATTTCCAATTGTGTTAAATATTTAACCAACCTATCTATTTTCTATGTAAAATAGAATACAGGGACTTTTGTTAAAGATTTTAAAATGATATTTATTACCATGATAAATGGATTATGTATACATTTTTTATTTCATATTGTATTTATTAATAAAAGAGTTTAGACAATAAACAAGTTGGGGACTGAACAAGATTTAGAAACAAGGAAATTAATGCGCTTAGTGATTAACAGTTGCAAAATATCGTAAATTCCCAAGACCCTACATTAACATAATATTTTAGTTGAATTCAGACCAAATATACAAAGTGAGCTTAAATTATCAATATCTTATCATTACGGAGGCTGGAGTGAACCGAAGTTTTGCATAAAAGCAACAATATTCGAAAAACAGTCGTGTACGCGGCATAACATTTTTAGTATGTTACATAAAATATAAAAGTATTTCATGATAAAAAGTCTATCGTGTAAATAGTACGTTCCTTTACTGGAAACATATAAAACTAAATACTTAAAGTCATTTAAAAGTTATAATTTTTCTAAACAGGATTTTTGTTAACCAAAATATTTTGATGAGGTTTTGCAATTAAAATATGTTGGCCGATTTTTACGATAATTTGAGAGAAACTGTGAGATCGGCGGGAGTTTTTATACGCGTAAATATACGAATTTCGTAAAACTTAGAGTTACGAGGTTTTGCACGCGCACCGACGATACACAGAAAACTGTATCTAAACTTATTCGGGAAGTAAGAACTCGTACATTTTACAAACACGACACACATAAAATGTTATGGAAAATACAATTGCATGAAAATAATACATATATACTATATAGTTAAACCTTATCTAATATATACATTTTTTCTATTCCTTGTTGATTCAATGATAAACGAAAAAGAAAAATAATTCTTACATCAAGGCTGTAGGATTGATTAAACCTCAAGATTTATATGAAATATGTACATTTTACTCAATATTTTAAGTGCTTTCTGCAGCGATTCGTTGCAATCTGTTCATCAGACTTCAGGTTATGCAAACACAATGCAAGCTAGAATAAATATTTACATGTTTTAGTTAAGAGTGTCTTTGAGACATGTGTGGCTAATTCAAGATTATTAAATATCATGTGACCAATCTACTAAGTTCAGTGATACCAAACCTGTACATTTAAACATTGAGCAAGGGCATAGATGAAATGCCCAGAGATCAATCTCCGTAAACAGATATCCTGTAGAGCGTTGTCATACAGGATCTCTAAGGTTCGCTAGGAGGGTCTCGTCGAGATGACCTTTGTGTCGACCAATCAATGCGTAGCTTTAATCTAGGCGTAACACTGTTAATAGCATTTTGATTTCGTAATTTCTATTTTTAGACCGAGGTTTGCAAGCTAATTTCATGGTGGAGTTATTAATAGGCTGTGATTGGACGGCTCATTTAAAATTGCGTGACGTAGACGATGTAAACAAGTTAGTAAACATACTGATTAAGTCATGAATATTATAATGAGAAAAGATCTCCTGAACGTGACCCTTATAACGAAACAGCCAGATCTAGCGAGTAGGCGAGCGGAAATTTTTTTTCCGGAATTTTCATATCGATGGTGTGGGTTTCGGTTATTGGCTCCAAATCGTGCGCACAAAAATTGAATCGATCAATAAACTAGGTCATGTGCATAAATAGGTCATGTGCATAAATAGGTCATGTGCATAAATAAGTTGTGAAGAGGATTCAGAGTAAAGATTTTACATGTCAGATTATTTAGGAACTCTCGGACAAAGAATTGTAGCAGTTATTTATTGCACTAATTTAATCGTCCATATTTTGGCTGCTACAAGAATTTGACGAAAAACAAGTGTTTATTTTTCACATTCTGAAAATCACGAGATATTTTTATAGCGCAATGGTAAGTTACATATCCAGTTTGCCAATGAAGAACGCACTCATAAAATACGCTTGGTTTAGCCGGATAAAACGTTCACATTGGTGAACGTGTATGGTAAGACAGCCCATCAAAACATTCAAGATAATCAAATAAAAGCTATAATTGTGAATTAAAAAAATAAGTTGATATATCATGTTTCAATTTTATTATGTAGAAAACCACGCCACATGTTCCTTAGTTTTAATAAGCCAGAAAATACAGATTTTGTTAATTAATCCATTGATTAGCTTCAGTTAATCATTAACAATGACAAAACGGGAGATATCGTCTCCTAGAATACCATTCTGTTGAATCACATTTTTAACAATGATTTCTTTTTTGGTATTCATTATGGATAAAAATTAAATTAATGCAGAAATATGAATTATGTTTAGACATTAATCAGTCATTAATCATATAGATAACTATCATTTTTGAAACACCCCCTCTTTTTATTAATGTGTCATATTGTAGACTAAAATGAAACAGGCGTCTTAGAATATCAGCCATGTAAACTGAACCATAGACTTTTTATGCTAACAAGCTATGTTTTAATATACAATACATCATAACGCTCGATTCTGTCAATTTAGAAAATTTAGCGTTCTTTATTAACATATTTAACTGACTTGATCTGTCAGAACCTCAGACAGTTGTTCGGTAGATAAGACTCACAGTGATTAAACCATTTTTCATTTATCAATGGTATTAAATCATTAAATTACAACTCCTAATCATCCCCCATAAATTGTATCCTGTAATAAGCCTCAACCACTGTAAGAAGATTTTGGAACATTATTTAAAACTTTAAACGTACTTGTCAAAATTGTTATCATTTTTTAAATGCACGATAGCACACCGACAGGCTAAAGATGCGGCTTGTTTATGACAGATTTAAAATAACAATACGACAGACAGGTAATAAATACATTAACGGCGCCCATTGCACTTTACCATTTTTCAAACTTTGGGTTGACCCGATTGTACATGCAGTGGTTGCTTTACGTTTTAAATCGTCAATCTGAATAGGTTAAATTATTGTAAACATGAATAATGGCTATATTGGTTCAAAGCAGTAAAGAATTTTCGTATATGTATCCAAACACCAAGAACCAAACTACTCGCAGCGGTTACATCCCGTGATTGAAAGTAGCGAAGGATAAGTAACCGGTAAGGAGTTAGGTCATGGGCCTGACTACTAATCGGTTTGATTATACTGGAAATGCTTCTTCGTTCCACCTACCTTTAAACGCTGAAAATGAAGAAGTACATAGGGGCGGATCCAGGATTTCTTTCTAGAGGGGGGGGGGTCCGAACTTTTCTAGGGGGATCCGAACCTCGAACCACAACTACATTATACACATTTTGCGGAAAAAATGCAACATATTGATAATAAAAACTACATTACCATTAAATCTATGTTAAGCACCGAGAAAAATTGCTTCATGCTACTTAAGAATGACTTACAGACAATAAATACACTAATGGACAGGAACGTTTTCCAAATTCTAGGGGGGTTCGGACCCCCCTGGCCCCCGCTGGATCCGCCCATGGTACAATCGGTAGTCGGTGCAGTTAGCATAGAAACTCACCGAGAAGTTTTGAATGTAAATATTATAGAACTCCGAACAGATACTAGACAATGTATGCTTACATTATATTTGCTATGTTGTATACCATGTGCAATGCTCTTTTATTCTGAATAAACTATATAAAGGTTTTAATATCTGTCCAATGAAGATGAAAAACGTATGTAACAAAGAGGTGTCCTGCTAGATTTCAAGCAATAAGCAATTGTAACTTGCTGTTTTGGGTTTAAGTTTTTGTTGAGTTGTGTCCTTGCCATGATCAAATTAGGTGCCGATATCTAAATGAAATAACTAATTCACACTACATGCATGTATTGTATGGTGGCATATTTCTCCCAACAGATAACCACATAAATAACACATTACTGAAGTGGTTAACTAGTTACGGTAACTAGTTAACCACATAACTTATTTAACTTAAAAAGTTAACCAGTTGTGGTAACTAGTTAGCCACTTAACTAACTAGTTGATTAAGAGGTTAACTAGTTACGATAACTAGTTAACCACTTAACTAAGAAGTTAATTAAGATGTTAACTAGTTACCGTAACTAGTTAACCACTTAACTAAATTAACTTATGAAGTTAACTAGTAACTGTAACTAGTTAACCTTTTAATTAATTAGTTAGTTATGTGGTTATCTGTTGGCAGAAATATGCCACCATAGTATTGAAAACCGAACTTTACATCGTTCGATATTAAGTCACTAGAGTTGAGACAAGGTACATAATTATTGTATTATTCTTGGAAAACAGGTTGCTGCCTCCTTTTTTAACTAGGTACGATCCTTAGCTAATCAATTTCTAATTAGTTTTCCATTCTCGTCTCAAATACGCTGAGACACTGTATTATGACCATGTTACAGTTTATTTGCGGAATCGACATTTAAATGTCTTTGACACTAAACATATATACATAATACAATTTGTAAATAAAGAAAAGTATGTATGCATGAAAAAAGAAAAATGTACAAAAACATGAAGTACACATAGCAGATCATTCTTATAGGCACATATAATACAACTACATGAATAGTACACAACTATAACCAAAAGTTACATCAAATAGACAATGTTACTTCGATGCTTATTTCATAAAAATTGACATTGAAATTCATAAGAATTGACTTTGAATTAATGAGAGCTGAAATTGTTCAGCAAGCGATATACGTACATAGTATTAGCTACAGCTTTGAATGACTATCCCCTCTACAAAATATAAAACGTACAATAACGGAAAATAATATGTAAATTGAATATGAGACATAACGGGTATCGCCCTTACGAAATGTTAGCGTTACATGTCATAACGCTTCCCGGCTGTCAAGTGAATGTACAAAATTAGAAATGATACAAAACCTAGAATATCTTTTAATGATAGTCGTGGCTGAAACACGAGAAGCTATGGAAATTAAATTAAATATCACGAAACGTGAATTGTTTTCAATGTATGCGAGGTTTTAACATTCTGTAAGTGTTCAGTTAATTTGCATAATCTTTCACGCCTAGTCATGTGATCTTATTAAAAATGTTACGCCAATGACGTAGTTGATGCCACTAAATTTAATTAATCAAATAAAATGTAGTTTTTATTACTTTATCATTTGTTAACTTGAATCGGTTAAACTGTAAAGTCATAAATATCGGCAAGAAAAAATGAAACACTTGCTATTAGTCGATATTTTTCTTTTGCGTCTATGCATTTAACCCTCCTTCGAGGTGCTTTTCGGTTGGAGAATTTTAATTATCATAATTTATGTTGCAAATCACGACATATGATATTTATTCACTTCCTAGTGTTTTATATGAAAGCAATGTTTACAAATATTTGTATAAAAGAGTAAAGTTTCATCGTTAATTAAAATTTACAATTTTTGCCAAGTTGTCTTTTTACCATATTGATTTTCCTAATATTTATTAGCATTCATATAAATCTACTGCACCTTGCACATGTTAACGAAAATTAACATTTTGTTCATCTATTCTCCACTCGAATTTGTATTATATAATTAATACATTCTATTTTATATCACTAGAATTAATTTCACGTAAGTGACTTCTGTGACCACCAAAGAATATGAGAGAAAATTATTCGATTCGTCCAAATATTTGCCAAATTCATATTTTGTTATTAATTAAGTACAGGGTGTCCCAAAAGTAAGATAACACTTTGAAATATCTATATTTTTGCTTTCTATTCGACTATTTAGATGAACAATACACCATTTTAAAGGGAAAATTATGAAGTTTTTATATTTTGTAAAATCGACACTAAAAATTGTAATGTTCAGAAAACGTTAACAAAATTGTGAGCAAGTTTCAACATATCGGATCGTTTGCTGATGCCCTGAAATCCGGTCGACCAAGAACAAGCAGACGTTATGAAAATGTGAGTTCTCTTCAGGATTTGTTAAGTGAGAGTCATAACCGATGACTGTTGCAATCGTGTTCGTGCGATAATATTTCTCCATTTTAAGAGGGTGTCTCGGCTTTACATGATACTGATGCACGTGTTTGCACGGAAACTTAATACACCAGTACAGGTTTCGTTTATGTGGTTAGAAATAATTAGTATTATGTAGAAAATAATTAATTATTCAAATGTGCAGGACGTCGAATGTTTAGCCACCGGGTTATGACAAAGACAAGACCAATCCAACTGTATCTGCTTTTGACAAATATATTTAGCGTTTGATTCTCAGTCTAAATTGAGACTTATTGGCTATTTTGATATTGTGATTTTTATCAAATGAAAGTTAAAAACCCTGTAGTTATAGATGTAATTGCAATAGGAGAATAACATGTAAATGTGCATATTAATTATTGGCGGACTCCTTTATTTTACATACTAAACTAAAACGTCTGTTTCTCTATGTGACATAGAGTTACAATAAGAAACCAACAAAGTTTCATACATTTTGAAATGTAAGTGACATAATCTGTCAGTTAAGCCCTAAACTTCATGCACTTTAATTTCAGACAGAAAACGTTATAAGTTGAGACATCATTAAAGTTATAATATAAATCGTAACATGTATTTGAGTAGTGCAGTTGGTAGCGCGTCGGGATTTCGAATCTAGTATCCGTAGGGGATATGGATTCTAATTCCACCCAGGGTGTTTATACCCTTCCATGAAAATTTGACAATAATGTCAAATTTTCCTCCATTATTAAGTTATATGGGAAGTTCCCGGCTTTTGCGAATGGGAAGGTATTTATTTAATTATTTACTGGAATTAACGCCGTGTCAACACAATTTTAGGTCATTTTACGGCGTCCAGCGCACCTAACCTAGCTTTCCTGGACCATTGTCTATAACCAGTACTCACCTACCCTTCCACAAGGCCGGAAACTTCTCCATATTATCTAATCAATGGAGGAAAATCGACATTATTGTCAAATTTTCATGGAAGGGTATAACCTCCTCGGATGGGATTCGAACCCGCACCCCCTCGGGCACGAGTATCCAAACCTCGGCGCGCTACCAACTGCGCTATCGACCCGGGTTGCGAATGGGAAGGTAAGTACTGGTTATAGAAAAGCTAGGTTACGTGAGCAAGCCGCCATAAAACCATAGCACGGCTTTAAACCAAGTATAAAAATAAAAATAAAAAACATGTATTTGAGAAGGTTATTAGTTTCATTTGAGAAGTAAAACTTTTCTATATATATTGAGCTAGACAGTCACGTGACACGATAGGGATGAATCGACAAACCAGGTGTTATAAGATAATTAGATCACAAGAGTGGTTTATTAAAGTTAAATTTTACTAATATTTACTTTATACTTAAAATGAATAAGAATTATAAATATAATGTTTACATTACTAACAAATATGTAACATATACATTGATTAAGAAAATGTATTATTTCTTATTTGGTGATAAAATTGTTAGAAAATACAAAGGAAACTCTCCTATTTTATTCCAAATATCTTGGGCTTTGAATAAATCAGAATTTTAATAGTTACAATCTATTCATAACTAAGACACTTGTAATTTAGTGAAGAACTCCTATCAATATTTTACTTGCAATAGATTAAATACTTGAGATGTGCCGTACTTTGCTTAAGATATTTATACTTTTGGCACATGTTAGCACCAGCGATTTCTGAATGATAAGGGCTTGCAACTATTTGGATAGGGTACTTGGATTTCTTTAGTCGATGATGATGTGAGTGAATAGTTACATTTTTTATGTCGATCGGAGATGGTTACTTGCAAAAATTATGTAATATTTGAAAAGCTACTTCAGGTATCAAGTACTTTTTAAAAGCTAATAATAAATATCAAATTTCGATTTTACAATTATTTCGGTTGATTTTAATCACAATAAATTTTAGAGAATGGGGAAAGTTACGTATGTATCTTCGTCAGGTAGGCTTTCACCTTTAGGATCTCCTAATGAAAAAAAATGAAAAAAAATACAACGAATTAATAATAAAGATTTTGACGATGGAGTGTGTATTTAAAGAAAATAATTTCAAATAAGGAATTTTTGTTATTCAAACTAGTGTGAAGGTTTCACGATGAATTATGCATGAACTCATAAAATACCCAACAAATTTTAGATTGTCAACGAAAAAACTAGATTGCTACAAAAGGTACAATGTACAATTGCATATGTATATATTTTGTACTTAAATGGATGCTCGGCTTCCCCATGTTTAGTAGCGGACTGTGGCAAATCGTCATAAAATTTTGTCGCGGACGATTTCATTCGGCTGTGCGTGCGCATTTAAAGAAATAATTACTACTGCAATTAATGTAGTCCGCATTACGCGTCAACAAGCAGACGATTATAAGTACATGTATATATCTTATCTGGCTTATGTAAGGTAAAACAAGAACCCTAGGTCCATGGATAAAGGTCCCTTGTATCCTTTCCGTTTGTTGTACAATGTATAAGCCATATATTCCACCAAAACCCCATGTCTGACAGGGCTTCTAGCGCCTTGGTTGGGTTACAAATTATATTTATATGTAAAGTAAATATCTCTATACCGCAGTCAGCAATGGTCAATAATTTATCAAAGTATATAAATATAGACCGACAGGTATAAAAAAAAGAGTGGTTTCCATTAAAACGGGTGGTTAAGGGTACATCTAAAGGGACACATGGTCCTTTAAGAGGTCGATGCTGAAAGGCTCAAAGTTAATTCGAGATTAACAGGCAACATAGTACGTGGCACATATGCCTGAGTTTGGATCCCCGGACGTTTTACCTCTACTCAGCAATGCAACTCAGAGTGAGGAAAATATATAAACCCCCGTATGTATTATAATGTTATATTGCTTCTTTTGATAATATAAACCAGTGTGATCCACTCTTTGCTATGTCTTATTTCGAAATAATTTTAAAGACGTTTAGTATTCATTATTGCAACAAAATTGCTGAGTTAAGAAAATATTACTTTAGATGCATGCAAAGAAGGTTCTCAATTTTTATCCAAAATGAATTTACAGATCTATATAACATTTGCAAAGGTCAAGGGGTTTTCATAATTTCCTAATAGTCAAATAAATTATTACAAGTATGTTCTGGGTTTATTTATTTTTCGGCATCGTCGTTGAATGCTGGTTGAGGATTGAGACCTATTTAAAGGTTGCAAGTAGGACGTTTGTTGACAGACGCTGCAAAAACTTCGTAAACAGACAATGTCAACTTTATCAATAGCCGTTTACGAACAATTTTGAGTACGTTTAACTTTAAATAAACTTCTTTACAATGATTATTTCTTTGCCTCGGTGGAAAGTTCATCTAATTTATTGAATTCTGCAAACATGGACGGCTGGTAAGAATTTGAATACAGATCAGAAGTCGATTATTCTCAACAAGACTTGATTCCTAACTTTAAATGCTTCAGAGTATTATCTTTTAATCAATCAAGGTTCGTAGACGATCTAAAAACTGCGTTTTAACACCTGGAGTACTTTGCTAGTTCAAACATCTCGAAAAAAACATTAGAATAGTGAATAAAAGAATGAGACGAGTTCCTTATTTATATCCTTTCATAAAAAGTACATAAAATATCGAGTAAATAGATAAATACACTTCTTTTTTCTATTTTGATTTAAATTTGTGATTATTTAACATGTCATTATATGACGTCATAAAGGGTCGTTAAGTCATAAGTGCAACAGAAACTTATTTTTAAAATTAAAATTGTGACTACAGTCGCGTATTACTGCGCTACGCATCAATTACACTAGTTTTGAGCGGTTTTGAACACATTTGCACTCATCGTATCTCGGACATTTAGAAAAGTGCAATTGTATCCCATACTCGGTCACGATTTTGTTCACGATTCGACTTTGAAACTGATACGTGTATCCTGGGCTCATCTCACGGACCCTGGTAAAAATGTATAAGACCGTACGGGTACGCAAGAGTTCGTACGAGTCCTTGCGGAGCTTGATCGCGCGGCACCCGTACGGCGCCCTCAGGGCTATTTTTATGTTTATGGGACTGTAGCTTTAGTCACATAATGTTAACAAGTCTCATTCCAATCGGAACAAGCTATACTCGTATGTAATGAATAGTGAAAATATAAGAATAAATGATATCGATGTTGAAAAAAAATATTAATACTAAATTAAGTGTCTACATTTGTATAAATTTCAATTTTTATCAAATGACAACACAAAACATGTAAGAAAGCGTGCACCTAGAGGGCTATTAATTATGTTATTGTTGTAATTAATGACATCTAGTTTATGAATGTTTTATTTGAAATTAGAGTCTAGTTAATTGAAGCAATACTAACATTATTCTAATCCTTAAATCTCAAAATTTACTTTTTTCCTGGCAAGAAAACAGAAACTGAGATATTGCAATTGTTATTAAATCAAGATGCATGATATGAAACGATCGGATTACATCGACTCGCATTCAGCGCTCATTGAGAACGACAGTATTAATTTAAAAATGTGTAATTAATTTATAGCTTAATGATACTAGATATTTAAAGCAATGAAAAGCGCATAGATTTTGAAACCCATAAAAACTGCACAGACTGAAAGAATGTATTTTAAAATGTGCATTAAAATACAAGAAATGAACGCTACCGGAAGTAATTCATGATAAAGAAGCAATTCCATGAAATTATCTGTCTAATTTACCATAGAATTCCTACAGATTTATGTGAATAATTTATATCGAGAAATTGAATAACTTTTTGATCACATTGTAAAGTTAATTGTGTTTTGTTCCATATTTTATCTGATTGTGGATAATATAACAATCTTTGAATATTAAATTGTTAAAATATTGTGATCAATGTATTGTCAGACTAACATTAAAGCCACCATACGACGATACATTCATTTAGAGCATATACGAACACTGATGTATTAAATACACAGTAAACACGTCAATTCATTTTGCTATTGAGGTTTAAGTTTGACTTAGTATCACTTTGTGAAAAAAGGTGGATCCTTATATTAGATTGTTAAATAAAAATGATCCAAAATCGTTTTCGAGATGAATTACGTAAATTAGAAGGAGTTTTCTTCTTCCACACGTCCCTATCCAAAACAGTATGATCAAAACTATAGTAAATCTTATTTCATACTCAATTCACTTTCACTTTGAGATACAATAAATACATTAAACATATTCAGGTAAAATATTCATTTTCCAGGCCCGTAGGAACAGAGGGGCTACGGGGGGGGGGGGGCTTAGCCCCCACAATATTTTCAGCAGTTATAATGATTGAGGATCTTTATTTAATCTGTCTCACAAAAATCAATATTACAAACAATTTTAATAGAACAAGATGCTCAAATGCAGTGTAAAGTTGAACTTAAACATAAGTACTGTAACATTATGTTACGTTTTCTTTTTCTTAAAATAAATCTCAACAAATTAGCCCCCCATCTGAAAATACTTCTTACGTGCCTGTTTTCAAAAAGTTGCTTTTTATTAGAGGAGTTCGAGATAATATATAACTCGTTTGGACCGAATAAATATCAGTTTTCTTTGCAGTCTATGGACTGAGTTTGTATTGGTATAGGGGCTTTAATGTTATTGCTTTAAATGTATTAGATGTAGGATTTTAGATAAATTAACAAATTGTTTTAATGAGGATGATCAACTTTTAATTGCACAAAGACTGGCTCAACGCACGTGTTCCATCACAAAAATGAAATAGTATTCTGAAGTAAAATAAAAAAAAAAGATAGGAAAACGCATAAAGATACTGTATAGTTAATACGCCATAAATTCTGTACAGGATGAAACAACATATCAAGCCATCAGAAATAATCTTTTCACATTTAAAAAAATGGGTTTAGATTGACATTGTAATTGTTATTTTATTGTAGACTAATTTATGGATTAAGATAGTTATAACAGATTTTAATATTTTAAAAAAAGATACAATGCTTTAGTCTTTACTAAGAATTGTTATATACAATAATATAAAGTAATTTTGTAAATTCTTCAAATTTGGTAAAATAAAAAAATCATACATTTGCTACATTGTAAAATGTATTTATACATGTAGATGGCACCATCAATAAACTCGTTAATTTTGTATTGTCTTCAGGCCGCCTGAGATAATATTTTGAAAAAATATATCGATCAGTTTGTCGTAAGAGTTTGAAGAAAATGTTTTTTTTTTCTCAACTGCCGAAACATAAATAATTTCATGGTGACTTTATGTGTTGAAATGTTCGTAGACGAACAATCGTAATATTCCAGAAACGTTCGTCAAGATCGGATATAACAGACGAATAGCTTAGCTGTTAAATGCCTGCTTGCTGAACCAACGTCGCTTTCGTTTCGATATGTAAGCTAAAAAAAGAGTGACCGTGAACTATTCAAACTGTCAATTGAGAAAAAGTCGGACTATTTCTACAAAGTATTTCCTGTTATTAGTTTTATGAGGTGTAAATGAAATAGGTAACTGAGAAGAGCTGTCTTAAAAAGAATTTCGTGGATCAAATTTAAAAACGGTCTAGTTTAGGCTTTCAATAGAATGATTGTGAAACCTGACTATGTGGTAATAACCTTGGTGACATTTATACGACATGAGATCAGAATTATAAATGTATTATCAACGTCTCTCATCTGACACTTCATGCCCAAATTTGGACAATATTCCGTTAAGTATTTATGAAGTAACTTTTTAACAATGAAAACTTTATTTATTGACGATAAACGGTTGAAATCTGACATTTCTTTCATTCTTTTCACATTTCTTTGTATAACTTATAAGATTAACTGGCATTTTTTTCACGAACCAGTTCGTTTTCTCCTGTAATATTGGTCACGAAGAAAATGCGAGCCGCATAAGATGCTACATTTTCCCGCCAAATTTTTGCACGGAAATTTCCCGGTTTTTTCTATTTTTACCATAAAAGTGGATCTACATTTAAAAATGTTGATTTTCCATTCTGGTAAACGCGAAACAACGAAAGAATGAAGACAACGACACAGAGGTTGGGTGACTAAAAAACTATCAAGAAAAAGTGTTAAATATGATGACAAGGACGAAAAGGTACATTGACGAAAACACCATGTATGATGCAAATATTTGTGTTTTCGTTTCTTGTGTTTTTTAACGTTTTTACGATCATACTCTCGCGTCTTCGTCGTTGTAATTTTGTATAATATTTTTCATTTGGTGCATTCACGTTTTTGTTAAATTACTTTTGTATTTTCGCCTTCGCGCATTACAGTTTTTGCATTACAAATCACTTGATTCACAAACGGCCCTAAGTAAATGGCCTTAACGCAACATCGTATTTGTAACAATACTAGTTTGAAAACTAGAATGAACCAGCTGTTGCATTTCTTTAAAAACAAATTAAAAATTATATTTCTTTATAATTATATTAAAGCAACGAGAATACAATCGTAGAAGATGTTGAAATAAAAATACAGTGATTATTTATTATGGTCGTGTAGGCAACACTTGTAACCAATTTCAAATTTTACTGATAAAATAGTAATATAAATACATTGCGTCATTATCTATTATTTCATTTTATGGCATATGACAACATCATTTATTTACTGCTACTTTTGTATCAGCATATTAAATGACAATTTCTCTATTAATCCATCATTGATAAAAACTCAAATCTAGAAAATATAATGTTACACGTTCCTTTATTCAATAGGGAGTTTAATGGGCCATTTGTATAAAAATCAAGCCTAGATTAATCACTAAGATCTTTGTCAATGTTTATCGTGTTATTGAAAGCCAGAATCAAACAAGACTGGAGAAGTGAACAACGTTTTTCAATATAATTTCTCAAGTTACAAATTATAAATACAATTGTTATCATTTACTGTGGCGGAAATTCAACTCAGATGCGGTAAGCGTATTAACTAAGTAAACACTGTCTAATGGTAAAACAATCTTCACTCGTTTTGATTCTGTGACACCTTCGACATGAAAACTGTCGGTCATTTTTCAAACCACGTGATTAGGAAACATCTGTATGTTTCCACTTTATCAATAATTGAAATCAAAGTTTTAATTAAGACTTGTTCTTTATGACTTTCTCATATGTCTGACGACTTACAGAATTACTGTTGGTGTGAATCAGAACAGTGTGAATGTAATGCTGTTGCTACAAAAACATAATGTATGCAGTTCTTTGTTAGATTTAAAAAAACACCATGTTTGCAATACCCGATTGCTCTGAAAGAAAAAAAAACATTGTGTACGCTCTAATCTGTTGATAAAAACAAAGACATCATGTTTCATGATCTGAGAAATAAAAGTTTGTTCCGTTCTGTTCTGTTCTGTTCTGTTCTGTTCTGTTCTGTTCTGTTCTGTTCTGTTCTGTTCTGTACGCAGTAAAGAGAAAACATCATATATTCTCTGCTCTGTAAAATATATGTAGCCCTTTCTTAGTCTATATACAAACACAACATGCATGTGGTACAACATGTATATCAGTTTAATAATAAGTTGTATCAAGCTCAATGACAGTGTATGCAATACCTAGTTGCTCATAAAGAAAACATCGTGCTTACAGTACTCTATTAGTCTAAATAAAACACCGCTCTTGCAATGCACTGATGCTCTAAATAAGAAAAATAAACACCATTAATACAATACTCTGATAGTGTTTATTTATTTATTTATTGGAGTTAACGCCGTGTCAACACAATTTTAGGTCATTTTACGGCGTCCAGCGCACCTAACCTAGCTTTCCTGGACCCTTGTCTATAACCAGTACTCACCTACCCTTCCACAAGGCCGGAAACTTCTCCATATTATCTAATCAATGAAGGAAAATCGACATTATTGTCAAATTTTCATGGAAGGGTATAACCTCCCCGGGTGGGATTCGAACCCGCACCCCCTCGGACACGAGTATCCAAATCCCGGCGCGCTACCAACTGCGCCTCTGATATTGTAAAGAAAACAGCACATGTATGTATGCAATACACAATTGGGTTAAACAAAATACTATGTATCAAGTACTATGTACCTCTAATAAAAAACAACATGCATGCAGCACTCTGTTGGTTTAAATTAAAAACCACAACCACCACGAGTGCATACTTTGACAAAACACAATGAATGCAGCAATGCACAGTTGATATAAATCAAAATCTCCATGGAAGGAGCATAATGTAATTTTCAATGAAATGCATTATTTAATATTTAATGTATCCAATGAAGAAAGTGTTTTGTTTAAGTCTGTATTTTAATAATAATGGTCTTAATTCACAAAGCTTCTCAGATCATTTTACTAATTACGTATTCATAGAAGTAAAATATTATGATAAGATTGTCTGTTTATTGTTCGCAGAATGATTTAATTCCACGTTGTGATTTTTCTAATTATGAAATATTCATTGAATGTTTCAAGGCGTTTGGAATACAAATGAAAAGGGAACAATGCTGTAATGCAAAGTCATGTGCATTTTCTGTGGATATGAATACAAGTTTGTGGTGATTTAGCGGTTTGTCTTTTAGTAATAGGAATAAAGTTTATTTTACAGTTATTGGTGTGGCAGTATTTATAATTCAAGAAGTGTGTGATTGACATCATTTTAAGATAGTATCGTTGCTGTATTTGTTGAACAATAGTGTGAAAGCTATTGCAAGGTGCGTTATTGAAACGATCTGTCGCTAGCCATTAACAGGCAGCAATGATAAAGCCAGAAAACAGGAAAGCTCAACATCACTATTAGGACCACCAAGATCGACTGTATTATTGGCTAGACGGTCTAAAAAATTCTAATCTTACAACAGTGCAAAATAGTCATAGGCGGATCCAGCGGGGGGTCAGGGGGGTCCTGACCCCCCTAGAATTTGGAAAATGTACTTGTCCATTAGTGTATTTCTTGACTGTAAGTCATTATTAAGTATCATGAAGCAATTTTTTCTCGGCGATTACTATAGATTTAAAGATTGTGTAGTTTTTATTATCAATATATTGCATATTGCATTTTTTCTGCAAAATGACTTTGTGTATTGTTAATGTGGTTCGAAAGTTTGGATCCCCCTTAGAAAAGTTCGGACCCCCCCCCCTCCTAGAAAAGTTCGGACCCCCCCCCCCCCCTAGAAAAAAACCTGGATCCGCCCCTGATAGTAGTATAAAAAGAGCAATCATGAACACTTTCGGTTTCATATCTTTAGTTTTATATATGTTCTAACTACGTTAACTATTTATCAGAATATTCCCCTGGGTCATTTGATTGCTTTCGCTTAAATTGATAAGTCATTTGATTTGCTTACTATCTCATTAATCAACAACTTATTTATGACGTAAATTTATGCTACACTTACAAGATCCCATTTAAACTTTAATATGTCTATTTTATGAATTCAAAGCCAGAATTTATTGGCGGTATTTCTACGCACGGGAATTTTATCTTTAAATTTTATCCTTAAAAGGGTAGTATTAATAAAGCGACCAGGAACACTTTCGCTTTTATGTATCTATTTTCTTCCTTGCCTCATCATTCATCTAAATAATGCATTATTCTTTAAATACTATTTACTATTCGAAATCATCATATAAAATTACAGAACTACTAATAACTCCAAAACCAGAAGTCCTTTACGAAATATTTTCTTAATTTGGAAAACGAATTACTTTTGTTTAAATAGTTATTTTCGAGAATCGTTTTAAACATAATTCAGGAAGCGAGTGCCCATTGCACCAATCAGTATGATATGCTATGAACAACGTTCTTAAGGAAGCTAGATCCTTTCATTTGTTTGCAACCTTCTGCATCTTTTACCAAAAAATGATTGATCATTTAACCCAATCAAAACACCTATCTTTTCATATCTTAATATGATACCCGCATGTGTTAAATGACAGTGCTATTATCATCTATCGTCAATACAAACCCATGTAGTCATGGATTTCAGATTTCTTGATTATGTTTTTACTAACAGCACTTTCATGAACTTGTTTGATCCAATGGCTTTTGTCGTGTTTACCTGCTAATCAAACGCACTCAGAGGAGGATTTTTTAAAAAGATTTATTTTTCAAATCATTCAAAGGAAAAAAAATACATGTGTAACGAATTTAAAAATCTTAAGTGTATTATATAATCTTTGAAGTAGGTTTATTCATGAATACAATCTCCCATATGGTAAACACCTACAAACAGCAGGAGGCAATTATATTTGTTATCATGTCTTAGACTATGGAACGCCGAAACTGTTCTAAGTTAGATAATTTCTTAAATTGTTGATTTTTTATCGTTTGCGTGGTCATCGCGTATTTCATGCTTTATATTATATTTATGTTGATAAAGAGTTGTATCAGATTAAGGAATGACATCTTAACTAATATTTCAGTCACGTTTAAATCAATTTTTTAAGTTTAGTGAACAGTTAATGTTTTTGCAAATATTTGCCATAAACAGCTAATATGATTTAGACTTGGTACATGCAATGAAGGTCAATCTTTTACTTCTGAAAAGCTTATTTTTAACGTTTAAACATTAGACAAAATAAGATGAACATTGGTTGAATAGTTCAATAACGGTGAATTTGGTGTATAAAATTATTAATCTTTGGCGACGTATTGTTGGTCAATAGTCGCCTCATAATGAGCATGAAAGCAACACCGCTTAACGTCACAATTGACACTAAACTTCGCAACAACAAGGCTAAATGTCGCAACTTACATTAAAGGCCACAATTGTCCTGACAATAAATGTCCAACAAAATATCGACAGACTCTAAATTTCGCAAACTTGACACATAACGTCGCACTTGGCAGGAAAATTGAGTATCAAACATAAAGTACATCATATGACATATAAAACTTCAAAACAACCGCTGTTTGATTAATAGCAACATTCCATAAAACATACATAGCAACCACCCTAAAGTCCACAGCAGTATTAAATTTTGTTACTAAGACAAAATTCAAACTGACAAACGATACTCGGAAATAAGCAGGAGTACAAATTGATACGTACCAGACGTGCCATAGTATGTCAATATTTTCATCTCAACTTTTGTATTCAATCTAATTTGTATCAATATTATTATACGTGCGTAACTCACACTTGAGATGAAATAAATCAACGAATGAGATAATTATACTGAAGTTACTATTGTTCAACAAATGAATAACTGAATACGGAAATATTACATTTTATTGACAATACCACAACTTAAACATACTTTGGAGGATGCTTTAGAGTTGTGTAAAATGTAAAATCCTGCTAGGTATTGTCACTGATTGCAACGTAACAATTTCATGAGCCACTTGAAACAGAAAAGTCTTTCATGTATTATTAATGAAGTGTAATTGTACTTAAAACTTGTAAACTAATACTTTAAAGTGAAATATAAGTTTAGGAAAACTTCAGCCAATATTGCAATGTTTGAAGTCGCCTCTTCTCACTTAGAAAAAAAATGTCTGGGTAAACTTGTTCTATTAATTAAAGCGTGAAACAAAGTAATTAAAATGTTATCTATTATTAAAAGTATTGAGCTCAAGTGAATAGTAGGATGAAAGGGATTGGAATGGCCATGAAAATATGACACGTTGGAAATCACTTTGAACCAATTTATTTCTTTTCCAGAAAACGCCTACACATTTGTAACACCTTTTGGTGAAGCTTTTCAATGACACAAAGTGTGAAATGCATTACACAATACCAGTTTGAAATGATATCAAATAAATTTTGAAGCCAAGTTATACAGAAAAATCCTCGAAATATTTAAATTACTTGCAACACATAATACTTTTCTTACTCTTCACGAAATCATTACATGCATGAAGGCGTTACTGATTGCTTCAGTTCTGCCCTGATCACCTTTACTTTGGCTCTGCTCTCACTGTGTATGCTTCTGATAAGCTCTGTTGACCCTAGTTTTGATATGCGCTGTTCAGATATGTTTTGGCATGTTCTGTTCTATTTTGACCTGCTTTATGCTGTCCTTGCTTGCTTCTTGTTTGCTCTGATCATTCAAGGACTGCAACGGTTTGCCCACTTCTAGGTTTGGTTAGAACCGGGGTATAGATGTTACGATTCGGTTTGTAACACGGCTCATTTTATCTAAAAGCATGTATTTTCCAAATCACCATAAGTCATGTGATCGATTGAAACTATGAATATATCCAGGTAATGCCCTGCCTAGTTTTGTCCTGTCCTGCTCGAACAGACCTGCACGGCCAGTTCTGCTCTATCTTGTCTAGTGTTGTCCGGTCCTGCCCAGTTCTGATCTGTCCACTTCTGTTCTGCCCAATTCTGCAATGTCCTTTCAAGTTTTGTTCTGTCCTACTAATAATAATTTCCCAAATGCGATGCACATGTAATAAAACGCGAAATATGAACTGATGTTTAATAACTGGAAACTGTATCCTGTGTGAAAAACATTGATGTTTTAAAAATTGAGTTGAAGAGTGTTTATGTAAGTGGTGTGCACTAGCTTGCTTTCTGACTGAGCAAGAATCAATCAAGTTGAAATGCAATCGTTTTTGCATTTATTAAAAAACAAAACAATTGAATTGTTCTGAAATACAATGGAATTTCTTTATGATTGCTTATTTAACAGACTTAACACAACGCATTAGCCGTGTTTTTACTCTCGCGGTTAGTACAGCAGATTTCGCCGACGTTTCATGGTTTTGATTCCTGGAAAAATGTTGCATTGCATAAGTACTACGCTTTGAAAGTCGACTTACAATAACTGCGATTTTCATTTCAAAATTTAGATGAATTCGCTGGCTGCAAGGGAATTGATACAAATAGCTAAAGTGTAGCAGTGTACAGGTCCGATTAAGATAAAATTGGATAAAAAGGAATCAACTAGACACCTATATTTTATAAACTTGTATGTAGTTTTGTTGCTTTACAAGATTATCGACAAAGAAGTTCTTGAAATTACATTACATTACTTAAATTACGTCACGACTTTAGCTATTTGATGTACTTCAAGCAATTATTTTGATGTACATGTATTTAGGGCAAACATTTTGATATATTTCAGGCAAACATATATGTGCTTCGGGCAAATATTTTTATGTGCTTCAAGCAAACATTTTGATGTGCTTCAGTCAAAAATTTTGATGTTCTTCAGGCAAACATTTGATGTTCTTTAGGCAAACATTTTGATGTGCTTCGGGCAAACATTTTGATGTTCTTCAGGTATACATTTTGATATGCTTCAAGCAATTATTCTGATATGCTTCAGGCAAACATTTTGATGTGCTCCATGCAAACGTTTTTGAGGACTGTAAAAATAGATTGCCATAAAAGTTTTAACAAGATCAGATACACAGAATTAGATAAAATAGGCTAAACGTTTATAGAAATAAGATGCTGTACTTTTACTCAAAAATTGAACTGCTGTTATCGCTTTCAATGCTTAACATGTTTCGTTTCAGAATTATTAAGAGTTTTGAACATTTGCAAAATGCTTCTAATGAACCTCAAAATGCCTTTAATTATCTAATTAAATTAATTAGAGTTCCAAAACAATAAACACTGTTTTATATTACATAAACTTAAAATTCTTAGTAACAATGACACTGCATAATACAGAAGTATAAACAAAGATGCCAATGGTATCTACATCAATGCCAAAGAAGACACACAAAATATGACAATGAGCTGACAAATCCTACTTCTATTTACTGAAAAAAAACCTGGACCATGGCCCTTCTCCTCCTTCAAAAGGCGCTTGAAAGTGCAAAGACTCCAACAGGTTAGTGAAACTATTTTGTTCTCCTGTTTCGTCAGCTGTCGGGGTCAAAGTCTTACATTCCATATACAGTATGTATACAAGATTTTTTCATCTGTTCCTGCATATGTCCAGACATCTAACATTATAAAAAACACCTGGTTTCATCTATTTTACTATATAATATGATTATGCTATAAAATACAAAGCAGGAAAATTCTATATAAAATTTATATTATTAATAATATTCATATTTCCTATTCTAGGTTGTAACGGTAGTTTATATATCATTGTTATGTAATACAAGCCAGCAGTAAATCATGTATCATATCATTCTTTTATTCCACAAGCCCAGTATTCATGTAACATCTAGAATTAGCATCTTAAGAATATGATCATCTAAGATAAAATCTACTAGACTATAAAGAACTCATCAATTGATGGCGACAAATAAAATATGCACGCTGTCAGTACACTATATAAGCCTTAATGATAAATACATATAGTGTAAGATGCATTCAATGTATCATTTCTGCTACAACAATGCACCGATCTCTATTGGACGTCTTTCTTCGTCGTAATATTGTAACTGATACACACCCCGAAGATAAAACCGCAAACCTCACGCTGACGGCGCCTTCCCTTTTATCATTTATTAACTTTAAACTTGGGAGTTTTTTTCCATAATTTCTATACATTTAAACAAATGTTGCAGGCTGGATTGTTTTGAAGGGTGAGTTTATCAAGTCTCAAGGCAGAACAATATAAACGCTGAGAAAATTAAAAGCGATATCAAATTGCTATTCATAAAATGCCTCACGTTATGTCGTGATGTTAATAATACGTACCGAATCGTATTGTATTTTGTGGTTTTCATTGTTTATTAACATTATTATTTGGTTATTAAAGACAGCCGGCTTACTTAACCGGATTTTTCTACATACAATTTTATGTACAAATACTGGCATACCAATTCACCAATCGCCAATAAGTTTCGGATTCAAATGGATATTTCTTTGCCGGGAGTCAAACCTATTACGCATGGTAACCCGGGTCGGTGGCGCAGTTGGTAGCGCACCGGGATTTGTAATCTTGTGTCCCGAAGGGGGGACGGGTTCGAATCCCATCCGGTAGGTTATACCCTTCCATGAAAATTTGACGATAATGTCAATTTTCCTTCATTAATAAGATATATGGAGAAGTTTTCGGCCTTGTGGAAGGGTAGGTGAGTACATGTTATAAACAAGGGTCCATGAAAGCTAGGTTAGGTGCGCTGAACGCCGTAAAATGACCTAAATTGTGTTGACAAGGCGTTAAACCCAATAAAAAATAACACTGGGTTGAAAGTCAATCGTGCTAGCCTATGGTGTTGTAGTAAAGACATCCCGGTCCAATTTGAAATTTATTGAAAATACTTTACTTACAAGCCAGGCAAGAAACATATAATTGAAATAACATTTAAAAATACCTAACAGTGTTACGGTAACTTAGCCCAAAAATAAAGCAAGAAACTATCCCAAACTGAGGCAAAATCTTCGAATATTTTTAAAGGCGTAGGTAACACTATAAATACTTGTAACTAGTATTTTACTTTGAATTAATAAACATACTGGATGAACAATTTCTAGACCCCAATGGCTTACATTATAAATGCACTATATGATTTAATATGCTCTGTTAAATTACTACAACTAGCATGTTCAAACATTCACTTGTTTAATGTATCAATTATCAAGAAATGTAATACAAAAATTAATAAATATGCAATAAATAGATCCAATGCACATTCAATGCATCAATTATTGCTATATAAAAAAGTTAAAAATATATTAAAAACGAAATTCGAGCCCAGGAGCAATCTTAGAGTTGTTTGTAATTTGAAATGTTTCAATAAAGCCACGTATCAAATCCCTCTCCTTATTTCTCAGCGTTGTTCTGACATGCAACAAGAAGGAACAACCAAACATAAAACAACCTTGGCTTATCATGTAACAAAAGTAAACCTACATGTGTCAACTCGATCATTCTCTTAAACTTTCCACTTCAGAATTAATGTTTAAGATAGTATTTCTCTATGACTGTCATAGTCTTGAATTGAACGCTTAATTACAGGAATATAATTTCTCAATCTTGACAAATGTATAATAAATGTTAATAGAACACAATACGATCACAACTTGTTTTCATTCCTTTAGAAATAGGATTTTGATAGCCGTTACCGATTGCCATTTTAACAATACACGATGATTATATCAAAAACTTTATTGTCCATCTATTGTTATCCCCATCAAACAAATATACCGATAATAATCGGTACACGATCCACACTATATCAAATTCTTTATGACATGTTTCATTCATTTATCAATACAAATTTGCATAAAGTTTTATCATTATTTTACACAAAAAGACATCATAGTCATGGCCGTCCATCTTTCTGGACAATGGCGTTTAAGTATGTCAAATATCTATTCATGCTCATACAAGCAACACTGCTTGACTGTTCTACATCCGTATCTTTAGATTTGTATCAAGACCACTATATCACTTAAATTAATAAATCTACAAAGTGTGCCGACTATTATTAAATTTTCTCCATTCTTGCCATTTTTTCTTCATTGCCGTCAGGCGTTGGGAAGATACCAAATATATAAGCTTCATTTATCAAAAAAGCATTTGTCGCAATTTTGCTAATGCTGTATTGGCGAAGTTGGTGTATGCTAATCACAACATATGTGTAAGAAAAGGATTTTATTTGATAGAATGCAACTGGAATTAGTAATTATAGTGCAAGTCTAACATAAAAAACTGAGCAAGCGCCAAGTCAGAATGGTAAAGCTTGACTTAACTCTGATATTACAAGAAGAATGCACGATGTGTACGTGTTCATGTGGTACCATATTGCTACAACTATTTACACATTGCTTCAAGAAACCGCCACGTCGAAATGCCTATGTTTTTGACCTGGAACACTTACAGGACACTTACTGGAGCACAATACATTTTACAGAAATATTGATCTCTCACTGCCTTTTTACGCCCGCAACTACATCAACATGACAACCTTTGCATTTTATTCTTTTTTTCAAAACAACTTAGTACCGGTTATGTTCTTTGATCTCATTCTTGTGACATGAAGTACGGGATGTTAATTCTATTTCAAGACTTGCTAAGCACATCGTCTATAAAATGTGGTGGAAACAACTATCTCGTATTCGATAGCTTTAGTGCAAATGTACATCTGTGTAATTTCGAAACATGAATACTTCAGAAATATTAATATTAAAATATACATCACATTCTACTATCGGTTCTTTAGGAATGTATCCGATGTTCCTAGTGCAAAGATACAATTGTTTATTGCCATGTCTGATAATGAATGCATTCTCTACAATAATTACAGCTTAAATCATGGTTAATTTTGAAATATACATGTTTTCACTATTCATGCTGGTAAACATTTGCTTTACGATTAATTTGTTCAAACTTATTTGCAGCTGGTGAGGGTAACCCCTGATATCAAAGGTTGAGATGAAAACATTTTCAAGCCTTCATATTTTATTCGTGAGATAATTTATAAATGTATCTTACGTATTCATTTAAGAATTTCAAGCCCATAAAATATAATAGGAGGGTCACCTATTACTCTTCACAGATGTTGTACGGTTCACTCTAGCGATGAAATCTTTTTGATCAATGTTACTTTTGAAAGGAGTTAGAATGATACATTATCATAGAAAATATGTTATAACTTAAATGTATAAAAGAATAGCAGAGGCTATCATACCGTGTCATCAGTTGCCTATTGTAAATGTTAGTCATTTGTCATTTTATAATCAGATACTAAAATATAAACTTTACAAAGCAAGGTGGATATAAAAAACATTGTTGATATCGAATAAACGGACAACATTTACGAAAGCAATTATATATAATAGCTGTTTTTGTTACCATAATTCACTGAATAACCTTATCGACCATTTGCAAAACATATCTTGCCAGATCGACATACATTGTATAGTGTTGATATAGTCTAGTTCTTACGATTGTTTAGAGATGTGTGTTGCTCATAGTATTAGTCAATAAAGAAATAAGAAGTGCATAACAGTTTATAACTCCAGGGTTGTGGAATTCCAAGATTTCTCCACTTGTCAACGGACAAGTGAAATCTAAAAATCATCTTGTTCGGTATAAAAATGCAATTGTCCATTGGTTCAATACCAGTTCTCAAAAAGAAATACACATGTATAGTAAACTATAATATAAAATGCATATTAAAAGTGACAATAAATAATTGAGTGAAATATTTCAATGCTTAATATGATTGAAACTTTAACACATTTACATTATAAAGTATAGCTATCTTAGTGAATTTACAGCTAAAAACATTACTTGTCCACGAACGGGTAGGCTTGAAATATTTATTTGTCCACATACATAAATGTACGAATCAGGCAATTCGGGCATAAGAATTTCACACTCATAATTATTTTCCAACCATTGGTTAACTCAATCGCAGATATTTTTATTTAGGATTAGTTAGTTCTATAGACAATCAACATCATTCTCAAACTATAGTTAAGTTTATTAAATACTCATATTTTTAGAATTTGTTAGTTCCATAGACCCGATCATTATTTTCCAATGCTTGTGAAATTGTAAATGTAGATCAAACTATTCCGTTGTTGCCTCTAGAAAGGTTAAGAAGCTTTGATTAGAACTTCCCTTAAAGCTTATTAGTTTAGTTTGTCGCATTCAAAAGATTAAACAAATAATATGAAAACCACGAAACCGCATATGATGTGTCCCAAGCATATGTCTTTGCAGATTTTATTAAGAATTGAAAAGTGGCTGATGTGTAAACTCGATACTAGAGTTGGATTTTAAATACATTTTTCATAAGTATGTTTGCTGATGAGATGTTATCAAAAACTTCATTTGTATACTATATGATTTGCAACCAATATATCATAATTTCAAAGACATCCTTCACACATTTATTTTGATTAAATTTAATTACAATTTTTGCTAACATTTATTTGAAATGTCAGTTTAATTGCTTAAAATCTAGAAAATCAGTTTATGACTATTTCACAATTAACGATATTTGAGTGAATACTATATTTTATACGATATACATATATAATGGCAGAGCATATATTGAAACTAATTATTGAAGTTAATTAAGCACGTATGAGGAAAGCAATAATAATATTTGATAGATCTACTGTAGGCATGTGTACTTTTCTATCTTTTTTAATGGCTCTAGCCTTCTTTATTTCATCTTCGTGTTTTGCAATGTGTTCTTTCCGTAGCTTCAATTTATCTAAAGAGACAGCAAATTGAATTGAAATTATGATTAAGGTTGTCTGCAGTATAACAAATTAATTTAGCAATGTTATTTATTTGAACAACCAGTAGTTTTGCATTCAGAACATTGTTTATAGAGTAGGAAAACATAAAACTTTCTACTTTTCTAGAGTATATAAAAATTGCTTTTTACGGAGACCCACCCCTTTCTAATGCTGTATAAAAAAGGTCAAAGATTGACACTGATGAGTGATGAAGGTGTGTGCTTAGTTCTAGTGATAGTCGAAGATTGGCATAAAGCGCCACAAAAACACACCGATACAATACCAGAGGGCAATTAACTGTATATTTGTTAACAATTTGAAGTATTCGTACATGTACATTACATTACATTACATTAACCTATATATGAGAATAACTTACTGAAAAGGTCGACACCCTTATCGCTAATGAAAAATACATTATTCTGATTCAGATATATTACGTCAGCATTATACGATGTCTTTATACTTTCCATTATAAATATTTGTATTGTCAGTTAAAATATTGGAATAATTTTGTAATAATTTGGAAAATGTGTGATATATTAAACATATATTGCCATTCAAACAGTTGATATTAATAAGTTCAAAATGTCTTTTACAGTTATCATATTGTCAGTTGTACTATAGATTGTGCTCATTTAATGGAAATATATAAATATGAAAATGGACAAGTCAAAGGGCAAATTGTGACAAGAAAAGAATACGATTGATATCACCATTGTTACATTTTCTTTGGAATAAATATACTAAATATTCTTGCCATTAAAGAGAAAAATCATCCGTTATCTACTATGTACATTGTATAACCTTTGTATATCTATAGTGAAGGAGTGCTTCTAACGTTGAATGTTTTGAAACGATTTTTTAATTCATAAAAGTATTGTAATGTGACCATCTTTGTATATACATGTGTTTTCCGTCCGATGGTCTATAAAGATCAAAGTGTGGCCAGGCAAGTGAAACATTAAATGGGTTATATTCACGCTGTTTATACCATTAAATTAAAATAATGAGTAATTTATTGTGTTAGTGATGTCCTTTGCCATTGCTTTTATAATGTTTAAGTGATTTAAATGGACAATGAAACGAACAGAATATATCAATTTCAATACGTTTGATAAACATATGGTAAATTCTTTGAATCTATTCAAACTAGTATGATTTATTCTTTTTTCACTCAAAATTTGTAATTTTAACTTGTATTAACATATGTAAAATGTTCATAAGGTTGAAGATAAATTTTGAAAATTAATTTTAAGACGGAAATAATGTAGATGAAGTTAACAAATTCGTTTAATAAATTCAGACCAAAATCTGTACCACGACATAAATTATTCACCTTGTTAATTTGTACGTACATGAATGCAGGAACTGTAAAATTCTATATTACATTAAGAATTTATCGCATGACCCCAAATTTGAACGAGTTCGGATCACTTGGTATGTGTCCCCATTAATTTCAATACTTGTTTCTTCTTTTTCACTGCTCAACGGCAAACAATTGCCTTTGAAGACCAACCAGCATGATACTGAAAGTGCTAATCATATTATTAAAATCATCAAATATAAAGGTATGCTTCGTGAATACAGAAAAGTGTTAGTATACCCAAAGCAAATACGTTCTTTGAAAGCACTAGTAGCAATTTGGATAAGCAGATTTTAAATATCAACAACTTATGCAACACTTTCATTGTACATAAAGCAATGTCAATTTTAAGAAAGCTATATGTGTTCCTTCTGCCAAATCATTGCTCTGAATGCAAATACGAGTAGCCATCGCTTGTGCAAAATGACAAGGTGTTCTTTTTAAATACATCTTATATTTATTAACTAAGCTATCTACATTGTACATATACTTATTAAAGGACATTCTATATTTATCTGTCTCTGATTAACTTTATCTCATTTAATGCCACGTTTTAATTAGTTGTGTAACTATATATTTTATCAGCTATATTCAATTTATGGTAGAACTTATTGTAGATACGTGACATTAAAATAATTACCTGGCAATAGCTGTTATATAAAACAAATTAAGAAAAAATCGTGTTTGCTTGCATTGGCTCCATTATTTATTACTTTTGCTGTTCTCGTACATGTTTAATTAACTTCAATAATTAGTTTCACTATATGTTCTGCCATTATATATCGTATTAAATATAGTATTTACTCAAATATCGTTAATTGTGAAAAAGTCATAAACTAATATTCTAGATTTAAACAATTAAACTGACATTTCAAATAAATGTTAGCATAAAATTGTAATTAAATTTAATCAAAATAAGTGCATGAAGGATGTCGAGGGACAGAATATCTTTGAAATTATGATATATATTATTTTGTATCTTTTTATACGTTATTATTTTTGATAATATTCAATAGATTAGAAAATGAATGGGAAAACATAGACACGTTTATAAAAGCCAACTCGGGTAATGAGTTCACACAACATCCACCATTAAATTCTCATTTCAATAATATATGTATTTTCTATCATTAATTTATATAATAGAAAAATAAATTTTTCCACTTCTTAAATTACCTATAAAGTATGCAATGAGATTTGCGTTCAGACTATTTGTAATAAAATAAAGTCACATACAATATTAGTATTTACGGATTACATTCATCAAAATGGTCGTTTTCTCCCTCGAACTTAGAATAAAATACACATTAATAGATACAGATTAACAGGATGATTAGCAAAAACTATATATTACATTTTCTTTCTGAAAAGAATAAGCAAACCTTTGACTACATGGTGACTAACCTCTGAAATATTCGCACGGAAACTGATTTAATATATTTCTTCTTATCAATATACTTCTGATGATTGTCCATTTCATGGAAAGTAAACCATTACGTAGGGGTTTAAATCTCGTGTTTGTCATATAATCAAACAAAGCAACTATAATTCTTAACCAAATAATAGAACACGACTAAGCAAAAGATCATTTCAATAATTCTATTTTAAAAATGATTGATTTGTTGTTTTATTTTTTTATGGTTCATTTGTATAAACCTCCACTAGTTTCCAGAAATATCTGCTAAATTTGAGGAATACGCGTGTACTTCAACAGTGTGCCACGGAAAAAAGTAATGTGGTGACCTATAATTATTTTGGCACTTTTTCTTTAGGGTTGTCTTGAAGAACAAAGATGCAAAATATTGAACAGTTTCTATGAAAATTTGATTTGAGAGAGTATGTCTTTAAGTACAGAGAAAAATAAAAGCTTTTGTTTAAATAGACCATACATAAGGTAGTTATCTCGAACTTCTGAGTTGAAAACAATTTTCCTAAAAAGTAACATAGCTGCTAACTGTAAATTGCACATTCTTGCAACTGAAAGTATCAACAAGTACAAATCGCTCATTTTAATTGATAATAGCTATAGAACATTTTCTCAAAGGAATAGAAAAATGTGATTAAAAAGTCTAATGACAAATCTAGTACCAAGTCAAAACGGTATAAATAACCGGTACTCGCAAATATCTTTACCAACAATTTGACGATTATGTCAGATAGTTCTTTGTGTCGTCCTGTTTAATTTCTTCGTTTGTATTTGTTTCAAATTTTGCATTTGTGTCATGTTGGTGTTTAAAGTGTTCGTTTAAAGTTACCGGTACAAATTTACTGCGAATGCCCTTATATCGTTGAATACCCGCTACACTATTACGTCATGATTTATGTATAGTTTACAGTAGACATTAATCTTAAAATCACCTAAACTTGAAACAGCTCCATTGGCTTCGCAAGTCCATAAAAGGGAGGGATTTATTTTCAAGTTAACGTCCAAACTTCGGTCTCCTATCTTGAAACTTATTCAATTCAACGTTCCGATGTCTTTCCAATTGACGAAGATTTAAATACTAACATAGAAATTCATTTGTAGAAGTATCAATTTATTTGTTCCTTATATAATCATGTTGACAAAAATTTGGCACTCAATATTCCGCGGTTTGTATGAAGTAGATCGGAAGAACGTTCCAATGTTGCCGACGATATACAAGTTGTTTACGTTTCTTACAATGATACATTGTGTTGTATATAATTTGTACGAGTTGTCATGTTTACCTTATTTGTTGTGGTAATTGTCACATTTTAAACTTTCATATATTTGATCTATTCTTTAAGTGGTCAGCTTTTACAAAATTATATTTACGTTTTAATGCGTGATTTCGTCAGCATTTATTCTGATATAAAACATTATTGTTATTGTTTAGTATAAGAGCAATTGAGTAAAATATGGACTACAAATAATAAAACACAGTTTCAAAAGGCAAAAATCCTATCTATCAATATTACAAAAAAAATCAGAGACAGTTTTATTCATTGTATGCTTGCAATTTGCCCATCTTCTAGTTTAGGTTAATAATTAAAATGGAAAGATACGATAACTGGTTTGACATCGATTGGAATTAAGTTACCATTAGAAAAGGTTTATCGGGACCAGATATGAGCAAGCATATCACATTTTGTCACATTGTAAAATAAACACAATCAACGTATTGAATACGCAATTGAATGTAAATGGTGATCAAAGAATGCATACGAACTCTAAATAAGCATGATTTGGGAATTGAATTTATAATTGTTATAATAGATTCAAACTGTATTTTGGACGATATACTTTTTTTCTTATTGAATTATATAATTGAGTTTAATGTGTTTTGCTGTAAAATCAAAGTGTGTCCATAATTGTCAAATGCCACATTATAAAATTACTTGTTATTAATTGTTATTATTTCATTATGAATTATTCCGAAACAGTTGTTGAATGAGTACTTTTTGCGTTATTATTATTATTATTTTAGTTTTTTAGTGTACGTAGTACGCTATTAATGTTCATATAAATTCATATAAAATGTAAACGTCAAAGAAATAAAGAATACGTCAATTAAAGCAATAACAGAATTGTTGTAAGTTCTTCGAAGACATCATTTATTGAAATTATGTAATATGTCTCTGTAAATTATCTTATTTATTGTATCATGTGTATAGCTGAGACTATGTTATTATTCCACAGGCAATGCCTCAAATCAAGACAAATTGATATCCAGTTTAAAGAGATATGTATCGTCAAAAGTAAAAAGAATAGTATACAATATTTTTCAGTTATTAAAAATTTGTCTTCACCGTTTTATAAAGAATAATTATTATTAAGAAATGAAATTCAATTATTATAGCTATTGAGTATAATGCATTACCTAAACGGCTTTAATTCTGATTCAGAGAATATCATTTATTTCAGTCATATAATACATTGGTTGGTATTGAAAGCTGTCTGATCAATGATTGTATTAGTATTTTTTTATTGCATCTCCAATGAAAATTGTTATGCATCATTATCATAAATCTTTATATAACTAAACTTCATAATATGACATTCAAACTGTGGCAAGTGTTTATTTAGATGAGCATTATGAGTGATGCCTAAATTACATAGTGTTACTAAAATGTCTTGCATGTATACGTTTTTTATTATAGTTCGAACAAAAAACAAAACTCTGTTTATAATAACAATACAATGAACTAATCCACGACGAGTGATGCTCAAAATAACAATTACATAAACAATTGTGATATGTTTTACGAGTGTCTTATTTGTTGGTGTAATGGAAAAGCGTTCTACCATTACAAGCATGATTTACTAAGTGGTGGTGGTTATCCGCCATGCTAATTTTGTTAAAATGAATTACACAAATTTTATTTTCAATACTGCCTAACCCTGAAATGAATTGTCTCATTTTTAATGTTTACCCAAACACGTTTTGTTATTTTGTACGCACTACATGTACGAATCTAAATATAATTATGTATATGTACATGTATATCAAAAGATAATAAAGTCGCTATGTGTTTAAGTAAGAGTTTTTTACAACAGTCATTGTTTTTTTGTGTTTTTATTGGATTAGATGCCGTGTCAACACAAGATATGGTTATTTTTTCGGCGATCGAACCAACTTAATTTTCCTGGAGCTTTGTCTATAACCAGTACTTAATTACTCTTCTACAAGATCGACACTTTCTTCATATACCTTAATTTTGGAGGGAAATCTGCATTGATGTCGAAGGCGATTTTGTTATTAGTGGCAAATGTTTGTCCGGTAGCGTATTAATTTAACCATTCTGTGTGTCGGGCTATACATGAATGAAACTTACATTTCAGGCGGTTTTTATTTTCGTTATTTCTATTACAACTTTAAAGCAAAATAAAGCAACATTGGCACAAAATTATCAATTCGTAAGCTACCAATAAAATGTAGCGATTACGAAATCAAGCAAAATAACTAATACCACAGTAGTTCTAGTTGAATAAAGATCGACAAAGTTAGCCATTTTGTAAGTCTTTTTCACGCCGACGATTTGTTTTACCGTAAACATTAACCAATTAACGTTGGACCGGGTTTTTAATTAAATCGTTTATGATCGTGTCAGCTTCAATGTAAATCAATTACTTTGATGAACGCTTAAAATACATTTGTGTTATTCTCCATTTACAGTTCTCAATTTTTCTATTTGTTTTGTTCCATCAAATCATTCACAATCACATCATCTGTTATTTTTATGCAAATTTCTTCTTTTCTACGTTCACTCACTATCTCTGCATGCGTTCTTTTTTGAACCGGTAATTAGAGATCCAATTGCCTGCGTCTTTTCGTCTACTTTCCATACAAAATCATAATTTCCATAACACAATTTTACAATTTAAATGACAAATGTCTTACCATTGTAACAATGCTGCTAAATAACAAATTAAGTCCAAGTTTTTCAAGCACTCGTATTACCTACTCGAGTATAATACAAAGCTTTTCAAAAGCGTTTTCATATCGTTAATCATGTGTTACAGTACATCAATACAGTGTCACGTCTTTTGTGTCGGGATGATATCGCTACTTTTGTTTAGTCATGTCATTCACTTGCTTCCCTATGGTACTTCATAAAAGGTCTTTCCTTGTCCAAATTTTCACAGAAGGTACAAAGAGATGATGGCTACCAAGGAACGTATTAGCACGTGGCAACATATTTTCGGTATCAATATTACCCAATAAATCGTTGAATCTAATTAATAATCATTAAAGTACATTCGTAAATAATACTTAGTCTTTTCAGTCAATGCTTCAAGTGGCGGCAAAAAGTTCGATCCACAATATACTAGAGCGTTCCCTTTACATAAAAATATTGGGAAAAACTCTTCCCATCTGCCAGCGGTACTATTTTTGTGTTTTAATTGCGATAATTTTTCTATGAAAGTGTTTAAACCTTACACTATTCGGCATAGGATAAACATAATTTCAATTAGCATGAATTACAACGTATAAGTTTGACATCAGTGATCGAGCCAAAGGGTAAATACATTTAAGGGGTTAACATATGTTCCCGTGGCTCTGTGAATTGTAAAAACTTTAAAGATTTATGTCAAGTTGTCGAACCCCGAAAACATTCCAAAACAAAACGTTAAATATTAATGCCCAATAAATTGTGGTTAATTTGACAACTGTCATTTTATAATGATTATGCCACATTAATGTTTACTGTTTGTTGAATAGAAACATTTTACACTGTAACAAGAAACTTGTTAGAGTTACCTATCCGCCCAGAATTCCAGATTTCAACTTTGCCTCATCTTTGGCACCAGTAATGTAAAGGAGTGCATTATGGCTTTAAATCAATGCGCACGTGTGCCTGTTTAGCAGTGCAAACTTTCCAGCTGCGTATTTGAAGGATGTAGTAATATGTGAACCAAAGCTTTTAATGACTTTAGTACTCATATGTTTGTGCACTTTTAACATATTTTATGTTTGAACAGATTTGCCTGTAAAGTGGAAAGCTAATATCCATAAAGCATCACGGCGTGTGTCATTGTTTCTCCGCGTCCAATCGAACCTTGGTTTTCAAAATCGATATGCTTTGTTTAATATGTTATATTATTACTTTATTCCAATTTAAATGCTCGTTCGTTAATTCGTAAATCAAGTTATGTTTTCATTGGATCAACACATCACAGCATGTTTTCAATAGTTATTATGCAAATAACTTGGTGTTATACAATTGCCGTTAATTGAATAATGTTCATAAATCATATTTCATGTATGTATATTGCAATTTGTATTTTATGTATTATATCGTACTTCACTTTTTGCTATAACTTTGCAAATTGTTTTCAATTTTATGAAATAAAATATAAGTTATAAGTTATCGAATTTATATTTCATTGTATGTTTACTGACTGAACAGCAATGTCCTCACTTCGTCGCTGCTAGTATATGTCCAGCAATCTTCCTAGGGAAACATTAAATATGTACGTTTTACTTTATACAGGTTTTCAACTACACCTGGTTGAAATATCTCAATTGCAGGTACATATTTGTTCGAGAAAATCATAAGTGTTTCTATAATTGCTGGAACCAGGAGTCTTGCAATCTCACTTCACAAATAAACCACTAACTTTGTTTTATGAGTCTTCAAATGAATTATAAACTTGGTTGAACGGCGATTTGCATTTTTTGGAAATGGTTGTTACACCAGGTTTAATAAACAGACCATCTTTTTACCATCTTACCCTCGTGGAACAAGATACTCAAATAAGGTGATATTTTATTAAAATGTTTCATAACTATCACTGGTTTATTACGATGAAGTTCGCTTAACCCTTTGACTACCTCATAAATGTCTCATATTCTTAGAATTATTGTTGTCCACAGTAAATTATACACTACAATGTTACCAACAAGACAATGTCTGTGACATTACATATATGTTCAATGTATTGTTTGTCATACTTAAACACAACATTTGACTATATTATGTCGTTTGTTCGATTGTTTCATTGTGAAACTACAAATTATTACTAAGAGCCCGGGAAAAGAGAAAAATGAATCGTTTATTTATATTTAACTTTTCACAAGATACAAAATTCATTTACGAATTTATTTGTTAGTCAAATGTACGAAAGTAATTAATCATTATTCTGTTATTCTGAATTGCTTAAACAAAGCTTTTTTAAGGCATGTTTTTAACATGTTTTGTTATTACAAAACTACCTCAATCATGCATGCGGTACAATGTGATCAGGTAAAGCTGTATACTTCAGATGTACGACAGAATCCTTATTGTCTTCTTGTTTCGTTTAATTGGCGGATATGTTACTTTAAGTTTCATTTCAATTTTTATAAGCTATTCTTTCATGACGTCTTGGCTAATGTTCAGTGAGTTTATGCATGATTACAATTTAAAGAAATTTTGTGCATATGATTTCAAATGTATAATTTTATGGTTGTTTCCGTCGTTATTTACGTCATTAATATCGAGTACTGACGATGGCGCTAATATATTTTCTGTTGTTTTCTCTTTGAAAATATCAATAGCGTTTATTCTTTGCATTTGTTTCAGGATGCTTTGTATGTATCTTAATTAAATTACAAGTTTAGTATAGTTAATTGATGCACTTTTTGTTATTTGTAAATGCATGCATAACCTAACCGAAATAAAACTTGAACATGTAATCGTTTATTCGTTTTCCTTCTTACGATAATATTGTTATTTTTCTTTTTCAGAATACATAGAAAAATCCAGTAGATGTCTGATAAAATTCAAATGCATCATGTAATAGTGTTCACATATAGTTACTAGACATTGGAAATTTATCTAACGAGATCTTCTGCAATTTTCATGCCTCAATCATACAGACTACTATGATTGACAACGATTGTGCAAAACGTTTATAATATATTCTTAAACATGTAGCGACAGTATACACGATAAATATGGGTGATGAATTACGTAGCATTTACTTATCTATTTAAATAAATAAGGTCTATGAATAGATGTTTCAAATTTTAAGATTTATAGATTCAATCTTATTTAGGAGTGTACAATATCGACTCAGTTTTCATTTTTTAAAGAAAACTTTTAATTACCGACTTTGTAACAAAATTGACAGTTTTGTAATCACCCGTTAAGTGATATCACAGTTAACGATCTCCATTTTTCAGATCATGTCAGAATATGATTGAAATAATATCAGATGTGAAAAATATATCTTTCATTTAAAGAGAGTTAAAAATTCACACGCCTTGAAGGTGTCGCTAGGTACATCAGATGTATAACCAATTCAGGTAGGTCGCCATGCATATACTGATTATGTGATTTGAATTGGATAAAACCAAATTTTTTTGAAACTTACTATAAATCCAAATATGTGTCAAAATTTCTTCTTACTATAAAGACTTAAACTATTTGCAAAATTAGAATGATACAATGTTTATGTAAATCAAAATGGTTTCTATCTAATAATGATTAGAAAAGTTTAAGAAGATTTACATATATTTTAAAAACAATGAAAAAAAGCATTCATTTACATGGATGTTCAAGACAAAATTTTATTTAAATGATAAACTACTATTTGTAGTCAGTAAAAAGGGAGCTTAACGTGAACGGAGTTTGATAATTATTATCATTAAATGTGTTAACGTAAATGTCGTATGTTTTATTCTCAAAATAACGATGCATACAGGTACTAATGTAATAAACTTAATCATTTAACTATTCATTGGAAAATAGCATTATAACGTGTATAGTTTATAAACAATTACAATTTACAGATAGGAGAAAACGGCTTATTCATTTTACACTTTTTTTATAAAAACTTTCTTTTCAAACAACGTGATTATGAATCTGGTATGACGTTGCCCAAGGGACAGACGATCGTCTCCAAGTCATTGTTAAGAATGGATATGTATGATTAAACAAGAGCTAGTGATTGTATATCGGTTTATCTGAAATCAGTTTACACAATAAGATTACCTCGTCCTAACGGTGACTATTTAAATGGTCGTCAGGTCTCTTTTATATCTTAAACTTGTCTTAACAAGTCGTTGCACCTTTTGTTGATGGAGACGGTGGAAAATTTGTCGCCTTTGTGTGATCGGTATACTGAAATTGTTACAACGATTGTCAGAGAAAGTGACTGATTAGTATCTATTTTTTCTTCTCTAAAATATCGCCGATGTTTAGATTAGCTTTAAAACATTTCAAGATATTTTGTTTCTTGAAGATAACTAGTATTATTTCATTGATTATCTATAGTAACCATCTACCTGTTACATTTCGGCATTCTTTTAGCATGATGAAGTGCTCTAGGATTCCTTGTTCATCGATAATATTGGAAGGTTTCCGAATTATGTTTTTGTTTTTATTATAATTATCGTCTTTTGTTTAAAATATCATATTTTAAAAAAGAGTGATTGGTAAGCTTTTGTTTTTTAAATGTTTTCAGTTATTTTTTCAAATGTGTTCATTGTAACTTTGAAATTTACTATCATATATCGTTGTCTAAATCTCTCTAATCTAGTCTTTGTTTAGAAATATTTTCACATGTGAGTAAGTACATCGGCACACTTATGTTACGATGTCCTTTTTCATTCAGTATAGATCGTTTAGTTGATATAGCTAGTGCTTTCAATTGTATTTAACACAGTTTCATACATTTTATTCTTTAATTAGATAACAAAACATTTTTTATAAAAAATCAGTAAATGCGCTATCGCTTTTACCATGTATTCTTTCTTTTAAAAGACTGAATTCTCCAGCCAGTGATTATCAGACTGGCGATCGACGAGCAAACGTAATTATACTTTGTATAATCTATTTCATGCATCACGTATAAGATATTTGTAATATTCATTGTGACCAACATTGAATATAAAACGTTTTCATTTCAGAGTTTCAATTACCTAAGAATAAAGTAAGGCGCTGCTATATATGTACCTTGCTCTTTCGGGTTAGGTTCCTTTGCCTGCTCTAAAAATGATTTGTTTGTTTGTTTGGGTTTTACGGCGCACCAACACACAAAGGTCATATCGCGCCGAACTCTAAAAATGATGTTATGTCCACTTAGATTTCAAATCATTTGTTCTTTCATAATAAGATAATCTACTTGTTCCCTTAAAGCTGTATTTATTGTCTGTAGTTCTTTAGCAAGTATCGGCAAAAAACGTACAAATATATATCATTATTGAGAAGTGAGAATATTTATATCGTTATCTCTAAAATGTATTTTATTTTGTTTTGTCAAAACGTCAAAATAAACATTCTGTGAAAATCATTTATCTGCCTTTTAAAATAAACAATCATTATGAGTTTCTGGTTACACTTAACCTTTTCAACAAAGATTTAATATGTTTAAATTCAATTAATACATGAGAACATGATAAAATACGTAAAACGCATAGATAATTTAATTCGGCTAAACTATAACTCAGGAAAATGAACATTTATACATAATGCCTGTACAAAGCATATCTTAACATATGTTCTTCATTATCAATGATCGTTCATTAATCTGAACCAATTTTAATGTTTATGTGAAATATGGTTTCTTGTACAGTTATACAAGATATATATATATATATATATATATATATATATATATATATATTCTTAAAATATAAAAACGCATATTTCAATTTGGTTGTATTTGAGACAGAATATATTCGTAAGGATGTGTATTAGTTAACATGAAAAAAGATACGATTCAATACAAGTGGTACAAACATGAAGCCAAAATATGAGTTATAAACATTGAGAATGTTCTCATTTTTTCTCAATACATTTCTTCCCTACAAATTGGTCCATCTTTTTTAATCCTATTACAATTAAAAGCAGTGACTCTACTTTAATATAAATAGGACTATAGTTTTTGCTATTTACAAATAAAGTTTCAAAACAGAAATTAGTTTAAGTGGTGGAGTGATTAGCATTATTGACAACCGATCTGGTTATTCTGGTTGGATTTCAGATTGCTCTCGTGTACTTCCATTCAAGTTCGACAATGAGGTCGACTATCCTCCGTCTAGGCAAGCAGTTGTCAACTACATGTCAGATGGTACGCGAATAAAAATAAATGAAAATATAAAAGAGACATAGAAAAAGTATTTTAAACGCCGTAAAGCCAGCTAATGTGATAATATAAAGCGTGAAATCAAAAACAAAATACAAAAAAAAATTTCATTCTGAAATTGTTTTAAACACACTAGGACCTAATCAAGGCATCACAGGCGGCATATCATCTTTTTAAGTTTTCTGTTCTAAGAAAAGCTATATGTTGTCAATAAATGAAGGATATATTTTTCACATCATATTCTGACATGATCTGAAAATAAAGATCGTTAACAGTGATATAACTTAACGGGGCGATTACAAAATAGTCAATTTTGTAAAGACCTACGTAATTAAAAAAACTTTTTTTTAATGAAAACAGGTCTAACAGAATACAATTATAACAAGAAATCTGTAAAATATTTAATTTAAAACGCTTGTTTGAATCTTCTTTATTTAACTAAAATACGCGTTGATTAGTAAATTTTAAATACATAAATACATGGCTCTACTTATGTGGGTTGTTTTGTTCTTTATTGACGTACTTGTTTATACGAATGATGTCTTTTCTCTTTAACATTTGATACAAACTTTCTCATAATTATCACATGTATGTATATTTGATCATGTATTAACACATGTTGCTATGATCATCATAAACACATTATGCATAACATAATATTGTAATGGTACATGACAAGATGTCAAAATGACATAAGTTGAATAAAATATTATATTCTATTCTATATTCACTGCATGCTGATGAATCTTTACCGCTTCAAAACAACTGTTGTCAATCGTTACAAAAATGCATGATATAGACATGATTATTGCAGCTCATTTAGAATGATAGAAAAATAAAAAATCTATACCAATGCGTGAGTCAAACTTTGATGCATTTGAACTTTTTTAACTTTGCTATGAATTATCACTTGAATTTGTTGAATACGATAATCCAGGATTGTTTTCGTCAAATATGAAATCAAAACGCTCTAATGTTCACATTTTAATTGTAAAACAGAAAAGTAAATTGATACCAAAGTGGAAACCCAAGATATAGTAGAAACTTTGGCGTCAGAAGGCCAATAAAAAACATGTAATTCTGTTTTGGTAATATTTTGATTATGTGGAATCCGTATCAATTATCGTGCATAATATTATCGCAAATAATCTGACACCTAAAATAGACAAATTTATCAAAGCAAAGTTTAAAAATTGTTAAAGTATTTATTATCAATAAAATATTAAAGGTTTAACAACATGACAATAAAAAACATTACTGTCAGATAATCAAATTATTTAATTTTTATGTCAGAATCACAGTTTAACTCATTACAATTATGCAATTTTTAACAATCTTGATGAATAAAAATAATAAATTGTTTCAATCTATTTAGATTCGAACATTAACGTTTCAAGATGAAGGGACGTTTGACGCACATGTTAAATTACAATGTATTTGTTTTGTTAAGATCATAAACATAGTAAAGGTCAATGTAAAAAGTCATCCATTTGTCCCTGTACTGAGTCTATCATTAATAATTTATGATCCCATTGTAAAATTACTAACAGTGAACATAATATAGCCAAGTGTTGTGTTTGAGTATGACAAACAATACAATGAATTTATCAGTAATGTCACAGACATTATCTTGTTGGTAACAATGTTGTTTATAATTTACTGTGGACAAACAATAATTCTAAAAATATGAAACATTTATGAAGTAGACCTATGGTAAAGCAATATTCATAATTCATGTTTCATCCATTCATTTGCAATAAATGTAGTATTTATGTTACAACTCTGAGACATTATAATATGTATCATTGTTCATAGAGACTGATGGGGGAATAGCTTGATTATAAAATTATTTATACTAGACAATCGGAAAGATTTTTATACAAACTTCAGTGAGACAGTCTAAGTGAGTAAACAAAATGACGAAACAATCACAATTTCGTTTTGATGGAACTTCTCAAAATATAAAGTTTATTCAGGGAAAAAATCTTCCATTCATCAGCAGCATTCAATGATTTTTCTATAGATTATCCATGGGTATGATTAAAATATATTTTTGTAGCTTACGAAATTTTGCTGGAGAAACTTTGCAAAGCAAAACTTTTTGACCAAGGACTTGTGTTGTATGCGTCGTAGGCGATATCTCAATCTTTAACTTTCCAATAACAAATCTAGATCTACTAATATCATATTATGTCTAAATTTCAATCATATTCTGACATGATCTGAAAATAAAGATCGTTAACAGTGATATCACTTAACGGGTGATTACAAAACTGTCTATTTTAAATGAAATTTGAGTATATGCTGTACACTTCTAACCAAAATTGAATTTATTATGATATAAATTGGAAACATCTATTCGCATACCTTATTTATTTGAAAAGATAATTAAATCATACGGACTTTTTCTGCTTTATTGTACATACATTCACTGTATATGTTTGAAATATGTTATCATTTAAAACAGTTGTTGTCAATCAATGCAAGCATGTCTGATTGAGATGACTTCAGACAGATGAGACTTTACATATCTAGTAACATTATGAGAAACAATGTCAAAGGCATTGGGCGTTCTCTTCTTTACTATTTCAGGCAAGCTCGACTCGTCCGTGGTACTTAAACTTTTATTTTGATTTGCGTCTTCATAACATTATTTAGATGTGGCAGTTGGTTATGAAGGACAAGAGAGTAGTGATAAACTGAAGAGAGAGATGCTGTTCATGAGAGTTTGCTAACCTATACTTATAAACGATGTTATTTCCAAACAAACTAACAAATCATAACTACTATACTCCGATGGTATAATTACAACGGTGACATATTCGGACTGCTGTTAACAAGATGGTATTGCATAAAGAAATGGTGTTATATTTATATGTGGATCAGGTTTTCAGATTTCTTCTATCCCACATGCCTTACCAAGTGTAAACAATTTGATATATTGTTTTAGAGTGATATTCGATACGTACTTAGACAAGATCTTTAGAAAATAACCACCATATTTAGACACTGTTGAAATCTTATCGTATTGAAACAAAACAAACCCAACAGTTGCATGATGAGTAATTAAATACCCGGGAATAAAAGAAAGATGTGTTTTTGCGCACAAACAAGATATAGCCCACTTGTACACAGATGTTGCCCAATATATATAATATCAACGTCAATTGAAACATGTTGTGGCTTTGAAAGCCATGTATCAAATGAATTAGGTTCTTTAAGACGTGCTATCCTCTAATGACACGGAGATAAAACTGTAGAACCATTAATCATGTTGAATATTGGTGAAGGACTCTTTACGGTTTGTCAAGGCGTGAATGCAATTGTTTCTTGGTGACCTTGAAGAGGTTTTCTAAGATATCGTAAATAGTAAACATGTCTGAAGGATGATTGTAGCAGCAGCTTTGTCTGAATCGTAATTTGAATCAACCAGATTATAGACTTATGATAAATAAACAACTACAATATTGTTTTGTTTTTTTTTTGTTTTAGTTAATTACGTTGTGAGCTGACTCGTGATTAATCATGAAGATTATGGGAGGTAAATTAAAATGCAGTATGAAATTGGTTGCACTGGTCCGCTTGTATAAAATATATTTTTGAACGGTTAGTGCTTTTTCAATAAAGTTTCTGTTTATTAATTGGTTTGTTTTCATACACTTAATTCTAATCGAACTTCTGTACATATTTGCATAACAGTGAGCTTAAATTGTAAAGCAATCGTGGATATCAGTTTGTTATATAACAGTAGGTAAAGGCTTTATTATCTCACTGCCTGATCTTAAACTAATATATTCAATACATGTATACTTAATTCCTTGTGTAAATAAATCGTACAGCATCACCTTCAATAATGAGTTAAATTTATTAAGTCTTTTATCATATTATACAGATCACACAACGTTTCAGCAAAGAAAAAAAATTGCATTGATTTACATTTTATTAATTAAAACCAATGCATTATTTACGAATACTTGCTCGCAGATTTTGTTATTATTTAAAAAAAATGTTAAATCTACCTGTCTAGTCTGTAATTGTGCTTAGAGTATGAATTCTTAATGATTTAAGGCAAACTGACCAAAACATTGTAAGAAATATAATATAAAAGTCACAAAAATCTCGTTACTAACGGGATATGTTGTTATACATTGTCTTTTGCATTTGTATTTCAATTTGCATTAAAGTTGTAAAGTTGTCATAATAAGGACACCGCGTTCAGCTTATAAAATAGTTCGGTACAATATTTCGTTGTTTCAGAAAAGTTGAAATCTATAAACGACATCTTTAACGTATTTTTATTTTTATTAGTTTTTTATCTACATTTATTTGCGTAAATAATACCACTCCTGTTTATAATAAAATAAGGTGTGTTTTGTATATATTTTTTATAATTTCGATCAATTCCAAGACACAACTTTACTCAACTATACTAAATAAAGTCTACCTACAGGTCACTCATAAGTCAGCATTTTGGTATTGATTAAGTTCCCTGCAAAGACGAACGCCAAAAATAAGTTCTTGGAATGTTTGCTAATTTTAGAAGATTTTCATTAAATAAGTATATTTGATTTTCTGATTCTAGTAATCTGGTAGTATATATATAAGAAAGTCAGAAATTTTAAGAACAGTGTTCAAAATCACTACTGTTTAATTTATATTTTTATAATGATGTTAAAATGATAAAAGATGTAGAAACATAAAGTTTGATTTATAATATGTTTCTATATTTTGTGAACAAAATATTTAGAATGCGCTCATATTGTAGTATATGATTACCCCTCCGCTTAAAACGTTTTACCTCCAGACATTTTGGGTACCGAGTACCTACTGTAATTCATTGGTTAAAACTATAGTGCAATACCATAGTAAATTATGACAATTTTTGTCAATTGATTTTAAGTCTTCAGATTGAATAAAGATTGCCTTGCGGTGTTTAATTAGGTAAGTCATAAATAAACGTAGAATGGCGGATTGCTTGCAAGGCTTGTGTTCAAACTTCATATGAAATTGAAATAGAATGCCGGTGTTGTTTAAGGGTGAGATAATAAAAGGAACAGTTAATTGCCAACAGAAATGAAACCAACCAGTATTAGTGAAAGGTATTGTAATCATTAAAAATTAAGACGGATTGCAATACGTAAGAAATATCCCCACCACCCAAATGTAGGCCCTAATGAAAATTGAAAAAAGTCAAACCTAAATGCCCGGTAGACATTGATAAAAATTCGATCAAATTATTAATTCTTTAGTATCGCTGAGAGTCAATTATTTTGCCAAATCATTGTCAACTATAAAATAAATGTACAATTTTATGGTAGAAATACAAGTTAACAGTTAATATCATATTCTCGCTAGCTTACCCGCACGCCACCCGATCAATCACCGCTGAAACCTGATACAATTGGGAGCGCATTCGTCGACAGTTTAAATACAACTCACCTGATTGGTCGATTCACGGGTAAATGACGGATTGAAGAGCAAATGTTAAAAGCCCGTTTAGATTTGCAAATAAAGGTAAAAATGATATACAAAGTAAAAAGGTGGTGATCATTGAATAGCTTTGAATAAATAAGGGAGGGCCCTGATTAGTACTTGAGTCTAACTAATGGTTTAACAGACGATTTGCGAGAGTAACTTTCATCATTTGGTCTTTTGATGCGATCGTGTGGGGTTAAGTTAAAATTTCATAGATTTTAAGTAAGGACAGTGTTATCATCTATGATGAGAAAGCGTTTCATTTAGAAAAGAACTCATAGAATTATAAGACTTTTAATCGTGAAACTTAGTAAGTTGTTTTACCATTAAAAACTGAGACATATTTTTGCGTGGTACATAATCGACATAATAAATACTTGAAATGTCTTCGTCATCCGACGATGAGAGGGGTACTAATGAAGGATCTTCAGAAGTTGTAGGAAGTGAAGGTGTTTTCATGCGTTCTGCTGCGGACAGGTATCCAAGAACACCTAAATGTGCAAGGTGTAGAAATCACGGCGTTGTATCAGCATTAAAAGGACACAAACGTTATTGCAGATGGAGAGACTGTATGTGTGCTAAATGCACCTTGATTGCAGAGAGACAAAGAGTAATGGCTGCACAAGTTGCTCTCAGACGACAACAAGCACAGGAAGAAAATGAAGCCCGTGAGATGGGCGTCTTATATGGACCAAGTGGTCTTCTACAGATCAATCCAGAATGTGCATCTGTCTTTCCTGATACAAAGTCTACAGAATCTGGAAAATCAAGAAATAGTTTAGACACATCCATTGACAGACAATCTGATGAAGCACCAGGTAGGTTGAATCTTATATTTTGTATGTTCGATATTGTATGTCATGAAAATGTTCGTTGATATTTCTTGTTTGGTTGTATACGTATCTGTATTATTTGAAAGGAACATTCTATCTATACATGTGTAAAATGCAATATTTTGTAAGAATCTGTCTTTCAAGGCATATGTAAAGAAATGTAGTTCTTAACATTTAGCGCTGTGGCTCTTTTACTGATCAAAAATGAATTTTGGTAGGATTGGTGTTCTTAAAAAGATGAACTGCTACTATGCTCTAGTCGTATATCTGTCTCTAATGTATAGACAATGTGCAAAATGATTTGGAGTTAACTGTGCTGCTGTATTTTCTAGCTAAGATATTCTTCCAGTTTTCGATTCATTTATATTTTTTGAACCTGTCATTCTATATTATACAAGTATGCATACTAGCTTCACCAGTCTTCTTAACCTAAAATATGATGCAACCATTCAAGTCTTTATTAACCCATTTTGATGCATGCATATTTGTACATTTTTATTTTGATGTGTTTTGTCATAAGTTATTTTATTCCATATTTAGAATGTAAAATACTTTATATACTTAGCACAGCCACAAAAACAAGAAAACAGTGATAAATGCGTACCACTTATTCTGATTTTTATGTTTGAGCATTGTTTCTTAAAAACATAGTTTCCAGTCATTGTCGGTAGACTCCATTGTTGTCACCGGGTATTGTTTTTTATCGATAGATAATGATATGTCCATTTGGCATTGTCAGAGAGTCGGCTACGTATGATCATGTTACAAATAAACTCTGGAAGACTTTAACGGACAAAGTTCAAAACGGTTCAACCATTTAACTGGTTTAAGGTCTACTTTATAAAAGCATAGTAAAGTTATTGGACACGGATATAAATTCATGAACCAAGTTTTTCTATCTAGTATACAAACTTTCAATGTTAATGAACTTTCCCATTGGTTAGGTTAAAATAGTATTAAAATATGAATACCATGTCCTTTTGAAAGGATTTGTTGCGATGAAGTATTTTTGAAATTTCTTGAGTTAGCTTTTTCTTGCATGGCTACCATTTTACACCAGTCACTTTCTAGAAATGATCTAAGTCGTTACCAATTTTAAAACTGTTATCAAAATGTTATTAATAACATCTATACATTCAAAAAATGTTTCTAATTATTGTACCATCTTACAGTATCTACTAAGTCAACACAGATAACTTTTGTGTATTTATCATACTCATATTTATCTTTTATTCAAGTTACCCATTCATCAGCAGTATCTACATTTTTCATAATTTTTAACAATTCATAGCTTGCTTGCAGTTAAACGTGATGATTAATGCTGTAACAAAATTAATTGGTGCTCACGTTGTATACAGATGTTTTCAAAAAGCAAACATCATAAGATGCCTCGGAGGCATAAAGGCGCGTTTTTGAATAACTTGTGTTCAGTAGTCTCCTTGATAATTTCAATCATAGTATCTAGTCAAATGAGAAATCATTATATTTAGCAAACAGATATAAAAGATTTTAATAACACCTTGAGATTGATAAAATGCTTTCTTTTCTTCAGCAGCCTAACATTAACTTTGGTTTACCATGTCGACGATTGTTTGAATTCCACTCGGACAGTTTAGCTACTACTGTAATGTATTAGAAATTCATGAAACATTTAAACAAATTTGAATGGTTAAATAAATCAGCTCTTTAAGATACGTTGATAGTGTATCAGTCAAATATCCCATTGGCATTTTATTTTATTTTTTTGTCTTTAGAACCCAGGCATTATGTTAAGTTTTTTGTAGCAATAGACTAAAATGAGCATCACTTATAATGATCATTAGACACAATTAACAACATAAGACTGATAGGTTTTCGCTTCCAGTCCATACAGAACTGTACCTTTACTTTATCGAATTAATTAACACGAGTTACATGTTCACCTACGGAAACGTATCAGTGCCAACAGTTGATGAGATGTTCGCGCTTAGTCGACTCATTTCTTTTCGGATTGATAAGATGTTTTTACACATCTCAATAAAATTTACTGACAAGGAGAAGAAAATTGTAGGCATCGCAACTTTACTATTCTCTATATGCTTGATGTTTATGTCTCTTTGACAAAAATCTAGGCGTAATAATAAAAAACTTCTACGTATTACGCATTAATCATTACTTTTTATTTGGATGTTTTTCGGTCAAATCGAGAAAAAACAAGTCGACTGGGGTGAAACCATTAGATAAGTGTAGGCCCTGATACGTTTCCGTATTCCCCTATGCCATGGAAGTCGGCACTACTTTTGGCTCTAGCAATTTACTTGACCAAAACAAACGGGTAATGCTATAGTTATATAACTTATGAATATTCTATTATTTCTATCACGATACAGTTATAGTTCCTTATTTTAACCCCTTTCTTGAATTAATTTCTAAACCTTTGATTTATGTGAGTAGGCGTGTAATGTATTAAACGATTAAATTTTTTAATTGGTTTGAACGCTAGTCCGTAGTATTTTCGAAATAATTGCGTAACATTGTACTTCAGATTTAGAAATATCTCATTCTGTCGTAAAAATCTTATTTGAGGGGCACTCATGTTGTCTATGCAAGGTATGAACAGAATTTTAAAAGATTGGTAAATCAAACAATTAAAATGGTGAACATACAATGCCATCTTAAAATTCTTAGACGCAATCTTGTTTAAGGACAAACGGATTTACATTAACTCCTGAAAAAAACTACAAATCATCTAAGCAATCTAAAATCACCATTAATTAAATCACCAACATATGCTTCAAACTATTTTAAAGTAAACAACTTTCATCATAGTTGTCTTACTTGTGGTATGGATGGTCAGTTTTTTTCTCAAAATTTCATATGTCCATAACATCTGAAGGATAGGACTGTTACCATGGTAATAAATTATATTTGGGGACATGCCAATGTTGATGCATATAAAATGTCATTATATTTTACATATCAATTATTAATATCAAGTGCAGAAACTAAAATCATCATCGAAAAGCTAATTCAGTTGACTTTTCATAATAATTTACTTTAAAAAATAACCTACAGCTTGACTTTGAAACCATTGATAAGTTGCAAAGAGGTTGTTTAACATATAAGTTAAAACATTTTTAAACAAAAAAATATCACACAATAATGAAAGTTATATAATATTTAAAATGTTAATTACCAATGTCATAAATCAAACTGGTTATCGACTAGACTGACAGACTAATAATGAAGTGGATATAACTTTCTAACTTTCTCTTTTCTTAGTTTCTTTTAAGTTTTTTTCTGAAGCAAATTTCACCCAGTGTATGTAACAAAATAATCGGTGATTGACACTTGAAAAAGTCACTTTGATGAACCTCTTTAGAAATGAAATAAGAAATATTTTCGAAAAAATATTAAGAGTTAAATTTAGTCATTTTAATGAATTTTATATGATGTCTTTAGATAAACGTAGTAATGAATAATAAGAATTGCAGGAGATACTCGTATAGTTATTTGATAAATTATTAACAGCTATCAATAATTACACTGTAACAGGAAAATTTTTGAACACGTTATGAATGTTATGAAAGTTTTTGTTTTATGATTGTTTTTGTCAAAATTTGCAAAGATGACACCTTTCTAAAACAGTTAAGCGATACTTGTTGTAAAAATAAACGACTCTTTTACTATAATAACCAAAACAATATAATGGTATCAAACCCACTTAAACCATACTAACCACAAGAACTTGCGACGCTATCAGCTTTTATTTTAACCTTTTAAAACTATGGCTCGGATAATCAAAGATCTTACGATCGTTTTTCGTAGTAAATATTGTATTAACAGTAGTATTATACTTTATAAAGAGTTTTGATTATTATTTGATTAATTATTCCTGTATTTACAAATCAGGAAACATCTTGCTACGTGTGCACAAAACAATACACAGAAAACAAATGACAAAGATAAAGAAATACAAACCAAAAAGACAGAACATTCTTTTTACTAGTCATTGTTACTTTATTCATTCTTTATAATTAATTTCTAATTATGCAACTCATAAATGATTTAAACATGTTACGTGAATGTACGATTTTAAGGCATTTCTGATAATGTTTTGTTTAGCTTTTGTTAAGTGCATGCTGTGTGTTAAGTTTGACCGTAAAATATCCCCAAAATGAGCATGTCAGTTCTGAGAAAGCGAACATTTTAGTCAAATTGACTTAAACTGAGGTATACAGTATTTAACAATTACTAAATTGAAGACTAATGCGATTCTACCTTCAGCCATACACAAACACTCGTGATTCTAACAGATTTTGTCAAGACAATAACTATTTTAATGATATTTAGTCTTTCCAGGAATGGGGGACTGGTTGACTGGCCGCTTTGTATTTGATGTTACGGTGTAAAACCCAACAAAAAATTCTAAAACTTTTAACGATTATAATACTTTTTTCTGATTTCAGCCATGAAAAGACAGAAGTTAGAAAGTCGCCCAAAGGAAGAAAGTGGACGTCTATCAACTTCATCAGACGAATCAAGATCAATTTCACCATCTTATTCAGACGATAGACGTTGTCATGACAACAACACACGTACGTCACCACCACAAAACTCGCCACCATCATCATATGACGAAATGGCTGCGTTTTATGAACGCAATGGACGATTTTCCGAAAACTGGGTTTTAAACCTTACCCAAAATTCAAACAAAAAACAACAACCCATTGACATGTTATGCCGTATTTTCCCACAAAAGAAACGCAATGTGTTAGAACTTATATTACAGGGTTGTGGTGGGGACACTGTGCAAGCAATAGAACAAGTGCTTACAACACAACGCGAGGAAGAAAAAACCAACAACAGTATTTTGTATCCGACAAATCCTGCCTATCCGACTATTGGTAATCCTTTACAAAGTTCAGTTTTTAAATCGGCGTTTTCACCGATTGCTTCATTAAGCGCAGCTAACACTTTAAACACTATGCGATATGCATGGGGTGGTGCCGCTGGGCGAGGACTAGCTATGGCAATGCCTTACTCTCATCTATTACCAGGGCTGTCGGTTGGACCAACATTCGGATACGGTCCTTTAGCTACCGGCGGGGACAAGTTATCACCATACAGTGTGTACCCTTTCTGGACTGGAAAAACATTCCCAACAAAAGAAGTAGAAAAGTCATCAGGCTGTGTCAATGAATAAATAACATTTGTTTGCTTCAGTGAAAAAATGTTTTGAAACAAATTGAATGATGAAGACAGTTGTACAAATATAACAATTTTTAACGGTGCATGGTGCGTTTATAAAGCTTAGAATAATTGTTTATCTTATGTTCCTCGCCTATTTAATTATTTATCTTTTCTCTCTTTGGTTTGTAATGTTGTTTATTGTGCATTTCAGTATCACTGCATTTATCATTATCACAAATAAAAATATAAAAAATTGAATGAAAATATTTTGTTTATTTACAAAGAATTTTATTTAAATATACCTGCCTCGTAAAGTCACATGCTCAATGTTAAGCTGTAGAATACAGACAAAGGCACAGGCACATTCATTAGAAAAAAAGATAATTGAATCTTCCAAATTGATTGAGACATGAGGCATTGTTTTAACGTTTTTTTTGTCTGATTGCATTGTACCATTGAAGTGGAGATGCTTTCATATACATGTACATGTAGTACATTACTACATACTATTATTATATATTGTCAACATTTGTATATAAAGTTATGCATACTCTAACTTAATACCAACAGTATCACAGCTTGAAGTACTATTTTTATTTTCTAAGAAAATTCTTCACGTTTACACAGCTAAGTTAGCTCGCAACAAAACACATGTCTTTAGCAATTTTAACCGTGACCAGTTAGACATGAGGTAATATCTATCTAGTATTGTTTGTTTTGTTTGTTTTGTTTGTTTTTGTTGGGTTTAATGCCGTAGCAACACATATAAGGTCATATAACGGCGGTCAGTCAACCTACTCACACCTCCCGGAAAGGCTAAATCTCTGGATTTAGCTGTTATCCGACTACTAAGCGCATACTTTCTTCAGTGACTGACAACTGCCCTACATAATTAAAAATCATTGGTAGAAGGAAGAATGGTCGTAGAAATAATTTCACGACCAAGCTCCACGAAAGTATGCCCCGCCCGTGAATCGTACCCACGACCCCTCGATCAGTAGACTTGTGTGCTACCAACTAAGCTAGCCGGGCGGCTATCTATCTAGTAAGTAATATACAAGGGTAAGTTCATTTGTAGAATCAAATCCACCTTTTATGGAATAGGAGACACATACTAGTGTTTATAGATAATGCATCCTTATCGAAAGAACGGACAGTTAATGAACTACAAGCTTCGTGAAAACAGGAATTGACTCAGATCAAATGTTACAGTTGTAACGACTGGAGAATTTGAACATAATTCTTTACAACGTTGTCCCATCTCAGATTTATGTTTGAGCAGTTTATTTATTTATTTCCTAAATTACTGAAGAGTATACAATGTAACAGTTATTTACAAGAAGTATTGAATAAATTTGTCCGCACTAGTTTGCTATTCAGTGGACACGAGAGTGACGTTTACTGATACGTTGTGCTAGTAATGCTTTCACGACATTTAGAAACTTTCTTTTCAGTTTAATAAAGTATTGTAAAATATTGGGGTTGAAAACAACAATTGCCCAATTGCCTTTATCAACAACTGTCGTAAATGTTATTTAACAGAATTATTCACAGAAGTATGCGTTATCAACTGGTTAACAGCTAAATCCAGAGATTTGGCCTATCAGGAACGGTGAGTAGGTTGACTGACCGCTGTTATACAGCCTATACCATATGTTACTACGGCGTTAAACCATTTATGTATTTGTTTATACTCGGTTGAACGCCGTGTCAACACAATTGTGTTATTTTACTGCGTCCAGCGCGCATAACTTAGCTTTCCTGGACCTCGTCTATAACTAGTACTCGCCTACCCTTCCACAAGGCCGGAACCTTCTCTATAATACCTTATTTATGGAAGAAAATTGACGCAATTGTCGATTTTAATGGAAGATTATAACCTCCCCGGGTGTGATTCAAACCTGTACTCCTTCGGGACACAAGATTTCAAATCCCGGCGCGCTACCGTTCCGGGTTGGCGTTAAACCGAAACAAAAATAAATAGGGTTTTACAAGACTATGTAAATCTCTGTTAAGCGATAAAGCTGTGCCACAGAGTTGATTTATAGCAGAAAACGTATTCCCTCTTGCCTCGGATAGTCTCCTTAATTTTTCATGATATGATGATATCCTTATAATAGCAAGTAGTAAAATATTTATAAAATGATATTAAGAATAAAAGAAAATCAAATCCGTTAAAAGTTCTGTCATGTATTTAATAACAAATAAGTAAATAAATCAAAGAGTTATCGCAGTTGAGGAATACATTTTGTAATTTGTTATGCAAGAGAAATAAAGCCAATAAATAACTTCTAACTAAGCTCCTTTATATTAGAAAAACATCATCTTGCGGCGTCAAATAAATAATTTAAACATTTGAGACAAATATTTGAAGTAAGAAGAAACATAATTCATAGTGATAGATCATTGTTTTGATGGATGTTTGCAATAATGGTAGTATTCACGGGTTTGCAATATGTTTCTTTAACTAGGCATGATCTTATATAATGTTTAATGATGCACAAGGGACCCATAGGCAGTTCTAGCGGGAGAGTCAGGGGGATCCGGACCCCCCCCCCCCCACCCTGAAATTTCCAACATGTACATTTCCATGAGTGTATATTTTAACTGTAAGTTTTTTTAAGTAGAATAAAGCTTCACTCGCCCATGTGTTAAATGGTTGTGGTTTAAAAGTTTGGACCCCTCCCCCTAGAAAAAATCTTGGATCCGCCCCTTGGACGGGTTTCACAATGAGAATCGGTCTTTGATGCTGTACAATTTAACACAACCATTTACAAGCACGCTAACGGATGCTAAATTTGACATAGTGAAACAAGCTCTAGCGTTAGTTTTACGTAGCATTGAGGGCATACAGTTTGACTTTAGTTGTCAGTTTGGAAACGTATATGAAACTATAGCTTTGTGGTAGTTTCTCAAAACAATCAACTTGGTATTTCTCCTGCGATTGTCTACAACGAGGACAATGAACTGAATCCTATAATATATGTATTTTTCATGAAGGTAATATTGAATTTATCTTCGAAATACTAACTGAAAAATGGCTAATACCAACACATAAGTTGTTCATTTAGAAGTTACTTTTTACAGAAATATTTCCCGGTGTGTAACACACGAAATGGAATAACTTTAAAGCATAATGATTTGTGAACTTGATTTAGAAACTAAGTATTACAAATTATATTACTCACTTACTCACTTGGGAAAGAAAGTCATGTAAGAACATTTTGGAGGGGGGAGAATGTCCTAAAATGTGACCAAAACATTTTAATGTAAATAACTTTGTCTAAAATATGCTATGTATACTGGTATTGTAAACGAACAAAGAAAAGAAACTGTTTCGTAATGGCGTGATTGAAAAATATTCATAATGTTTCTGCACTGGAAAAACTATTTCCTTCGCACTGCACATGATAAAATTACTTTAAGGGGCCCGCAGGGAAGATTGGGCTTTGCCTGTGTGGCTTCTATAAATGAAGTCTTTATTTTTATGTATTTACCAGTATCCTTCTACCATTGAGTTTTGTTTTTACTCTTTATGACATGACATGAAATGCAAATCTGCTGATATATCACATTAAATTGGATATTTCTAAATTGTTTAATACGTTAATATCAATTAAACGATGATTTTATTCATATCTACTAAATGTTTGAATGTAATAAAACTGGATATTTTAGGTACACACGTGATAGACGTAATGTTCTCGCATTTGACACTTTGAAAGTCAAACACTGTTATTTCTATTTCTTGTTCATTAAAACACTCACTGGAATACTCCATAACTTTCAGCGTTGTTTTGTTTAAATAGACGGCCCTCTTAATGGTCGTAGACAGACGTTCACAGACTGCGACGTACAAAGGTGCGAGATAAAAAAACAGCACACGTGCTTCCTGCAGCAAATATGGGTGTGTTAATTGAATTACGAGCCAGTAAAATGTTTACAATGTCATTTTTTGAATGTTATGAAATATTTTATAATCATTAAATGGCACAGTATAAAAGGATTCGTATGGTGCGTTCACAAATCATCACATCTTAGCGCCTTAAATGTCGTCCGTTCATCAAAGACATTATACAATTTATTACAAACTTACAATTAATTATCTTTCAACAGACATTTTATCTCATTAGTGACTGAATAAATCATTTTTCCAGCGTTAATCTAGTAATTCTTTTAATTGCCAAACCCCGAGAAAAACGAGTGTATAGACAGTTTTTAAAGCGTCTAATTGACGGCGTCAAAACCAAGCGTCTGAAGGATATAGTACACCGTCTGTCACAAACCGGTAAAATGCAATCATAAAAATATAATCATATTTTAATACTAATCAACTCGAATAATTTTATATGTCAAGAAACTAGCATTAATCTTTTAATATTAAAAGGTTTTAATTACTAAGTAGAGTTTCAAAAACTAACCAAACGTGCCAGGTGAAATGTAAAAGTCATAATGCTCTCGGCCCTATTCGCCAACTTGCGACTTCATTGAATGCCGTTTCCGTGATTTTGCTAATATTTTATTCGTAAATATTTTAATCACATGACTTGAAACTGTCAATATATCAGAAATTCTCCTTAATGATATTTTTGAACCATTTAATGAATTTTGCGCATTGTTAGTACATTGAAGAGCATTTATAGTTCTTGCAACAAAAGGGTTAATGTGATAGACACGTGACTAGGAACGCCATCGTGATTATTTGCATTGTACATAGATGAATGACCTAAGTGCTAGCTATCAGTATGATAATTGATCATATTTGAACAAAAATAAATCATTGTTGTCACAATTTATTATCATATTTCATAACTCAAAACGTTCAAGGAAATTATTACCAAATGATTACCATGCAGTTAGACGAAATATTATCTTTATCATATTTATAACTATTTATTTCATTTTTCTTGATATTTTTTAAGTTGCTTAGGGTTCAAATATGTATTGTTCTGAATGTGCAATTATATATTTCATCGTGTCGGAATGTTCTGTTCTGCCCTGTTTTTTACAGTTGTGTTGTTAAACTTTTCTGCGTTGTTCAGTGTCGGTATTGGTCATACGGTATAAGTGCGAGGGTCGCGGTGCGGACATGTTGTGATGCGAAGTGTGGCTTTGTTATTTGTTATGATGAGTTTTATCATTTATACTTTTCAGTATTGCTCATTATATTGAGTTTCGTTGTGATATGTTGTGATTTTTGTGATACATTGTATTGTGCCGTGTTGTGTTGGACGAGTTATAGTTTAAGGTGGGGTGGCTGGCTTGGCGATGTGGTGTGGAGTGATGTTTTCGTGAAGTAATGTAAAGCGAAATGATTGGCTTTATCGAAATATGTAGTTCTGTTTTCATTGTTGGTATGTACTGTTGTGTTTGGTTCCGTTCTGTTCAGTTCCATTCTGTTGTGTTCTATTCTATTCAGTTCCTGTTCTGTTCCGTTCTGTTAGATCAGTTCCATTCTGTTGTTTTCTATTCTGTTCAGTTCCTGTTTAATCGGTTCTGTTCCGTTCCTGTTTTGTTGTGTTGTGTTTTGTTTTATTCTGTTCTGTTGTGATCTGATCCGTTCCGCTCCGCCCCGGTCTGTCTTTTTCTGTTTCGTTCCGCCCAGTCTCGTTCCGTTCTGTTATGTTCCGTCCCGCCCTGTCCCGTTCCGTTCTGTTATGTTCTTCTGTGAGCTGGTTCTTCTGTCTCCTATGTGTTGAGTGCACAAATCTATAAAAAATATTACAGTATAATGCAGTATCATAATGATAAAGTTATATATTTGTTAACATACCATCTTATAATGACATATGATACGTACATATTATGCATTATTTATGTAATACCATGGCGTAATCCTAGAATTGCATTCAACAAAACTTTCAATGTTCATTGAAATACATTTTCTATATAAATGGCGAGTACATTGTAAATGTAATATTTGACAAAATTAAATATCAAATTTTAGAGAAGTTTTTTCATAATTAAAACTGTTTTTGCATATACTTGTCAGAACGTATCTTGCTGTATCACACTTGTCTGTTATTTCTGTGATTAAGGTTGAAATACTCTTATTTCCTTTCACATTGACATTACTAATGATCTTTGTCGAGCCAATTAAAATTCATCAAGATGCATGCTAAAAATGTATCGAAATACAATGCATTTGGAATTTCTATATGATAATTATATGAGTCTTTCACACAAAAAAACGTTAACATAAAATTATCTTAAAAGCATAAAATCCACAACATTTATTTATTTTTAGTTCGATATCAATACAAGTTCTTACAACTTAGATAAGTCACTCTCAAGTCCGCTTCCCAGTACTGGACAGTTTTAATAAGGTTTTATTTTTGTAGGAAACAACGAGATGAATTTTGGATGTCAAATACTCGGAACCAATATTTCTTCTCAGCAATTCTAAATTTTCCTGCATAGTGTATACATTTTAGCATTATGTCTTAGAATTATTTTACTTTTTCTGACCGTTAGGAGATAAATTTGTAAGCGAGTTGAATCACTCGACCACGTAGGTGGTAACTGTCATTCTTGGAAATGTTAATAAAGAATATGCTTCATTTATTGCCAAAATAGAAGCACAGTATTCAATAAAGGGCAGTGCACACTTTCACAAAAAATCTTAGAAAAAAGTTATCGATAGTAAAATACATAATTTTGAAGTTAAAAGTGAGAAGGGTAATAAACATAATTATGATATGATGTTCAAAAGATATACAATATTCTATTTAATTCAATAAAGCTTGGAATTGATTGGCCAAAAGAATGGCAGAATTATTAATGTTTCTTGCTTTTGACTTACGATGATATGATTTACGATGAAGATTTTTGTGAAAAGTGCCACAGAACCATAGTAAATTGACAATATTGTACAGATACATCTAAAAAACGCATTTGTTACATCTTACTAAAATGTGTATAAGCCCAGAGTCTTTGCAATCCAGTTTTTGAAAACTGTTCTGTTCAGTTCTATTCTCAACCATTATGCCCTCTACTGATAAAGACGATATTCTTTTTGACGGAACCATTTAAATGATAATATATTATGCAGTTAAAGAAACTATTATGCAAAGCCTTGTCATTTAAAATATTTTTCTTTGTGTCAACAAAGCAGCATTATTATGAAAGTGAATACTCGCATTACATGTTAAATAGTTTATGTACATCTAATCGTGAAAAAAAATCTGCAAATCATTTTTTAAATGGTAAAATAATGATAACTTAATTTGAGTTTTAGACTGGTTGTATTCAATTTAATAGTCATTCACTTTCTTTAATTTGTTGACTGGTTCTTTATGATGTTCCTACTTTATTATCATATTTGTTATTTCAATTAATTGCGCATTTCATCATTTGATAACTGTAATAAATTGTTTAAAGACAGCACTATGAAAGGTGTACGATTTTTGTCTGATAATATTGTTAGGGCGTAAGATTATAGTTGCGATAAACGCTGGGGACAAATTTAATGGAAATTAATTAGCGAATGGGGAAAATTAAACACACACAGTGAAATCGTTTTGTTATATTGTTAAAAAAATTGCAGCATAATTCACTGCGGCGGTGAGTTTTGAAGAGCACTTATGTATGTGCCGCCGTAATATGGCGTCGAAACTCTACCCAATTTAATTACGGTAAATTTGTCGATATCTTAATTCGTCAAACTCCACATTTCCATTTAATTATCCCTATACATTGACTTAAGTACATAAAGGTTCACTTGTGCCCACTTATACACATAGGTAACTATATGAAAATGAATTATTCCACTTCAATCTATGAATATTTAATAACATCATGATTATATAGGCGGCCCTTCGTGTCAACGTTTTATACAACTACCTGTGCAAAGGTACGATATAGGAAGTTTACGTTAAATCTGGACCCTTAGTACACCGTATTATCTAAACAACTACCCGGTCGAATTTGTCTAAATCTTGAACACAGACTTTTTTCCTACTTTTCCTTCTTGGATTTAGATTTTCAGAATGTTTAAGGAATAAATAACAAAACTATTTACTGTTTAAATTAAATGGATAATCAATCAATTCATTGTCGGGGCACATAGTTAGCTATAATTTTGTTTCACAGTTATATGGCTGTTCTGACTATGGCACGTACCAATCGAACAAAATCACATTTTTTGGCTTCAAAATTTGCATTGCATATCTATGGAAGGTATGTTATGTAATTGAAGAAAAAATCTGGGTTTTTATGGATTTGAGAAGGAAAATGCTAGTTATGATCACATACAAAATTTTAGTAGATTCGGCCCGATAGTTATTGAGATATTTAACGCAATCTACCAATGCATTTAAAACCTTTCTTAGGCTTTTTTTGTAAATGATAATTTCAAAAATGATACGTGTAATTAAGCAAAATTGTCAAACCATTTTACTTATTGAAATAATTGAACCATTTGATGCACGTTATGCAATGTTATGCAATAAAATATATATAAAACTATGTATGAGTAATTTGAATTGTACGAGAGCGAACACCTACTTGGAAGCTAGTAAATGTGAAATTAATGAGTAACAGGTTTGTAAAAGTAGATTGAACCTTCTTACTAAAATCAATCAAAAAACGACATAAAATTATAGGAGCTGTTAGACTCACATCAATCTTGCTTCATATTAAGTAAATAATACAACTAAAATGCCTGAAAATTACACAGTAATAAAAAACACGAGTTGGCTTTGCAGGCGGGTGTATTTGAGGACATGATTAAGTACTATGTACATAATCAATGGTACTTGTCTAATACGAATAAGGAGATTTCTGACAATAAGTAGCTGATTTAACTATAAATGGCTACGAGAATAAACTCAAATCTACTTAAAATGACAATCTGCTCAAATAGTCATACCGGAACAATCAATATTTATTTAATAATTTTAACATTTGAGAGAGCTGTGCAAACGTAACATAATATCAAACTACAAGTTCTCGTAAAAGCAAACAATTAATAATTTCATAATTCTATGATATGTTGAACAAGTATTTGAGGAATAGCGGCGCCTAGACTCTCAATTTTATTTGCCAGTTGCATTTACATAATGTCATAATTTGTTTAAAAAGTCATATTTAAAACAAGAAATGTTATTTCAATATATGTATTTTGTTCTAATTAAAAACTTTGGTAATTGTTTATATTAGACCACTTTATCCCCAAGTCATTTATTGACAGTATTCATGTATTAAGAATGGCCGTTTAATCGATGATAAAATCTAGTACTTTAACTACTTGTCTTTTTATCACGATAATCTTCTCTTGGTGAGGCAATAAACACTCTTTGGGTGTCCACGATTATAATAAAATTATAAAGCGATGTTCGATAGGACATTAAACTTGACCTTATCAACAAATAAATGAATGATTTAAGAATAAAAGAAGATAAGTAGGCAATACTTGCAGCAGACATTGCAAATTGCTGACGCCGTCACATACTGTTGCCGATAGTCGTCCATTCCGTATGAAGAACAATTGCAACCAAACTAAGAATCGGCTTGAGTTACCCAACATTATGTCGTAAAATTTATTGTGAAATCAACCTTTTATCGTAATAAATAAAATCAAAGCGCTGATAGCGCTGCCCAGACATGGGTATAACAACGCAAAACTACATATACTTAATACTGTTTGACATAGTTAACTATGAGACTATTTTTTCACGCGTAGGAGTTAATCTAACTTCACACCGTGGCGCTAAATCTGACTGCGCATAACCGAATGTAATTGTCCGCGACATTTTTGTGACACGATAACAAAGTTGTGGTTTCTTTTTTTTAAACGTCGTATTCAACACATACATTAGGTCATATATACGACGGCCAGCTCTTCCTACTATAGGTTTCCTGGACACTTTTTCTATCACCAGTACTAACTTACTCTACCACGAGGCCGACAACTCATGTATAGGGTATGATCTGCCGCGACCGGGTTTCGAACCAGCGATCTCAGGGTTCGAAGTCAGACATGCTAACCACTACGCCACGGCCGCGGCTTTGTGGTTTCTAAGACCTGGATTCAATGTTTAACTATGGATCCCTCGAAATATCCTAATTAATGATATTTCCTTCAGACTACTAATTCAAGTTAGACGAACATAAAACCGTGATGATAATTCATAACATAAATCTCCTTTAGTTTCAAAACTTAGCAACAAGCTTGCTATGTTTATTTTGGGCAAATACCAGGAGGCACCAGTGCCAGTACTTTGGTTTGATTTGATTTGATGTCAGTGTATGATAAAATGCATTTTACAGAAAATACTTTCTTTTTCATTCATATTTCTTCACAATAGTCTAAGATTATCGAATTAAACTTTGCTGTCAATTTTCCGTAAACAAGTTCCAGTTATTCACCGTAGACATACTTTCAATAACGTTGAACTAGAGAGAAGCACTATAAATTATCTCTCGATCTACGTGACCATTTACTGCATGTTTTTCTGTACTTTGATAGAGAGACGAATAAATATTAAGCTCTTTTTGAAAATTAATTGTTTAAATTGCAATGACGTAATTTGTCATTGTGTGCCTGCTTGTTGTTTCTTAATACATGTAATAAATTCAAAATAAACATCTATAATTTTCTACAAGACATTTGAAATTGGACAATTTTTCAATTTTTGCATTGTCATGCAATTGCACTTATTGCGAGTTTCGAACTAAGTTGTGCAGTGGCGCCACTTCTCTGATTGTTTGCCTGGATTTATTGCATCCGGAATAAAAAATAAGTATTTAATTCGAGTGACTTTTCTGCAACAATATTGCTATGATTATCTTTGCTTTCTTTACAAAATAAATTTGTTAAATACTCTTGACGTCAAGTACAACTGTAAGTACAATTGTATTTAAGTAATTATTAAAAGTGGTCAAACAGCCATGTCCAAATAGTATAACACTTTTATGTAATTTTATATAAACTTTGATTGTGCATGTAAGGTATTCCAACAGTTATTTTGGATTTAATAACACAGGGTGGCTGAATAGATCAAATTGTCGACAAAAACATTTAACTCGTCAATATTTCTTATAACGATTTGAAATTACTTTTTTGTTGATGTAATTTTCTGATTCATTTTTTTACAGTTCAATGCCACTTGAAGTCGATCATTGACCTTCAAAATGAGCAAAGTGTCAATCAAGTCGGCTTAGTCGCTTAAAAATATATTCTGCTTTATTAAAAGACAATGATGCACACGCTTGATCAATTTAAATGAATATGCAAATTAAATTAAATAAAATGAAAAATCAGTTTTTTGCAGTGGGAACGGTTTATTTAATTTTGTTATTCTATTTCGTAACTATTAAAGAGGCAAAATAACTCAACAGTGTTTATTCTGCAAGCTTTTATAAGAATGGAGAAAATAACAGACAATTACAAATAATTAGATCAGATATTTGACTGCATTATTAATTTCATGCTTCAATTATCATATTCTTGTATAATTACCCTCTTTATCGTATAAATTATTTAAAAGTTGTCAAAAAACTGTGCTTGTTTTGGTGATCTAGATACATGTTCTAGAGACATTACATGTTTAGCATTCCGTACTGACCTTGTAAAATAACAAAAGTGCCTCTGATAATAGGAAGAGTCAATGCAGTAAGCGGACTTAATTGAAATACGCTAAATATGGGCTTGATCATGCAACATGTCCTGTATCGGGGACAGCTTTAACATTAAAGGCATGGTTAGATGATTCGAAGTACGCATTGGTTTTTGTCATAAAACAAGTTTGAACAATATTTGGTTGGAGTTCATAAATAAACTTATTGTCCATAGAAATTGATACCTCTAATTGTTCTAAAGCAATTGATTAGACAAACCACAAGTAATCCTCATCATAATGAGGTAAAAGCATTAGTAACTCTTTGAAAGTTCTTTAGGTACAAAACTTAAATTCCGTGTATGAATTTTGTCCGGTTTTCTATAATGATTCATACCTGTTTTAATCTGTATATAATATATACAAATGTACCATTTATGGAGTTGTTTCTTTTGTCAGTAGATTATTTTAGAATCGCCCTTCATATAAGTTTTCTATGCTTGATGTATTGTTGATAATGGTGACTTTGAAAAGATGGACAGAGTTCTTTGAACTGGTATTGTTATTGGACAAAATCAAAGTGTTTGATTGTTAAAAAGTTTTAAACTAATGGCATTTTTTTCTTAAGAAAGAACCTCCAAGGCGTTCTACTTTTTTACCGTTAATATTGATAGCAATATTAATGTATCTCGATCATGAATATATCAATATTTCACACATTAAATTGATAAATTGTTAACATTAAAATCTGTTTCAACTGCCATGGATATTTTGATCTATGTTTACTTCAAAGTAAATTTCTACAAAACCTTCCCTGACCTTTTGTGTTGATTGTTTCAAACTACGAACATTACATGGTATTTAACTTAATTATATATTAGTATAAACGTCAAACGGTTCTGAATATATTACATTTTTAACAAATTATTTCGTCACACATATAAGCTATTTAATATCAAATAAAGTCAGATAAACTTGTATATATATCATAGTTAACAAGTTCTGTCAATGAAAATTGTTTGGACCCTATTGCTGTGTACATTAACCTTGCCACAGATGTGGTTGAGGCTAACAAACAACTTAAATTTATTTACTTTCTTTTTAGGGCGATAAATTGTTGAACCGCTCCTATATAGATGTTTATCTGACTAGCTAAAGTAGGTGTTTATTGCCATTATATACATTATGATAACATTCATTCCAGTGTTATTGTAGATTTCTGAAAGAACTTCCCCTCAATTTAGGCTCATTTTATCTTAGATAGGCAAAAATATTTTCAATAATGAAGATGTTTATCAAATAAACTGTTACTTTCATTTCTTTAGTCAAACCCTTGTCCAGTGTGACTAATGACCTTACCGTCGTCCATGCATTGAACGTTTAAAACACCGTATCATTTCATTTAATAAGGAAAAGTATTTCAATTACACATGTACTCTGACGGCCATTGCTTATATGGTGTGTGGCTTGTTAGTCAAATTAAGCATAGCTCTGGAAAAAACCCTCTCAGTTTAATTAATTAAATTAGTTAACTCATGTATTAATACTTTACAGAATGAAAAATAAAGGTACGCTATTTTTTGACACAACTTTACTTTACTGACGGTCAATTAAATTGACATTATTGCTGTTTATGTATATACCTTCACTTATACTTGTTGTTTTGCTTTTGCACAATTTATGTTCTTCTATTTTAAATGTTTTGGTATGTCCTGCCATGTATAATCCATATATTTGTCCACAATGTTTAATTGCACTATAACTTTATATGTTTGTGTCAAAGACATCACCGAAATATCAAATTCACATACAAACTGTAAAACTGTGCAACATCAAACAAAACGTGAGGTTATAGACAATCCCAAGCTAAATAAACATTTTGTTGATGAGAAAACATGATTGTTCCATAATACTTAGCATAGAAAGTAAAAAAGAACATAGAAAAGCAGGACCTGGTATTGGAAATGTGTACGATTGATATACAATGTAGTTCAATGATCCACGCCTCTTCAATGAGTGAGATTACAACACTAGCAATGTCACCGATACTCTTGATTACCTGAAATAGGAAACACTCAATCAAGTCTTGCCAAACATCAATAGAAAATGCATCAGAATGTAGTGATCAATGCAGATAAATATCATTGTTGCCCAATGGGTTTAGTTTTTCACCAAGTTTCGTCCGCTTCTGGAGATGCACTATGTACAGACACTCGCGGGAACTTAAGCATAAGTTAAGCGTATGGCAACAAATTCCATTGGAAGGACCTTCTTCCTCTGCTGGTTTGCTTCCGTTCTCGACAGTGTTGGTTGTTCTCACAATTTCTCAACCGTGCTTGGGTCCGGCTGTGGCTAGTTTCAGATAAATACCTTATAACAGAAAAAATGCCACGATCAAACCTTAGTTCTAGAAACTCTACATTCACAGTTACAAATATACTTACAATCAGCTTCATAAGTGTTTGGCTACTTTCTACACAAAATATCGAACCCTAGAGCGCATTACCAGCTACTTGTGCCTTAGACTAGTTTTTGCATCTCTAAAGAATGAGCTATGTAGACACACTTACCAGACTTGAAATGGACTTTTTCTATGTTGGCTAAGCTTGATGCCACAATGGCTGCTTATATTTTTATGTTTAAATGGGGTGAAAACTGCTTACATATTTTCCTGCTCTATATTTTATCAACCAACGCACAAGTTTGTCCGTTTTTCTGTCGCTTTTTCCATCATTTTATTATCGGTGCTTCTTTCTTGAAATTAAACAAAGAACAGACTGCCATTGGTGTAAAATCATAAATTACCATCAAAGCACTGAAAACTCCTACATTTTGGTTCAACTATATTTAGATAAGACAAGTATAATAAGAAATTATGCACTAAAAGAACTAAGCACATGCTACCATTGGATGATACAGTGATTTTTATGAAAAGTAACATAAACGTTGGCAAAAAACGTTGGTAATGGATTTCACTGTCTAGAAATACAATAGTAGATACTTGATAGTTTTATGCAGGGCTAAGTATTAAACGGATAAAAACCTCATCCATATTGAAAGCAATGTCTCAAATAGCTTGTTATACTTGATTAGTGATGACAACTTCAATTAATGACCGAATTAAAATGGTCCACAAAATGAACACAATTATCAAATTGCATTAATGGATTGAAGATGATATTATATCCCGTATTGAGGATATTAAAAAAGGAAACAAAGCTCATGGACAGAACATTTGCAACTAAAACGTCCGCGTGGGGGATTTTTGAAACTTAGATATATAGTTTATCAAATTGGATAATTTAGAAACGAATTAATCAGTTTTTTATTCATTTTATGCTCATTTTACGCTTTTATATATATTTTTCAAGTGAATAAAAATGTCAAATGTAATTTGATGTAACTGCTTGGACAATACGTTTATTTTCTTTGTTCGAAGTCTAGGGGTCCGTACCAAGAAACAAGCAAAAGAATAACACCTATTCTTCTAATTACAGCCAAATACAAAGCATCGCTTGCTATTTTCTTTGTAAAAATAGTAAAATTATGAAGATTATATTATATTATTTTTGACTATCAATTCATCTAACTTTTGTTATATCAAATACATTTTCTTTTCAGATTCTATTCAATCACAGTAAACAACACTGTCATAATTCAGCAAAAAAAAAACGGTTGAATGGAACTGCAATAAAACAAATTTATTTATCTTTTGTGGATTTGAAATTATAATACAGGCGTAAAATCATAGTAATTTAATTGATTAATCAAATACTACTTCTTTGCGCTATGTAATATGGTTTTTGAAAGCTCTGTCGATCTACATGCACAATGATCTTGTCAAAGCCCTTTCGATGACGGTGCATTTATGCTTAACCAATCTTACTGTTATTTATGAAAATGCATGCCCGTAAATTTATAACTAAATTGGTATACAATCGATTAAAAGTTATTAAATACTTTTATTAGATAAGTAACCGAACACTTTTGTCAACTTTTTTGAATGTTTGAAAAAAGTTTGAACATAAAAAACATCTGAATAACAAATTATAGACATTATGTTGCCTTTGACTTCCTTTTTTATAAAATGTAAAATTACTAGAAATTTTATTATTCAATAAATTACAGACAGTTAAAACGTGCATTTTAGATGTGAATTTAGTTGCCACAATTTTACTACCGTGCTCCAGATTGCATTAAAACCCTGCTAGTAGCGTTCATTTTTGTTGCAATATAATTTGTTGTCTTTGACTTGGAGTCCGAACATCACTTTTCCAAGAATCCAGCCATCACCTGTACATTCTTAAAGCCACTATGTGAAGATATATTCATCTACAGTTAGCTTGAAAACTGTTTTACAAACATGAATTTTTCATGATGTAACATGCATTGGAGACACAATAAACTGTTCAAACCACTTTGCTTTCTAAATTTGAATTTGACAAAGAGTCCATTTCTTAAGAAAGTGGGGTACTTTTATAAGAGCACACGATGTTCATTTATACGCTTATGTTCAATATACCTTATCCAAAAAAAGTTTTAGACCTTAATAGTGTAATTTAGAGCAGTTTTTTCTATAACAAGACTTCAGCTTAAACATACTTTGAAGAAAACTATTGTTTTAAGTATTGACAACCAAATTCTACGTTCGTTTTCGATCTACTTTTACTTTGAAATGCAATTAATAAAATAAACATATTTAAGCAACATTTGCATTAAATTAAAAAGAATAATGTTCATTAGAGGTCTTTGAAATAGATAAATGTTCATTTGCTTTGCACCCCCCAAAAAAGTGTTACTTTTGATAATGGTTCTTTGTCTATTTTGGTGGTCTTATAATGATGGTGCTGCACCTTTGCCATTTAACCCTTTCCAAGGACAAGGCCGAAGATTGGCAATTGTGTCACCTTAATACGATAGCATTTCATAAATGAGTGACATAGAGGCAGCTTACTAAATTGTTTACTGACAGTCTGTTTTTCTGAAAAAAAACTATTTGAATCCAATTTTCTGCTACATGTACCATGGAAAACATGTGGTGGTAAAAAGATAGGACAACTGTGTTTTTATTGCTCTTTTTTAACCATGAATATGCATTTCATTCAGTTATGTTTCCCATAATCAGTCCTGAAGCGCTAGTACTTTTTATATACATGTACTTTGAAAATATACTAATCATTAACATTGTATGCCATATTACGTCTCCCAAACAACTTTTCTAAACAGAAGTTCATTTTAAACGTGCTGGGGTAAGACACATTATACGCGAGATTGACCAGTTAAGGGTTAAATTGAAAAGCTGCGATACTAGATGTTCTGCGTGTTGTCAATACGGACATATGTTTGGGTTTAAATAACAAATAAGAATGATATTGTAGCTTCCTGGCTTCCTGTCTATATATATCTTTAAAATGTATCGCATTGACATTGGCCATTGGTTTCGTCATACCATTCTATAAAACGTCGGGGTGATGTAAATTTTTCTTCATAATTTAAAAAGAAGTTGTCCGCTTTTGTGGAAGAGTGACGAGAACTGGTGAAATAATTGCTAAAGAAAACTTGTCCTCGATATGTCGGCCGCCGTTTTTAACTTAGTAGTGTTTTAAACGTTATATCAAACTAAAAAAATGAGTTTTGAATAATTTCAATAGGAAACTTTCAATTACGGTTTGCATATTATCGGACATTACATTGCAAATAAATAAACTATGGTGGCATGTTTCTGCCATCAGATAACCGTAACTAGTTAACCTCTTAATTTACTAGTTAGTTATGTGGTTATTTGATGGCAGAAATATGCCACCATAATAAACAAAGCAAAAATGCTTATTTTCAGAAAAGTTTCTGCACACTAAAAGATACACAACATAGTTCGATAGTTTTGATCAAACTTTAAAGCAAACAGTGTTGATGACTGTTAAGTGTTCTAAACAGCTACAAAATATTATAATTAATTCAATATGCGTTAAATTACATCAGGTGGGACTTCTAGATTGGTCTACAAAGAAAGGTCCTAAATTGTAGTAAATTCTTTTCATGGCAATGCGTTCTACAGCGGAAGTCTAAATTAATTATTAATTATGACAAGATTACCTTGTAAATACAAAATGATAATTGGTCATATTATTTCAACATATGTTAGTCAACTTTCATATCATATTTTTAAGTTATCTTAAAATCAGTAAGTTTCATTTGAGTTATTTTTCATTCAAAAATTACTGTTTGGTGAATTTACCATAACTAACTTTGCGTGTTAAAGGTAAATAGAAAGAAATAATTATAGATCTTTCTAAACATTAACTACGTCAACACTGTAGCAAATAGGGATGACATTGGTTAGATACCAAGCTATAATGAAGGCGACAGACGCATAACAGAGCACGCGTCCTTTGAATTCAACACTAAATAATAGAAAATAAGGAGATTTTATAACAAATTCATTGAATTTGAAAAGGATTCATCGCTGCACTGGACAATATTTCATATATAATTTGACAGGTAAAAGATAAGGGTTTCACCTGTCCCTTAAAATGGTGTAAATGGTCAATATTAACAAAGGGACAACCGCTTTGTAGCATTGAAATGGTCAATTTTCAGTTTTCAATGACAGTTTTAATTGCAAGTAGCGGAGAATAATTGCTTTGGTGGACGCTTTATTCTAACCAAAATTTTTATGTGTTTGCTTACTTGAGTATAAATAGTTTTAACACGAAAACAATATACACAAACGTCAACAACGGAATAGCATTTACAGTGGCACACTGGTTCTTAATCATAACTGCATTTCCATCAAGATAACCGATGTATTTTTGGCGCCGCATTTTCAGTTTGAATATCCGCGCGATAAACAATAAAGAAGTTGATTCAACAGAAGCTGAATTTTTGTTAATTAACTCAAAATCCCCGATGTGAGCAACACTCACTGCCGACTGAAATATAACACGTGTAACAGCAGTATTGCTTGGATGGTGTTGATTTTGGTTTTAACATAATATGTCGGATAGAAAGACGTAACAACATTATTGCTATTGGTTTCTTAATTACAGTCAGTCAATTATGCGCAGCTATCAATCACAAACGAGTCCCCATGGTGAGAACTCGTGAATCTCAACATTAGGGTCACACAAAAATTAACCTGTCAATTAGACACTATTTGTTGTGTTAATTAATCAGAGCGTTCGTCTGCTTCCGACAGGATGAGTTTTGTGTCATCACCGGTTGTCCCAAGGTTAGTGCTAGGACGAACTAGGGTTACCAGACGACATGGCACGGTCGATACGTCATCCTTCTAATCGTTTCGATAAAAAAACTAAGCTTCTCCAAATGACAAACGCACGCTGTGTGTTAATGTTGCTATCTGTGGACTGTTAAATGTCTTACATGTGAGCTGAGCTAATTGTTTTGACGGTAACACTTAGCAGAATTCTCCACGCCGGATATTCCCTCCTGCTCATTTACGACTGCAACTGATGAATTATATTTACAATTATTTTTTCTGTCATTTTGATTTGTGATAATTAATTCAAGTTGCACGTTTGGTTTATTACCATACAGGCAATAGAGAATGTACAATATTTTCCCGATAATTGTTTCATGCACAATTGAGACTAATTTTGTCTTTATTGAAGTATTAAGAACCTTCTCTACAGTCGCAATACCATTGTCTTATATTGAAACATGTCTATATAATTGAAGTATGGACAATGCCTTCCGCGTAACTGCAATGGGTACCTCTATAACTTGTGACAAACGTCTTCAAGGGGTTGTTTTAATTAATTAGTACGTATAGTAGGTAAATAATTTACTTTCATGACATTATTACAAACATTAAGAGTAGTAGCCAAATGGCCAATCTGATTAAAACCCGATCTAAAATTTTCCGCTCGCCTATTCGCTAATTTAGATCTGGTTTTTTTCAAACGAAGGTCACGTTCAGGTGACCTTTTATCATCATAATACTCATGACGAGACTGTTATGATACGTAACTTGTTTACATCGTCTACGTCACGCAATTTGAAATGAGCCTTCCAATCGCAGACTGTGAATAATACCGCTGTTAAATTAGCTTGCCAACCTTGGTTTAAAAATAGAAATTACGAAATCAAAATGTGATAAATAGTGTTTTCGTCTAGATGAAAGCTACGCATTGATTGGTCGACACAAAGTTCATCTCGACGTGACCTTCCACGGAGACAGTGGAGATCCTGTACGACAATGCTCTACAGAATATCTGTTTACGGAGATTGCCAAATGGCACGCCGTAAATAACTCCACTTGGAGCGGGCGTAGTCGAGTTGTTTCGACGTTGCATTGGTACTTAAATCATTGATTACCAATCTCCGAGTTGGTTCAAATCACATAAGACACCTTGTTGTTTCCTTGAGCAAAAAACTTTAACTTGTAAGAACTTGTTTTACAATCAAGCTAAATATTAGTATAAACTAATAACTCAACTTGCTGACTGTAGCGCCGGGAAATGTCGCATCGCCGGAAAACGTCATAATCTACGGAAAATGTCGCACCGTCGCCGGGAAATGTCGCAATCAGCTGAAAACGTCGTAAACCCCACTGCCGGTATATGTCGCATTGTTGACGGGAAATGTCGCAAAAAAAATGCTGCCGGTATATGTCGTAACATCGACGGGAAATGTCGCAATAATGATTAATATTGCATTTTGATGATTTTGAATTTATATGCGATTATAACGATTTTTATTGAATAAAAATGTAAACTCGTTGGTTTAAATGTTTGTAAAATGTTTATTGATTGTGTGATGTGGACTTTTTGTTTGATTGAATTTGGGAAATCATAAGTAGCGGATCCAGGATCTCAGATTAGAGGAGGTGTGGCTTTCTGGTTAGAGGGACGTGAGCAGTAAATAACCTTTTTTCAACCAGATACACTAGTATGCTTGCAGAGTCAAAGAGTGTTCTACTTGAAATAGATGTTGTGCTTTAATTTTATGTAAAAATATGGTTTTAAATGGAAATTATGATATAAAACGTTATAAGTGTTTGTCATCAAGGTTGAAAAGTCCGGCACTTTTAGTGGGGGGCGGGGAAGGGCGTGCGCCGGGTGCGCACTGGGCCTCTGAATTCGCTAGTGATCATCCGCATTTGTATAAGATATTAATCAATATTATATCTCTTGTTGCCATATCTCCATATGCAGAAATTCTTCATAAATGGCCATTAAATGAATAAGATTAATATGTATAGAAAATATAGCCCTTTTTTCATCTTGGAATACCCAAAGAAATATAATTGTTCTACATAAAAACAACACTTTATAGTCCGAACGGCTACCTATAGCTTTAATTCTAGTGCATGTACAATACGATACGATACGATACGATACGATACGATACGATACGATACGATACGATACGATACAATACAATACAATACAATACGATACGATACGATACGATACGATACAATACAATACAATACAATACAATACAATACAATACAATACAATACAATACTTGTACAAATACTTGTATTTTTTATTTGATCGAAAATTCAATAATATGAACAGTTTATGAACAGTTTGAGTTTAGCACTTTGATTTTATAAATTTTTGAAAGGTTCGTGAAATACAAGTGTGGACAGAAATGAAGTAAGGTGATTTTCCCGCTAATAATTGACTGAACATTCGTTAAATGAGGGTGAAACCCCCGTTTTGGTACGCAGTATTCAGGCTTGTCTTAGGCCGTACGCAACTTACGCAGTACGCAAAGGGTCGTCTTTTAGTACGCAGAACTTGAAAAGCAATATTTTTGCATAAAATTCGTGTAATATCTGAAGGAATTTGAAATTGTCATGAAACAAGCAAGATTTGTTTTGTTCAGTACTCGGCTTTTTCTATTTGAACATAATCGTCGTAAGTGTTGTAAAATAGCCTCGTCTTTTTTAAATCTCTTTTAGATCTAAAAATTATATATGCATCTGGAATATTTATTTTAATGCTACTTTATATATGAAACGTACAATTTGCCTTTTTATTGTGTATCAAAACTGTGACGTGTTTAACTGGAAATGAAAATTAGTAGCGATAAGTATTTTTTCTTGTACGATGTACACGAATAGAATTTAGAGAACATGATGACTTGTAGAATGTGAATTCGGCCTTAATTATGCTCTTCATCATAATCATTGACTAAATGGTGTAAAAATGATGTATATATTTTAATTTCTAATATGCATGCTTTTTATGCCCCGCCATTCGAAGAATGGTGGAGGGGCATTAAGTGTTACCCCTGTCCGTGCGTGCGTGCGTCCGTCCGTTATCAAAATTTGGTGTCCGCTAAATAACTTTTGAAAGACTGCATCGATTCAATTCAAATTTGGTATGTTGATATATAATATCACAACACGGGTCGAGTTCAATTTGGGTTACAATCCACTAATTTTTTAAAGAGTTATGGGCCTTTTATAAAAAAAATAGTACAAAAATTGGTGTCCGCTCAATAACTTTTGAAAGACTGCATCGATTCCAATCATATTTGGCATGTTGATATATAATATCTAAACACAGGTCGAGTTCGATTTGGGTTACAATCCACTAATTTTTGATGGAGTTATGGGCCTTTTATAAAAACATAGCACATTTAGCGGGGGCATCCGTGTCCTATGGAAACATTTCTAGTTTTTCTTTATGTCTTTTTTGTACACTAATGTTTTTTAATATGTATAGATCACTCGTGAATTTAATGTGTATATACATGTGTATAATAATATTACGATGCAAATGTCACCATTAATGGGGAAAACATTTGACAGGAGATCTCTGGTTATTTCACTTTTTTACAGCACCCAGAACAATGAAATATACATATCTTTAGTTTTTATTCAACTATTAGAAAACTAAGATAGTGCAATGTTGTAAAGTTACTTAAATTCGACCAGTAAATAAATAAACCCGAAAAGCACTCAGCTGTTTCAAACATGGGCAAAACTCAGCTTTAAATCCCCTTAAGTATTTTTTTCCTAGCCCGTCACTGTCATGCAGGTATTAATGCATCATTATTTTGATTAATCAATACATGTATATCGTTAATGGTTAATCATTGTCTTGATCATTGTTTTAATCAAGCAACTGTGATTTTACCATAACAGAGTTTGTAATGAAGTAACTCCCCGTTCCCACAAAGTGAGGACTGTACGACGACCATCCCGATCATACCACGATCTGGAAAAAATATGGATCGTGGCTGATCGGCGTCGGTCAGGGTCAACGTTGAGCATTTTGGCAGTTGATGGTCTTTAGTACAAAAGCACTACGGTGATACTACGTCTTATACGCTGCTACCCAGCTTCTACTACGATGTTACACAGACTTCAGCTGTCCATCTACTGAGTTTATTGCGTTTACGGTACGCCTCTACTACGACATTCAAGATCATAATACGACGCTACGAAGTTCTAGACGACTGTACAACGTTACCACAACGTTCGGTGGTGCTGATCATACTAGGATTCTACTATGCTTTTAGTATGGTTAAGCGATGATGTGCATATCTTTTGGGTTTCTGAAACGTATTTTACTTTATTTTTCGACATGAAACACGTGTAAGTGATTATTTATCTGTCTTTGTTTTAACAAAAAACAAATTTAAATGGAAATTGAGCTTGCGTAATTTTTTTCATTTACAGGGATGTTTAACCAGTTAGATGTAAAAAGCTGTACAAATGATCGTCATCACAAATGATGCTACATTTTAACATTCTAATATTAACGCTTTGAAACAAACTGCACAAGACTGTACGACGATGTTACTGGTATACGCTTTTACTACAATAAATTGAATTGTATTTAATTTATAAAGAAGACCTCACCACCAACCTTCCCCGCTGCTGGTACAATTGTGCTGCGTCTACCACGCTCCTTATACGCTTCTACCCTGATTCTTGTTTGCTACGCTCCTACTACACTTGTTTTGAACATGTCCAAAATAAGCGTGTTAGGAGCGTAGTGCTCCCCGATCATAAAGACACTACCTCGACCCTACTACGCCTATGAAGACCCAACAAAGCTTCTACTACGATTCGACATGATCGACATTTATAATAATTGCGACATTTCCCGTCGATGTTGCGACATATACCGGCAGCGAATTTTTTTGCGACATTTCCCGTCAACAATGCGACATATGCCGGCAGTGGGGTTTACGACGTTTTCAGCAGATTGCGACATTCCCGGCGACGGTGCGACATTTTCCGTAGATTATGACGTTTCCCGGCGATGCGACATTTCCCGGCGCTACACTGACTGAACACTTCTTCAGTTATAGATTTTCTATAAATTTTCCTAACATATAAAAACTGATATGTATTCATTTCTACATATACCTATATCAAACTAAATAACATGATGCTGGCTAGAGAGCACACACTTGAATAATTTCCTAAACAGATATTAATTAGGCAGCTGCTTATTGTTTTAGTGTACCGTGAAACGAACCGAACTGTTTTATGTTTGTTTGTTTTTTTGTTTTCAGCTTTTTGTGTTTTATTTTCTATTATTCATTATCCATAAACAATTACCAGTTACAACCGGTACAAATATATGTATTTTAAATGGAAATTTATAGTGTTAAAATCGATAAGCGATTTTAAAACAATAAGTATCTCTTTGCCAAGAAAATGTTTGAGGAGAGAAGTTTAAAATTAGTTATGCTATCTCTTTAATCCTCTTAATTTTTATGTTTATACTATTGTATATGTACTTGCTGGTTACCAAATAAAATATTGTTTAAACCAACCGAACTGTAGCATCCACGCCGCCGTTTAAACCGAACCGTGAGGCTGGCGAATCGTGGCAGTCTTAATATAATAGGATTAGGCCACAACAAGTTGATGATGTGTTCTACGGATTTTTTCTCGGGGAAAATGGGGCGAGCGAGCGAAGAAAAAAATCTTGATTCAGTTGCTTCATATAGTGGTTTGATCAATTTTATGAGCAAGCGAGGGGAAAAAAATTCAAACCGTCAAAATTAAGGTGCGAGCGAATCCTTAGAACACATGATCAACTTGTTATGGCCTTAACGACTAAAACAGAAGTTAAACATTCGAGACCACGATCCCAGTTTCACAAAACTTCTCAAAGTTATTGTTTGCCACAAACTTTTTTCAACCAAGAACTAAACAAGAAGCAATCAAACTCCTCACCATCGTCGGTTATCCCACGATACATTACTCCGCTATGCTGCGTTATGTACCGTAGGCCAATTGGTTAGGAAAACCTCGTAATCGTGAACAATAAATGAGGCAGTTTTATTGGTTCCGCAAGAAAACCACTGCGGAAAACTAGCAAATTAAATGGCGCAACCATTTTGATAAAATAAACATGTGCGTTGGTTTCTATTTTAATTAGGAAAACCTCAGTATGACGTCATTGTTATTGAAGAGTATTTATTTGTAACATGCGATTTCATTGGAAGAAGATTGGTCTTCCCTGTCTCATGCATATTCATGAGAACGAGATTTCACCAGTCAAATTGCCCACGGTTCTTATGGAGTGTAACGGGAGAAAGTACCGTGGTTGCCGACAATGGTTCCTCGCGGGTATTTAGACACTAAATAGACATGATATCGTGGCCAGGTTGATTTTAACAATTTAATCAACATAGAAAGACTGTCCAAAGAGTCAAAACTCAGAAGTCGGTTTTAATAGTATATATCATTTGCTTATTAGATAGGTAAATAAACATGCCATCATGTACTATGTCCTAACCGCAAAAAAGTAGTCCGTTCTTAATGAGTCTTTAAAGATACTTTTAAATTCATTCATACTACTTGAATATGCATGTCAAAACGATAAATAGATGGGAATTGAAATCCTTCATTATTTCACACGATAAAATAAATTTCACGCAAAATTAAAGCATTCCATTCAAGTAACATCATTTTAAACGGTTTAAATCTTAAAGTAAAATTAAAAATTGACATTTATCATTGCTTAAGTTTTGTGTAAGTACTATGTATGTTTTTAAATCTACTTGTATCAATGGAATTAAGTTTGGCTTGAATTTTCAATGAAGTACATTCATGTCTTGTTGTTTAACCTTCATTCCACATTTGTACTTAAAAAGGTTATAAAAGTAAATATGTATGAACTATGAAAACTCACTGAGTACAAGTTCATATAAAAGTACACATTTTCTATATATGTTTATTTGTGCAGAGAATGAATGTATGTATGTTATTATTATATGTCAGCATCCAAAATTATAGTCAATGTTACTCAATGCTTCGACAAAGAAGTCTTAGACTGTTTGTATTGTCATTTAAAAAGTTATATCTACTGCCGGGCTTGACATTAAAGAACGTTTTATTGCCCCTGACGACAAACATTTTGTTTGTGCAAATTATTACAGCTAGTAAACACTTGAGAACGGCAAGGAAAATATAAATTTTGATGTCCAATTGGGCAACCTATTTTAAAAATTAATGTCGAGCCTTGTACAGTACTGTTGTACAATGTATTATATGCAAAGGCTAGCGGTTTGGCCCCGAACCATCAAAGACAATGTATACATTCCGTAGTTGATGGTTCCAAACCTCCCCAGTTGTCTTTGTATCTATGTATGTTAGAACGTTTACACTTATTGTGACCGCTTTCATTTCAATAAGTAAAATGGTTTCATCCATCATCTGGTACAAGTAATAACATGTTCTTTGAAAATACATGAAAATGAATGACATAAACAAAATCAATTCGGCAGGAGTGGTGAGATGACAGACCTAACCAACAATAGTAAACAAAATGAAAAAAAAAACTTTCCTGATTGATTTTTACACTAAAAACATCAATCTGACAACTTCGTTTTTTAAAAACATTTTTTATATTTACTGATGAAGTTATTGTGTCTATATCAGCTTGATACATTTTATTTTAAATTCGAACTGTGCTCTATTAAATCGAACAAAGTACATTTGGTTGTTGAGAAATGTATGCTAAGTTCGACAAAAATTGAAGCAAAAAACGTAGCAAATTATTGATAACATAATGCTGCAGAAAAAATTGCCTTTTTAATAACTTGCTCATCTAATATTGTGTTCTGTCGTCTGCTATCATAGAGCAGACGTCATTCGAAACGTTGTATTCAAACAGTTTTTTTCACAATCAACGTTTAGAATAGTTTTCAAACTGTAACACTCTGTATCTTATTTTCAAAGGGTTTACCCATATATCAACATGTGTCATGTTAGCTTTTTAATTTCAAATAAATTCAACTTCTGACACTTTCTTTGAAAAATATAATTTGCCATTGTTGTCGGCGTGTCAGCGCCTCTCCTTTCCCCCCTCCCATCCGATGTCTACCTTGTTATTTCGCTTTCAGAAGAAATGTTTAAGTTTTTATTACTCTGTATGAACAATGTGTTACATTAAGAAAACATTGGCAAAATCTATTAATTTTTAAAAAAGCACATTTATTTATTTACTCGTGTATTAAATAAGTTGACTTTTGGGCGGTACGGAATGCTCAATTTACAGCTTCTGTAAACAAAATGTAGCAAAAGAAGAACTTTTTGAATTGACTTTGTTTGATTTTCAAAATGTTCTGTAAATTTTAAACACAAATTGTGATGAGCCATGTTTGTTAAAAACCTCCAACAATCAATATGTCAACATCGGTGTAGATTTGCATTTTGTCTGTTCCATTCAAACAAGGTTTGAGTCTTTGTTAAGATTTTTGTCGCATTTTCACAAACGGTTAAAGAACTTTCTGCAATCAGTTTTGCATTACATGTATATTTATTATCGTACAATATTATGCAACAAAACTGTCTTTCAGTATCGAGTACAGTGTTCCTTTTATACTGGGTTTAATGACGCATCAATGTGCACAATTTATGTTATTTTACGGAGGCCAGCGCACCTAACCTAGCTTTCATAGATCTTTATCTACGACACACTGTTCATCGATGTGTTTTATTGTTGTGAATACAAGATGCAATGCAATAGTTAAATGTATAAAACTCTAACTGGTAGGATATTCGAAATTTCAAAATAGGAACACGCTTTATTTTTATTTTTTTGTTATATTAAATAAGGTCCCCGGTAATGGCCACTTCTCATTAATGTTATATTGCCCTGTTATAACATAGTGATTTTGAGATCCTGAAAGCAATGGTGCCGCCATTATCACGTGAGAGCAGTAAGAATAAAATAAAAATCATGTTTAAATAGTCAAAACAAAATATCACAGTACTAAATATGTATGTTTATTCACACTAACTTTAGTTGTATATCATATTACATTCATCATTCAATATTGACATATTCTGCAAAAAAACCCAGTTTACTAAGTAAGTCAACTGTTGAATTTTGGCAAAAAATAATCATTACTCATTATTAGTATAGATGAAGTCAATGACTTTACATGTAAGTACCTAGAAATGTACGCTAAATTTCAATCCGCTTAGTAAAAACTGTAAAAATGAAAAAAAAATGTATACAAGTGTAGCTTAATTACAATTTAACAAAAAGTTACGATAGCTTCGCAATCTTGATACTAAGGTTGTGTTTAAATGTTTGAAAAGTTGTAGGTTTTTTTATATCAATGACTTTTTCTCGCTCGCTCGCTCGCTCTCTGCTTTTCTCTCTGCCTCTCGCCTCATACACCGATATATCAAAGGGCTGTTGCAAATTTACTTTATCTGTAATTTGTAACACAAATTGCTACTTTTGTAAAGAAATGATTTATTACATTTCAGACAAGTTTTCGGCTGTCTGCACATCATTATAGATACGGTTGTAAAGTAATAATTGAAATCTAAAATATGAAGAAAAAGACAATTTTATTTTTTGAACGTTTTTCGATAGGGGGTTTTGATATCGTTAATTAAAAGTAACTTAAGACATCGCACAGCATGGAGTCGACGATGTATAGCTTAAATATTTCAGACCACCTAAATAACTTGCCAAGATGTGACTGAATATTTATGTTTATGATTTATGCATAAAGAGTTTTTGGGGGCGATATCCAAGTTTGATGGCAAATAAGTTGCACAAAGTAAGATCAGATCTTCGAATTTCATTAACTAAAGTTTTTAGAGTTTGTGGTAAATTGGCTTTGATTTATAACAGTGCAGTTGCATTGATTCTGTTGTAAATTATACCTTGAATTATACCTGACAATGAGACAAAAGATACCCACTTTACAATTTGTTTAAAAGTGAAAGGCTACACTAAAATGTGCTTTATTTAGCCTTGTACAATAGATTATATTTTTGTTACAGATTTTTGCTTCGTCAGGGTTGCTAAGGGTTTCTAGCCTCCATTTACAGAAGTACTTTAGATCATTATAATGTGCATAAACTCAACATGCATTCCATATATACCGGGCAATACGTTTTATTGAAAATGATATAGAGTAGAAATATATCAAATGTGAAATATAGGTCACCGATTTTTTAAAAAAGTGCATGTTACTTACAAGGTGCTTCAACTTGATTCCATCACAATTGCTAATAAAGGTGTATGTCGGTATATATTTAACGACATGTTTGTGTTTTGAACTTTTAGACATGGTCCAGGGTTATAATAACTTTCTGGCAATTGATCCATGGCAAACGTAGACTTTATTGAATTAATCGGTTCCAGGTGTATCTACTCGTACAGCTCTGGCACTCCAATGGAACTACTTAGTGTTGTCATCACCTTTTGTCTTTAGCGACAGTTTAGCTAGTCAAAGTTTACGATTCTCTACATAAGAATAAACCCCTGGAGTATCGCGTTGCTGTAGAAACTATGAGGTGCATATCTTCTTCAGAAGTTCAGAAATAGGTACAACGGAATTCAAAGCCGACGATTCGGTTTCCAGTCCTGGTGGGTGCAATTCTCACTTTTCCACAAAAAAAGACAAATATTGATTTACATTGGTACAAGGAACTGCTGTCGATTCCTTGTGGAATCACGGTGGGGAATCTACGTGACTTCATCCAGGCATCTTTTTACCTTATGAAAAGTGGGTCGCTCGACTGAGATGTGTCTTTGCTAATTTTGAACTTAACATTTGGCATTTTCCAAGAATACGCGCATGAACCCCTGCAAACGAGAAATAATTGCTGCCGTAATTGTTTTCATTCGTTTAGGCGTAATTTGGGAAACAAATTTCGAATCAAATAAATCCCGCCATTGGTTAGCTACAATAAAACTCACAAAAGCTGATAAGATTATATGGTTGCCACAAATTACTGAGAAATAAATAATAAACTGCACAAACTTATAATTAAACAAACATTTAAAGAATGCAACTTTATTGGTTACTCAAAACAATGTAATACAATGAAGTTTCGTCATGGGAGGCATAACCAGCGACACGTGACAGATCAACTGACATGCATAGATGTATAGAATGGAACATGAAGGGTCGCTCATTGGTACCTGACAGTGAAAAGAATGTGGTGTCACTGGTCTTTGTAAATTCACCAAATGTTACCCAACAATATCACGTTTTTTGTTTTATCTATAAAATGAAATAATCATGCAATGATATCAATTGCCCATAGTAGCGGCATATCAGGCATATTATATGGCTCACAATTAAACGTGCACTTGACAATGTTTTAGAACAAGATACAGCATAATTAATATATCTAACCGGATTTATATTTGCGGTTTCCTTGAAGTGTATAAAGCCATATAACTTTCGGATTTTACCGCAATGTATTCAAAATACATTTAATGTTATCGGTAATACAACATCTTAATGAACACAGCTTAGAAATATGACTCGGCGGTTTAAAAAAACACTGTTGTGTATGATTTCATGATGAATTTCTGCTTAAATAAAACTTATTTTTGCCATTATGTATGTCCTCTTGGCCGTCTAAGCTTATTTATTAAAAACAAAGTGAGGTCCGAGTTGCAAGTGCATGTAAGCAAATTGTAGGTAAATAATTGCTTTTTATAAGCAGTATCGTGCAGTATAATGTCTAAATAACTGTACACCTACTGGGGTTTCAAAATTGTTTCATAATCAACAATTTTGGATTTCTGGCAATATGGTGATGTCACAAATGACGTCATTGATATCATCATGACAATGTATGATATTCGGTTGACCATACAAAATATTACCATGAATCTCTTTCTTTTCATTATATAGGACTAGCATACCAAAAATCTTTTTTTCTACCCAAGTCAAATTGTTCAGTATCGTTAGTATGAAATATATAGGCCTACGGGTTTAGTTCACCCTGTACATTTACCACTTCCATATACACTATGTAATTTATACAATGATGCTAATTTGTATCAACATATCATCCAATATTTGTCAAAAAATGAAGAATTTTCCCACAAGACTTTCCGACACATCTGTTCTAATTACTGATATGAATCAGTATAAATGAGTACATTTGTAATAATATTAATTTTTTCAATCATTTTGTCAAAATTTTATTTGTTCATTTATCTAATTATGCATTTATGTCCTAACTCTGTAACTATTTGCTACTTCATGGTGGCAAAGTGGTAAATAGACGTATGTGGCAAACATCAATCATTTAGTCTACTTAAATACTTCAAAGTCTCAAGTAGGCTTCTTTGTCACAGTACTTGTATTTGATTGTCACAATAAAAAGACCATTTCGCAGTCAGTAACAATTAAATCATGAAAAAATATTACGGAATTTTATTACATTGTATACAAAATGTTCCAATGAAAATGTAAAGATTTTTTTTCATTCGGTTTTATTCACAATAGAAAAATGTGCAATTATTACAAAATAATTAACCGTCGCCTTCTAGTATTTAATTACTTACCCATAGTATAAATAATGGCCACTTTGTTAAGACATTTCTATTCCCAAATCTAGTCTTTCTTTTATCACCCTTTGACATTGAAGTTTTAGAATAAGGATGCTCTTACTACTGATTTAAGTCATATTTACGTTAACATTAATTATGGACTGGGGTTTGACGTGTAAGATTGTATCTAGATTCTTATTATAAAAATATAAATTGAAATTAAATTGATATCAGTTTGAATTTTCATGATGCAACTCGTTTTACTTCACACAATAAAAGAAACTCTTTTGAATACGCATCATGACGCAGGTAGAAAATAAGGAACGGTTGAAAATGACTGCATTGTGCATTGTAGCATTCATGAAAATTAATGATTATGCTACGCTCATACTAGAATGTAAAAACATCTTAAGATGTTCTAAAATTTTATCAACAAAAAAAATATGTTATATTATGTCCAGTTTCATTGTAGACACTAACTGTCTCGACGCTTCAATCTTTGATCTCACATCTTTTAAAGGAAGATTACAGTTTCGGGCGTGGCTGATGGTACGTGATATACATCCACGATGACAGACTTTGGCCCCTAAATAAATGGATAAATGAGACTTATTGACAACCTAAAGGCTGTAGCCCCTTTTGACAAAATGTCAATGGTTATGTATCACGCACATATAATTAAAGTTGAGTGAAGTCACCAGTTTGACACATCAGTAATTACAAAAGTAACTGTTCTATCAAAAGACAAGATTTTATGATAAAACACAGACTTTGAAACAGAAAGTATTCATTTACCAATGAGTCATCATCACGTGACTTTATATTAGTAACATTTAACTGTTACTTTAGGGGCCACTACTGTCACTTGTTCACTTCCATGAGCACATTTCATGTTTTGGGGTATCTTTGTAAGTTAATGGCTATAAAGCTATGACTGCGAGTTATGCCTACTATTATTTTCTAAATGTATTTTTGATATTGGAAAAGACGAATGTCTTTTCACTTTATGGTAAAGCGTGAGTTTTGGCGGATTAATTTCTGTATACTGTTCAAACTGAATTGAATGTCGATGTTTTACTTTTCTTTTCTCCCTTTTGGTCCATCTCAATCTCTCATACAGAGTTGTCGATCCTTACAGTGATCTCTATCTCTGTTAACGTCTCGAAAGTAGTCCCGAACACGTGATCGTTTAAAACGATCATGTGACAATTTTTGAATTTTTTCCATCACGACAGACAAACTAACTGACAGATCACCTTTCTTGTCTTGTAGATGTTCAAAGGCTTGTCGTTGACAGTCCCTTAGCACTAAATTTTTGTCATAATTTTTAGCAATATCATCTATTGTTGACATTTTAAGCGGATGAGTAAAAGAGCCAAATTACTCAGAATAGACAGACATTTCACAAGAAAATAGTTCTTGTAAATATAACTCTTTAAAAATTGGATTTCGCCTGTAATAAAATTCTATTTCGCGTAAAACTTTAACATAATATATATAAAAGACGAATTACGCTTTCGATACAAAATCTAAATTATATTACCATTTTACAAGAATCTTGTAAAACCTGAGACGTTTACAGAGATATAGATCACTGTAAGGATCGACAACTCTGTATGAGAGATTGGGTCCATCTATAAATCAACAAAAAGGGAGAAAACATACTTTTATTTTTTGAGCTAAATTTGCACGTTCGGGACGCTTCTGGTTTCTGTGCTTACGACTCGTTGCAATGTGGAGCGATATGTCTAAAACGCGCAATGAACAATTTTTGAGCGAAATGAAGCAGACATTCGCGAAATGGAGATTTAATTGTTTAAATGTATAGGCTCTACGACCAAATAACTACATCGCTAAGTTGCATGTCTTTCCTAGCATATTGTAATATAATAACTTTATTGATCTTAGATTCTAATGACCACATCATTGTGACTGTTTATCTAACCAATATATGAATACTCATATTGCTAATTGATATATTATAATAATATGACTTAATACATGTAACAACATTATTTTGAATTGTTTTTACACATAAGAAAGATTGTACATGTGTATATTGTTTGGAACAAATATACTGCCATAGGCTGATTAAGCGGGGGGACCAGGGGGTGTGGTTGCTGTTCGACAGTTTGAAACCCCCCTAAAAGGTTTGGACCCCCCTTGAAAAAAATCCTGGATCCGCCTCTGACTGCTATTGGAAGCCTAAACTGTAAAACAGAAATATAAAGCATGATGTCCATATAACCTTATGGTGTGCTTATTTCAGCAGAATATTATTTAGTTTACATTTTAATAAGCCAATTGTCGTTTGTAGTGCGCGTAACCATGTTATATTTTGTTCAAATATGAATATCTGCTTAATAAATTATTTGTTTTAGATAAGAAACCAAAATTTCTAAATACATACATTTTCTTGACAGACGACGAAAGTGTCACAGGTAAGAGAAGAAGCATAGCCAATGAAAAATGTGATTTTGGGCCTGATTTCAATAAATCTTGTAAACCAATATTGCCTTTTACATATTTTTTTTCCTGAAACACACAACTGACTTTCAGGTATAAAATTGTTAAATTCGTAAAATAATGACTGAAGCACAGCACGTGACGTTATTATATAACTTTATCAACGTTACCCTGAACAGTTTTAAATACAGGAACAGTGAGTTGTCTGACCGTCCCATATAACCTATATTTTGTGTCGTTAAGGCGTTAACCCCCCCCCCCCCTAAAAAAGGTCTTTATTCTATTAGGTACTTTTGTCTGTTATCTTTCCATGATAAAATCTGAAGCAATCCAATTAGAAAGTAGGTCCTTACAGTTGGAATCCTCGGATTTAATCATTGAATTTCTATGTAAGGATAACAAAATATTTCATCTAATATCTTTCTTGTTAATCAGGATATTAACAGAAGTGATGAAATTTAGATAGCTCTTTACCCTAAAAATACTTAGCTTTAATTTCAAAAAATAAATGATTTACAAAAAAGTTATTTAAGATTTATTTTGGCAAATTGACATTAAAAAGTAAGGGTACAATCCGAGTAATCCAACTAATTGGGCCTACCTATTTGAAGAGTATACAAGGGGAAATAACTGACTAAAATCTCTTATTGTTCAAAGCGTTAAGCAAAAATGATCGAAATTGTTTCATCTGTACATCGTTTACTAGTATCATTGTAAAACTGATACAATTGTGTACTTATAATAATAAATACGTGTGTGATTAGTATTCAATTGTATCTATTTGCACATGTTTACATTAAGTATTGTATTCATTTCTATAGATGATTGAAATTTCTATGAGTGAAACTTTATATTACTTTTATAAACAGTAATTGCATGTAATTGATAACATCATAACAGTAACATAATGCACTTACTTAACTTAATTGTTACATGTGCACGCTGTTGCCGCCTTTATAATGTATTGTTGTCCATATAAAAGTTACGTTCAATTACATCATAGTAATTTCTATATATATTTACTTAGTATCGTATATACATTGTACGTTATTTGTAAAATACTGTTAAAATTTTTCTTGGCAATGAGCATATTGTCAATCTCCGTAAACAGATATCCTGCAGAGCATTGTCGTACAGGATCTCTACTGTCTCCGTGGAAGGTCATGTCGAGATGAACTTTGTGTCGACCAATCAATGCGTAGCTTTCATCTAGATGAAACACTATTAATAACATTTTGATTTCGTAATTTCTAATTTTTGGACCAAGGTTGGCAAGCTAATTTAACAGCGGTATTATTCACAGTCTGTCTCATTTCAAATTGCGTGACGTAGTCGATGTAAACAAGTTACGTATCATAACAATCTCGTCATGAATATTATGATGAGAAAAGGTCACCTGAACGTGACCTTCGTTTGAAAAAGGCCAGATCTAAATTAGCGAGTAGGCGAGTGGAAAATTTTAGTTCGGGTTTTAATCAGATTGGCATGTGGTTTAAGCCAATAAAATATTTTGACTTGACTTGAATTTAATAATGGTTAAGTCTTACTAAAGGACTCAAGAAATTCTATAGAATTAAAGAATTACACTATTTTCTATTTTATTTTATACTATTATATTATTATACTATTATAGTTTTAATATTGTCACGAATATTCTCTATTCTGGACTTATTAATTTTGTTTAATCTCAAAAATTTTCGCGGTAAAAAGAATCGTAACGTTCTGCGCCAATTACGTGTTTTTGAAATAAAGAACTCATGGCAATTTTGTGCACACATCTTTCATGGGAGGTATTTAGTTTCCTTTTCGCTTCACACCACACAATGCCAGAAAAAAGGGGCCGTTAATTTTACCAAAATACACCTTGTCTGAAAATTGCGACATTTTGATGCCCCTAACTGATATACTAGGATAAAACTCCTTTACCTGTTTAATTGTTCATATCCTGTCCCTTTGTGATATTACTCCCATTTTCCACTTTGGTTTTAAAAATGTTTCAATATGAATAGTAAAAGTGGCGATATATGATACCGTACAAATTGTTCGCATGTCCTTTACATTGACAGCGCTAGGCATAATTATCCTAACGATTTTTAAAATTTTACTAATATGTGGTTGAATAGAGTTGATAGCATCGTCTGCCGCGCGTTGCATTTTTTGTTTTGAAATTGTATCATATTTTAGTGAAGCTATTATATTGCTGCTACATATGGCGCATTTTGACTATTGGACATGATACTTTAGATCTAGATTGCAACAGTGTGATTAACCGCAAATTTCATAAAAATTACATCCAATTTATACTGTAATCATGCTAATCGCTGATGTTAAAATCTGGTATTATACTGAATACGGATGATATTTTTTTTAACAACCGTATAGCATTTCACTTTTCCGACACACTGCTTTTAAAAACGCAGAAAAATATCGCTTTTATGCAAGTTGTTGCATTTTCATTGATAACTTTATTAATGCATAGAAAACGAAATTCGCAAGGGTACGCCTCGTATTTTATATTTTTAATGAAACGTTAACAAATCCCATTCAGTTTTTATTCAAATAAATAAAACTTTCTGTGGCAGTACTGTATGCTTCAAATATCAGTAACAATTTTTTTGAAAAAAAATCTCAACTCTGCCCACGATTATTCAAATCAATGAAAGTAAACCAAGCAATTGACGGCAACTTTGAACTCAGTGACTTGTATGTTTAATCATAGTAAATATTTCGTCCAGCTGATTTCTGGTTTCATTTATTTATACATTTTCAATGCAAATTGAAATCTTGTATCAAAATTTAATTCATTTTCATTGATAAAACAACTCATCAAATTTACTAATGCGAGACTCGTGGTCAGCGGGTGGGGTAAACGTGCTTTCAAGTTCTTTAAATTCCGATGCGTCTCTAATAGGATAAAAGGATAACTGCTACACATTGCTTTCAGTTGCTTCGTTCACTGTTTGGGTCATTTATCCGATCTGTGATGTATAAAATCTACTTTTAAAATGTTCTATCCTCCTGAAAGTGCTCGTGAACCTCACAAAAGAACTTTAATTTTATGCATAAAAGTCAATCATATATATTTCCACTCGATTACAATTTCGCTTTCAGTGAGGTGCTTTTTATTTACATCAGCGCTGTTGTAAAAAACAGAGGGTGGTAAAAATATCATTTGTAATCAAACGCTTGTATAAACAAGATGTCGCCCTTTATTTACATTTGCCATTTCAAAGTCAATTTTTTAATGAATAAATCGTTATTTTTTAAGTAATAATTCTAAAAAGATGCGCTAAACGATTTGAATTATAAATATCGTTTCGTGATTGGTGCGTTTTGGCACCAAAAATGTGACATTTTTAGAAATTTAACAATTTTTTCAATTAGGTAAATAAATACTTTAAAAATAGATACATAAGATGTCATCGAAAATTGGTGAAAATTGATTTTGTTGAAAATTTAATTTTAAGAATGTTTCATAATTTATATTTAATTAATTAATTAAGTTTAGCGGAAATTAGTTATATAAGTAACAAAGTGTCTCTGGTTTTGACAGTTATTTAATTAAAAGATCTTTCCGTTTCTGTCAAAGTATGTCTTTCATTTGTCCCGTGTCAGACAGAGCTTTATAAAAGTGAGAGACATTTTACATGTCACAATTTTTAAAAAATTAGTATTTTATAATAAAATCCAAATTAAGCATATTACAATAATAAAACTACATTTTTTACAAATTCAACGATAGTAATTTTTGTACATCATAGTGTTAGAAGGAGTAGAATTCATTAAAATCAGATCTGTATATAATTGTATAATACTAGCACAGAAATAAATAATTGAGCGTTCGGTAGTCTGGTTTTAATAAGACTGTGGAAGAGGTATGTTAAACATCTACCCGTGTAAAAAAACATTCAGTTAAAAGTAGTAGACTTTATTGATAACATTTTGTTACTTTGTAAAAATGTAACCCGTGTTTTACACAATACATAATATATAATTCCGTTCTGTTCTGTTCTGTTCTGTTCTGTTCTGTTCTAAATCTGATCTGATCTTATCTGTTCTGTTCTGATAAAGAAAACACACTTATTCTATGCATATGATTCGTGCTTGGTCGGGTCCAACGGGAATCATGGATGTGCATCCCCTAAAATAAAATAAAAATATCTTAGACCATGTCAAGGAACTGTATAGAAGCAAATAAGAAAGATTTTATTTTCGGCTTAATCTGATCCCCCCCTCCAAAACAAAATGGTGCGGTAAATTTTGGTCAATTTATTTCCAAACTTCAACCCCTATGAAACATCATGATCCTCAGGTAAATGTTTCAGTAACAGCTTCTGAAAAGGCTTTTCGCATCTGTAATATGCAGTATACTGTAGAAATTCTCTGTAAAATATCTGTGGTGAACACTTCAAATAGAATTGTGTCGCTCTTGATACCCTTGACTGAAAATCAAACCATAAACCGCCATTTGAGCTGTAGCAATCCTTGATCGATGCCTCCGCTTTTCCATTAGATTAACTATTCATTTCAAGGCACTAGACATGGCTCATATCCATAATTGAGATCTATTTTACAACTAGCTAAGTGCCACCTAGCGACAAAAGACAAACAAGCTGTGTTGAAGACGTATTCATGTCATATGATTCGTGGTTTCGATTTCTTTGGTAAATATAACATTAGTTTAAATGTGCGCGTTGCCTTTATCATAAATTCGCATCTGCGGTTGTCTAAACACACCATCAATTAGAATTAGATTAATTTCAAACTTTTATTTGATTAAACGTCCTTTCACAGAGTATTGCATGTGCATTAAATAAGCATCACACTTAATTTAAATTAATTGACGCCCACTTATACACCTACATGCTTGTAAAATATTACTGTAATTAAAAGACGAGACACAATTTATCAATTAAAAAAAGATTTTATTGTTTAATTAGTTACATAGTTTCAACCTGCTACTATAGACACAATAATCTATGAAACAAGAGGGTACGAAACATCTAACATAAATGATACATAGGTGGAAGATGGCAGTGTTGAAAATACTGAAAACCTACTTTCAAAATACTGAAAAAGACAGATTCCATGTTCATTGCATAGAGTAATCCATTCTCAAAATACTGAAACCAGTATTAATACTGAAAATTTTCACCCGTAATGACATACCACTGGCATCAGGGGCCCGTTTTATCGAAGGTCGTAGGTGGTCAATTTAAATCGTAAAAAAAATCTTAACTCTTATTACTAACAAAATCTTGACTTACGTGGTGCCAGTGTTAAAATACCTGGAAATTCAGGTATTTTACAACATGAGGAATACAATAAATAAACAGATAGAAATAAACCCCCAAAGTGAACAATATAATACGACAACTTCAGTTGTATAGAAAGATACAACATTAGTCATGCAAATATTCTGACATTGTGGAACATAGTCTGTTATTGTGGAACTCTATGTCATCAGTTCACAAATCTCTTGATAGTTTACTTGCATGCTACCAAACCGACGACCGTAAAAAACGGGGTGGACTTGATAGATTTCGAACCAACATTGAGACATGAAACAATAGTACTAGTTCTGTTAAAAGTTTTTGTAAAAATGCGATGTCCAGCCTTCAAAAGCCAAAGAAACAAAGACTATAATTTGTTTATGAGTTATTGCGTCAATCTTAATCCATGGTATTCAAGAATAAAAAGCCCATAGAAAAAAGTGATTGACTGGCTTTTTGATTGTGTCACAGGTGGAAACAGTCCGTGTCCACGTTGTCTATAAATGGGGACATTGTGTCCAAGAAAAAGGGCATAGTAGAATAAGAGATCATTTTTTAATGAAAGATCGACATTTTTAGATGAATTCATTGTACCGTCAGATGGCACAAGGTAATTAACACAACAAAGCCGATTTTCTCATTCTGTCCGTTAAACATGTACACTCCTTACCATTAAACGTGTGTCCGAAAAGGATAAACTCATTTTAGATAATATTTCCGTTATAATTAATTTGTTATCTTACGAAACGTCATGTTGTTCATAAATAATTAAAAAAGTACAATAAAAAAAGATAAATATACAATCTACATTACGACAACACAATTTTCAGAAAAGTTGAAATTACCTGACCACATGTCACAAATCGTTGACGCCCCTTACTCAAAAACAGTTCTAAAAACTATACAAAAGTAATGTTTGTTTAGCAGAACGTTGTCATTAAGATTCTAGCCAGAAATCCTGTAATCTTTTTTGATAATAAATATGAAATACTTCTTGAAGACAAAATGTTATGATATTCTATTGACGGTGAACGTTTTTTCTTAATTAGATAAAACCAGAAATTGACTTACATTACAAATATGTCACCATGAATTCAGCAGGGATGAACAAATAAATGGTTCAGCATGTTACAGACTAGAAATCAAATAAAACACACGTTTTATAGGCTTGTTATCTTTATAACAGACTTATTAAGACACAACAGATTGGAGTAATGGAAATTAGGCTTTATACAATCATATTATTCTATAATAAATTAATAGTAGCAGGAATTGGACAAGATGCTCATCTAGGAAGCAGAATGTTTGATTCTAACGCCTCATAAATACAGTTTCATTACCTGAATCAGACGCCCAAGAGCTCATTGAATGTAAAATCCCTAGACTATTTGCTTTGTAATTTAACCAGCACTCACTCTTCCACAAGGAGACAAAAACTTCTTCGTATGAAGAGATTCCATATTATTGTCAAATTACCACGGCATGTCGTGGCCAGGAAACAAACTCAGGTCGTAAGACACGAAGTTAAATATGCCTGTCAATACATTATGGGCATAGTAATAACATCAGTATTTATTTGATTAGATTTAAATTTCAGTGCATAAGTAGAACCTCGCATTATCTCGAGGTTGACATTTATGAGTTACGTATAAACAAAGGGAAATAATGTATTAATACATTATTATTAATTTATAAAGAGTTGCCTCCCTTTAAAATTACTAGACGTACAGGTCGTATTCTGGGTCATGCGTGTTTTTGTACTTTAAACAATTGACTTGCCCACTAAATAGGTAAATAAGCTGATGCATGAACAGCATTTTACTGATTTAAACATACCACTTTGATATTTAACATTTATTTTAAAATAGTGTATATGAACATTGTAAATTTCATAAAATTATATGTTTATAAAAAAGTGTAAACTAACTAAACTATAAAATCGTAAAATAATTCACCCCTAAATATTGGTGTGTAATGAAACTGGCATTGTTTATATACGCAATGTTTACGTGGACGACCTGTATTTCGCAACCTTGTTATGTTTATTTTTGTTTGGCAAAACGCCATAGCAACACAATGTACAGGTCATATCACGACTGTCACGCAACCTGACCACTGTACTAAGAAAGACTAAATCTCTGGATTTAGCTGTTATCCAGTTACTAGGGGCATACCTTTGTCAGTGACTGGTCACAACTGTCCTACATGATAAAGAATCAGGGTAATGGCTGTAGAAATTATTTCATGGCCAAGCTTCACATAATTATGTCCCACTCGGGAATCAAACCTACGACCCCTCTATTGATAAACTTGTGCCGTACCAAATGAGCTGGCCAGGCTGCTTGTGGGTTCAAATCAACCTTGGTTTGTTCATCATGATCACATTTCATAATACATTTGTAATTTGTGGCATGGCAAACAATGTCTATGATACAATGTTTTGCACATGTTTATAATGTTTTTCTAGGAGACATTTTAAGCAATCCCGCTATGAGTTCAGATATATGATCATGTGCACAGTAACCTTGGCAAAATTTCATATCATTGTAACAGAAGTTTTGCAAGATATTGCACTATTGTCACTCCATAAGCAGCCGGCATAGTTCCTATTCAAAGACTAAGGGTTTATGATGCAGAACCTTGTCAGCTGACTATGTATTTATTTACATTTATATTGACAGATATCTTGGACTCAACGAGTATGAGACTGCTTGTGGCTGACGTCCAGACTATCTCTAAACTAAAGAAATTAATCTCACAGAAGTGATTTATAATCTCATTCCATGACCTTTTCAGACCTTGAAATGTTACTCTTTCATGTACAATAGTATAGTACAGTATAATAATAAACAACAATATGCTTTACTATCATTTTTATTATTACTTATAATAAATAAATATATATCCCTACTGGTGTGATGCATTATACCTTACAAGAACATGATGTCTAAACATTGTCAGCACAGTCCAGATTCACCACAGATACTAAATACATAAATATATAGTGTAATTGGTGTGGGCCTGTGCTGCCCACCCCGGTCTAAACAAACTGAATTGGACATCATTCAGTTATAGATTAACCAAATATATAGGAACTTATCATACATAAAAATTATAAGATTTTCTCGAAGAAATGTTTATTACCACATTAATTATGTCCAAAATTTTAGAAAATAAATGAATTTCATTTACTTGGAAGTCATCTTAGATTCGAACAAAAATTGTCTTGACTGCTCAAGTATTTCTTAAAACAAAATAGTCATTTTTTCAGACCTCATAAGTTGACTATTTAGTATTATACTACAGAACAAATATACAATAAACAACAACAAGCTATTTATTCAGTTTTATAATTTATTAAATTAATAAATACCACTGCCTGTGTGATGTAATGTTATTATCCTTTAAAAGAAATTGATGTATGAACAAAGTGGATTAATTTTGACAACTCTTTATTCAGAGATACATGTAGTTCAAATCAGTTCATAGAAAATAATGTTTGTAACTAATGAATCTAAGAACAGCACAAATGAAGGTCAGTTTCTGAGCATGGAAAGACTGTCCCTTGAGAAGAAAATGTTAAATTACAGAAGGAACAATTACAAGTAAGTCTAATAGAAAGACCCCTGTCAAAGGGGAACTGAACTTGCTGTAGATGACAGTTGTCACAATAAATAGAAAATTTGAAATAAAGGTTATTTTCCCATTTAATATCCCAAGGTCAGAATGTTGCCCTGGTAAAAAAATGTTTTAGTAACTGAAATGAGTGATCTAACACCGATAAAACACTTGTCAAAACCAGTTCACTTGTCTGTAACACCCAATAAATAACTACATATATATAAATATTTAACAAGAGTAGAAAATATGTTTAATAACAAGATGACATGACAATATTGCAACAATACACATGGTTATATGTTTTTTTTGTAAAGATGTATACAACACTTTTTCATTTGATTCTGGATTTTATTTCATGACGAGGATTTTATTGTAATATTATAGGCAGAGTTTTTTGCAATGCCAAAACAAGAAGGAACTATAACAAATGAATGGCTATCTTTTCATAGCACTAATTTATAATATATAATTGTACTTGTATTGTATTGTATAAATGCACAAACTAAACTTGAGAAGAAAAAAAATTCCCTGTATTAATACTCTTCTGCTATTAAGACCATTGGTTTTGATGGTCCTAATAGTGGAAATTTACTGTATAAGGCAATGACCATGATGATATACAACTGTGGTTGTATACAAGGTACATGGAGGATCTTGACTATTTTCTTCTATTATTATTATTATTCATTATCAAAATGCTTTGGAATGACAAAAATATTTGATCCATTTAAATAAACTAGATTATACCATAAAATCCAGAACACAATATATTATCCAAAAAGCATCAGTATAAACATGTAACTAGTGGCCATGCTACACGACTCATTAGACAATAACTACCTGAGCTGCTGTGTATATGAAAGTGAAAAGTGAAAGTGCGTAGAAACAAATGGATTTCACCATACAGTAGAAATTATCAAATCTGTACAAATCAATGTCCTATTATCAAACCCTGTTGAAAACTTTTAAATGGTTTGACCAGCTGGGCTACAACTTGGGATACTTCACTGTACAGTATTCCAATAAATGATGAACAATCTCAGGATTTAGTTGATATTATATTAAGCTATTGTTTGTAAAATCTCAATGACTTAGAGTAAGACTAGTTATCTAAGTATATAAGGCTATATTTTATGTTACAAAAGCAAACTACAATGTACATTAAAAAAAAAATTAGTTGGTAGTTTCAAATGGAAAATGAATTAAGCAGTCTGGAATACATCAATGTAAAAATGCCTTATTATACAATATTATATACTGTAAACTGACTGGTGAACATTGTTAAATGCTAAAAAATATCTTAAAATGCTAGTTGATAAAAAGTTTTGATGACTATTGCAATCTTAACATGCCTCCAACTTTAAATACTACAAACAAACCAAAGGTACATGTAACACAGTGTTAACAAACCTATAATAAACACACCTAGAAATAGTATTTTAGTAAGAAAAAAAACTTCACTAGAAATCAATAAACAAAACTTCACATTTCAAGACATAATCATTCTCGTACCCAGAGTCTAGTAGGATTCTAAATAGATCGAGAATCTTGATAACCTTGTAAACAATAATGGATATAATATGATGGGGTTAGACTTCAATTTTTTGAAATCAAGAAGTTCTAAAATTTCATGATTTGAACAGATTTTAACCCTTAATTCAAGGACTTTGTAAGTCATAACTAATTTTTAAGGATGTTTAAGGCTCTGTACCAATCATGTTATATAAGAATATTTACTAAACTCCAATTTATTTTGAACTCCTAGACAAATCCCTAAAACCTTCCATCTTTATTTCAAATTGTCACACTGGTTTAGTTATCATGTTATTTATAATATAAATATGCATTCACATAACTTGAATTATCTCTAATAAATTATCTATCAATATATCCCTATGTCAGTAGAACATACATGAACCTCACTTATTTAAATATTCTCTAAAGTACCTCAGCACTCAAAAAATAGATGCCTGTCTGGTTAGCTAAGTCCGTAGCACACAAGTCTATGGATAGAGGTTGGTAAACAGCTTAATCCAGAGATTTAGCCTTTCCAGAAACAGTAAGTAGGTTGACTGACCGTAATATAACCTGTACAATGTGTTGCTATGGCGTTAAACACACCAAACAAAAATAGATACTGCTATTCATGTAAGGAGATGATCAAACAAATTTTGTGCATTTAAACTAGCAGAGTTAATGTATGCATCACCAACATCTCAATAAAATTTAACAAGGTATACAATAAATCTATTAAGTCATGAAAACATCTCTGCATACAAAATGTCACAATTCAATCATGGAATATCATTTATTCCTAATATCAGATAATTCAATGTTATATCCCTTTACAAGGGTAATGACACCCAACAGCAGTTTATAAATCAAACATACATAACACTGAACACTGTCACAACAAAATATTGCTAATTTAAAAGGTACATGATTGAAAATAAATAAATATACAAAAGACTGTAGCATGTTTTATAATTTTGTTAAGTGTAAATTTGATACATGTTTCAAACATAATGACATTTATAGATATCTAATCCAGGATGACCAAGAATTCCATTAGATAGCATTTTCAGCAATCCATGTAAGTATGTGATCAAACTTCCATCATCAGAGATTGTGGTTTTTACAAGGTTTACCACATTATGGCCATTGAAAACTTTGAGGTATACCTGATTGAACAGTATATGTCTATTTTTTTCAGCAAAAAAAAAACAAGTCTGAATTATTTTGGCACATATATTAAATGAATCCAATCAATTAAAAATTACTTTATTTTTATGTAAAAGGAAGGTAGTAATTTATATTCATAAAATGTTGGTGACAAAAAATGCAGATTTTACTGATGAATTAAACTCATTGATATGATAAGACATTGAAATGAGTGAATAATACCATGATATTCAAGTATTTATAAAAAAGTTATTTTAAAGTTGTTTTTTTAACTGTACAAGAAAATCCGAAGAAATCTACCATTAAAAACTCACACATACACTTTACAAAATTATAAAACATAATAACTATGAACAGAACACAAGTATTATCTAAATTAGAAATGCAATCATATATCACAAGCCAAGTTCTGCCATAAACCAAAACAATGCAACCAGTAACACTATAACTCCTAGTATTATGTAGATGACATGGAATGATGCTGAAAATAAAAGAAACAAAAAACATATTAACCATAAGATACATGAGGATACATTGATTTATAAATTTTATATTGCAGCTCTGTCTTTGCCTTAACCCAGCCTGAATCTCAGACTAGCAAAAATGAATCAGGCTACTAAAATAGTCATATCATCAGCCAAGTAGATAACTTGACCTATCACTGTAAAACAAATAAACTTGGGCCAGTGTCTGTTAATATTTTAATTGGTAAACACTGTTTAATTGATTGTTCAATGATTAAGGTTTGATTCCTAATGTTTTTTTCAGAATTCTGACTTAACAATTTACATTATAATTATTAAGTTTTATTAATTTACAAATAGGTTGCCTTTGAAATACAAGCTTTATTCAAATTATTGAGATGGCATTGGGGGATATTACACTGCATGCATGAAGCAAAGATATAATAAGGCCCTAATACTCCCTTGCCTTCAAGCTAGGTTGTATGATGACAAGATAAAGTCCACATACAACTCAAAAGGTCAAGGTCAATAAGATGACCTTTAATGTCAAGCCCTGTCAAGGGTTCTATCCCAGCTTGGACTAAGCTCTTATATAATATATGCCAACAATGTCGGGGACCACAATGGAAATAAGAGATTTATCTCTTTTTTGTGTCATCCCCGGTATTGATGTGCATGGCATATGGCATTATACACTCTGTGTAAGATCTACTCACTTTTTGTATGCTATGTGTCATGTCATTGATACCGAAATAAAATTATTATTATAATATTACAAGTACACATTTGACATGTTTACATATATTTACCTCTAGTTGGTTCCTGATGAACTCTAACAGTATTATCAGCAGATATACTTAATAATGTAAAATCTTGACTATCACTAACAGCTTTAGCACTTTCTGATATAGGCATAAAATCTAGACCAGTAACAAATATACTATGAGCTTCTTTTACATAATATAATTTCTGAAAATATAAAAATTACACAAATTTTCACCATACATATTAATACATCATTCAAGTACATATTTTTCATCATATGTAAGACATTATTCAGGTATGACATGGGCAGGTAAAGCCAAGTTCTGAAAATTCAGCAGTGGTTCTTACACACACTTTTTTCCTCAGGATGCAAATTCCATTTTCCTTCTGACAGAGAGTGCAGTAAACAATTTGTAAATGAACAGCCTGAGCAACTGTCTATCAAATTTTAACTCCATGCAGATCTATTTGAAAGTATCAACATCAGCAGTGTTCAATCTAGAGCGCGCCATTGCGCCATTGACCCCTTATGAACGGAAATGGCGCAATATCAATCGTCTATTGGGCCCGTCGGGCGCACTCGCCGAAAATATGGCTTTAGCGCGAATTTGACAATTTTTCGTTTATTCTATGCCATTTAGTTTCGTAAAATCCATTTTGCTAAATTAAACGGGTATATCAGTCTTCTTAAATTACACACAATTTACTCCCATATTTAATAATTACGCCGTATTCTCTCAGTGATTTACATAACGGCGCCGACGTCGAGCATTTATTTGGACGCTAAAATCCAGCTGAGAGTCCGCAATATGCATTAAATTTTTAGCCACGCTTTTATCAATCATTGACAATTAAGACTTATGTGTAAAACAAATCTATGTTCAATTAATAGGCGTCCTCTAAAAAAATCAATAGTGCTACATATATGACGGCTCGGTAAAATTGATTACGTAATCAAACGGTTGCAATTAACAAACTCGTGACAAACTTTGGTCTACATTGATTGAGGTAGGTAAAACTTTCTTTTATGTTTGCCGATAAGCTGATAATTGTAATGAATTACTAGCGTATTGTGTGACAGTTTAAATAGACATAATTTGTTGATTTTTTAAAGACAAATATAAAGATGAGAAAAACAGTAATCTCCGATTAGATAATGAACTAATTCGTTAAATTCCATAAGAAACAAACAACTTTGACATAGTTTTACAACAAATAAAGTTATTTGTATTTTAATCATTCATAGCATGGTATTCCATTTCGTAAATCAAAATTCCTTCAATCATTAGTTCGTTATGTCATACATTTTCGCGACCCACGCTATCGCAATTTTAATTGAAACATTCTTAAATCTACGTTAAAAATCAATAATCAGCATGCTCTGCCAAATGTAAATCAATATTTACGAAAATAACGATAAAAGAATCAATATAATGAAAAAAATATTTAAACAAATGAATGATAAGTGCTGTTCGTACAGTTCATTGGTGATGCATGGAAAACATATATAGCAACAAAGCAGATATGGCGTGCCTTGCTCAATTTGTCAAAATGATGCTGTTAATGACGGAAATTAAAAATTTAAAGGGTAATACTTTGATATTTTATTCATGGCCCTCATTTTTCATCTTGGGCCCCCTATTTTGAAGCCCATGGGCCCAACGGACCCCCTCTTGGACCATTCTAGATTGAACACTGCATCAGAATCTATATTTTCTCATCAACTTTTTCATGCACGGTGAACCTGTAGGATATCATTTGTTAAGAAAGAACTCTTACATTAGAAGTATTGGAGTTATCAATATCAAGCCTAATCGTAATAGAAGGTATTTATTTCATGTTTTGTCTTGAAAAGATAGCAGTCAACAGACCATTAAGTTAAAATATATATTATGCATCATACATGTATTGTGTCCATCTTTATCCATTGTTTTATTTCACAATATGTATATACTTACTTGTAGATTAAATGAGATATATACAGCCACACTACCAGTTATCATACCAACACCTACATATATACCATCATTACTGTAATATACAAATTATACATTACTTTATAACTACATGTATTACAGTATATGCTTACGATTCTATAAACAAAACCAAATTTAGTTTCATGTCACAGGGCGAGAAAAAATGCAGCTTGACCGGGACTTAAACCTGGGACCTCTCTCAAGTGCTCTCTCAACAGAGCTATCCAGCAGCTTACAAATCCATTTTCTATAGTGTGAAAGGTAAGAACTGTGACATTTATAAATAAACTATATCCTACTAGAAAAAAACCAGGATACTAAAGGTCAAAGACAATGCTTACAAGTACTAGATAGCAACTTTTTAAGCAATGGTTTACTTCAGGCCAACAAAATGTTTAGCATGCATTTTTGCTACAAAAATACATTGGAGCACCTCTGACATTTCAAAAGGCTATCTTAATGAAGAACAGACACTTTTTATCTTGAAAAATGACTTATGTTATATAATGCTTAGTATAAGTTTTATTGATTCATTTAATTTATAAGGATGCTGTTTATTGTTATGGTATATTTTTCAAGTTTAATCTTTTTAGTTTGTAACCCTAGACTTTTAGGTCACCATCTTGGATTTGCTAGCTGATAGCATAACACTTGCATAAAACATTGCTGTCAGAACTTCCTTCATCAAACCAAAAATTAGTTAAAATTTTTAGACGTCTTTGTTCTATATTGTCTATTGTAAGTCTAATATATCTTTATTGATATTGAACATAATCATGGATGGAAGTTAAAGTTTTAAAAACACTGAAAATCTATCTTCTAAATACTGAAATCAGTATTAATAAGGAAAACATTTAACAAGCATTCTACTAAAGTCTATACCATACCTTACAGCTAATGAAGATAGCACCTCTGTTCCAGCATTCATCACTAATTTAGGTTTATAAGATTCACCGTCCCATTGAGCAATAAAACATGGATCTGGTGTAGTCTGTCGTTTTATTGGTATATTTATAGTATATAAATTAAAACCTTTCTTCAAGTCTCCATCTTTTATACCAAATCTGTAATAATATTATATAAACTTATATAGTTCTAGTTCAATCATACATGCAGGGATTTAACCAAAAACTGGTCGATCCCCTGTTTAGCTCCCCTATCTTAATTTTAATTTATAGTTCATATATAGTATATTCAAGGCTCGAATTTAACAAAAAAATCAACTTGAAAATTTTTGTGAGTTGAATTTTTTTCAACTCGCAAAAATGAAGAAAATTGTTCGCATCTTTTCTCCAAATCTTAATGGCATTCATAGTAACTATTCAAATATGCAATATAAAAACAACATAGTACTATACTTAACTATGCATTGAACAATGTCGTTATTGTGGGATAGACAAAGAATATCAAACATGTTTGTACTGTGAATCTTTAATTAATGCTATCGATCTTTCTGACTGTTTCAATGCTAACTTGAGCCTCATTAGTTTAGACAAAATATTTTTGCAGTGATTTCAACTCACGAAAATTTGCGAGTTAAAATAAAAGCTACTCGCGATTTTCAAAATCCACTCGCATTTTGCAAGTACGCGAGATTAAATTCTAGCAAGGAGTATATTGAATATAAAATACTACCAACACATAATATGTTTCTTATTGTTTACTTAAAGTTTTAAAGTCTTCACATCAAATTATATCTCAGGTGGGTTACAAGAAAGACATATACTATGAGAAAACATGGAGGTGAAATAACAGCATCTTAAAAAAGTCTTACAAATATGGAATTTTTTGTGATAAGCTGAAATAAGTCAACCATTTGAAAAACTTCATTTCTACAGCAGATGAGCTGAAGATTGACAGTCTTGACTAAATACAAGCTAGATTACATACCTACAAGCTCTAAATCTATGTTCACCAGCTTTACCAGGCCATTCCATATCTAAATGTTTCTTACCATCTTTAGTATTCCATACCGAGAAACAACTACCTTTTGATATAGTAACAATCTGAAATACAAGTTTATTGTGTTCTGTAATTATATGTTCATTGTATACATGTGTGTCATGTATTTGTATATTGTTAAATCACATCAACCAATCAAATCCAGGTTTATTTGTCACCTGTAGCCAGTATCCCAGGAATTAGGGTAGACACATTTTTCATGGGCTAAAAGGCCTTAAAATAATAATATTAAGTCTATCTATCTAGCACAGTGCCCTTAGCTTATTCAATATTAGGACAACCTTTCTAGTTATATTTCGATTACACTGACTATCAACCCTTAAATTTCGCAATCTATGATGGTCCACTTAACTTATCAGTTATTAGCTTTTTAAGATAATTTCTATAATCAGTACCAGCTTACCAACATTTGTAGAATACTCATGGCAAATAAGGACTTAAAAGATTAATTAAAAATAAGAAATAATATTTAACTAGAAAATTACAATATATCATATTTCATAGTTATTATAACTAGCCTTCTTTGTATAAGCTAGTATAAAGAGACAATTAAGTAAACTTTACAACTTTCAAAGGTGCTAATAGAAAGATCATTTCCAGTAAAGGAAATAACAGATAATAAAACAGAACACTAAATCTAGTATATACTATAAGTTAACATACTTTATCTCCTTTAGGACTTATATCTAGATCATCTATCTCATTTTTATGTGCATCTATATCATGTAATTTGGCTAGACCATCAGTCTGCAAGTAAAATATATAACATATAAAAATACAAAAATTGATAAACGAAACATCAATGTTAGATCATAGCATTACTGATTTTATCAATCAACAACATTAGAACTCCCCTACTCAATGTGCTAAAAATTTCAGTCAACAATAATCAACAACAATAAGAACTGCTCATAGTCACGGTGTTATATTCACATTTAAGGGAAAGATGACAAAGCCCTTTTAGAAGAGAAAATAGTAAGGGTGTAACATTATGGTAAAAACCGTATTGCAATATATTGCAATACACGAAACCTGTCATAATTTTATTTCAACATTGTACATAGATATTTGTAGTTTCAAATGATCTTAATGTATTATGCAAATGTTTGAATAAGTTAGAAAAAAGGTTTTGAATGGACTTTCAAAGATAATTATGCTCTCACATTACGAAAAAATATTTCAAGTTTCCGAACACATTTTAACATTAATTCAAACATTTAATTTCCGACTCTGATAAAAAAAATCAGTATGGAATATAACTAGAAAAAACCAGTTCAGAGAAAAACGAACCGGTTAAAAACTGTCAGAAGTCGTATTGCAATATTAACCGGTATATCGGTTAACTGTTACACCCCTAGAAAATAACAGAAATAAAATTAGAAGAAAACAGGTTTTCCTCAATTTCTCAGTACTTAAGATAATGTTCAATAACAAGTAATATTTTCAATGAAATTTTTGTATTCTTGTATGAAAATTAGTTTTATAATAGAAAAAATACATTCCACTAAAATTTCTCGGTGATACTTCAGAAATTATAAAAATTATAAGAACCACAACTTTTTAAGGACAAGGGATAATTGCTTAAGCCATGGAGTACGTACATGCTTTTTAGGAAGGGGAATGAGGTCCAATTTCTTAAATGGTTAGAAAAAACACTGTCATATTACCTTCCAAACTCTTAAATGACCATCGCCACCACCTGTTGCGATGATACTACGATCTGGTCCAATCTTAACACATTTCTGATAACCACCATCTTTACAAAAATCTGAGGTTACACTAGACAACTTTTCTACTTGAAATGTTACTTGTTTTGTTTGATTTCCTGAGTCATTGGTGTCTGTAGTTTTTGTATCTTTTCCTTTTCTCCTTACAGCTTCTGTAGAGCCTAATGTCTCTGTTTTTCCTGCTATATAGAAAATTTAAATCAGTAACTAATTTCAAGGCAAAAATCATACATCTATTCAACTTGTATTTTGTGGTAATAATTCAATTTGCTAAGGTTTTTTTTTTTGGATTTTTTTGGTAGCTTTGAGTATTTTTTAGATACATCCCAGGGGACATTCAAGTGACTCAATATTTAGAGAGATTTAGATCTCTAGACAAATATACTTAACAAGTACATGTAACATATCTTTGCCAGAGACTGACAACTACCCTACTTGAAACAACAGAAAAAATTAATTCATAACGAAACTCCATGAAGCTAAGTAAGTCCCTCTAGGCAATCTTCGATCCACAGAGGCTCAGATATTCTAGTTGCCAACCTAACAAATAAAGCTGATATCAGATGACAAGACAAAATATTATCCAAACAAAATAATTAGAGCAGTGGTGTACATTTATTGCTTTGGTATTTTGAACACCATTTTTTCCATCATTTCACAAAGGCCAGTTCATTGCGAAACTAGCAATTGTCAAGTTGTCTGAGCCAAATTTTTTTAAGTTTGGACAACCAATAGTTTGATCCAAAGTAATACAAAGAAAATATAACAACAAGAGCTATCAGGACTCTTCTAATAACTACTTAATGATAAAGCAACCAGCAACTAAACCACACAATGAGCTATAAAATGACTCTAGGTTGCATTTGTCTTACCTTGTTTAGTAGGTGATATAACTTTATACTTTAGAGAAAACAAGTGACACTCGTCATCAAGACCTGCAGCAAACAAATGATTTCTACCATCATAAACTGAACAACCATTCATTGGAGCTTGTATACCTAGATCATATCTGCATACACTTCCTGCATTAAATCCATTGTCTGACAGTTTTATTTCATATATTTCCTGAAATAAATAGAAAAATTGTTTAAATAGAAAAATATACATCTTTAAAGAGTATAACTGATGGATAATGTCAAATTAATATCAAAATGTATCAAACTTTACTAGTCAAACATTCTATTGACCACAGAGTCCGTGTAAAGAAATGTAGAAGAATATGTCGGGCTCTATGCTATGCCTATTTCACATTGTGCTGGTGTACAGCCCAGGTACCTCTTGATTAGCACACCACAAATATCATAACTACAATCATAGTGACTCCATGAAGAACCCCATTTAATCAGGATAAACCTTGTTGAATAGGCAATCACTTAGGAATGGTTCTAGTAGGGTTTAAAATTTAAAAACAAACAAGATTTACTGGGGAGCAAAACTAATGCCAGTTTATTTCAGAAGATACAGGGCATCACCATAGTTCTACCAGCATGACTCGTTTTTCCACCTTAAGATCATTCAGGGAAACCAAAGTATGAAAAGAAAAGATTTATTTCGAGTCCACAAGACTGCATGCAACTCCAAGTTGCAGAAACAGGCTTGTTATTAAGGGTCATCCTATTACCCTCGACAACATATTTTTGGGTTTGGGCATCCTGTTACTGCTATTAAAGATAGGAGTCAGGCAAGTTAAATATTTAGCTGGCTGTCCATTCAGGCAACCTAGTTTAAAATTAGTGTCGAGCCCAGATTTTCTTTAAGAATTTTCCAAGTTTATCCTGGTCCATTAGCTACAAATCACCAGTATGCACCAACGCATACATGGGGACTGAGTGTCCCAGGCATTAGCAGAATAAACCACAGGACCTTGACATTTTATATCATTCTACGAAAATTCACCTCTTACATATAATAAAAACACCAGGAATGCAACGCGTCCAATCTCCAACTTTTCACCTGTATGTCAACAAATAGCTGAGTAAATGTAAATCAGCCCGGTGATGAAATCTGTGACGTAAGCGAATGGCGACCCAGACAAGCGAAAATTTAAGAGAAAAAAGTGTTTAATGACAAATGTCTGCTTCATAGCGAGGTCGATTTTGGAATTGTCGATTGTTACAGGTACATTAAAGAGTTGTTAATCGAATGGCTATTTAAATGATTTTGTGTTCAATCGATGTTTCGTTGCTTTTTGAGGGTGAATTTGACTAGTAGGTGAAAAGTTGGAGATTGGACGCATTGCATTCCTGGTGTTTTTATTATATGTAAGAGGTGAATTTTCGTAGAATGATATAAAATGTCATGGTCCTGTGAATAAACATATCCCTCTGAGTCTGAATTATGTCAATAACCTAGTGATCTCCCTTTATTGAACTTTGGTAGAACCTCAATAAGATACATGTAGTGCTTCAAAGAGCTCGTTTGGAGGCTTTGCTTAAGCCATATTATTAAAAGTTGCCAGAATTACTGAGAATTACTGACATTATAAAGTAGTAGTCAAATTGCAATCAATCTTGAAATGAATTTGGACTACGTGCACTGTACCGATGGTGTTTATAAAAGCAAATAACTTCACTTTTTCATGCAATGAAATACTTACAATAGCATTTGAGACACCCGTTTTGGCTTGGCCACCACCTCCAGCAACCAAAAAATGTCGTTCACCCAAAGCTTTAACAACATACATAGGAAAATCCGATTTCGCGATTGACTTTCCTCTCTCGGGCGCCATGTTGGCAAATAATGTACCCAAAGAATGATAATTACACAAAGTTTACTTTTTTTATGTCTAAGATATATAACTAAAAAAAAGAGTCATTCTAGATTGCAGTTACTTCCCTTTGACCAAAGAGCTTCTTTGGAAAATATTATAAGTCTTTATGGTCATTTATAACTTACTTTAATTAGTTTAACTAACTTTGTGTCTACATTGTTAACATCGACTTAAATATTTTAGCTTTACAGTTTAAAGGTAGATCTATATTGTAACCATTTTTTCTCCAGCAAGGATCAAGCAAACTTCGTGTCCAATCTGTATTCAGTGCATGATTTTGATATACCAATATTTGGACTATATATAGTCACTAGAATTGGGTTGTCAATGACAAAACGGTTTAAATATTAGATCTAGATAATAATATTGTGGAGCTACTTTTAATGTTATCAGAGGCCAGTTAGACAAATTTATTACAGTCAAATATATAACAAAAGCTTCTTGTTGTGAAATATGTGGGTATCAAAGGGTGTGTGTAAGTAAAACCCTACTCCTTTAACATAATGCGTCGACGTATCTTCACTCAACATTGCCCACATTCCTTTAGGTTTTAAGAAACAGTTGAAAACCGTTTTCATCAAGGATGAATTTTTAAAACTACATGTATTTAAATACAATTGTACATACATGTATGTGATTGAATAGTTAATTATTTTCCTCAATCGAGTATTGTTGTTTTCAGTCTCATCTACTTTTTAATTTATAATTTTGATGACTCGCAGAAATTACAGAATTACTATATACTCACTGTGATCTGACTTTAAAATTTTGTTAGAAAGTTTAATACAGATTTGAAGACCAAAACCTGAGCTGATACAATTGTAACCCTATAAAAATCAATGATCCTAACTGAAATTCGAACTCACGACTTATCGAGTCGAAAGTGGACACTCTTCCACGTCACCATAAAAGCTAGCTTGAAGCTTGACACACACACACATATGTCATTGTATTCCACGTCACCATAAAAGCTATCTTGAAGCTTGACACACACACATATGTCATTGTATTTACAGAATTCTAACATGATTGAGATTTTCTCTACAAAGTCTGCCCTTGCATGATATTAAGATTATATGTAATATACGAAGGTATGCATTTATATTTTATAAATAATAGAAATACATGTACTATCTTAGTCCGGTATATAAACTACAAAAATCGACTGAACCGTGCATGGAAATTTCTTACATTATCTACAATTTTATTTCATGCAATTTTGGTAACCTTCGTTTATTCTCCAATCCAAGATGGCGGACAAAATGGCGGATTAAAGCTTCATTTGTCGGGTACGTCAACTACAATGAGCAGAATCGTACACTGTGGCATATCAAAAAAAGTTTAATGCATTTTGTAGTTATAACTCTTTAGTTTTGTTTATAAAACTAGTTGATGCCACACTGGCATCATTGGGCAATGCTATACTGGTATTATTCGATAAATTCAAGAAACCAAGATGGTGGTCAAAATGAATGATAAGAGCTGGAAATTTATTTACATAAAGTGGAAAGTCACATAAATTGACATATCTCCTCTCTAATGGGTATACAGCATCATGTTTAGGTTTTTTACATCTCTTGGTGATAGTAATATTGAATCATTGATACTAGCTTGTCAGTTGACTCGAGAACTAGAAGCAAATTGCTTCTAAGATGGCAATTTAGAGACACTTTTCTGAAAATCTTTTATTCATTGAACAACATACATAGGTTGTGATACGATATTTTCATATCCTTAGAATAACGACTACTTTTCCATGTATGTTTGCCACTACAATAATAATCAATATGTACTAAAAGGTTATAAACAAAGAAAAAGACTTATGTTATTGAAAGTATTGTGTGCATGTTCTATTGTCTTTCAAGGTATTCTAAGAGTATATTGATGCCAAAGCAATCGATAGAAATTCTGTGGACATTGTAACACATTTTGATAGTAAATAAGAGACATTGCAGTAGGATTTCAAGTATGATCTTGCATGACATCAGATATCACAACTGAATCATGAGTGTTCTTTATTTCATTGTAAACGACTCCATCCATCGATCAAAAAAAGGAGAAATATCAAAAGCACATTTCCATCAAAAGTTTGTAGTATAACTTTTTATTTACAAGGATAGAGAGAAATTACGTCGCGAAGATGCCAATTCTATATGCGTATGTACACTGCTGTTTGAACCAAGTGTCTAGCTCATGATTTAGCAAATAGTGTTACCCTGTGCAAGTAGGTGGTTTTAAGGAATTCATCAATAAGGGACCTAGTCAATTATTTCCCTTGTATACTCTTCAAATGAATAGGTCCAATTAGTTGGATTACTCGGATTTTACCCTTACTTTTCAATGTCAATTTGCCAAAATTAATCTCTTATAACTTTTTTGTAAATCATTTAATTTGTTTGAAATTCAAGCTATGTATTTTTAGGGTAAAGAACTATCTAAATTTCATCACTTCTTTTAATATCTTCATTAACAAGAAGGATATTAGATGAAATATTTTGTTATCCTTACATAGCACTTCAATGATAAAATCCGAGGATTTCAATAACCAATTGGGTTGCTTCAGATTTTATCAGGGAAAGATAACTGACCAAAGTCCCTAACTACAAAACATGGCCAAGTAGAAAATTTAGAAATGCCTTGTATCACTGAAGTCTAAATATCTTGAAAGAACACATAACAGGTCTGATGCATCAGTGTCAAAAGTTCATAAACAGGCCTGGCATCTAAACACATTTGGAGTATATTCACTCTCAACTGCAAAGACTCCCCCAAAGAAAGATGGTACGCTGAGACAATTTGTCGATCTCGTACGTAATATTCAAATATGTCCCACTCCAAACATTATTGACGATGCATTGCAAGATATGGTGATTCTTCATTTTTTCGGTAACATTATTATGTTTAATTGCATTAACCTTTAAGACTTGGTACGAGAAGCGTAGTAAACAAAATTGTACAACAAAATTAATGATCATTGTTGCTGCAATTTGCTGAGCACCAAAAATATCTGACGACATTGGTGTGCTGATACTCATTTTGAAATATCTTTCTTGTACGAGTGACACTATAACAATGGGTTCAACTGACATTCGTCCAAAATGTAATGTTACAAGTCAGTCAATTATTGACAATGTAAAGAGAGTACACTAGTAGTATGGATATAAATTATGCTTTTAAAGCTGGTTCACCTATCCTATATCAAAAGTGAAGACAGTTATGATATCTTTTGGCCATAAGCTAACTAGTACCCACTTGGATACTTTCTAAAGATAATAATCATTAATATGTTAAGTTTACTAGCTATTGCATGTGATGTGGTTAGGATGTTGAGTAAAAATACTCTGTAAACAGTAATTTGTGTCGTCACTTGAACATGTTGCAATCATCATACAAAAACGACCAGAGAAATTGTGCTATCGTTATGTTATATTAAACTGAAACAAACATAAACATTTAAGTACATATTCTAATTTAGTCTAGTTTAGTAAAGTCAGACTGTATCGTTGTTTGTGTAATGATAATAATAGAGCTCAGTCAATTAGTTTATCCCTCATTTTTTGGCACATGATTATTTTGCTATTTAAATGTTTCACTTTATTTTTACTGCATCTAAGAATTTCATCTAAACGGATTATAGGCTTTTCAAATATCCACACATATTGCAATCTTTAACCAAATGATAGCACTTCCCAATGATGCTATAATAAATTGTCTACTGTAAACTGTATATTAACCCCATTTTATTTACCCGTTTTCTTTATTTAAATATGGCTTACATTTTGGAAATTAAATTAGTTTGTCCATTCCAATTATGGTCAAATTTTCATTTCATTAAATCCAGTAAATAAGTAACATTATTAATTAACTGTATGATATTGGACTTCAATTTCAGGGCTGATTTGGCGTTCACTACGGCATGATAACCAAATACTCGGCCATTATGGAAGCACACTGCCTTGAATAAATACCTCGGCTATTATGAGATTCAGACATTTTGATTGGTTTCGAATCTCATAATGACCGAGTTTTCTCATGAAGGCTGTATTTTTTCTTCCACAAAAAGCCGCCATTTTGAATGTTGGTACAATCTGAGTGTTTTTGACAGGGACCCTGTCTGCGACGATGGTGAATTAAGTGTATGTTCATAATGGCCTGTTATTTGGCTGAAGACAGTCATTATAGCCTGCGGCCGCAGGTTGAAGGCTAACGTGACTGTCTTCAGCCAAATAAAGTTCTAGGCCATTATGAAAACATTGCATAATTTACATTACATTCATGCTAAAAAATAGAACAGGTTGAATTTCTTTCGTAACCGTCATCTTGGACTCCACCTTGAATCTTGGGTTGCTAATAGATAATCTGGTGGGATTAACTAGTTTTACAAACTTAAGAGTTTCAAAAAGATTCAGAAAAAAAAATTGAAACTTAAACCCACACATGTTTGTTTTCGTCCATGTATGTAATATTATATACTAAACTATTAGATCTATCCGCCATGTTAGCCGCCATTTTGGATTTATAATTGTTTATAATAACTTATAACTTGGTGAAATCAATCGTTTTTTTTAATTTCATGAACTGTTCTAAGAGTAAATAAATTTCTACACCACTCAGTCTCTTTCTGCCAGATTGTTGTTTATATACTGGACTAATAGCCTTTATCCGCAATTCTGACGACAATTTGACCGCCATTTTGAATTTAAAGATTTATGTATGAATAACAAAATTCAACCAACTGGATCTGCAGGTGTTGAAATCACTTTTGTACTTCATTTTAAGAACATTATGTGTAAAATACATTTTACATGTATATTTTAGCCACTAGCCGCCATCTTGGCCGCCATCTTGGCCGCCATCTTGGATTTTGGGAGTTGCCCAAGGATGACAAAATGGCATCAAACGAATTTGGAATCAGTAAGACCATGTCTACCAATGAATTGAATAACATTTTCTACATACTTTCGTGCAAGGTCATCCTTGGTCTTGGCCGGACTATCTTCTGTGGTGGTACAGCGTTGATTGTACGTCGGTTGCTTGCTAGGTTACATTTCAATTAGTTATATAAATTATTATGCTAGCTTTGTAACTGTTATATAAATATGACAGACAGTTGGCTTCTTCATTCATTCGTTCATTTTTTAATCAATTTTAAATCCTTTTTATATATTATTTTGTTTAATGTGAAGGATCAATTAAATAACAACACTTTTGTCCTCATTACATTTTAATAACTCATACGCAGCGATTATAAGTTATATTTTTATCAGTGTTTTTTAATAATAAATATCAATTATTAATGCATTTTTAATTATGGTAAGAAGTAGGCTAACTAGGCTTAAAATAGAAGCAATTATATGTTTACTTGTAATAATAATACACATGTTGACGTCAATTTTAATGATATTGACTTGTTTAAGATCAGAAGCGTGTTCAGTTACCGCGAACGTTACAAAACGTTCCGTAACGATACATTCGGAACTCCTCGACCATTCACTGTGATTAATCTCGGACATATTTAGACGCTATTTTGAAACTACCGGTGTTGAAGTAAACAAATATGCGATCGTTTAGGCAATTAGTGATGTTTCGTATTTAGTCCGTAAATTTTGAAACACCACTCATTACCTTAACGATCGCATATTTGTGTATTAGATGAGATTGTTTGCAGTGAATGGCCGAGGAGTTCCGAATGTATCGTTACGGAACGTTCTGTAACGTTTTGTGTAATTGAACAGGCTACAGTCTATACACTGTCCAATCCACGGTGATAGGTAATTTGGTGCGTAGGATTATAATCCGATTATTCCGAGAACGCCATACATAATTATTCAGCCGACTTTACAATTTTGTACAATATCTCCTTAGCATTGAAATCACCTTCTGACAGGTTATTCCTCACAGTACCCATTTACATCCGGGTGGAGTGGAACAATTATAGGGAAATTTCTAGCTCAAGGAAATTAGCAGTGCTCCTATTGAGGTTTGAACGCAGGACCTCTTGATCCAACAGCGCGCATCCTACCACTGTACCAAAGGCATCTAGCTGCAAACTATGTTCCCATTTGCTATCAGAACTTTTAATCGGCGTCATTTCCCTTAAATATTGACTTTATTAACTTAGTAGATTTAGTTTGTTGCGACAAATTGCACTTGATTTTGTTTTCAAATGATTGGAACAGTGAACTCAAATAAAGAAAATTAAGAAAATAATTGAATATTATTCATCAAACATCGATTTGCATATCCCTTCCAAGTATGGCCTATTAGACTTGTTTGTCATATAAATTTTATAACTTTATAAAAAAATACGTTAAAAATCCAAAACTTTTGGAAAAAAGTGCAAAACAGACTAAAACTTATTTAAGATATTCTAAAAATAAAAAATGCTCCAGAAACTAGAAACATACAGCTTTCTCATGTCATTTGCACAAATTTGATCAAAGAACCGGAAATGCTTTATTTTTCATGTTATATTTGCATGGGTATTTATTTTCCTTCTCATTTTGTAGTAACGTGAGTTGTCAAATATAACCTCAAAACAGACCAAAACTTTACAATTTTACAAAAATGTAAAAACAACCATGAGAAAGAAGAAAGTTTAAATTTTAACATCATTTGCACAAAATTGATATCTTAAAAGATAAAAGAGATATGGCCGTTTAAAGAATTCCCCCCCTATACTTTTCTATTGAAAATTGAGTATCGACTTGAGATCATGTATGGAACTAAAAGTTGGACATGCAGTGAACTCAAATAAAGAAAATTAAGAAAATAATTGAACATTATTGATCAAACATTGATTTGCATATCCCTCTAAAATATGGTCTATTAGACTTGTTTGTCATATAATTTTTATAACATTGTCATATTGTATTGCTACCGTTATACTCCGTTTGAGATGTTTGCGTTGAACAGTAGGGAGTTCAGTTACTGCGAACGTTACAAAATGTTCCGTAACGATACATTCGGAACTCCTCGGCCATTTGCTGCGAATAATCTCGGACATATTTAGACGCTATTTTGAAACTACCGGTGTTGAAGTAAACACATATATGGTCGTTTAGGCATTGAGTGATGTTTCGTTTTAAGTCCGTAAATTTTGAAACATCACTCATTGCCTTAACGATCGCATATTTGTGTATTAAATTAGATTATTCGCAGCGAATGGCCGAGGAGTTCCGAATGTATCGTTATGTAACGTTCTGTAACGTTTTGTATAATTGAACACGCTACTGGTCTATAAGTATCCGCCGACTTTTAATGACATGTTCTGTACAATACGTATAACAATTAAAATCAATCTTGTTAAGCGTTCGGCGAAAATATCAATATTCTTGTAAACAAGCTCTCGGAAAATTCTCCGTAGAAGTAAAACATACGGCATTCCCTAACATACATGTATTGACACTGTGAATTAACAGTGACTTCAAATGCTTACTATTTAGTTATCTCACACATATTATTGACCAATAAAATATGTTCCTTTTATTTGCCTAAACTAATTAATGTATTGTCAATCAATAAACAGGCAGGAACTAACAGGAGAGTAATATATGTTGTAGAAGAAATTAGACTTTATATTATTTTCATTGGTTAATACTAGGGCAAAGGTCTATATCTAACATGAAAATTTAATTTCGCGGCAAGTTACTTTGTGACCACTGGACCATATAGCATTCTGTAAAGAATTATAGCCCGTAGTATATACCACTAGCGGCGTCACTCTTTAGAGTCTAGACCACTGACTGCATGCATAGAAATTAACCATTTGTTCCAGTTGATCAAATGTCATGTATTATTAAACACATTTAACTTAGTTACATTACTGGTAACATATGTCTAGTTACAAGAATCTAACTCTGCTTCTGATCTCACTCTCCCGAGAGTTTATAGATCGTAAAATGATTCCATGTTGATCAGGTACGCCCTCGTTGGTTCATACCGTAACAAGCTATCATTATTATCGTCATTGATACAAGAGTCTCATAATTATTATTATAAACAAGCCCATGTGTTCTCGAATGTGTAGCACGATGGAAAACCTATGTGGCATCATCCAAACATCTTTGATCATATTTGGAAAACAGGGAACTTGGATGTTTGTATGTTTTAACCTGGCATGAAATTATAGTCGCTGCAATTCTAGTTTTGCTGACATACATACAAGTTACATTTAGGAGACAAGTTTTTTATCACCTGAAAATATATATAGATGTCGCTCATTGTAATCTCAATACGACGACTGAGTTCTCCATGAAAACTTTTACTGATGCGATTGTATCTCGTGTTCTAGAGAAAATATGCATATTCTCGGCATTATCTGTATAAAAAAGTATGAGGACGCACACTTCCACCCCTTCATTAAGCACTGCGGGGAGTTTGCTCCAACCTAGGTCGTCGAACGATATACATGTACTTTCCAAATATAGTAAGTGACCCGTATGAAGTCACGTGGGTTCTCCATTTTGATTAGATACAAAGTACCCTACACAGGAAAAAATAACTACAGGAATTGTATAAATTTATTTCATATACATACACATGTATATAAATAGGAAAAAAATCTGGGAAATTTTATATATACGTAGTATTAGCTAGGTTAAAATCCGAGATCAAAGCATATCCAAGGGACTATGACTGAAATATTGTTAAAATGCAGAGTAAAGCACCATACATATTAAATGAGACTTTTATTACTTTGTTTGAAATCGTTTAACAATTAAACTCCACAGCTCTGAAATCATTTCCGGAATATTTACCCAAGGCATAATTGCGTAGTAAGGACAGACATTATTTTCTCTCCTGTAACATTGTAATGGTTTTTCAGAACCCCATATAACGTCCTTACCATAGGTCAACGAAGTATATTTGATAGATTTTAACTTCTGTGGTACTAGGCCATACAAGAAAATGTCATCTATCCAGAAAAAGTCTGTGTCTAAAGAAGTCTGGTATAACTCAGGTATTATATCATTTGATATGACTACAATGAAACCTTGGCAGTAATCTGGGTATCTTGACATTCCTTTAAATAAATTAGGATCGACGTACCACTTTCCTTTTGGATTACGGTCAATCTTACTTTTAGCCATTCTGCGACATGCTATATGTCTAGGAAATTTCAAAAATTCGGGAATGAAAGTTGTAATAAATTTAAATGTATTGACAACTATATCATCATCCACTTTTAGAATAACTTTTACGTTTCTACAGTTTTCACTAAGCCACTTGTAAGCCATTATGCCTTTATAAGTGATGTTTTTATAGGAATCAATAAAAGAACCTTGTAGAATATCACCATACCTGTCGAATTCTGTTTCTATGTAAGGTTGAGTGTGGTCATCTGTGACTTGACCAAGAAGAAACAACACCCTAATTGGTCCTAAATCTGGAAAATATGAGTCATTGGTCCAACTGGATCGTATAATTCTTCGTTTAAGGAAATTAAGTGGAGCAGTGTGTACAATAACAAGGAGTTTTAATTCGGGTATCGATGAGCATAATGTTGAATTCTCCAAAATGTATCTAAAATACGGATGCAAAGATTTTGGGGCAAAAGGCGTTGAGGACGAAGTGTTGAGCGTTCTATTTTGTTGTTTTGGAATATTATTTTCTTTAATAAGCGGACTAATCGTTGTTCTCAGTAATTTCGAGTGAGTTGTTAAAAGTGTATCCCTGAATAGGATTAAATTTACGGTAAAATGCAAGCAAACAAACAACACAAATGCGAGCAACAGTGCAATCAATGTCGTACGTCTAAAACGACAACAGAAAGTCACCCATTTTCGCAATCGAATATTCATGGCGTAGTTCATGTCGGCACTAAGTAACTACAACGACACTGGAAGCTACCTGATCTTGGTAAAACTAATCACTATGTAGATTTCTGATGAAGCTCAATATTCCAGTGATCCATTCTTAGTGCTTCTTTTCAACATATACCTCTATGTCAATCTGTTAATCTGTAATATATAAACAAGAATCATCTTTTAAAATATATTCGGCGCTATTCAGGGCTAGTTTTGTTTGAAGTGTAAATAGTAAAATTCGCTGTTTAGTCATACCGCCAGGAGAGTACCATGTCGAATTTATCATGAACCAATTAGCATAGTGAGTCACCAATAATACACAGAGTGAATAGTCGGCAACTACTGACCATGATGCGCACCTGTTTATCGCAACTAACCAATGGTACCATATTTTCTATTCAAATTTCTAAATCGGAAGGGAGTTTCATTGGACAAACAGATATGGTAAAATAAACAGTATTGGATAAAACTATAGGTCAAAAGTTGGTTTACACAGTTGCACCTAAATAAGCATTTAAAGTAAAGGGTGCGGTGCAAAGATAGTTTCAATTCCATAAAGCCAACTCTTAACTGACAATAAAGGAAACATAAGACTCACTATGTAGATTGATAGAGACACACCAAGTTAACATTTTATCCCTTGAATTTATAGCCTTTTGACCCTTAAGTGCGCATCCTTCCAATGCTCCTGTGTGTTTAATTCTGTTTCTTTTTCTAGACTCGTGTCAATTCGTATAAAAACAATCGAAATATTTCCTTGTTCACTATTTAGAATATTTTAGCTAAGCGAAAAGAGAAAATTTATAGATAGCAGAAATTGTAAGACCATGTATCGTTTAAGATTCACCGTTTATCAATCTTACTTGAAATATTTACAAATTAAGATTGATAATCAATCACCCAGTTGATGAAAACAGCATGTATGTGAAGTCAGCAGTGCAGCAGTAAACTCAACAATGCAGCAGTAATTCTTTAATAATAATGCTAGAAATTTTAACTATAGATAAGTAAAAGCATTAAAATATTTGTTGCTTGAAATTTCAACAGTAAAGTAGTAAACCTTTATTGCTAGAAATTTTAACATTACAGTAAACTTAGAATTCAACGTCCCTGCGTTATCCGTAAATACACAATAAATTTCGATGTTAAATTTCGAAGTATTATTTCACCTTCCGGAGCTAAATATTTTAATATGCTAAAAAGCATTTGTAAATAAAACAATATTTACTTCTCTGTAAGAGTATACAATGATCCTCTGTATTCCATGTAAGTCTCACAAAAAAACACACGAAGCTAATAAATAAAGTTGATAAATCCAACATCCAACACTGTTCAATAATTTTTAAATCATCATACTAGCAAGATGTTACGCTACAATACGTTTAACAATTTTGAATTATATGAATAGCATGAATATATTATTTCGAACATTTCATACTACAAAATAATCCGAAACAGTAGGGTAGGAAACAAAGCTTCATTTAGTCCATATAAAATGAATAATGTTCAATGCGCATCACAAAAGCTCACAGCAAAAAAATGCGTAGCAAGAACAGTGAAAACAAATAAACAATCGAAATGGAAAAGCTCGATCTGTGTTTAAAAATTAATATTTCTGAACGCATGACTTACAGTGACTTGTTAGCATTGTAATATTTATGCGAAACTTCGTAATACAAAATCGATTGCCAATATAATTTATTAATGTTCAGTATTAAGTCTACATTAACTACATATACATGTATATGATTAACGTATTAAGTACAGTCTAACAATATTAACCTAGGTGAGCTCAAACAACTTAACTCTTAACCGCTCAATCCCGCATTTTTACGTGTCTAGACCCCCCCCCCTCCAAAATGGCCACAACAGCCTTGAAAATGGTGCTTTTAACTAGATTTAGTGAATTTCACTAAAAGATATTTGTACCAAAAAATTGAGCCCTTTTTCGCGCGCCTCCCGCGTCCCAAGATGTCTTAGTGGGGTTCCGAGGGGGGAATATGCCCCCCTTTGTTGCTGGGGTTTGAGGGGGCACAGCGCCCCTCATCGCCCGGAAAAAAATCGGGGTCATTGAGTGCAGAGAAATGGCGTCAAATGCGGATAAGAAAACATGTTTTCAGTCTCTGAAAAGACCTGGCACTTTAGACCTCAATTTTGGAAAATAGTACTGTTTGAAATGCAAATGTGGGGTGGAAAAAGAGCGAAAATTGCCTTTTTTTGCCGTTTTTGCTCCGCCCCAGCGTTGCCATGGTAACTTGGATCGGGGCTCAACTTGGTTTTTCTGAAAGACATTCACCCAAGAAATAACTTGGCCATGTTGCATATCTGTATGATAATTAGTTATGAAATTAGAGCATCTTGAAATAGCCCTAGCGCGTAATGGTGAAAACATGGCTACTTTTCACACATGTCGCAACCATGAACATAAAGTTGGCAGACTCAGCAGACACAGCAGACACAGCAGAAGGAACGATTCTTCTGCTGTGTCTGCTGGCAGAAGGGTTATCTTTTCGTTGTAATGTTTTCTTCCTTCTAACAGACCCAGCAGAATTAGGATTGATCTTCCTGTTATAATTCAATCCTTCTGCTATCAGACCCAGCAGAAAGATTGATCCTCCTGCTGTTGATTAATCCTTCTGTCAGCAGACACAGCAGAAGGATCGTTCCTTCTGCTGTGTCTGCTGAGTATGCCAACTTTATGTTCATGTCGCAACCAGTAAAGGGTTCGTTATTCTTACATTTTCCATTTACATTAGACCATTAGTTTCTGATAGCATATGTCATTCGGAACACCTCAACCATTCATTTAGCATTGTTATTAGTTGATATAGGACCGACTTGATTTGCCTTGGCTGCTTAAACCGGCGTACGCCGATTCCTAAACGGGCACCGGCAAATCACTTTATTTGTTCCGAAATTACTAGCCGGTGTACGCCGAATGCGCCGGTTACGTTTGAGCGGCTAGCGGCGAGCGTGTGACAAATACGGCTAAAAAATGGGTACAAGGGAAACCATTATTATAAAATTTACTAAGTTTATGGACAAAATACTATTTGGTGTTGTGTTTAACTCTTTTGCGCGTCATTTGTGTAAGAGTAATATTAGTACAAGTACACATTTTACTCGCCAGAAACGAATTTAAGGTGGGTCGGTACCTTACTCGGAGGGAAAAACGAAACAAATATTATGTTCACCGATTAGGATAAAAGTTAGTTAGCAGATACCTTCATGCTTCTTGTTTGTTTTTCTAGTAACCTTAGCGACGTTGTCGTTTTTTTTTTTCACGACGTCACGGACGTCACATTGGTTCGCGCTAAAAACAGGCATGCAAGTACATTAAACCCATATATTTAAAGTATTGAATGTCCGAGGACAAAGATATTTATACCAAAATATGTCTGAAATGTTGTTGCATACGAATATTTTGTTCCGATTATCTAAATATCACGTCAGTCGTAAAGATTGTACATTTCGTCACTGAATTTAGGGTTTACGTTACGCTGACGTTGTGATTTTGCGTTATGTGTGTAATTTTCTTGTAAATTTAATTTTGTAGTTTCTTTCCAGTTCTTTATTAATTTCTTGTGACACTCAGCATCTGATCTGTTCAAAATTAGTCAATCAAAGTCCGCTTCTACTTATTTTTGCAACAAATAATGTAATCACAACGTCAGCGTAACGTTATATTAACGTCGTTGTAATGAAGATAATTTTACTTTGAATGCGATATTGTGAAAAACTGAGAACGTTCACTTTCTTTTTTTATTTCATTAAAATGACACAAAACGTGCGTAGATTTCAAAAATCGCGATAAAAATTTGACCACCGTTCTGCATTAATTTGAAAATAAACATTATAACTCGGCAATTGGTGAAACATTTTAGACGTGAAAACCCTAAATTCAGTGACGAAATGTACAATCTTTACGACTGACGTGATATTTGGATGATCGGAACAAATGATTCGTATGCAACAACATTTCAGACATATTTTGGTATAATTATCTTTGTCCTCGGACATTCAATACTTTAAATATATGGGTTTAATGTACTTGCATGCCTGTTTTTAGCGCGAACCAATGTGACGTCCGTGACGTCGTGAAAAAACGACAACGTCGCTAAGGTTACCAGAAAAACAAACAAGAAGCATGAAGGTATCTGCCTGCCAACTTTTATCATAATCGGTGAACAAAATATTTTTTTCGTTTTCTTATCCGAGTAAGGTACCGACCCACCTTAAAATTTTGACGCCTGAAATGGATTCATTTACACACACTGCTTAAAATGCGACCGTCTGCAACAGTAATCTAGCGTCATCCTCGTCATCACTCATTTCTTCGCTAATTATTTGTAACACAGTCACAACTGTAGCTATCGACGGCATTTTAGTTAGCTGTCCAGAACGCTTGATTCATATTTCACACCGGGGCAAGCCGATCGGTGATCGGTTAACGCCGGTTCGTAAGCCGTCCAGGCAAATCAAGTCGGACCATACCCAGCCAACATTCTATATCGGCCCGACATCAAACCTATATGGTTTTCTATGACGGCCCGACGTCGGATTAAACTCGGCTGCAAATAGGAATGATGTCGACCCGACATCGGTAGTACAATATCGGGCCGAGGTCTACACAATATCGGCCCGATATTTCTTGCCTACATCGGGCCAACATCAAAACAATAGCGGTGTGATGTCGGTCAACAGTAGAAATTATTCTTTATCGGCCTGACATCAAACCTATATGGTTTTCTATGACGGCCCAACGTCGGATTTAACCTCGGCTGCAAATAGGAATGATGTCGACCCGATATCGGTAGTACAATATCGGGCCGATGTCTAAACAATATCGGCCCGATATTTCTTGCCTACATTGGGCTAACACCAAAACAATACCAAATGAAGTCAACACGCATTTATATACTATTGGACGAGTCAATTTTACAGAACAGTCCATTTCCAACCCGGAAGGTAAAACAAGTAGGGAGGTAATTTATATATTTTCCCAATCTGGTTGGTTGGTTTGTAGGATTTTAATGAGGGTCCGTCCGCTCCATATGGATGCATTATGTGCAGACCCCGGAGTGTGACCTTTCACTCCTTCAAAGATTGTTTTTGAAGCCTAAATATTGGTCAAATTTAGAAAAGTTTTCCCAATAAAATTCTTACCGGGTTCTGTATTTATATTACCAAAATTTTTTTTCAAATTTTGTGTTTTGCCAAAGATGGATAGTCTCCTTTTTGCTAATTCAGCACTTAAGTTTTGGAGATTCTCCTAGTTAGATTGTGGTTTACCCTAGGCTGTTTATTTGATGATAAGTATCATGTTCCTGGGTATGTTTGTGTGCTTTTGTTGAAACCTACTCTACATAACCTACAAGTCTGTTACACTAAATGTTCATAAAATTAAATTACAATGTCTAACATGATAATAACTTAATGTTTACATGAATAACTGTTGTAGTATTACTACTACCATTATTTTATTTCTAATTTGTTTGAGCTAAGTGCTATCCTAAATCCATATGAAAAACAAATTTATGGTTGTTCAATATAAATGTACATTTAGATAATGATTTATAAGAACCTTGTTTGACTATATAGCTTAATAGGAAATGTAAAAAGAATACTGATGTAGTAAAAACAATAATATACATTTGAACAAGTAAGATTATAAAATCAATATTTAAATATCGTTATATCATATAATTAAGTAAGATGTAATAATAGAAGCTTTATACAATTTCCCCAATCTGACCTAACCAAATATTATATATAGATTTAAATTGATAAAACAAAGGTATGGATTTCCCTTAAAGTTCTAAATAAATAGTTAAAAAGGCTTAATACTACATAGTTTTAGACAATTAAAACGTATCACAATTCTAAACATGACAGAAAAAGAAGAAAATTCACCAAAACATTTAATTTTAGTAAAGGGAGATAATTTGTCAAAACCATTCAACAAAGAAATTGTTCAAAGGCGATCTTGCATACAAAGAAAAATGCTCTCGACTAAGTCGCTGAACAAAACGACAATGCCGGTTCGTTTCAACAGTACGTAAATATAATATAAAATAACAAAGGTGTTTCATTGGAAAAAAAATATTTCATGATATTTCAACGATTTAACAAAATATGGACGTGTAACAGAAAATGCAATGTCGTACCGTTGTCAATCCGATATACAAAATAGTTGCGTCCATTGCCATGCAGGCCCGACGCAGACCCGATATACGTTTTTTGACGTTACATGAAATGGGGTTAGTGTGGTTCTGGAAATTGAAATCATACACAGGACTATTTATCAACAAAATTAAGTAAACAATACAATTGCATTTAGAATTTCAAAATATTGAGTATGTCGGCACAGCAGCGGTCCGATGTCGGCCCCAAAATAGGCACATTTTGCCGGTATGACAGTACGTGAATATAATAAGTAACTTACAAAGGAGTTTCATTGGAATAATTCTATTTCATAATATTTTAACGATTTAACAATATATTGACGTGTAGCAGAAAACCGTGCGGCACTATCGTACCGATGTCAACCCGATATACAAATAGTTGCATTAATTGATCATGTAGGCCCGACGCAGACCCGATATACTTTTTTTGATGTAACATGAAATGTGGTTAGTGTGCTTCTAGTAATTGAAATCATACACACGACTATTTATTTACATAATTAAATATACAATACAATTGCATTTAGAATTTTTCAAAATATTGGGTATGTCGGCACTGCAGCGGTCCGATGTCGGCCCCAAATCGGAACATTTTGCCGACATGCCGACATTAATTGTATATCGGCCCGATATGGTCATGCTGGCTGGGTAGTTATTCGTTGTGAATGGCCGAGAAGTTCCGAATGAGAATATGTAAGACCATTCACGGACTGATTAGTACTACTTGATAGATGTATTAAAAAGCAATGCTATACTTGACAATTTTTTTGTTCTAGTGCGTAATTTGAGAAGAAAGTGGTCCTTATAATCAGACCGTTCCGCTGTTAAATCTACCTTGACAGTTCAAATAATAGAACTTAATTGTACATGATCACAAGCGCGGTTAGTGTAATAGAGTTAATTTTGTGTTTAGGACATTGTATAAAGTCAACTGAATTTATAACTAACAACAAATGGTGAACAATGACTTCCAGTCAAAATATATGCATACATAGCTAATAAGTACACTGAACAAAAGTTCTAACCGATCACTTTTCAAATTTGATTTATATTATAACGGGCCAATGAATCCTTTTTAAATTTTGCAGAGGTGATTTTCGTGTCATTTTCTACCGATTTGTGGAAAAAAATAATTTGATACGGTCCGATGCACTCAATCGGCACTCAGGGTGGGGTTTACACATTTTGACACGAAATGTTCGAGCAAAGAGTGGTGAGTATTAAATTTCACTTTGCAAGAATCCTTGTTAACTTTATAAGTGAAAAAACATAAAACATTGCACGAATGTCGATCACCACTCTCTACACGAACATTTCGAGTCAAAATGTGAAAACCCCACCCTAGAACTTTTGTTCAGTGTTTATTGGATTTATTTCTGTAAGAAATCTCGACGGAATACAGGTTCGATTTCAGGGCGGGACAAAATTTCGTGAAATTTAGTCATGAAATATTTTCTACGACCATTTTCCCCAAACATTAATGTCAATGTATTGGTATAAAATTGGGAACATTGGGATCAGTACCAAGCATCGTTTGATTTCACCAACTCACAACCCGGGGATTTATCAAAAAAAATATTTTCATATGGACTTGCTCTTTGCTGCTATTGTACTTTTAGAAATAAACTCTTTTATTGCTGAATTATGAATGTACTACCTGGTTATAATATAAGCGTTAATTAAGCAGTTTACAGTTAAACTCCTCGCAGCGGTTATGTCATAATCGCGTTTTTTGACTTTTATTTATTCAATAAAGAGAAATAACCGCTGCATGAGTTGATTTATAGTATGCATCTGGTTATCTCCCTTACTTTAAAGCTAAAGGCGTTCGAGTGCAAAAAGTTCTAATGTGAAACTCTTGTTCCCTGTGATTCAACTAATCTGCTTTTTATGAATGTTTTTGTAGAATATCTGATTTCTTCACCGATCGCAAATTTGTGTAGTGTAGAAATAACAGCAAATTGTAATGAACAAGAAATGTAATGGTAGCATAATCGACTGTGCTAAAGCAGGTCACATCCTTCCACGTAATTATGACTGTCAAACCTCCTCATAGTTAGCTCTGGGTGTATTTAGTACTAAAATACTAATATAGTGTCAAGGAAACCTGGCAATGTATCTGCCTCTGTTCAAGACGTTTTTATACAAGAATACTACTGGAGGATAGTGTTTTAACTTTCAGTCAATCTCATTTATTTGACATATAATAATTTTCCAAGCTCTGACATGGAATAAAATATAGTCATAAGAAAGGATACCTTGGCAAAGAAATCACTCGAGTCTACAAGTACATTTGATTATTTTGTAGTGGGTTTACATTATTTATATTGCATCACTACACTGATATTAGGAAGGTACGAGTACATACAATTGTAAATATTCTTTGTTAGAGCTGTAGTAGGTACGGCATGTTAACGTACATATTAATGTATCTTGAAATTACCCTGCCTTGATTCTAGGTATCTCTACGTCATTGTTAACTGAACATGATATCCACCTAATATCAACGGAATGGAGCTTGCTTACAAAAAACTATAGCTCAAGTGAAACAATGGCATCTTGATTGAGGTCCAATATATTTATTCTCAACAAAAACAATTTCTATCCTTCCATCTCGAAAAATATCTATCCTTCCATCTCAAAATATAACATGTGATATCCTGTAATTTCATCTTCAAATTAAGCAGGATTTTGTTCTTGTATATTGCAATGCATACACATGACTCGAAGGTTACAAGAACCTTACCAGAGGCAATAATAAATGCACATATGATATGCACTGATTGTTTTATTCCTTTCAAAGCAGTTAAACTACATATATACTCAAACAGTACACAGTAACAGTCATCTTGACCTTTACAACAGAAACCCAGTGAATTATCATATTACCACCCTTTGATTTTCAAGCATACCGTTTATATACATATATATAAACATTGTTTGAAAAATCAAAGGGAGGTAACAGGACAATTCCCTGTGCAGAAAACCGTGAGTAAATAATAATAACGGCTAATTACTCATACATCTCACTATTAGAAGACTTGGAAGACTTAACAAGATGAACAGTATCATAAAAAAAAGCTCTTCTTTATTCATCAGTAAGAAGATTCAACAAATTAAACCAATGTCTAGCACATTGCATTAGAGACATAGATGTCTCTGGTATGTCTCAGAGTACATATACTCATTTTATATTTTGTTTGAGTGTAAAAGAATGAATAAACAGAGATTCAGAATGGCGACAATTTATTGAGAATACATATAAGACATTATAAATAATCCACAATAATCATTATCTTGGATTCATCCTCAACAAACCATTTCCATCCTGCAAATATACAAAATACATTATTTACATTACAACAAACATACTTGTCATTTTTATACCTAACACTTCATATTATCAAATTGATAATGAAACAATACTACAGAAACAAACAATGCTATGTCCCATCATGATATAGATAGCCAGAATTACTTACAACTGCCACACTAACATAGAACTGACATTGTTTGTTTGTTTGAATTTGACAAGAATCAGTTAATCCTCAGCCATTTAGATTCATAGTTACAACCATTGCCATCTGAGGGTAAACAGGTTTGAGTACTAAAATACTGCCTAAAACTGATTAAAATGCCTGCTAAATGCTATTTATTTATTGGAGTTAACGCCGTGTCAACACAATTTAGGTCATTTTACAGCGTTCAGCGCACCTAACCTAGCTTTCCTGGACCATTGTCTATAACCAGTACTCACCTACCCTTCCACAAGGCCGGAAACTTCTCCATATTATCTAATCAATGGAGGAAAATCGACATTGTCAAATTTTCATGGAAGGGTATTAACCTCCCCGGTGGGATTCAAACCAGCACCCCCTCTGGCACACATATCCAAATCCCGGCGCGCTACCAACTGCGCTATTGACCCGGGTTGTTGCTAAATGCTAACCCAAGTAATTAATCAAATTATCCACTTTCAATTACACATTAAAGAATTTTAAAGATGAAATGGTCTGACTTATCACCACTATACAATACTCAGTAAATTGATTAACCGATTCCAGGAATTTAAATCAACTTATTACAAAATTTGCCATCAATAGCGCATTTTGTTCTTGTGATTTCTGTATTGACTTCACCAAATCTGTTTAAATAGTGGCATTTCAAATCTGCCTACAACCTTATTACATGACATATGCAAAAGATGTTGGTGTCATTCAAAACAGCAAAACCTTAGCTATATGCGTATGTATAAATCATGAGAAATTATTTTTTTATAATAGAAAAACTGGCCTCTAAATTGAACTTGATTAAAAAACAACCATTTTCTGAGTTATATACCTAATATGTATGTTTTTGATTTAGGATCATGCCAGCTGCCTGTGATATAATGTGTGACACTGTTCTAGAGAAATCAAGCATGTCGCAATAGTTATCTCTAAAGTAGAGATTGTACTATGTAAATTACCTTGGCAACAGACATTTACTATCGTAATCTTCTAGCTTCTCTTTCTGATTCTAATAATGTTAAGATATCTCCTTCTCTTACAGGTCCTTTAACATTTCTAATAATTGATCTGTTGCTGTCATCCAGAAACTCAACACGTACCTACAAAATATAGGAAAAAATAAAATATATCCAAGAGGTGTAAAATGTCCAAACAAGAATTTTGCTGACCTAATGCATTTGAAACTTTGGCAATGATTCAAGGGTTTGCATTTGGTCACTAAATCAGGCCACTACTAGTCATAGTATTGTCATCAATGTTATTGGAAATGGCACTAAGTCTCCATGGAATAACCACTGAATTACTAAGGCTGGCAAATACCAGAATTAAAACAGACAGTGTTTGTATAACTAGTTCATCTTCAATCTCATTAAACATCAGATAATAATATATACCATGTAGTACAAGCTTTTAAACAACCTACTTTGTGGGCTAAAACTACATTAGCTTCTGCTTTACTTTTATTATAGGTGCAGGGCTCAAATTTAAGCTTGCATACTCACAAAATGCGAGTGGGTTTTGAACATTGCGAGGGACTTTAATTTTAACTCACAAATTTCCGTGAGTTGAAATCACTGCCAAAAATATCACTGTCTGAACTAATGAGGCTGAAATCAGCATTGAAACGACCAGATAAATCAATAATATCAATTAAAAATTCACAGTAAAATACATGTTTGATATTATTTGTCTATCCCACAATGATGCCATTGTTCTATTATGAACGAGTATAGTATTATGTTTTTTTTACACTGCTTATAGCCTTATATTAATAGTTACTATGTATACTATTAAAATTTGGAGATGAAATGGGAGTGATTTTTTTTTATTTTGCAGTTGAAATAAAATCAACTCCCAAAATTTGCAAGAACTATTTTTTGTTAATTTCGAGCCCTGCCATTTAGTGTTTCGTAAGGCAAAAGAGCTCAACATTTATTTTCAAAGTAGGTTGCCTGAATGGACAACCAACAAAGATGTGAAATGACCCAACCTAACGTTTACTAACAATAAAAGTTGCTCGAATCCAAATATTTGTCATTTAAATCGATGACAGACGTTTTGAAACTTGTATATGTAGATGTAGGGTCAACAGGACAACCTTTAGTATTGTCAATTGAGCCCTGGACAAAGCAGTATTTTTAAATTTAGACCTTGTAGAGAAACAGGGAAGGACATGAATTCAACTATAGGGAATCAAGTTATGACAATGAAATAACTAAACAAGTATACCTGGGTACATTGACCCTGTGATCCAGTTCTTCCAAGGATCTTGACAACCTGAAATATAAGAGTAAATAAATAATAAGTTTTAAATATATTGATAGAATTAATACAATAATAGAATTTTGCATGCTATTCTAGTAGAGTTAAATCCTTGTAACTTACTTTTAGGAATTGAAGTTACAAGGTTTTGACTTACCAACAAGGCTATATTATAAGGGAAAAAAGAGGCATCCTGCTTCACATAAATTTTAATGCCAAATCTAAAGACTTAACCCAACATGATATTTAAACATGACACATGGCTGTTGAATTAACATATAACTTGCTCATTTTTGCGATAATTGGAAAAACTACAATAGGACATTTATTTTGAAAGTAATATATAAATTATTTAGCATACACTTTCCTGAGGCTACTAAGTCAATGCAGTTGACCTGCCATGCCATGGACCAAGCTACTTAGTACTGGTAATGAGAGTTTAAGACATTTAATGTAGACATGTCATGGTTTTGAGCAATGACAGTAAATTCTAAATCGAAAACACAGTAAAAGCATGTCCGAAGTAGACCTCTCTTATTCGTATGTGACTTGTAAGATCTCACAGAACAAGACTTGTAACAGTGTAACAAGACACAAGAAAGAGAAACTTCCAGGCAATGTCCACGTATGACTTGACAGTCTAAACTAGTTTAAATTCAGTCTAAACAATACTATGCATTTATAAAGATAACTAGCTTATAAGTACAACACGATGAAATCGTAAACTAATAAGAAATATGAACACAGGACAGGGTCAACTAGATTCTTGTTTACAATATCATCGCGAAAATATATGACATTTCAGACACCGGACTTTTTAAAACCACGAATACAGGAATATCTCAAGCAATTTCGACCTGATTATTATTTATTATCGGCAAATAAACATTAAACTTTGAGGAAAAGCTTAAAAAAGTTTATTTAATTTATTCTGTATCGTGTATACACTCACTTTTGCGAGTTTGACTGGCTGGAGTTTATCCATGATTTCGACAGAAACGGGAAAAGGAAATCGCACGGGTTGTACCACGAAAAATCAAGGAAATGTTTGTATCGAGACGCAAATTAGATCTATCTGCGGCTTTAGTCATCACAAAAATTGCAAAGTTATTTCCCTTTGATAGCATTCTACATAAATAAGTCTTTCAAATGGAAATTAGCTATTTGAAACGTACTTGACATAATAATGAACACTTCTATCTTGATTCTTTTAACTTACAACTGAGCGGATATCCTTGTTGATATCTGTTTAAAATAGAACTTTCATAAGATTCTATAGAATATAACACAAAAATTAGGTGCAATTCTTATGAGGAACATTTATAACTATATTTTTACTTGGTCACTTGCACTAGTTGAACTGATGCTTAAGTATTGGCATTCTCGTACCCAGAGTCTTCACTTGCACTAGTTGAACTGATGCTTAAGTATTGGCATTCTCGTACCCAGAGTCTAGTAGGATTCTCAATACTAGCATTTAGAATCCTACTAGACTCTGGGTACGAGAATGAAGTACTGGATGTCTTAAATAGTTCTTTTTCTTTTAATCAGCCATGAAGAATGACTGCTTTAGAAGATCAATTCTAAGTTAATGGTATGGTACAGCACAGGAGCTTGACATTCTGTATCATTGTTTCTAATAATAAAAACTAGTCTTTATTATAAGGAAGGAATTTTCCAAACTTTGATACAGAATGTCAAGCTCCTGTGGGTACAGTCAACCCCCTTATACAGTACCCAACAATTTTTTTGGAGACATATCCACTTAGTAGGCCTACTGAATAGCTTTTTAAATAACTAAAATTGGAAAACTGTTCATTTTGAAATGCTTTTTTTGTTTTAATTTTTGGTACTGGTAATCATTTTACTTATAACTGAGACCAACAGTCTAGCAGAATAGCATAAAACCTATGTTATTAAAAATAATTACAATGGATAGTTTTTGTGGCTATAGGATGCCAGATGCTGAATATCATTAATGTGCTGCATTAATGATTTTTTCATTGTATCACAAACCATACTTAAATACATTGAAAACAATGATTCTACAAAAATAATCATCAAAGTTCAACAATTGTAGTAAATTTCTTTTGTCTCTAAACTTTTGGTTGGTACTGTATATTGTAGTATATGGTGCTTAATATAGACAAACCAAGAAAAGAACTAGTATTCACATAAATAACTACTTAGGTTTTACTTAGGAATATTCCACGATGTACATGACTGTACATTCTTCTTTTGGCCAGCAAGTCATGAAATAGTTAGACATAAAAAACAAAGACACTAGTTTTTTTGGATAATTTTATGTATTTTTTTCACAATAACAAAAAGCTTTTTTACAGTACACTTTCATGTAAACATAAAATATTTTTTAAGTTGATAAATATACATAATATTATTATATACGAAACACATATAACACTTTATAGTGACATATTACAAATTAATAATAAATTAAAATACTGATCATATCACAGGAGCTTACTTAGTGAACATTCAGAACACCTTGACCTTTCAATGAATAAATAATCTCGGAATGATTCCGGAGGGGGGGGGGAGGTTTCCACCAATAATTTTGGATTTTTACTTCATAAGCCAGGCAAAAGCACAGGCGAATCATGTAACTTACACAAAATACTTCTGATGCAAACACATACAACTTTGAAAATACATTTATTGTGCTATATATGTAACTATATATTGTTCAGTGGATATCATTGAATCGAGTATTTCATATCTATGGACAAAAAACAAGACATTTTTCACAGCCTAAATGATGGTGGATTTGTTTACTTCAAACCGGTTAAAGTATTTTGTTTGGGCATTTGACACAAAGGTAGTTCCAAAATGGCATCTAAATATGTCCGAGGTTATTCCTAGTGAATGGCTGAGAAGTTCCGAATGTAAATGCACAATATAATCAAAATGATGTATTACATACCAAGTTAGCTTCCCCTTTATTAATAAAGCATGACTTGATGCCATAGGACGGAATATCATTCAAATTTATGGCAATTAAAATAATTATAGCAAATAATAACATAGGTGAAAGTTTAAATTTTTCAAAATCCTGAACTTCATGATTTCAGTAGCAATTACAAAGAAAAAAAGGACCATAAATCTGCTCTCCAAATTCTTGAATTTGAGGACCAGTCCTGAAACCTTCACCCACGTTTAAACCAAAACACATATTCCTGACAACAAATGTTTCAAATGTTAACTTTACAAAATCACCAACTTTTGGGTACATCACTATGGTCATAACATACATGACTATACAATTGTCAATTTATGCCAAAATTATTCCACATAACCTTCCATGAGCTGTACTAAAACCTAATACTTTCTTATCAACAAGGTACAATTTTCAGTTTACAATTAAGTACATTCTTAAATAAATGCTAAGACAATATCCAAATTTCTATTTGCATGCACATGTGATTCAGTAGGAAAAAAACGATTTCATGTCAATGCAATCAGTAATACACAAATAATACTTTACAAATGGAAGATTTTACAACCACAAATATTCGTTCATTTTATGAACGGTCCCAAAAGTGAACAAATGAATATACAATTAAATTCATACTTGCATAAAGGAATAAACAAATAAAAGAATTCACTTCCAAGATTGGCATTCATTATATAATTGATCCCAAAAGTAATCTATTTGAGTTCTGATCTCTAATGTACATTTTTAATTTATAATGGCGACCACGAACAGTATGAATCCAAGGGAAATAACTTAGCATTTAAAAATCACAAATTGTAGTTATTTCCCTTTGACATAGATAAACATAATATAAAAAAACTAATAACATAAAACTACAGAATCAGTAAATAATTTAACCTAAAAACATGCACAGATTTCATATGAAAAGAAAATACATTAGTTGACTTGAAGCAAAATAAAGCTAAGTATAAAAATATTAATTAATTAAAAATAGGACAAATAATTTACTATGTATACAATAATATAGAAACACAAAAATTCTGAGCAAAGCAAAAAAATATAATTACAGGACTTAAAATCATCCAATCAGTATAATGAACACATGTAAAATTCAATGAAGCAATTTTAAATGAAGAAAATATAATTATGAAATACATGTATTAGTGAATAAAGGGAATTATAAAATTACTTTCCCTTATGAAGCTTTTAGTATAAATTGTGAAAACAGTTGACTCCTATAATGTTCATTGGCATAGGGGCATACTTTGTAAGAGGATAGCAAACTAGTTTGTTGAAGCAAATTAGAACAAACAAAAAAGTAGAACTACATAGACTTAAACAGAAGTTAACCATACCTAGTAGCAAGAAAAACAAACAACTTCATACACTTTACAGTTAATTTCCCAGTTCACCGCAAATATATTGAAACTAAACATTCTAATAAAGTATCATTAACACAGTGCTCTAATTTAACCAAAAAATTGGACTTGCAAATTTTTGCCAGTTGATTTTACTTCAACTAGCAAAATGAGAAAATCACTCGCATTTTTCTCAACTTTTAACTAGCAAACATATTAATATATGCAATAAACAAAATAGCACCATATCTAACTATGGATAGAACAAGGGCATTATTATGGGAATATCAAACATGTTTTTACAGTGAATCTTTGATTGGTACTATCAATCTGTCTGTTTCAACACTGATTTAAGCCTCATTAGTTATGACAGTAATAATATTGCATCGATTTCAATTCGCGAGTTAGAATAAAGTTACTCGCAATTTTCAAAATCAACTCGCATTTTGCGAGTATGCGAGCTTAAATTCAAGCCCTGATTAACACTTATAAAGGTAAAACAAGTATATCTGTGAGCTAATGCTCACTAGTGATACCCCCGCCAAAATCTAAAAAGATGCAACAAACAATGAGCAAGGAGCATGAAATCGCTTTACACCACATGGGACTATGGGATGAAGCAATATGCAAAGTATTAGGCTGCTGTATGATATAGTTGCTGAGAAAACTGCGACGGAAATTTTGTAACGGACGGACGCACGCATGGACGGACAAGGGTAAAACAGTATACCCCCCTTTTCTTCGAAGCGGGGGTATAAAAATTGATTCAATGTACAGTAATAACAGTAATAAGGACATTCATCACACAGCCTATTCTAAGATTTACCCTTTTACCTTCTTAAACAGAATCATTAACTACTAAAAGGACATAGAAATAATGAAAAAAGGAAGTAAAGAATCTTGTATATTGCATTTCAACAGGTTTGACATAAAACTATATTTAGTTTTGTTTTACATGCATGTATATAGAGAGTACAGCATAGCTCAATTACAGAACAGTTTAAAATATGTCAAACAATAAGTATAGCCTGACAGAATTTGACCTGAAACATCTGAATAACATTGTAGTAATTTAGTCAAAACTATTAAACAAGTGATATTTGTATCAGGGACAAATAAAGTATTAAAACACCATCATTGGATGTTTCATGTAATAAAAAAATTCTCCTAAAATGCTTAGTCCTGGTTCTTACGGTGCTTTTACATCCCTCTTCAAGAAATGTTTCAGACATACTGTGATGGTCAGTTGACCTTTGTACTCGCTATCCCTATAAATGCTTAGATGTATATACTTAAGCTTGAAACCAGTTTTAACAGATACCTTTGCCAGAGGCTGACAACACCTTACTTTAAACAGTGGGATACTGACATTTAAGCTCAGTCTGGGAATCAAACTCTAATCTCCTAGATTGATAAACAGTTATGCTAACTGATCTAATGTACAGGAATGGCTTGAGACACAATGAAATTATAATACAATGTACATAAATGACTAAATATCAGGTCAAATTGTTAGTATATTTTCAGCAATAAATGAATAAACAACCTTACTGTATTCAAGCATTAATGTATCACAGACAAATTGATGGAGAAATAGTATACATTAAACACTTACAGTGACAAAAACACAAACACAATACAACTTCACAACAAAATATAAATAATCATACTTTGTGAATGTTACTTATACTTAAACAACATAAACAGTAAAACCATTTAATGGCTACATTGAAAACTCAACACACAAATTATAGGAAACATAGAATACAATAGAATGAAACAAATATGGAGTCTGCATTGAATAAAAGAACATGATAGCAAATTAATTCCCAGATTTTTACTGCAAAAAATCAATCAGCCCTAACATCATTTATTTTAAAAACTTCTATGTTTAATGTTAATGAATGCAGATGACGAAAAAAACATAGTTTGAAAAATGAAAGTAATTATTGTATATAATTTTACATACATAAAATCTTTATTCATGGTAATTGCTTAACAATATCCTAAAATTATTATGATTGGTCTCTCCAGATCGAGCTTCAAAAATATAACCAATCCTCCCTCCACCTTATTTCCCTAAAATTTGGATGAGAATCAAGTTTTCTATTTGCTATGGCCTTATGTTTTATGATGGGAAGGCATTGAAGATGGAGTATAAAGGAAACAAGTTGAAACTTGCAGGTTTGTAATTTGTAACCCTATGCCCCGACTCAATCAGTCATGACCCCAATCTATAAACCTAAAGCCTTGGACTAGTGTCCACAACTAAAAAACATAACAATTTGGGCTAGTGTTTGCAAAACTCAAAGGCAACTGCTGGGCATAACAATTAAATATGCATGTTCCACAGAAATAATGAAAATTGATAATTCTTCAATCATGATGGGTCTTTGGTAAGTAAATGTAGTGAAATCAAACAATTTAAGTCTTATATATAAGGAAGCTAACTCAATATAAATTAGTATTAAAAGACACTGAGTCAACTCTCAAACATTTCTTTGGTATTAAATTGTCCTGAAGACAATGTATGTTTAGTTCAAATAATGACAGAAGTGACAAGAAAGAGAATTCAACAAACAATATTGAGTATTGAGAATGAAGCATACATTCATTTTTATTTAAAAAAGGTAGAGAAATATTACAACTTTATTCTTGGAACACAAAAAACATATTATAAACACAAATGTGTACACATATAGAGTATAGAAAATAATGCCAAAAGGATAAATGAAATTTGATAGGAAATTGACTTTTAACTTTTTTAATTATTGTTTATCTGTCCATACATCAATCACAAACGGACAGACAAAACAAACCCTTGCATACCTCCTTCACAATTCCAGTGTGTGTAAGGGGTAGGAAAAAAAATCATAATCAAGTTAATACTGTACCACTGTCTTTATACACATCAGGTGCTGTGTTAATACTTCATAGAAAAGAGAAACATTGGTTTAACAATGCAGAAGTTTTAAGTACAGTAAAATTGTAAAAAATGTAAATAAAATAAATACAATGTAAAGTAATACAGTATCATGTAACCACAATAGGCAACATTTGGGTTCTTTCTTTACACCAAAATCAAAGAAAAGTCTGACTACCTAAAGGTCACATTGGAATCTTGTCATTTCTATTATACTGACAATGCTATCTAAGTATACAAAATCAAAAAAAAACCAAGCATTCCCAAGCAATTAACTACAACAAAAGCATGGCTGTTTCAAATTACACCCCCAATAAAATGAACATGTTCATTTATTTACAAATTTCAAGGGGAAAAAACCTTAAAACTAGCCCTCATTATACAATGGGGTCTAAATTAGTCGAAATGTTTTTTCAGGAAATAGTACTGTCACATGGTACTTTTTCAATGCTAGCTTAAAAAAAAGTCACATTTGTCTATGTTTTATGATAGCATACAATATAGTTATTCTTCAATTAAAGTATAGCACAACAAGCAGAATATTCTAGACATATACAGTGAGTACAGATGTACTACAAATAGAATGCACACTAAAGTCAAAGGGGGAATAAATTACTGTACAATGATAAATAAGAGTGAGAGATTCAGCTGATATTGTCAAGAAGATCTGAAGGAATATGTTGGGTAGGATTCAAGTTTCCAGTCAATTCAAATGATACACTCATCAGTGGACGACGTCTGGGCGGAGCTGAACCCGACTGTACATCTGTGTTAGCAGAATTACTTGCATATCTGAAAAATAAGAGAATAATTGATCTATAACATCTCTTTATTTAATTACATGTTTAGAAATTCAGTAAAGCACATTGCGAGCTTCGCCCAAAATGGTCGCAACTCAATTTAGAAAATATAGTGAGTTAGGAACTTTTTGTGCTAAGCCTGCAAAATGTTCAACAACAAATATCATGGATATTTAACAAAGTCAGTCTTTGATCCTGGATCTCTTCAAATATCATGAAAACCAAAGCTATAAGTTATTGTCTTGCAGATCAATTTTAAACCTTCAATGTAATATAAAAGATAACAAATCACAGACGTGCAGCTCTAATATTTCATTAACTAAAAGTATACAGTACATCACCTAAAATACAATCAAGTATTCAAGTATTTACAGTTAAAACAATAGAACAATGTACATAGTACTAAAATGGAGTAGTTTGATAAATTACTCCCTTTCTTTTTGCAACACTATTTCTATCTTTAAGTCTTTTCCCTATAGAATGTCAATGTATACCATTTTTTGTCATAAATTAAGAACAAAAATAATGTGTCAACATCCTTAAACATAAAAATTTCATATTCAAACAAATATTTTTAAGGATGCTGATAAATGGTTTGAACTATGCTATGTACTTTCAGTGGTACATATATTAATCCTGCTGATATTTGTTTGGAATCCTCATAAACAAATACAGATATCTATTATAATCAATCATGAGAACTGTAATGAGTATTTAAATCAGCTGGGTAATGTGCCACTGCCAGATGAATATAAATAACTAAAATCAAATAGATGTTGCCATACTATGTATATACATAAAGATGTGTATGTCCCTGCTCACATATTAGGCAACTATCATAATTCATTACTAGGATCCAATATATCACAAGCTAATTATAATTAATTGCATATAAATCTGTCCATATATAAAGTGGGTCGGTACCTTATTCGGAGAAAAAAAACGAAAAAATTATCATGTTCACCGATTATGATAAAAGTTGGCAGGCAGATACCTTCACGCTTCTTGTTTGTATTTTTGGTAGCCTTAGCGACGTTGTCGTTTATTTCACGACGTCATGGACGTCACAATGATTCGTGCAATAAACAGGCATGCAAGTACATTTAACCCATATATTTAAAGCATTGAATGTCCGAGGCCAATGATAATTATACCAATATGTTTCCTAAATGTTGTTGCATACAATAATTTTGTTCCGATTATCTTAATCTAAGGTTACCAGAAAAACAAACAAGAAGCGTGAAGATATCTGCCTGCCAACTTTTATCATAATCGGTGAACATGATTTTTTTTTTCTCTGAGTAAGGTACCGACCCACCTTAATTGGTTACTAGGTATAACACAGGGCTGGGTTTACACCATTTTAACTAAGGAAGAAAACTCATGCTGGTATCTCTGAAAACTACTCTTACTGATTCTAAAAATCTGTTAATTTAAATCTTATTTATTTTAAACAGCTATTTATTTCCTTCTAATTGATTTACGAGAATCGTAATTAATATTGTAATACTTTTTTCTATTACATTAATTAGATCTATAAACTTACATGCACAAATCTACAGAATCTAGATATGAGCCACTCTAAAGTCCATAAATATGATAATTGTACATTATATTATACAAAACCATTTTAACTTGATCATAAAGCAAGTCCTCAAGTACTGAGCAATAAAAAGCGTCCCGGCTAGTTCAGTTGGTAGAACGCAAGTCTACTGATCCAGGGGTTGTGTGCATTATACTTTTATGGAGCTTGGTCATGAAATTATTTCTTTGGCCATTCTCCCTCCTACCAATGATTCTTAATTATGTAGCGAAATTGTCAATCACAGACGAAAGTATGCGCTTAGTAGTTTGTTAACAGCTAAATCCTAAGATTTAGCCTTTCCAGAGGAGCGAGTAGGTTGACTGACCACCGTTATATGATCTATACAATAAGTTGCTACGGCCTGAATCCCAACAAACAAACAAAACAAACTGAGCAATAATTTCAAGAATAATTGGCCACTGTAAAACATGCATTCAATATTATCTAGCCCTCCTTCTACTTGAGATATCACACTTTCACTAACTTCAGCTGCTGATCTAGACAATACATTTTAGCATCTACATGAATTGCAATTTGACTTAATACATGCACTATATACAAAGCCGCTAGTAATTGATAAGTCTAGTTAGTCTTTGTCATGTAGCTTAGCCTGTTCTTAAACTAGAGCGTAACAATTTCTATACTCCCTAACTAAGTTGAACTAGAAAATTTTAAGTCAGAATTGCTGGTATACATTTTTGTGACAAAAAATCACTTATAACTTCATCATACACTATCCAATTAGGACAACTAAAGTACCGTTGTGTCTTGCTTAAATTTCTATCAGAATATGTATCCAAATAAATTTGATAAAATTCAAAGTACATGTACTTGAGCTCTTGAACTTTATAAAAGATAAGCATCTGATGAATAGGTTTCATACTTATTTCATCTACAGACAGAAAAGAAACTTATCTACAAGGGACACTATAATCACAGAAAATAGACTCTAGGACTCAAAAACACATTTAGAGACCAACATCTATTTAATACTTTGAAGTGAAATAAGCATGAACATCATAATTATTTCTTCAAATATATCATACTTCTGAAGTAAGACTTACAACCAATTTTTTCAAACTGAAAGTTGAGAATATTACAAAACGATATTCCACCAATCAAAGTAGACTTTCTACCATAATAATATTATAAAATGTACTAATAAATCATGCATATTTCATGATACACAATATAAATCAAACTATGGTCCTGTCCAGAACACCCTTGTGTTGTGCTCATCAGTGAAATAATTTTTGAATAGATATAATTCAATAAGACCATGATTTGCAAAATACAAATGTTTAAACTAAAGTTATCAATTTAGTCTTCTAATTCATACAATATTTGTTATTTCTGACTATGATTACAATCTCACATTACATGTACCTTATTATTTCTAAATAATATAAGAATAAATGTTATGTATAACTATATGAATTAACAATTTTTAAACATAAAAATGCTAAAAAATAATAATTGGCAAGTTTTATAGTAAATAACAAAGCAAAATTTAAAAACAATACAAAATAATTTCTTCAGCAAAATTTTAGTTAGCCGAGTTAGTAATAAACTACATGTATATTCCTTGCAAGCAAACTCATGTTATGATATCACACTATTAGGGGAATCATGGGGTTCATATCAACCAATCAAAATATCATGGGGATCAAAGAAATCATGAAACATAAGACTTTTCTCTTGTAATGCCTTAAGTTTGAAAAAAGGTATAAGTCCATGGAATGTTCAGAAAATAGGGAGCTACAACTCTGTATATGTACCAAATGTATAGAACAATATTCCTTTGACTAATGTACTTAGATAGTGGAACCTAAAGAAATACAATGAAATGAATTTTCAAGCATTTTTGAAAACATATTATTCTCTAACCTTGATCAGTTCAGAATGTATTAGCATGTTATTATAATATTAAAATAAATTTCATATAAAGCCTGTACTGATGAGTAAAGACTTAAGAACAATTTAAACTTAAGGGTCAAGATTGAACACAAAAAGCTTTAGTTTGAAATTGCCACAGCATTAAAGAGAAAAGTCTGCTTTATTGATTTCAACATGTATTGGCAGCATGGCATGAAAAAATATACAACAATGGCAAGCATTTGAAACAATAAAAACAAAGGTTTTTCTTTGTGAGACGTGTAATAATGGTGACGATATAGACAAGAACATCTAAGCCTACCTATAAGTTTCACTTGAACTCGCCCAAAACTATAGTACTGCAAACAATGAAAATTTATTATGTAAACTTATATTACACTGCATATACCAACTAGGTTGACTCTTTATGCATAGTGAAACACAAGACTTGACATTAATTTTAAAGTTGGTTGACTAATTGAACAACCAGCTTTATATTTCATTTGCCCGAACCAAATGTTTACTAGCAGTAACAAGTTGCCCGAACCCAAATACTTGTGTTGGGGCAATAAATAAAGACAACCTTTAATGTCAAGCCTTGCACTCTTACATGTGATTGAGTAGCTGAAAACAAGCTATTCTACTGATTGACGTTTTTAACTTATAGCTTTACAAAATTACTTAATATATATCATACATTTCAGAGCAATTTATATGAACTATTTTGGCTTTATATACATACAGGCTGTCAACCAACAACAGATAAAAATATAGGAATTTATATAGGAATTTTATTTTCAAAATATAGGAACTTTTAAAGAAAACCAAGTAGAAATATAGGAACTTTTGAGCGGTGTTCCAATACATTAAGGTCCATTTACGCATACTATCTTTGCTCAAAAACTGAATAAGTACATGTTCTGAATTAATACAAGTTTCAGTTACTGGCGTATTACTTTAAATGACTTAACCAAAACAAATAATGCACCAAACTACATATATATACCTCTATATGAAATAATTAAGATATACAACCTACCTTGGAGTTAGGCAGTAAAAGAGGAAACAGATACAAAATACTCAATTATATATAAAAAATTACCAATCAAACATACTTGAAATGTTCAAATTAGAATAATTTATAAAAATATAGGAATGATTGACAAAATATAGTATAAATATAGGAAATATAGGACACTTTTGAAAATATAGGAATGACACCCAAAATATAGGAATAATATAGGAATATAGGAACTGGTTGACAGCCTGTACATAATAAACCTAATTTGGAACTCAAATTTATGGGTTTTTCCTTTCCTTTACATGTGGTACAAAAAGTTTTTTACACATTATTGCTGAAAAGCACAAAGCATGGATTGAATTCTAATGCTCTTTGTAGACATGTTTTTATTGTAACAGTGAAAGTTTGTTTGTACCGCAGGGGAAAACTCAAATATTTGAATTCCAGATATAGTCTATTAAACACAGTTGTACAGGTATAATTGAGTAGCTGAAAAACAAACTATCCTATTGGTTGTAATTTAAACTTACAGCAGGACAAGGGAGATAACTAAAGAGTATCACAGATCATAAATCTCCATGCCTTCACTTTACGCCTTTAATATAAATATTTTCAACATATGATAAAAATAAAGCAATAAATAAAAACACCTCTACAGCTTTTGAAGATATCTTTAAAAATGTAATAATCTCACACCAAAAAGGTAAAAAAAAAATAATGAAATAATCACAAACCATCCACCTGGGTTCATGTAACCTTGGCAGAAATTTCAGACAAAAACCAGATGATAAAAAAGGGTAAAGCAGTCATAGCCTTAACACACTAGCCAAAAGCTTGGGACAAGTGAAAATTGTTTTTGCAGGTGAAAATAACACATTTCTTGTAGTGGGATGATTTACAAATATGCACTTTACTAACATGACATAGTAACTTGGGCTAGTGTTTGGGCAAATGTAAGGCAAGGACTGTAAAGAAATAAGATAGCTCCTAGGATTTCAACTGTTTCCAAAAAATGAATAGGGTCACAGTTGCAAAGCCACTTGGCAATCATAAGAGCTTAAAAAATGTAATAAAACTGAGCCAAAATACCAAAAATATTTCACTCAAGCAAGAATGAAGATACAAATGTAATTCAAAAGTGAGGTAAAATACCTTAACAATCCATAATATTCTTCTTTTAGGTCTCAAAAATATACACAAAATATACAAATAATATTACAAATAATAATATACAAGAAACATTTTATCCCCTTAAAAAACAAGTAAATCTGTGAGCTAATGCTCACTAGTGATACCCCCGCAAAAATCTGAAAATATGCGACAAACAGGAAGTAGATGAGCAAGGAGCATGAAATCGCTTTACACCACATGGGACTATGGGATGAAGCAATATGCAAAGTATTAGGCTGCTGCATGTTATAATTGCTGAGAAAACTGCGACGGATATTTTGTAACGGACGGACGGACGGACGGACACACGCACGCACGGACAAGGGTAAAACAGTATACCCCCTCTTCTTCGAAGCGGGGGTATAATTATCTTTTGATAAAATAACATAAACCAAATGAATATTTAACAAAGGGAGCTAATTCTGAACCTACGAAATAGTATCCATTACAGAGTTACCTCCCCTTGATAAACTTGCTTATACTATGGTGACATACTTTATCCAAGCATTTGTGACTACTTATTGTAAACCCGTGAATATTTTTAACTATACTTTAATAACACAAAGGACAGGTTGGCCTTGGTTTTACTAAACTTTCTAAAATCTGTGATTTATCACAAGTTCTTAAATGTTTAACAATATTCATGAACTTTTACTGTAGCCCAAAGACAATAAGTTGAACTTGGTTTGTACTGATCTTCAATAGCAAACATAGATCCAAATATACATGTAGCTGTTTTGATAAAACCAAGGCCAATCTCAGATACATGTTTCTGTATAATAGAAATACTATTACAATGTACATGTACTTAATTAAATATGAACTATCATAAATATGTATAAATACGTAATCAAGTGAAAATGTATAATGGTTTCTACCAACAAATGTGATATGGCAATGTCCAACAATATAAACCTGAGATTAAACTACCTAATTATGATAATTTAAATTATTGTCTTCACTTACATTAATCAGCAAGTTTTTAATAGAACATGATTGACAATACCGAGTGATCAGTTTTGTAAGGATATTGCCACATAGGACTTAGTCCCATGGTAACCTTCTTACACCAAAAGACATTAATGTGTAATATCAAATTGAGAGTACCAGGAGGCGAAGCAATAGTTTGCAAAATGCTTAGGAAACTGCCCAGTGGTTATCATCATAATTTAGGCAGATACATTTTTATAAGAAGCCTCATTTATTCAATGCATCAAAAAAGAAGTCAAGTAACATAAGTTCAATAGTTGATTCAAAGCAATATTCTTGACAAGAATATGCATCTATCTCAACAGGGTAAACTATCAACAAATACTTTTGTATATGATTTTTAGGCTTTAAGTTCCTTTTAGTGCACTGGGAGGTTTTCTTTATAATTGAGATAGTGATACGTTTAAATAATTTGTTTTCCAGTTCTTGAAGTTCAAACTTAAGTGAATATTGATGGACTATAAACCAGTACAAAAATATATTTGTATTGAAAACTTTATTATTAGCACACTGGAGTAGGAACACACAAGCATGCTTTGAGATTTCAACAAAATAACAAAAGTTGAATAACTTCTGAATATTATTTAAAGCAAAAAGGGCAGATATTTCATGCTGGTTTTAAAATACCTAACTATTCCAGTGAAATCTTGGTGACGAGACACTAAGATATTTAAATGATTTAATTGGAGGTAGACTGTAGCTGTAACAAATACACAGATATAATAATTTATTACCTGAACAATTATGACATCAAAATACTTACAGCTAAAATCCATTGTTAGTTCAAGTTTTTGTCCCCTAATTAGAAAGAGGAGTGAGAGCCCAACACTTCATAAAACCATTGTTCATTGGATGCTAAGAACAAGACTCCCATTTTCTTGAAGCACCTGTCTACTATATCTCATTTAAAGAGTCATGACCAAGCTAGACTTGAACCAATGACCCTCTATCATAGACAGGCTATAGCAACTTTTACCAAAGGACGTCTTAAGAAAGTAAGAAACTTTCATCATTATATTCCATGTTTGATTATCATAAGACATAAATTTTACCATTTCCCCTTCCCCTATAGTCTTGAAAACACTTTTGTACTAAGATCACTTCTGGTTAATTTCATGTAATACATTGAAATCAATCATTAACTTTGAAGTGTTTTCAAAAGAAACAAAAGGAACAGGTCTTCTAGATGACTAGAATGGCTATAAACATGTATAGGAATGATAAAGTAAATCACACAGAAAAAGAACCACACCCATGAAAATCTTTACAAAATATACAAAAGGGCATACTTTTGTACTCCTGGAAGAGAATACATTAAACTTTTTACAGCTTAAAATTTGGGTTTTTTTTATACAAAATTACTATTAGCTAAAAACTAGCATCATGTTGTTTGGAAAGGGTTAATATAAGAAGAATGTTCATTAAGGATAACTCCATATCACCTCAAAAATATATACATGGGGTTCAATACATGCGGTGTTCAAGGTTTTTCAGATCAATTTAATCAAGACTTTTACCATATGTCAATATATCACTTTGTTCTCATGACCTTTGACCTAATAAAATTTTCAATGTTAAAATTAATTTGTAATCGATATCAAATAATAAATGACAAAGTACATGCTCACAGTAAAAATACAGAAATAAGGTAGCATAAATTATATATTTAATACAAGTAATCATGTTCTTAATCAAACTTCAATTGTTCAAATTTATGATTAAACAGTGATTTCTAATGAAACTCACAGCTGGGACCTTGATCTGGTGACATCAAACCCATACAGGGTCATTAATTAGTCATAGCTAAGGTTCGTATCAAGTTTCATGTACCTATCAAGTCAAACAATTCTCCATAATTATTTTGATCCAACAAGGATTAAATAACTAACAGTTAACCATCTCCTCACACTGGAAACAGTAATACTGTATATCATTCACATTACACAGCACTTTCATACATTTCCAAAAGAAGACAGACAAAATAAGACACAGAATATATAGTAGATGTAGTATATGAAGACAAAAGTACCAGTTAAGACTGATGATAGATCAATCAGATAGAAATTATAATCATAAATACATACAAATTGAGCCCCTGATTTGATTTCACAAAGTGTAAAATGTAATCTGCCTGACAAATTCATTGTTCCCTTATTTGATTTTAAATGCTGTATGTCAACATATTTTTAGTTGTGTACAGCAGTTTACCTACTTAACCAGCTTTTCTAGACATTTCTATACTAGTACTTGCTTTCCCATCCACAAGGAGCCAATAACCTCTCCATATATGGAGACAATGATTATGTATGACCCTGAATCTAGACACCAGACCTTATCTTCTATAAAACTGTCGTAAACATCCCAATAACAGAACATACACAAAGAACATAGAGTAAGAAAGATGATATTTCATAGTGCAATCATTAGAGTGTGGTTTGAAGTAAGAAAAGTATTGTAACACAGGCTTGACCAACCTCTTAGTTACTTCTTGTAATGATATCTTGGTGAGGTACACTGATCACGTCTTTAAATATATTTGTATTTTTTTATCATTTCTTGAGTTAAGATGAAATTTTCCAAACCATAAATTATCAAAATTTGCATAACTCCAATAACTTTTACATACATGTAGAAAAAGAACCCTTTCTCAGGTACTAAAATTCTGAACTTTAAGACCATGCCCTAAACATTTCACCTAATGTACCGGTATATAATATCTGTTTCAGCGCCATGCCCTAAACATTTCACCTAATGTACCTGTATGTAATATCTGTTTCAGCGCCATGCCCTAAACATTTCCCCTAATGTACCGGTATGTAATATCTGTTTCAGCAAGAATGTAAGTGCATAAACAGTTAAATATATAAACATGAAAACTATCTAAATGCTACTAACATAATCATCAACAAATATTTTGACGAAGAAAAAAACGATACAAAAATATTTTATAAGCCTAAGGAAATTTTTAACATTTGACAACAAAGCAGGACCACATTTATAAGCAGGTAAAACTGTAAATAGAGTATTAATTAATTTAAACTACATGTACTAATATTTTGTTACATACTAACAATTAACTATTTAAAGAAACAAGCTATTTTTACACAAGCTTGCACTTGACCAACATTATTTCATTTCAGTCAACATTGAAACATTGTCTAAAGATCATAAGTGCAGAAAATGACCAGACCGACAAAGGAGTGCAAGAAAATTTACAATTTTAACACATGTGACATCATTCTGATGTTTTACCTTCTATCCGTATTAAAATTGTCCTATCTACGACTATATGTTACTGATCTGTTGACAAGTAAACATTTCTTTGACAAATGATAACATCATTGACAATTGATATAGAAGTTGACAACTGATAATTTCATTGACAATTCATATAGAGGTTGACAACAAATAACATCATTGACAATTGAAATAGCATTTGACAACTGATAACATCATTGACAATTGATATAGTAGTTGACAACTGATAACATCATTGACCATTAATATAGTAGTTGACAACTGATAACATCATTGCCAATTCATATAGTAGTTGACAACTGATAACATCATTGACAATTAAGATATTAGTTGACACCATTGACAATTGATATTGTATTTGACAACTGATAAAATCATTAACTATTAATGTATTAATTGGTAATTAATACTATCAGTTGACAGCATAAAATAACATTCACAATTGATGAATTTAAGGCCTAAACTAATAATACTATTGACAATTGAATGAAGTGACAGAATATTGCAAATTGACAATTTACTACTTTATTGCTAATGAATGAAAAATAACTGTTGACCCCTTATAAAGTCATTGACTATTGAAGAATAATTTGCAATAGATTACATTCCATTGACAATGTTGACAAATGATAAAACTATTAACAACTAAACATTGATAATGAATCAAATAAATTGCTACATGATAACAGATATGACAACAATAATTGAAAATATTATTGATAATATTTTAAACTTTAATTATAAATATCTAAAACTGCATTTTGAAAATTTAAAAATTGTGAGGACTATTTGGGCATATAAATATTTTTTCCTATTTTTGCATACATAAGAGACTGATTATCATGGGAAGGCAAGTCCAAGACTCTTTAGAAAGATGGCAAAGTAATAATGAAACAAATGCCAAGCTTTATAATTGCAGGGATTTAGATTTTACACAAAACTAAGCTGCAAGCCCATAAAAAATACCTTGTTTACACATTTAAAGAGGTAAAAATCATGCTACAGTAGTTGTTAATACATACTTAGATCTTAAGAGGCCGCTTCTGGCTTTGATCGGGGCCGAGCGCTGGAACCCCGAATCGGCAAGTGCTGACGTTCTGGCCAACAATTCGTCAAATTGTTTTCTCGGTAAACCTGTAACAGGAAAAAAATAAAAATTTCAAGAAAAGTCATTCACATGAAAATTTTAAATAACTAATTAGTTTTTTTAAAACAGATTTGTCAAGTAAAATTAAATGTACCAAAAATATCTATTTAAAAAACAATACATTGAATACAAAAAAAGCACAATTAAAGCAAAGTATGTTTATGAAGTAATAAAAGCCACATTCAAGCTTATTTTATATTCATGTATGAAAAATAATACATAGGATTATATACATTGTATGTTAAAGCAAGCACAGACACACAAGACAAAACTGAATACATAAGTACCAAGGAAAATAAGTAAGTGAAGTTAAAGATTATAAAACATTTAGTAATGCAGATATTAATTGTGTGCATCACAATATATTTTTTTCAATATTTTGTCAACAAAGGTCCCAAATCTTCAGTGGACCACAAAGGGCCTTGTATTTTTTATGTACAATAAATTACATGAATAAACAAAAAATCAAAACAAAACATTATTCTAGCTATAAAAACAAAAAAACATGCATCGTATAAACTAAGGAGGGCTAAAAACTGAAAAAAAAAAAATATCAACTAGCAAAGTCTACTGGTAAATATCTATAACACCTCAAAATGTATCAATAAAAAACAAGATCATTTCATGCAAGCTAAGTTCTACCAATCAAACTCATACATATATGTATGCCTTTCTAACCTCCAGCCATAAAGATCTTTGCAGAAAAGCTTTTCTCATATTTTTTAGCAATAAAACAAAAACTAAAATTAACTGGTATACAGCATCTGCATATATTTATATTTTTATAACATAGTGGCACAATTGAAATACAGCGTTCTAAATAAACATGTATATTTACTATATACGTTTATTTTCTAATTGTACATGTAGCAATTGTTTATTATTTGTAATAAATTAATGTAAATGTCATACCTGGTAAAACTTATAAGAAAATAAAATATAATTAATTAACAAACATAAATAGTGATAAATAAAACTGATCAATAATTGAACAATATTAAATAACTAATTTACAATGAAATAAGTGATCAATATTGAAACTTATAAGGCAAAATAAAGCAAACAACCACACAAAATCATTTAAGTAACCTTTGTCAACTAGGGCTCGTTTTATTAGTTATTTACACAACGTCACTATATTCATAAAGTATGTATTCAGACTTTTTAGAGAATTTTAGTTATATGTAGACCAATTCACTGTCCTTGGCCTAATTCTCTGGACCTTAGCTTTTAATGATTGCAAAGAGCATGTCTTTCACAGAGACTGACAACTGCCCAACGTGATACAAAGCTAGAAGAAAGAATAGCCATAATATCTGTTTCATGACCTACACTGTGCAAGGTATATGCAAGCCTCATAAGCCCAGGACTTAAAGTCAAGTGTGCTTTCCATTCCACAAACATAGGGGATATTAAATCAAAGTTCAAAACTGTATGAGGAGTTCTCTAATAATTCAAGTTTATGAGCTATGATTATTAATATAACATCAATAAATTGTTGCTTTGATGTTAAAAACCTTATCAAGAAAAACATTATATTCCTTCACTAAAGGAAATATAGGTTAAGTGAAGCCCAGTTGAACAAAAGTCTTGTACAAAAATTGTACAAGAAAAAACAAAATAAGAAAATCAACTTAATTTTTAACAACTATAAAAAAATACTCTAACAACATCTAGCCAGATCAACTATGTTCAAGTTACTAATACAAGATTACATGTTTACTAGTAGAAATTGAACTACTTGTACTCATAGACACGGAACCATTTTCATATGGATAGACATAATAAAACTCCTGTTTATCAAAAAATATCAATGAGCTATTTTTTATATAAGAAGACATATTGGAACTACTTTAAAGTATTATAAGACAACAAGGATCTACATTTACTCATATACACTATGGAACTACTTTTACAAGAGGAGATAGAAAAACTTCTTGAATGGCCGACTAGGAACATTTCTCCTTAACTAATCTACACATCCCAATTAATTCTATAAGACGTTTTGACTAGGTAAACTATGCACTTGTGTACGGAATGGTTGGTCACGCCACTTTGCTACAAGGGTTCTTTGAGAAATCTTTTGGCAAAGAATATGATATTTCAGCAATAAACAATAAAATCATGTCTGCAAATATCACAACAGTAGAAAAAATGAAGAAGACAGATGATAATGAAAGACCAAACCAGTAGATAAAGACACCTGAAGTAAACCAGCATCCATATAAAAGCAATAACATTGCACAAAACATCATTAGCCTAAAACAGATCATGAAACAAGGCACAATTGAGATAATTTGAATAGTAAAATCAAATAATGTGGTATGTTTGTTTACAACAGACATTTTACCAAAACATTGTTCCTGGAAAGCACCAGTAATAGACTAACTTAATCGGAAAGCAACTACTGGTACATACTATTTCACATAAAATACTGTAGTCAATAGCTGGACTAGAACCTTATCTATCATAGAGGTGGGTTGGTAATCCATTGTACCTCTTTCTTCCCTGAAAGTATGTAACTTATCATTTAAATTTCTCTTTTACAAGCAACACATGGCTAAGATTTGTTCTGAGATTTCATAAAAGAAAGTCTACCAAATGTACAATGAGTACAGGGTTCATTCTTAAATGCGTAGATGATATTTTTCTTTTACAGGTGAGAGTGAAAACCTTCATAAAGAAGTAAAAGACCACTAGAAACCCAAAGCTATTTGATAGAAGTATTTAGACTATGTCCATTTCACCAAACGTTTCAGTGTTTTCCAAGACAATCAAGAAAGACAGAAGAAAATTGTTGTAATACGAACTTCAGAAACATCTCCAAGTTGTCTCAAAGAATTAACAGAGATTTCTATAGATAGAATTTTTACTGTATCAGCACTTTCTGTCGAGTTATGTACTATAACCTACCGGTACTCACCTTACCAGCTTTCCTGGACCCTTTTCTTTCACCAGTACTTGCTTACCCTTCCGAAAGTTGCCAACAACTTCTCCCTACAGGGAGAGTAATCAATAAACTTCATGGAAAGATATGACCTGGTGCAGTCTAGAATCAAATATAGACTACCAGATTTGTAGCCAATTATGTTACCATGGCACCACTAGTGCAAGATGGAACAGGAAAGAGAGAGAGTAGAGTACAATGATGTAACATCTAAAGCAATTTGTCCTCAAAGGTCAAGGTCAATGATTTAGAAATCATTGTGGTAATACTCTGATACCTCAAACATTTCTTTTTCTACTTCTTTTTTCAACATTTATCTAATATAAAGTCGCTAAATAACAAGAAAAGGAGGAGGAGGTTATCTATCATTTTCTTAGAGACTAATCCAGAGTGATCTCCCTGTAATCTTTAATTAATAACTTTTGATCTGACAACCCACCTTTGATTATATTTTCTGAAAAAAGAGAACTATGTTGTATAAAGATCATATCCAAAGAAAAGAACAAACAAAATATTTTCCGATCAGCTGTTTATAAAGCACTTGTAAAAATGTTTGATTTTTGTGTATTTTCAATTTCACTGATGCATCTTATGCAAAGTCAACATACATTATAAAGGACAGAAAAAAATTGCCTAAGTTTTTTATTGAAAATTGCTATCATTATTGGTAAATATGAATATCTATGTGGAGCAAAAATCAAACATTTTTTATATAAGGAAGTTATAAAAACATGCAAATTTGTAACAAAAATACACACACATGCAAAAGAGTTTATAGTAGTAATACATAATATACCATAAGCACAAAGTATCACCAAATAGAGATGAGATTATTGATCTATATAATACTGGAGTGATTTCTGACACTTTAGTTACATCAGGTACATGTAATAATAATTAATTAATTTGAAAATCTGGACAAGTGTATTTAGAGTAATAGCAAGGTAGAAGCAACTCTAACTGTTTTCATCATCTCATGTAAATGTGTTTTGTTATAACATCAGTCCCCATACGACATACACAGTACAGCTTCATTTTCAATGAATATCTATTGAGAATTGACTAATTAAAATGGCAGACTTAATAATAATGTACTTAAGCTGTACACAGCACTGTCTCATAATTTATGATGTTGCCATTATTCATAATACTAAAGTACATAGTTTTCAGTAACAATCAATTTGATTGGTCAATCCAGTTATACATAGACCAATGGATGAGCATATAATATAGTAGCATGGATAAAATAGATGTTATGTATAATATAATATCTGTAGAAACCAAGGAAATATTATTTATTATTACAATGTGTCACCATACAGCATCAACCACTGGGACTTTATATATAGGACATTATCTAAATAGATAGTTCAATGCAAGCCCATGGAATGGCAAATATACTGTAGCAAAAGACAGTGGCTTTAATAATTTTTATGATTCATTTAATTTCAAAGGTATCAATTCCCACCTGAAACCTGAAATCAGACACAAAGCTTTACACAAAGCTTTTAAAAAAACCATTGCTGTACACAACAAAGTTGACCCAATTGATCAGCATCCTGCGAACTAATTTGAGCAATTTCATAACATGACTTTTAGAATAAGCCCCATTCTGAATTGGTAACTACATGTACATGTATAAATAGGCTTTATCATTTTGGCAAAAGGATTTTTGGTATCTAAAATAGGACAAAAACTCTACAAATAATCACTTATCACAAAACATACTGAGCATAACCCCAGGTTAAGGTACTGATCAAAATTTGTAGTAAAATTCTTCTCTAAACAGTTGTAGGCTAGACATGGAAAATATTTCAGGAAATTGTTTTTCACAACTACAGACTAGAAACTGTAAAAGTTGTCAACGTTTTGTCATTGTGACTAAAACAAATAATCAATTCATACTTGATAAAATAAAGAAAGAAACAAAATGCATATTTGATAAAAAAAAAAATGTAAAGAATGATGGTGTTATTTTCTAAATAACTAATGCCACTGTATTTTGCTATAGGCAAATACTGAGAAATATAAAATTTGAAAAACTCCTCTACACTGTACAACAAAATAACTACAAAAAATGACTATATCTATGAGGCATTCCAAGGGTAAAAATAGAACCCCATTTGAGGGCTACAAGCTGTAGAAATCACCTGTCTGTGCACTGGAGCACTGCTGGCTCTTTTAGTCTGATTAGGACGGACCAACGGACGAATGATCAATAGTTCTACATGTAACAGAACAGAATAAAATAAATTACAATTATCATAAATAAAATTTGATTGATTGAAAATAAATGAAAACAAAATGTACATGGATAAATCATTAGCATGAACAAAATGTCTTCAATGGAAAGCATCATTGTTAGACTCATCATCATCAGCATTGTAGTAGGTAGGAAACAGACACTGACATGGTCTGCAAGAAATGCTACCTTACTCTTTTATTGGAGGTCAAATTGTAATTCCCTGCCCTCTTTCTGTGTGAACATTGGGAGCAAAATCTACGACTTTTCAATGTCTGTCTGCTTCACACAGGTTTAACTAAGTCAATACAAATATACTTAAAAACTAATAATATATTGACCAATTCTTTTTCAAAATTGAAATTATCAACAATGTAAAGGTATCGCCAAACAATTAATAAAGCAAAACACATCTAAATATTATGATTAAGATACTTGATATTAACAGTTTTATATAAAACACATGCAATTTAATATTGTTGCAAAGTCCAGATTTACTATTAGGTTACTTTAGGTATAACACCCTTAAAACTGATTATATTTTATAACCAAGGTCAGTTACCTCTAAAAGTTCCTGAGGAAAGAAATAGCATCATGATTCATAATTACAAAAGCACATGAATTTACTAAGACAATGTACATATGTATGTGTCATAAAATACAACAATCAGACAATTTCTCAGACAATGTCCAAATAAAAGGATATAACTCAAGTGTGCAAAAGAAGACTGGCCCTTTGTTAAATATATTTGATCAAACAATCTTGTCCAGTTTGGGACATACTTGACACATTATCACACAGATAATAACAATCTCTGGCAGCCAGCAACCCATCATCAGCTTTGAAATATCGAGAAATGTTTTTGCAGGAAAGTAAAAATGAGCAATGAGCTATGAATCCTTTTTCACATTGACTAAGATTAAAAGCCAACTTAACACTAAAAAACTGCAAAATAACTTTCACAAATAACAATAAAAAATCAATATGAAATAAAAACAAGTACATTTAAAGCCATAATCTACTTTGTATTGATGGAAAAACCAACTATTACTAGTCTAGGAAAATTGCATATAATATATGGTATAAAGCGCATGAATATAGTTATGGTTCATGCCATACAAAAAATAAGATATTTATAATTGTATTTTTTTAAGAATATAACAGCCCTTCATTTCCTATAACAGCCATGGTCATACTGATGTATTCACAAACTTGCAAATATGATAAGCCTTAAGGTCATGTTCCACATGTTAAATGTAACAAACTTGCATGAAATGCACAAAAAAAAATGTAGAATAAAAAAAACCCCATTGATTTGATGTCAATGTTTATATTAATTTAGTATCACTCATTATGTTTCTAGATTTGTTTGAGTGGGGTGAATGTTATATTAGCCAGGGCTCGAATTTAAGCTCACATACTCGCAAAATGCTAGTGGATTTTGAAAATTGCAGGTAACTTTTATTTTAACTCGCAAATGTTTGCGAGTTAAAATCATCGCAAAAGTTTTACTGTCTATGCTAGTAAGGCTCAAATCAGCATTGAAACGGTCAGATAATATTAATTAAAACATTCACTGTAAAAGCATGTTGGGTTATTTTTGTCTATTCCACAATAATGCCATTGTTCTATCTAGTTATATGTAGTACTATGTTTTTTTATATTGCATATATGAATAGTTACTATGTGTGCTATTAAAATTTATAGAAAAAATGTGAGTGATTATTTTCATTTTGCGAGTTGAAATAAAATGAACTCGCAAAAATTTGCGAGTCCAATTTTTTGTTAAGTTCGAGCCCTGTATTAGCAGTATTTCACAAAGGATGACACGAAGCACATACTTAAAATTATTACATTTCTTTTTAAAAACCATAAACAAATGACATAGTAGCAACAATATCACATGAAGTGTATATGATTTCTATTGAAACACTGTTTCATAAAACTTTAATTCAGCACAATATATGTCAAATATATGAAAGACTCCCCAAGGAGACCAAAAGATAGATACCAGTAGCCCCATGACTAACGGTGAAAGTTGGTAAACACATATCAGCTTGAAACTAAGACCATAAAATTTAGTTTTAAATTACTTCACTTTTTCACTTAAAGTTCAACCATGGTTCAATTAATTGTACTTCACTTGTTAAGCCTATTTCACACATTCATTCTCAAAGAAGTACTTACAATCTGCGTTCCATTTTCCTCAGTCATACTAGATAAGGTCATCTCAGAGCAGTCCATTGATTTTTTTTTTGAAGAAATAGTGTCAGTCAAAAGGAACAGCTTATCATATGAATCATACATAAATCATTTTTTTAAAGATTTTTAAAGATTGTTTGAAAAACAAACACCTCTTTGTGTGACTTAATTGCTACTATGTCATTTTTTATTGTATAAATTAGTTAGTTATCTTCAAATGTGATTTATTTTAGATGGCAAGTGAAAAATAATCTACAGAAAATTTGTATCTGTCAATGATTGCCTTTGAAAATGTTTTTATCAAATTCTACTGGCAAGTAACAAGTTCCCATTAAATTGTTCCCCAACTAACATTTAAATATGCTAATAGGTTAGGTCATGGAAAAAGGTCAATTTAAGAAAGAAACATTTTTTGGTTTTAGTTTATTATCCAGATATAGTCAAGCTTGTATACTGTCAAAAAGAATATTAATTTCAAATAATTTCATAGTCTGAGAAGCTCCAGTACCCAACTCTGTAGTTCAGTTCAAAAACTCAAAGTGAAGACTCAAATTAACTCTATGACTATGAAGACTATGAAATTAATTTTTGACAGGCTTAAAAACTAGTATTATAATTAGATGGTGACAAAAAGACCACTAGTTTAAGGAGACACACTATGTGCTGCTAAGGAACATACACAATTATTATGCATTTCTGATGGGATGGATTCCTTCTGTAGTGTTAAAATATACAGCTAATGGAAAAAGGTAGACAGACATATTTCTACAATGGGGGGAAGTCAGAAATTATTAGTTTTTCTACAGTAAAACAATGAAGTTGGACAGTATAACATATAGAATAATTATTACAACACTATGCTCATCAAAGAGACACCTGATTTTTCATAGGACTAGAGCCAAATAATCAACAATATAAAAATGTTGATATGAATAACTGAAGAACGGAGAAAACAAAAACGAAACTTTAAAAAGAGGGAATCACATGAAAAGTTGTGAAGAAATGTATTTTGACTTGATGTATAATTGACTTCATATGTAATTTTATTCTCTTTTTACTTAAATGATCAAAAAGGGAAGTAAGACCAATATTTGAACATCTATCACCCTATCTTCAAGTTGGTTGGCCAATTTTAAGGGTATTGACTTCAGTATATTTCATAAAGCCCATAACACCTTAAAATTACTTTTTTAAGGTAGGTAATCCTTGACAGACACAAACTTAACATACTTAATGAGTGAATTTTAGCAGGTACATGACTGAGTTAACTGAATTTTATAGCCCAAAAATTGAAATACCCTAGCTGAATGGCCATAAACCCGAGGTAGAACACTAGAGCTGTCCAACAATACTGTCCCTTAGAAATAATAGCAGTAAATTAGTAACAATAGGAAATCTACTGAGTTTTAGAGCAGACTTATATCTAATGAGAACTGGGTCTACACAAAACATATATTACAAAATGGGCAATATCTAACTTATAAAAGGTGCATTTTAAAATTTGAATTACAAAACAAACTATGAACTAAAAACCAAATTTCCCAAAAATATCAATTAAATTTAATAAGGCAAATTGTCATTAAGTTATGACTTGATTTTTCAATGCCCAGTTGTCCCTGTAAGTCTCAAAGCTTGGTAATTAGATGGGGCAGTTAATATAAATTAATATTCTTATAAAGTTCCCTTCCTAAGAATGGTGGATGTAAAATTTTATCATTCAAAACTGTTGGCAGAATGTCTGGTCTTATAGTACAGTACTTGAATGTCTTAGACTAGGAATTATTATGATATACATAAGAACTAAACTAATTTGATTAAGAAACCTAAATGTAAATACAATTATAATAATTTATGAAATTTAGTTTTAGATACACACAAATTCATACTCTTTGACAATATTCTAAATATGATAATTAAAAAATGCCTTGATACATACTACAGAAAAGTTACAAGAAATATTTGAAAATGGCCCGACATTTATAATAGAAATGATAAAAAAATTATGTATAGTAGATTATTTAGTGTAAACCAGTTTCAAATATGGCTCACATGTATTGGTTTAATAGTAATAAAAGTAGACATTAGTACAATTCATATTTGTCAATTAAAATGTTTATAAAACCAACAAATAAAGACAAAATATTCTACAAAAATATGCTTAACAAAAAAAAACAGAATAAGTAAATAAAAATTAATTGTACCTGGCATCATATATCCTGGTATTGTACCCATTCTTCCAGTGGTGTCCCGTACTGGGGGTAAATCTTTTACATCTCCAACTAAAATACATAGCACAAAATTAATGTTAGTCATATCCTGAGAAAGTTTGCAAATATTATAATCTTCAAATTCCTGAATCTCATAATTCCACCTTCATGAAAAGTCCTGAAAATTTTTACCCATGTGCATATTCTTTTTATTCATATAATATAAAAAGACATTTCAATGGGAAAGAGAAAGTTTTATAAGTTTATAAACACATAAAATACAAATCTGAGGCGCCAGGACCAATAATGATCAAGAATAGGATGATACCTAAAGGTTAAAAATGCACATAGTTGCTTTAATCCTTATTTACTGTAAAAATCACTATCCATGATCACATGAGGCTTAACACTAGTACATATAATTTTTTCAACAAGTACAAAGTAAATCAACTATGAATATAAATGTAACAGAAACCAGTACATAAGGGTAGAGAATAAAATAAAAACAGTCAAAATTAGTATGTTAGCAACATTTAAGTTCTTAGAGGTTTGAATACATGGGTAACTGAAATACCCAAACAATATTTCATTGAAAATGTAGTTTGGTTCCAATAGAAAAGATTATATCATTTTGTCCTTGTCACTTGTATATCAACCAAGCATTAATCCAAGGACACTTTAGCCAATCTTGTCAAGCTTAAGGAAAGCCTTTTAGTCAATAGCCGCCCGGCTAGCTCAGTTGGTACTAATCGAGGGGGTCGTGGGTTCGATTCCCAGGCGGGGCATACTTTCGTGGAGTTTGGTCATTAAATTATTTCAACGGCCATTCTACCTCCTAACAATGATTTTCAATTATGTAGGGCAGTTGTCAGTCACTGACGAAAGTATGTGCTTAGTAGTTGGTTAACAGCTTAATCCAGAGATTTAGCCTTTCCAGGAGGAGTGAGTAGGTTGACTGACTGCCGTTATATGACCTATAAAATGTGTTGCTACGGCGTTAAACCCAACAAAACAAACAACGATTTTAGTCAATGAAGTTATTACCAGCAAAGTCATCTATAAAAGTGCCTCCTCTTCTTAATACTTCAGCTCTTTTTTGTTTCTGTGTTTCTTTATTAGCATGCCAATTCTTTAAGAACTGTTTAGCTGTTTCACTGATCTGTTTTCCATCAAGTGTATCTACATAATAAATATTACATTAATATATATCTCTATAAGAGATCAATGAAAAATTGCATAACATAAAATTGAAACACCTTATCACTACCAGTGTCTTTTTATTAATCTTGAACTAAAATTGATTTAAATTTTATTAACACTTACTTGGTGTCAGTCACAAAATTTACAAAAAGACTTAACATACAATTCTAACATACTAATATAGTTACATACATTGAAGTATGCGAAAAGAACAGAGAAAATTATACCTTAAAATAAAAAATATACTGTGGTGGTGGATAAGGGTACAATAATTTGATTTATCATTAATTAATGGTGGGGGCACCAATCAAGTTTCCATTCACAATCAGTGATTTCCTCATCAATAAAATGTCCGGTCTATTTAATGTGATAGTTTGAGTTATAATAATCAAAGAAACCAAAGTGCATCTAATAGACAGTGAGCATGGAAAGTGAGACCATGTTTTACTTGGTTAAACTTCACTTAGTCTTTTCTATTCTTTGAAGTAAGTAACTTTCTAGTCAATTTCAGCTAGTCTCTTTCAGTCTAAGTCTAAGGCTTTTATTTTTAGCTACATCAATAATCTACATATAAACAAATATGAAAATTTATTTGCATTATTGATCTTGACCTGAAATAATGGCAAAACCTTCATTGACTTTTTCTATCGATAAAAACTACTTTTATTCACAAATGAATGATTTGATGTACATGTAGAAAATTGTATACTATTAAATGAACCAAATTGAAAAAAAATGAATGGGAAAAAATGAATCATATTGAATCAAATGGACTTTCCATTGATTGGTTGCAACCAAAGAGATGGAATCAATATCACATACATTTGTCTATATTTTGTAGTGGAATAAAATATCAAATTGATAGTAATTTAGATCTATGAAGTAATTTTAATGTAGTGGCTACTAGGGCTGTCACGATATACCAGTATACTGCAATATGCAGCTGTGGCAATACGTACCCCGGTAGGAATTCAACATACCAGTATTTAGCAATATTTTTTTATTTCATTGGAAAATTCTTCCCTTTGCGAAATGAAAGTAGTCAAACATCAGTTTTCCATGGTTCATTTGATAAAAACGTAAGTTCCAAGAATTTAACCTATTGGGGTGCGTTTGATATACTTCGGGACAGGAAGTAGTGGAACAAGCATAGCGTCCAGAGCTTGAATGCTAGGATGTTCTGCCAGTAAGGAGTGATTGTTTCTTTCAATCAAAGCGTCTTTTAATATTCAAAACATATATCACTATCCTAAATGACCATATAAACGGAAAGCGGCTAGATTCTACCAGTAGCTGCAAGTAAGATTTGCAATGTTCTGTTAAAAATAGTGTAGGCGCAACAAATAAATAACCCACAATATATCATGGTACGTATTGCGATATGGTGCTAGCGTATTGCAATATATTGCGATACGCTTCTGGCATATAGTGACAGCCCTAGTGGCTACAATGTCCAGATTCATACATACCACCTAATATAACAAGATTAAAGTAATACCTACCTAAATGTTTAGCCATAACAATAACACGATCTCTATATTTGGCTTTATGACATAAGGGGTTACCCATTAAATCCAATCTATTAAGAAAATACCACTGTCCAAGAACATGCGCTAGTTCTTTCATATCATTTAATTGATTGTCTATAGCTAAAAAATGTGTTAACTTATTCAAACACTCAAGGTCTTTTATACTGTCTAAATTTACACCACTAACATTTAGCACTTTTAATGAACCCTGAAAATATACAAAAAATAGAAGATTCATTCATGCACTAAGTAAAGCAATTGTATTTTTTATTATGAATCATGCATTATAACACATACACATATTAATTATGAAAATCAGGTGATATATTTTCTCTTTTTTGTGTTATCTGTTGTATTGCAGTATTGTAATGCCTTGTTTATGTATCTTTACAGTTCTTGTTCAGAACTCAAATCTATGAGGGTTTATTTAGCCGAGTATGGTTTGTTTGTATGGTGCAGAATGAATTAAACACATATTAATTCTTATTTTTCTGTGTACACACATTATTTTGTGTTTCAACTTTGTTCAGGGAGGGTACATCCAGCACAAACAAAGCTTTTCAGCCTTAAACTCATCAGCTTTGAGTTTCAAATCAAATCTATTGAGACCTATTCACTGATCGGCTGATACATATTTTATAACCTTAAACTCAAGCTTTAGATTTTAAAACCAGTCAGGTTTTATTTTATACCTATATGTTATACGGACAGTCATTCTTGTAACCAGAGATTATCAAGATTCTCAATCAAGTTTCATGATAACCTCTGGGTACGAGAATGACAGACACTGAACAAAATTAAAACTAGATATTGATAGATTGTCTTTCATTATGTTGAAAGAAAAAAACAATCATACAAATATATCAGCCTTATCTAGCAAAAAACAAGTCACTTCAAATCAATCAATCTCAAAACTTTAAAGTTTAAACTAAACAACAAATCTAAACTTATAACACTTTAGTAAATTAAATTAAGTTTTGCAAATGTAAGATTTGAAATGTATAAGACTGTAATTGCATGATTAAAATTTGAATCAGGATTTTTAGAAAATGTATGCAAACAAAAAAGATGGTATTTAATGGTTATTTACCCAAGTCATTTAACACAAATTTGTACATATTGAAAATTCAATGTTTTCATACCACTATTTTAAACACCTACTCTTTTAGCCCTTCTTGGGCATGTATTTTTAAGCATAGTTTATAATCAATTAGAGACATTTACTTATTTTCATGAAATATTCTTCTAATAATTAGGAAAAATCATTTCAGTTATATGCCACGATACAAACATAGTCGGTCAAGAGCTATACATGGCTCAAGTTTTCCATTTAATTGTAAAAAGTCCACATTAAATAAAATGTGTGTTTGCACAGGATTAATTTGTAAGTAAGGTCTCAACAGGCTAAAATACAGAGAAAAATGGTCACTGGTGACTATGTAACTTACAGATATAGCTCTTATTGATCTTGGATCAAATAATAACTTTTCTCCAGGAGGTAGAGCTTGATTTTCAACATGTAATTCTTGTAAAACATCTAATTTATCCAATCCTTCAATAACTGTGATGCTGTTACCACCTAAATATCTAAAATATACAAACAAACTTCACCACTTCATGTTTTTAAAAGTCTATTGAGTCATAACCCCTAATAAAACTAGAGTGCAAACTTTATAGGTCTAAACTTCTAATAAACATAGTAGCAATTGCCTTAAGTTTTAACAAGCACTAGCCTGATTATGTTTTATAGTAATGTGCAAAATAACCACAACAATAAAGAATCAGTGATTTTCACTAGCCCAAATCAATTTTCACTACTCCCAAGCTACATGCTAGAGTATAAATCTATGACTGCCACTGGAACCAGTTACCAGCATCTATTGCTGAGGCTCATTCTTTAGCATCATTTAAGAAGGAGCTTGCTGACCAGCCCTTCTAAAGGGGTTTTCATCACCTAGGGTCGTAAATCGGCCCTATGTTACTTCTCTTATTTTTCTATCTTTACTTTTTTGGCAACTCTCCCAAAACTCAACCACTACTTATCTTACTTTCCTATCTACTTCTCTTTTATCTCTTTTCTCATTTTTTTAGCGCCATCATATAATTGTCAAGTATGATGACATGCACTTCACCTATTAGAGACATATTCTGTCAAACCACCAGGGCTCAATATCAAAGGTGGTCCTTTTGCCCAAAACAACCTATATTAGGGTTGGGGCAACTTGTTAAAGCTAGTAAACATTTGATTCGGCAGGTGAATATAAAGCAGTTTATCAAACCAGCAACCTACTGTAAGAATTAATGTTAACCCCTGACCACTTAAGTAAAGTAAAAGTAATTTATAAATAAATACAGAAATATTTACTTACAGTTTTGTAAGTCTTGTAAGATGTGTAAGCCCTTCAATTTTACTGATATTATTATTTTGTAGATATAACATAGTTAAATGTTGATTCTGATGTAAACTTGGTATAGCTGTCAATTGATTATCATATAAATATAATACTGATAGATTTCTACATAATGACATATCATCTCCCTGAAACAAAACAAGAAATTGCGGTTCATATGGCATGATAGGCAATACCTAGAAAAAAACATTACTTCATATTATATGATAAATCTAAACATTTATATAATATAATTATAGAACTGGCCTATTGAGTATTGACAGAAAAAGATTTGTATCCTTTACTTTAAAAATAGTGTACATGCAGAACAGAATACAATCAGAGAGTTCCCTTGAAATATTTTTCCATATCAAAATAAAATAGGGGAAAATAGCATTCAAATAAATATAAATATGTGCAATTATATTTCCTTCCTGCTTACTGGTTAGTGAGCAGTACCTGTGATTTTTTCGACGGTTTTCTCAAATATCTAAAAAAATCCATGACATTTACATATCAAAGTTGAAAATAACATTCAAAGTTCAAAACGAATCGGTCCGTCTAAAAATTGTGTCATGACGTCATCTATGATATTAATACAAGGGACTCAAAGGGGGTCAACTAATGATGAGAATATTCATGGTTAGGCTAGTAGTAGCCGTGATTTTCGGTTTGAAGTACGTAAACTTTCTTTAAGTTAAAAATATCAAATTTTATGCTGTCATATCTTGCTTATCATACTATAATGAGCATTTTTGCAAAGTTTAATGCAGATTCTTCGATTATTATTTAAGAAATACCAGAAAACACAGACACAGTCACACACGAAAAACTGCTATAAATAGGTTACATGTCAAGTAGATATTCCTTAAATGACGGCTAAGTTGATAAAATCCCACTTTTTAATCGTCGATTTTCAAAATAAAGGATGTCATATTTTCTGCTAAAACTTACTAATTATGGAGGAACAAACACGGCAACAATTTGTTGTAAAATGTTTAAAATACAAAACAATCGTCAAAGGGAAACCATGCATATAAAAATAATGCGTTTCAGGGTCTGTAAAGTCTATCGCGACATCATGAATAAAATCATGTTATTTACATCATTAACTCCCCCATTGTGGGCCCCTTTGTGTAAAGGGAACTAATTCAATAGATATTTTATCAATACGAGTTAATTCCCGTTGATTTAAAAATAAAATGAATTTTCTAATAATAGCGTTTGGGCATGCGCAATTGCATTGACGGGATTCCCCCGCGTGACCCCCTCAAGATTTTTATAGTTTGTTGACATAAATGTAAATACATTGTATTTCCCGTCATACTTATAGGACAGTTGTAATTTTTTGTACAAGGTTTAAATTTGTCTAACTGAACATCACTTAAACTCTAATTTTCTTCTGGCAAGCATATAAAACGCGTAAAATCAAAATCACAGGTACTGCTCGTTCACGGGTACTGCTAGCATACCAGTAGTGATAATATGATAGGTCAATCTTTTTATTATTTACAAATACATGTACATGTATACAGTATAATGCATTGGCATAGAAAAATATCAGTATAAAGAAGTTAACCATCCACAGTCAAAAGATTAATGTACAATATTCCAAAAAAAAACAACAACAATGAACAGGGGGTGCACTTTACCATATAGAGTGATTACACTAAATAAGTAATTTTCACTTGCTTGGATTAATTTAATTAGTCCCAAACATCAGGTTAGTGGTTTAAGACAAATAATTCACAGGTGAGATTGACGGGGTACTATGTCCAGATTCCAGAATACGTTATAACTTGACTGTCAATTATTGATATAAATATTTTTGTCAGATCAGGTAACAGTTTATTTGATCAGGCTATAAGAGTAAGGAAAATATTTAAGAAAAGAGAATTAAAGATCTTACCACTTCATCAATATTTTTATTTTCTAAATACAAATGTGTTAATCTTTTCAAATACTGCTGCATAGTTTCATCACGTTTCTTCTTTGTGTAACCTGAAGTTCCACGAGCTATCAGATCTATAGTTAACTTCACCATGATTGTTGCTTGAACTTTAGACGATCATAACTGTTCAAATTTAAACAAATGATGTACACGAAAAAAGAAGTCAAAATACTTCAAGAGACAGAATGAATGCAAAAATATCAGTTGGACAAGTCAATCATTTCCAATACTGACAACCATAGAAGCTTAACACTAAAATTATGGTACTATAGCGAACAAAATAGCACAATAATAAAGCTAATTTAAATAGCAAATTGTAGGATTGTCATGAATATCTCACATGTTTATGATCTAGCATAGTAGCTAGTATTTTTCTGATACAAAGTATCTTATTTTTCACTCATAAGATGATACTTAACAAGAAAACCAGATAAGTCAGGTCTGGATGGGATGAAACACTGTGCGAAAATTTTCTTTCTTTTATACTTTATTTTTAAAGTAAATTGGGGGAATAAAAACCATATGCCCTGACTGGGAATCGAACCTGGTTCTCCTGGGTGGTAGGCGAGACACTCAACCGCATCGCTAAAGGGTTAACCCTACAACAAGGCTGTTGGAAGTGACTATATAGTCACCTACGATCACCACATTTTTATCTTATAATCATATGTCAGCTAATAATATCGTGACCATTCCTGTTTTTTTAACCTTTTCTTTGTTTTTTCTAGGAACTTTTATCTTTTACTACATATAAAATATCCATTTTTGGACAGTTTCACATCAAAATGTAGAAAATACATATCATAGAACATGTAGAACTAGATTCTAGAAATTGGAAATTATTTTTTAAGATTTAGCAAACAAAAACAATGTTCGCCCAATACAGACTAAGCTTACAATTGTAGTGAATCAATATTAAATTAAACCCAATTTAATATTGTCATCATTATCAAAACACGACATAGCCGTAAACCAAAAGTAATTTTTGATGGAAAAAAAAACATGAGACAAACCGGTTCGAGAATATCCGGGTACGAATATTCGCAGTCGTAAACATTGAATTTTAATCATTGATCGAGGCGCAAAATGTCACTTACCATGAAAAACTGTAATTTAGATGAACATCAAATCGTTCCCTGGTCAATAATAGTTTGCAAATGGTGCACAAAGCACCGAAATCATCTTAGACAAATCAACATTTCAGCCATTCGTAACAGGTTTCCGATTTTCGACCACGTAAACAATACTTTCGGCTAGTTCCAACACTATTCAATCAAAGATATTTCTTACGATCAGTTACATGCAAGTGTTTTTGAGTCGTAGAAAATATTAGCAAGACATGATCGCTGTTGAAGTAAAGATTGTATTTCACATAGGAATTCTATTTTGTCTACCCGGCGTATGAATATCCAGACATTTTCGCATAGTCACGTGGTTAGTTGCCAAGCACGTTGATTATCTAGTGTCCGTCTCATGTGTATTAAATCGAGTATCGATCTTCAGTAAGAGTAGCCGTTCTTGATACAAATATCACAGGTGGCCTAATAAGGGATTGTTGATTTCTTACAGGAATCGTTATTGCACACACACTCTTATAATAAATGGAGATCACAAAAACACAGCTTATGAGTACAAAGATACAACGTTTAATAATCATAGGTCTATATAAGTATACAGAGAGAGGGAGAGAAACATATGTAACTAATACATGACGATTTCAATAAGCTTGATAGAGTTATCTTTCATAGACTTTTGACATTAAAGTACTAATACAATCAACAGGGATCAATTACTTAAGAATACTATACGTCACACATATAATTGACAAAAGTTGAAGTAAGACTTGGCAGAATTATTAGGTCCCCTCTACTGTAGTCTTTATCCAGGTATGGGCATGAAGTCTTCAAAGACCGTACTAATGTTGACCTGAGAGAAGAGACAGTCATCGGGATACCACTTTTAAATACCTCATAATGAGCGTATTAAGTTCTACTTATGTATGTACATGGCCATGGGAGGGAGTAAAATTAATGTAGAGAGCTTTGACTGAATATTGATCACTTATTTAAACTTATGTACCGTAGAGTTCAAAATATCTTATTTCAAATCATGACACCAGTAACTCAGATTATTTTCAGCATCTTAAATTTATAATATAAATTGCACTAGTTCTAATAAGGAACGGTCAGGGCTATAACTTCCACAAAACAAATACATGTAAACGTAACCTACGAGTCTGAAAAACAGCGAACATCAATGCAATTCTTAAATATGCATTTTAACGGATCCATTTACCACGGTATGTGTCCAAATAAATGAGGTATACTGAAGTTTCATTCCTTACCTTTCATATACTTAGTATATCATATACATGTATTAAGTGTCTGGAGTCTTCAAGATGTCTCTGTATATGATAAGCAAAATTTAAAAAAAGCAACAAACTATTGTTGTTTTTGCAGTGATTGTTTATTCTCATATAGTATAATAAAATTAAAAAAATAATTTGCACACATGTTTTTACTGTGTATACATGTTCGTAATACAGTTCAAACGCTAGGTCTAAATAACAAAAGCATAGTTAACATGAATAAAGCAGTTTATAATTTACATAAAGATACATGTACTTGATGTTAGCGAGGGGCGATCATTTTGTATGTAATTAAATGCAAAGCTACTCTTACTCTTTTTTCTTCACAAAATAGTTTTTACATATTTCAATTTAAGTCTATGATAAACTTTTACATCTGTGAGTCCATATTTGAATGTTTAGGGACAGTACTCACAGTAGAGCGTAATTAGTATTTTGCCTGAACGTGAAATTATTAACATAATTGATATGTTTTCAAGAAATAATTTAGTAGAAAGGAGTTATCTATATAAGAGTTAGGGCTCTACATCGATCAGAATGATCGATACGATATTCATATCGATACGAAATGATCGATATATCATATGATATTTTAATAATACATATAATTTTTATAAAACAGCAAAACAGAATTGTTTAATTCATAGTAGAAGCACCATACTAATAAATTCACGGTCTTTTTAATATCTAAATGATAAAATCTTTGACGTTTGCATATTTTTAAAGATGTAGCATTGCATCCAGTGAGTCTGGGTCTAGATTCGGCAAATGAAAAAACATACTTTTTCAGAACCTAAGCTATCAACATGACATATCGCTACTGTATAATCAAGTTCTCTTTACATTGCGGATCTGCCCGAACAAATCCGAGTGTTTACTGGTTCCCAGAATTGATCTGCAGCGTGTTCAGTAACGACTGTTAGCGAACGTTACAGGTACGGGACAACTTAACCCAAAGACAACTCAACCCATGGATAACTCAGCTCAAAGTTGGGTCAACTCAACCCGTTAGTAGGGGATTGAGCTGTCTCGGGTTGAGTTGTTCCGAACCTAACGTCCGGGTTAATTGGATAGGCCACTGTATTCTAAGTACTGATAGTTGTTTCCCTGACTAATTGAAAACAAAGTATAATACATACAAAAAACCTTTCTAACCGCAACAGTTACTTCCCTTTGATTGAAAAGAACAAATTTTATTAAACATGACGTAACCGGTGTGAGACGTTTGTTGAGGTTGTTCGCCCACAGATTAGTTCATACCGTACCGGAACTAGTGGAATATTGATTTGGCGATACAAAATGTCAACTGATTTGCAGGCCATGGATTTTATTTGTATGACCATCTTTGATCAATATTTTATTCGATACGGAAACGTTCGATCCGATATATCTATCGAACCTACAATACCGGTATTCGATATATATCGTATACCGATATAGAGCCCTAATAAGAGTGTGGCATTCACCCGATGATATTATCACTCATGAGCGGATCCAGCGGGGGATCAGGGAGGTCCGGACCCCCCCCCCTAGAATTTGGAAAATGTACATGTCCATTAGTGTATTTCTTGCTTGTAAGTCATTTTTAAACTTAAACTTTTTTTTTTTTTCATTTGATTTTTAAGTAGAATGAATCAATTTTTCTAGGTGCTTAACGTAGATTTAATGGTTATGTGGTTTTAATAATCAATATGTTGCATTTTTTCTGCAGAATGTGTATAATGTGGTTGTGGTTCGAGGTTCGGACCCCCTAGAAAAGTTCGGACCCCCCCTAGAAAAAAATCCTAGATCCGCCCCTGTCACTGATCACACTGAATGTATTCCCAGCTACGTCGCACATACTATATATAGTATGCAAAATATTGTCACAGCGGGCATATATAAATGTAGCATTCAAATAGCTCATTTGACTGGTTATACAGGAATATAAATAAATTGTCATGGTATTTTCGTCAATATTTTCCTCAAGCGAGAAATTACCCCTGAGAAAAAAACGTGATATCTTATTTTCTGAGGCCACATGTTTATACAGGTTCTAACAAAACAAACAAAATGACAATACATAAATATTATAATTTTCAAGTGTCTTTAATATGCAGAGTTTGTGGGTCGTATCAATACATCGTGAATCTGAAAATGAAAATATATATATAAATGGTTTATGGCATTTTGACTTAATGAAGAAGGAATATTAATGTTGAATTATGAAAAACAAGACAGACGTATTTACAACAAGGCCATTTTTTCAAAACAAACGAGGATAAGTAAGCTTAGTGAAATATAAATGAACTGTGCAAGAATAGAACTTAAGTATCATGGTATGAACACTAATATAGACAGAGATCTAACTCATAAAATCGGACATTGTGCATAGTCAGAAAAGAAAGTTTGAGAAAAGAAATCAACCTCACCTGAACATGTGGTGGTGCACTCAAAGCATAGATAACACTATCTGTGACATCATCAGATGTTAAAGGCTGTAAAAAGTATACATAGATATTAGATTCTACATAAACCGAAATGCAAAAGTTTAGAAGTTTATAAAAATAATGATTGAGCTAAAGTGTGGTTTAAACTCTGCTTTTATAAACATGTTCAGCGTACTTCACAATTTTGTATGATAACCCTTGATTATTGAAATCACCTTCTTCACGCAAGTGATCCCTCTCAGTTCATTTTTACACCTGGATGGTATGGGACAAGTGTAGGTAAATTTCTTGCTCAAGAAATTAGCTTTGTCACTAGTCACGTTTGAACCCGGGACCTCTCAATCTCGTAAGCGCACCTCCTACCATTGTATCACTGCTCCTAAGTTATTACGTTAACAGAGGGCAAGGTACAAAATTAATCATAATGTTTAAAAAGCAATAGTAGATCTTTGCATGGTAACACAAACATTTTTAGACGCCGTAAAACGACCTTAATTGTGTTGACACGGCATTAAACCTAGTAAAAAACAAACAAACAAGCATTTTTTCAAAAACCCATTACATTGGAAATTGCATTATGACTATTGACTACCATACATGTGTATGGTACATGTTTCTCTTACCACCATAGAAGAATACTTTTGTTCAGCCATCTTATGATCCCCTTCAAGTGTTCTCCGTACAAAGTCTGTCCTTGCAAGACCAGGACTAATTGCCTGTAAATTAAAACACAAGTTCATTAATAGGACAGTATCATATCATAGCTTCGCGAAAATGTATAATAAATAGATTCCATTGGTATTTAGGCTAAATAAACTGAACAGTGGTTATTGTCTTATTATTCATTAGATTATTGATCATCTAAAAGATTGTCATTAAGAGATGTATGAGTCCTCCTTCATTACTGCATTTTATAATCGATTGACATAAATTATGTTAAAATGATTTAACATATAACTTTACCATCTCTAACCTACAAAATGGATGTATATGTTATTGTATCCCACTTTTTCATTTCATTTAAGAAGATATTGAATTCCGTTTTAGTGCTTTTTTAAACTGACTAGCTTAAGGTTTTCAGCGAACCTGTGTCTATGCTGGTAAAGCTGCATCAGGTGAAGAACTAAGTGTTTGGAAAGAAAACAGCTTATGACGGTAGAAAGCCAGAAATATAAACTAACATCTTTTATGAGAAATGTACTTACTGTTACATAAACTAACATCTTTTAGGAGAAATGTAGTTACTGTTACATAAACTTACATCTTTTAAGAGAAATGCACTTACTGTTAATACATAAACTAACATCTTTTAGGAGTAATGTACTTACTGTTACTCTGATATTACTTTTTATGGCCACAAGTTCGTTACGTAAACCTTCAGTTAATGCTTTCACACAATGTTTTGTAGCTGCATAAAAATGTAAGCCAGGTGCACCTGGGACCACTCGGTGTCCAGACATACTGGAAATATATAGGGAAAAAATAAAATGGTCGTGCTACAGTAAATATGCAATGGATGATGACATTTGGATGACGCTACAATGGTCGGACTCGATCTCACACATAAATTGAGCAACTGGTTGATCAGTTTTGGTATCAACGCATCTTAATTAGCGATTAGTCTTAACTTCTCTAAATTATCACAGTAATATTTTCCATACATTTTACTTGAACGTGCCAGCATAATTGTAAATGCATATCATAAGCATTATCGTAATATCATAATTTAAAGCTGCGAGCATGACAGTATAATTGTATCGTAGTATCATTATTTAAAGCTGCGAGCATGACAGTATAATTGTAAATGCTTGCACGTATCAGTATCATGTTTTAAGCTGCGAGCGGGACTGTATAATTTTACATGCTTAACATAAATGTTACCTGCTCATTAATACAATGTGGCCATCGTCAACACCACGTTCTTTCATTGATTGTACAGTTTCTCTAGTACATGCCAACAAACCAACAACATTTACCTGAATAGAAAAAGACAGAGGGTAGAATAAAATTGTTCCATGATATCCACATATTATTTGTAACACTTGTAGGTATAAAATTGTTCCATGAACAAACATTTTGTAATATTCCAGAAATCGTTTAAAATGTGACATTGTCGATATATTTTACATGTAATAGTAAGTTATTTTCATTTTTGCACATGTTTTAATCATACTTTAAGTGCATTCTTATAGATAATATAGCTCAGTTGGTAGCATGCAAGTCTACTGATCGAGGGGCCGTGGGTTCGATTCCCGGGCGCTGCATACTGCATACTTTCGTGGAGCTTGATCACGATATTATTTCTACGGCCACTCTCCCTCCTACCAATGATTTTTAATTATGCAGGGCAGTTGACATTCACTGCAGAGATTTAGCCTTTCCAGGAGGAGTGATTAGGTTGACTGACCGCCGATATGACCTATACAATGTGTTGCTACGACGTTAAACCAAACAAACAAACAAACTTATAGAAAATATACATTGTAAATGATACTTGACAAATCAGAAAAAAAATTTTGACTGATTGCTCTCCAATTCGTCGGTTCGAAAGATTCACTTGCTCACTTTCTTCGTATAAAGTTTTTCAGCTAAATTGGAATTTGGTAAACTTTCATTGGTCGTTCCAAGGTTCATAGTAAAGGTCAATATCATAAATCGACACGTTTTAAGGCAGCGGGTGAATGTAATGTATTCACTGAGCTACGAGGGGAGCGTAACTGATTGCATGAACATTAGTTAAATAATTTCAGCCAAAGTAGAACTTCAATTCATTTAAATGCAAATCTACGTCTCTAACATCATTTGTCGATTAATAAGTAAAAATCTGGTGTATAAATTAACATAATTATACCAATTATATAATTATTAATTAGGCCTACAGCTGATGACAGCATTCGAGACTCGATCCTACGTGAGACTGCATCTACTATTTTACTTGGACTAAATATTAGATTAAAATATCGCTGATACTTGTAACACAATGTAATTTAGTGGACATTTTCACACACAAATCTTCCACACAAAAAAAACAGTCAATCAAAGCAAAAATATTCACCAAATGTTAGACACTTTGCCATATATGCTTTTAATAAGGCTAAAATTATGCAAACAAAACCATAATTTGTTCTACGCCTTTATTCATGGATGAATTTTACACATGTACTTAGTGCAATAAGATATTTTATACTTAGCTCAATGCCTTCGATTAGGCTATTAAATTATGCTGAGTATTGTGTACATTTTAAATTGCCCAAACGATATATTTCTGTCAAACATTTTCGCCACAGCTGTCTAAGCCAATATTTGACTTATATTTTAACCAATACAATTTGCTGTACCATAGCTGTTTGTCTAATGAAATTCTCTTACAGTATAGAGAAATGGATACAACATGCAAATGGCACCATTGGCTATTTGCGATAAACAGGTGCGTTGCAAGGACAGAAGTTGCTGACTATCTACTCGATGTATTATGGATGACCCACTCTGCTAATTGATTATACAATGTACAGTCGCCGTGATACGCCCCTGGTGGTGCGACTGAACAGCGGATATGACTATTTATTCTTCAAACAAAATGAACCCTGCATAGCGCCGAATATCTTTTTAAAGATATTTCTTGTTTACATTAAAAATCGTAAACATTCATACATCAACTTAATAAGATCATTTAAGGACTCTATAAACAGCGTCCTTGGATCAATTAAATATTCATAACATAATAAATAATTTACGTCAAGCATATGTCGCCATTGTTCTGATGTTGCCTCCAATAATGAAGAGTTATAGGAGAACCCAGCATTGTTGACACATACATCTACCCCACCATAGGTCTGTTTAATTTGATCAAACATTGATTGTATTTGTTCATCTTTTCCTATATCACATTGTATCGCTAGTATGGAACCTTTAGAATCCTTTAAACTCTCAGACAGAGCCTGAAAATGAAACATCAATCATCTAAGGTTAAAGTTCAATACTTTGAAAATCTTAAATTTCACTATCTCTGCAGCTTTACACGTGAAATAAACCCTTTATGAAATCTCTAATTTCATGAAATGCGTGTTCTGGAAACACTTATTATACAATACAAAACATACTTCTTCATCTGGAAGCAGTGAACGTGCAGCTTAAACCACATAAGCATGAATTTTATAGCATAGTTTGACAAATGTCTCATTGTACATCATGCGCACGGCACAGAGTGGCTAAGAACGGAAGACGGGGACATATAATTCATATACCTGTGTGATTTATGGTGGTCTAAGACAGCGATTGTTGAACTTACGGGTTTCAATTCATTTACTCAGAAACTCCACTGGATATACCTATGCTGCATACTAATTAGACAAAACGACCTTTGTTGTAAATTAAAGGGGTATGATCCCCCGGATCTCGTTGTATCCGCCTATGATCAAATATCAAATACTTTCAATTATTTATTAACATCTAACTTAAACAATCTAGTAAATCATAATAAATAAATCAATGTTAATGAAATGAACATAAATATAATACGTAGTATACTGGTACATAGATATGTAATACATACATGTACAACTACCTACCTGTATATTTTCAATATTTCTGGCACATCCTACAACTTTCATTCCATACTCCGCGAGACGTTTTGCAATGACCTCTCCAAATCCTGAAGACGCTCCAGTCACTAAGGCAACACGTCCAACCCAGCGGTCCATAGTTATATGAGTAAGTCACAGTACAATAATAAACGTAATTTCAAGCTTGTAGGGTAAGCATATGAAATTATTATTCACCTAAATTTCTATAGATAACAGTCCAGTCAACACAGATATTGTGGGACAAATACAGCGGTACATGTACATGTATGTATTTACCCAGTGTTAACTATGAAGTTTATACATGCATGTATATTTAAATCATCTGCTTGTACTTACAGGGGCTGATCCAGGATTTTTTCTGGGGGGGCGACCACAACCACATAATACACATTTTGCAGAAAAATACATTATTGATAAAAGCTACACAACCTTTAAATCTATATTAATCGCCGAGAAAAATTGATTCGAGATACTTTAAATGACTTACAGTCAAGAAATACACTAATGTACAAGTACATTTTCCAAATTCTAGGGTGGTCCGGACACCCGACCCCCCACTGGATCCGCCTATGACTTATCATGTTAGATTTATTTATTTACCCTATTATAAGAAAAATGTATGTATTCATGTGCTTTGTTTGATGATCCAAGGACAAAACTGCAATGGATTAATGCCAACTAATTCATATAAATATACACGTTTATAAAAATTATCTTTCCTAGAACGTAATACCATGGGTGGCTCCAAGTTTTACTCCTGAGGGGGTTAGTCAAAGAAATTAACTGGGTGGTGATCTAGGTGCCTAAATTTTTTATTTCGATTATTGGAATCCCGTTTTCATTGTGCTTTCTTATGGTATGTTTTTAGTATATTGTATAATCAACCCCACAGTAACCACCACTGCTAATCTTCTAAAGGGAGATAAACGAAATCTTACAAAAACACGTGACAGGCAAACTCCTCACAGCGTCACTACTTTAAATCAATAAAGGGAAATAACCGTGTAGGAAGTTTTGGTGAAAGGCATTTCTAGTTACCTCCCATTGGCCAATATTGGTTTTGCTCGTTAACATTGCATATGTTTTGACGTACCAAGGACCCTACATGTTGTATAGGATCCTTGGATGTTCTAACAATGCACAGATAATATTGCATTATTAATTAAATATGTCATCATAAGTTCCTACAGCCATTATAAATGTATAGTTTTTGGACATTTAGTCACTAAGAATTTATATTTTGACATCATTTTAAAGAGATTTTTTATATAATTTAATGCTGCTTTTACCATTGATCATCAGGCTGCTTGTTTCTATCTATCAATCTCCCTGGTATGTCCTATATTCCGATTACGAGTTGACAAAAATTTGCTAAACAGAATAACCACACTGAAAGGTAGCTATTTTTACCTGGCTAAAGCAGTCGCAGAGACATTGATAGTGACCCTGGTGGCGTTTCAACCCTGAGCCTCTCAATTCTTAAGCACACATTTTTTTGCAGTGTGAACAAGCTGCAAATGATGGTGTCCCTACCAGAGGTGCGTTCAACAATGCGAGCGCTCGGGGCGACATCGAGCGCCCGCGTTCTGAACGCGGGCGCTCGCGATACAGCTCGAGAGGTGTTTCGCTTAAAAATTGTTATATAAATTCCGGTAAATACCGTTTCGTTTTGGTACCGGTACTCAAATCGGTACATTGAAAAAAATATAGCAGATTTAAAATAACCAAATTATGTATGGTAAAAAATATGAAAGATCTTGTGTATCAGCAGAAATAAATGATTCACCCACCCGCTTTTTTATTAATGTGCTGTTTGACTTCGTCTTGGATTTTTATAGCGAGCGCTCGCCATTCTGTACACAAACGGTCTGACTGACCGATATCTTCACCTTCTTCTATTTATAGAATGAGCGCTCGCAGTCGTTCAATAACATAACAATTCGCGAGGCGAGCGCTTGAGCGAGCGCCCGCATTGTTGAACACACCTCAGCAATATAAATAGGCTGAATCCTAACATAACTTTGATGTATTTTCTTGTTCATCTTTGACAACATGATGAAGTCTTGGTCCGCATTTAGCATCGAGATAAGAGTTGATTTGTGTGCAAGGGCAAGTTTCCCAAGACATCTTGCTCACAAGAGCTTTGTGCCCTGGTACCATTCTAACACCTTAAGGAGTATGTAATATCAAATTGAGGCGCTAGCTAGCTATCTGCTTAGGAAACTCACCCTAAGTAGCCTTGAGGAGCAACTTCATGCCTACCACTTAGTCATGAGCTAGTCTGTCGAGATGAGTAGCTCTAAACTAGCATGAAAGAACAAGCCCTTTCTTAATCCATGCTTTAATTACTGCCTTCTGCAGTATTATTGTCCGTTTTTTCTCAACTGTCAAAGCTTGAATAATAACACGGTGACTGATTGCATTTTTTGTACTGGCGGCCCGATTGTTATTAAAAATATCTCAACTAAAACATCATATGGCATAAACAGCATTACTCGATCATAATACACACTTTCGGAAACTCATGCATGTATTACAGCTATGATTTTAATAAACTCGTTCACCGTGAAATTATTCATGTTTTGACAGTTGAGAGAAAAAACGAACAATAGACACTGAATGGTGCTATCTTCAACATGGTAGCATCAAAGCCATTACGTTCAAAATATAAGCATCTGTTCCAAAGAAATAATTTTACAGATATCTTCGTGAATTGCTTAGATCAGGCTAAATAGACTTGAAGACCACTTCTTGTAGAATCTAAGTTAACAGATTGCCTCCACTAAGCAAGTTTCCAACAAACTTGAAGCTTCTTGCTCAATTCATTGCCGGCTAAAGCATACAGATCATTCACACTGGCTACCACCATTGTTTATCTCAAGACAATTTCTTGTCAAGATATTGCCCAAGAAGACATTCTTGGGAAGACAAGTTTGCAAGCATGGGTAATTACATACTCCCATCAATTAGTAACAATTAACTTGATCCGACACAATCATGGAATTGCTAATTTCTACCTGGATGTTAATCATTATCATAGCATATGAATAATCTATGTGACTTCCCAAGACATCAGTTGTATTACTTACAAAGGCCTTGTTCAAGTAACTCTAACACCAAGTGATATTTGAACACAATCTATGCAAGTTTTACAACTTCAATGCCACTCTCGTCTTAAAAATTCTTCATGGACATCAAATGAATGCAAAATAACAAGAGACAGGTTGTGTTTTTCACCATCAAAGTTCAAGGGGATAAATTCAAAGACAGACACAAAATTTCCTTAAAACTGCACTTTATTCATGTACAATTTTACAGGGTTTTGCTATTTTTTTAGTTCTTGTACTGTTGTTTACTTTTTCTTGAAGTATTCATTAAGTACATCTAAGGCCTGTGATTCTTTACCATAGTCCTACAATAAAAGAATACAAGTACACATTAATACTTAATTATGTTGCTAAGGAAACACTGTTCGTAACAAAGTTGAAGGGCCATTTCCTTTAAGACCAGAATTATGTTGTATGTATTAACAGGTATTTTTTTTATAAATAGGTATAACAGTTTCTCTCATAGATTGTTAAATTCTATTTAACTGACAGCAGTGTTCATTTTTAAACTTATTAGTACTACAGTACTTACCATTCATTAAGAAGTTATCCAAGTTAACTAGCATGGTTAATGTAGATTAAGCACCACTGATAGATGAATAAATTTTAACAACAGTAATGAGAAGCTAAAAAGAACCTACTTTCACAAAGCTTAATAATTTGCACAAGTTGTTTACCGACAGGGCTTTTTTTCCTTATATAACAGGGGCCGTTTACAGGTGCCTTCCCCTTCTAAAATTTATTTGAAATCATGCAGTTTTCACCAAATTTGGAGGTTATCTTTGATTTTTCATTCCCCTATCAATGAAATTGCGATACAATTTCCCCTATTGTTCTATATAAAATAAGGCCCTTTGGCCCCTTCCCCACTTACTGAAAAAATGCCCTGACTGATGTTTGTCTGTTACTCTCCTTTAATATTATCATCAGTTGGTCATATGAAACCAACAGTACAATAAACCATATAAACCGAGACTCACAAGCACTAGATTTCTATAGTTTTTAAACTATATTACATTCCATGTGTAGATTGATAGGTAAATATTTTATCTAGATAAAAATATAGTCAGAAGAAATACCTACAATAAGATTTCTATAATTTATCATTGTCACTTGATAGACAATGAGAGTGACTCAGTCATTATCAGTAGACAGAATGCTAATCAATACATTCACTATATCAAAATGAAGTTTGGCCAGAGTCACCAGACTATCAAATGGTTAATATCTAAACATTGATTATTCGGTTAACCCTCTTAGGTCTGCTGACATTTGATTGTTATCTTTCAATAAAGCAAACATCACATGTTACCTACCTTAACAACAACACAACTGCATCCAACAACTTTTCTTGCCTTTCCTTCTTTGTCGATCTTACATAATCCAACCCATTCACCAAGTTTCTTGTTGTCATCAACCTACCAAATACAACAAAGTAAAACATTAACATCAAAACTTAACTCGCAATCTACAATATTTTCATTCAACATGTCTCAATTTAAAATACAAATGAAATTGTAATAACCTCCTAACCATTGTCTACATACCTAGAATTAATCAAGGTAAAGCGATAGAATTAACTAAACAAATACATTTGTCTACATTTCTTGTTTTTATCAAATCCATAATGAATGGTGCTATTGTTTAAATAACAAGACACATGCTTCATTTTCATTAGACTTGTATCAAGAATTAAAGTTAGCCAAATTACTAAGTCTGTTACTAATTAATAGAAATTACTAACATTTAGTAAAGAATAGTAAAATTTGATCAGAGACAACTAGTATCATGTTTTCTCATCATATCACTCAGATGAGGGAGCATGACATCCTCATCATTTCAAATATCATAGAAATTACCATTAATAAATTTTAGGACGTTAATATAAATTAAATCAGTTATTATCCATGTTTTCTAATCATGTCATTCAGATGAGCGAGCATGACGTCCTCATTGTTTAGGAACAGAACACTTGCACAACTAAAAGGGGTTTGGACACGTTTGACAAAAATCCACAAGTCGAGACAGCTTGGCTTTACCGATATTAAGGCTAGCAGCTAGCCTCAAGAGTCTTAAGATTTGCACAAAACATCAAAAGCCTCAAGAGTCTCAAGACTTGCACAAAACATCAACATTTTGTAGTAAGAAAAAAAGAATTGTAACAGTAAAATTTGATCAGAGATACAAACTATCATGGTTTCTCATCACTACACTCAGATGAGGGAGCATGACGTCCTCATCATTTCATGTACAATAATAATCATAAACATATAAAATAATGGTGTATAACAAATAAGTACAATTGGATCAAGGGCAATAAGTTTCAATACATCTCGTTATGAATGGGCTCATTTGAGGGAGCATAAAGTCCTCATCATATAGGAACAAAATACTAACACAACGCCCATCTTAAATGTGGTTGAACATTATGACAAAATCAACAAGTAAGAACATCTTGGTTATTCTGATATTGCAGCTAGCCTCATCAGTGTCAGATTTTCACAGAATGCCAGCATTTTGTAAAGTCCAAAACACAAAACAAATGAAACAGCAAAATTTGATCAGAGATACAAACTATCATGGTTTCTCATCACTACACTCAGATGAGGGAGCATGATGTCCTCATCATTTCATGTACAATATTTATTATAAACAGATACAATATTGATATAATATAACAAATAAATATTCTATCAGGGGAAATCATTTTCATCTATTATAAAAATATTAACAGATAAAATAATAGTATATAACAAATAAGTAAAATTTGATCAGAGATAACCTGTATCATGTTTTCTCATCATATAACTCAGATGAGGGAGCATGATGTCCTCATCATTTCAGTTTCAATCAATATACCGGTAGTCAAAGGCTAAGAAACTATATGCCAAGAAAAACTAGAGTCAATATTTTGAAAGCACACCAATTACACTCATAGCTTCCCCATTTTCATGTGATCATGTCCACTTTATTAAATTGAGCAAATCAAAGACAGCTGTAAATGAATCCAGAGAAACCTTGAGCTTTTAGACTAAGAACAGGCATCTAACATAAACTGTTTGTTTACCAAACGAAGGGTAATACAAATGATATTATACCTTGATCAAGTTGATTCCATGTTCAGCACAGAGAGCTTCAACAAGTTTTACATACATTGCTTCATCACAGTTATTAGCAAGTACGCAAAGATGAGCTTGACGTCTAAAAAGAAACAAAATATATCATTAAGCATCTTATCAAACAAATTACATTAGTGAATATCATCAATGAAATTAGTCTAAAAGTAAGTTCACATTGTAAGAATAATTGTCTTTTGACTAGTAGGAAAATGACAAGACTCCACACTTTTGAAGATAATAGAATATTATTCAATACAGGCATAAATTATATGTTAGATATATCTAAATACAATACAGTAATATTACAAACCATATTTAAATAAGGATATGCGACTGCATTTCAGACAGTCTTAAATTCATTATGCCAAGTAGGTAATGGGCAAAATTATTATCAACCCTTTCTTAATGAAATAAATTCCATTACCCAAATCAGTTTTCACATTTTGGGGCTAGATGGCTAGTAATTAACTAGCTTCTTTAATTTGAAAATGGTGAAACCAAAATGGTATAAGCTCAATCTGATTAAAACCCGATCTAAAATTTTACTCTCGCATACTCGCTAATTTAGATCTGGCATTTTCCAAACGAAGGTCATGTTTAGGTGACCTTTTCTCATCATAATATTCATGACGAAATTGTTATGATACGTAACTTGTTTACATCGTCTACGTCGCGCAATTTGAAATGAGCCGCCCAATCGTAGACTGTGAATAATACTGCTGTTAAATAAGCATGCAAACCTTGGTCTAAAAATAGAAATTACGAAATCAAAATGCATTTAATAGTGTTTTCGTCTAGATGAAAGCTATGCATTGATTGGTTGACACAAAGTTCATCTCGATGTGACCTTCCACGGAGAAAGTAGAGTCGGTACGACGACGCTCTACAGGGTTTCTGTTTACGGAGAGTGGTACAAGCTTAAAGCCAATCAAGTACATTCTGAAAAATCTTACTTATCAAGAGCTTTGGCACACTCATGAAGTCCTCGTGCTAAACCATCATGAATAAAGGCAGTTTTAAGTACTTCTTGAAGGGCGGTCATAACATCCATGGATCCACCCGCCCCAGTGGAAGTGTCATCTCTGAAATAGAAATAAAAAAAATGAAGAAAACAATGAAAAAATTATTTTATTCACTTTTACTAATCATTAATGATTAAAATCAAGACTTATGTGTAGATGATACTGTAAGTCATCATAGGTGGACAATCATTGGAGACCTGAAAAAATGAGCTTTTCCGATTGAATTTGAGTTAAAGGGGCAATTCTCTTGTACTTAGGTAATATTGGAGTGAAAGAGCCACTAATTGAAATTTGTAGGTATTTCTTTTGAAAGCCAGGAAAATTATTCATAACAAAGGGTTACTCCAATGATATTCTGACCAAGTTAATCGGTAAATTTTATCACTACAATATCAAAACAAAATATGAAATTTGTATCCAAATTTTAAATCAGATGAAAAGATACAACATAAAATGTGCACATAAATACTATCATACACTCGCCTACAAACTATTTAAGATGTTTATGTGAGAAAAATTGATTGTATAGCAATTGTATCATGAAAATATTTACTTTGAACATGAATTTTCTTTTTTTTTTAATTGATAAAACATCATAGCTAGACAGCATCAGAGACCTTAGCGAAGTTGAACTTGAAGTTGCTTACATTGCAATATCACAATTTACATGCTTTCAGTACCACAAAAGTTAGGTCACTAACAAATAATATTAATAAACCATTGTAGATCTCTTTAGATGAACATTTCATGTTTTTCCATCAAGACAATCTTTGCAACGAAAGGCTTGAGTAACTGAAGTCATCAGTATGTTTCATCTTAAAAAAAATATACATTTATTCCAACTATATAACTGAACACTCAGACAAACTATGTATGTGACAATTGACGAGGACAATGCTTCATTCTTGTGTACAAGTTTTCTGAATCGGTGAAGTTTACAAGTTGAAACACTCATGTTCTTAGACATCCGTAACTCTAGCCTTCCCTTGCAACGATTGTCTTCAGTTGGGGAACTTCCATAACTCCAGACCCATTCCGCTTTACAACTACAAGCCTTACTCCTTACATTAACCATGTGCCAAAATCTGCCAAATCATAAGCAGGCAATAAAATAAACCATATAAATGCAGAAAAAAACTTAACAGCAAGGCTCTATGAAACTAGGGTCAAAGATAAGGTAAGTTGTGTCCTTGAATTGATACACATGGTGAAGATAAGAAAAAATAAACCGGTGTCACACGATGGTCCACATGTCAACATCACATGTCAAAATTAAGTGAAGCAAGTCAATACGATTTATTCACTTATGCAACATCGTTTAAATGTATAAAAAGTAATGTCAATAATAACAGAGGAGAATTAGAAGCTTTTAAATTCTATGAACAGCGAAATTATAAAATGAAAAACATGATCTTACCCTTCCGTATCCGAACCAGCCATGTCGAGAAACGGACGTCCTTCTGAAAAATAAACGAAGGATTCGTTAAAATATTGATGTTTCTTTAAATAAATACATATAAATAGCAAAAAATCGAAGAGTAAAAGCAAGATTACAGAAGATTCATGTCCATCAACTTACAATGATGTTCCACTTGGGAAATTCCGCGTAGAAAGGAAGCGGAAACGTTAAGCAAGGTGCTTGTTGACATATATCATTGAGAGAACATGTTCCTATTATTTGACCGAAAAGTCGAGCTCGTATGGGAGTATCGGTAGTTGCGTTTTGTACATAGAACGCGGTAGTAGTTAGTATTAATTTTCAAACACATGGTATCAAACATTTCTAATCCAATTTATGGAATTTTTATGAATTTTCTCATTTACATTAGAGTGCAAAGGGCCCCATACACGTTAAAAAAGTCGTCAAGATTTTGTATCAAAATTTTGATCAAAATTTGATCGAGTGTAGGGTATTTTGATGTCAAAAATTTGATGACAAATTTTTGATACAAAATTTTGACATATCAAATCACTTTGATATTTTTTTAAGAGTCGTCAAAATTTTGATGTGTGTGTGGGTTAAAACCAGTCCTCCGACCATTAATTGCATAGAAGCTTTGGTGAGAGAAATGTATACTTTAGACTTCTGATTCAAATTGGCAACGATCTATGAGTTCTCAAAGGTCGCGCATACTATTATCCATTGGTCACCATATTGTTTCACTATTTCCTTCAAACAAAAAAGTCAATGTCTGACCATATTAAACTATGATTATACTATTCTGAGTTTTAGGCTAAACCCAGTTATAAATTAAACGCACGTCAGTTTGCTTAATACATCCGAGCCTCCCCTTAGGCATAGTGGCAATGATGGAGTCCTTGGTTGGGGTGGTTAGGGAGGGGTATCAACAACCCTTACCAACAGCCAGTTGACTACATTAATTGTATATAATATGGCTTAAGCGGACTCAAAAAGCTGTACAACGCATACAGGTCTGAAACATGGATCATTCGGTACTCACCGACGATGTTTTTTCGCAGCTTAACCTCGGACATCGTATAGTTTGAAAGTATAGTTCTATTAAACATGATTCCAGAAATAAAATTAAAATTTATTGAAAATGTTTCTGTGGAAATATAACGTTAAGTAACTTAACATACTTCTTCTAAATGATATGAAAATGAAATTTAAAATCAATAGAAGATCACAGAGGTGTTCAGAGAATGGAATATTAATGTGCGCGTATATATTTTATTAGCCCCATTTTATTCTCAAATACAAATAGATATATATTTTATTTCAGACATCATTAGACGATGAAAACTACTAGAAGGTATTTAACATGTATCTAAAATCACGGGTTTTAGATAACACACAGACCGCTGAAATTGCTTTTAGAGACGAAATTTAAAGAGGTTCGTCTCAAGTCGAAAAGTGCAGAATTGTAATGCAAAGAATTTCCCCGTCTAATGACCCAATCACATACTAGTAACTATTCACACAATAAAGATGAAGTCTTTAGAATCCCTACTTCACTCCCGGGACAGTGCACGAGGATAACAGATGGAAAGAGTCGTACATTTTGTACATTTCAGCTCCCCCGACACTACAAAGAGACTTCATATAGGAATTGTTTTCGCCCTGGAAGTAGCTGGACTCGAGCCGTGGCTAAAGTTGGATAACCCAGGGATATTGACAGGGAATTTACCATCAAAATGCCCCCCATGGGGAGGGCATTATACCATTGGTTTGCTGAGCTCAAAGCTTAAGTCCCGCTAATCCTCGGGATGGGGTACAGGTGACAAAACTGGTACAAAATTACAATCAGCTTAAATTGTGCGGGGTTTATCTATTAAAAATAATATTAAATTGTGCAGGATTTTATTTATGTCGCACTAAACAGACCAAAATCCTGGATGTATAAAAATTAAGAGAGATTTAGTTATTAGCACTTTGTAAGATAACGGTTTTGTGATGACTTCTCTTCAGCCCTGCGTTCAGTTACCGCGAACGTTACAAAACGTTCCGTAACGATACATTCGGAACTCCTCGGCCATTCGCTGCTTGTATTGTATTGTATTGTATTGTTAAAGTAAACAAATATATGATCGTTTAGGCATTAAGTGATGTTTCGTTTTTAGTCCGTAAATTTTGAAACATCACTCATTGCCTTAACGATCTCAGGTTATTCCCAGCGAATGGCCGAGGAGTTCCGAATGTATCGTTATGTAACGTTCTGTAACGTTTTGTGTAATTGAACACGCTACTGTACATGTTTGTATGTATACAATTACAACACATATACTTCTAGACATGTTATAAGAATTTGGAAAAAAGATTATCACATTAATTAATAAATTTATTATAAAAAAGTGCATTTGTACATTGTAATTCGTATTTGATAATTTATCAATTAAATACATATATGATCCAACTAACTGAACTATTGAATTGCTGTTATAGTTCATTCCAAAGCGTTTGTGTAATTGTTCATGTTTATAGTCACATTGTTTACATAAACGAGCCATACAAAAACAAAAATCCCGTGCGTCCGGATTATGAAGTCTGAACAAAGTCAGTCATGGGGAACTGTGTACTGTATTGTGTAAACTATTGAATTGGTTGGTTAATTTTACAATGTGAATGACTCTTATAAAAGGTGTTAGAATATTGACTGCCATGATGTATGGAGAAAATATTTGTATTGAAGAATATAACCATGGAATATTTTTATAAATTTATCAGGTAAATTGACATTTAATGATTAAATGTATGCCCCATCCCTTGAAGCGTTGCAAAATAAACTTACTTGGCTGTTTCGCGTTGATCTGTGCTGGTGCGCTAATATTCACGTATGTTTTTGGCTTCGAACTTCAGATGCACTGATATTCACGTATGTTTTTGGCTTCGATCTTTCAATGATGAAAGGAACTTCAGATGCACTGATATTCACGTATGTTTTTGGCTTCGATCTTTCAATGATGAAAGGAACTTCAGATGCACTGATATTCACGTATGTTTTTGGCTTCGAACGTCAGATGCGCTGATATTCACGTATGTTTTTGGCTTCGATCTTTCAAATTTAATATTGATAGGATCTTTTGATCGCGAGTTAGTGATTGAATTAGTCAAAACCTCTCAAGGCGCACTGTTTTAATTGTTGACCAAGTGTAAATTAATAGTGTCGTTTATATTTTCAACACCCGAGGAATGATTGCATCTGGCATAGCTTCTAATTGATTCTTGGTCTGAATCTCCTCATTCTGAAACAATGAGATGTAGGAGCAGTAGTCCAGTGGTAGGACGCGCGCTTAGGACAAGGTCCTGGGTTCGAATCCCACTAGGAGCACTGCTAATTTCATTGAGCAAGAAATTCACCTGCGTTTGTTTCACTCCACCCAGATGTAAATGGGTAACTGCGGCTGCTCTATTAAGCGGAGTAAAAAGACTCCCCAGGGAGATGGATAGATAGATACCAGTAGCCCAATGTCCAGGGGTAATAGCTGAAAAGTCGGTGAACGTGCGTAAGCATGAACTCGGACTATAAAATGCCACCACATCTTTATTCTTAGATGTTCTTTCTGTTAACTTGGTTTAATTTTTGTATTAAAGTGCTTCACATTGGTCTTAAAAATGGAAGCTCAGCCGACCTACTAATTTTTCGTAGAGAGACTAGACATAGTTTTTTAAAATCAGTAAAAATCATATACATTTGTACATTCGTCAATGGGTGAAATTTGTGTGAATTAATGTAGATATATGAAGTGGAATGGTAGTTGAATGCATTCATGATCAAATTCCACATATTTGTGTCGCCTGGGAATCAAGTTTCATGATCCTTCGTTTAAATGTCATGGCTTTCGATTAAGCTATCCAGGCGGACCCGTCCAGTTGGAACTTATGGATCCAACAAACCACGTGTTTATGTAATTCGTCACATTTGGCTCTATACTCTGTATAAACTATCTTTTAGAATAGATACAGTTACAGTAAAGTACCGCTATTAAGCAAAACCAATGGTCTTAATAGCAAAAGGGTCTTATTTTAGAGACCCTTTTGTTTACAAATTAAGCATTTGGGTCTTAAAAATCGTCAAAAATCGCACGAATTTGATATAGCAAAAGTGGTATTAATAGCGGAACTTTACTATACCACGGATATTTTCTATATTATGCAGGATTGCATAAATTTGCTTTACTGGTGGTATAATCTGGGTTTCTAGGAAAATTAGGAAAACTCATGTTATTAGATCAGTGAATGTCGGCGGGCGGGCATTCGCAAACAATTCTTCTATGCGCAACTTCTACGTTTCTTTACAAATTTCAAACAAAGTTTCACATAAGTATTGTCCTGGTGTGTATCACTTGGAATTTTCATTCCGCTAATGATTCCGTAGACTGACGATCAACCCTCGGATCATTCGGAAAACCACTCGGGTGATTCCGTAAACTGACGCAGTAACGCAGTCATTCGGAACATCCTCGGCCATTCGCTACGAATATTATTCATTCATGAAAGGTCGAGGGTGTTCCGAATGTAACGCAGTAATCGCCGATCAAAGGGCATGTAATCCAGACTACGCAAATCTTTACAGAATTAGTTCCCTTTTCGTAGTACATATAAGAAAAGTGTTCCGTTATTGAAATAAACAGGCAGACAAAACTTTTTGCCTTCAACTCTGCGTTTTAAATGTGCTTATTGAATCAACCATTTCATCAGTCTTTCATTGAAAAAACAACTTATCATCTAAAGTCTTTATTCAGACATTGCTAGAATTTAACACTGGCAATGTTTTGACGACATTTAATGCTGAAGATATTTTTTCTTATATTATTTCAGAAATAAAACAACAGTGTGTGAGCAGATCATTTCTAGATGATAACCATATATTTTAAATTGTTGTTTGGTCATCAGTGAGAAGCTAAGTACAGTTTTTTATATACATTTTTTCACTTTTTTCACTTTTTAAGCTTTATTGCGACCCAGATTATATTGGTGACTGTGTTTTATGTTTTTTTCATCTTTTTATCAATCAGTCAAGTTTACTAAACTATTATTGCTGTAATTCACGAGTAAATATACTAATGTATAAAGTTTTAGTGTCATTCATGACGTAAAATTTCAAAAATACTATACGATAATTTCGTTTCTAGCCTATGTATGGCGCAAATACTTGCTTTATCACACACACCGGTATTATGAAATTAATTAGTGAACTAAAACATATAATTGTAGTGATACTCACTTTCTTATGTGTTGAATGATTCATAATTTATAATCATAAGATAAGCATTTTATCTAACTAATACAAAATATTAATTTAGAATATTAAAATATGCAACCGGTAATGTATGTATTTTGTAATATTTTGATTTGGTTTTTTTTCTAATTTGAGGAGAGAGATAACAAATTTAGCTTCTAAAGCTATCTTCTCAATCCTCTCTATTGCAACATTTGACTATTACTGTATATATGTATTAATGTTTGTATTTACCTAAAATAAATTTTGTTTAAACCAATACAAAATATATTTACAAAGTGGTCGTTGATCTTTTTAGCACTGTCAATAAAAACAACATAACTTGGGTGATTACAATGTATTTCTTTCTTTGTCGCTGTATGACATATATAAATACGAGGTTAGTACACAGCCAACCCAAAACTACATAATTGTACAAAGTGGTTATTTCTTTCTATGCTGCTACATGGGACATTTAACCACATGCAAAGTATTCCATCGACTTATAAACAAAATAACTAAAGTTGTTATTTCTTTCTTTGTCACAGTATGACACATATACTCACTTTGTATTTTATTCACCAAAAACAACATAGCGTATATAGCTACATCTTTCATATTCGTTGTATGACAAATATTACCAATATGTGAGTGTTTTATCCACCAAAAACAGCATATCTTTAGTGGTTATTTCTTTCTTTGTCGCTGTATGGCACATATAACCGCAAGGTTAGTAATAATTAATCCACAACAACGTACCTTTGGTAGTTATTGTTTTCTTTGTCGCTGTATGACACATATAACCACAAGGTTAGTACACAATCAACCCACAACAACGTAACTTTTGGTAGTTATTGTTTTCTTTGTCGCTGTATGATACACATAACCGCAAGGTTAGTACAAATCAACCTAAAACAACGTAACTTTGGTAGTTATTGTTTTCTTTGTCGCTGTATGACACATATAACCACAAGGTTAGTAATAATCAACCCACAACAACGTAACTTTGGTAGTTATTGTTTTCTTTGTCGCCGTATGACACATATATTCACAAGGTTAGTACACAATCAACCTAAAACAACGTCACTTTGGTAGTTATTGTTGTCTTTGTCGCTGTATGACACATAAAACCACAAGGTTAGTACACAATCAACCCTAAACAACGTATCTTTGGTAGTTATTGTTTTCTTTGTCACTGTATGACACATATAACCACAAAATTAGTACACAATCAACCCACAACAACGTAACTTTGGTAGTTATTGTTTTCTTTGTCACTGTATGACACATATATTTACAAGGTTAGTACACAATCAACCCACAACAACGTAACTTTGGTAGTTATTGTTTTCTTTGTCGCTGTATGACACATATAACCACAAGATTAGTACACAATCAACCTAAAACAACGTACCTTAAGTGATTATTTCTTTCTTTGTCGCTGTATGACACATATAACCACAAGGTTAGTACACAATCAACCCACAACAACGTACCTTTGGTAGTTATTGTTTTCTTTGTCGCTGTATGACACATATAACTGCAAGGTTAGTACAAATCAACATAAAACAACGCACCTTAAGTGATTCTTTCTTTCTTTGTCGCTGTATGACACATATTACCATAAGGTTAGTACACAGTCAATCCAAAACAGCGTACATTAAGTGATTCTTTCTTTCTTTGTCTCTGTATGACACATATATCCACATAGTAAATAGTTTTTTACGACGCTATACTTTTACATGACACTTATAACCATTATACATTTATTGCGTCAACTCAAAACTACATATATGAACTAATTATTCTCTCTTTGTCGCTGTACGACACATATCCATCATGTATTTTTACTACCCAAAAAAATAAAATTCTCTTGTGATTATTTCTTTCTTTGTCTCTTAATGATGACACGTATAACCACAAGGTAAGTACGAAAGTAACCTAAAACAACGACAAAAATTGGTCACCAAGTATTCAAAAAATGTTGACTAATGTGGGTAACCACTATTTTGTGTTTAAAATATAAAGATTGCATTTTAACAATAATTTGTGTTTAGTACGAACAAGTTATACCCTTTTATCAAAAGTGATCATATTGCACTTTTCTTTATGTGGAATAAGTCCATGCATGTTATGAATAATCTTAGTATATGCACTGTGGTTAAATTAAGTACTTAGTTTTTCAACATCATATAAATTTCATGTAAATACAATGTATATTATTTAGTAATGCTATATTTTTACGACAGATTTTATTGTGATCTTCTTTTTGACACAGGATACATAGATAACGAGTGTTTAGGTGATCTAATTAAATATACCACGAAAAAACATCTAATACACTACTACACTGATTTTAGTTTTTATTTTGGTATATTTTCTGTAAATTGTTATTTTCTGAGTGCTTAATATTATTTTTTTTGTAAAGACCTTTGAATGCTGGTTACTCTCAGTAGCGTGTTTATCAGATTCATTTTATTTAGTGGTTGTTGATAGAAAATATTATTTCATTACAGTTTTGTTTCTATTTTTGTCTTTTGCGGAATTTGAATATCATATTTTGAATATTATTTTAAATATTTGAGTTGGATAAGGGTAATATTACTTTGTTTACACTTTTTTGTATCTATTTTTTACTGTCTCTTTTTAAAGTAGGTAATAATAGACTCTAGGACTATGTCGGTATGGAGATGGATTGTCTTGGTATGGAGACTATCGTCTTCATTCTTGACAATTAGTTGATGATGGGTCTTCATTCTTTTAATGGTCCCTTTTCATTTCACTAATACTTTTATTTTTATTTTAATAGTTTTTCTTTGATTTTCATTTAAATTTTTATTATGCTGATTTTAATTTTTTTAAAAATATTTTTCTATTTTGTTAATTTGTTTTGATTTTTTATTTAACTGATTTTTTCACATTTTTTTAAATATTTTAATTAGATTTCCCCAGACTCTAAGATTATGTCGGAAAGGAGATGGATATTCCTGGTATGGGGGCTATCGTCTTCATTCTTGACAATTAGTTCATGATGAGTCTTCATGTTTTTAATGTTTCATTTTTATAGTTTCTTGATAAGTCATTGTTTTCTTTTTTTCTTTTTTATAGGCCTATTTGAAGATATCAACATTTTTGTTTTGTTATTTTAATTACATTTTTTAATAGTTTTTATATATTTGTAATTACTGTATTTTTAGAATACATGTGTACGTTGCTTTTTATCTCTACAATTTTAGTGAGTTTATTTTGTATTGATGCAGGTTTACCTTAAGGTATCAACAAAGTTATTTTTGCTTTTGTTATTCATCATCGGTTAGGAAGATTTTTGGTTTTATACATATATAAATACTTTTATTAATAATAAAACGTTATATTGTTATTTATCTTTAATATTTTGGAAGAGAGTAACTTACATTATCTTCTTCATAAGTTACATATTAAAGTCTAACTCAATTTTTTGTATTTTTTGACGACGGGAATTTACATTTATTTGTTAATGTAATGTACATTACATACGCATAAAATATTTTACATGTTTGCCTTTTAATTATTCTCCATTGCGTTTTTTATGAAATATCTTGATAAAAGGTATTGTGTATATAACTTAGCGAAACCATTTTCATAAATTTTAAATGATTAAAAACAACTTTAGGCAATTCTATTGCAGAGACATCATTATAAATACTTAATATAGGACAAGTAACATAGGAAATTCTACTGTTCAATTTATTCTTTGTCGCTGTGATTATTTCTTCCTTTGTCTTAGTATGACACATATATATTAATTTTGAATTTTATCCACCAAAAGCAATTGCGTTTGTAGCTACTTCTTGAATTTTCGTTTTATGACACAAAAAACTAATATGTGAGTGCTTTATGCACCCAAAACAGCATACTTTCAGTGATTATTTCTTTCTTTGTCGCTGTATGACACATATAACCAAAAGGTAATTAGTACACAATTAACCAAACACAACGTATCTTTAGTGATTATTTCTTTCTTTGTCGCTGTATGACACATATAACCACAAGGTAATTAGTACACAATTAACCAAACAACAACGTATCTTTAGTGATTATTTCTTTCTTTGTCGCTGTATGACACATATAACCACAAGGTAATTAGTACACAATTAACCAAACACAACGTATCTTTAGTGATTATTTCTTTCTTTGTCGATGTATGGCACATATAACCACAAGGTAATTAGTACACAGTCAACCCAAGACAAAGTACCTTTAATGATTATTTCTTTCTTTGTCGATGTATGACTCATACAACTACAAGGTTAGTACAAAATCAATCCAAATCAACGTACCTTAAGTGATTACTCGTTTTGTCGCTGTTTTGATACATATGGATATATACCCCGTAGTAAATAATTATCATGACACGATACATTTAAATGACACAAAAATTATAGTTCCAATTCATCAACTCAAAACAACAGATATGTACTAATTATTTCTTTCTTTGTCGCTGTACGACACATATCCATTACGTAATTTTTATCACCCCAACACAACGTTCCTCATGTGATTATTTCTTTCTTGTCTCTTAGTTATACAACACATATAACCACAAGGTAAGTATGACACTAACCTAAAACCACGACAAAATTGGTCACAGAGTTACAGGAAATGTTGACATATGTGGGTTACCTTTATTTTGTGTTAGAAACATTAAGATTGCATGTTAACAATAATTTGGGTTTAATATGAAATTGCGCCATGCTATACCCTTTTATCAAAAGTGATCATATTGCACTTTTCTTTATGTGGAATAAGTCCATGCATGTTTTGAATAATCTTAGTACATGCACTGTGGAAAAAATAAGTACTTAGTTTTTCAACAACATATTAATTTCATGTAAATTTATTACTTAGCATTGCTATATCTTTACTACAAACTTAATTGTGATCTTCTTTTCGACACATGCTACATAGATAATGAGTGTCTAGGTATTTATTAAATATACCATGAAAACCCATCTTATACACTGCTACACTGATTTTTGTTTTGTTTTAGTATATTTCCTGTGAATTGTTATTTTTTAAGTTCTTAATATTATTTTATTTTTTTTGTAAAGATCTTTGAATGCTTGATACTCTCGCAATCTAATACACTACTGCACTGATTTTTATCTTAGTATATTTCCTGTAAATTGTTTTTTTAAATACTTAATGTTATTTTATTTTTTGAAAGACCTTTGAATGCTGGATACTCTCAGTCTCGTGTTTATCTGATTCATTTTATTTTGAGGTTGTTGATAAAAAATATTATTTAATCACTGTTTTGTTCTATTTTTGTCTTTCCCCGATTTTGGACATCATATTTTGAATATTTTTTTTTTAATATTTGAGTTGGATAAGATTTATATTACTTTGTTTACTTTTTTGCCTCTATTTTTTCACTCTCTATTGTTTTTTTAATTAGGTTTTATAAGACTCTAGGACTATGTCGGTATGGAGATGGATTGTCTTGGTATGGAGACTATCATCTTCATTCTTGACAATTAGTTGATGATGGGTCTTCATTCTTTTAATGGTCCCTTTTCATTTCACTAATACTTTTATTTTTATTTTAATAGTTTTTCTTTGATTTTCATTTAAATTTTTATTATGCTGATTTTAATTTTTTTTTAAATATTTTTCTATTTTGTTAATTTGTTTTGATTTTTTTATTTAACTGATTTTTTCACATTTTTTAAAATATTTTAATTAGATTTCCCCAGACTCTAAGATTATGTCGGAAAGGAGATGGATATTCCTGGTATGGGGGCTATCGTCTTCATTCTTGACAATTAGTTCATGATGAGTCTTCATGCTTTTAATGTTTCATTTTTATAGTTTCTTGATAAGTCATTGTTTTCTTTTTTTCTTTTTTTATAGGCCTATTTGAAGATATCAACGATTTTGTTTTGTTATTTTAATTACATTTTTTAATAGTTTTTATATATTTGTAATTACTGTATTTTTAGAATACATGTGTACGTTGCTTTTTATCTCTACAATTTTAGTGAGTTTATTTTGTACTGATGCAGGTTTACCTTAAGGTATCAACAAAGTTATTTTTTGCTTTTGTTATTCATCATCGGTTAGGAAGATTTTTGGTTTTATACATATATAAATAATTTTATTATTAATAAAACGTTATATTGTTATTTATCTTTAATATTTTGGAAGAGAGTAACTTACATTATCTTCTTCATAAGTTACATATTAAAGTCTAACTCAATTTTTTGTATTTTTTGACGACGCGAATTTAAATTTATTTGTTAATGTAATGTACATTACATACGCATAAAATATTTTACATGTTTGCCTTTAAATTATTCTCCATTGCGTTTTTATGAAATATCTTGATAAAAGGTATTGTGTATTTAACTAAGCGAAACCATTTTCATAAATTTTAAATGATTAAAAACAACTTTAGGCAATTCTATTGCAGAGACATCATTATAAATACTTAATATAGGACAAGTAACATAGGAAATTCTACTGTTCAATTTATTCTTTGTCGCTGTGATTATTTCTTTCTTTGTCGTAGTATGACACATATATTCACTTTGAATTTTATCCACCAAAAGCAATTGCGTTTGTAGCTACTTCTTGAATTTTCGTTTTATGACACAAAAAACCAATATGTGAGTGCTTTATCCACCCAAAACAGCATACTTTCAGTGATTATTTCTTTCTTTGTCGCTGTATGAAACATATAACCAAAAGGTAATTAGTACACAATTAACCAAACACAACGTATCTTTAGTGATTATTTCTTTCTTTGTCGATGTATGGCACATATAACCACAAGGGAATTAGTACACAATTAACAAAACACAACGTACCTTTAGTGGTCATTTCTTTCTTTGTCGATGTATGGCACATATAACCACAAGGTAATTAGTACACAGTCAACCCAAGACAAAGTACCTTTAATGATTATTTCTTTCTTTGTCGATGTATGACTCATACAACCACAAGGTTAGTACAAAATCAATCCAAATCAACGTACCTTAAGTGATTACTCGTTTTGTCGCTGTTTTGATACATATGGATATATACCCCGTAGTAAATAATTATCACGACACGATACATTTAAATGACACAAAAATTATAGTTCCAATTCATCAACTCAAAACAACAGATATGTACTGATTATTTCTTTCTTTGTCGCTGTACGACACATATCCATTACGTAATTTTTATCACCCCAACACAACGTTCCTCCTGTGATTATTTCTTTCTTGTCTCTTAGTTATACAACACATATAACCACAAGGTAAGTATGACACTAACCTAAAACCACGACAAAATTGTTCACAGAGTTACAGGAAATGTTGACATATGTGGGTTACCTTTATTTTGTGTTAGAAACATTAAGATTGCATGTTAACAATAATTTGGGTTTAATATGAAATTGCGCCATGCTATACCCTTTTATCAAAAGTGATCATATTGCACTTTTCTTTATGTGGAATAAGTCCATGCATGTTTTGAATAATCTTAGTACATGCACTGTGGAAAAAATAAGTACTTAGTTTTTCAACAACATATTAATTTCATGTAAATTTATTACTTAGCATTGCAATATTTTTACTACAGACTTAATTGTGATCTTCTTTTTGACACATGATACATAGATTATGAGTGTCTATGTGATCTAATTAAATATATCTAAAAAACATCTACTACACTGCTACACTGATTTTTGTTTTGTTTTAGTATATTTCCTGTAAATTGTTATTTTCTGAGTGCTTAATATCATTTTATTTTTTGGAAAGACCTTTGAATGCTGGATACTCTCAGTCTCGTGTTTATCAGATTCATTTTATTTTGAGATTGATGATAAAAACTATTATTTCATTACTGTTTTATTTCAATTTTTGTCTTTCGCGGATTTTGGATATCATACTTTGAATATTTTTTTTTTAATTTTTGAGTTGGATAAGATTTATATTAATTTGTTTACACTTTTTTGCATCTATTTTTTCACTCTCTAATGTTTTTTAATTAGGTTTTATAAGACTCTAGGACTATGTCTTAAAGGAGATGGATTGTCTCGGTATGGAGACTATCGTCTTCATTCTTGACAATTAGTTGATGATGGGTCTTCATTCTTTTAATGGTCCCTTTTCATTTCACTAATACCTTTATTTTTCTTTAAATATTTTTTCTTTGATTTTCATTTAAATTTTTATTATGCTGATTTTAAATTTTTTAAATATTTTTCTATTTTGTTGATTTTTTTTTTGATTTTTTTATTTAACTGATTTTTTCACATTTTTTAAAAATATTTTAATTAGATTTCCCCAGACTCTAAGATTATGTCGGAAAGGAGATGGATATTCTCGGTATGGGGGCTATCGTCTTCATTCTTGACAATTAGTTCATGATGAGTCTTCATGCTTTTAATGTTTCATTTTCATAGTTTCTTGGTAATTTTTAAATTCTTATTGTTGTATTTATCTTTTTTATTTTATAGGCTGATTTAAAGATATCAACATTTTTTTTGTATTGTTCTTCTTAAGTTTAATTATAGTTGTTATATATAAGTAGTTACTGTATTTTTAGAATTACGTTGCTTTTTTATCTCTACAACGTTAGTGAGATTATTTATCATTTAAAGTTTCTTTTGTTTTCGTATCGTAATCATCAATTTTTTTTTAATGTTTCATTCATTTTATCATGGTTAAGATGATTTTGTTATACGCATATATATATATATAATTTGAATATCTTTTAAAATATTATATTGTATTTTTCTATTTTAATAGAGAGTATCTTACATTATCTTCCTTATAAGATACACACCAAAGTCTTTTAGCTTTTTGACTGCACGAATTTACATTTTTTTGTATATTTTTCTACATTACATACATGTAAAATATTTAATTATTCTTCATTGCGTTTTTATTAATATCTCGATAAAGGGTGTTGCGTATAACTTAGCGAAAACATTTTCATTAACTTGAAATCATAAAAAAATAATAATATTTATTTTGGCATTGTGAATACATAGCATAATTACAAAACATATATCACAGCATGTAATAAATTTTTATGACAAACACACCAACACCGGGGATAGCAGAAAAAGGGCAAGCCCTTATTTCCATTGTGGCCTCCTATGTGGTGTTGGTGGGGTGACATAGAGAAGCAATAATAAAATAATAATGACATAAAATATTATTTATACCAATACAATGAATAAAAGATTATAAGACTTTTTATAACAGGTAGTTGAATATAGATGTTAAATATATACACCAGATAGATGTTATACTGTATCACAAAATTAATCAAAGAAATTTTAAAGTATCACGGTTAGGTCGATAATCACAATGCCATTCTTTTGCGGAGGCATCAATATAAATATTCAATTTTGACATGTCACATAGGAAATTCTACTGTTTATTTCATTCTTTGTCGCTGTATGACACATATAACCACGTAGTAAATATTTTATCATGACACGATACTTTCAAATAGCACTTTTAACCATAATACTTTAAATTTATCTACTCAAAACTACATATATGTACTGATTATTTCTTTCTTTGTCTCTGTACGACTCATAACATTATGTAATTTTCATCACCCACAAACAACGTTCCTCTTGTGATTTTTTCTTTCTTTCCTTTTAAATGATGCAACACGTATAACCACAAGGTAAGTATGAAACTAACCTAAAACCACGACAAAAATTGGTCACAGAGTTACAGGAAATGTTGACATATGTGGGTTAACACTATTTTGTGTTAGAAACATTAAGATTGCATGTTAACAATAATTTGGGTTTAATACGAAATTGCGACAAGTTATACCCTTTTATCAAAAGTGATCATATTGCACTTTTCTTTATGTAGAATAAGTTCATGCACGTTTTTGATAATCTTAGTACATGTACTGTGGTTAAATAAAGTACAGTGTGCTAAGTTTTTCAACATCATATAAATTTCATGAAAATATCTTATTTAGCATTGCTATATTTTTACTACAGACTTTATTGTGATCTTCTTTTTTGACACATGATACATAGATTATGAGTGTCTATGTGATCTAATTAAATACAAATGTATATCTAAAAAACATCTAATACACTGCTACACTGATTTTTGTTTTGTTTTAGTATATTTCCTGTAAATTGTTATTTTCTGAGTGCTTAATATTATTTTATTTTTTGGAAAGACCTTTGAATGCTGGATACTCTCAGTCTCGTGTTTATCAGATTCATTTTATTTTGAGGTTGATGATACAAACTATTATTTCATTACTGTTTTATTTCAATTTTTGTCTTTCGCGGATTTTGAATATCATCCTTTGAATATTTTTTTTTTAATTTTTGAGTTGGATAAGATTTATATTAATTTGTTTACACTTTTTTTAATCTATTTTTTTCACTCTCTATTGTTTTTTAATTAGGTTTTATAAGACTCTAGGACTATGTCTGAAAGGAGATGGATTGTCTCGGTATGGAGACTATCGTCTTCATTCTTGACAATTAGTTGATGATGGGTCTTCATTCTTTTAATGGTCCCTTTTCATTTCACTAATACTTTTATTTTTCTTTAAATATTTTTTCTTTGATTTTCATTTAAATTTTTATTATGCTGATTTTAATTTTTTTAAATATTTTTCTATTTTGTTGATTTGTTTTGATTTTTTTATTTAACTGATTTTTTCACATTTTTTAAAATATTTTAATTAGATTTCCCCAGACTCTAAGATTATGTCGGAAAGGAGATGGATATTCCTGGTATGGGGGCTATCGTCTTCATTCTTGACAATTAGTTCATGATGAGTCTTCATGCTTTTAATGTTTCATTTTCTTAGTTTCTTGGTAATTTTTAAATTCTTATTGTTGTATTTATCTTTTTTATTTTATAGGCTGATTTAAAGATATCAACATTTTTTTTTTGTATTGCTCTTCTTAAGTTTAATTATAGTTGTTATATATAAGTAGTTACTGTATTTTTAGAATTACGTTGCTTTTTATCTCTACAACTTTAGTGAGATTATTTATCTTTTTAATATTTTTTTTGTATTCCTATAGGTATCATCAAAGTTGTTTTTTTAATGTTTCATTCATTTTAGCATGGTTAAGATGATTTTTGTTATACGCATACATTGTATATAAATAATTTGAATAGCTTTTAAAATTGGTGTTTTTTTTATTTTTCATTTTAGAAGAGAGGATCTTACATTATCTTCTTCATAAGTTACATACCAAAATCTGTTAGCATTTTGACTGCACGAATTTATTTGCTTTTGCTACATTACATACACGTAAAATAATATTTTACATGTTCGCTTTTTAATTATTCTTCATTGCGTGTTTTTAAATATCTTGATAAAAGGGTATTTATCTTGGAATAGTGTATACATAGCATATTTTCAAAACATATATCACAGCATGTAGTAATTTCTTATGACAAGCATACCAACACCGGGAAATGCAAAAAACGGCAAGACCTTATTTCCATTGTGGTCCCTAAACATGTGTTAGTGTCGTGACATAGAGAGGCAATATTAAAATAGAATTGAAATAAATAAAATGATTATAAGACTTATTATAACAAGTAGTTGAATATAGATGTTAAATATATGCACTAGATAGATGTAATACTGTATCACAAAGTTAATCACAGAAATTTTAAAGTATCACAGTTTAGTTGATAATAACAATGCAAGTCTATTGCAGAGGCATCATTATAAATATTCAATTTGGGACAAGTCACATAAGAAATTATACTGTTTATTTCATTCTTTTTTGCTGTGTGACACCCATAGCCACATGGAAGGTATACAATCAACCCAATCAAAATTGTTCATTGCGACAATTTCTTCAATGTCCTTGTATGGGCAAAAACACTTACTATGCACGTTTTCATCAACCCAACACAACTGTTCATTCCTTTCTTTGTCGTTGTATGTAAATTAACTACTGCGTAATGTTTAATTGACTCGTTACAACACAGCTGTAGTGATACCTTCTGTCTTTGTCGCTGTATGACACATATACCTACTATATTAGTCATATCAACTCACAACAACACAGCTTTAGTGATACTTTCTGTCTTTGTCGCTGTATGACAAATATACCTACTATATTAGGCATATCAACTCACAACGACACAGCTTTAGTGATACTTTCTGACTTTGTCGCTGTATGACACATATACCTACTATATTAGTCATATCAACTCACAAACAACACAGCTTTAGTGATACTTTCTGACTTTGTCGCTGTATGACACATATAACTACTTAATTAGTCATATCAACACAAAAACAACACAGCTGTAGTGATACCTTCTGACTTTGTCGCTGTATGACACATATAACTACTTAATTAGTCATATCAACTAAAAAACAACACAGCTGTAGTGATACTTTCTGACTTTGTCGCTGTATGACACATATACCTACTATATTAGTCATATCAACTCACAACAACACAGCTGTAGTGATACTTTCTGACTTTGTCGCTGTATGACACATATACCTACTATATTAGTCATATCATCTCACAACAACACAGCTGTAGTGATACTTTCTGACTTTGTCGCTGTATGACACATATACCTACTATATTAGTCATATCATCTCACAACAACACAGCTGTAGTAATACTTTCTGACTTTGTCGCTGCATGACACATATACCTACTATATTAGTCATATCAACTCACAGCAACACAGCTGTAGTAATACTTTCTGACTTTGTCGCTGTATGACACATATATCTACTATATTAGTCATATCAACTCATAACAACACAGATGTACTTGTAAATGCTATGTAGCGATCATTCTTTTCCTTGTTACAGAATGACACTATACCCATGATGTAGTTGTTTATTTCAAACCAAAACATAAATACTGTATGGCCATGTATTTTGTCTCTGTGATTAATAGTAGGTTTCTTCCGAGATAAGTGCATTTATACCATTAATTTACAGATAAAAATAGAAATTGCTAGATTTAAACCATTATAGTCGTTAAATTTTTGGCGAAGTATAGGTAGATGGGATCGTCCTAAACGGTTATTGCGAACTTTTATAGTTTAATTATGTTTTGAATTTTGATTAAGCACTAATCTTTTAGTTTTGCTCTTCTACAGTACACAAATAAGTGATTAATACAGGTTAAGTAAGACACACAGATAACTTTAGATTAAGCTACATGTATTAAGATTCGTTAGGAAAGTTAAGATCTTCCTATTTCCATGGATTCTATTTTTATAACATGTTATATAAAATCCCTGCTATTTCTTACTGGCACTGTCATTCTCATATATGGAATTGATCCTTTATATATATTCAATATAAGGTATAATACAAATTTGGAATTGAATATCTCCTTTTTGTTTTGTTTCTTTTTATAAATTTTAAATGCGATATAACTAGTGCCTATTATTTTATCTATTTCATCGAGCTAGCGACCTGTGCATAATTCATGCTTCAAAGAGACAGTACTTACATCACAAGACATGACATGAGTTTAATCAACAAGGCAAGAAATGAAGGGTAGAACCACTACAACCTGGCGAAGACCTTTGGAGGCTGAATTGAAACAATTCCATCTTATCATCTATACAAGTATCCTAAACGAGACGAAACACCGAGCAAATTCAGAGCTAGAAGGGAGCTGATGGAAGTACTCTATGCATGCACAAAACCATGCGAAGAGGATTTATTTAGTAAGAAAATTCATGTTGTATGTCCACATTTATCATTCCAGAGTAGCATAATTGTGACTCCGTACGCAAAACCAAACATTGAATCAAAATGAGTGATTTCAGTACTTTGATTTTTAGCTCGATTAATCTTAAACTATGTTTCATACTGTGCAAAAATCAAGCACAGTTGGATAATTTCATTTTGCACGGAAAACACGAAGTAAGTTATAATCTTCATGCGAAATCATGCAATCATTGATCTTCGTTCGGTATTAAGATATGATATTGTCTCTGTTTAGCACTCACTGTCACTTGATTTATAGCTCTTGAGAATGGTGTTAATTAATGTTTATGGAAGTTAACAATTTTCGGATAAGCAATTCGGATAGAATACTGTGGAAGTACGTTTCGTCGACCTAGGAAAATAAATAAAAGTTATGTTAAGCCTAAATCTGGAAAAAGATTTCATTAAAAATCAAGTACATAATTTTATAACGTATAGTTCCAATAACTTTATGTGTGTTTACATTGTTGAAAGATGCCATCTTACACAAGTAAGGGAAATGATATGAATGCAGACGACAGACAAAACTAGACTCCAAAGCGACACAGTAAAAAATAGATTTTTTTCAGTTACATGAGGATAGGCAGTCATTTATTACAGTGATGTTTAATATATTGCTTTATTACCTTCTATAAAATCTTATTTCAACAAAAATTTATAGACCTCAATCTTAATTAGTTTTCATACATTTATGAGTAACAGCTCCCTATTTTTTATCATTACTAATTTCTAAACAACTTCTTAATCATTTAACATTTTTAATCATGGATTTTTTCGGCGTAGCTGACTTAGCTGACTTTTGGAATACCCAAATCTATTTATAAAATCTCATTCTATGCAAAATTTTCCATGGCAATGTAGGTGACCCCCCCCCCAATAAATAACAATACCAAATAAGGTCGCTAGAACTGGAAAGAAGGTTCAAATAAGAAATCTTCCAAATTGCTTACTTATACTTGTCACATAATTCTATGCCATTTGTCTTTTTAAATCACAAGAACAAGAAGCTTTCAGAACATATAAATTAAGTTCTAAAAATGAGAGTATGTTATCTTTTTTGTAGTTGATTTATAGAAGAATCGAAATGAGGTAACTAGAAAAATGAAACATCTATAGGTAGTTTGCGTTGAACCTGGACCTATATAAACCATAAATATCTATAAAATTATGAAATTATGAACTTTGCTTAAATTTTGCACTCAATCTTTTTTTCTAGGATTATGATTTTAGAATTTTTAACTGATGAATAAAAAACTTTCCCATTGGATGTAATTGCATTGCAAGTCTATGGAAAGTATGCTATGTAATTGAAGAAAATTCTATTTTTTTTTCATTTGAGAAGGTAAATGCTTTTTATGATCACATACAAATTTTAGTTTATTCCATCCAATAATTATTAAAGTATTTCATGATTTCAGGGGTCAAGGTCTAATACAAACTACCTATACACTCAATTCAATTTGGAGAGTATTAAGAAATCAATCTACCAAAACTCATGCAATACCGTCAGATTCATTATATATTCACAACTAGGGCTGCAACGGTTCACCGAACTACCGTGAAACTCGAACCGAAGGTGGCCGGTACGAGTGTACCGTACCGTGACCTAAAAATCCGAGTGAACCGCGGTCTTTTTAAATATTGTCTAACATATACTAGGACGAAAAAGAAACGCCGGGTACATAAAATATGCAACACATATGTCCGGCCGTGTTTCGCAAAACAAGAAGGGTCATCGTTAAAAGGGGGTATTTTTTCACATAATCAGCATCGGAAATCGATTGAAACTTCAACAGCTGGTTCCATACAGATGACATTTCATACAAAAATAAATATAATAATCCAATAATACAATTTATCCCTTAAAACAATCATTATAGGTTACCCGGCGTTTCTTTTTCGTCCTAGTATATATTCCTTTTGGTCATTAAGAACGAATTTTAAATCAAAATCTCATGTCAAGACGACGACAAACACAAGTTAACCAAATTAACACAAATTAAATAAATTAGTCGTGATAATGAGTACTTTAAGCCATTCGTATGTGTGTGTAAATCATATTAATTTTCTGTAGTAATCCTAAATTATTAACAAACAAACTGCCATGTACACCGGGTACATTAACCTTTTGTTTGATGACGAACATGTGTTTGTAATTTTTAATTGAAACTGATGTAAACAATTTAATATATGTGTCGGCATTTTTCACAGTTAGTCGATATTTGATAGCCTAACAATACAATGTCATAATTGCTATGTCTTATCGTGTAATCATAGACGCTTCTATAATTTAATTGTTACATTAAATAATTTTTAAAACAAGTGTGACCTAGTTTTTTAATTGTTGACTCTATACGCTAAATTATAGACAGGTTTTGAAAAGATACACAATCGACGATCGCAGGAAATAGAATTTTTAGACTAACGTAAAATTAACTATGACTCCCGTTATTTTATCATTTTATTTTTTTGAATATTCAAACATAACTTCTTCCGTTCGTATTATTTTTTTTATTCTGAAAAAAACCAACTATTTTTCAACGAATTTTCGTATTTTACCGATGCAAGTGTAATCAAAATGTCGTTAGCTAATCGTGAAAGGAATAAAAGTGTTACGTTGTGTATTGATATTGATGGATTAAAATGTGTTGGTGGTTTTAAGACGTGCAATTGTACGATTAACGCTTACAATTTAAAATCGCCCTAATTTTCGGCACATACGCCGAAACTCCCAACAAGTGAATCTTATTAAATCATAAACAGAACTTCAAAACTCAACAAAAGTAATTGTCTAAACAAACTTCATTGTCGTCATTTTACAACCTAATTATGTCTTAATTTAATATGTAATATATTTTCGCGACACGCTATCGCATATTAAACTGACACATTTTTTTAAATTTACATAAGTAATATAACAAGCTTATTAATTGTTCTTCCTAATATAAAAAAATGCTTCAGGAACCAACAAATTCAAACAAATGGTAACTGTTTTCGGGCACACGAAGTTGAAACAAATCTTCTAACAAATGACGTTTTTTGTTGATATTGACAATTGTAATGGTAAAATTATATGCATATTGCATATTTATGTAATTTATGAATTCAATTAAAAATTCTTATGATGCTATCATAGCTACACTGTATTTACCAAAACTATTGTATTATTGTGGTAATCATTGACAAACAGTTAAGATAACTACACCTGCTAGTATGCATGACTTTATGAAAATGTTCAGTTTGTTGTTTAATGAGTATTTCAAATAGGCAAAGAACAGACAAGATGTTTGTATAAACTTGTTAGCAAATTAAAATACTGTTATGGTTACTAGTTGATTAATTAAACACAATTATACCAAAGAATCTTTATTATAAATAATATTACCATACTGAACCTAGGTACGTATTGTGAACCTTAACTGCCGTACCTAGGTACGTACCGTACCGCGACTTGGCTCAAGGTACGCAGCCCTATTCACAACCATGCTCTGTTTAAATATTGTAACATGCTCTTAGTTAATGGTTACCTTATGCTGTAACCCATCCAACCACTAAGGTTGCAGTCTGTTGCTTAACTATGATATGTGTCCAACATTCTACTATCTGACTGTAGAAGTCTGCTTTCACTGTCAGACTGAAGAAATTGCATGCATATCAAATGTCTGTTATTCATGAGATCCTAAATGAGGAATGAAACAGAAGTTCACAAAAAGTGGTATGTATGATTGTTAAAATATTATTGAATTATCAATAATTGATAACAAATTATACATTTAATGATTTAAATAATTACTTTCTGATAAATGAGTAAGGCATTGGTCACTTAGTCAAGTTAATAAAACAAATAAATTGTTGTCTGTCCTTAAATAAGAGGGACAGACTTTCAATAAATTGCTCATTCAGTGCTTTTAGCGCTTTGATTATCAACCAGCTGCTACTATATTTTATTTTAAAAATCTATCTTACTTCTAAAACATCTGCAGATGATACTGTCAAGGTTGTTATAGCTCTCACAGGAATTACAACCTACACAGCAAGTCTTTAATAATGAAAAAAATCATACAGACAAAAGAAAAACCATTATAATTGACCAACTGCATTCTATGTTCAATAATAAAAACTAATATTTCCACTGCATACAAATTATTTTGCTATAAAAAATTTTCAGTAGTTTTATTCTATGCGATTTTATAGCTTATTTTTTTTAAGAAATTGAAAGTGCATTCTGTCTTTTCAATATTATTGTTTCATTTAGGGTTAACATTTATTTCAATACTTCTATTGAAGGTAGATATTGGTACTTCATCATGATAAACCATACTAATTAGTAACTCTAGATATATTACTTTTTAATCTATGCCGCTTTCATTCTGTGGCAGTTCTTGAATATTCATGTAGTTGGTATATAAATATCAGACTGTCAGCCAGTTCCTATGTTCCTATTTTCCTGGTTATGTTTTCAACAGTGTTCTTTACTCCTATAATCATGCTATATTTTGCTAATGGTTCATATATATTTTTTAAAAATTCAAATTTGAATTTGTTGAGTTAAGGTTTAACTTTTTTATTCCTGTAACAGTATAACCTCTGCTAATGGCACCTCTAACGAGTGGCAACCTCCGACGAGCGGCATGTTAGAATTCCCCCCTTTTGATTTTGTTCTATGTTTTAACTCTAACAAACGACTCCTCCCCTGAGTGGTAAACATCCGTTAAGATAAATTCCCTTTGTTCATAATTTACCTCTGTACAGCGACACTAAGTCTAGCAAGGTTTATATCAATTGTTGATAATTATCTAAGACCTGAAGCAGTGTTTTTTTTCAAGCCATTTTGGGGCCGAATTCCCCTCCTCAAAAAGTATATTTTTTTCCCCTATTCTTTAGAAAAATTCCCCTGCTAAAAAAAATATAGGAGTATCAAATGTTTGGGAAAATCTGAGTCAGTATTCCTATCAGGCGAGTCCTCATTTTTGTATCTAAATAATGTTTATATCCGAAATTATGTGTATAACTATCATCTGAGAGTTGTGCAATCACTCCTCTACACATTCATTGTTCCGCTTCATTACTTCTGTAATCAAACTAATGATGAAAAATTTAATGTCTACAATTACAAACACCTTTGTCTAACTGCTTAAATTCACCTATTTTCATTTTGTCGATATTTTCCCCTGTAAAAGGGCCCGCCACCTTTCCCCTAAGGGTGAAAAAAAAACACTGTGAAGATTTAATCAATAAGTGACACCCTTAATCGTATAATACTACCCTAAGTTGTTATGTTGATTATTCATTTGACTAACAGAGGTTAATAAACAAGTGACATATGGTTTCCATGACACTAACGAACAAATTAAGTGTTTAGTAGCCAGCAAATATCAGTAGTACACACACCCAGCAAGTTGACTATAATAAATGAAATTTTTTATTGTTATTGTACTAATTATTATAAGCTTCAGAGGAATAAATTCTGCTTTTAGTTAATTTAAAGTTTAAGATTAAGAGCCGAATCAGACATTTACTCCCAAAAATATGATGATAATTAATGCTAAATATTATTCGCTGTTAGACAGGTATAAAGAACAAATTTGATTTGACAGTACCGGTAATGATTTCCCATGTGTATTACTTTCTTCAGCGTAAAACTAACTATCATGCAACAAATTTTGAACGATTTTTATCAATTTATCTTAATAATTTTGTTATCATATTGAGGCTTTCTACATTTGTTAATCTTTGCCCGCTAATGACTGTTTTTACATTACGACACGGATAACGGCTTGTTTTCCGTACTGAAAACGGACGTTAATCCTAATCAGTAAAAAAGTCTACCTCTGCAGAGCGACACTTTTTTCAAACTCCGCCGAAAGTCGCTCTGCAGAGGTTACTCTGTATTGTCTATTTGGCTTAAAGGCCCTCTTTTAGAATAGGGGATGGTGTCAATACCGTGTCATTTCTGTTTCTCTGAATATTGGCAGACTTCACTATCAGATAAATAATTGATGATTTATCTTTCTAATGATAACTTAAATGTATTTGAATATATACATCACACAAAAGTTCTTAATTTTTACATAGTTTGTTCAAAAGTCCTATATTTTGATTACATGTACATGTATATCTATTCTGACTTACTTAGTTAGAATCAATATAATGTCTATACATGTAATTTGTACATTCAATTATTTTATTATGATGTCTTAATGAGTTTGGTACTAGTTGTTAAGTTGTAGTTTTGTAATCCTATATATGCATCAAGTAATTTATATTTTACATGAAATACCTTCAGGTTATAACACTGGTGTATCTGTGAGACTAATCTTGGAGTTTAAATTGATCTTGATAAAATTCAGAGTTACTGCTGATGCTATCTTTATTGTATGATGAAAATAGTTGAAAGCTTTTTTAAGTAAATAAAAGAAATCTGTTTGTAGTGTGCTGCCATAATGCGTGTTCAATTATAGCTGGTGACCCTCTGAGTTACCGGTTGGGGGGGGGGGGGGGTCAACATTTTCAAACTTTTTGTTGAAGAAAATTAGAAATGCTCCTGTAAGAATTAAATCTGAGAATTATGAATTTCTCATGACACATTCTTCTACAGAACTAATAAATACTTACTGTAATCTAATACCCTTTTTATACATCTAATATAAAGGAGCAGGTGTGACCAAGTGGTTCTATATTGCATAGGTAATCATTGGACAGCCAACTCCAGGTTGGTTCCAATCCCATCCAGTACCTACCCCGTGGTTTCCTCATGCTAGAAATTTTATCCTACTAGCCCGGTACTTGGGCTCTAGGAAGCAGACTTAAAAGGAAAAATTTGTTTCACAACCAAGCTAAAATGAATTAGAATGAACTTATACTTAATCTGATATAAACTGATGTAAATGCTAAACTCCTATTTGTAAACACAATTGTTGTTGCAATTAAAAGAAATGGAAATATTTTGAACATCCCTCAAACAAATTAGTGTCAGTCAAACTTAATTAAATTAATCTTTGCATAGTTGAGAATCTGAGATCATGTGAATGTCTGAAACTTGTTGGATGCATGTTTAATCACCACTGTTGTGTGAGCATCCTAATGTGATATCTTTAAAATTAATAGTAGTATTTATATATAAGTACAGTAGTACATTATATCCCAGCCTGGGCTTGACACTGTTTTTTTAAACTGGGTTGCCCAAATAGACAGCCAGCTATAATTTTAACTTGCCCAGCCAGCTATAATTTTAACTTGCCCAGCCAGCTATAATTTTAACTTGCACAATACCATATCTTTAATACCAGTAACAGGTTGCCCAAATTCAAATATTGGTCGTCAGGGGCAATAGGACGACCTTTAACGTCAAGCCCTGTTGGATGCCTCAGTTTGTTGAGTATTCAATCATCAATGTAGGGGTAATGGGTTTGCTTACCATCGCCTGATTTATTTTGTTTGATAAAGTTAAGATAAACCTTGCTATGAGCAAAACACTCGAAAAGTCTAGTGCTGTCCTTGGACTGCTCTTGTTAAATTCTATTAATTGATACTTAATACATTATCAGTGTTTTCTCCAGAGCGCGTTTTTGCGTTTTTTACGCACTTTTTTCGGCTCTGACGCGCTATAACACGGCCAGTGCGTATTTTGTGACGCAGTCAAAAATCGTCGTCAAATTATAGTCACGTCCGTCAGATCTGCATATTCGTCAGCGGATTATACTTGCCCAATTTTAATCGCGTCATACAGGCGCTTGTCAGACTCTATGTAATCACGTAGTTAAGCGCCTAAATGATTCTGATTACATGTCGTCATTTTCCGCGATGTCTGCACCAAAACAGCGTCGAAATTTCGCATACGGCCGCAGCAAAATCGAACAAATCTAACGACGAAAAGTCCGAGAAAAAATCCCGTTTAAAGAGCGTTCCGTCAGAATTGGTTGAAGGAAAACCCTTGGTTGAACTTTGATAACGATAAAATGACTTGCTCAATTTGTTCATCTGAGAATAAGGCATCCATCTACACATGGTTGTACAAATTTTCGCCATTCCACCTTGTTGAGACATATCTCCTCATCTCAACACAAGGCTGCTTTGGAAGCTCAGTCAATACGACGCAACATGGCTAAACAAACAGAAACTATTCTGTCAAGTAAAGGACAAGCTGCTGTGTGTGCCATCAGATCTGTGTACTGGCTAGCTAAAGAACATCTCCCAACATCTAAGCACAAGTGTGTAATTTTAATGTTGACCCCTTAAATTCCCATTTGACCCCCTATTTCTGAACATGGGGGTCATTTGTGACCCCCTAATTTTTTATCCTGGAGAAAACACTGATTTTATAGATAATATTGTTGCACAAGTTTGATATTTTGACATAATTATATTCTTTATTTAAAAAGTAAGTTCAGGACATCGTTCCTCAAGCACTCCAGTGCTTTGATTTTTAATGCTGGTTGAAAGCTTTGATTTAAGGGTAGAAGGTACTAGAAACAGTATTAGTATTTGATTACAAACTGTTGTGGCACTGTCCATTTTGAGGTGGATACCCCTTAGGTTCTTTTTTTCATTATTTGTAAGTAGTGTCCCTTTTTTTGTAACACAAGTTTAAACATCTAAAAAATCTCCCTCCATGCTTTTTGGTAATGTGGTAGGTCTGTGTTTTTTTACTGTTGCTGTACCTGATATGTTTCTCCTTACACCTTTTGTGAAATGACTTGTATATGCTGTATATAACACCATAAAATCAAACTTAGATTTTTAACTCCGATAGTTTAGTATTTTATTATCTGTTCATACAAAAAAACTGATACATACTGTTACATAATATAAATAAATTTCATTGAAGTTAAAGTGAATCAATGTTGATTTTCAGGGGCGGATCCAGGATTTTTTTCTAGAGGGGGGGGTCCGAACTTTTCTAGGGGGTGTCCGAACCTCGAACCACAACCATGTTATACACATTTTGCAGAAAAATGCAACATATTGATAATAAAAAACTACATAACCATTAAATCTTTGTTAAGCACAGAGAAAAATTGCTTCATGCTACTTAAAAATGACTTTCAGGCAAGAAATACACTTACCGACATGTACATTTTCCAAATTCTAGGGGGGTCCGGACCCACATAACCCCCCATGCTGGATCCGCCCATGATTTTAATCTAAATTATTTCAATTTTTTATTATTCGAAATTTTAAAATAAATATGCTTGTACAATAAATTGTTTATGTTTAGTTAAAATGTATAATACATGTGTATGCAGTTGGAAAACTCTTTGCTTGTTAAAAATTATCTTTAACATTCTTATTATACAGTCTAACCTGTATTTTAAGACCTTTGAAAGGAGTTACCTACTTAAAGTTGTCGGTCAAAGCAGAGCAACCCAACAGTGAAAAAAAAATTAGTTTCATTGTTTTAAAACTGTGGAATATCAATTTTTAGCTCAACTTTTCGAAGAAATGCAGAGTTCTCCTACTCACCCTAGCGTTCGCATCCGCATCCATATTTCTGATTAAAGTTTTTGCTCTGTAAAAGATATTTTACTATAATTTTTTATTTCTTCAGGTATCAACTTCAAACTTAAAATATATGTTCCTTATTGTTAACCACATCTCATGTGACAAGGTTCATAACTCCAAACACATTTTTTTTTAGAATTGTTTTATTTCTTTAGGTATTGACTTCAAACTTTAAATATATGTTCCTTATTATTAACCACATCTCATGTGACAAGGTTCATAACTCCAAATTAATTTTTTTTTCAAAATTGTCTCCTGTGAACTTAAAATTTTCTTTAAAAAAAACCAACATGATTTTTTACTTTATCTTCTTTATTTCTTAAGGTATCATTTTCAAATTTTAAAATATATATGTTCCTTATTATTAATCACATCTCATGTGACAAATACTTACTTAGTTGAGCGTGCTGTCTCTACTGACAACTCTTGTAACAATGTTATTTCAGCGATAAATTTGGGTATTCCCCTGGAAAGCATATTATAAATTAAGTTATATTTAGGCTGAAATTGGCAAAACTCAGAGTGTTGCTTACACTAGGTTAGTCTGTATATAGATTGCCTGGCATAACTTGTAGTTTACATGTATATATTATAATGTAACCACAGCATGTTAAGTATTTTATGGTATAGTTAAATTAATTTTTATATAAAATCTGTCCATGATGTTATTTAACAAATTTATGTAACAACTTGCCTATTATGATTTATGCATTACAAGTACATGTAATTGGCATACTTAGGCCAGGGAAAGTTAATTATGTTTTGGTGATAATCTTTGTGAAGTCTGATCAATCAACTAAATGAGATTGAGTTCCGTTTTCTGTGTGTTCTGTTGTCTTGGACAACCACTTGTTGTTTAGGGCAACCAAAACACTAACTAATAATACTTTGTGCTTGCAGCTAAAACAACCTATTGGGATAACTAGTGATGGAGAATCGGACAAAAATCATAATCGATAATCGAATTGAATCAAATGTAATTAATCGATTAATAATCGAAATTTGTACAAATGCTTACGGTATCTCGACAAAAGCTTTCCTGAGAAAATACAGGGATTTTATATTACAAGTAGCATTAAATCTCTGGAAAAAAATAGGAAAAACACTTCATTCAAGACAACATCCTAAATATTTACTTAAAAACAAACTATATTTGCATGATTAATTTCTTTGAAAACATTTTAAAAACAAAGGAAAATATTAAAATCACAATACTAAGACTTACTGCTTTCAATTTAAATCGGCAAGTATAGTGTGTCTGAGTCAGATAATGTTATACAATAGAAAACTATGTATTGTTGGTATGAATTTTGTTACACAATATCATTTTGGAACCGCTAGCAGTCGTTTGATTTACCCCTTCGTCATCAAGAAATATCTTTCAGCAATAGTTTGTTTTTTCATAATTTTCATAAGCAAAAGATGTTGGTACAATTGTTTAATAACATAATTTACAAATAAATAATTCATTCACATTCTGTCTGAGTCAATAAATATGTTTTCTGATAGATTTATCCAATGCTATAAATGTCCATTCAATTAACTTTTTTCTGAACAAATTCATTCAAGATGATTTAAAACTGATACAGGTAAAATGAAATTAAAATGTAAGTAACGTGTCGGTTACGAAAATTATTGAGGACGAATGTTTCACAATGCAGAGCGTTATCCTATTAACCACCCTTAAGGATGGATCTTACCACTATGTTATGGAGAACCATCTTGAAATAAGCTAGCTTGGTTCAGCTTCTATGTTTATTGGATTCTAATGAGTTAATAAATTTTAAACTTCATTTGATACGAGAATAAGACCGTATCCGGATGTTGAACTTTTACCATACCTCACAGAGTTTCCCAAAGAGATTTGGTCGTAGATTTTAATTAGTTTATTGACCTGTAAATCGTAACAAATTGAGTATGAAGATTTATAACACATCTGATGTACCAAACGTTTGTTATACAACATGACATTTAAATAATCACACGTATCAAGAAAGCGGTATCAAGACTCGTACATTACGTCATCAATAAAATAAAGAGCTTTTTGTAAATTGCTATTTATCTTTGAAATTCGCCGACATGTATATTCAAATTTTTGTTTGATATTTGACATGTGAAGGACGGGTGGACCAACGAGTTTGACTAGACTGATTAGTAATTTAACTAAATAAGACTGAAAATTAAAAGTATCGTTATTGTCTCTTGTGTACAAGTTTAAACTGAGGTCAGTTGTGGCAAAATCTGCGGTTCTGAAACAACCAGCGACAATCGATTTTCCTTAAAGAGAATCGATTGTCGCTGATGTAAGCGCCCAGCGACGATTATTCGATTCTACTCGATCATCGTGACATCACTAGGGATAACCTCTATCATATGTTAATTTCATGGATTGTCTGACCATATAACATATAGATATGCAAAGAAATATATACTGGCGTTGACATCTGCAATGTTCTCTTTCATGCATTGAGCTTTCTCTTTGTTAACTGATAATCCACTGCACAAAAATTGAGTTGTAAAGTGAATATGGTCATTCGTAAAATTGTAAAATGTAAGTAAACAATTACCATTCACAGGCTAATATGGGAATTTTTTTGAAAAATTAACAGTCATTTTGTGTTATGCACTATTTGATTCTTTTCTTTTGTTGTTTTTCTGGTGCAAGTATTCAATGAAAAAAGAGTGTTTAGTTACCTTATGAAGATCATTTGACTAAAAATTATATATATATATTCCCTGTTTATGTGCATGTTCTTTGCTATGTGTAGGAACTGTTATTCTTTATGTGCAGTTTTTGAATTATTTCTCTTTGATTGTTGGTCATGTGACACATGTACATGTAATTTGTGGAATGCCTAGTGCAGTCGATGTAAGCTGATGTTACATGAGTGTAACTTGACTAGATTTCCAGTTAAATCATTTTTACTCAGAAACAGCACATTGCTACATATTTTCTAGTTTGTCCTGATCAGATTTACAAATCAAGTGTATCATTTCATATGATTTGAAATGTCAGTTATAAAAAATTAACTGTTGACTAACACATTCATGCACATGTACACATGAATCACAGGCGATTTTCATCTTTCGTTATTATATCAGTATATATATGTATAAATATTAAAACGAAAAAAAAAAATTGAGGATGCCTCTTAATTTTTATTTGAAATTTAACACAAAGTTAAAAGATAGACTAGTTTTGCCATTATGGCTCTTCAGTGTGTATATGAGCGAGTGATGAAGATCACCTGTGACTTGAATTCCACTCTCCAAACTTTCAATGCATTGATGATGTTTACATACTCTACTGTAGTTTGAATGTGTTTATGTATAGTTCTTAGGTAAACATAGCTAGTTCTATAAGGCCAAACACTGTCTTATATGTTGTGAGATGGAATGATAGTTTGACATGTCCAGAGGTCAGGGAATTTGAAATTTGATTGTTGTAACAGGGATGTAAAAATTTAAAATCTCAACTCAAACTATTATAGGTATGCTGTAATGCAATAACCTTACTAAAATCTATAGTATTAAATGGTATCTGAAGCTAATGACATACCAAGTTGTTTTCAGACTCTCTACTATGTCACCATTAAATAATGCTTGAAAGCAATGGGTGTTGTATTATACCTCTGCTGCCTACACCCCTTCATACAAGAATTTGTTTTTATATTCATGAGTTTGAATGTCTTTGTGACAATCTAAGGTAGCATTCTCACAAATTCTAGTGGCGTATGTAAGTTAGGTGCCATTTGCAACTCAAAAACAATCTATGGTCCAAGCTAGGATTGAACCCATGGCATTCTAAGTGGTAAGCCAACACTCTACCTGGTGGTCGTAAAAGACTATCTTGAAAGCAATAGAGTATTATTGAGGTATTATACCATTTCTACAAATTATTTTTCTTTGTATTTCAGGTTTTTACAAAGAGATGTGATATGTGTGTCATAATGGTTGATTCAGATGCTTCCATCAGATAAGGTCTGTTCTGCATGTATATATTACTCCTTAAGTCAATAAGTTATTACTTATTAATGACATATTATTACCTTTATGTACATGTATGTATATGAAGTATAGGGCTACCAGCCAGTCTTGTAAAGATCTTCAGATTTTACATTTTATCATCAACAAATGAAATTTGCCACTGATTATATATAATCAACTTATCAATTTTATTATTGAATTAGCAGAGGCTTTGAAATTTTAAGCATAAATGGTTAATCTGCAGATAGGCTTTGACATTATTCAATTATTAGAGTAAAACATCAACCTTTTTTCAGTTGATTTGAAAATTTGATGTTTTTCCAGCACTGTTATAAGAGAACACTCTTTTTATTTGTCCCTCACTTGCTTACTTTCTATTTACCCTGAGTAACTTAAGTATAGAGGTAGACAAAGTATGTCTGGAATATCGGCTGTGGTCTAGTGATCAATATGGTACACTTGACTTCTAATATAATGGTTCAAGTTTAATACCTGGTGATGGTGTTGTTTGGACTTTTGACAAGAAATCTCATTTACTTCTGGATAAGAAATTAGAGAGTCTTATCATGAATTTAACTATCATCATTTTGATGCATAATTTATTATTATGGAAAAAATCTCACTTATATTACAAATAATCAACTATTTCAAATTTTACCTGTGTTTTAATACAATGAAAACAACACAACTTATTCTATATCACCATATTGTATCTAGTAAAATGAAACCATTTTAGTTTAAATATTTTATAAAGTTGCATAATATCAAATTATCAGTGAATAATGCTTGCATTATGTACTTGGTAATTTTAGAAGCTTTTCCCAGTTTATCTTCGATATTTGAAATTTATGCAGTTTTATCAATATTTTTCATTTGGTTATTTTTTTACTGCACTTGGCTCACACATTTCAAGTTAATGTGAACAATTTTCTTGAAAAAGTAACTTGTTAACCTTTTTATGAATATCAGCATTTCTTTTGAAATTTTAGTAAAGGGGTTTTACCTTCCTTAGCTAGGTAACAAACCTGGACTCCCAATTTTCTCAGTCAAGTGTGCTATGCACTGTACCACAGACATGACTTATACATTTGTACTCATTTTCAATGAAGAAAAAAACTGTAAATTTGCGTTAATTTTGTTTACTTTGATTTGTCAAAACAAAGTGAGGACTTTTTTGCAGAAACTTAATTTTATTTTGACTACCCCAGTAATAGGTACTTCGAATTTTATATGATTTTATTCATAGTTTTTTTGTTTTGACTGCATGTACAAAATGGTACTTGAATTATTTTAACTCATAGTTAAATTCTACATTGTAATCAGCTATTAAAATCAACAATGTAATGAAAAACTGGTAGCTTGTATTCAATGAAAGGAGTATAAGATTTTAAATGTTATGTGACTGATACTTCAACATGCCAAGTTTAATTGTAGTGGCAAAATATTTGTGGTTAGATTTTCATTGTTGTAGTCCCTGACAACACTATGCCTGTTGTATCAACTACTAGTTGTTGGTACTTAATTTAGATCATTAAATGTTTTACTGTTGTCATTATAATCTGATATTCGCCTACAAGAGCAACAAACAACAACAACTATTTCCTGTTACAATGTTAAGAAAATATGGTGAACTTAATAAGCAATTATGAGTTTGTTTAATATTGTAAGTGGGGTAATAATGTAATTTAATGTTATAAATTAGATAAAATTATTAAAGTTTAAGATTAAACATTACTCAACTTCACTTGCCGATTGTTATTTGAAGGACTGTACATCTGTTCAACAAAGATGCACAATATGGAGCATGGGAGTTGGAGAAATTCATTTCGTTTAGATTGTGATTAAAGGAGGGACAATTAGGGCCATTAATTATGGTGTAATATAGAAAGAATTAATTATTGAGATTAATTATTATTTAAATTAACAAAGTTAAGTAATCATTTTTTGAAGTAAAAGTCAGTCAGTTGCATTATATTTATGTCTTTTACATTAATTATATGGCTAATAAAACCTTGAATTTTAGATTTTTGTTGTCAACTTGAATAGTATAATCATTACATAATAACTTAATCATCTATTTTTTTTCAATTTTGTCTATTATTGGTTATTTTATTGCAGGTTTCAAATACTATTTTTGTCAAGTGACAATTCTTTAATTTTGTGTACAATAATCATAAATATTTGATCAAAATTATGTTGCCATTGTTTTCTGGAATGTTTCAACCACCATTATTAGAAGTTATTATATGTATTTTGTTATTGTCATTATGTCTCATTTATATACATTTTGTGCTATATTTTATAACACAGACCTTGTATTTGATATAGGACCATAGTTAAACATGTTTTAAATGTCATTTCTTTTGAAATATTTGTGTGTGAAATATCACATTATTGTTGTTGTTTGACTGTTTTTGTGTGAGTTTTAACTAGATTTGTACAGGGAGAAATTTCGTTATGAATTCAACGTGACAAATGGATGAAATGGAAGTTGATCTAGTGAAAATATTATGGCATGGGAAGGAACAAATTATATCAGAAATGCATGGAAATTCTGGTGAATGGTTGAGACAGAATATGTATGGCTATTTGGAAAACATGAGATAACAAGATTTGCTGTAACAACATAGTCAAGGTGAGAAGAATTATGTAATAAATCTAGAACTCAAAATCATGGGTTTTTCGTATTTTCCACAAAAAATGCAAAAACTTGAGCATTCATCTTTGTGTCTGGTAGGATTTTGTCCATCTTCTTCGTTTTTCCACTTAAAAATCTATTTTTTACAAATTGTTGAAAATCCAGAAACTCAAACTAAATCTTATTGTTCTCTGTATACATAATTTTAATTCCAACTGTACTTATTTGGTTGTACGGCAGGAAAATACCCATAAATTTGAATTCTGGATGAAGTCTTAATTGTCAAATTTGTACCAATAAAGGGAGGTAACTGTAGCTACACTGTCATTTTTGTACTGGAACAGTTGTCTCCCTTATATACTTAAAATGATTACCTGGTATGTTATTCTGTACGAAAAATGTAATGTGTTAGTTTTGTGAGTCTTTATGAATGATATAGTTACAGTATGGTTTTAATGCTGAAATTGTATCTGTGACCTTATGAAGCAAAAATATCCTGGAGGTCACCACTCTGATCCAATGTGCTCTTTTCTTTCTAATGCTCAGAAAATATATCTCATTTAGGCACATTTTTAGACTTTCGGCCGAAAGGCTTAAGTTATACCACTATTGACGATTTAAATACCTGACCAGTTTAACCTGCGGAGTGATACACATGTCTCTGATATGCTACCCTGTCAAATCTCGTTAATACACTTAGCAGTATACATGTACCTAGTGATCAATGAAGTGTTGATATTAACCACAGCAAATCAAAGGTTTACAGTCCATGTTGAGAAGTTTATGTAGTAAGCGTAATAAAATGATTTGTATATTGATAGTGTCTGTAGCTGTTTAATGTAATGAAACTGCGGTCATTCACTGAATTACTTGAAGTGTAAGTTGTTTTGCAGTATTGTACTATAATTATAATACCTACGATTTTGTATGCTTAGTGACATAGTGTACAGGAAAAACTGTACTTCAAGATTTTGTATTGCAAGAAAAGGAAAATAAAATCTTTGTATTTTGAACTGATAGTATTTGCCAGTCATACAGTAGAATTAACATTTCGCCCACATTTTTGCACTGCTTGATTTGTACTTGTATCTACTGTTTAAGGAGTAATATTTAGTATGGATTTGTTAGATGTTGTAGTCTTTCAGTATTTCAATACTTTGTTTAACCATGTACCTGACTGTCTTAATCAAAATATCTTGCTAGCATCATAAGCCTGTTTTTTGTTGTTGTTGTATATAAATGAATTTAGATACTTTCTCTAGTCCGAAGTAATATTTACTTGTCCAAGGCTTTGGGCTAATGGGTTAAGGCAAAGATTGAATGCCATTCTATTTTGTTACCTTGGTGTTTGCCATTTGGCTATTTGTGGAAATATAATATTTTGTCTATCAAAATTGAGTTTTATATTTCTTGCTTTTATGTCATTGAAAATTTTCAGACTTTGACAACTTTTTGCATATTTTATACTTACATAATTACATGACATGTATAATGACTTAAAAAGACTTATAGAGACCTTTTCTTCACAAATTCAGCTATTTGGAACTTAAAAAATCATCAAAATTCACATTATTTGCAATAAGCAACAGTCTACCGAATAAGTTGGTTTTGGGTTGGGCGGCCCAACCACTTTTTAGTTCAGGCAACCAACAATTTCATTTGGGCAACCAAAACTGCAAATGAGATTAAGTACTTGCTCTGTTCCGACAACCTCTTTCATATCGTAATTTTGTAGACTAAACCAAGGTGGTCTTTATTGCAAAATTTATTACCTGACTTGTACTGCTGTTAATCATTAATCATTTTCTAACCACACCAAAAATAGTTAAAAAGTGTAAGAAACTCCAGACTAAGGATGATATTGCTGAAGGTGTTTTCATAAGCTTATAATTGGTAGTGAAGTCAACATTACCATAAAATGAACAATAGATAATAATTGTTGATAGTGACATTGTCATGTTGTATTAACTAGTCTGAATGGTTATTTATTACAGTGCCTTACCAGTGTGCGATTATGTTCCATAATTCTTGATTATTTTCATTCTGTTAGAGATAGTGCAGGTCTGTTGTGTCATCATTGTTGCTTTGAATTAAATTGATGAATACAACAAGCAGACATCATAGGATATTAATACTAAGAAAGCGCAATATTAGAGCTTTTTTATTAAAGTGTATTCTTAGATGTATAAGTTAAGTGATCAGGGCAGTATATTATCAAAATTTTTATGATGATTTAACAACAGAAGAATTTACAACTAAAATTTGTCATAAGATGCTTGATAATATGGGCCTCTGCTGAACATTTCTGTTGTAACTTCACTATGCTGGAGTTTGTTCAGTAACTAAAAGTTCTAACTTTCTCAACCCTCTTTGCCATCTTTTGGGGCATTTGGCTTTCACCATTAAAGTATATTTGTGCTCAGTGTGTTCTCTAGTTCACAGACAGATTAATCCATTTTAGCTCAGTGTTCAGGATCAAGATTTTTGGCATTGAGCCTTCACCGTCAACTTGCAGCTTGTACCCTGTGTTTTCTCTTGTTCCAAGACACATTAATCAGTTTTAGCTCAGTGTTCAGGGTTGGATGCCAAGTTGTAACATGTCTTTTACTTTTTAATTAACATTAAGGGTTCAAATCTAGGGCTTGCCTTGAGTCTGTTAAATTCTTACATATTGTTGCATGCTGTAACCTGTGAAAGTAAATACATGTTGTGTTCTGTCCATTCTGTGACATTGGTATACAATGTAACTTAATGAAAGAACATGTCCAATCTATCTCACTTTCATAACTTGGATGCTCATGGCTGTTGGTCTTGCTTTATCTCTTGCCAGAGCTTATTGTTTGATCTTTTCTTTTTGTTCAAAACTTATCACTAAATTTTTTTGTATAATCCATGGTGCTGACTATGTATATATTAATTAGGAAATAAATTTCAACCCGTTTATAAAGAAAGAGTCAGGCTAAATCATTATTTGAATTTTCAGATTTACCATTTTGTCTTTGTACAGTGATATTGCTGGTAGTATTGCAAAAAAGTTTTTCTTACAACTCATCGTAGCTATTGTTTATGTACAAGAGCTGTGTTGTATCAAGTTAGGCATTGTTTGTCTATGGATGAGAGCTTAAAGAGTTGCAGCTAACTTTGTCATAATCCAACTGTTTGTGTATCCATTATAACTGAGATATGAAACATCTGCCAGGAGAAATATCATAAATCATTTCTACCTTCTAGCTATAAATATTTGAAATAGGAGGAAGTCTGATGTGCACATTTTTACTATAAACATTGCATTGTATAATACCATAGCTAATTTCACTTCTGGGGAAATGTGTGTACAAAATACATATAAAACAGTTTTGTTTTCTTGAAAACCTGATTGTAAAATACTCATGCACTATGGTATTATAAAAACATAAATATATTGTAAGGTAATTTTGGTTTGCTTCTTTTACCATTATGGTAATGTTTTCTTAGTTTCTGAAGGTAAACAATGCCGTGAAACTAACATAGGTCAGTAGCAATGCATTGTACCTGCAAAGTAATGTGGACAGACTTAGTATACAGTAACAGTACTTCACTGAGTTACAGAACTTATCATTGATCAACATAGATTATATATTAAGTGTTTGATCATAGATTAATTTCATGGGACAAATGGTTAGTACATCATGATTAGATCATAATTGATATTAATGGTTCAGGCTCAATGTCATCTTGGAAGGTGATGACTACTATGGACGAGAGTAAATATTGCTAGTTGTGTTCCATAATTTTTCATTGAGTTCATTGAGGTGCACTAGTCTGTTTATTTTATTGAGCTATATTTCTAGTAATCTTGATATGCTGTTACAATCTATTTGTTTGAAGTGCATGACCCTTTATGACAATATGTCCAGTACTTGCACTGAAAACTACTAGTTTGTTATAAATGCTGTTGTTTTCAAAGAGTAATAGACATTCTGGCTTCATGGAGACTTTGTTTTCTTTGTTATGATTCTGACCTTTGGAATAATGAGAAACTCTTGACAAGATTTAGAAATTGCACAAGTTGATTTCTTCATTTTTTATGTTTTCATCCTAAATTTGCAAACTTTATTGTTTGTATAATCTAGAACCATTTGTTTATTTTTTAATGGAAATCATTCCATCAATGTTTGCATCAGTGTTTTTTTATTCCTTAATATGAAAACTTTGTTTTCCATATTGAATTTAGTTAATTTCGGCAGACATTTTGTCTCTATATTCATACGTGATTTTTATTGATTCCTTATTAATAAAAAAGATAAAGGATTTGAATGATGTTATTTTTCTAAGCATTAAAACATTTTTATGATTCATGAATTGTAACAAACCCATACTGTTGTTAATTTGTTTTTGTATGATTGGTGAAATTAATATTTTCATGTAAAATCTTTTTTTTTGTAATTTCTCGAATTGGAGGGATTTGCATTTTTTTATGGATATTGTTATGGAAGTGTTCTTAAAGAATAATGATTATACCCCCGCAAACAAAGTTTTCGGGGGTATACTGGAATCACCCTGGTGGTTGGTTGGTTGGTTGGTTTGTTGGTTGGTTGGAAGCGTGGTCTGTCCCAAAAAATTAATACATTTGTAGTATGTTTATTTCTTAATGTATTTGAATAGAAGCTGTTATATACCATGATTTAATGGTGTATACAAAACTCATGTAACTATGGAAACATATCTCACTTGAATGCAGTTTATGATAATTCAAATTCAACTTGTGGCCATTTTGAATTTGATTTAATTAAATAACAGTATTGTATGCTTATTTACATACAAATTTTGAAAAGAAATTGTGTACAAGGACTCACTATTAGGGCTTCAATTAGACCCGAGACCTCGGGTTTTGACGCACGAAAATTCGAAAATTTTCCTTTTTGACCCTCATTAATTTCTTAACATATTTAATAGAATTTTGCACACAAGTTCGAATTCTTACAGTTGATGTGTACATGCACTTTATATCAATTCCAATTCAAAATGGCTGACTGGCTGCCATCTTGAATTTTTTAAATTTGATTTAATAACTGTAAGTATGCTTATTTCTCATATTTTTTTCTCAACCAATTTTGATAGAATTTTGCACACAAGTCCAAATTCTTACAGTTGATGTGTACATGCACTTTATATCAATTCCAATTCAAAATGGCGGACTGGCTGCCATCTGTATTTTTTTATTTGATATTATAACAGTATTGCATGCTTATTTCCATATGGATTTTGAGAAAAAATTGCATACAAGGTCTCACTATTACAGTTGATAAGTAAGACTTTTCTTCACCATTTTATATTCAAAATGGCTGACTGGTGGCCATCTTGAATTTTTATTTAAATTACTGTATAGTATGCTGTTTCTTACTCAAATTTCGCAAAATTGTGCACACATGTCTTTCTAATATCTTGTGAAGCAAACATCTTTTTTCTCAGCCCATTTTAATAAGATCGTGCTTACAAATTCTTGCTGATGACATTTATATGTATTTTTTCTTAAATTCAAATTCAAATTGACAAACTAATGGCAATCTTGAATTTTTTTATAATGTTAGGAAGATAAGTTTAAATGTGATCCCTCTTTGTCTGTTGTTCCACTTGACATTCTTAATGACCAAATGGTGTTCATTTTCATGTAAAAATCATTTGAAATATGACAACTACTGTTCATTTTGCTTTTTCTTATCCATAGTAAATTACGCTGTAATTTGCTGTTTATTTCCAATTTGATGTTTGCATCCTGTTTTTTATGGTTTTTATGCTTCTTACAACATTTACCCTTTTGGACTTCAACAATGTTGACTTGCGGTCATCTTGAAATGTTGCCGTTGCGGGGTATTTTCGCCACTTGTGGCAGTTCTAGTTTAACCATGGGTCAGTGATATTAATATTTTGTTGAGTGTTCTGTTTATGTCAATGCACCACAACTCATGGCCTGATAGTTTGCAATCATTAATACTCTTGTTAAACTGTCGTTCACTGTTGATGCATTATCTTGGTTGTCTAGCTTTTGTCAATAGCAGAAATTGCCTGGAAGCTCATTCAGGATGAATTCATATCCTGTCATACTGATGTTATCTTGTTATTAAAATTTTGTCATGAATTGATGCAGTGGGTGGAATATTACATAGCTTTGTTTGTTTTATATCAAACTGTCAAGTTTATTATGTATGCTGTAGATATACAGATAAATTGTTATGTGAATTTGACCAAAAAAGTTAACCTTTTTCAAGTATTTCCATAAATTTTGCTATTTGCGAAGACTATCTGAACCTAAATAAGTGTTTGTTAAACAAATTTTATGATGCATTTGGTCGAGAATACAATGTATTGTCAAGTCATTATAAAATGTTTATGATTATTTTATATACAGCTTTGGTTTGCAATTCACTTACAATTCTACAATTACCTTTTGTTTATGGAATTAACTAATACTTGATTTAATGTACCATGGCTCTTTTACGTTGCTAATAAAAATAATAGTTATTAGTAGCTACTACATTGTAACTAATTTTGTCAGCAAGGTTGAAGCAGTGGTTTGCAAACGTGTTCAGTTAAAAAAAAAGTAAACCTGGTGCAGCCAATATAAGCTTCTGGTACTTGTATCTACTCATGTGTTTACTCGAACACACTCCTGATATCTCCTAGATTATTTTAGTATAAATATCAGTAGTACATTTCTGTTTAATGTAGTGAAAGTATAAGTCTCAGTTGTCAAGAAATGGAATGCAGACAATGACAATTTTCAATAGAATTAAAGTTTAGCTAATTTAATTCAGTTCATATCAAAGTTGTTCTAAACCTGCACTGTCTACTGAATTTGTGCTTACCAGTATGTGTCTAAAATCTTGTCTTTTGTAAATCTACTGACAACTACATAGTGATATAATTGTTGTTTATTTAACATGGTGTTAATTTTATCTGACATTGTACCTTTATATTGTTGATGTTGCACTTGAACTATATACCTACATGTACTATAGTTATGCACTTTAAATTTCAGCTCTCTCTGTTGTGCAAACTGAACACAAATATTTAAATGACTGATTCTTGATACATATTTTTACTAAAAAATGCAATGGTAAAATCTTGGATTCTTTTTATTTTATTTTTTTAATTGAAAGGTAGTTTAATAAAATCCTAGGATAATTTTAGATTGACATTGATATTCTTGTATTCCTAATTGCTACATGTTATTGCTTTAATGCCTAGGAATTATGCACTTCAAGCAACTTGGTTTTCACTTTTGGATTTAAAAAAAAAGAAAAATATTTTGGTTGTATTTTCTTCAATGGTTTAATGCAAATCTAGGACTGAAGATAATTACATGACTGTATTTGTTTAATCTTATGTTTTGAAGTTTAAATGTCTGCCTATTGTTTTTTACTAGTATTCTAAGAAATGTCGTGACCCTTGCTCTTTAACTTTGAGCAAGAGGATTTTGGTTGACATTTACTAGACATTGGTTTACATTTGAGCATTTTTCTGATGTAATCTAACTTCTAAGATTTCAAATAAGAATAATGTTTGATTGTTTTGTCTATTTTATCTGCTACTTTATATTCATTACCTTTAAATATATGTACTGACCCTTGCTCTTTAATTTTTTTGTCTGCTGTTTTTTTCATGAAATGTAAATGTATAAAAGTCTGTCTAGCATATTATCTTCTGTTTTTTTAAATTCCTATTATTGAAATAACTTTAATGTTAGGTTACTATACATATTTCTTTAGTTGTTGTAGACATCTCGCATTTTATGGTTTCAACAAAGTGATGTATGCTAGATGATGAGAGCCTTAGACATGGATTGCTGAGTTGGATGGAATTGCTTTTAAACGGTCAGAGTTTACCATTGGTGAAACTTGGAAAAGCTAGTACTGAAGTTCAGGATGTTTATTTTTTGGTCTGTTTTTAAAAACTACTGAAAGCATGAAATTATGGACTTGCAGGGTTTTTTTTTAATTTTACCTTCGAAATGACATAAACAGTAGATCTTTAGAACACTATACTGCCAACAGTTCTGATCATACTGACATTGACTTTCTTCTTGGTGACAAACAGAAAATTATTTTGATCTGGCTTTGACATAACAATCAACTGTTATAAATTTGAACTGTTTGTTCATTTTGAGACAAAATTGTTCTCGGACAAGAGCTTGAATACCAGATCAAACATGTTGGTTAACATGCAAAGTTTGACATATTAATGTTTAGTCCACTGATCATGCTTATTTTGTATACGTTCCTGTCTATAATTCATCTTTTTATGCTGTTCTAGTGAACATATTTCTCATAATGATAAGTTATTAGTTTTCACTTTTTTTAATTTAGACAAACTTCATTTTGAATTTACATGAAAATCTGTATTTACATCACTTCATGGAATTGAAACATTGTGTTTGTTTATGCTGCGATAAGATTATGTAATCAAATTGTCAGATTTGGCTTGATATTTGTAGCTTGTAGGTTAAACTTGTTTAGAAAAAAGCATTTTCTCAAAGAACATGTTCTAATTAATTCTAAAACTGACGTTGTTTAAAGTTCACCGGCAAAAATTAACTTTGATTTGTGATTGGTTCAGTATCATTTTGAAGGGAATAAGAATTTCAATTATAGCTTTGATTCCTTTGACTAGTTAGCTCACTGACTGACGTATTTTGTCTTGAAATGAAGCATGCTATTGATGTAAGTGTATATATAATTTTGAATCATCTCTGATAGAAATAAAAGATCTGACAGAAAACATCATTGTCTGTTTAGTAAGATATCGTGATAAGTAATTTTGGTGAATAATTTTGTCAGACATATTGGATTTATTGTGAGCTATCTTGTTTGTATTTCATAAAAGATAATGTTCCATTACTGAAATTATGGTTTCTTTGATCATTATAGAAATAATGTTAGTTGATGGTCTCGCTGAATGTATTACATAAATAACTATGTCAGATGATAGCATTTTTATAACTCATTTATACTTCAGATTTAAAATGCTTTTCATTTTGACGAGAATTTACTGAATGCACTCAGGTTACTTTAATGATTTTTGTTCATGATAATAATATACTACCCATACAAAAATGGGATTCATGATTACTTGATCAGGAAGTATCATGTCTATCTCACAGGGGTAGTTTCTATTGTTTTGCTACACTGAAGGACACTGAGCCACATTGCTCTGTGTTAGGGCAGATAATGAATGTTCAAGTGTAAATTCTTAGAACACTTTGATAGCGTATGTCCCAGGAATCCCAAGATAGTCACCTTAAAGTATACATAATTATTTTATCACTGGCTATGATACTGTTCAGTTTAAAACAGTTTTCTTTTTAAAGCTCACCTAGAATAATTAAGAGAATTTGTATTCAAGCAGTTAACACATAAATGTTGTATCCTGACGAAAGTCTTGAATATAATTTCCTTTTTGTCATTTACATAGTCTGTTTTATTTTCCTGTTTTTGAAGTTATGGTCTGGAGTCTGGACAATGTTTTATTATCTAATACAATATCGTTTGATGCTAATGATAAAAAGGCAACTTGCTCTTGTAATATCATAGAAAGGTCTAGATTGAATCTGTATTTATAGGAATTCAATGTTTTGATTTTTTAAAATGGTTATTTTTTAAATAAAAATAATTCTAAATAAAAGGTAGTAGTTCTAATTGAAGAAAAGGCTCAGATTTTGGCCTGTGTTGTAATCTAACCACAAACATTGTGGATCTGACTGGTGAATTGCCATTGCTTCGAGTTGGAAGGGCAAATTTGACTTATGTGCTTGCTGCGTTGTAAGGGTAAATGAAACGCTGGTATGATATACTCTAATAGAAAATGCTGGTATTTTACTACATATTAGTTCTACATGTATTTTTACAATCAAGTTTGAATCTAATATTGAGCCAATGTTGTTTTTGCTGAATTAATTTTGAAATTCTGTGTAACATATATGTTTTTTCTGGCTAATTAATAAATACTGTTATGTGGAGTCAAAACAGAGACAAAATGGTGGAGTTCATGTGATATAAAGATGTTATAAGAGTTAAATATCATATTACATTACAACATAAATGTTATGTACTTTCTGATAGATTAAAAATCATACAGTTTCCTAAAATCTGACTTTCAAATCTATTGATAATGTGTCAAGTTATCTCAAACTTTTATCAAAATAGTCTTTAAAAAGGTAACCAAATTCATAGTATTTCGTATTTGTATGTCTCTTGTGTATATTCTACATTTCTCTTACTGAAAAACCTTTTACTCTTATTTAACACATTTAAAGATCAGATGGTATCAGTGTTATGTTTCTTGGTTAGTTATTATATTAGAATTTTTAAGGGCTCTTGAAATTTATGACAAGCTTGGTATCTTTATTGATATTTAAAGTGATTGTTTTTGCAAAGAAAATATTTAGAAGAAATAACTCATGTCCTGATTTTAAATGTTTTAAGATCAAATATTATTCTTATGGTAAGATTTTCATAGGGTGTTATAACATAATGTTTAATAAACATGTGTTTAGTGTGAAAAGACAAAAAAGTTAACATTTTTATGAACTTTTTTATGAATGTTTTCTAATTTTGAATACACATTATTGATTTGGGAATACTATGAACTAAAATTAGGATTTCTTTGCATTTGCTTGTATGGTTGTAAAATTAATTTATTTATTGTCATTCTATATCATAATTTTAAGTTATTGATTCCTTTTTGTAAAAGATAAAGCTTGCAGTGTACAGTAAATTTAATAGAAATGTTATTGGAACATGCATTATTATTATCAAAATGCATGTATGCGTGTAATTGTTTCTGTAACCATGTAAATGGACATAATAAATAAAACTTTTGATCTATTATACTGTTATAATGTAGATTCTCAGTTATTTTATTTGATCTCAACATGCTTTTGTTCTAAGTAAACCAGTCAGCGAATTGTTATTAGAAAGATAGCATCATGTATTTTTGTTATGATTCTATTGCATCACGATTTGATTTTGTTTAAGGTGCATTACCTATGATGTCAAGTAGTCATGTAGAATGAGCTGTTCATTGTATTAGATGCTGCTATATTATTGAATAATTACAACCTAAACGAAATAATACAATTTGATTGGTCAAAAGTGAACACGTGACTTGAAAAAAATGTGTTTTCTTTTCCGTATAAACGCAGTTGCCAACAAAAATTCTTTAATAGTCATGACTTTAAATTACATCATGCCAGTACTAATTTCATGAATGAAAAATCTATTTTAGCGCTGTCACACGCAAAACAAAAGCTATGCATGTCAATAAAAGAAGTAAATCATCGAAAACATGAAAAATGGTCCGAAAATATCATATTAAAAAATAAAATAAAAAATAAATGTTAACCTAAATAAACATTTCAGTTTCACTTTTATCTTTTACTATAAATAGCTATTGACCTCGACCTTGATAAACGCACAGGAAAGGCGTAAAACTTTCAACTTGTTTACACGTTTTTTAAAGCTACACAATCTTTGTTTTCCCTTTTAGTGTTCTTTTTATACAAATTAAAATCCAATTACTTACATTTCTTTGCATAATTGGTTCTGTTATGACATCAAACCCTTGAGAAATTACTTTGAAGCGGAGAACAAAATGGCCGACGGCTGGCATGAAAGACATGTGTAAGACCAAGATTATTCCGCACTACAATGCTTTCGGCTCTTACACACTAAAATATAGTTCTTGATATCAACGCAATTAATAACGGTTCAGTCGACAAATTTCGCCCAGAAAGGTTGTAATTATAAGGAATGAATTCATAAAAACTGACTTTCATCGAAAAATAAATGTCATTTTGGTGATAGCTAATTTCAGCATAAAGGCCATCACCAAAATGACATTTATTTTTCGATGAAAGTCGGTTTCTATGAATTTATTCCTTAAATGGATGATATATAATGCTGATGTCCTTTGCATGACATCCTAAAGAAAGTTTACTTGATTATGTTTAGTAAGATTTGTTCATGGTCTTTGTGAAATGACTTTTCTAGAAGATATTAAAAGTGGTTGAAGTCTTTTATTCAGCCATATCTCTAATATTCCTGACATGTTTTCACATATGTTTTTGAGTGCATGACCTTTTATGACAGCATTTGAAGTACATGCACTGAGAAATAGTTTTTGTATTAGATGCTAGAGTATTATTATTTGTTGTTTTCAAAGTGTAAAAGACATTCTGGCTTCATGTAGAGTTTGTTTTCTTTGTTAAGATTCTGACCTCTGAAATAATGGGGAAATCTTGAAAAGACTTGGAAAGTGCACAACCAATATTTTAATCCTCTATTCGCTAACTTCTTTGTTTGTATTGTTATTACCAATTTGTGTATTTTTTTCTGGAAATCATTTTGTCAGTGTTTGCATCGGTGTTTTTTACTCCTCAAAATGAAAATTTTGTTTTCCATATTGAATTTAGTTAATTTCGGCAGACATTTTGTCTCTATATTTATACCTGATTTTATTAATTCCTTATTAATAATAGTCAAAGGATTGCAATAATGTTAATTTTCTTAGCATTGGACCATTTTTATGATTCATGAATTGTAACAAACCAATACTGTTGTTAATTTGTATTTGCAAGATTGGTGAAATTGATATTTTCAAGTCAAATCATTTTTATTATAATTTCTTAAATTGGAGGGTTTTGCATTTTTTCTCTGGATATTGTTATGGAAGTGTTCTTAAAGAATAATGATTTAACCATGGGTCAGTGATTTTAATATTTTGTTGAGTGTTCTGTTCATGCCAATGCACCACAACTCATGGCCTGATAGTTTGCAATCATTAATACTCTTGTTAAACTGTCATTCACTGTTGATGCATTATCTTGGTTGTCTAGCTTTTGACAATAGCAGAAATTGCCTGGAAGCTCATTCAGGATGAATTCATATCCTGTCATATTGATGTTATCTTGTTATTAAAATTTTGTCATGCATTGATGCAGTGGTTGGGAAAATTACATAGCTTTGTTTGGTTTTATATCAAACAGTCTGTTTACATATGCTATAGATATGTAGCTGTATCTGTTAGTCCAAATTATTGTTTGTTTCCAAGAAATTATTATTTTGTTTCATATGATTTCAGATATTGTTTGTGTTTTGTACATAATGATGTGTATGGCTGAGAATATGGGCTAACCGGCATGCAGGTGTAACAATAAATTGGTCATTAATAGATATCCAGCTCCAGCTAGGTTTGTATAAAAATAAAAAAAACTACCTCATTTATTAAAACTTAATCCTGTTTTTATCAGCTGTGGGTAGATGTTTAAATTTCTTACTAAAGATATCTTTTATTCTTTTGATTTCTATCATTTAAAATAACTTTAACATTAAGTTACTATTCACATTTCTTTAGTTGTAGACGCCTTGTTTTTTTATGCTTTCATCATAAGATTAATACTAGACTGCACGAGACATAAGACAGACATAGCATTATGGTTTGTTGATAAAGAGGAATCGTTTGTTTACTGACAATTGCATTAATATATAGAACCAAAAAGAAAATTTCTCAAAACTTTAATGTAGATACTTCGTAAGGATTCAATCAATTTGGCTAAAATCTTTTTTCCTTGAGAAATGTCTTGTGAATCTTGTTTGTTTGGTTTAACGTCGTAGCAACACATTAATTGTAACTCCTCCTGGAAAGGCTAAATCTCTGGATTTAGCTGTTAACCAACTACTAAGCGCATACATTCGTCAGTGACTGACAACTACACTACATAATTGAAAATCATTAATAGGAGGGAGAATGACCGTAGAAATAATTTCATGACCAAGCTCCACGAAAGTATGCCCCGCCCGGGAATCGAATCCACGACTCATCGATCAGTAGACTTGCGTGCTACCAACTGAGCTAGCCAGGCGGCTGTCTTGTGAATCACTTAAAATTTATATATTGGAGAGTTAATACTATTACTACTAGTTAAGCAAAGTTCCATTGTACATAACTACCACAATAAGTTTTGTTAATTTACCTGTTCAAACGATAAATACCTTTGAAATTTCTTACCTATTCTAGTCTTAACTTGGTGATAGGTTAAGTGATTGGTTTGTGGTCATACAGTAACTTAAAGCTTGGGAACTTCTATGCTGCTTTAAACTAGCTTTACTGTATTATATTGTGGATGTATCTTTGTAGAATACATTGAATATTTTATGCTGCTTATCAGTAAAATACCAGTTTCTGTCTTTCACTTTTGATTCAAGCTTTAGTTTGCATATACAAAATCTGTATTCATGTCGTTTCTTGGTATTGAAGCATTGTGTTTGTTTATGCTGCAATAGATTATGTAATCAAAATTTCAGATTGCGCTCGATTTTTGTAGCTGGCATGTTGATTATTTTTAGAAAAACACAATTTCTAGAAGAATATGTTCTAATGAATTCTAAAACTGATGTTTTTTAAAGTTGAGTAGTAAAAAATCATTGATTTGTGATTGTTTTTTCCGTTTTGTTTTCTTTTTCCCTCACTGACTTGCATATATGTATTGAAATGAATCATTTAATTGACTTATATCTGTCGGAACATCAGAAATAAAAGAACTGATTTACACCATCATTGTCTGCTTGTCATGGTTAGTAAGAAATTGTGATAAGTAATTTTGGTGAAAAGTTTTGTCGGACATATTGGATTTATTGTGAGCTGTCTTGTTTGTTTTCCATATAAGAAAGTGTTCCATTACTGAAATTATGGTACCTTTGAACTCCTCATATAAATATGTTGTTGGTCTCATTACGTTTATTATAAGAAAAGTATTAGATGAAAGCTTTTTAGTACGTGTACACTAAAATTTTGTTTTTTATTGACATTAGTTCCTGCTTAATGTATTTTAATTCCTATATCAGACTATTGCTATCCTTACCTACCCCTACTAAAATGGTCTTCATTAATTGTTCTTGAATCATGAATGTTAAACTCTCAGATGTAATGAAATTGCTTAGGCTTTGCTTAAACTCATGCTTCAGTGTATATTTGAGATGCTAATGCTTATAAAGTGTTGGATAAAATCAAGAATAAACCCAGGTCTTGTTTACATACGTACAAACACTGCTTTTGTCTGCACCGATTAGGTCACATTCAATTCTAATTCTCTATTTAGATACTTAGGTAGTATACCTGACTGTCCAATCAGTTTTGACTGACTTACCATTCTTGAATAAAAAAGTATTTGCACAAACCGGATGAAGCACAATTAAATCTTAGCCTAAGCAAGTCTGACATTTCCTTGTGCCTGAAAGAATTTTTTATAAAGAGAAAATTTGTATTCAAGCATTTACCACAAAAATTGTTTTCTGGCAAAGATTCTTGAATGTAATTTCCTTTTTGTCATTTACATTGTCTGTTTTATTCTTCTGTTTGTGAAGTAATGGTCTGGACAATGTTTTATTATAGAATTTAATGTTCTTTTATGCTAATGATGAAATAAGGTATTTGTGTTTGTAATTTCATAGAGCTATCAAAATTTCCATATTGACTGTCTAATATATGTATTAAAATATTCATATGGTTTTAAGATGGATATTTTTAATCAAACGTTTTTGAAAGCAAGTTATGATGTAGGAGTAAGAACTGCCTTTTGGGAAAAAAGTACGTTTAATTTTACAAGATCATTTGCATGTATTTTTTTTGTTACTATGCCGTTTGAATGATCAATCGGCACGATATGACCTTTTTGTGTTGGTGCGCCGTAAAACCTAAACAAACAAACAGACAAACAAACGAATGATCAAACTTTGCAAAAAAAACCTAGCATGATTAAGTAGTTAACAGGGTTGAGTCTAAGTAAATGTGTGCTAGATTATTGGCTTCTTGTGCCCTAGAACTATCATGAGTTTGATTGGCCATATCTTGTAGGAAAATTCCTCTTCCGTCATATAGTAGCTAATTCACTGCAACCTCTCAGGAATAATGTGTCATAGAACCTAAGTTAAGCTTAATGCCTACCTTAGCCATTTATGTGAGAATAACGGTTACGTATGGTGAATTGGAGTTTAGTACTCTGAATCATGATAGTTAATTGCATTATTTGTGTCAAATGCCTTTGACTGTGAAAAGGGGTTTAACCTTGAGGTCTGAGTAACTGTGTGCTATTTATAGACTGCTGTATAGACGGCTATATATATTCCACAATCCCAACGACATTGGTTTGAACATAATTTGTTAAAAACAAAACATTTAAGTCAAAATGGCCACATATTCTGATGTATTCAGCCATTTTATATCTTGACACAAATCGGGAAATTCTACCAGATAACATGAATCAAACTATGTAATATTTGTTATAATGATTTTTAATACACCACTGAACAAACGGTATTATCTTTTATCTCATATATCTTCTATCTAAGAAATTGTTACACATACTTTGAATGATGCAAATTTCATGCTACGGTAACAATTTCCACTGTCCCTAGCTTTACAAACAAAGGCATGAATACTGGATATTTTTAGTTTGCTTTTTATCAGCTTATGGCAAGATAAGTCCAACATGAAAGAAAAAATAATGTTTACAGAAATAAGTTAAAATCAAATCAGTAATGAATCCTTAAAACATTGAAACACAATAATTGTAAACCTATGTTTGTCTTTCTGTTTATCACTTTATAAAGGTACTTGCTCAAGGAATTGGTTATTTCTTACATTTTAGAATTACCAACAAATGTTTGTAATTGTGTTTTAAAATAAAAGTCCAAAGACAATTAAATCATCTATACAATTATACTGGGTAGGTTTTTTAAATATAAAATCACAGTCTTTTTCATTTATATGTTAATTTGCTCTAAAATCTTCATTATCAAAGCACCACTTAAATGCTTTTAAAATGTTTCTGTGCTTTTTGAGAGTTTTAGAAAAGTTGATAGTTGATTTCCAGGATTCTGCTTTTTTCATGTATTAAAAATTAAAAAAATAAATATATTGCCTTTAAGCAAAGGGTAATTATCTTCCTTGTTCTTTTTTTCAGGCAATATATCTTAGTAACACAGGCTACCATGAAAATAATGAAAACTTTACTTGTAGAAGTAAAAATATTACAATGCAAAGCTACACATCACGGAAGAAATTGTACCCTGATGAAGCAATTTGGACTTTCACAGATTGTTTAAAGTTTGATGCAGTGCTGAGCTCATTGCATGGAAAGTTGGTCTGTTTTCTTTAAGAAAATGTAAAACGTAAGTTTTAAAAAAATCTTTCAATATAGTATGTTACTTTAGTAATTTTCCATCGCTATGGTGTCAATTTATATGGAAAAAATATTTAAACCTTTTAACTACATGAATGAATTGAAGTTGTTACTTTGTAAAATTTCTAATTTCTTAAATTCAAAACAATTTTTCTTTGCGATATTACCTTAAACAAACAAACAAACAAACACATGAAAATACTGTGTTTCATATTTTATACCATTAATCTAGACTTCATTAGGTAAAGGAAGAGTTCAATATGTCTTTTAAACCTAGGAATTATCCTGTAAAAGTGCATCCATTTACCTACTTTTTGTAAAAACACAGTTGTTTCCAAACTAGTTCTTAAAAAATGATAGAGAGATAAAAGTTGTGGTTCACAAATTCATTATTTTTTTTCTGATACAAAGTATAGAGGTTGGTGTTGATACTATTATTATTCTCATTGTCTGACACCATCCAGGTTATGTCCATACTAATATTAATACCTCTACAATTGTTAAGTCTACACTAACACTATTCTATATTTCTCGATTTAAATCTTGATTTAAAATTAAGTGGGCAGTCCTGCATCAATACACTGCACCTATCATATACATCAAAACTACCATTGGTGCTTTGAGTAATGTCTGAATTGGTATAGTGACTTTACAATAAAACAGGCTCGATGCACGTATCAGAAACTTCTCTTAAAACATATAATTATTCCTTTTCTGACGTCATCTCCACCAGTTATTCTATAGTTGTTTTTCCCATGTCTTGTTGTGAACAAATCTTCCGCAAACCGTGACTTTTAAAGCCTTGCAACTTTCCAGCCATGTACCTTTCCTTACTATAACAACATTGCTTTGTGTGAACAATGTTATTGTCTATTTTAGTCAGTGTTGTTACACAAAAGTATCGGCTGAAACAAAGAGCATAGACTGTTATGTATACATATTTAATCCCATCCAGTTATTTAGATCATTAAGAGAAAAGGAGGGAATGAGAGTGGTGACGTTAGTCATGTGTGCTGTTAAAACTATTATAAGAGTTGAATCTCACATAACATTAGAACGTCCTAAATGTTATATACTTTCTGATTGACTAAAAATCAGAAAGGTTCCTAAAATCTGACAATAAAATCTATTGATTATGTGTTAAGTTATCTCAAACTTTAATAAAAAAACTTTAAAAAGATAACACATTTCATGGTATTTGGTGTTTGTATTCTTGATAGAGATTTTACTATCATTAAACTCATATAAAGATCCGTCAATAATAGACTTATGTATCTTGGTTACTTATGATTACAGATTTTTAACTTGGCTGTAGAAAATTTTGATTTGCACTATATTGAATATCTTGGAAAGGAACTATTCATGTTCTAATTTTAAATGTTTAAAGACCAAATGTTAGTTTTATGGTACGATTCTCAGATTTCAACATAATGTTTAATATACATATATTTAGTGTTAAAAGTAAAAAGTTATCATTGCTTTGAATATTTTCTGATTTTAAATACATTATGATTATCATTGATTTAAAAATACTATTTACTAAAAATGGATTTCTTTGCATTTGCTTGTATGGTTGTAAAATTGATTGATTTATTGTCATTCTAGATCATAATTTTAATGTATTGATTCCTTTTTGTAAAAGATAAAGCTTGCAGTGTTCAGTAAGTTTAATAGAAATGTCATTAGAACACGCATTATTATTATCAAAATGCATGTATGCATGTAATTGTTTCTGTAACCATTTAATTGGACATAATAAATCAAACTTTTGATCTATTATACTGCTATAATGTAGATTTCAAGTTATTTTATTTGATCTCAACATGCTACTGTTTTTAGCTCGACTTACGAAGTAAATGAAGAGCTCTCCTACTCGCCCTAGCGTCCGTGTCCGCGCCCATATTTCTGATTTAAGTCTTTGTGCAATAAAATATTTTTTCTAGAACTTTTTAATTTCAACTTCAAAACTTCAAACTTAACATATATGTTCCTTATTATCAACCATATCTCATGTGAAAAGGTTCATAACTCCAAATACATTTTTTGTCAGAATTATCTACCCTTGAACTTAGAGTTTTCTTTAAAAATGTTTGTTTTTACTGCAACTGTTTTATTTCTTTTGGTATTGACTTCAAACTTTAAATATATGCCCCTTATTATCAACCACATTTCATGTGACGAGGTTCATAACTCTAAATATATATTTTTTTCTGAATTACCCCCCTTGAACTTAGAGTTTCTTTAAAAAAAGCTGTTGTTTTTTTACTGCAACTGTTTCTCAACTGTATCGACTTCAAACATGTCAACCACATCTCATGTGACAAGGTTCATAACTTCAAATACTTTTTTTTCAAATTTGTCTTCCATGAACTTAACATTTTCTTTAAAAAAAACATTATTTTTCTTTAAAAAAAACATTATTTTTACTTTAACTTTTTTATTTCTTAAGGTATCATTTTCAAATTTATTCGTTCCTTCGTATCATCAACCCCATCTCATGTGATAAACACTTATTAGTCGAGCATGCTGTCTCTTCTGACAGCTCTTGTTTAGTAAACCAGTCAGAGAATTATGATTAGAAAGATAGCATCGTGTATTTTTCGTTTTGAATCTTTGCATCATGTTTCAAGTTTGCTTACCTAAGTGCAACATCATAATGACAAATACAATGTACATATACTAAGAACAAAATGTTTATTGTGTAATTATGGTCTTTACATGACATCTGAATGGAACTTTACTTGGACAGGTTCGGTCAGATTTGTTTATAATCTTTGTAAAATGACTTTTCAGGAAGATATCCAAGGTTATTGGGGTCTTTTTTTGAGCCATTTTTCTAATAATTTGGTCCCTTTTTTCTCAAAATATGTTTTTGAGTGCATGACTCTTTATGACAATATACAAAGTACATTCACTGAGAAATATTTGACTGTGTTAGACGCTAGAGTATTATTATTGTTGTTTTCAAAGTGTGAGAGAGAATCTGGCTTCATGTTGAGTTTGTTTTCTTTGTTATTATACTGACCTCTGAAATGATGAGAAAATCTTGACAAGACTTGGAAATTGCACAACCAATATTTTTATTCGCAATTCGATGACTTCATTGTTTGTATTGATATGGACAGTGTATTTTTTCTGGATATCAAATTGTCTGTTTTTATCCCTCAAAATGAAAACTTTGTTTTCCATATTGAATTTGGTTAATTTCGGCAGATATTTTGTCTCTATATTTATACATGATTTTATTGATTCCTTATTAATAATAAAGTCAAAGGATTTGAATGATGTTATTTCTCTAAGCGTTAAACCATTTTTATGATTCATGATTTGTAACAAACCCATACTGTTGTTAATTTGTATTTGCATGATTGGTGAAATGGATATTTTCATGTCAAATGATTTTCCTCAATTTCTGAAATTAGAGGGTTTTGCATTTTTCTATAAAGATTGTAATGAAAGTGTTCTTAAAGAATAATGATTGAACCATGGGCCAGTGATTTTAATATTTAGTTGAGTGTTCAGTTCATGTCAATGCACTACAACTCATGGCCTTATAGTTTGCAATCATTAATACTCTTGTTAAACTTTCATTCACTGTTGATGCATTATCTTGGTTGTCTAGCTTTTGTCAATAGCAGAAATTGCCTGGAAGCTCATTCAGGATGAATTCATATCCTGTCATATTGATGTTATCTTGTTATTAAAATTTTGTCATGCATTGATGCAGTGTTTGGGAAAATTACATAGCTTTGTTGGTTTCATATCAAACAGTCAAATTTGTTTACGTATGCTGTAGATATGTAGCTGTATCTGTTAGTCCAAATTATTGTTTGTTTCCAAGAAATTATTATTTTGTTTCATATGATTTCAGATAGTGTTCGTGTTTTGTACATAAAGATGTGTATGGCTGAGAATATGGGCTAACCGGCACGCAGGTGTAACAATGAATTGGTCATTAATAGATATCCAGCTCCAGCTAGGTTTGTATAAAAATAAAAAACTACCTCATTTATTAAAACTTAATCCTGTTTTTATCAGCTGTGGGTAGATGTTTAAATTTCTTACTAAATATATCTTTTATTCTTTTGATTTCTATCATTTAAAATAACTTTAACATTAAGTTACTATTCACATTTCTTTAGTTGTTGTAGTCGTCTTGTTTTTTATGCTTTCATCATAAGATTAATACTTGACTGCACGAGACATAAGACAGACGTAGCATTATGGTTTGTTGATAAAGAGGAATCGTTTGTTTACTGACAATTGCATTAATATATAGAACCAAAAACAAAATTTCTCAAAACTTTAATGTAGATACTTCGTAAGGATTCAATCAATTTGGCTAAACTCTTTTTTTTCTTGAGAAATGTCTTGTGAATCTTGTTTGTTTGGTTTAACGCCGTAGCAACACATTAATTGTAACTCCTCCAGGAAAGGCTAAATCTCTGGATTTAGCTGTTAACCAACTACTAAGCGCATACTTTTCAGTGCGTGCTACTAACTGAGCTAGCCAGGCGGCTGTCTTGTGAATCACTTAAAATTTATATATTGCAGAGTTAATACTATTACTACTAGTTAAGCAAAGTTCCATTGTACATAACTACCACATTAATTTTTGTTAATTTACCTGTTCAAACGATAAATACCTTTGAAATTTCTTACTTATTCTAGTCTTAACTTGGTGATAGGTTAAGTGATTGGTTTGTGGTCATACAGTAACTTAAAGCTTGGGAACTTCTTTGTTGCTTTAAACTAGGTTTACTATATTATATTGTGGATGTATCTTTGTAGAATACATTGAATATTTTATGCTGCGTATCAGTAAAATACCAGTTTCTGTCTTTCACTTTTGATTTAAATTTTAGACAAGCTTTAGTTTGCATATACAAAACTGTATTCATATCGTTTCTTGGTATTGAAGCAGTGTTTGTTTATGCTGCAATAGATAATGTAATCAAATTTTCAGATTGCGCTCGATTTTTGTAGCTGACATGTTGATTATTTTTAGAAAAACACAATTTCTAGAAGAATATGTTCTAATAAATTCTAAAACTGATGTTGTTTGAAATTGAGTAGTAAAAAATCATTGATTTGTGATTGTTGTTTTTTAATTTCATTTTCCGTTTTGTTTTCTTTTTCGCTCACTGCCTTGCATATATGTATTGAAATGAATCATTTAATTGACTTATATCTGTCGGAACATCAGAAATAAAAGAACTGATTTACACCATCATTGTCTGCTTGCCATGGTTATTAAGAAATTGTGATAAGTAATTCTGGTGAAAAATTCTGTCAGTCATATTGGATTTATTGTAAGCTATCTTGTTTGTTTTCCATATAAGATTGTGTTCCATTACTGAAATTATGATACCTTAGGACTCCTCGTATAAATATGTTTTTGGTCTTACTACGTTTATTATAAGAAAAGTATTAGATGAAAGCTTTTTAGTACTTGTACACTAAAATTATGTTTCATATTGACATTAGTTCCTGCTTAATGTATTTTAATCCCTATAATATATCAGACTATTGCTATCCTTACATACCCCTACTAAAATGGTCTTCATTAATTGTTCTTGAATCATGCATGTTAAACTGTCAGATGTAATGAAATTGCTTAGGCTTTGCTTAAACTCATGCTTCAGTGTATATTTGAGATGCTAATAAGTATAAAGTGTTGGATAAAATCAAGAATAAACCCAGGTCTTGTTTACATAAGTACAAACACTGCTTTTGTCTCCAACGATTAGTTCACATTCAATTCTAATACTCTGTTTAGATACTTAGGTAGTTGTTTAGATACTTAGGTAGTATATCTGACTGTCCAATCAGGGTTGACTGACTTACCAGTCTTGTCTGAAAAAAATATTTGCACAAACCGGATGAAGCACAATTAAATCTTAGCCTAAGGAAGACAGACATTTCTTTTTGTCTGAAATATTTTTTTTATAAAGAGAAAATTTGTATTCATGCAGTTAACACAAAAATTGTTTTCTGGCAAAGATTCTTGAATGTAATTTCCTTTTTGTCATTTACATTGTCTGTTTTATTCTTCTGTTTGTAAAGTAATGGTCTGGACAATGTTTTATTATAGAATTTAATGTTCTTTTATGCTAATGATGAAATAAGTTATTTGTGTTTGTAATTTCATAGAGCTATCAAAATTTCCATATTGACTGTCTAATATATATATTTAAATATTCCTATGGTTTTAAAATGGATATTTTTAATCAAACGTTTTTGAAAGCAAGTGATGACGTGAGAACTGCTTTTTAGGAAAAAAGTACGTTTAACTTTACAAGATCATTTGCATGTTTTTTTGTTACTATGCCGTTTGAATGATGAATCCGCGGGTAATGACCTTTTTGTGTTAGTTTACTGTTAAACCCAAACAAACAAACAAACAAACGAATGATCAAACTTTGCAAAAACCTAGCATGATTAAGTGGTTAACAGGATTGCGTCTAAGTAAATGTGTGCTAGATTATTGGCTTCTTGTGCCCTAGAACTATCATGAGTTTGATTGGCCATATCTTGTAGGAAAATTCCTCTTCCATTATATAGTAGGTAATTCACTGCAACCTCTCACAATAATGTGTCATTGAACCTAAGTTAAGTTTACTGCCTACCTTAGCTATTTATGTGTGAGAATAACGGTTACTTATGGTGAATTGGAGTTAAGTACTATGAAACATGATAGTTAATTGCATTATTTGTGTCAAATGCCTTTGACTGGGAAAAGGGGTTTAACCTTGAGGTCTGAGTAACTGTGTGCTATTTATAGATTGCTGTATAGACGGCTATATATATTCCACAATCTCAACGACATTGGTTTGAACATAATTTGTTAAAAACAAAACATTTAAGTCAAAATGGCCACATACTCTGATGTATTCAACCATTTATATCTTGACACAAATCGGGAAATTCTACCAGATAACATGAATCAAACTATGTAATATTTGTTATAATGATTTTAAATACACCACTGAACAAACAGTATTATCTTTTATCTCATATATCTTCTATCTAAGAAATTGTAACACATACTTTGAATGATGCAAATATCATGCTAAGGTAACAATTTCCACAGTCCCTAGCTTTACAAACAAAGGCATGAATACTGGATATTTTTAGTTAGCTTTTATAAGCTTATGGCAAGATAAGTCCAACATGAAAGAAAAAATAATGTTTATAGAAATAAGTTAGAATCAAATCAGTAACGAATCCTTAAAACATTGAAACACAATAATTGTAAACCTATGTTTATCTTTCTGTTTATCACTTTATAAAGGTACTTGCTCATAGAATTGGTTATTTCTTACATTTTAAAATTACCAATTATTGTCTGTAATTGTATTTTAAAATAAAAGTCCAAAGACACTTAAATCATCTATACAATTACACTGGGTAGGTTTTTTTTTTAAATATAAAATCACAATCTTTTACAATTACATGTATATGATAATTTGCTCTAAAATCTTCATTATCAAAGCACCACTTAAATGCTTTTAAAATGTTTCTGTGCTTTTTGAGAGTTCTAGAAAAATTGATATTTTAGCTGATTTCCGTGATTTTGCTTTGTTCATGTCTTTGAAATTGAAAAAAAAATTTACTTTAAGCAAAGGGTAATTACTTCCCTTGTTCTTTTTTTTAGGCAATATATCTTAGTAACACAGGCTACCATGAAAATAACGAAAACTTGGAGAATTTACTTGTAGAAGTAAAAATGTTACAATGCAAAGCTACACATCACGGAAGAAATTGTACCCTGATGAAGCAATTTGGACTTTCACACATTGTTTAAAGTTTGATGCAGTGCTGAGCTCATTGCATGGAAAGTTGGTCTGTTTTCTTGAAGAAAATGTAAAACGTAAGTTTTATCAAAATCTTTCAATATCTTTCAAAATAGTGTGTTACTTTAGTAATTTCCATCGTTATGGTGTCAATTTATATGGAAAAATATATAAACCTTTTAACTACATGAATAAATTGGAGTTGTTACTTTTTAAAATTTCCAAATTCTTAAATTCAAAACCATTTTTATGCGATATGAAAATACTGTGTTCTTCATTAGGTAAAGGAAGAGTCCAAAATGTCGTTTAAATCCAGAAATTATCCTGTAAAAATGCATCCAATTACCTACTTTTTGTAGATACACAGTTGTTTCCAAACTAGTTCTAAAAATGATAGAGAGATAAAAGTTGTGGTTCACAAATTCATTATATTTTTTTCCTAATACAAAATATATGGGTTGGTGTTGATACTATTATTATTCTCATTGTCTGACACCATTTGGGTTATGTCTATATTAATATAAATACCTCTACAATTATTAAGTCTATACTATTCTATATTTCTCGGAAAGAACTGATGTATTAACAATTTAACAGGGCAGGCAATGCTTTGCAGTTCAGTTGATTTCTATGGATTTAGCTAGAAATATGTATGAGCATCTGGCAAAAGATAATATAAATCAATTTCAAAAGTAGACAAGATTAACCTTCTTGTTCATGGCTGTTAAAATCTTGATTAAAAATTTATTTTATTTATATTTATTTATTTATAGGAGTTAACGCCGTATTAAACATTTTAGGTCATTTCACGGCGTCCAGCGCACCTAACCACGCTTTCCTGGACCATTGTCTATAACCAGTACTCACCTACCCTTCCACAAGGCCGGAAACTTCTCCATATTATCTAATCAATGGAGGAAAATCGACATTATTGTCAAATTTTCATGGAAGGGTATAACCTCCCCGGGTGGGATTCAAACCCGCACCCCCTTGATTAAAAATAAGTGGACAGTCCTGCATCAATACACTGCACCTATCATAAACATCAAAATTACCATTGGTGCTTTGAGTAATGTCAGAATTGGTGTAGTGAATTTACAATAAAATAGGCTCGATGCACGTATCAGAAACTTCTCTTAAAACATATAATTATTCCTTTTCTGACGTCATCCCCAACAGTTGTTCTCTGATTTTTCCCCATGTCTTGTTTTGAACAAATCTTCTGCGAACCGCGACTTTAAAAGCCTTGCGACTTTCCAGCCATGTACCTTTCCTTACTATAACAGCATAGCTTTGTCTGAACAATGTTTTTGTCTATTTTAGTCATTGTTGTTACACAAACGAATCAGCTGAAACAAAGAGCATAGACTGTTATGTATACATATTTAATCCCATCCAGTTATTTAGATCATTAAGGGAGAAGGGGGATTGAGAATGGTGACGTTAGTCATGTGTGCTGTTAAAACTATTATAAGAGTTGAATATCATGTCACATAACATTACAACGTCCTAAATGTTATATACTTTCTGATTGACTAAAAATCAGATAGTTTCCTAACATCTGACAATAAAATATATTGATTATGTGTTAAGTTATCTCAAACTTTAATAAAAAAAACTTTAAAAAGATAATAAATTTCATGGTATTTGGTGTTTGTATGATCTATATTTCCATTCTTGATTGAGATTTTACCATCATTAAACTCATATAAAGATCAGTCAATAATAGACTTATATATCTTGGTTTCTTATGATATCAGATTTTTAACTTGGCTCTAGAAAATTTTGATTTGCACTATATTTAATATCTTGGAAAGGAACTATTTATGTTCTAATTTTAAATGTTTAAAGACCAAATGTTAGTTTTATGGTACGATTTTCAGATTTCAACATAATGTTTAATATACATTTTTAGTGTTAAAAGACAAAAAGTTATCATTGCTTTTGATGTTTTCTGATTTTAAAAACATTATAATTGATTTAAAGATACTATTTACTAAAAATGGATTTCTTTGCATTTGCTTGTATGGTTGTAAAATTGATTGATTTATTGTCATTCTATATCATAATTTTAATGTATTGATTCCTTTTTGTAAAAGATAAAGCTTGCAGTGTACAGTAAATTTAATAGAAATGTCATTAGAACATGCATTATTATTATCAAAATGCATGTATGCAGGTTATTGTTTCTGTAATTATTTAAATTGACATAATAAATCAAACTTTTGATCTATTATACTGTTACAATGTAGATTCCAAGTTATTTTATTTGATCTCAACATGCTACTGTATTTAGCTCGACTTACGAAGTAAATGGAGAGCTCTCCTACCCGCCCTAGCGTCCGCGTCCATATTTCTGATTTAAGTTTTTGTGCAGTAAAATATTTTTTCTATAATTTTTTTTTATTTCAACTTCATAACTTCAAACTTAAAATACATTTTGTATATGTTCCTTATTATCAACCATATCTCATGTGACTAGGTTCATAACTCCAAATACATTTTTTTTTCAGAATTATCTCTTCTGGAACTTAGAGTTTTTTTTTAAATGTTTGTTTTTACTGCAACTGTTTTATTTCTTTAGGTATTGACTTCAAACTTTAAATATATGCCCCTTATAATCAACCACATCTCATGTGACAAGGATCATTACTCTAAATTTTTTTTTCAGAATTATCCCCCTTGAGCTTAGATTTTCTTAAAAAATGCTGTTGTTTTTTACTGCAACTGTTTAATTTCTTTAGGCGTCGACTTCAAACATGTCAACCACATTTCATGTGACAAGGTTCATAACTTCAAATACATTTTTTTCAAATTTGTCTTCCGTGAACTTAGCATTTTCTTTAAATAAACATTATTTTTACTTTAACTTTTTTATTACTTAAGGTATCATTTTCAAATATATTCGTTCCTTATCATCAACCACATCCCATGTGACAAACACTTATTAGTCGAGCATGCTGTCTCTTCTGTCTGCTCTTGTTTAGTAAACCAGTCAGAGAATTATGATTAGAAAGATAGCATCGTGTATTTTTAGTTTTGAATCTTTGCATCATGTTTTAAGTTTGCTTACCTAAGTGCAACACCACAATGACAAGTACAATGTACATATACTAAGAACATGATGTTCATTGTGTAATGATGGTCTTTACATGACATCCGAATGAATCAGATTTGTTTATAATCTTTGTAAAATGACTTTTCAGGAAGTTAGTGAAGTTTATTAGGGTCTTCTATTGAGCAATTTTTCTAATAATTGTGTCTTTTGTTTTCACAAAATATGTTTTTGAGTGCATGACTCTTTTTGACAATATGCGAAGTACATTCACTGAGAAATATTTGATTGTGTTTGATTCTAGAGTATTATTATTTGTTGTTTTCAAAGTGTGAGAGAGAATCTGGCTTCATGTAGAGTTTGTTTTCTTTGTTATTATACTGACCTCTGAAATGATGAAAAAGTCTTGACAAGACTTGGAAATTGCTCAACCAATATTTTTATTCTCAATTCGATAACTTGATTGTTTGTATTGTTATGGACAGTTAGTGTATTTTTTCTGGAAATAATTTTGTCTGTTTTTATCCCACAAAATGAAAACTTTGTTTTCCATTTTGAATTTAGTTAATTTCGGCAGACATTTTGTCTCTATATTCATACATGATTTTATTGATTCATTATTAATAAAAGAGAAAAGGGATTTGATTGATGTTATTTTTCTAAGCATTAAACAATTTTTATGATTCATGAATTGTAACAAACCCATACTGTTGTTAATTTGTATTTGCATGATTGGTGAAATTGATATTTTCATGTCAAATGATTTTTCCTCAATTTCTCAAATTAGAGGGTTTTGCATTTTTCTATAAAGATTGTAATGAAAGTGTTCTTAAAGAATAATGATTGAACCATAGGTCAGTGATTTTAATATTTTGTTGAGTGTTCAGTTCATGTCAATGCACTACAACTCATGGCCTGATAGTTTGCAATCATTAATACTATTGTTAAACTGTCATTCACTATTGATGCATTATCTTGGTTGTCTAGCTTTTGTCAATAGCAGAAATTGCCTGGAAGCTCATTCAGGATGAGTTCATATCCTGTCATATTGATGTTATCTTGTTATTAAATTTTGTCATGCATTGATGCAGTGGGTGGAATATTACATAGCTTTGTTGGTTTTATATCAAACTGTCAAATTTGTTTATGTATGCTGTAGATATGTAGCTGTATCTGTTAGTCCAATTTATAGCTTGTTTCCATGAAAATATTATTTTGTACCATATGTTTTCAGATAGTGTTTGTGTATTGAACATAATGGTGTATTTTGTTGAAAATATGGGCTAGCAGGCAGGCAGATGTGATAATTAATTGGTCATCAATAGATATCCAGCTCCAGCTAGGTTTGTATAAAAAACTACCTCATTTATCAAAACTCAATCCTGTTTTCAAATGTTGTGTTTTTCTTCATGAATTGTATCGTGACTTCTTATTTCATCATGAGTTTATGTTTAAATTTGTAAATTTGATCATTGAATATAATAAGCTTGCTCGCTCGGCTAGCTCACTTGGTAGCACGCAAGTCTACTGATCGAGGGGTCGTGGGTTCGATTACCGGGCGGGGCATACTTTGGTGGAGCTTGGTCATGAAACTATTTATACGGCCTTTCTCCCTCCTACCAATGATTTAGAATTATTTAGCGCAGTTGTCAGTCACTGACGAAAGTATGCTCTAAATAGTTGGGTAACATCTAAATCCTGAGATTTAGACTTTCCAGGAGCAGTGAGTTGGTTGACTGACCGCCGTTATATGATCTGTATATTGTGTTGCTACGGGGTTAAACCCTACAAACAAACAAACAAATGTTAAATTACTCTACTCATTTCTTTAGTTGTTGAAAACAACTTGTGTTTTATGATTACATAAAGTGGATTGATACTTGACTGTATGAGACATTAGACAGATGTAGCATTATGGTTTGTTGATATAGAGGAATTATTTGTTAACTGACAATTGCATTTATATACAGAACAGTAAAAAAGAAATATAGATACTACTGAAATATTCAATCAATTTGGCTTTTTTTGGTTAAAAATGTCTTGTGATTTTTTAACATTTGTATTTTGGAGGAAAATACTTACCTTTCCTTTCTAGTGAAGCGAAGTTTCTTTTTACATTAGGCGCGATATGACCTTTCTGTGTTGGTGCACCGTAAAACCAAAACAAACAAACCAATTTTTTACATTTCTGTTAAATGATCTTATTGGTACCATATTGATTTAGTAAATTTACCTGTTCAAACAATAAATGCCTTTGAAGTTTCTTACCTATTCTAGTCTTAACTTGGTGATAGGTTAAGTGATGGGTTTGTGGTCATACAGTAACTTAAAGCTTGGGAACTTCTTTGTTGCTTTAAACTAGGTTTACTATATTATATTGTGGATGTATCTTTGTAGAATACATTGAATATTTTATGCTGTTTATCAATAAAATACCAGTACCTGTCTTTCATTTCTTTTTTTAAGTTTAGACGAACTTTGGTTTGAATGAACCAAAACTGTATTCATGTCGTTTCTTGGAATTGAGGCCCTGTGTTTGTTTATGCTACAATAGAATATGTAATCAAATTTTCAGATTGAGCTTGATTTTTGTACCTGGCAGGTTGATATGTTTAAAAAACACATTTTCTAGAAGAATACATTCTAATGAATTCTAAAACTGATGTTGTTTTAAGATCAGTTGTAAAAAGACCATTGATTTGTGATTGGTTTAATATGGTTTTTTAATTTGATTTTTTTGTTTTGTTGTCTTTTTTGTTCACAGACTGGTACATATATGTATTGAAATGAAGCATTTAATTGACTTATATTTGTCGGAACATAAGAAATAAAAGAGCTGATTTACAACATCATTGTCTGCTTGTCATGTTTTATAAGAAATCGTGATAAGTAATTTTGGTGAAAGGTTTTGGTCAGACATCTTGTTTGTATTCCATAGAAGATAATGTTCCATTCTGAAATTATGGTTTCTTAGAACTCCTCATAAAAATATGTCTTTGGTTTCACTTCAATTATTATATGAAGTGTCAGATGAAATGAAAGGATTTTAGTTCATATGTACTTGTATAAGAAAACTTCTTCTCATATTGACATTAGTTTCTGCTGAATGCATTTTAATCTCTATAACATTTCAAATTATTGATATCCTTACTTACCCCAAATTAAAATGGACTTCATTCACTGTTCTTGAAGTATGTATATTTTACTCTCACCTGTTATGAAATTGATGTGGCTTCACTTAAACACATGTCTCTGTGTACATTTGAGATGTTAATGAATATAATGTTTGATAAAGGCAGGAATAAGTTGAGTATTTCCTGTCATGTGTTCTGTAATAGTAATGTTTTGGTGTAAATTCTTCTATGACTATGATGCTTCTGGTTACTGTGTTAAAACAATGTTTTCTTTGTTTTCTTTTGAGTTTACTAAAGCACTAATATTGATTTTGTCTGCACCGATTTGGTCACATTCAAATGCAATGCACCGATTAGATCCATTGGCAGTATGCAGGACTATCCATTCAGGGTTGACTGGCCTACCAGTCTTGACTGAAAAAAAAATGTTTGCAAAAACAGGATGAAGCAGAATTAAATCTTAGCATAAGCAAGTGAGACATTTGTTTGTGCCTGAAAGAAACTTATGTATTGAGAGAAACTTTGTATTCAAGCAGTTAACACAGAAATGTTATTTTCTGGCAAGAAATCTTGAATGTAATTTCCTATTTGTCATTTACATTGTCTGTTTTATTCTTCTGTTTGTGAAGTAATGGTCTGGACAATGTTTTATTATAGAATTTAACGTTCTTTTATGCTAATGATGAAATAAGTTATTTGTGTTTGTAATATCATAGAGCTATCAAAATTTCAATATTGACTGTCTAATATATGTATTTAAATATTCCTATGTTTTTAAAATGGATATTTTTAATCAAATGTTTTTGAAAGCAAGTTATGATAATGGAGTAAGAACTGTTTTTTTGGTTAAAAATATGTGTAACTTTACTACATCATTTGCATAACGGTCTTTTTTACTACGCCGTTTGAATGATCGAACCTTGCAAAAAAACTTCTAGCATGAAGAAGTGGTTAACAGGGTCTGAGTAAATGTGTGCTAGATTATTGGATTCTTGGGCCCAAGACTATCTTGAGTTTGATTGGCCATATCTTTTCCCACTTCCATTTTATAGTAACCAAGTCACTGCAGCGCTTACTGGTGTGTCAAAGAACTAAGTTTATCGTTCTGCATACCATGGCCTTTTATGTTAGAATAACAGTTTATTATGATGAATTGGAGTCTAGTACTATGTATTATAATATCATGATAGTTAATTGCGTTAAATGTGTCAAACGCCTTTGACTGTGGAAAGGGGTTAAATCTTGAGGTGTCGGTAACTGTGTGTTATATATCGACTGCTAGGTCCAGCAGTTCCAATGACAGTGATTTGAACATATTTTTTTCTGAAAACAAAGCATATAAATCATAATAGCCACACATTCTGATGTATACAGTCATTTTATATCTTTACACAAATCAGGAAAATTTTACCGCATAACATAAAAGAAACTATGTAATATTTGTTATAATGAGTTTTAATACACCACTGAACGAACAGTATTATCTTTTATCTAATATATCTACTATCTAAGAAATTGTAAAACTTACTCTGGCTGATGAAAATTTCATGCTAAGACAATATTCAACTTTTCCGCTATCTGAAGCTTTAAAACAAAGGCATGAATACTGAATAGTTAAAGTTAGCTTTTTATCAGCTTATGACAAGATAAGTCTAACATGAAAGAAAAAAATAATGTTCACAGATATTAGTTTATGTCAAATTGATTATTGAATGCTTAAAACATTAAAAAACAATCTTTGTAAAGCTTTGTTTGTCTTTTTTGTTATATGCCCGAAAGAATTTCGGACATATTATGTTATACTCCCTGGCGTCCGTCCGTCCGTCCGTTAGCAATTTGGTTTCCGGAGCATAACTTAAGTTCCATTTGGCCCACAATATTCAAACTTCATAGGATGATTGCCCATATCAGGTAGAAGACCCCTATTGATTTTTGGGTCACAAGGTCAAAGGTCAAGGTCACTATTACAATAAAACTGAAAACAGTTTTCGGAGCATAACTTAAGTTCCATTTGGCCCACATTATTCAAACTTCATAGGATGATTGTCCATATCAGGTAGAAGACCCCTATCGATTTTGGGGTCACAAGATCAAAGGTCAAGGTCACTATTATCATAAAACTGAAAACAGTTTCCGGAGCATAACTTTAGTTCCATTTGGCCCACAATATTCAAACTTCATACAATGATTGTCCATATCGGGTAGAAGTCCCCTATATATTTTTGGGTCACAAGGTCAAAGTCACTATTACCTTAAAACTGAAAACAATTTCCGGAGCATAACTTAAGTTCCATTTGGTCAACAATATTCAAACTTCATACAATGATTGTCCATATCGGGTGGAAGACCCCTATTGATTTTAGGGTCACAAGGTCAAAGGTCAAGGTCACTATTACCTTTTAACGTTTTTTCATTGCTTTGTTTTCCACAATTATTCATAATATGATATTCATCTGAAATATTCTCATGTCTTACAAATGCTTCATTTTGACTAAAAAACAACATTTTCGGTCATATAATGCCCCGCCCAGTGGTGCTCTTGTTTATTATTTTATAAAGGTTCTTTCTCAACGATTTGGTTATTTTACATTTAAAATTACCAACCATTGTCTGTAATTGTGTTTAAAAATAAAAATTCACTAAACTTGTTATCATTTATGACAATCCTCCTGGGGTAGGTTTTTTAAATATAAAATCACAATCTATTACATCTACAGGTTAATTTTGGACTAAAATCGTTATTATCAGAATACTGCTTTTCTGCTTTAAAATGTTTCTGTGCTTTTTTGAGAATTTTAGAAAAGTTTATATTTCAGTTGATATCAGTAAACAAGCAACTGTCATGTCTTTGAAATTTGAAAAAAATATTGGTCCTCTGGACAAAGGGTAATTATTTTTATTGTTCTTTTATTCAGGATAAATGATCTTGGAAACAAAGGCTACCATGACTGGACTGAAAACGTATGTGAGAATTTACATGTAGCAGTATTACAATATAAAGCTACACATCACGGAAGAAATTGTACCCTGGTGAAGCAATTTGAACTTTTACAGATAGTTTAAAGTTTGATGCAGTGCTTAGCTCTTTGATGGGAATGTTTGACTGTTTTCTGAAAGAAAACAAAATAAAGTGTAAGTTTTAACAAAATCTTTCAATATCGTATCGTAGTGTGCTACTGAAGTAATTAGCCATCAATTTGCTGTCAAAATAGAGGGAAAAAATGTTGGAGATAAGGATACCTTTTAAACGGTCCTCACGATTTTCTATATGCCTTTACATCCAGTATAGATTAATTGATCTGTCAAAGTGCCTCCCATTCATTAATTTGAAAGTGCCCGCACCTCTTAAAACACCGGGATATTATAACACAATTTACAAAAAGGTCATAATTTTATTTAAAGTCAACATTTAGATGAACACAACTGTTTAATGACATTATAAAGGTATTAAAGAAACTAGTTTTACATTGTAAGGTTACGTAGTCTAATAAAAACTCAGCAGCAGACTATATCTCATATTGTCAGGTTTAAATTTGTTAATTATCTGCTAATAGTCTCAGTCAGTTTATAGTAAGTATGCACCACATTGCCTATTGATTCATTATTTAATCTTTGAGCTGAAGAAGAACTTATCAATGTTTCAAGATTGTAAACTTTTTCTTCAGTGTTCTTGGTACCAATGTTGTCAAGTACGCTTTGTAATTAAGGTGTTTTCTTTATGTAATATTCATGTTATAATACCACGTAGGGATATGAGGACATTTAGTAATTGATTTAATTGCTTTTTTCTCCTAGAAAATTGTGTTCTATATATGTTAGGGTTATAGGTATTTGTTTTTGTAGATACACAGTAGTTTTTAAACTAATTCTAAAAACTAATAAAGAGACAAAAGTTGTGGTTCACAAATTCATTTTATTTTTTTCCTGATACTAAGTACAGAGGTTGGTGTTGAAACTATTATTATTCTCGTTGTCTGACACATTGTAGTTAATGTCTATGTGAATATGAATACCCCTACAATTATTAAGTTCACACTATCTTATATTTCTCGTAAAGAACTAATGTACGTATTAATACAAGTATTAGCATTTCTAAAAATGCTTGAAATCGTCGTTTAGCAGTGTATTCTGCATAGAAAATAAAGATTCAAGCAATATGCAGATCAAACAGTGCATGCCTTTACAGTAGAGGGCTTTAAATCAGCCCTTCAGAAGCTCGACTAGAGCGCGTCCATCCCCGTCGGATACAAATACCAGCAGTGGTCATCTGACGTATTACTACATATTCAGGTATTCGTCAGTGCTTTAAACCTTCCCAAGTATATTTATAGACTACAGAGCATTTAATTAATTCTACACACTGTAAGGCCAGATAAAACCATCGAATTACCATGTGCTGTCCAGACATATTCCATCCGCGCACGTACAAAAGCATTATTATGGTAGACTTCACAATTCACCTGTCCATTTGACATTAAGAAACTATATTTTATTGATAAGCAAACCAGATTATTCGTTTCAAGAACATGTTCTGCCCTACATTCCGCCAGCTAATCAAACGTTCATATTTACTAATAAACTTGCTCGGACGTAGGGAAGATAGGTTTGCTTTTTTCAACAAAAGCGAGTTTTTTTCAATAAATGAACATGTTACGAATAGGCATGAATGTTTTTTTGGTTTTATGTTGTAACTTCTTGAAACTGATACTCGTTCATATACCGATAATGATATTTTCTTGTATTACAAACAGGTAACCGTATAATACACGCCGTGGACGATTCCATACACGCACCCCTTTTTTGCTACTCTACGTCATCTTTTTTCGTCACGTGACCTCAAATGCAACGTTCTGATTGGCTAAAGACAACCGGTATCGACACAAAAATGCTCAAATCTTGATAATTGTTTAAATCGTCGGTACAGGACCGACGATAATGACTGGCATTGTTCAGCAGTTCTGTTGGTTTCTTTGATTTTTGTTAGGAATGTGTATGAGCCTCTAGCAGAAGATAAATGTAAATTAATTTCAAATATAGACAAGATTTTCATTTGTTGTTTACCATGTAAATCTTGATTTAAAAATAAGTGGGCAGTCCTGCATTTATACACTACACGTATCATAAACATCAAAATTATTATTGTTTTATATGTGTTATAGTATGTTTTGAGTAATGAGTTGGTAGAGAGAGTAACGTCACCAGTGCTGTTAAAAATATTATAAGAGTTGAATGTCTCACATGACATTACAGCAACCTAAATGTTATTTACTTTTTGATTGATTAAAAATCAGATAGTTTCCTAAAATCTGACAATCAAATCTATTGATTATGTGTTAAGTTATCTCAAACTTAAATCAAAATTGTCTTTAAAAAGATAACCAATTTCATGGTGTTTGATATTTGTATGTCTCTTGTTGTATATATTCTATATTTCCTTGGTAGACGTTTACCAAACATTGAACACATTTAAATATCAGTGGATACCAGAGTAATGTTTCTTGGTTGTTTATGGTTATAATGTTCATGGACCCTAATTGCATATAGTTTTCTTGTTATCATACAGATTTTTTTGTAATAGGTTATGCTGTTTGTTTTGCAGAATTTTCTCTGATGAAAAATCTGCTTTTGGTATTGCTGAATGCATTTTTTTCTGCAATAAGTGTCTTAATTTATTTTGAAATAAATTGTTTAGTCTTTTTGCATATTTTTGCATTTCAAAGCACTAAAATAGAAATATATGAACAGTGCAAGTATATTAACTAGATCCATTTAGGCCTTTCTCAAATCTATATTAATTGTGTCATAAATTTGTCACACAATAATAAAAGTGTTATTCCTGCAGAGGCTGCAAATTATACTTGGGATCTGGCTCTCTGGATTTGGTATAAACCTAACTTGTGTATGTATCATTTTGAAAATTGATGTGTATTTTGTTGATGTCATTCTATAACATACGTTTTATTTGTATTGATTTATCTGTAAAGTGACAGCTAACAACATACAATAATGTCAATAAGAATGCAATTAAATCATAATTGATTATTGCCATTAAAGTGTATGTTTGCTTGTAATTATTTCTAAAACCATTTAAATGGACATATTAAATTAAAGTTTACATCTACAGTTACAATGAAGTTTCTGTTTAACAATAGAGTGTGTTAATTTGATTGCAACACGCTGCTGTTTAATTGCATACAATAATGAGCAGAAAAATGGAAGCATGTTTGAGTTGATATCCTTCTGCAAGGGTGGCAACTTTTCCATTAACCTTTATTAATGGAGTAAAATAAACATTATATTCAAATTTTCATGGAAGGGTATAGCACCCTTCCCATGGACTTTGATGGTCATACTCATTATTAATTAACTTAGAATTATAAATAACACAATCTATCATGGTTGACATTTAGAACCCTTCTATCCTTATGATATTTTAACTCATTTACAGTTATTTAATTCACTTACAGTACTCATTATTAAAAAAAGAAGTATAAAAAAACAATTACCAATTCTTATTACAGATATTATATGATACAGAAAAGCATCAAAATGTGGAGGCAGGCATTAGTTAAGGATTGTATTGACGTATTTTGTATTTCTTAGTACGTTATTATAAGGTTTTATTGGTTGAAAATGGCTGCGCTGACGTGTGATCAGTGTTTTAATTATCATTTAAGTATTGTTTTTAGAAAATATACAAGTCTTGTAGTCAATAAATCAGCGTGTTTATTTTGTTTAATGTATTATTTATTACGTGAGTGTTTTTTCTCTCCTGCTGGTTAGAATTTTAGATATTTGTATCATTCCTAATCTCCTCATCCTTTCAATAATTTGATGTCAAATGTTATATGTCTTGCCTTTTATAGAACATTAAATTTTATTAAGTAATATTAGGAATATCTATTTTTATAGCGCAAATGTCATTATGTAAGTACATGGCATATATGTATATATTTACATGGCTATAAATGTTTTCCTCATCGTTGTTAATGTCAATTTGAATGTTAAGTTTTAAGGAGTTTATTAGTACTTACAGATATTGCTTTCTTTTAGTTATTCATATTTATGTATTTTTTTTCACCAGTAGAAAACAAACAAATTGACACACCCCTCTACATTTGTCTACATTCATAGATCTTGTAAAGTTAACCTTTCAGTTATTGCAGTATATCTTTGAATAAATGAAACTGATGACATAAAGTGATATTGATTGTTAATAAAATTGTTGTCTGTCTTAGAATGAAATTGTCCTTTATTGTGTTATATTAATTCCTTACTGTCTTGCTGTAAGTCCCTTAGCTAATCATTTTATTGACTAACACAATATTGAATGGGCATTTTGATGAAATAAGGGCAAAACTAATTTCCAATTTCTAAGTGTCTTTTTGCATGAAGTCCTTAAATAAACAGTCTTTATTTTTTTTTCAATGGAAATGGTTTTCTATTTGCATCCTGTGCAGAAAATATCAATGATTAAATCGTGAAGATAATTATCATGAAACTGATCTTCAAAATCGTGACTTCTTATTTCATCATGAGTTTATATTTTGTATGTTGGCAGAGTAAATTTGATCACTGAATATAAAAAAAATTGCTCGCCCGGCTAGCTCAGTTCGTAGCACGCAATTCTACTGACCGAGGGGTCGTGGGTTCAATTCCCGGGCGGGGCATACTTTTGTGGAGCTTGGTCATGAAACTATTTATACGGTCATTCTCCCTTCTATCAATGCTTTTTAATTATGTAGGACAGTTGTCAGTCACTGACGAAAGTATGCGCTTAGTAGTTGGTTAACAGCTGAATCCAGAGATTTAGCCTTTCCAGGAGGAGTGAGTAGGTTGACTGACTTCCGTTATATGACCTATAATTGTGTTGATATGGCGTTAAACCCAACAAACAAACAAACAATAATTAGATTGCTAAATACCTGAATATTATGTGATTTTCTCTGGAACCATATTTTTAAAACAGAAAAAAGCATACTGTAACTTAGTTTACTTTGAACAAATTTTGATGTTGTGCAATATTTCAAGATTGATGTACCCTATGTATTGAGATTCCTAAAACTTTTTAAATACGTTATTATTATCATTAAACGAAGTGCTTACATCATCATTTACAACCTATTATATATTACATTGAGAGAATCAAATAGGCCAATTAAATGTAATAGAGTAAGACAGTAAGACAGATATATTTATCACACTGAAAGTTTTCACAATACATACGGTGTAACTACATGTATAGATAACAATGTAAAACTAAGAAGTGTAGGGATTTTAAAATATAATTATAATAGTCAATATTAGAATGTAATTTTGATATATGATATGTGTAATGATGTAGTATTGTAACAAAATTGTTTGCAGAAAGATGCTGTGAAATGTGGTATAGTGGATTCTCAAATGAGGTTTTTTTATTCCAGCAGAATCTTTAGTCCATGAAATCTGCAGTTATTTAATGAATTTTTGCATAAGTCAGAGATAAATTTCGATTCTATTGTATCTAATTTATCCGATTGATAATTTGAGAAGTATACTGTTATAGCTAAGGGAAACCAAATGTCAAGGTTAGGTGCACTAGATGCAGTTATATGACCTACACAATGTGTAGCAATGGCGTTAAACCCAACAAAAACAACCAAATGTCAATAAATTGCTAGGAAGTCAGTAATCTTTCATGATTAAACTAGTAATTTAATGATCAACTTATTATTTATAGACTTGTAAAGGAATGGACTGCCTGCGGCTGCAAAAACTTGAATACAATTCTTGGAAAATTACTAATACACTGTACATGTAAATTTTGTTTCAGTTTGATGATGCCTATGTGAAATTGAAACATAATAAAAGAGCAAAATATAAGAATTCAAGGATCTGCTAACAAAAATATCATAGATAATTCCATCATAAAATAGTCTAGAATCTGAAAGCTTGTATAATATTACTCTTGAGAAAATATATTTATATATTTCTAAAACTAATAAATATTATTCTTTAGCATTTGTAACATCATTTACTGACATATTTTTATGGAGAATTGAATATCCTGAGGAACTATTTTCTGTAGTTGCACAGACGGAACTTCTTTATGGTCATGGATATGATACAGTGAACTTTATATTTACTCATCTGGATTGATCATTGAAAATGTTGTGATTATACCTTGAATTCAGAATGTAATATTAAGTGATGGGTACGACGAGAACACCAAATAATTTGTGGACAAGTGTTAACTTCATACATTTGTACCCATCCAGCTTGGACATTGAAAAAAATGTTTTAATTTTACCATGAATTCAATATGTAATATCAACTGATTGTTGTGAGACACACACAAAATAATTTGTGGACAAGTGTTAAATCCCTTACATTTGCACATATTACTTATGACTTTTTACAAAAGTAATAAACTTAATTGTTAAACTTAACTGTTTAGAATGATGTATGTTGGATGATAAATGCAATTTATATTACTTATGTATCTTGATACAGAAAATAATAAGTTAAAAAGTGAAGAATAAAAATCCTCCACCTATGTCCAGAATCTGTTCGTAGACCCCCATGTAATCAAACACTGTAGCAGATAAGGATTGCTTACACAGGAACATTGACTGCAAAAAACATCTGAAAATAAAGAACCCAAATAGTATAAATTACCTACAAGATTTAAGAGAATCAAAAACTCTCTAGACTAATGTTTACTTGTACATATTTATCACTTAAGGTTTTAAGGTAAATGATAGTTTTAAGTTTCTGTAAATTGATGGAATTGTTTAGAAAAAAAGCTAAAAGAAAACGTCTTGGAAATATAAACCTATAATTATATAAGACTAAGCTATCAGTCAGCATCTCAACCCACAATGCTGTTTGATGTATTTCGAATTTAAAACACAGAATTGACTGCTGCAGTTTAAATTATTGCCAAGGTAGAAAACTTTTTCTTAAAAATGAACATTAAGACTATAATTTCCTTGTTTCGAGTAGTTGCCAGCTATTTGTAAACGGTAGCTTTATGTACATGGTGCAATTAAGTTATAGAAAATGTCAAAAGAAAAGGAACCATGATATAGCAAAACAATTCTTCATGCAAATAAAAAAATCTTCATGAAATACCTACTAAGCAAACATAATACACTTGAAGTTTGTACATTTAACAGCAACATTGCAATATCTCCTTTCCATTGACATTTAGTAAAATTTTAAACATTAAAATATTGTTGCTAGCTGACAATTAAAATTCTGTCAAGGCAGTGTGGCAAGTGTATCTCAATAGATTTCATGACCAGTGTTATAATGAATATTGACTTACTATTTCTATAAAAAAGAAACAAATTCCGTTTCAGTGACCATAAGTGGACATTTTCATGAAAATTCGTCAGTGATTAGCAATTAGGGACTTTAGTCAGTTATCTTTCCCTGATAAAATCTGAAGCAGTTCAATTGGTAAGTAGGTCCTTACAGTAGGAATCCTTAATTTTATCATTGAGGTCCTATGTAAGGATAACAAAATATTTCATCTAACATCTTTCTTGTTAATGAAGATATTAACAGAAGTGGTGAAGTTAAGATAGTTATTTACCCTAAAAATACTTAGCTTGAATTTCAAACAAATTAAATGATTTACAAAAGAAGTTATTTAATATTAATTTTGATAAATTTACGTTCAAAAGTAAGGGTAAAATCCGAGTAATCCAACTAATTGGACCTACCTATTTGAAGAGTATACAAGGGGAAATAACTGACTAAAGTCCATTATTGAATCATAAGTTGAACTCCTCAAGGGTTTTACAGCAAACATTACAAACTCCATTCAATTATTCAAATATTATATTCGGTTTGCTGTATTTGAATTTTATATAAAAGATATGATTAAAAATTCATTTATCATTGCAGCAGAGTTATATAACTGACATATTTCTAATTCATTTTCATTGAAAAAGTGACAACACTGGCAACAACATTTCCCCTTTCAGTTTTACTACTGAGTTTTCAATAATGCAATTTTAACAAACGCACGGAATATTGTAGGCATGACAACACACTCTGAAACCAGCAAGAAGACATTAAAAACATCATAACAACATGATATCAAGGCACAACTGTGGAACATTACCATCAATTACATTGGAATTATCTGGGCAACTCCAGAACTTTGACATTTAAACTGAATTATTGTTGTACAAAAACACATTTTCAATTTGCAGCTACACATTTTCCTGTGGAACCAGACTGTTGTTTTTCCATATTTACTTATAATGAGAAAAGTTCATGTCATGTCCTTCATTCAGTTGGAACAGCCCCCTTTTGCCTTCCTTGTAAACAATAAATTAATGTACATAGTTAATCAATTTTGTTTTTAAAAGGTTCCCATATCCAGATGGTTTAACAGAAAGACTTGAGCATGGCTAACTGAGATGATTAAAACAAAAAATGTAACACAAAGGTTAGTCAAGTCAAATCCACTAGCAGTTTAAGTCAACCAGTTATCCAGACTTTTTGCAACTGTTTGCAGGCTTAGCGCTATTTATTGTAATAGATATACATCCATAATCATTCTCATGATTGATCTAACATAAGGAAATTTCACATCATATTAAGCACATAGTCGTCAAAAAATAGTCAAGCTAATGACATTTTGCTAGTAAACATAGAGACGGTTTTATTGTAACCATTTCATAGATATTGTTTATAATAGTTAGAAATATGCGATTTTAAAGTTATTTCCTTAAGATAATACTAGTAAGTTATTTGTATTATCAATATATATTTTTCTAATGTTCAAATCATTTGAACATTTTCTTAAATAGCATCAACTGCTAAACTTGCAGGTTTTATTTTTTTATTCTACAAAGCATTTTTTCAGATACTTTACCATAGCAGCTTTCCTTAATAATAATTGTAATCTTTGAATATGAATGAGATTTTACAAGTTCTTCCCAAATGGAGAAATCAACAATGTTGTCATCAGAGGGTATGAAACTCTGCAGCTGAAAATATAACTCAAATCAATAAGTTTAAAGTGGTAACCTACACTTGTGCTAGCTACAGTCCAGACAAGAAATCTATTGTAATAAAAAAATACAGGCAATTTGTGAATCACTGAGTTAATAAGCTCAACATGCTCCTATTAATCATGATTACGTATCAAGGAATTTACTTCAAAAGTAAGATAGCTGAAGAAACAAAATTCTATTTCTTAGTAACTCTATCTAACACATTATCAGAAAAATGTTGTTTACATAAGAACACAGACTGCAAGAAAAAACAAACATCTGAAAATTTAAAACCCAAATAGTATTAATTACGGCCAAGATTTAAGAGAATCAGAAATTCCCTAGACAAATGTTTACTTGTACCTACCTATATATCACTTAGGGTTATAGGTAAATGATAGTTTTATGATTCTTTAGATTTGTTTCCAAAAAGAAAGCGAAAAATCACTTGAACCTATTAACTTAAAATTATTTAACATGAACTATCATAAACACTTCAACTCATGTTCCATTGCATGTAGACATGTTTTACATTAAAATAAACACTGTTGCTGCTGTGCAAATCCTGGTCAAAATTGGTTTTAAGCTCCTGTCTAAATGGCAAAAAGTTTACATTTAAGTATCAATACTTATTTTGGTGACCTGTTAAACATTCTGTCTTCTAAGAGTAGAAAAGTAACCTTACTAGTTTCGTGGACAGGAATTTAATACCAATATTGACTGAACCTTCCTCAACTGAATGGTTACTTCACCCAAAGAAGCTATAACTGGACGTATTGATGAAAGCCATTGGCAATATTTCAAAGTAATGTGTTCGAAGGAATTCCCATACTTCATCAAAAGCAACAAGTTACATTCATTTGTTCAATGTCATTTTGGGTTATCTCCATGCGAATTTTGAAAAGATTTCAATCAGAAATACATTTATCTTGGCGGGATTATACAAATGACATATTTCAATCTGCATGAACCACAATACAATATTCATGTGAAAATCAACTACGATAACAAAAACATTTCACCTTTCAAAGTTTTTTTCCTTTGAAGTTATCAATAATTCAAATTTAACAAATGCGCAAAATATTGTCGAAATGACAACAAATAATGAAACTGGAGGAAGACATAAACATAAAGTAGCATTACAGCATGATATCAAGACAAGATTTTAGAACACTACCATCAATTACCATGATCAAGGCAACTTGAAAACTTTGACAAAATTTTCTTCCAGATCGTAAAAGCACCATGTCTTAACTCTTGTCAGAAGATATATATTTAAATAGTTCTCTTGTCTCTGTAAACCACCTGTTGTGCCTTCCTTATAGTCAAACCAGTTTACAAACTGCATTCAGAAGTTGTAGTAGGCATTTTACTGTCTCCCTTATAAACAAGAAATTGGCAAACATAGAGCTCTCTATCTAGTTGCAAGATGACATTTGTTTTATATTTTAGTATATTAAAACCGAAACAAACATTCTGAAGAAAAGAATTTAGTACATTTCTGTTGCAATCCAGAAAGACCCATATTTGTGGTTACTATCAGTTACTCCCTGTTGCGATACACAGAGCGATTCAGTAAGTCACAGTTGTGTGTTGCAATAAATGGTGATTCAATGTTTATATTTCTTGCAACTCAAGAGGAATACAATGTGTTGTACAGCAACAAATTGTATTCTGGTAATGCACACTTACTTTCTGCTAGAGTGCCGTCAATGGACTTATTTTGTTTACATCTCAAGTAAATTGTTTTACACTATTATAAGCCCCCTGCCCTGATGGATGATTACTTAATTCTAAAATGATATTAGAATTACTTTCTTAGATCTTTGTCACATATATCTTATAATTGTCTTTAATAATTCACTGAAGTCTTGAAGCCTGAAGTCTTGAAACTTAAAGTAATATTGTTATGCAGGAAGAACTCAGAATTCATTAAAGAGGATAAATTCCCAGGGGATGGTTTATTTAAATGGTTTATTTAAGAAAATATAAATTTGTTGTGTCTGAATTGTGGGTATGAATTGAGACCGATTTAAAATAATCTCTCTTAGAAATTTGAAATTTTGTTATTGCTATAAAACTATTTTAAAGTGACGTGAATATCAGATACTTTGAAAGTATAACATGTATAGTTGGCAGTTATTGCAGTATATTCTGGAAGAAAACAAAACTGATGACATAAAGTGATATTGATTGTTAATAAAATTGTTGTCTGTCTTAGAATGAAATTGTCCTTTTATTGTGTTATATTAATTCCTTACTGTCTTGCCGTAAGTCCCTTAGCTAATCATTTTATTGACTAACACAATATTGAATGGGCATTTACATGAAATAAGGGCAAAACTGTCTTCCGCTTTCTGAGTCTTTTTGTATGAAACCTCACATAAATTGTCTTTTTGCATGAAGTCCTTAAATAAATTGTCTTTATTTTTTCTTTGACTTTCAATGGAAATTGTTTTCTCTTTGCTTCCTGTACAAAAATCAAAGTTTAAATTGTCAAGATAATTACTACAGAAACTGTTCTTTGAAATTGTTATTTCTTTTTTAATCAGATTTTCTAATGATTTCTATGTAGGCAGAGTAAATTTGATTGTTGAATAAGATTTAATTGGTCATTTATAAATTAAGAAATTTCGTATTACTGACTGGTAATTTTAGCGTTTGATTTGTTTTACTTGTATGTAATTATCATTAGGTATGAATGTATTTAGAGTTTTAACAATCCTGTTTGTAATGAAAATCTTCTGATATGTTGATAACCAAAAAATGCAATTATGTAAGCATTTTTTTTCAACTGTTGTTTCATGTTACAAGATTCTAATGGAGAGGATGAAACATGATATCAAACTAGTGAAAGTAATTAGTTGCCTTTGATGAAGTATGGAAATCCCTTTAAATGTATTAGTATGCAATATTGTCAATGAATTTTAAAACAAAATCTCGAAAAATTCAAGTTTTAGATTTTATTTCCACTTAAGAAAGGTTTAGTATACATTGGTTTAAAACTGTCTGTTTTAGCTCCTTAAATGGACTTAGTTTGCAAATTTGATAAAAATGTCCAAAGCCACATAGGATACATGACCATTACAGTGATAATTGAAATTGATATTGGCCAAGCTATATCAACTAATTGGAGCACAGCAATCTGTTATTGGACCAAGACCAATAAGTTATTGGTCCTATTAACAGGTTTCTGCTCTGTTTTCAGTTTTATTGAGCAGGTTTGTGAATTTGGCACTTTTTAGGGCAAATTAACAAATGTTGTTACATTTTAACTATTGTTAAAATTTCAACTTTGATAAATAGCTTTGCCATACTCTACCTACATTTAATTGGTCCATTTCTTTTCTCTTAATACAATGTAATAGGTTGTCTGAGATTTTTTAATTATACAGGTTTGCATGTACTCTAATTTTGGAATACTGCACATCAAAGTTTGTTAAAGTTATTTGAAGCTAAGATGTGTCTGTTTTGTTTAATGTATTGGTTTCTTAGGGAAAAGCAGAGAATAGTTCAGAATATGCAAGTAAAAGCACAAATGTATAATATTTTTTTATAGATGCACTGGGAAATTTAGTTTGGTTTTGCAAAATATGACTGTTTTGAAAACAATTAGGTTATGCAAATTTTCGGTTATGAAAACAGTTGTTATTTGATAATCCTTTTTGTTATTTTAGAATGAATATGATTTAATCATGTAAAAAGCATGTTAGATGTGCACATAATATTTGCATTCAGATACAACTTTATTACAATTTCATGTTTAGACTTAATAAGAAAGAACCAATGACAAAGTATGCTCTGTTGAAACAAAAAGGTGTTTTTTCTCTTTTTGATTTGAAGATTTTTTGTGTGTGTTTTGAAGTAATAAAAGTTTTTTATATAATTATATACACATTCTAAACAAAGACAAAACATGTCCACTTTTGATTGGTAGTGAATGTTATGATACTTTAAGACAAAATCTTTAGGTTGTTTCCAATATAGTGTGTGGTTACCTTCAAAATGCAATTACAATTTTATGTTTTTGCCCTCAAAATTGAAATGTTGATTGTTATTTCTTCCGAGATTGGACAATAGAAAGTTATATATTTTTTGTCAACAATGTGTTTAGTGTCTTTAATTTGATAAATATAATTAATCAAGAGACTTGGATAACCGATACTATTGGGAATGCATTTGCTACTGTTGTTTGAAGCGGCTTTTAACATGGTTGAAGTTTAAGAAACTGTGTAAAATTGTGACCAGGTTTAAACCCAAGATTTAAAATCAACCATATGGTGCAAGTACCAGTTACACCCTCTAGAAATGCACTGTAACTTGCAGTTATACTCTGTTTATATTCATTGTTGCCTCACTGTTAGTTGCTTTTGGTATGCCCAGTTCCTCTCTGCAGTATCTTATGTTATTACTTTCTGTAGAAGATTCATAATATCTGAAGTTGTAAAACATGTATTTTATAATACAAATTGTGTAGATAATATCATCTTTGTTTTTTTATAACATTTATATGTGAGAGAAAATTAAGTTCAGAGATGTAATACAAATCATTAAATATTGGAATTACAAGTTATGCTATTTCATGGTTGTTTGCGATCTATGTTGTAAATAATTCTAGTTTTGACATTTTAATTTCGTATTACTGAATATTGTCTATTGGAGTTTTACAGATGTTTGCTAAAGTTAATATTTTGTTCAATGTTCATTGAACTTGGTCTGCAAGGAGTTTAGAATTTCATTTTGCATGTCTGATGTCTGGGTCATTGGGATAATTTACACATTAAAAGCAATCTTAAGAGACAATGAGATAATGGTCCATCAGTTACTCTACTGTGAATTCAAGCTAATATGGTTTTTCTCCTGATTTGTCTACAAGGAGACATATTATTCAAGTATTTACTTGACATACTTGTCTATAGCTTAACTTGTGCTTTAATACCTTTGTGAAATAGGGCTGCATATCTTCAAGTTTGTTGTGATGCAATATGTGTTCTTACACAGAAGTGTTGCAGTATCATGATATACTTTCAAGGAAAGTCATAGTCAAATATGGCATATAATTATGCTCTAAATAAACCAGCTGCTATTAATATATTATTGTTGAATGAATAAATATATTGTAAATTGAAAGAAATTAAATTTGAAATTTTCCTCAAGAGGGAGGTTGACTTTTGTGAAGGAATCAGTACATATTTTAGAGATTTGCATGACTCATGTTTGTAAGAGTACCTTCCCTTTGATAAGTTTATATTGCTATTTCAATATCATATTTAGAGTACCAATATAATATGACACATAAAGACATAATAACTCCTGTTTTTGTACTTGATTTTAATATAAAAAAAATGTTTTGGCATGATGTAAAAATCCTGCCAATTTAAAAGAATTGAGATTAATATAGAATAAATCCAGAATGTAATAATTAAGTGTCATGAGGTATTTTTTGGTGTACTAATAATAAAATGTTATGATGAACATGACATCAAATTGATTGATGATCTTCTTTGTGGCATTTATATTTATACTTCAAGTGATTACCCTGTAATAGTCATAATAGCATGCCATCATAAAACGAGGTGTTTGAGAATTATGTTATATCAGTCAATCTGCTACAAGAGAAATTATGCCTGTCAAATATTATTTATTATTATGCTGACAATAAATTATATGGGCAAACAATGTGTGGTATTCTGAATTATCTTAGTTGAGTAAGTCACAGTGCAATATCTTTGTATTACTTTAGCAGGGAAAACCAATGATAATAAGAGTACAAAATTAGAATAAAAATGATAAGTGTTTGGAATTGTCCCATAATCTGAATAGGGATTCTTAAAACTGCAAGGGTTTTTATTGTAGTCAATGATAGTATTTTATTGCTGATTGAACATAAGTCACAATTTACATTTATTTTTTATGATTTTGATGGATTTCTGTCACTTTTATTTTCATCATAATTTAAGTTTGTAAATTGCTTTTCATTCAAATCTCTTTAATTTTATGAATATAAGTTTGATAGTCACATTAAAGTCTATACATCATATATCCTTTAAGTTGTCAAAACAGATGTAGCTAATTCTCTTATGATATAACTTGAATATTTAAATGTATTTTCAAATTTTATTATAACTGCATCTTAGTGCTATGGTGATAGATTTTGATATTGACACTTTTAAAGTTGTATATATTGTATTTATGTTACTGGTATTTTGTATAAAAATGAAAACATTAATAAAAATATGATATATTTTGTGACAATTTAATGTACAGATATTTTGATTTGTGTCTGCACATGAGTTATGCTGTACTGAGTACACAGTATAAAATTGTCATAATAAAATACTTCATGTATTTATATATAGATGATATTAAAAAATTAATACATTTTATTTGTAATGCCGTTATGTTTTATAGAAAAATCCATATCTTAAATTTTGCTTAACCAGGCAATATGTTGGTGGTATTTTAACTTGTGTTGGCAGTGTTGGCAATCATTTCGTTTGTTGAGGTCACAACATTGTCACATTCTCTTTTAATGACTCAAATCTTTGTAAGTAATGCTATGCTAGTCTTTGCTATGAATCACACTAGTTAATGTACAACAAGTGTAAATCCATATAGTTTGATTTTTAGGTACTCCAGTTTCTTTAAGTATTGCTCCACTGTAATTTATTTATTTATGACATAGTTTGATGGTGATAAAATGTTCATATAATGTCTGAATGACTGTTTCATTGTTGTCTAACTGATGAGTAACAGTTTGATGATTTAAACCTTAATTACCTAACATCTGCTTTCTGCTGCTGTCGTTTCCTTGCAATATTTACATTAGTTTTAATGAATGTTTCATGTATTGTTTTGTGTATTATTTCATGTGCTATATATTTCTGTATTATTATTCTTTACATAGTTTTGTCGTATCTTATCTACTTTATTGGTTTTACATGATGGTATAGAAATGCTAGAATGTATATTGAAACTTATATTAGTTTTCCAGGACTGTTGATGTACTGCAGCATAGTTTTCTTAAGTTTTGGGGGATATTTGGTTAGGTGTCTGTTCTTTCCTCATAATGCAACAAAACCCAGGTTGGTAGCGCAGTTGGTCGTGCACTGGGATTTCAAATCTAAAGTGTCCTAAGGGGAGTACAGATTCGAATCCCACCCGAGGAGGTAATATCCTTCCATGACAATTGAACAATTATGTCAATTTTCCTCCGCAAATAAGGTATACGAAGAAGTTTCCGGCCTTGTGGAAGGGTAGATTAGTACTGGTTATAGACAAGGGTCCAGGAAAGCTAGGTTAGGTGCTCTGGACGCCATTATTTGACTTATACTATGTGTTGTTATGGCATTAAACCCAACAAAATAAACATAATGCAACAAAGCACAGATCTGCTGTATTTAATTATTCATATATTGGTTTAGTCTCTTTGTTCACGTGATGTTTCTATTCAAATTTGGTTCTTTAAGTTACACAAAGATATTTCAAATTGATTTCTCAGAATTTCTGGCTAAATTTAAACTACAATAATTATCAATATAATTTTCTGTTGTTTAGTTAATACCATCTTTGTATTATATATAATTTGTGTTGTGGAAATTAAACTGTCAAAGTTATAAATGAATATTATAATAATTGATAAATTAACTTGGTCTTTATCTGTTACATAGATAAAATAATTGTTTCCTTGTTAGTAGATATGCATTGGAATAGACTTGTATTGCTTATATCAGCATTTCATATTGGCTGTACTTGCCAAACTCTTTCAATGGAGTTTAAACATCTCAATGCCTGGAATTGCTGTTTGTTAAGAGAAAGTTATAATATTAATTTTAGTCGCATCCATTTGGCTGAAATATAAGTTGAATGCCTATGGTAAGCTTCAAACTATTGTAGTTTGATTGGATTTCACACTTTATTGTATGGGATTAATGTATGTTGAAGGGTAGTAGCTTGTTCCTTTTGGCAGTATAATACACTAAGAATTGAAGGTCATGTTTAGATGAGATTAGAATTTAAAATTTGTTTTTGAATATCTCAGTATAAAGGTTCTTTGCAATGAAACCTATGATAGAGTAAAAGACTGGTGGGTTTTTATGTGATGATCTCATTGATGAATAACAACTGTCTGGTGTTAAAGCCCCATTATCAAAATGAACACTGTTACTGTCTTATAAAAAAGACATATGTCTTTTTTAAAACACCACTTCTGAATGTAACTCTTTAATAAATGTAGTTATATCTTAAAAAGTTATTTTTTGAATTGCAAAATGAAAGTAGATCGAAACTGAAAGTAGAATTTGGTTGTTAAAGTTTAAAACAATAGTTTTGATTACAGTATGTTTAAGATGAAGTTTTGTGATGGACAAAAATCTTGTTTTAGATTACATGAATTCAGTCTTAAAACGATATAAGATCATAAAAATAGAATCAAAGTTAACAAAAACATGAATATAGTGTGCTCTTATAAAAAAACCCCTCTTTTTTAAGAAAATGAGCCCCATTTTCAAACTTAAACTGAGAAAGCACAATGGTTTGAAATGTTTATGTCTCTAATCATGTTATATTTTGATAACTTCACAGTTGTAAGACAGTTTTCACGTCTGCTGTAAATAAACATATCTTCTTATAGTGGCTTTAATGTAAATAAATTTATTTTTGATGATAAAATTATTATTATTTGACAAATTAGTTATTTATGTATTCAAGTTGATAAGGAATCATGTCAGTATAGGCCAAAACAGAATATTGAACACCATGTAAACTGGCAAACATTTTTAGTATATTTCATGTAAGTCTATATTATAGCTTAATTACAATTGACCAGAATTTTTTGTCAATTGTTTTATCAACTTATTCACTAAGTCAGTAAGTGAACAATAGAATGTATGACAAAGAATGTAGGAGCAGTAGTCCAGATGTAGGATGCGCGTTTAGGGATCCAGAGGTCATGGGTTTGAATCCCACTAGGGGCACTGCTAATTTCCTTGATCAAGAAATGTACCTGCTATTGGTTCACTCCATCCAGGTGTAAATGGGTACCTGTGAGGGTGGTATAATTCCCTTGCGCCAATTTGTAGGCTGCACTAATAAGGGTAGTAAAAAGACTCCCTAGAGAAATTGATTGATAGATACCAGCAGCCCGATGACCAGGGGTAATAGCTGTAAAGTCAGTGAACGTGCGTAAGCATGAACTTAGACTATAAAATGCCATTACATTACAAATAAAGATATATACACTATGAAATTACAGATTAAATACCCTTAATCTGTTTAGTTCATGTTTTGACTAGCTGTATAGTAACATTTCTTTCACCTTACGAAGGTCAAAGTGCATTGAATATTCATGAAGAAGATCCCAATGCGGTGGACAGGTGTGCAATACAATACTAGCAAGCGTTAATTACACTTACTTTGACGCATCTCACTAACTGATATCCTTAGCCCAGTGGTAACGCGTCGGCCGTCAGACCTAAAGGTTTAAGGTTCAAATCCCAGTAGCATAATATTTTTTCAGACTAAAACCTTGCTACGGTTTTTTCATCTTATTTATAATATGGTGTCAGTATTATATAAATTATCCAAATTTTTCAACCTCATGAATCTCGTGCACACAAAGAGTGTATATAACGACCAATATGTCTTTTAAGTGTTAGTTAGGTCATCATGTCTGAAACGTGTAAGCACGCGAAAAATTGTCAAAAATGTAAAGAAATTATTTATAATGTTACTAAATTCTTTTAAATCGGGTGTATCAACCTCTTTTATAATGGTTTAGCCCATATTTACAAAGGTAAGCGCCGTGACCTTCGTAAGGTGAAAGAAATCTTACTCTACTATGATCAAATTATGTTGATGCATGTACATTGTTGCTGTTACAAATCACCATTTGGATACATGAACTGGTTTCTCTTTTTCAGGAATGAAAACAGCATGAAGATAACCATGTATTTTATAATGTTGTCAAGTGTATGACATGTTGAGGTACCTTTTGAAGTTACACTTTAGGTAAAGTATAACAGTATTTTGATATGTATTTCACTACTTTTTTTAAAGTTAGTGCCTGCATAAATGTGTTACTGTTCCAAAATACAGTCAAACATGTGAACAAAGGCTGACCATTGGAAAAGAGAAAAATGATCTGATGGTCTGAAAATGAAGACATGGTTTATATTTAACACCAAGTACATATTTTGAAGTGAAGCAAATATTGGTGCATTGATTTGTCAAAGAGCTAAACCATTGTCAACATACCTTTGGGCCACTTGCTTTTCTTTGCCTTGTTAATAACTCATATGAGTTATGAATTTCAAAGAACTTGTAGAATTTTATGGGTTTTTTAAACAGAAAATGGTACAATGTTCATTTAATAACAATATTTGAATGAATGTATTCTAATTTCTCATGGTATGGGAAAAAATATTTGCTTTCAGGAAATCATACAAATATTGTACAATTTCCTAGGTTTGTTTTTGTTTGTGATGTTATTGTATTTGATTATGAATTCTTGTCAATCATAAAACAGTTTTTTTCTATAATATATTTGATTGCATTTTATAAGGGATTATTTTTATGGTTTTATTGAGGGATATTAGAAGAAAAATGTTACATCATGCATTCATCTTTGTTTAAATTGAATGTAAAACACAAGGCACTTACTTATGTTGGTTAAATGCTGTACAAGTTGTCGTATTTTTGCTGCTTGCTAATATTAAGGTCTGAAAATGCAATAGGGTAAGTCACTGCCATAAATAACCAAATTAAAACAGTCACTGCGAAACACAACAGTTTATAAGTGAACACAGAGACATAGATAACAAATATCTATGTCTCTAGTGAACAGTAGGTCCTGTGAAGATCAACATTTTACAGGACCTAACCAATTCTTTAGGATCGAAAATGTTTTACATATTTTGATGAAAGTGTGAATAATATCAAGTTCTTTGCTGGACAGTCTGTCCTGTAAACCTGTAGATCTAGATGGACCTTCTTTTTTTTAGCCTGATTTTTCAACGAAAAATTTCGGCTAATAGTTTGGCGAAACACGGGCGGGCGGTTGGGCGGGTGGGCGGTCATCCGGTGTAGTTAACAATTGCGTTAAAGTTTTCAATTTAGCATATATCTCTGCCATTCATTGTCAGATCTTTATGAAACTTCATACAATGATAACATACCATGTGATGAACAGAATTAGAAAGTAAGCACAATACTACCTGGCTTTATTATGGATTATTTCCCCTTGTAATTTTTGCCTTAAAGTTTTTAAATCTGGCTTTAATGTGGTTTCCACAATACATTTCTTGTTTAGAGGATTTTTCATTCAGGTCCTGCACATTTGGTGGTGACTGAAATAAAAAGTATTGATACAAACCATTTAATCCATGTAATAAGTGATGTCTTAGAGGGTGTGGCTAATTGACATACATTGTAGTTAGTAATGCAAAACACAAGCTTGTAACAAATTCTGTATTATAATAACGTCATCAAAACCTAATGTTATAATCTAAAGATTTCATAACAATGTATCAGTCTGCAACAGTACTAAAACTATTAAACCTTTTCATGAAAACATGACAATAATGTTGATTTCTTCCATTTATTAGGTATATGGATAAGTTGTCAGTCTTGTGGAAGGGTAGATGGGAACTGGATATTGACAGTGGTCTAGGAAAGATAAGTTTGGTGAGCTTGTTGTCATAAAATGATCATGATTTGTCTTGATGTGGCATTAAACTCCCCCCCCTGTTTTAATTTAAGAAAAACAAGAGTTATATTCCAGGGGGAGATCCAGGTTTTTTTCTAGGGGTGTCCAAAGTTTATCTAGGGGGTTCAAAGAATAGTGCAACATATTAATAATAAAAACTACATAACCTTTAAATCTATGTTAAACACCGAGAAAAATTGCTTCATGCTACTTAAAAATGACTTACAGTCAAGAAATACACTAATGGACTGGTACATTTTGGAAATGCTTGGGGGGTCCGGAACCCCCTGACCCCCCCCCCCCGCTAGATCCGCCTATGTATCCATCTATATAAATAATGTTTATTTCATTCAATCATATTGTATGATTTAAAGATAAAATGATGATGTATCAGCAATATATCACCATCATTTGTATTTGAAGTTTTTTTGTTTCTTTTACTACAACAAAATGGAGTCATCCCGACAATGATGTTTATTGACCACCCTTTGTCTATGATCCTAGATATAACATTACATATGTTCAATATTCTTTACTGTCTGGTCAGAGGTTATAGTTATAATGTGCCAATGTCCATTTTTCTTGTAATTTGCCTTAATGACTGTAATTTTATGTCTGGCTAATTTGTTACTGTGTATATATTGATAGGTCAGTGATGCTATAATGCACACTTAGATACTTTGTCTTTGATAGCTCATTTATCAGTCTTGAGGTTAATGCTTTCTGACTATAATACTGTACAAGGCAGCTTGACTGACTGTAACTGTGTGAAATTTTGTCTTTGTCCCGTAGGAGACATTACTGTAATGTAATGATGAGATATATTTATTTTTACACCCCCCTCCAAAAAAAATAATTCGGTCAGTTGGTTGGTCTGTAGCTTTTTCTTGTCTGCTTAATTTCTCAGCACCTATTCAAAGGATTTGATTAAAACTTTACACGTATACCACATATCAGGCAGACATGTGCTTATCTCATTTTAATTGCAGTACATTAATTTTTGCCAAGTTATGGTGAACAATCTTGTCCGCTCATTTTCTCCGCACCAAATTTCTTGACTATAACCTGTTTGGGGTATTTTATCACATTCAGTGATAGGTCTAGTTTATACTAGGACTATATATAGATAGCTCTGTGTCAAGCCTTTCCTAATGGCTACTTCTGAATAACTATCACTCCTACTTGGAAATTATCCACAGATAGTGACTTCTCTTTAACGGCACATTTTTCCTTGTTGTAGAAACTGTCTGTTGGTTTGTATTTCAAGATTAGTTTGTCAAATTTTCATGGAAGGGTATTACAAGCCTGCGTATGGTTTTGAACCAGCCTTCCTAACACTAGATTCAAAATCCAGCACTAAGCATACTGTATCAGGAACCTAGGTTTTAAGTTATATAAATAAGATTTGTTAAGAGATAATTAATTCATGCCTGCTAATCTGACTTATATGTAGAAAAAATGGAAGAGGGTTGGGTGTCCATATAATGATAATAATGTTTAATATGATCAGAATCTACAAGGATTTAACATCAATCTGTCTGAAGTATGACATATAAATAGTAGACCGAGCTAAATAATACATCTATCAGATACCAATCTATAATTATCTAATATTACCAAACAAATGTATCAAAACTGCCTAGCAGTATAATGAACTTTCTCCCTTATAGTCTAAGGAGGTGACAAACGATAAGGACTGTACAGTATCCACCTATAGTTTGGAGAAATGGAGAAATTTTCTTCTGAAAGTTGATAACTGTATATTTTGAAATTCTTTATAGTTTTGCATTTTTTTTATTATCATTATAATTATAACTGAGTCTACAATAATTGCATAAAGGCTACATTATGGAAAATAATTACTATACATGTATACATAGTTTTGGAAGCTTTATGATGTCAGATGCTGAATGTTATAAATGTGTTGCAATCATGAAATTTGTTTTTATTGTATCACAAATTATACCTAAATAAAAAAAATGGTTCTACAAAAATAATCATTAAAATTAGGAATCATAGTAAATTTATTTTGTCTCCAAACTTTTGATGGGTTTTACTGTAGTAAAATGTTACTGATCATTGTTACTTATCTAAACAAATCATTGAATCTAGGAACATGCATGGCAATGCACTTTAGGACAATGCAAAGATGTGTGGTATATATTAAGTATAGTATATTTACCCGGTATAAGTTTTCATCAATATGCATTAATATCTTATTCCAACTTAATGGAAAACTTACTAATTTCCATGTATACTGGTCTAATATTTATTGGTATAATTTTCAAATTGTAAAGGATAATAAAACTAGCAGGTTTTTCTTCCTTTTCAGTCAAGACAATGGTTATGCTTGGATTTGAAGACATTGGGTGAATGGTTTGTCGGCCCAGAAACATATTAAGGTACATTTCTATTATAATGTATTGACATAAGACCGGTTAATACCTTTCATGTTTTGGTTAATGTGACTCACTGGTTAATTGATTTTAATTTGATAATTATTTTCATCACCTCAGGCCAGTGTGAACTAACTTAGTAACTATTCTAAAATTAAATACAATATACAAGTTCATGTGCCATAATGTTACAAAAAATGCAGTTAAACTGTGTCTGTTTTTTTTAGCCTCCCTGCCTCTCTACTAAAGAAAGCCATTTTATTGTTTAATTTGATGCCATTTATGGTGTAGGGCAGCATGTGTTTAAGAGAAAATTGTCTTTAAAATGTGTTTTAGTTAAAGTTTAAAGCTCCTTTGATGATAATACTGGCATTTGATATTACTACATTTTGTGATGTCTTTTAATTTTTGTTAACACCAAATTGAATGTTTTTCTTAATTGAAAAAATAAAATGCTGGTGTAATTTCCTTGAGGATTGCAAACTTTGAGAATTTAATCATGTGAAATAATGTGTTTCCATGGTTTTAATTTCAATGAAATAAACACTACTCATTACAAGAAAGTGATATCCACTGTGATCTTTGAAAAATGTAATTTTGTGTAATTTTGTAAATTATAACTTAAATGGCACTGGGAGGTCTAATCAGGCAATGTAGGATTCAGAAGAAAGCTTGGGGTGATAGAGACTAATGGAAGATGGAAACATCACAAAGTTGGCCGAAAAAATGTTGAAAGTTTATATTAATAGTTTTTGAGCATCCCCTCCCCCATGGAATTAAATTACCTCCCCCTTTCTTTGGATTCTCTTAATGAATCAGCCCCTGAAATTGATGGTACATGGTTGTGTGAATAATGACTTCTACAAGAAGGCTTTCTTTAACACATTTCTTTCATAATAACAATCCACTTACCAGCATGTTATTTTATTAATAGATTGAATACTGATGTTATGTAGGACTTAGGTGATAGAATTTGATAGAGTTATTATCTAGACTTAACACCAAAACCAGTCTATTTTATCATTAAAATCATTTGACTTAAATTAAGAAACTTCAAATCAAACCAATAAAATATCTTATAATTATTCATATTATCCATTCATTTTTTTGCCAATCATATAAAACTAAGGCAGATGTTTATAATTGATTGTATTTGCTTAGGTCAGACAATGCCATTACTGTAAAAATTCTTTGTATCCTTGAATTAGCAGCATATAAGTTATTAGTTTTATTGTCAAGTAAAAGTTTGTTATGGTCAAGTTAGGTAAATGGTGTGATCAAGCTAGTTGTTGTTATGGATAAGTTATTCCTTAATGCTAGATTTTGGTTAAGTGTGATGTTATTATGGTCAAGTTAGGATGATGGTATTGTTTAGTTAGATAAATCTGTGGTCAAGTAAGATGTTGTTATGAGCAAGTTCAATGTAATGGTTAGCTTTACAATTACATGGGTGAAAGTTTTCAGGACTGATCCTGAAGTTCAGGATTTTTGGAGCAGAGAAAGGGTTCTTTCCATATGGTAAAGTGGCCTTAAAAACATGAAATTTGGAAATTTCAGGATTTTGAAAATGTTGAACTTTCACCCATGCAATTACCATTGTTTGTTAATTTCAAACTATACTATTACTTTCTGCTATTAATGATTGTTTTGTTGTTGATTTATATTGCTTCTTTCTGTAGTTGGTTATATAAGCAACGTTTTGTTGATTTTTTTAAAACATGAATCTTTTTCCAGTTTGTTTTAGTAATGGACATGCAGATATGGATGTCTAAACAAAATTAGCTTGAATTTTATATTATTTTAGTCCTTAGATAATACTATATCAGTTATCACTTCTGTGTCCACTTGCTGGTACCGATGTTCTGAGCTCTTTGGAGACACTTTTTTGTTCAAGGAAACAAGGGGAAAATGCTGACTGGGATAGATTTTGAGTACAATCAATTAACCCTATAGTGCCCTGAGTGTAGTTGTGTTATTTCTGTAACAACATTGTCTGGTAATAATATGAAAGGTAAAGCAATATGTTTGTGTGATTCATAAAGTATCAATGTCTGCTATGTCTAACTGAAGTGACAATACTATTTCTGGCCAGTCGGTTTTATTGACTTCCTATTAGCCATTGATTGACAGGAGGTAACATTTCCTGATTTGATGAATATAAGGATGTATCTATGATCTGAGGTGATTCTATAATAAACTTGTTTGTCTATTGGTCTGTCTGGCAGGGAATGTTGATTTATATTCATACATAGATAAGAATCGACGAGATTCTGAGCTTGAGACGATTCATGGATGACGTTTTATAATGGATGCAGCTTGTACAAAATAATGTTGGAAATTGGATTCAGAACAATATATTTGTTGCACAGATCCCATGGGATCGTCTTTGCCTGTACATGCACCATTTCTTAAACAAAAAACTCTGGCAATCTATTGTGGATAGTGCAATATTTTCTTCTTTTTTAATGATTAGAGTTATAAAATATATTCTTCTTTTATAAAAGAAGGGGTTTAGTGCAGGTTTAAATTGTGATCAACAAGATGAAATCAAGTGAATTATTAGTCTGTTTCACCTTGTTTTTAAGAAATTTTAGTATTTTAGAAAATTGTGAATTATGTTGAAGTAGAGTTTTTTCCCATGTTGTTATAGGATGAAAGTTGAACAATTTTTTACCCTTCTGTTACATATTCATTATTGTGTTAAAAGTCATGAAATTGTTGACTGAACAAGTTGACGATGCTTAAATAATCCAGTTGTTTTGTCTTGATTTGCTGTTGCTTCCAATGTGTAGCCTTGTTAAATACATTCTTTATTATTACCATTTAGCAGACTAAATACAAGGAACTTACACTGCCCCCATATGTGTTTTTTGTTTAAAACTTTATAAAAGACACTCAGTTGATATATTAACATGTGATATTTTATATAAATTGGTATATTGTCAAGCTAAATATGCAGAAGCATTATGAAGTTCATTCATGACAAAACTGATAGGCTAAAAGCTAAGAAAGTCTGGTTGTCTTCTCTCAATTTGTAAAAAAATTAACCTGTTCCAAGATGTAATTTGTTCTGTTTGAAGGATTTAAAGAGGCACTCAGTTGAGATAAGAAAGTATTTGTACAAAGTATAGACTTTATCTCAAAGTGTCTGTATTTACTCATCTAGCTATATAATACATGTATATAGCTTGATGAGTAAATACAGACACTTTATGGTAGTACAGTGTGCAATGTCTAACAATTGTAGACGTATTGGATGGTTTAGATACCATATCTAATATCAGCCTGTCAATTTGTCACTATAATTATATAATGAGATTTTATCTATGTACCAGGAACCAGGATGTTTCCTTCATACTGATTCTACGGGAATTCCTGTCACATTTTGTCATTGATATTGTCTATCCCTAGACAATTTTCCTGTACAGAATATTATTATTGGTTTATGCACTTTATACTTCCTGCTTTTAGTAGGTTGATAGATCAGATGTGAATATATTTTTTATAATATACATAGCTTATTTATTAAGGTATAATATACATAGCTTATTGATTAAGTAAATTAGTTATGAAATTTTTTTTATAATATTCAATATACATGGCTTACTGCAATATGATTATAAAATTGTATACTGCAGTCATGATCTTACTTGTATTTGCTCATCATCTTTGGAGAATTCATTTTATAGAACTTCAATAATAGTTATTAGTCTACAGTTAACTTACTTAGTGTCATTTAATGGATAAAACATTTGGATAAAACATTTTATATAATTTAGTATTCAGTCAATTTAAACATAAAACATATGCAGTTCATTATCTTATGATTTAAGTAAGCTCATCATCTTTTGGGAATTTATGTTGTAGACATGCTAGTACATGATTACTAGGCGCTCTTATTATTCCCTTATTACAAATTTTAAGAAGTGTATATAAAAGTGTGCTTGTTTGTTAGTCAGTGCACACATTAGGTAGTATTTTGGTCTCAAGATGCTGTGATTAGCCTTTGACTTTAAATGAAACTGATAATGCAATGTCCATTCTAGTAGAACTTTTATGGCATTATTTGTCTCCAATAAACACTACTTGTTGCTTTGAAGATTTGTGAAGGTGTTTACAATTTATTTGATGGTGCTTGCTCTCCAGAATGTTGCCATTAACTAAGTAAAATACAGCTAGAGTCCAACTTGAGAATAAAGCACAGTCCTGGAAAATTCAGAAAGTTTTCTTTGTCCAGAGGCGTCTGGTGTTAAAAGAGTCACCAGCTCAAGTTGGACGGTATATTACTTAACTTTTCTTAGTCTTGATTTATTAGTTGAACTTATACTTATTTAGGAAAGAAGCTTTATAACTTTTAGTTTCATTACTCACTTGCATGTTGTCACACTACAATGACAATCAAAGATTGTTTTTAAAGTTGGCTGAATTTTATGTTTGAATAATTTTATTATTGCAATGTGCTTAAAGTGAGATTTAGCCGTAATTTATTCCATTCAGCCATACATACTTATATAAAGTGCAATTTACATTTTAAGAAGAAAATGAAAATTTTGATGTAAATTCGAATCTATGATCCATTAGGAAGAAATCTTAGACAAAATGAAGACTATACTCTCTTCTGTAGGAACTTAAAGTTGTTGGAAAATTCAGAACATGATGTACAAAACATAATAAACAATGCAAGTATAACACTTAATTCCATTAAGTTGATGTACATTCAATATAAAACAACCTTTGTCTAAGATGTAACTTGAATGTTTTATTCATCAATATTGTAAAACAGTAAAACCTAACTGTACTAAAGCATTCTCTTAATGAATTATGACCCGTCAATGCATTCATTTGAAGGATCCTTTCAGTGCTGTATTTTGGAAGATTTTCCTCTATACAAAAATTATCATTTTGTTGATTCTTGCTGTACCAAGACAATAACTTTATGAACTCAGACAATACCAAAACAATGAAAGCATTTTATGAACTGAAACAAAACAAAGCAAGCACTTAAAGCATTTCTAAAACAAGCTGTTTATGAAATTAAACCATTCAATAACAAGTTTTATATGGTTGTCCTTTCATTTCATATTTGTTATGATGAGTTGTTAGCAATCTTTTATTCTGAACATACAATGCTTGCAGTTTGTTTGTGGGACATATTATTATGCCCCTTTTAACAGTCACAGACATAATTATGAAACAGTTTTTTTCTATCTTTTTTAAAACATAGTATTAGTTAAGTCTTCAATCCTCAGTAATATACTACTTACTTTCCATTAGATTATTGTAAATTGATCAGTCTTTTCAAATTTTACAATCTGGAGGATGAATACATTAGTGTAATGTTTCAGCTTATAATTTCATAGTAGCTACAAGTTGCCTCAAAGTAGCCTTAAAATGTCTATAATACAGACATAAATATGCAGATGATGCAAATATGGACATCAATGAATATAGATATACCATAAATACATAAATATGTAAAATTATAGACGTTTATAATTTAGCTATATAGACAAAATGAACAATTTGGTATTGTAGACAGTTATTAGAAAAAAACTATACTGATATTTATCTGCTTTAAAATGTTTATGTAGATTGATGCATTTAGTAATAACAGGGTTATGTAATAAGTAGCAATTTTCTTATTTATGGATACATGTACTAAAAACAAAGGCAACAAAAACAAGGTTGTCTTTTTTTCAACCAAGCTTCAAGCTTCATAAGTATTGTGCGTAAATATTGACCCCGACCTGACCTTTATGCAAGAATATTCATTACATTGAATACGAATGTAGTATTAATGCTCGATTACACAGTGACCGTGAGGATTGTGAGTTAACTTAACACACAAACATACTTCTATAATTTTATGATCACTGCCGAAGTGTAGAATAGGCATGGTACTGACTTTTAATTTTATGATCGCTGCCGAAATGTAGAATAGGCATGGTACTGACTTTTGTCGGGATATGTGTAGATAATTATTAGATGCAAATGTGAAAGGTCAGGTTGGGGTCAATATTTACACACTATATAATTATGTACAACTGTTATTCTATCTAAATTAAGAAAAGGAAGATACAAGTTGCAAAACAGTTATAATTATAAGCCTTTCAACATGGTATATAATGTGTTATTAAGCAGACAGTTGTCCTTCAGAAATATATATTTAAGGACAAATTTAGAACTGCATTTAGAATATTTTTATAAATAAATTATTAACTCAGACTCAGGTAGATATTTTTACATCGTATGTATAAATAGGTCAAAGTTTGTTCACCTCAAGAATGTTTAAATTTTGTTTTGTTCTTCCCTTTTTAAATATTTTAATGTCCGAAAAGAATCTTGTTTATATTCCATGGCCATTCATTAGTAAATTCAATTATATTTTAGCATCCAGAAATAAACAAAGTCTAGATAAATTAGCCACATTTTTAAAAGAAGATTTTCTTAGCTGATGGAATGATGAAAATTGTGTTATCAATTATCTGTATTTCTCAGCCATGCAAGCTTGTATATATTTCTGCTTTGTGTACCATGGGCATGTATTTGCCAACTTAAAAAATAAAGTTAAGATATATTTTCCAACTGAAGCCTAAACAAACTTGAACTAATTTAAAACTGAGATGTTGAATTTAAAGAGAGCAATGAGTTTGTTTAACTGTTCAAGACTTAATTATTTACAGTTAAAGATTAACTGTTATCAATAACCCTGAAGTAAGATACTAAGACAGTTTGGAATTAAATTAGCAATTCCTAATAGATCTCTACTAAAACATATATATTTGCATTAGATTCAATTATCTAAATAAAATGCTACAGTTTCTACGACAAACGTTTATACTATGTCACTCGTGAAGGGGAGCCGGACAAAAGGTCCCATAGACAAAAAGTCCCATGTCATTTTTGACACGGGTGGACAAAAAGTCCCATGTAGTTTCCCATCCTCGTGAACATGTTTTTGAGCTCACTTGGTGAAATATAAATCAACCTTACATCGATATCCACGAAAATCCTCTATATAATCTCAGCCTATACAAAAGTGGACATTCTTAGGTACACCCTTGATTCTAGACTTTTATCATTTAGTTGTAGAAGAAAAAAACATAATGTAATTGCAATGTGATGTAATTATTATTTTTCATGTGACATCTTTGACACTAATAATTTGATAGATTAGTTTGTCATTCATTTTGTACTCCTTTATTTGTAAAGCTCCCGAAGGACACTGATTCTGATAATCTTTTCATTCATAAAACTCTCAAAGGACCATGACTTTTGTCAAGACTTGTCTCGCTGCATTATGTTAAAGCATAAAAAACTGTCGTCTAATTAGTGTAGTGAGGTTTTTCAGTATTTCCAACAAAATTATGTGTAACTTTTATATTGGTTCTTATATATAAAATTTATCAGTTGTTATAAATATTTTATTGTTTCTATATCTGGTCATGTTAACGTGGTGGATTGTAAAAGGTTGTAGTTAATTCTGAGAGGCCACTGGCTTAGTAATATTATGACAATTACTTTCACTACATATTCCATGTTTATTCATATTTTCGTTCTTTCTAAAGGCCTATGTTTAAATGTTATGTTGTGTTGACTGATTTCTGAGAAATTAAATAACTTTTTTGAAAATTATTTTCTTTCCCTTAGTTAAGCTTTAGTATTATTTCTTTGCCTGTTTGTCATACTGTTAATTCTAAAAACAAGATTTAATTTAAGATTTAATATTGGAAATTACTTTTTTTACCTCACATAATCAAACTTAATATAGAATGTATATAAATGGACTAAAATTAAGTTGCTAGTGCAAAGTATTTTATCAAGGTATTTTACTGGGAGAGTTCTGTGTCATCAGATACTTTGTAATGCACATGCATCAGTAAATCATGACTTAGACCATTTAATACAATTAAACTATTGTACCTAATCAGTTATATGTTGTTGTTTTTATCCTTTAGCAAATTCAGCCAAATTATTTAATAATTAATATTTTGATAAATGGGGGGAGGGTCTAGTGTCCGTTATCAGCCCGCTAGAATGAATAATGCCGAGTGCTGAGGCTTAATACATAGTGTATTAACATGTCATAATATGCGAGGACAATGTGTACAGTCTAGTTATTATGATTTTATAAATTAAGGTTTCAGCTTGTATGGCATAATGCTTCACAAAGTTATTGTTGAAATATTTTATTCAATATCATTGTATAAGTGTATTATATGGTATTACCTATGCATTATATATTATGCTATTTGTATGAAGTGACAGATTATGTTATACTAAGTGCACTTGATAGAATTGTCTGCGACATGTAATGTGATTTGATACATATGATAATGTCATTTAGTTCAAAGTTCATGGTGACTTGGCTGTAAATTTAATTTTGGCTCAATGTTCCGATTTCACACTGTGAATCTATTTAGTACTGTATCAGAAGTCGATTTCTGAAGAGTTGGTCTAAAATTGGTTTTACAAAAATTACAGAAAGTCTGTTTTTCTAATAAATGGGTTAAACTACAAGATTGAGAGTCATCCAAAAATAAATTTCTTTTCATTTCATCACAGAACTTAAATATTAAAATAAAAAACATTCTCAAAGCTATATTTTCTCATCATTTTCTCATGTCCCATCTAAGTTCGACAGGGGTGGACAAAAGGTCCCATGTCAATTTTATAGGCTGGACAACTGGTCTCATCTCAATTTGACTTATGTGATGATAAGATCCTCATTCATTTAAGTCCCATTGTTAAGTGATCAATAGAATCTATTATCATTTAATGCAAACTGTTAAAATTAAACATATTTATTGTTATATTTTGTCCCAGTGATAGGTGGACTGTCTCCATCCATCAATTAATTCTAATTGTTGTAATATCAATTTCTATCTTACCCAGATGGCTTCAGATGATTTTTAAAGCTGATAAATTCATTTAAATCATAATAAGCATAACTGATAGCTAATTCCTAGTAATTACCACTTATCTTGTTGAATGGTTCTTAATTGAATATCATCTAGCTTTGTTTTTTCGTTTGTTGTGACAAACAATAACATTTTCATTAGTTATTGTGATCAGTTTAACTGCAACATTTAATTGTTTAATATGCATAGTATAAAAGTTAAACAAGTATAGTGTGGTCAATGAGTACAAATCATAACTTTGTTACTTGTATAAGTCATATAAAATATGGAACCAAACAGAGATGAGATGGGACTTTTTGTCCACCCTTGACAACATGAGATGGGACCTTTTGTCCAGGGTGGCAAAACTACATGGGACTTTTTGTCCACCCGTGACAAACTGAGATGGGACCTTTTGTCCAGGGTGGCAAAACTACATGGGACTTTTTGTTCACCCGTGTCAAAATTGACATGGGACTTTTTGTCCATGGGACCTTTTGTCCGACTCCCAGTTTAATGTAATGTCTTTAAATAATTGGGTCAATTTACTGTGCTAGCACATCAAACCTTTTAGCACTAGAGTAGCCCAAGAGGACTTTTTTAATGATTTTACATTGTTTTGCGACCTAATTGAAATGTTTTACACATCTTTCAGTGACTGAACTGATGGTTTTCAGTATGGGCAATCTCATTTATGTGTTAGGAACTTCCCTGATAAGGGATTTCATGAAGAATTATCTCTTCTAGAATAAAACTAAAATTCTCAGATGAAATTATGAACCTTGTCTGAATCTTGCAGTATCAAACAACTACCAGTAGACACCATCTCTAGTTGAACGTAACCTGTTAAAAGGTTGCTGAACCCAATTTAATAATCTTAAAGCTAAAAACTCTGCTATTACTGGTATTAAAACAGAAAAAATATTTTTGTCTGAAAATGCAATTTCTTGAAAACGAATTTTAGAAAAAAAATATCGTAAATATTTGATTTTTGGGAAAACTAAATTGTAAGCGTAACATTTACACTGTTTAGATAATGATTTTCTTAGTTGCAGGCTGCTGCATTTTATAATCATTTATAAAAAGATTAGAAGAGACATTCTGTTTGTAAATGGTTCCACAGAAAGTAATATTTAACAATTGCCTAGCAATTTTCTAACCACCATTGTCAATTTGCTTTATTTCAGGCTTTCTAGATGAGAACAAAAACCTGAGGATGAAAGTTTAAACTGTTTTCCTGTGATATGGGTTCGCAGATTTTCTGTTCAAGTTTACTGGTGATAGAAACTTCTTGAAATGGTTAGTGGGCTTTTTGTGTTTCTTATTGGAATGATATTGTTTAGTCCTTGTTTGTCCTTGTAATTCTACTTCGTCGAAAAATAGGAACATTGTTTTCCCTATAACTTAAAATTGTGGTTGGAAAGAAATGAATTCCATAGCTTTTGAAATCAGCTTAGTATTTGGAGAAAACAGTATTTTAATGCAACATTTTTAGCTGACTTACTTCAAAAATATGTTCTGGTATGTACAATAATAATAGTAATAATAACCAATATGATAACAATACCATTGATGTTAATATGACTTACTACATTGTATATAAATATTACTACGGTACAATTGACACCAGACCTTGTAATGTCGTTTTTGTGGCATTTTGTACATCTTGTAAGTATAATTAAGTGATTTGTATTGTTGAATATGTATTTTATATCAGATAAATATTGAATGATTTATGGAGAAGTCATCTATATTATGACATAATGTTACTTATTTTGATTGTTGTTATTTTTTTATGTTGTATTGCTGTGTCTATGTTAGACGCCTAGAGGTTTTACAGAATTATAAAGTTGCATATAATGACATTTGGCGATGTTAGTTATTCTATTCCTGAAAAAAATAAGTTATAAAGCTTACCAGACAGTTTCTGTAAAACAATCTATGTATAATACTTGTTTGTTTGTTTTTGTTGGGTTTAACGCCGTAGCAAACATTGTATAGGTCATATAACGCCGGTCAGTCAACCTACTCACTGTTCCTGAAAAGGCTAAATATCTGGATTTAGCTGTTAACCAACTACTAAGAGCATACTTTCGACAGTGACTGACAACTGCCCTACATAATTAAGAATCATTGGTAGGAGGGAGAATGGCGGTAGAAATAATTTCAAGACCAAGCTATATGAAAGTATGCCCCACTCGGGAATCGAACCCACGACCCCTCAATCAGTAGACTTGCGTGCTACTAACTGAGCTAGCTACTAATTGTATTTTGTGTATAGGACTAAGTGTAAGAAACAAATAGAAGTCGTGATGTTGTACAAAATTGTTTCAACTGTCTTTGTAAACATTATCTGAATATGTTTATTTTCACAGTTTAGTGCACTAAGCCGTCTTTGTTTTTATAAGTATATCTGCCTTGAGATAAATTAAGTTGTCTTTGGTTGAGTTGTCTCCGGATGGAGTTGTAAAATTGAACAAGTTCAGTCTTTTAGATAAACATCATCCACTTTCATTTCATAATGGAGATGGAGGGAAAAACAATCAGTGAAGAATGTTTTAGTGTTCAGATGATTTGTCTTGCTTTGGCGATTGAGAGGCTAGTGCCTTTAAATGTTATTTTCTCATTAAGTTTATTTTTATTAGAGTTCTATGATTTCCATTCTGGAAGTACACACTACCAATTTAGGTCTTGCTGTGATGATCTTATAGTTTTTTCTGTTCCTTTTTTGACTTAATAAATTCATTGATGCAATCGAACCATTTCTGTGATAAATAAGACCAAGCTTTTGAAAATTCACACATAAATAAAGACACATGAACATGTTGAATGAAACAAGCAATTTTTTGCTGTTTCTGCGGTAAGCAAATACTAATTATTAAGGAATACTTTAATGTTCGAATTTTTGATCTCTTAATGTCATTATGTGAGGAAGTTGGACATTTGACCAGAACAGTTGATCTTTGCTTGGGCTAGACACAAATTATAACACTGTTTAAGTGTTAAGTCTGTGATATTATAACTGACTAATTGTTGAAAAATATTGCGAAACACTTTTTGTTTCATAAATTAGGTAAAAGCTTGTGCTGAAATTGCAAATATTTGATACAGTTAATAGTTACTTATTTTTATGCTATATATTTTATACCTTATGTGTATCCACATTATTTATTGAATAGTTTGAAAGTAAATGGTTCCAGAGAAAGTTTATTTTACAATTTGATTGCATTTTTTTTATAAATAATGTCAGTATATAATACTGTATTTACATTCCATATTAGATATTGTGTACCTGTTGAGAATATTGCTGAGGTGATATATTGTATATTTTGGGGGTTTATGTTAAAGCTATTATAATGTTAACTGATTAAATTTTCTTGTGATCAAAACTATTATTTCAAGAGATTGTCTGGTTAATGAATGCAATATTAATAAGAGAAAAAAAATTTCTTTTACATTTGCTCAGTCAATTTATATTAGTATTGTGACAATGTCCATTGGATTGATTCAAGCACACAAACTTTTCTTTTGTTTTTAAATCCATTTCAAGCTATATACGTAATATCTCAGAAATATTCACTGTATTGTCTTAAAACAATCGTCGTTTATACTGTGTTATTACAAACACAACTTTTCTCTTGAAATGCTCTACAGAGTTTACTAATTCTATTTAATTGGTTTTATCATGCATTATATGTGTCAATATTGTTGATGCTAATTCTTTCTAATTTAATGTCTAATTCTATCTTGATTGATAATTTGCATGGGTAACATGCAACTTTTGTACATAGTTCAATAAATTTTCCTGAAGTATTCCTGAGATGTTTTACATTTTTGTGTGTTTTTTAGTTAATTGAAAATGTTCGCAGAATGAAACCCTAATTTGTTGAAAGTACATGTAAATTTCACATTCATTCTCTACATTGATATTATAAAATGATCTGTATGAATGTATACTTGATTTGATTTTTGCTGTTACATATATAGTTGTATTAAGGTAATTATGAATGCAACTGATAATTTCTGTGCAAAAATTTGGAATAATAAACTAAATCTGACAATAATGTAAGCATCACACATTGTTTGTTTGTTTGTTTGTTTGGGTTTTACGGCGCACCAACACAGAAAGGTCATATCGCGCCGAAAGCTATTAATGATACTAATAATTCAAACTATATTAATGATGTAAAACTCTATATCTTATTATAAACATTTATTTCTTTCAAAAAGTTAATTATAGCATTTGATGGTACAGATTCAAAAAGTTCTTTAAGTGAGTTTACTTTAAAATGTTTGTCACGAATGTATTTAAGTTTGTAAGCATCACACAATGATTAGAACAGTGTATGATACTTTCTTACTTGAATGCTTGTGAAGGAAAGTTTTGATAACATTTTAGCAGGATTTTACCATGAAATAATCAGCTTATAGTTTGGCGAAACAGGGAATGGGACGTGGTGATTGTTTGTTTGTTTGGGTTTTACGGCGCACCAGCACAGAAAGGTCATATCGCGCCGAAAACAAATAATGATACTATTAATTCAATCGATAATAATGATTTTTAGCCCTATATTTTATCATAAACATTTATTTCCTTCAAAAAGTTAAATATCACATGTGATGTTACAGACTCAAAAAGTTCTTTAAGTGAGTTAACCTTAAAATGTTTATCACGGATGTTTTTGAGATCCTGACAATCAATGAGAACGTGTTTGACATTGAAATGCTCGTCACATGGTATACACTTAGGTGCTTCCTCTCTTTTGAGAAGGTATGAATGTGTTAATCTGGTATTCTGGTATGGCCTATTCTACATTGCGTAATCACAATTTGATCTCGGCGATTGAACAGAACTAGAAAGTAACCACAACTCTACCTGGCTTTATTATGTAATTTTTGCGTTAAAGTTTTTTTTTTTTAATATGTTGGATATCTATGTCATTTATGGCCAAATCTTGATGAAAATCTTCTGGCTTTAATGTGGTTTTCACATTACATTTCTTGTTAAAAACTTGGTTTATGTCTACCTCTTTTGGAAAGTAAAATATTTTAAGTTAGTTTTGAAGCCTGTTCTTATTGTCTGTGTGGGTGTAATGTCATTTCAACCAAGGAAAGCCATGTCATACCAAGAGTGCACACAAATTTCTCATTTCATATAAATGTAAATGGAACAAGATTGACCTGTATGTGTTTTCTTGTATTTTGTCATTAAATCTTCCCATAGAGCAGTAATATCTGTATAATAAATATTTTTTGTACATTTAGTATTTGTTCTCTGAGTATTATACAGATTGATTCAATTATTTTGACATAACATGTGGGCATATAATGTTCGTCATTCCTTTATGATGCTTTTAGGGATCAAAACACCAGTATGTTATATGTTATACTACATATGACTATTGCAGTGTAGTTAATATACATTATCATTACATTAGTGTAAAATATGCTATTATAAATACTATATAAAGTATGCTTTTCGTATGAAGTGTAAAATATGTCATTCTCGGATCAATATACATGCCTATGTGTCAGATGTAATTGACTTATTGTATGTTGTTATGTCAACTTGTAGCATGTTGACTGTAAGTTTTATTGTAATTGTAAAGACAGCTTTCATGTGTAAATTTATAAAATTCAATTCCAATAGGAGCTGTTGAACAGAGGGTGCTTTTTAAATTTTACCATTACTTTTTGAAAGGCTATAACATGTATGACTTTAACATCGGATTGGAATAACATAAGAAATTACTGATCACTGCATATATGACTTGATTAAATATTTAACTGTTTAAACTTAACTGGCAATATTCAAGGGCAATTCAGTGGTTTTTTTTAATAATTTCATATATTTAGATTCTTTCTGGTTAGCTCTTAGTGTGATGCATCTCGTTTTGGGTCAAACTTTTTTCTGACTAAGCTGTTGTGATGCTGCAACTGTTAATGGCTCTTTTATTTAAAATATAATCTTTTTTTGTTTTAAATTCTTATTCTGTAAGCTGGTGATATCCTTAGTCGTATTGGTATTCCTTCAACAACAAAAAGTGGTAGATGGCTCAATATGCTTGCGTTCGAAATAATTCGAAATAATTTCATGACCAATCTCCACGAATATATGCCCCGCCCGGGAATCGAACCTACGACCCCTCGATCAGTAGACTTGCGTGCTACCTACTGAAATTATTTCTACGGCCATTATCTCCCCTACCAATGATTTTTGATTATGTAGGGCAGTTGTCAGTCACTGACTAAAGTATGCGCTTTGTAGTTGGTTAACAGCTAAATCCAGAGATTTAGCCTTTCCAGGAGGAGTGAATAGGTTATCTGACCGCCGTTATATGACCTATACAATGTGTTGCTATTGAATTAAACAAACAATAAATAAAATATTAATAAGGGAAGTTTTTTTTCTGTGACATTTGCTAAGATAATTTATACCAGTATTGTCCATTGGATTGAATCTAGTACACAAAATTTTCTTCTGTTTTTAAATCTATTTCAAGAAATATAATATCTCAGAAATATTCACCGTATTGTTTTAAAACAATATAATTATTTGCAAATGATTTTAATTATAGACCTGTATAATCATCCTTGTTTATATTGGGTTATTACAAACACAACTTTCCTCCGGAAATTCCTAACAGATTTCACTAATTCCATTTAATTGGTTTTATCATGCATCAAACGTGTCAATAATGTTGATGCTAATTCTCTCTAATTTAATATCTAATTCTATCTTGATTGATAATTTGCATGGGTAACATGCAACTTTTGTACATAGTTCAATAAATTTTCCTGAAGTATTCCTGATATGTCTTACATTTTTGTGTGGTAATAAGTTAATTGAAAATGTTAACGGGATAAAATTCCAATTTGCTGAAATTAAATGAAAATCTTATTCATTTTCTACATTGATATTAAAAAAATAATCTCAACGAATGTCTGCATGTCTACTTAATTTCACATATGATGTTACATGTATAGTTGTATTTAGGTAACCATATATGCAACTGTTAAACGTCATTTATTTGATGATTTCTGTACAAAAGTTTGGAATATTGAAATATATCTGTCAGACGTGTAAGTATCACACAAAGGTTTACAGGTCAGAACAGTGTCAGATACTTGCTTAACTTGAATGATTGTGAAGCAAAGTTTTGTAAACTTTTTAAAAACTTGGTTCATGTCTTTCCTTTCTTTAAAAATTTGAATATTTTCAGTTAGTTTTGAAGCCTTTATCTAGAAAGTAGAATATTTTCAGTTAGTTTTGAAGCCTTCTCTTAGAAAGTGGAATATTATCAGTTAGTTTTGAAGCCTTTTTCTAGAAAGTGGAATATTTTCTGTTAGTTTTGAAGCCTGTTCTTAGAAAGTTGAATATTTTCAGTTAGTTTTGAAGCCTGTTCTTTTTGTGACATTGTCTGTGTGGATGTAATTTCATTTTAACACAGAAAAGCCATGTCATGCAGAGAGAGCTCAAAATTTTCCAATTTCAGAAAAAATGTAAATGGAACGAGATTGACCTCTGTATGTCTTCTTGTATTTTGTCAGTAAGTCTACTCATAGAGCAGTAATATCTGTATAATAAATATAATCTGTACATTTAGTCTTTGTTCTCTGAGTTTAATACAGATTGATTCAATTATTTTGACATAACATGTGGGCATAAAATGTTTGTCATTCCTTTATGATCAAAACATCAGTTTGTAATGTGTAATACTACATATGATTATTTCAGTTTAGTTTCTATACATTATCGTTACATTAGTGTAAAATATGCTATTATAAATATAATAGATAGTATGTTTTTTATAATTAAGTGTAAAATGTGTTGTTCTCAGAGCAAGAGATATACCTATGTGCCTCATGTAATTGACTGACTGTATATTATAATGTCAACTTATAGCATGTTTACTGTAAGTATTATTGTGATTATAAATACAGTTTTTTTATACGTAAATTTATTGAATTCAACTCCAATAGGAGCTGTTGAACAGAGGGTGCTTATAAATTTTACCATTAATTTCGTAAGTCTATAAAATGTATTGTATAACTTAAGTGTCAGATTCGAATATCATAATAAATGGCTGATCACTGCATCATATTTAAACCCTACTTTAATTGGTAAAATATAACAATTGTTGTTTAAAAAGATAGATGATGCAAATCTCTGCTTGACTTCTTGATTGATATATTTTTTCAAATATTTGCTATTCGCTGAAAGGTGATGACCTATGAATCGTTGCTTTTCTCTTGTTTATGACTTGATTTAATATCTTACTGTTTAAACTTAGTTTAAAATGAAAATATTTAAGGACGGTTCAGTGGTTTTGTAAATATATTATATTTAAAAAAATGCTTTATTGTTAGCTCTTAGTGAGCTGCATCTTTTTTTGGTCTAACTATTGTCTGTTAGGGTGCTGCAGCTGTTAATGGTTCTTTTACCCAAAATATGATCTTTTGATTTAAGATTCACATTTAGGTTGTGACACGTTTAGTGATATTGGTGCTCCTTCAACAAGAAGTGGTTAATGGCTCAATATGCTGGCGTTCGGAATGACTATTCTAAACAGTTAACATCTATCTCATCTTTGCTGAATCCGTTGACAATGTTTATAATTAGGATAGCTCTGAGGAGTTTGGTATCGGGACAATCTATATTCGCAGTATTCAATTATAGAAGGGACATATTATTGTTCATAGGGGTCTAATTTTTATCTTGTAATATTGTACTTTCTAGAAAACAAATTTTAGAAAAAAATATCGTAAATATTTGATTTTTGGGAAAACTAAATTGTAAGCGTAACATTTACAATGTTTAGATAATGATTTTCTTAGTTGCAGGCTGCTGCATTTTATAATCATTTATAAACAGATTAGAGAAGACATTCTATTTGTAAATGGTTCCACAGAAAGTAATATTTAACAATTACCTAGCAATTTTCTAACCCAACATTGTCAATTTGCTTTATTTCAGGCTTTCTAGATGAGAACAAAAACCTGAGAATGAAAGTTTAAACTGTTTTCCTGTGATATGGGTTCGCAGATTTTTTGTTTAAGTTTCGTGGTAAGTGATAGAATTTTACAAAATTTTAAATCACGTTTGTATTGCTCCTAACTTGCTATTCGTTTGTATATTAGTGGGCCTTGTATGCATTTTGCTTCTTTAGAAAGCAATACTGTTTTTAGTTTCTTATCAATTTCGTTGGAATTCTGGTAATAGAGATAACTTTCACGTTCACTGAATATTACAAAATTGTAATAAGGATGTGTAATTAGTCATTGTCTGAACAAGATTAATCTGGTTTGACATAGACTTAAATGATAAAAGAAATAGCATTATTGAAGAACCATTGGCTATATGAATGATAGAATCTACTAATGGCATTAGACCTTGTAATGTCGGTTTTGTGGCATTTTGTACATCTTGTAAGTATAATTAAGTGATTTGTATTGTTGAATATGTATTTTATATCAGATAAATATTGAATGATTTATGGAGAAGTCATCTATATTATGACATAATGTTACTTATTTTGATTGTTGTTATTTTTTATGTTGTATTGCTGTGTCTATGATAGACGCCTAGAGGTTTTACAGAGTTATAAAGTTGCATATAATGACATTTGGCGATGTCAGTTAATCCATTCCTGAGAAATAAGGTTATAAAGCTTACCAGACAGTTTTTATATAACAATCTATGTATAATACTTATTGTATTTTGTGTATTAGACTTAGTGTGAGAAACAAATGGAAGTTATGGTTATATTTAAAAAAGTTATTGTCATTATATTTCAATATGTTTATATATCCATAGTCTAGAGCTCTATTATGTTAGCTAGAGGTTATCTGCTTCATTTATAACAAAATATGTTTACGTTTGTGGTAACTTTCACTGAAGTTATCATGGTTCTTGATGAATAAATTTTGCATATTGAAACTTATGTAGTTTTGTAACTTGTTCTTTGAGATTCATTACAGAAACTTTATTTCAATGGATTTTTATCATTTTAATGCTATTCCTTAATACACAGTTTCTATTCTAAGTTGTTTTTCTCACCATTTTATAGCCTTTTCTATACTTTATGATAATTTAATGTTATTTTTATGCCCTACTTATCAACTTGTTATATTTTATGTTAGATAATTCTTGATATTTTTATGTTTAAAGGGATGTAACTCTTGATTGTTTTATCTACTTATGATCCAATCAGAATACTTTCACTATTTTTTGTGATAATTGCATATTTTCTTGTCTTGGTTTTTTGTTGATTTTATAGTCCCATTAGTTGAGGAATGGTATAAAAATGAATTATCTTGTTTGTTTATGTGTATGCGTTTTTGGTATTTCTGTATTTCTGTGTACTTTGCACACTGTTAAACTACAAATGGCAGATTGGCACATACTTGCTGATTGTTTAGTTTTGATTTAGTTTGTCTGGATTATTGTAAAAACTGGATGAATTATAGTTTGCTAGTTGAAAGAAGTGAGTTCGTTTACTTATACATCAATGCATGTCTTATGTTTTTATGAATCTTTTATCTGGTTTCATGGCGACAGATGAGGTTGCACTGGTGATAAACTTTCTTGGAAATTCTTGTAACTGATAATTAAATAAATATAGATAATTCGAATATTTTGTCACATAACGTCCTGATGTTACATGTTCTATTCACAAATTGTATGCAATTGGTTGATTATTGCTGAGGTTAGACTCAAAGTATGACACTGTTTTGATGATAAGTTCGGCATTATGGGAATGACAAATAGTTGGATAATATTGTGGAATAATTACCTCTTTATTTCATAAGTTACGTAATATATTGTGCTGAAATTGTAAATATTTAAGGCAGTTCTATATTTTAACAAAATATATTCCCTATGTGTTAGTATCCACATTATTTATTGAACAGATTAAAAGTAAATGGTTCCAGAGAAAGCTCTATTTACAATTTTATTGCAATTTTCTTATTAATTATGACAGTATATCATATATCTACATTATAGATTAGATATACTAAGCCCGTTGAGAATATTGGTGATGTGATATATTGTATATTTGGGGAGTGTATGTTAAAGCTATTATATAAAGTTAACTGATTAAATTTCTTGTGATCAGAATTTATGTCTCAAGCGCCTGTTTGGTTTCTGAGAGTGCAAGACCAGACATGGAAAGGAAGACTTTGTTCCAGACGAGACAGACATACCTCACCCTTGCCGAAGAAATAATAACGGTCTGTACCAATCTAAACTAGATGATGATGATTTGCTAAGTTAATTTATACTAGTAGTTTGGAAGATGTCCATTTGATTGAACTAGCACACTTACTTTTCTTGTGTTATTAAATCTATAAGCCTGTCTGGCTACCTCTGCCTACTCATTTAGGGGTCATTGATTAGATTTCTGGGCATATACATACTTTGATGGAGTTGAGTCATGAAATAATTTCTACAGCCAAATAAACATTTTTTAATAAATGTTAGATCTCAGAACTAATCAACAAATTGTCTTAAAACACTATTATATGTTACAAAACATTTTTAATTAAAGACCTTAATTGTCATACCCTTGTTTATGTTGTGTTAATACTAGTCCAACGTGTTCTCCTGAGATTACATTATACTTTCCTGATTATGGATGATTGCTTTTAACTTGCATCATTATTGCCAATGTTAATTCTTTCAAATTTTACGTGTAATACTGTTTTGATTGGTAATTCCATCGGGAAGATTGTAATTTTGAAATGTTGCACATTATGGTGATAGATATTTTTATTAATTTCCTAGAATCTCTCCTGAGATGTTTAACATTTCATGTGTTAGTTTATTGAAATTGTTCATAGATTTAAAGTTCAATTAGTTTTAATTTAATTAAATCGACACACTTTTATTACATTAACAATTTAACATTTCAAGTGATTAAACAGAGTTTAATGTGTCTAGTTGTCAATTTGCATTGAACCTAAAGATTTTAACAAAACATTTCATTTTTTTTATTACTTCTAGATTTTCATAAGGGTAATTTACCATTATTGCAGTTACTTCCAAGTTAAATAGAGGTAAAAGGGCTTTGGACTAAAACATTTCTGATGCCATTTTTATCAAATCGGAAAATAATTGACAAATGTTTGACTGATTTGTGCTGCAAATGTGACTTTTGATCTGCTACAAAAATTACGTTTGTGTTGAACAAAATGATATATGTAGCTCATTTCTGTTAAAGTTCATGTCCTTGTGATTTTGATTATTTATGAATTCTTGAAATTTACTAAAAGTTTATCAGACAAACATTGATTTAAAAAATGTCAGTTAAAATGAGTGTTTATGTCATTGGAAAAGTATGTCAGTGTTCTAGTTTGTTTCGCTGTAATAGTTATATTGCTTGTATTCCTCCATACCATGATATTACTGCAAGAAACAATCTAAAGATCTTCGAAACCAGATTAAAGTTATACATTTAAGAATATACAATCCTGTAATTATATATAACTGGTAGACATTGTTATAATGTTTATGTTTCACTTTTATGTCATTTCTGCTTTATATCAATGTCCTGCGTATGGCAGCAGAGTATACATTTCCTTTCAAACTCTACAGACAGTATTTGTTTCTTAAAGTTATTTTAATGTTTGGAAGTTGCTGGCCAACTTTGTAAAATGAATGGCCGATTTTTGTGGTTGGAACGTAGTCAGGTAAAAGTTGATTGTTTGTACTGGTAACCATGGTTAAACATTGATGTATTGATACTGTTATTCAACTACACTACTCAGTCATATAAGTATTTATATAATCATAATTTTATATAAATATATCTTAGTAATTTCAATATGAAAAAATAATCCAGATGATAAATATAAAATCCAGAATCAAATTGTTAAGTGTAACAGTAACAATGATATTGTATTTAACATTGACTTCTGTGTTCTCTATGTTTTTACATTCACACAACTGTTGCTTTCAATCAACAAGAAGCTAAAAACCTTGTACCTACATATATATGACTGTTATATATATTACATAGAATCACAGTGCTGAATTTCAAGGTATAATCACTTGCTCTATTATGATAACCTGTGGTTAATAATTTATCAAGTCCCTGAACTGTGTCTAGTAATTATTGGTTTGTTAATGAGCTATAACTGACATATTTTTCTCAGATCTTCTTTCTGATTTGTATGAGAAAATTGGTTAATCTTGGTACCAATGTATACTTCTTATGTTGTTGACTTTCACAAATGGTCTGCTTGTATACAGCTAGATGCTGATGAGACTTTCCGCTTGCATTTTCCATCTGAGTATCTTCAGTCACTGTGAAATACTTTCACTGAACTAGTTTCCCTTTTGTACAACTGTTTCAACTCTCACTGTGAATTCACTGGATACTTTACACATGTTAGCTCATCAGAGGGCAATGTGTTCAAGAAAGGTGCTAAAACATTTTGTGTCAGACATCTTAGGATCTATTTCTCACGTGAGCAGTCCAGGGTACACAGAACTCTCTTGTTTTTCTTATTTTTGTTGCATTGTTTTCCTTATTATTTTTGTTGCATATAAGGTATATTGATGCTTATATCCTTCTGCACTTGGTCATTACAAGTTCTCTTTGTTTGACTTTAGAATTTATAAGAATTTGTGCAAATTAAGCTCTTCATTGTCCTCTTTCATAAATGTTATATTATAAAGTTTTATACTTCATGACTTTTGTCTGGGCCTCATGTAACAGCCTATTTTATCTTATGTTTTTCATTTACCTTTTTTTAAATCTACCATAGTTCCATGTAATGCATGAAGTTAAGACATCAAGGGACAAATGAGCCAATTGCCCTTTCCCTTTAATTAAGGGGAAAATGTAAATAGTTTTGGTATGTTTTACACATTCTGAATATTTCAATAGAAATGATTTTGAGCAGTTTTTTTACAACACTGCTCAAAATCGTTTCCATGGAAATAATTTGTTCAATTTTAAATTTCCTAAAAATGTGTAACTAATATTTTTTATGCTAGTGATACATAGATCCTTACATATTTTTAACTGAGAAACTATAATATTTGATATTGTTCATTGATATTTAACTAGGCAGCTATACTATTTATCTAACTTGTCTTTGTTTTATTTGTATGATTTATTAATCTTCATATTTCAAGTCTGTTTGTTGTTCCAAAGCTGTCAATGTATACTACATTTACTATCAATTACTGTGTTATGCATTTGCTTGAATCATGCGTGTTTTTAACGGAAATCTCGTCATACATTGCTAGATTTTGTTTTAATGGTTTTTGGTGATAAATTTCCCATTTGATGGTGAGTTGTGTGTGCTATTTAATCATGCAATGCATTTTCGCATGTGCAAATTTATTTTCGATTTTTTGCTGAATTTGTTGCTTTGAGCATTCATGATTTCACCTGCTGCTCTGCTACATTTTGTTTTTTGTACTTTCAGAAGCCTATTATGATTTTACGCATTAACGTAAAAATAGCATTTAATGTCTCATGCAATGTTGTGTGTTCTTGGATTTTTTCCTCTATAATACTGATGAAGCCATTAAGAAGAAAATTATTTTAGATTAGGGGTCTGGAATGTTAATTCTTTCTTTATGTCTCATAATTCTTGATGTGTAATTGAAATAAAAAGTTTAAAGCTGTATTTTATTTAAGATTTGATGAAATTGCTGCAAAGATTTCGTGACATTGATTTATCCAACCAGATACTGGTATAAATCTCACTTGTGCAGCTGGTTACAATCTCTCTTGTAAATACATCATAAAAGTATTTCCTCAATACATTTTAAAGTGCTAGGGAGAGATACATTTTAGTAGGAATCATGCTCCTGTGTTAAAAAGAGGTTTAATGTTCTTAAGCCGAACCTCTACTACTTAAAACCAACCAGGTCATGTAATGGACACTAGAATACCTCTGGGTTATAGATCAATCAAGAAATCTGAATATATATATGAAGCAAATTTTTAACTGAACATTTTCAAACTTTTTAACTGATAGGAATGCTGTTTTAGACAAGAATCATGGCAGTTCCATGTGTTTTTTCTAAAATAAGCTATTAAAAGGTTTTTGTCTTTATATAAGTTATATTTCATAAATGTAAGCTATTACTGATAGTGATGTGAAGTAGTAGGACGTAATAACATTTTCTGTATTAAATTTTATACTCTGGGGAATGTAGACGGGAGATTTGATGCAGATAGAATTTTCTATTGGATATTATAGTAAAATGAGTGACGGTATCTATGACAATTGGAGACACGTATTGTTCCATGATGCTGCATAAAACTTGCAGGTTTCTGGAATAGAAGATTATTATCTGATGCATTTTTGTGTTTTGATTGACAGATAGGTTTCTGTTGTATTTCATCACTGAATCTTGGTGTTAAAAAAAGTAACCTTACATCGGTTTTTTTTTTCATTTTTATGTATGAAAATGTAGTCCTTTTAATACTTGTCAGAATTTATTCATGTCTTTGGCATTTTTGGAGAAATATACTCGTGAAATGAGAGATTGTTTCCTCGCAATATTTCAAAATTATTGTTCAAAGACATGATAAAATAAACCAACAAAACAAAATGTCATCTATTAAAATGGCTTAAATAAGAATTGTTTAAAAAATGTACAAGAACATTTTGTTTGAAATAAAAATCTTAAATGTCATTTTCTGGGATATGCTATATTGAAAGTTTTTGTCTGTCTATAAGCAATATTTCAAAGTGTAAGCTATTACTGACAGTGAAGTGTAGTTGTAGGATGTAATAACATTTTCTGTATTTAATTTTGTACACTAGGGAATATAGACGGGAAATTTGATGCAGATAGAATTTTCTATTGGATATTATAGCAAAATGAGTGACGGTATCTATGACAGTGGGGGACAAGTATTGTTCCATGATGCTGCATAAAACTTGCAGGTTTCTGGAATAGAAGATTATTATCTTATGCATTTCTGTGTTTTGATTGACAGATAGGTTTCTGTTGTATTTCATCACTGAATCTTGGTGTTAAAAAATAGTAACCTTACATCGTTTTTTTTTCATTTTTATGTATGAAAATGTAGTCCTTTTAATACTTGTCAGAATTTATTCATGTCTTTGGCATTTTTGGAGAAATATTCTCCTGAAATGAGAGATTGTTTCCTCGCAATATTTCAAAATTATTGTTCAAAGACATGATAAATAAACCAACAAAACAAAATGTCATCTATTAAAATAGCATAAATAAGAATTGTTTAAAAAATGTACAAGAACATTTTGTTTGAAATAAAAATCTTATATGTCATTTTCTGGGATATGCTTAATTGAAAGTTTTTGTCTGTCTATAAGCAATATTTCAAAATGTAAGCTATTACTGACAGTGAAGTGTAGTTGTAGGATGTAATAACATTTTCTGTATTTAATTTTGTACACTAGGGAATATAGACGGGAGATTTGATGCAGATAGAATTTTCTATTGGATATTATAGCAAAATGAGTGACGGTATCTATGACAGTGGGGGACAAGTATTGTTCCATGATGCTGCATAAAACTTGCAGGTTTCTGGAATAGAAGATTGTTATCTGATATATTTGTCTGTATTGATTGAAAGATGTTTTCTGGTTGTCTTGTTTCAAAAGTTTAGAACAGAATTACGTGACATAGATTTAGATTAGTGTTGGATTGTTTAGTTGTTGTTTGTCTGAGAGAAAAAAATCCATATTTGGTTTTCAAATATTTTGGAAATTATTAAAGTCACAATGCTCTAGAAAGTGCATTTACAAATCAAAATTTCCTAATTGTAGTTTCATTTTACAATTGCTTTTTTATATTTTGTTGTAATAACAGTAGAATTTTAAAGAATTATCTGCTTGAATTGAACTTTATTGTCAATGTCAATTTGTTAATCCTTCTGAACATTTGGAAGCCGCCTTTAAATATATCTTAATTAATCAGAAATACTATTGTATGTCTTGAACTTTTTTATATCATTCAAATACATGATAAACAAACAAATTCAAATGCTTCATTTTTTAAGTACCAGAAATGTAAAAATAATGGAACAAAAATAAATTTTCAAACATAGTAGTTTTTATGTCATTTCTTTAATATGCAATTTTAAAAGTGTTTGTCTATGAGCAATATTTCATAAAATGTAAGCTACTACTGACAGTAAAGTAAAGTTGTAGATTATAATAACATATTCTGTATTTAATTTTGTACACTAGGGAATATAGACGGGATGTTTGATGCAGATAGAATTTTCTATTGGATATTATAGTAAAATGAGTGACGGTATCTATGACAATGGGACAAGTATTGTTCCATGATGCTGCATAAAACTTTGCAGGTTTCTGAAATTGAAGATAAATATCTGATATATGTCTGTGTATTGATTGACAGATTATTTTCTGTTGTATTTCATCACTGATCTAGGTGTAAAAATAGTAATCTTACATCGTTTTATTTTCATTTTTATGTGCGAAAATGTAGTCCTTTTAAAACTTGTCAAAACGTTTTTGCATCTTTGGTATTATTGGAGAAATATATTCCTTAACTGATAAGAAAATCTAAGTTAAATGATTCAAGGAATGATTCCTGGCAATATTATAGAATTTTTGTTCAAAGACATGATAAAATAAACCAACAAAACAAACTCTAATCTATTTTAACTGCTTCAATAAAAATTGTATAAAATTATTTACAAGTACATCATGTTTGAATGAAAAAAGATCTTATATGTAATTTCTAGGATATGCTATTTGAAAAGTTTTTGTCTGTATATAAGCAATATTTCATAAATGTAAGCTATTACTGACAGTGAAGTGTAGTTGTAGGACGTAATAACATTTTCTGTATTAAATTCTATACTCTGGGGAATGTAGACGGGATGTTTGATGCAGATAGAATTCTCTATTGGATATTATAGTAAAATGAGTGACGATATCTATGACAATGGGAGACAAGTATTGTTCCATAAAACTGCAAGAAATTGTTTTTATTATTCTATAACATTATAGAGCTCTCTTTTAGAATAAGAAAGAGACCTAGATATTCTAATGACATAATTATTGTATATATTATTTTTCTAAATATTTTTCACATGGTAAGCTGCTGTATGGGAATTCACTCCTTCACTGGTAATGATTTTGTTTAGGATAAATGTTATTATGAAATGGTCCCAATTGTATTACCACATAATAGCCTAGTGTTTACCACATTGATCTGGTAACTGTTGGATAGCCAGCTCCATGTTGGTTCAAATCTCATCCAAAAAAAAAATTTACCCCTTTGTATCCTTGAACAAGAAATTTTATCCTACTAGCTCAGTGTAACTTGGGGACCAGAAAGCAGACTTGAAAGTGATTAATCAAAGTTGTAAGAAATTACTTTACAATCAATCTAAAATAAACTAGTATGAACAAAAATAATCACGTCATTCTTATTATTCTTACCATTAAGTGCCCAGAAGAACTTTTTTTTTGAGACAATGTGGCAAGGGTAAACCTGTATCATTTTTAGTGTATTAAACATTAAAATGTCATGTAGAATCTGTACATAAATAAATTCTCTAGTACTCTATTAAGAGATGCAACTTATCTGTGTTTTATAATAATTTGTAGGACTTACAGAAAATGGAGTTCTCTACATCTACTGTGTTAATGAAATAACTATACTTAAACATGAAATGGGTTAATCAAATCTAAATGAAAAGGATTCTTATTGGACAGAATACAATGATAAACCATTATTTTTGTCAATTATGTAATGATTATTATCAATCTTACTTACTAGCGTTACAAAGGTGTCAGACATGATACAGTTATAATTAATGGAAGGATTTCTCTTAGGACTCACTGACTAGACTCTCTTACAGACCACATGAATCATTAGATTGATGAAATAATACCACATTTATTATGGAACTTTTGTAGACTGTTAGGAGGATCTTTTGGTACTGACATATTTTGGTTTTTATATGGAGTTTCCTTATGTTTATTAGAGGACTGTAGCAAATCTTTATTAAAATTAGTTGCAGATGATTACATTAGGCCGCATATGTACAATTCAAGGGATAATTACTATTTCAATTATTATAGTTTGCATTACAAGAAGAGGATATGCTGTTTGTGCAATTGAAGTATATCAAATCTGGCTAATGTAAGGGAAAGTTCCCTTGTTTCCTTTTGTAATATAAGCCAGTGTTTATATACTCTATCAAAACCCCATGTCTGACAGCGCTATTAGTGCTTTGATTCTCCATATTGCTTGGATCTCAGATTTTGACTTTAGACAGAGTATTCAATGCTATTGTGCACAAGATCATTATTTTAATGAATTTCTCATCTTGCAGCAACTTTTAGGTTGTCATATATCCAAACTCTATGACAATTTAAGATTGATGCCCACCAGATTTAGTGGTAATGATCAATGATTATGATTGCACAATACTCTACTTCTAATCTCTAGCATTTACCAAGTTCTTAAAACTGAGTCTCTTAAAAAACAATGTTCTGTTGTGTCAAATTTACTTACATTTCTCCCATAACACTTAGTTTATTGCTTACTATTTCTCTTTAAATGTTTCACTGAGTGCATTGTAGGCAATATCTTGTAGGATGAAAACATTTAATCTTAATTACTACTTACGTTAAATTTAGAATTTTTTGTTTGAAATTACGACACAAGGATGGAACTATTGTTGTCTCTCATTGGTCCAACATATTGGTAATTTAGAATTTTTTGTTGGTTATTTGATGAAAGTTTCCATTTTAGTATCTAATAAATGTTGTAAATTTCATCTTGTATGTGGAAATAACCATCTTGTTTATTGCTCACATCATTGGATTCTTGAATTATTTTACTTATAAGGTTAATGACTGTCACATGTGGTTATAAGGTTTGGTCCTATGTATTGATTATCTTACTGTCTTATAATATAATACTGTTGACATATGCTGAATGATGCAACCAACTATTGACCATTTATACCTGTTTCTCGTATTCTCGTGGTTTCTCATATTCTCGTGGCGTAATAAAAATGGTCCGAACCGACGCACGCGACGATTGGTAATATCCGAAAATACGTCAACTTTTTACTCTGATCAATATCAAACTCGCCCAAAGTACAAAAAACGACAAAAGACCGCTTGAAACCCTAATTATGAGTGAATAAGTGAATTATATTAGCAATTTTATATGAAAAACTTCATATTTCCCCCCAAAATAACTGTTTTAACGACTCGTTTTTTGCAAAAGGCGACACCATCTTTTAAAGTAGGTCATGCATCATTATCACATAGATGCTTTGTCACACAAAGGTTAAACCCCAATAAATTCTACATTGTAGTTCAGAAAGTGTGTTCCACGCCAATTGAAATAAAAATCCAATTACACGATTATTGTTGTGCCTTATTTTGAATCAAAATTGAGCTGTGACCACTGAGTACCACTTGATTTGGCACCTCAGCATGGGTTTTCAAGCTACACTGTGAGTTTCTGAGCATCTGTTGTCAGTAAGAAGAATTTGTATGAAAATAGACCACAATTTTCGATAGTTTTTTTATGATTATTGCACTTAAATTGCCATTTTTTCATGCATATGTTAAGCCTGATATCTAATTTTCTTCATGCTCAGTACCATAGCACAGTTAAATGTCCGTTAGAATGTAAAAAAACTCATTCCACAGATTCAAAAACTCGCCAAAATGTTTTATTTAGAGTGAATTTGGATATCTGAACTGAATTGTAGAATAAATATGTCACATAGTTACGAGCCTTGACCGCCAATCAAAAACCCACGAGAATATGAGAAAGCTCTTTAGTGATCCAGAGTAACAGGTAATCATTTTAAAACGTCTAATTGACCTATTTATCCCGAAGTTTCGCTATTTTTGTTGCTTGTACATTGTAGACGAAAGTTTTGTGTATTTTTTGCAACAATATAGAATTAAGACATTCCTCTTATTTGTGCCTGATACCCAAGTATAGTCTTAACCCCACGAGAATACGAGAACACAGGATAATTCAATTTGGTGTTTTACTCATTTGAAAATATTACTTTTTATGACTCCCCATGATTCAAAATGGCCCCATAGGACTTTTCTTTTAGAAGAATTTAGTAAATTTCTCTTGAGAAAGTTGCTTAAAATTTACTGTATGTCTTGTGTTATAATCCCCTATCAAAAGATACAGTAATAGGGTCAGGGGATGCTAGAGCAGAATGTATCCTCTCAGTTGCTGAGGTTAACAATTTCCATTCAAGGCTAGAACACTGGGTACAGACAAAAGCACCAAATGGTGATAGTTTAGTACTACTGAATACTTAGGCTCTGAATTGTGTTTGTTTTTACTGTATGCATTATTAAAAAAATCCTCAGACAGCTGAAAGCTTACATTACCATTAGTATAAACATGTAATGATGATACTGAGTGTTATAGTATAGTGGCTTATGTTTTGATCTACTATGATATATATATCAATGTTTTGGTAGTATATGTTTACTGTTTTATGATATCTTTATCCTACAAACTAGCTACTAGTTATCACAAATATTCTAATATCTTGGCACCATCTTACAGTTAGTTAGGTATTTAGTATATTAATTATGATATATAGGTGTAAATATAGCTCATAGGACTATAGCATGCTTGGATTATATATGAAGTATAATAGTCTTGTATACTTTGAGGTAATTAGGATTTAAGGTAAATGTTACCCTTGAATTGACCTTATTGATTTCTAGAAAAATGTATTAACTGTAAATTGTGAAGTCTTAATTATGGGTCTGTCTTGGAATCATTTAAAGATTCAATAGACCCTATTTGGAACTCAATTTATGGGTTTTCTGTCTGTGCACAGGTGGTACAAACTAAGATTTTTACACATTATTGCTGACAAGCATGAGACATTGATTAAGTTCTAGTGTTCTTTATACACATATTTTCATTGCACAGGTGAAAGTTTATTTGTATGGGAGGGAAAATCCCAAATGTTTGAATTCCTGATATATTTTATTGGAGCGTCTCTCATGGAGTCACTGTTAGGGGTCAAATTCCAAGTTCCATCACTTAAGTGTAAAATTTACTGAATTATGCCCCTGTTTTACTTCAAGCCATTGTGGTTATGGTAGTGAGTGCAACTTTTATCATAGAAGCCCCTTGCCATTATTTACATTGTAACTTGAAACTTCACTCACTTGTCTTTGGGGTCACAATTTATTTTCAAATACCAACTCTAGCATGCTTTATGAATGAATTACACTTGTAATATGTCACTTTCTTTACAAAAAAAATCTTATTTTAAATGTTTGAAAGGTATGGACATGCAAAATATTTCACTCCAACTATTGACAGTATAATCTTCTTGAAACTTTGCTTAGGTCTATGGACTTGCAATTAAAATATGTTTTGTTTTCTACTAAGTATTCAGGTAACAGTATAGCTCCCAATCTATGGACTGCTCTTGTAAAATAACAAGTTCTTCATATGGCAGTAACGATGAATTTTCAGTAAATCTAAGATAGAATTCAGCACTCAATGATCTGTATTGCAAATATTGGAGAAATTTCTGAACTACATGAAATATATAAACGTATAGTATTAAGAGTACATGATTTATTGATAAGTCTGGTGAAACAATTAACCATTGGCGTCTAATAAGAAAGATTAGACCCTTCTTAGATAATGTACTCAAAATATTCAAAATAGATATATGATTTATTATGCTATAATATTGATATTATATAAAAATATTGTTTAATGATTTAGATCACATAGTAGTAGCATTAATGTTATTCATCATGATTATAATATTGTGTAATGATAATGCATTATAATGGTGGCAGAAATGGGATAGGGCTATTGTAAGGTTACAGTCTGTTTTAGAGCGATTAAAGCCACTATATGAAAATTATATTCATTTACAGCAGACAATTATGAAAACTGTCTTAAAACCATATAGTTATTAAGAAATAGCATGCATTACAGACACAATTAACATATTAAATGATTTTGATTTTTAAGTTAAAATTCAACAAAGTGTCCATTTCTTTAAAAGGGGGTCCTTTATAATGTTAGCACACCATATTCATTTTAATTTTATGAATTTTCATGAAAGGGTATATTTCTGCAATGGCTGGGATTTGAACCTGCAGCACCTTCAGGAAGCTAGATTTTAAGTCCCAGTGCATGCTTCCAACTGCCCTGCTGATGGAGGTACAGAGCTTTCTGGACCGCTCTTGAACATATTTTATGAAACAATTCATGGGAAATGATTTATGGAAATGTTGATAAAACAGTTCACAAGGTTTATGAACTTTGCATAAGGAATATTTTAAATGGTTGATGTCAGATACAATTTAATTTCTCTGCACTACTATTAGCTGTATAATGTATTTGATAGCTGTTTGACTGCTGTCTTAATGATACATTGGAACTGTTGATATTGTTTTATTTGATTGATAAGCAATGCAGACCTCATGTCCTTGGAATGATAAGATGAAACTTAATAATTGTTCTTTCACTGATGCCAAAAATCTAATTCCTGTTTCATGAAGTGCATTGATTTTAGAAGAAAACAAATCCATCTGGTGTTAGATAGCTTAGCTTTTATTATATAATTATTTTGGTGGATAGAGATATATAGTGAATATGATATAGTAGGTTATAGTTGGGACTGTATGTTTCTGATATAGTGTTATCATTTATAAAGAGGCCCTCATGGAAGATTCAATGGATATTATCTAAATGTTAAACGTTGAAAATAAAATATTTTTTATTAACATTATTACAGTCAAACCTCTCTGCAGAGCAATATGTCTGAGGAAATTAAAGTAAAATATTTTTGCTCTGTAGAGATTTTGGGCTGAGGAGTACTGGTATTTTTTGTCACATGAAAAATGGTTCACTTTTTTCTTTCCAGTGATGGGATACACCCTTAGGGATCAAGAGGCCCTGGATTTGAGCCCCAAAACAAAAACTCCTAAATTCCTTTTGCAAGAAATTTACCTATAGTTGTTCCACTCCATTCAGGTGTAAATGGGTACTGTGACAGAGAATCACTTGCTTGAGGGTCACACAAAATTGTAAAGTCTGCTGAACAAACATTCTGTTATCACAGTCATAGTGTAATGTTGATAGTTGGTTATTAGTCAAATATATATATATATATATATATATAGAGAGAGAGATGTTTTATATACATTACTGATGAGCCATACTTGGCGAAACATGTTTACAATAACTAAGAAATAAAATATAGTCGCATGTGAAGTCTCTTAATTGTACTTATTTTTACTATTTAATTCCGGTTCCGGGAACTTTTGCGGTAAATTTAAATATACCATTTTTTATTTATATATATATGTATATATATATTTCTTGAATAAAATTGTTTGGAGGTGTTTTCTATGACCTTCTGTCCTGATTGCCTCATCTATTATGTATTAGAAGTTATAATGATTATTACATACTTCAAGGGCATTTTATTGTAATTAATTTTCCATCTTGTTAGTTAAAATATGATTGAATTGCATGTGATAATTGATTCATAGTCATGAAATGGAATATATTAGACATAGAAAAATATTTGTTTGTGATGGAAATACGCTCATATATTTGAAGTTTTATGATAAGGTTGACACCTTTTATGCTTTGTTTTGAACTCTTAGTAACCAGGCATAATTTGAACTCTAGTAACCAGGCATAATTTGAACTCGAGTAACCAGGCATAATTTGAACTCTAGTAACCAGGCATAATTTGAACTCTAGTAACCAGGCATAATTTGAACTCTAGTAACCAGGCATAATTTGAACTCTAGTAACCAGGCATAATTTGAACTCTAGTAACCCGGCATAATTTGAACTCTAGTAACCAGGCATAATTTGAACTCTAGAACCCAGGCATAATTTGAACTCTAGTAACCAGGCATAATTTGAACTCTAGTAACCAGGCATAATTTGAACTCTAGAACCCAGGCATAATTTGAACTCTAGTTACCAGGCATAATTTGAACTCTAGTAACCAGGCATAATTTGAACTCTAGTAACCAGGCATAATTTGAACTCTAGAACCCAGGCATATGTGAATAATATCATAGCAGATTAGAACTTTTACTGACATGCTATGTTTTAGATATCTGCCAGTGACATGTTCTAAAAGGGTTATAAAGAACCCTATTGAACTGTTTCCTAGGAATCTTTATAAAAGTAAATGAATAAGTGTTTTTGGAAATGAATGAGAGAACAAAAATAAATTAACTTTCATTGGCCTTGTTGCAATAATTCATGCTGTGACAATATTGGACCTTTAACTATCACCAAGGTGATTTATCTATGTTTTCTGTCACTGTATTGGAATGTTCTTCTCTGATCTCTGTTTATAATATAATAATTATCTCATATTTCAGCTGTGAGCTATATGTGATAGTTGATGCATACCATGCATTTCTCATGTTAGAGAAATATATGAATGAGTTTTCACTAGATGTTTCCTGCCATTAACAGTTGATTATAGCTTTATACTCTAGTAAATATCTTAATGTTCTTTATTTATTACTGGATGATGTTTTGTTGCATTTAAGTTTTTCTAGATCTCTGCAGACTGGTGGTAAATGTAGTTTATATAAGATATGTTCAATGATTATTGATGTCACATCTCTCAGGAATTGTATGAAGTTAAGATTGGAGATTTTTAAAAAACTGTTATTTTGGTGACAATTTTGTCAATGCATTGTTCTATCCCCCTTTGAATCTGGCCCAACCAATTCTCTCTCAGACTTCTTAAGTGCTGGGCTTGACTTTAAAAGGTGTCCTTAATTGCCCATGACTACCAATTTTTTGGCAACTTGTTATTGCTAGTAAGCATTTGGTTTGGGCCAGTGATGTAACACATGTGTTCAGCAAGTTGTCCAATAGGGCAACCTTAACTTAAGAAATAAATTTTGAGCCTTGCAAGTGCTCCTTATTATTCTATTTTATGTTAAATTTCATGTCTTTTCCTGGACTATAAATATCACTGGAATCGCTTACTTTCTAAGACTGTAAATCTCTCAGGTTATATGGTCAGGCTATATGGAAGATTGAATGAGTCTGTCTATCACTGTCTATCAGGTAACATGGTCAGTCACTGTCAGCCAAATTGAACACGGTTTTCTCTAAACTTTACCTACTCTTGTCTTTAACATGTTTTGAACTACTTTCTTTTATTACAAATACTAACTAATGTTCTTTGTTAGTTTACATTTGTCAAGTCTGAATCCTCTGTTGGGATTTGACTTTTAGGGAAGATAGACAGATAAGTCTAAGACATAATTCAGTGACATCATAGAGTAATGTGGCTACTTATTGTTCTGGCACTACATCTTTTTTCTCAGTGTCTCTTACTGTGCTTAGCCATAGCTGTGGTGTTGTTGTAGAATACAAGATTGCAAATTGTGAAGGCAATAGCTCTATTTCTGTCTGTGGCAGGTTATATTTTTATGGAAAGTCAACATTGCATTTCAATTTTCCTATGCATAGAGAGGAGCTGTCTGCTACTTGTGGATAGGTGGTCCCGGAAAGTTAATTTTGTGTGTTTAGCGCTGTTCATAACCTAATAGTAATAAAAGTGTTGATTATAAAACTGTGATGATACCAGTTGAAAGCGCTTGCTATTCTAGCTGTATGTTTCCAATGCAATGCCATGCCTCATAGGACAAAATATCAGTAGCACAATGCTACATGTTGAGTACTGGTCAAATGACAAGAAAAAAATGATTGATATAAATGCTCAACATCCTCTTTATAACATGTCTATTTGTATATTCCCTGGACTTGTCAAACATTTAAAGGAAAGTATATAGACATATAGGCTAGATTGATTATATCACCTCCAGGGTCAGTAACAATGTTTAATGAAATTGAGTACTTCACCAAATGTTATCAGGATATCTCTCAATAATAATGACCTAAGGCTTGTATTTTGGATAATTCTGACAGATTTGCTTGGGAAAACTCTAATATGTTTGTTGTTTTGTCTATATCCTATCACTTAAGTAACTGTCAATCAATTTATTCTTGTTCCTGATTCTAGTAAATCTCCTAAGACGTACAGTATGTCTTGGAGTAGGGTTTCAAATTGTCCTGGACTATTTTGTTTTAATTCTTGAAGGTGTTATTTCCTCTTAAAGAAACATTGTCAATTGTTTATGTTGTACTTTGTCCTTGAAGACTTATTATATGATTATTTGAAGTGTAAATATTCTATCACTTATTATAAATTAAATCTAGTGCTAAGTTTGTGTAGTGCGCCTTGATTTCAATCTAGTGTCCCAAAGGAGGTACGGGTTCGAATCCCACTATGGGAGGTTATACGTATTTGAATATTTGACAATGATGTCAACTTTCCTCCTTTAATAAGGTATATGGAGAAGTTTAGGGCCTTGTTGAATGGTAGGTGAGAACTGGTTATAGACAATGGTCCAGGAAAGCTAGGTTAGATGGGCTGGACACCATTAAATAACCTAAAAATTGTGTTGGCACAGTGTTAAACCCAGTATAATAATAAATATTTAATTCTTAGTTTGTGTAGATAATGCATTTGGGAAAAGAATGATAACTCTTGCATGGATTGTTAATAAATTACTTCCTTTGTTTACATTACTAAAGGAAATATTTGTGTTTTATGTTGGAAAATTTTAATACTAATATTATTTTTCTAATTTGTTTAAATTAGAAATACATGTCTATCTTTAATTATACGTTTCCTGTCATTTTTTGTTTTTTTTGTTTTAAGATCACATCTGTTATTATTTATTTATTATGTGTACATGTATTTATAATCATGGACAAAGGCATTTAGCCTAAACCTTGAATTAAATTACAGTAAATATTAACCTCTGTTTGTGTTTAGGTTGATTTACTAAACAATAAAAGATGACTCGATATTTTTCATCTGCCATAAGAAAAAAAACATATGATTTTGACTGGGGAATGAGGCTAACATTTTGCACCATAAATTTCAAAACAAGTGCCCTATAAAAGCAAACAAACACTCAGTTCTCATGTCTATGAACTCTCCTTTCTCTTTCTGTCTCTGTCTTATATTCAATTATACTGACATTGAGACTGTTTTAAACTCCCTAAAGATATGTTGAATTGTCTGTAGTTTTATAGCTGTAATTTAGTTGTCATAAAACTTAAAATACCAGACATAAATATTGTAAGACCATAAGAATACCTTGTATATTGATATCATTGTGTCATCATTGGTTGTGTCTCGTAGGATATCATTTCCCATGTTATAGATATATAAACTACTCCTAACGTCAAGTCTCTCTCTCAGCTTGTCTTATATGCTAAAATGTTTATGTTTATACTTGGTCTCAAATTCGCCACCTGGATAGCTCAGTTGGTAGCACGCAAGTCTACTGATTGAGGGGTCGTGGGTGTGAAATTATTTCTATGGCCGTTCTTCCTCCTACCAATGATTTTGACAATGAGGTATATCTGCGTAGAAGATCGCCGAGGTAGTTCCGAATGGATACTTTTCTAACAGCCCTCATACTTCCCTTGTAAGCCTACTTAATGCTGGTTTCACTGTATATAACATGTATGTATTATATCTTGCAGAAATTGTAATTTTATTAAAAGCATTATAAGTAACAGTATGGCTTTATATAATCCCTGGTGTAGTTAATGATATAGAATCCTGAAGTGTTTATATGCAAGTCTAGAGTTTAAATATCAATGAATTAAATATGACACAATATTAAATTATGATATCTATACTTAATGTTCCAGAAAACAATATGTCTCAATTCAATTGTTTATAATTCAAACTTTTGAATAAGATACATTAGAGTCTAGACTTTTAATATAATAAAGTTGTATAGATTTCCAGTATAAAGTCAAGAGAGAAAGAGGGTTATGTTATAAGTCAATAATTAAAGGGGAGACTACTCATCTGTTCAAGAGATGTTGTACTTAAATTAACTCTTTACTAGTTGCAACATGACTGTGAAAAGTAGCCATTTTTCACCAGTACACGCTAGGGCTATTTCAAGATGCTCTAATTTCATTACTAATTAACATACAAATATGCAACTTGGCCAAGTTATTCCCTAGGTGACTGTCTTCAGAAAAATCAAATTGAGCCTTGATCCCAGTTACCATAGCAACAATGGGTCAGAGCAAAAAGGGCAAAAAATGTAATTTTTCGCTCATTTTTCAACCCCAACTTTGCATTTCAAACAGTGATATTTTCCAAAATTAAGGTCTAAAGTGCCAGGTCTTTTTAGAGTCAGAAAACATGTTTTCTTATCAGCATTTAGCACCATTTCTCTGCACTCAGTGACCCCGATTTTTTTCTTACTCGTAAAAATGTTGGATTGACCAGTTCAGGGTTAAACTATATTTGTTTGGTAGAATTTATATTATTATGGACAATCTTGAAAAAGATGTAAGCAAGCATATCAGGAACTGAACCAGTCAAAAAACATATACTTACCCCATAGCCGAAAAGCAAAGAGGGAGATTTTTTTAACGTTTGTTATAAAAAGGATGCCACAGACAAATAGCTTAACAAGAACCTAAAGGGTTTTCTCCGTGGAATGAACTGTAAGTGGCAAGATAATTGTCACTTTGGGTTTTATTGATTTAAGCTGCAAACAATTTTATTCCAGACTAATAACTAAGTAGGTCTAATAACATTTAGAGCTTACATGTTGTAATCTACGCACAACCCATCCTTCCATTCTAATATTGATTCAAATTCTGAGAAATTGAGCATGATGATACTTACATGTAATTGGTGGAAAATTGCCCTCATCTGGTTGTTGACTATAAGTAATTAACAGTTCCTATCTTCTTATTGTAGAATTCCCCTCTTTGCAAATAATTGTTTAGAAAATATTTGTTCAACCATGATAAATGTTTATGAAACATGATATATTTCAATCATTACACAATGTTGATCATTCTGCATGTGTTAGATTAATGAAACAACATGCAATGTCATCAGTATTATAAAGCATTTGTTTGTTGATGTGCTGTTAAACTCATTAGCAAACAAACAAACTCTGTTTCTTGTTTATTTGTAGAAAATATTTAATGAAATCAGTGGTTACCTCCCTTTGTCCCTTTGACATGCATTGCAATGCAATCAGAACAATAAAACATTTTATTGTTCATTTGCTGTTAAACCCATTAACTGATAAACAAATGTTGTTGCAAAATTTATTTAATTTAAAGAAAATAATGAAAATCAGTTTTTACCTCCCTTTGATTAGAAAAGTGTATTTTGCATTATTTCGTGATATAAAGAAAGCATGTTTTAACTAACTTATCATCATAATTTAAACATTGTGTATAATGAAGAATTACTAAGTGCTATCAGAATAGTGTTCAAGAAATTTTCTGTGGTGCTGTAAACATTATATCTGATGTTATATTTTTTTATTGGGTTTAATGCTGTGTCAACACAATTTAGGTCATTTTATGGCGTCCAGTGCACCTAACCTAACTTATAGACAATATAACCAGTACTCACCTTATGTGACCTTCCACAAGGCCCGAAACTTCTCCATACATGTATATCTTATTAATGGAGGTACATTGTAAATTGATATTGTCAAATTTTCATTAAAGGGTATAACCTCCCCGGATGGGATTCGAACCCGTACCCCTTTCGGGACATGAGATTCCAAATCCCGGTGCGCTACCAATTGCGCCACCGACCCGGGGTTCTGATATTATAAGAGAATTCTATTTATGTTATATGACAATTTTATACATGAATTCCATGGAGAATTCTACCATTTTGTTGTTTCTTATATTTAATTTCTTAAGTGCAGCTGAAACTGAGTTCATCTGAAACAAAAGGATAACTCATATTCCTAATATAGTTTCATGTGCATGAAGGATTAATATAGACCATACTTTATTGTATACATAAATTGTACCTTCCTACATGCTGTCATACATCATTGGGATATAATTCTATTACATGTGTCTCCATATAGAAACTATGATTAGCCGAGGGTGTGAATTATTTCATGCACAGACCTTATAGTGCTGTATATTGTACTTATTATGCAAATTTACTTGTTTATAGCACTGCAAAAAGTACTGGATAATTAAGTTTTAAGATGGCATATTATATATTCTCAGTACATAACAAATTAGTGTGAGCCATTGATAAGGTCTAGTTGTTGAAATGCTCTACTACAAAACTGATACTTGCTAGCATGTTACATTTTCTGCTGTTAATCTTTTTTTATTTGGTTATGTGTGGCAAGTAACCCACCTAAATAGTTTTTTCTTGTCTTGTATTAGTATCAGTATTAGCTTACTGTTCCACAAGGAGACTAAATGGAGTGACACTTTATTTGGGAGAAAGCACATTATTACCAATTTTATGTAAGGGTATGGCATGCATGGGAATTTAAAACTAAGATGTATGGAGTCCAAGATGATCATGTTATCTTTGTACCTCAGGCATGTCTTAACAATGGTATGACAGAGCAAGTTGTTTTCATGCCACATATGGATATACTATTTAGTATAGCATATATACACTGACAATGTCATGCCCACTAACTATCTTTATCATCAGAAATGATGATCTCATGTAATTAGTGGAACTTTCTGAGAATAGAAGTCTTGTTGTAATTTTTGTATATTAAAGTACCATTTAATAGTTTTCTGTAGAAAGAATAGACACTTTAATGACCGTAGGGTAAATGTGCCGCCTATATAAAATTGGCTCTTTGCTGAAAGTTTATATTGATTAAATAAATAGGTAGTATATACATTATTACAGAATGGTACATAGATATAGTTGTGGGTTTGGTCAGACCATTTACTTACTAAAATAGTCTGGTTTCTTTAAGGATTATTCCAATGTAAATGTACCATGACTCAGAATGCAGTGATTGAAGATCTTATTAAGAGTGATGTTTTCTCTCTTTATTGCTGAAAGGTCAAATAGGAAGTGTCATGATTTCGCCCACTTTGCTGAAATGTCAAATAGGAAGAGTCATGATTTTCTCCCACATTGCTGAAAGGTCAAAAAGGAAGTGTCATGGTTTCCCCAACATTGCTGAAAGGTCAAATAGGAAGTGTCATGGTTTCCCCAACATTGCTGAAAGGTCAAATAGGAAGTGTCATGGTTTCCCCAACATTGCTGAAAGGTCAAATAGGAAGTGTCATGTTTTCCTACACATTTCTGAAAGGTCAAATAGGACATGTCATGTTTTCCCACACATTGCTGAAAGGTCAAATAGGAAGTGTCATGGTTTCCCCAACATTGCTGAAAGGTCAAATAGGAAGTGTCATGTTTTCCTACACATTGCTGAAAGGTCAAATAGGACATGTCATGTTTTCCCACACATTGCTGAAAGGTCAAATAGGAAGTTTCATGATTTTCCCACATTGCTGAAAGGTCAAGTAGGAAGTGCCATGATTCCCCAACATTGCTGAAAGGTCAAATAGGAAGTGCCATGATTTCCCCATATTTTTGAAAGGTCAAATAGGAAGTGTCATGGTTTCCCCAACATTGCTGAAAGGTCAAATAGGAAGTGTCATGTTTTCTTACACATTGCTAAAAGGTCAAATAGGATGCGTTATGTTCTTCCACACATTGCTGAAAGGTCAAATAGGAAGTGCCATGGTTTCCCCAACATTGCTGAAAGGTCAAATAGGAAGTGTCATGTTTTCCCACACATTGCTGAAAGGTCAAATAGGAAGTGCCATGATTTTCCCACATTGCTGAAAGGTCAAATAGGAAGTGCCATGCTTACCCCATTTTGCTGAAAGTTGGTCTTATTGAGTGTTGTGATTGTGCCTTCAGGTTTTTGCCTATTTTATATAGTAGTTCAGGAGCAGTGCTTACATGTAAAGGTTCAATTTGCAGTCAGATTTTTTTCCTGGCCTCAGCTGGCTATACCTGTCCTTGAAAATTAGGCTTTTGTCAATTGTATTTTTTTGTGATGAAAGATAATTCCTAGTAAAAGACTAAGCAGGTATTTTGTTATATGTAGTTTCAAGTTGCCATCTCTTTGTTTTAAAATGGGAAGTAACTCTTGTAGACCTTTTTGATTATAATTATTGGAGTCCTGGGAAACTTTTGTTTCTGAAAGATTCGAGGATGCCCTATTTGGGCAGTGTTAATAATCATCAGTACATGTATCTGCATTTTGCATTGAGTCAAATGAGCAAAATTATGCCAGTTCTTTCAAATATACTGCAAAATCTCAATGGGATCACTTTTTTGTAGCTATAGGGTTTAAATATCCATAATGAGCCTATCAACATTCTGGCTGCTCACAAAATGTTAATACTTCTTGCATAGCTTGATCAATTCCATCATTGAATTAGAAAACACACTCAGTATGAAACAATGCTTGCTGTTACTGTATAAAACAATGCAGATTGTGACACATGAACTGGGACACTCAGTACAGTATGGAATAGAACCAATATTTCTTAGTAAAAACCTTGCACACATTTAGTGCATCAACAACTTTGTTCACATGTTGCAAAGCATTGGGCCAACAAAACATATTGAGTGCAGTTGTATATCAATACTCCAGGTAAAAACAACAGCATACTTGGTATGCAAGCTTTGATGTAAACTTAATACCATTGATGCACTGGGTAAAATAATAGGAAATTATGATAAGATTATGACAGTTGTTATTTTATTTCTCATCATTATCTTGTTTTAGCCTTTATATATTTAACATTATTCTCATGTTGGTGTACCTCTAGTGGAATCTTATTATAGTACACCTGTATTGAATTGAGTTACTGCAGATTATCAGACATTTTATGGTGTCTTTTAACTTGTATGTTTTGGCAAGAAGAATTAATTAGATAATGTTGTACTATTCACAGGTGTAGATTATTTGATAATACGGGTGGATCAATGTTAGTTATGCCTTATAGTTCTAATCAGTTTTATTGGCAATGATTACCCTTACATTCTCTCCCAGTGTTCAGAATTCCTTTAGCAGTTTATGTGAAGCATATGTATAATATGGCACTTCGACTTCTTTGTCATCTAGCTTGCTTTTTATGGCAATGCGGTAGAGTATGACTGCTGATGACTAGAGAGGCTGTGCTTTTTAAACTCAGTTCAGACCATGGATTTTATCGGGTTACATGTGCATGTTGGGTCAGGTGTTGCCAAAGTTGGGTTCCATTTTTTTCTGTTATATGACCACAAAAGGCTCATGTTAAGTTAGGAGATCATTATACCCGGTAGTTAAGAAATGATTCCTGCATTTTTGCTATTAGTATGAAACTAAATTGTGAAAACTTGATATTGTTTGATTAACTACTTTGGATAATACCTGAAATATTAATTTTAAAATCCACTTTTCTTAGTTTTAATTTTATGTACATGGTAACACATAACTTGAGATTTTTTTGAGTATGTTTCATTCTTTGGATCAATCTTCGATAAAAATTGTGTAAAGAGGCTGAATATTTTTAGCCTAAGAGATAAGAGGCATGAACAAATAGATAAGATATTCTACAACAGACTGCATATCTTAGATCTACCTACTCTGGTTGTATTTTTATTATATATGTCAGTGATGTCATCTTCTATTTACATTATTTGCCAAAATGATCCTGAGTCTATTCCTTGATCTCTGAACCAAACTATTTCTACCCTGTCTTCAATAGACTAGTGATAATTGTTTACTGCTGCCAGTTCTAAGATCGTTTGTTTTCCCATCACCTTTAGCATCAGTTTGATAATAATTAATTTTGTCAGATATACCCAATTATGTCTATTTATATTGAAGAGTATGTGTGAAATGTAGGTATCCACTGATAGAAGTTCCTTGAGTTTATTGGTTAATAATTGTTTCCTTAACTTCTACTATCATATTTAAGATACATTGTTGATACAATTAAAATAAACCTCTTAATAAGGGCTATGGATCCTTGAGCTAGTGGCGATCCAATCCGAACCACGATTCATGTGTAGCAATTCACGAAATGAACCACCAATCAGTTGTTAATGGAGAAGCATACATGCAGGAGCTCATGTTATAACAAAAATAAGTGAAGACCGATTACAGAAGCTATTACTTTATGGTGGAAAACTTTGTACTCCAAACATTTCTATTACCAGACGTTTTATGGGCATTTTCAGTGATAACATTTTTGTTTGAATGTGTATCAATTGAAACTTTGACCCAAGATAATTCGGTCCCTACATAAATAAAAGTAAAGTAAATTTTCTTTATAATACATATTACATTGACTGAATGGTAATGTGAAGTAGTTTCACTATATGTGAATACATGAAATATGGCTTATATTGATGTCTTATATTGCCTACAAAAGAATGATATCACAGAATGCGACCACACAGACATGTAGGTTGTGGCAAAACAACAAATGTCACAATATCAAATTGCTTATTGAATGATGAGCGCTTTTTAGGTGTGTCTCATGTACCTAATAATGAATTGACAAATTGTGAATACTCATGTTCCTTAAAACACATCACCCAATGTGAATCCAGTAGACTGGTACCATTATATTGATGTCACAAAATGTGAATATCACAGACTGGTACAGGACAGCTACATGGTCAATATTAATCAGGAACATTCCTCTACTGATTGCAAATGATTTTTATATGACATTGAATGAAGTATTGTATTGTTGTTTTGTCAGTGAGTTAAAATGCAAAACCTTTCATTTCTCTACTAATCACTATCATAGACCTTGCACATTGTGAATTGTCAATCATATTGAAGGATAATTAATTTAGATTTCAATCCCAGTCGTGTAAATCTCAATGGCTTTCAGATTATAGGGAAATAATCTTTAAGAAAATCAAAACATGATGGTGACTTGAAATAAGAGATTGGGATGATTTTATTGCATGACTTACTTTAAGTGATGGGGCAGGGTGACAGGGTGTGTGATTACTACGAGTCTGAAGCAAAGTGGATTTATATAAAACTCTAATATTTTGTTTGTCTGGCTTTCCTTGATTCAACAATAATATCTCATCACTTGTAGACAAGACAATTTATTGCCATGTCATAGACAAGTAATGTATTTTTTTTATTAAAGAACAGTTATGTGCAAGGTAGTATTATGTGTTGATATAAAAGTCTCTTAGCAATGGCTCAATGTTAAAACTAACATGTTGTTTTATGTTTGAGGTGAGAGTTTTGTCTGCAATAATAATTGAGGTAACATACATTGATTATTAGGTTCAATGAAAGTTTATCGTTCTAGAAAACATAGAGACATAGGAGGTGTTGAGCTAAAGTATACTATTAACTAAGTGTTCTTAGAATTTATTAATTGAAAATTACTGTCAAAAACATATACATGTAGATACAAGTTTGTAAAAATATAAGTTTCTGGATTTGAAATTATTCTAAATATAGGCTAATTATAAACTATAAGTTATTAGATTGAAGAAATTCTTGACATCTAGCGACAGTTATTTTGCCATTGTCTGTTTCAAGGCGGAAACCCCTTTGGTTCTTATTTTCGGTATTTTGTTTGTGGAGTCCCTTTTATAATGAATTTTAAAAAGTCTAAAAATATCTCCCTCTTTGGCTGTGTGTTAGCCTGTTAGGTCTGTGTTTTTTTACTGTTGCTCAGTTTCTGATATATTTGTTTTGAATTTGTAATTTTTAGCCAGATTTTTCAATGAAACATGGGCAGACGAGCGGGCAGGCGTTAAAGATTTTCTTTTCCATATATTTCTGCCGTTTATTGTCAGATCTTAATGAAACTAATCATACAATTATAACATATCATGTGATGAACAGAATTAGAAAGTAACCACAACTCTACCTGCCTTTATTATGGATTATTTCCCTTCGTAATTTTAGTGTTAACAATTGCGTAAAAGTTTTTATTGTTCCATATATTTCTGCCATTTATTGTCAGATCTCTATGAAACTTCATACAATGATAACATACCATGTGATGAACAGAATTAAAAAGTAACCACAACTCTGCCTGGCTTAATTATGGATAATTTCTCTTTGTAATTTTTGCGGTCAAGTTTTCAATTTGTTGCATAATTTCTGCCATTTATAGTCAGATTCTTAAGAAATTTCGTACAATGATTATGTACCACGTCATGAACAGAATTAGAAAGTAACCGCAACTATACCTGGCATAATAATGGATTATTTCCCTTTGTAATTTTTGAGTTAAAGTTTTTTATTTATTGTATATCTTTGCCATTTATGGTCAGATCCTTATGAAATTTCAAACAATGATTACATACCACAGCGGGCACATATTTGGAAAGTTACCGCAACTCTACCTGGCTTAATTATGGATTATTTCCTTTTGTAATTTTTGTTTTAAAGTTTTCAATTTGTTGCATATTTCTGCCATTTATGGTTAGATCTTGATGAAATTGCAAACAATGATTACATACTATGTGATGAACTAAATTAGAAAGTAACCACAACTCTACATGGCTTAATTATGGATAAATTTCCCTTTGTATTTTTTGTGTTAAAGTTTTCAATTTGTTTGATATCTCTGCCAATTAGTGTCAGATCCATGCAATGATAACATACCATGTGTTGAACAGAATTAGAAAGAAACCACAACTCTACCTAAGTTATGGATTATTTCCCTTTGTATTTTTTTTGTATTTTTCTTTGTATAGTTTAGTTTGTCTTATTTCAATTATTTTGTGGATTACAAACACTCTTTCTTCCTTCATGATGAATTATTGCCCTTGGTATACCTTTTCATATGCAATTTATTAAATATGACTCTCTTTTGTAACAACATTAACTTGATCTAAATTTTCCCATCTGCAAAAAAAATCTGGCTTTAATGTGGTTTCTTCATTATATTTTCGAGGGGGTCGATGGTTCAATTCCTGGTTGGGGCATACTTTAGTAGAGCTTGGTTATGAAATTATTTCTACCACCATTCTCTCCTACCAATGATTCTTAATTATGTAGGGCAGTTGTCAGTCACTGACGATAGTATGTGCTTAGTAGTTAATTAACAGCTAAATCCAGATATTTAGCCTTTCCAGGAACAGTGAGTAGGTTGACTGACCGCCATTATATGACCTATACAATGTGTTGCTACGGCAGTAAACCCAACAAAACAAAAGCAAACAAAATAGAAGGGCAATTGCCCATCACTGCACTGCACTGAAGGTATTTGCTTAGTTGCCTGGTTTTAAGCTAAGGTCTAGATCTTGATTTTTTTATCAGTCCAGAGATAATGTATCATGTCCTGCACACATGACCAGACTGAAAATTTAATGTATTGGTTGTCTTTGATAATTATTGATGTGGGCAACCAAAAAAAGCTACAAAGAATATAGCAGTCTTTAGCAAATAGCTATATTGACCTTTAAGGACAGCCATTTTTCAAGCTTTAAATTCTAAGATTTAAGAATATAAATGTTTAGTCAATAGCAGAAATGCAGACAAAGTTCAATACTTTTCTCTTTATTTCTGTTTGCTAAGTTGCAAGATTGAATTTTCCATTTCGGTGAAATTTGAAGAAATTTAAATAGTAAGGAAATTGAAAAAAAAACGTTTGTCTATGACTTGAGATATAATTTAGACCAGTCACTCTGTTTTCTGAGTCTGGTCTTGGCTATGTTTATTATATAACTTTCTATATTTTCCTTGAGCTGTCACATTGAGATATCACAGTCTAGTGACCAATGTATTGACTGTGTATATCTATTTCATACCTTTTTGACTTGTATAAACCTCTCTTTTATTCCCTTGATAGTTACAAATATATTATACAGTTTATATATCTCCTTTATTCTGAGGGATAGTCATCATTTAATCTTTAATGAAGCTGAGTGGAAATATGTAAATTTCTATCTATTCTCATATTTCATTGGTTTGCTTCCACTCTGATGTTGAAATGGTTCTACTTTAAAGTCATATAGGCTCATTCTATTCTCTCTGGGCTCCAAACTCATCTCAGGGTTTCAGATTAAAAACATGACCCAATAGACAAAATTAAAGCATTCAATCAGTATGTTCACCCTTAACCTTTTTACCACTTTCTAGTTCAATGTCTTATTTTAATAAATACATTTTTTATTCCTAGTAGCATTGATACTTGGTGAGACTTGTATTGGAATCATAAGACAAACATAGGTTGAAATAAGGCTTTGATTTTTTAAGGCATTGTTATAATTTTATTTTGGCTCTATTTCTGTGCTAGAAATACATCTTTGCTAGGGTGTTACCTAAGTAATAATAGTCTAAGACTATAAGTCTAAGTAATATTAGTATATCAGGTGTAAAAATTCTGCTATAGTGTGAATAATTCATTAAATTATGATCCACTGCAGTTATCTTTCATTAGACTTGACGGTTCTTGTTTAAGGTTCATACTCGGTTGACATTGAAAAACTTTGAGACAATATTGTAGCCTTTAGATTAACATTCACAATACAAGCTACAACAAAAAATATGGAATTGGTATTCTAAAGATAATTCTTAGAGATTCGAAACAATCAGCAAATATGGCTTTAAGGAACCATAGCCATTTCTTACTTTCAATGCATGTTGGCTTTTTGTTAAATAAACTTGGCAATATTTGTTTAATATTTCAGGTTTTGCAGAAACTTGATAGATTTAACTCATCATTCAATTTTTTTTATTTAAATTATTCTAAATATGTTCTCCTGGTAATATTAAGTCCTTTATGTTGTATATTATATATTTTAAATTACCTAAATCTGATAACCTCCCGTTAATGACCCTCAGGTAATGAATTATACAGTTCTGACATATTAGGTATCATAAATGTTTGAACAAGAGTATTGGCAATTGCAACTGTTATATGAAATAACTTACAAACTTAGGAAATTTTAATGCATATAAGGCCACAACAAATTGATCATATGTTCTATGGATTCGCTCGCACCTAAATTTTGACGGTTTTTACAAAAAAATATTTTTATTTCCTCGCTCGCCCATAAAAATTTGCTATATAAAGCAGTGAATAAAGACATTTTTATATTTTTTTTCTTCGCTTGCTCACCCCATTTCAGGCGCGTATCTAGGCCATTTTTGAGGTTACGCACAGTGTTAAGGGTCCGGGGCATGACCTCCATGGAAATATTTTTTGGCTAAGATGCATTTTGGTGATACTTATGCGACCGCTTCTAAGCTAATTAGACAACAGAAATTATCTTTTTTTCCATCCTATTTTTATGAAATTTGCAATTTTCAAACGGGCAAATAAAAATTGAACATTTTGAATTTAATATAACAACACGTTAACATGATCCCATTTACAAACAATAGAAACTGTATCAAACATAATAACCTTAGAGAAAATGTATGCAGATGAATGACATCGTAATCATTGTTTTAATCAACACGTTGAAATCAGTCAAATGCTACTCAACATCCATAAATTCGCTCACTGTTTGTGTCTTAGATCTATATTAGATAAAAAGGTATGATGTGTTGTAAAAATAAGACATATGTTCACACGACATAATCTTACTTGTGTTGTTTTGATGTCAATAGCGTATAAATATCCAATATAATATATTTAACTTTTGGTAAATATCGAGGATTTGTATGCCAAAATAATCATTTGTATGGATTATAAATATGCTTGATTCCTTTTCATATAATAATGTAAATGTTCATTTAATTGGTTCTAGTCATGAGTCGTGTTTTTCAGTATATGTACATACCTTACTATTCATTATGTCAGCGATACTTTTAGAAGGTGAACATTAAGTTTGTTAGATATTAATTAAAATCTTTTAGAATGTGCATTGAGTTTGATTAAAAAAACTTAAAAAAAACTGACGAGTAAATAAATTCAATGTAGAATAATTGCATACTGTTTAAAACATCAAAGTCTATTATATAGTGTAGTTCTTTAAAAGTAGATGTAACTGCATTCAAATAATATGCAGGCTTTCATGTTAGTGACTTATAAAACAAGTTTGTTGTTTCTCAACTGTCAAAGATGAATAGCTTCACCGTGACGTCGTGTTGTTGATCTTATCATTTTGATAGTTTGCATTTAATCCCCATAAAGTTGTTCAACTTTGACAGTTAAGAACAAATGGACTATACTGCAATACATTTTACTTATTATTTAGGGTACATTACCATCAAGTTTTCCCGAGATACCCCCCCTTAATTAAAAAATTGGACAGCGTTTCCCCTAACTTTATTCATTGTTATATCAAGTTAAAATGCAATATATTAAAGCGTAAAATTAATTAAATATTAACACCAGATGTTATGTCTCTGCCACTACTGAGTTATAAGTCAATAATAACAAATTGCCCTTGCTTATACCAATACAGTTGCTTTCCGTTTTCAATCAATCAGTTTTGAAAGAAGTTTTGCTGTGCATAAAAAAGACAAAGTGATTAATTAGGCCATGCCATACCGGAATTTTGTTAAGCGTCCGCGTGAGCGTAGATTTTATAGGCCTAAATCAAAAAAAAAATTGTTGGTGAAATTTTCTTAAATAATTATTTTATTCTGGGATTCGATAACTGATTTTCTGAGGAAATACTGATAGTTCATTGTTTCTGTGTATTTGATTAATGAAAATGTACATGTGTATGTTGTATATACTTTTTATAGAATTACTTTAATCTCACATTAATGTCATAAACATTCATGTACTATCAAGTACTTATTTATGTGAGTACTAGCTAAAATGGACATGTGTTTTCGTTTTCGGTGTGTGTGTTTTTGTGAATAGGTACCTAGGTTTGTCAAACTTGAGTTGACGCTTAACAAAATTCCAACTTGGCATGGCCTTAGTGTATTGCTCAATATTTCCTATTTTATATTACATTTTCATGAAGTAAAATAATCACATTCGAGTCAAATAATGCCTAAAGCGGGTTAGGCATCCAATTTCTCTGTGTTTTTGGTACTTTTAGATTTTCGATTTCTGGAAATGATGTTACGCACGTGCGTAAAGTGCGTAATGGTAGATACGCGCCTGCCCCATTTTTTTTCCCAGAAAAATCCATAGAACATATGATCAACTTGTTGTGGCCTAAGTGAGTGAATCAAAGTGCTGTAGGTCCTTAAGCTTGCTATAAATTGTATTGTTCTCTATTATGCTAGGATTGTCCTAGCTGGTAAGCCATCATCTGCACATAATGTATTTGTTTGGAGTGGTCAGACCCTCATTAATATCAAGTGGTACTGCATCCATAATTATTTGTGGTCAAATGGTGAAAAGATTACCAATTTCATTTTACTTCATGATTGTGTACTGAAAGAGGGTTCCATTGACAAACCATGGCTCTTTGTGTATGAAAGCTGGCAGTTGGTTGCGACCTTTTATGACTTAGCGCTAAAGTTTGATTACTAAATTTAAGTTAATATCTAAACTATTGAACTACAACCATAGATATTTCTGCCTTTAAATTTTTCACTGAGTACAGATAATTATTCTTGACTATAATTGGTAACATCTAATGAAAATGTGTCTATGAATATTGAATACTTATTGAAGATGTTTATATTTACACCTTGATACATTGACACTTGGAGATAATGTCACATGATGTTTATTAACCTTTGTTTTCTTCTTAACTGTTTGGAAATAGGACACGACATTTTAAGTTTTGAAGTAGGACATTTAACTTGTTTTTTTGTTTATTGTTGTTGACATTGTTTTGAGGTGTTACATGTTTTTTTATTGGATATAGTAGGTGAGTGACTGAGGGACATGAAGAGTATGTTTTATCATTATAAAGTCATGGTGGTCAACTAGGTTTGTGGTACTGAAATTGAGTGATTTCATGGTAAAAGCACCTGCTTGTGCTACTGTTTTTTACAGAAACATCTTATATTTGTCTGAAACTGTTGAATTATGAAAGCAGAAGTGACACTTTGTGTTATATGATTCACATGTGCTGTATTTGAGTACAATCTTAACAAGGCAAAACAAAAAGCAGAGATTTTTTATATTCATGATTCAGCGAAAAAACTTGTTTTTTCCTTGATTTGTCTGATCTTTAAATTCAGCTGCCGTACCCAAAACTCATTAATGTGTACAATGAATTTTATCTGTTATAATTATATTCGTAAAAAAATCATAAAGAAGTTGAACCTTTGATATTTGCCAATTGTTTAATGCTAAGATAATTTCACAATTTAGCTGTTATATAAATTTGATTCATTTGAATATCACAAATTAAAAAAAGAAGCTAAAGTGTTGTGTTACAATTTTATTAGAAGATTTTACTATAATAATTGATATTTGTAGGCAACTGATTGTATTTATTTGCATAAACGTTTAAACATTTCATTAATGTAGTAATGTCAATTATAAAGAGGATAATGTATTTATCACCTCAAATTTAAGGTGGGTCGGTACCTTACTCGGAGGGAAAAACGAAAAAAATATTTTGTTCACCGATTATGATAAAAGTTGGCAAGCAGATACCTTCATGCTTCTTGTTTTTTTTTCTGGTAACCTTAGCGACGTTGTCGTTTTTTTCACGACGTCATTGACGTCACAATGGTTCACGCTAAAAACAGGCATGCAAGTACATTAAACCAACATATTTGAGATATTAAATGTCCATGGTCAATGATTATTATGCCGAAATGTTTCTGAAATGATGTTGCATGCAATCATTTTGTTCCGATTATCCAAATATCACGTCAGTCGTAAAGATTGTACATTTCATCACTGAATTTAGGTTTTTACGTCAAAAAGGTTTCACCAATTGCCAAGTTATAATGTTTATTTTCATATTAAAGCAGAACGGTGGTCAAATTCTTATCGCGATCTTTGAAATCTACGCACTCTTTGTGTCATTTTAATGAAATAAAAAAGTTTTTCACAATATCGCTTTCAAAGTATTGCTAAGGTTACCAGAAAAACAAACAAGAAGCATGAAGGTATCTGCCTGCCAACTTTTATTATAATCGGTGAACAAAATAATTTTTTCGTTTTTCCCTCTGACCCACCTTAAGGCAATGATTGTAGTAGACTTAACTTGTTCTGTTTTTGTCAAAAATATGGTCATTCCCTGAGCCCATTGAGATATTAGCTTGGGTAGAAGGACCAAGCCTTGGTCCTTCTATCAAATGTTATAAAAGGCTTTTTTGTCAGTCTAAATTGGTATAAACATGAGTGTTAACTGTTTAGGGTTTGCAACTCTTTCTTTAAAAGAAGTGAAAAAATTAATCAACCCAACAAATTTTCTAATTACAGTTTCATTTCACTGTAGGTTTTTTTTACCCTTTGTTGCAAACTTTTGTTAATTTTTTTAAAATAGGTCACTGTTAATTGAACTCTATGTACTTAAATCAATTTTAATCTTTATTTGGCTTTGGGTGTGTGATAATGAATGAAGTCTCCATTTCAATCATTTTTCATTGTAAATCAGAATTTAGCTGTAGCTCATTTGCTGTATTGGGTATAATTAAGGCTTTAAGAATTAGAATTGAAAGAAACCTTTTTAACACCTTTGAGAAAGTGTATAATTACTTGTTTGTTAATTTGAATGGTTCATTAGTTGACAAATTTGCGGAGCCCGTTGGGGGTATTCATAGTAAGGTAGGCGCTATTGTGTGTATTTTGTTTCAAGGTTAGAATTTCCGCTAATCTTCCGCTGGTGATCTGTTATGTCAGGTTTGACATGTTGACACTCGTAAATGTAAAATATGATGTAAAAAAACTATTATTAAGTGTTGATTATGTAACTGTATTCCATGGTAGTAAGACTATAACTCTTTGCTTAGTCGTCTTGGTTGTTTTTTTCTAATTCGTTTTCATGGTTTTTAAGCATTTTAAATATATCTTTTTACGATAGATACTATACGTTTGACTAAAAAAAATCACAAGTGGTGAAATGATTTTAGCTCTGTATTGTTAACTTTTAAGTAAATATTTTATGTAACTAACGAAGTTAGTAAACTGTTCATTTCATAGAAACTAATATGTGGGATCATGAAAATGAATTCTTTGTTTAATATAATTTGAAATTATGGGGTAAATTACCAGAGGTTCTTAGATGTAAAGGCTGTATGCTTAAAGTGACTGACAATCATTGTACATTGATTTCCAGTGATGGGGATACTGATAGAGTTACTAAAACAAAGTGTAGGACCAGGTTAAAATTCTATGATTGTTTTAGAAGCAGACATACTTGAAGTAAGGTTATGACGAAACCCCTAAATAAATAATATGACATTATAACCAAGCTGTTAGTGTAATGTTTTGTTTCTGGAAACTTAGGTGTGAGTTTTTTTCCTGTGGGTGTAAAGTTTAAATGCTGGGAAGTTATACTATGAAAGTCAATGTGAATCTTTGAATGTTATAACCTTTTCATTTTGGTGAGCCTTAGCATTTTAAAGGACATATTTTTGTAAGAGAGATATTGTATAAAAAGTCTGTCTTAATTACAAATTCAATGTGTCAAATTCTCTAATTAAGTGAAAACAATCAGTAACTTATTCTGTATTCCACTATGATGGTGCAGTGAAAAACTAGTCAACATGTTGCATTTAATGATTTCTTCTCTATTTCAGGTGTTCAAGTAGAAGACTATGGTTTATTCTGTTAGAAGACAACTTTTTAAGGTTTGTTTACTTTTGAATTATACCCACCTTAAAGAAAAGAGGTAAAAGAAGTAGTGGCCTAGTGGATGGACAGTCCCTTATGAATCGAAAGGTCTTGCGTTCAAACCCCACTTAGGGGCACTACTAATTTCCTTGAGCAAGAAAATTATCTACATTTGTTCCACCCAACCAGAATGTAAATAGCTACTGGTGATTTCAGAGGTAACATATCCATCATACAAAATCCTTAAGTCTGCTGAACTTGTATCATATGCAAGCAGACTTTAAACTGCGCTTTTTAATTGTTCAACTTTGTCGGACAATTATATATACCCCTTTTGAGAAATCAGTATAGCTTAACTACAAAAACTACTCTTTGAGCACATCACTATGTGACTGAAGCACAACATGATGTTGAACAACTCCAGTGCCTTTGGCGCTTTGATTTTAAATTGCTGTCTGTTAGAGTGAATGTAATGTCTTACCACCAGAAGGCCATGATTTTAAGCACAGATATGGACCTTGTTCAATCTGAAGTAGTAGGCATTGGCATCAGCTGCAGATAGAAGTCTATATAACTTCTTGTGCATTCTTTCATCCTCTAGTCTACTTAGTTATTGTTGATTTAATTCAGATAAATTTGGGATAAACTAGAATTTCCTGTTAGTAATGTTTGGTAATAATTGTTGTCTTTATTTATTACTTAAGTTTAATGAAAATAAAGTACTAAGGTACTTTAGTACTTAATTTGAAATTATTGTAGCATCTTGCATAAAATGATAATTGAGTACCAAGGGTATCATTATACTTAATTATTTAGTAAAATAATCTTAAAACATGAATATATATTGATTAATGGTTTAGTTTGTGGTAATTAAGATGTTCCAATTAAATTAGTCATTGTCAGTGTTGTTAAATATTCTACTATTTCAAGTGTTGTGTCCTTTTCAATATTTTCTTGAATTTTCTTGAAGGTTCTCTTCTGTCACAGTTAGTATTTGTTAATGCTCAACAAAAAAAGTGTTACGGTTATGTAATTAGGACACTTATTTAGTTTTTGTTGCATTGAAATGTTAGTTAATTACTGTTTCTTGTTGTTTTTATGTCCTCTTGGTGTTTTTATGATGTCAGAACAATTTAATTACACCTTTTTGTGCTACTTGACATGTTTTACTCTGACATTAAGTTTTTGTGTGACATATATGGTGTTTAAAACAAAATACTATCTCAAACAGTTGTGTGATAGTTGTTTAAGTCGGTGAGTGTGCCAGGGCATGAGGCCATCACTATAAAATGCCATTACTTTTAAATATAGTATTTGTATGGGTTTTTTTTAAATCTACAGTTGTAATTTTGTTAATGTTACAGTGCAATTTATTGTTGAAAGCAGTGTTTAACATTTAATAGAAAAAAAAATTATTCTAATATTTTTGTGTTTGTACTTTTGCCCAAATTTTCGTTGTGTTTTTTTTTGTGCCCTACATGTTTATGCATATTGAGAATATAGGCATAGAGTTTGAACATCTAAGTACATGTAGTTGATTCTCTTAGATTTGACATATATTCTAACATAGGCATGTGCTTTTTCACTCTAAATTTAATGTGACATCATCTATATTTTAATATTGAACACATAAACGGCTGTTAGAATTTACCCCCTTGTTTATAGAACTTAATGGAAACCTTATTTATTTTTCAATGTACGGAATCGCAATAAAATACAGTTTTTCCACAGTTTGTCATAGAATAAAACATAGACACTTATTTTGATGTGCTTATTAAATAACTTGTGCTGAAGCGCTCAATATTTGGTTTTGGCACTTCAAAACTTGTGCTTATGTTTTATTCAACAACAAAATATAGACAACTGTATGTTTTTTCTTTAATATAATTTATAAAATCTTACACAGACTTCAGATTTAACTTTTCTTATTATAACAGCAGTGAGGAAGACAAAATTGAAATTGGATTTATTTCATACGAAAATTTATAATAAGTCTCAGCTGGATCAGGCATGACTTAAGGTACATAATTTTATCCATTGTAAATATAATATTACTGCACATTAAGTAATAAAGAAATTCTTACTGCAAGGTTTATGCTGCTTTATGCTATCTGCAACATTTTAGAGCTTGTTTTTCCCCTCCAGTTCCAATAGTAATTACAAGTGTGATTAAAATTGCCAAAATAGATTAAAATTTCATACAAAGATGATTTTATAACTAAATTCCTATAATTATCTTTGAAGGGAAATTAACTGGAACTAATTTAGCATTTTATCAATTATATAATATTCTAGACTTTTCTTAATTTGTTGTGATCAGGTTGCATGCACTTAATGTATTGACTTGGATGTTATTCAGAGTTAGACTTAAAGACCCAAGGTTAGTGTAATGTCTTATAGCAGTACATTGCTGCTTGGTTCATTCTGAGAGGATTTAAGTCTTGTCTTGTAGTGGCACATTGCTGCTAGCTGCTTGGTTCGTTCTGAAAGGATTTAAATCTTGTCTTGTAGTGACACATTGCTGCTAGCTGCTTAGTTAATGCTGAGAGGATTTAAGTCTTGCCTTGTAGTGACACATTGCTGCTAGCTGCTTGGTTCATTCTGAGAGGATTTATGTCTTGCCTTGTAGTGGCACATTGCTGCTAGCTGCTTGGTTCATTCTGAGAGGATTTAACTCTTGCTTTGTAGTTGCACATTGCTGCTAGCTGCTTGGTTCATTCTGAGAGGATTTAAGTCTTGCCTTGTAGTGACACATTGCTGCTAGCTGCTTGGTTCATTCTGAGAGGATTTATGTCTTGCCTTGTAGTGGCACATTGCTGCTAGCTGCTTGGTTCATTCTGAGAGGATTTAACTCTTGCTTTGTAGTTGCACATTGCTGCTAGCTGCTTGGTTCATTCTGAGAGGATTTATGTCTTGCCTTGTAGTGACACCTTGCTGCTAGCTGCTTGGTTAATGCTGAGAGGATTTAAGTCTTGCCTTGTAGTGACACATTGCTGCTAGCTGCTTGGTTCATGCTGAGAGAATTTAAGTCTTGCCTTGTAGTGACACATTGCTGCTAGCTGCTTGGTTAATGCTGAGAGAATTTAAGTCATGCCTTGTAGTGGCACATTGCTGCTTGGTTCATGCTGAGAGAATTTAAGTCTTGCCTTGTAGTGGCACATTGCTACTAGCTGCTTGGTTAATGCTGAGAGAATTTAAGTCTTGCCTTGTAGTGGCACATTGCTGCTAGCTGCTTGGTTAATGCTGAGAAGGTTTTACTCTTGCCTTGTTTGTCATGTAGCACATGGCTGCTAGCTGCTAGATTAAGACTTTGAAAATTATAGTCATGGCTCATATTAGTCTATCACAGCTACTGGCTTGGCAGAGACTTTTAAGTTTTAAGTCTGAAATTACATATGACAGTTAATGGCTTGGTTAAGACCCCAAGGTTTGTGTCTGGTGTTGATTGTAATGGCTGACTTTTAATTATTATTTATTTACATCAGTCTTTCTATCTAGCATACATTTTGAAGCTCTGTAACCCCTGTATGCCCATCCAGACAGTGTTATATTGAACTTACTGCACTACTCTTGTATGTTTGTGCAATAAAAAGATTGCATTGAATTATGTTAAGAAAACATTATGTTAGACTCCAACTGTATTTTGATAAGGGTACACCATGGGAGGTATATATAATTTAGTCTGCCTGTGGTAATTCTTTGAATGCATTTAGTCTGTCTATGCTTAATTAACTAAATGCATTTTTTCCTCAGTATTATAGACATGCTATGTATGACATAATTATCAAGATATTAATGTAATGTACATTGTCTGAGACATAGTTTTGTATATTGTATATGTTAGATACATGACATATCCTATGGTTTATGGCATTCATTTCTGCACCATCCTGGGGTACCACACAGCGCCACCCAGTCTTTTTTGTACCGTAAAACTTGATGTGTACAATGCCCTCAAAAGTCTGAGCAAATACAATTTTGAGACAATCTTCCCCTTATCATGCATATAGCAAGTAATTTTACTATAATTGAAGGTTATTTAAGTAAAATTGTTTGAATTACATGTTGAGAAACTAATGAATGCTGATTTTGAATATGTCCAGATGGCTTTCTTCATGGGTAAATGTGGATGTGTTCATCCTAAAACTGTAGGGCTGTTTGGTAATGATTGGGGATTTCGAATCTAGTGTCCTGAAGGTGGTACAGGCTCAAATCCCATCTGGGAGGTTATACGTATCCATGAAAATTTGACGAAATGTCAATTTTCTTTCTTAATAAGGTGAACATACAAGTTTCCGGTCTTGTGGGAGGGTAGGATAGTACTGGTTATAGACAAGGGTTCAAGAAATCTAGGATTGGTGCACAGGACGCCATGAAATAATCTGAATTGTGTTGACACAGTGTTAAACCCAGTATAAAAATACTATCCTGTAACAGAATTTTGTCCAAGAACTTTTGGAGGGCACTGTATAAAGATTGATGTAACATGGTTTATTTCTAACACCATGGTGGGGCACCACATAGCACCACACAGTCTATATAGGTACCATAATGTATGTTAGATTAGTATAATCATATTGTTACATGGATACATATATATAATGTCTTATCAACTATACTCCAGGCTTTAATGTAATCTATAATGATAATCTAAACAGCTCAACTCTTAAGTCTGGTAGTCTATATATTAACAATTATCTCAATAATCTGCTAGATTATCCTAATCTCTCTAAGTACAGATATAACAATGTACCTTGTTTACCCCTCATGTCTATTTATACCTTGTTATGTAATGTTAGGGTATTGTATTGTAAACAAGTATGTTTCTATATTAATACAACAATACATAGGATGTGTATCAATCAAAAATGCTGAGGTAAGCAAATTTAATCTAGTTCAAGTAATGAGGTGCTAGACTTGTTTTTTTTTGGGGGGGGGGGGCTTTAAAAGCTCTTAAGCTTGTGTTGTACTATGTTATGTTTAGGGCTGCGGCAAGTATCCGAGTACTCGGATATTCCCGATCTCGACCAGAAAATTGAGTACGAATATTCGTTACGTCCAAAATCATCATATCGCGATCTAGTTTTTGAAAAAAAGGAAGAACATTTTCAGCTTAATTACCACTGAAAACGAGTCGCACTACTAATGAAAACTTTAACTTATGTAGGGACCGAATTATCTTGCGTCAAAATTTCAATTGATTATACACATTCAAAAAAAAATGTTATCACTAAAAATGACCAAAAAGCGCCTTGTAGTAATGTTTTGGGTACATGGTTTCCCATGTAGTAAACGCTTCTGTAATGTTTCACTTATTTTTGTTATTACATGAACTCCTGTATTCTTTTCCATTAACATGTGATTCGTGAATCGCTACACATGAATCGTGGTTCGGATCGGATCACCACTTGCTCAACGATCCACAGCTCTAGTTATGTTCAAATATATAACTCTATAAATAACTATTACTTACTTAATAATATTTCACTTACATTGACTTCAGATGTCCATTAATTATAAAAAGTATTTTTGTTTAATGTATGCATGACTTGTAAGCATGCTCATGATGAAATGATGAGAACATTGTGCTTGGGGGAGCCACTGTGACACAATGTATCACATTGCCCATCCATTATCAGCAATATCTTCCCAAGTGACCAGTTTTGAAGGATATAGTTAGCTAGCGCTTTGCCTTATGGTAGCCTTGAACTAATATCAGTTGCTTTAAATAAATCCCCAAAAACTTAGTTAGAAACTTTATCCTACTAGCTCAATGCTCCATGGGACCAGGAAGTAGACTTGAAATTGATTTGTCTAAGTTGTAAGAACTTAATTCACAATTAAGGTAAAATAAATGAGAATAAACTATTATACAATTTACTGCAATTTGCTATATTGTGTTTATAATTATATGACTGTGAAAGTTGTTGTTACCTAAAAATGATAAGATTAAACATGTACAAATTTGTGTTTGTTAATTTAAGAAACTATACTAAGTCTTGATGTTGCTTGTTGATGGTAGTGATGGTTTTAAATACAAGATGATTGTTCCTTTGTACTTATAATACAATTAGTTAACTGGATCACTGAAGATAATGTCTTCATGTCTCATAGACTATGTTAGAAGTACTATGTATGTGAGTTTGTAGACAATTTAAAAGTACACTGTGGAAATTAAACTGTTGCAACTTGGTGTGGTGAAACCATGATATAGCTTGTAGAAATTAACCTGAGACAAATAGAAATAAAATATTAATTGTACTTTGCATATGTTTAATTAGGTAGACATAGTGTGGTTACTGAAACATGTAATGTATTAATTTGACATTCTAAGGTATATAATTTTAGCACTGTACTATTTGCATTTAGCATTTTTGCTATGCAATGCAATACAATACAATTTAATATTTCATTTTTGGCTGAATCATTCAACAGCTATTACCTTAAACTATTTAAAGGGGTATAACAACTTTCTTTTATAGAGTAGTATTGAAATTTACTATTTAAATTAAAAATTTGAATGTATTGAAAGCATTCACTATAGAAAAATTGGCAAACTTAATGTCATATGAGGTCATTTTTTGAATTTAATGTTTTTAAAACAGGTCAATATATAGGACTATTGAGCTGTACTTAGTCTAATGAAATAAGTTTTAGATGAGAAATTGTGATATCTATTGTATGTATTGTAAGCTCTCTTATTGTCACATGGTCACACCTGTTTCTTATTTGATGTCTGATGTTACATTTTATATCAGGCATATATTGTAGTGTTTTATGTTTCTACATAACAATATATATGACTTTATACCTTCCGATCATGATGATGAATTTATAATAAAAAATATCATATGAAAATACGATAAATTGTCAATAAGTGGTACCACACATGGTTTTATATTGTATTATAAGAGCACACACTTCTTGTGTCTGGCTCCAAATAAGTCTCAATGCTAGGTTAGTACTATGGTACCTAACTGTCGACTGAATTGCTTTGTTGTTGGATTTACTAGGTACATCTCAAATAGGATTAAACATTTACAGTATTTTCTTTACCAGCAAGTTGCTCATGTAAATCTTAAACAGCGAATGTGTTGAGTATGAACAGCTGCTGCATAGCAAACTAGGGGTTGGTGGCTGCAATGATTTATCTTAAAAACAGAATTTTACACCATGACTTTTGGATGGCACTGTATCAGTGATAAAAAATATCTGATGCAAGAAACAAGCAAACAAGTGTAAGAAGGTAACAAGTTACAACTATTAGGGATAAAAATGTATAAAATTATCATAACATAATTAAGCTTCGACAGCTGTATATAGTCTTATAACTTTCATCGGGATATTTTACCTGTGAATTTTTTGTAACCCATTTACATTGTAACTTATTCAACTTGTTATTCATTCATCTTACCACATTTTTATTTTAATATAAGTAAATATTTATAGAATTTCTTTTTATATAAATAAAATGCTTGTTTAATGCAAAGTTTTTAGTCAGTACTAATTTATTTTATCTTGATTGTGAAACAAGAGCTTACAACTTAGATTGATCATTTTCATATCTGCATCCTGGTCATCCAGTACTGAACTAGTAGGATAAAGTTTCTTGTACAAGGAAACAGCGAGGTAGGTTTTGGATGGTATTTAAACCAACACAGATTTCAAGCTATCCTGTGATAGTCAGTCTTATGTCATAAGTAACCATTTGACCATGCCCTCTTCCTTGGTTTCACCCACTCTGCAAAGTCAAGGAAAAGATGGTTCTACTGTCTTTGGTAATAGAAATACAGGCAGTGTATATTATTGTTTATTTTATTTGGTATATTTAAACTAGAGCTAGATAACTTTTGTAACAGCTATCTGCAGTCTGCATGAGGTAAGGTCATGGTGTTAAAAATCATTTGATTTATCATTCATTGACTTAATATAAACATAGTCTGTATTTTCATTCATGATGCAAGACCCCAGAAAGTCTAAAGTCAATAATATTGGAGAAAAGGGAAAAATTAAATGAGCTATAAATTAACAATTTAACATTAGAACATTATCATGTGTGAATATATCAGATCTTTATGACAATGGTATTAGGAGAAAATGAGTTCTTATGAATATTTGATAACTGATTGAAACTTTGCCAAATTACCTTGCAATATTTAATTAACACCTTGTTAATTCATTAAGTTAGTAGTCTTCTGGATCCCTGAATCATACAGTCAGGGTTTAAACTTAAATATTGATTCTTATTTTGCAGCCTTGGCCATGTTTTAGTTGTTAGTCCATTGTCGACTGGACAAACATAGAATTTAGTGATTTTAAGAGCTATTCATTTCATTTACTATTCAAACTTTGAGACTTCATTCAGCAAGCCTAGTTGTATCATAAATACTGATATATTGAGATGGCATCAATCTCCATAAACAGATATCCTGTAGAGCATGGTCATACAGGATCTCTACTGTCTCCATGGAAGGTCACGTCGCGATGAACTTTGTGTCGACCATTCAATGCGCAGCTTTCATCTAGACTAAACACTGTTAATAACATTTTGATTTTCGTAATTTCTATTTTTAGACCAAGGTGTGCAAGCAAATTTAATAGCGGTATTATTCACAGTCTGTGATTGGACGGCTCATTTCAAATTGCATGACGTAGATGATGTAAACAAGTTACGTATCATAACAATATCGTCATGAATATTATGATGAGAAAAGGTCACCTGAACGTGACCTTCGTTTGAAAAGGGCTAGATCTAAATTAGCGAGTAGGCGAGCGGAAAATTTTAGATCGGGTTTTAATCAGATTGGGATGGCACAGAGTACCATCTTGGAAATGTTTAGAAATCTTACTCCATTGAAACAATAGGCTATCATGGGACCAAGAGATAGCAAAGTGCTTCAGAGGTAGTGGGTAGTTCTATATATGAAAACATTGGGACAACATCATCAATTAGTCAAGCCATATTATATATACTCCTAACATGATGCTTACCTCAATTTTAAAAAGCTGATGTTAAAACCTCATTATGCCATGACATAATTACATTACTACAATGATTAAATACATATTAATTATATTGTCTTAGTATAGCTTACTTATAAAAACCGTCACAGTGTTTTTGTTCGTGCTTGTCTCTGTTTATTTCTGAGAATTCATCTCTAATATTCTATGATGTTGTTTTTTGTAGTGATATATTGTTTGGTTCCCAGCTGAATTGTGATAGAATTTGTTTGCTGGTTCTCAGTTGTATTAAAGTTAATAATTGATTCATACAGTTAATGTGAGACCACTTAAGTAAACTGGCTTATTAGCATTAAATGGTGAGACTTAGCGTTATAGTATATATGTTTGTATATTTGTATTAGCTATGTAAGACTCTAGTCTTAGGAATAATGAATATAAATACAGTCCATTCGCGTTCGCTCAAAACGCGTTCGCTCGTAATTACGGTCTCGCTCGAGATCATGTCTCGGTCCCGATCGAATTTACTCTAAAATTCATTTAAAAAAGATGCGATAACTCAAAATGCGTTAGCTCAAATTTTGCGTTAACTCGAGCTGTATTTCAAGTCCCGTCAATGATAAAATCACTTGAAAATTACGCGCTGGCTCAAAGTATTGATTTTTGAAAATTTTCGCACCTTCCACGGCCAGGTATCATTATCCGATGAATAGCCTTTTGTTTGACGTGTCACTCGCCATTGAAAACTTATCAAATTAAATCAAACTGTGATACTGTAGAAGCCAAGATCTGTTTAATCTTGTTTAATTTAAACGTGTCATTACGTGTAATTAACTGAATTTTACATCTTACCTACCTGTACTGGTACAGCATATTAAATCAAACCTTATGACAGTACGTCGTACGTCGACGAATGTTAGTTAAATAAAAGCAAGATTGAACAAAATGTGTATTTTTTATATTTTAATTCCAGATAAAATACACATTCTTCACAAAAAATCGCGTACATATACGTTAAGTTTTATTCACAACAAGGACGATAGCAAAAACAAAATGAGTTTCTATGTGCATGTATATGTATTCTACATTAAACAAAGAAAGGTTAAAATTGAGGACATTGACATCATCAAGTTTAACAAAATGAACAATTTTATGTTATGTTAAATGCACTTAACAAGAACGCATTTAAACATAGGAAAAATAACACCATTGAAATATTACATGGCTTTTATTCAAACTCAAATCTACATCAACAACTAATATTGTGACAACGTGAGACGACGTCATTCGGAACAACCTCGGCGATCATCTACGAAGACACACCTCGGAAATCAGACGTAGAAGGATTACAACCAAGTTATAAGGTCCGGCGATGGTCACTTTTATGTCAACATTTTATTACTACATTTTTCACGCTTTATCACATGGTTTCATTCGTACAATATCTCACGAGTCGTATTTCTGTGTAGTTCAGACTATATTACCGCAGAAACCAAAATTCCTAGATCTACTTTTTCACCTTATGTTATTCGAGGTTGAATTGCGTAGAAGATGGCCGAGGTTGTTCCGAATGAGACGACGCCTTTAAAGTGAATATCACGATGTGGAAAAAATACAAAAAAACAAGATGGCGGATCTGTAATACGTTAACTCGAGATCGCGTTCGCTCGAGCATTTTTTGAAGTCCCGTCCGATTTCGAGCGAACGCGAATGGACTGTAGTTAGTATGTACATTGGATATATTGTCAGATTTATATTCATTTGTAAAACAATTCCCCTGGTATTCGTACAATCTTGATATTTTGGATATTGTTATTCTAGTCTTTTACGGTAATGTTTTCAAGGAATGTATAAAACATTTTAGCTATATGTTGCTAGTACCATCAATAACGTTTGGTCTTATGAGAGGAAGGCGTGTGCTTCAGACAAGACATTATTAAATCAGGGGAGAGAGGGTTGGGGTCCTGACAATTTCTGTAAGTTAAGGTATCATTCCCCTTATAGTGATATGTGTAAGGTCATATAATTTAGTAGGGCATTGTCATGATCAATACTGGAAATTCTGTGATAGGTTTCAAATCAACTAATTTGTTTAATAAGCTGGATTTTTTTAAATCGACATGACTTTGCAGACAGAAATTCTAAATTATATGTCACAACATCATGTCAAGCAAGGCACTTGAGATAATTATGTGACCAGCTTCATTTTTTTATTTTTCCATGTTTAAGTCTAGACTTTTGCCAATTTTTTAAAATTCAAATTTCATGTCCTCAGTCATATATTTTCAGTAACCAGATAATTTTTAGGCATATTTTTAGATAAGTAAAATACCAAATTTATTCTTAAAAATTTCAGTTGAGTTTCAACATAAATTGACTTACATGTTAATGAGTGAACCACAGATCTCACAGTATGACTTTCATTATAAGACTTTATGATCATGAACAATTTAAAACAAAATTTAAATCAAACTGTGAAGTTGCTATTAACACCTTGGTTCTTGCAAAATCATGTGATTTTAAACGTATTTTAAGTCCCAAATGATCAAAAATGGGTCCCTGTATGTTAAAATCATTCTGCTATTAAGACCATTGATTTTGATTGTCCTAGTCATGGAACTTTACTGTATCATGAGTTATCTTCTTAGATAGATTACATTTTAACACAGGAGGTAGCTGTTCAACATAAGTTTGATCTCATTATTCCATAGGAAAAACTAACTGTATACTATACCCAATGGGAATTTTGTATTAGATAGCAGCCCTTGTTGTTTCTTACTTCAAAAGGTTGTTACATCTATGTATGAATAATTACTGGTCTCGGTAACATGAAAAAAGTTCATTTATTATGTATTTACATGCCCGCCTAATTAGTTACCATTTCTTCACTCAGATAAATGTTACATTTCAGACTTTGATTTAAAGAGATTCTGTGTGTTTGGGGAATCTTGATTGTTTTTAGAATGCTGGAGTCATCAATATTCACTTATATTTGTTATCCAGACAGTGCCTTAATGGTTATGTGCTTAAGATGCATTGCTAATACTGTAAGTTACCAAAACCTCTGTGTTTCTTTTTACCAAAAACAAGGCTGAAGGTCTAGCTGCTATTTCACCATGAAGAGTAAAATGAAGATTCATGTAAATATTACCAAATGTTCACAGTTGGCAAGATTTTTGCATCTAGGCTATTTACTTTCTCTTTTCTTTTTGTAACAATGTCAGAATGTGTATTTTTGAAGTATTTTAGTATGTCCTGACCAGGAATCTAACCTATAACCCCTCGATCAGAAGATGCATGCTACCAGCTGAGCTTGCCAGGGGGGATTTAAGGAAGATGTACTTACATATATACGTGTATAAGAATTTGTAATGCTAAAGCTATACAGAAATAAAGTTGGGAGGTACCAGTATACTTCTTAATTGGGTAGTCTTATGTTGTTGTTTTTTGCAGTGAGCATTTCGTATACACATAGTTGTAGTGATCAATATTTACTGTTCTCTGTCACACTGTAATCAACTGTTTATAATTTCTTGTACAAAAAATATATGCACAAACAGAAAAAATTCTAGGAAGTTCCATGTTAGGCTGGTTTGAATAGTTCAGTTAACTAATGTTGGATGTTCATCAATTTTTGTTCCAGGAACAATATGACTGCCAAACATCATTGTGTTGAAAGTTTTTTCATTTTTATTGCTGACTGATATTGTCATTTCCTTAGCTTTATTGAGAACTGTTTTAGAATGTGTTTTTGTCAAATAAGGGAAGGTTGTTTAAAGTACATGTATAGTGACTCTTAAAAAGGTTACTAAGAACATTTATAATTGATTGACTGTGAAATTATCTCTTAAAAGCTAAGGACATTATAATGACTGAAAGTACAAAATGAAGAAACCTGCATTTTTTGTATTTGTCTAGTTATTATAAATTATTAATTATTACAATGTTCTGGAAATTTAAAAATTGAAGATGGCAGAGGAGGGGGGTGTAATGGGCTGAGAAAAAAATCAGATATCATTAATTTGTTTTATTTTATAAAGCACAGGTTTGACCTCCCACGGCTTGAAGTCAATTTTTTACCAACCCACTTGGCAAGATTGGAAGAGGAATTTGCTACCTTTGCACTGCACAATGTCTGATACTTAGTATTTTATTATTTGTATGGCTGAAGTTGTTATTAATGAAAGTGCAATAATATAATACCAAGTGTATTCAATTATGGTCATTTTGAAATTTTGTTTTCATGTAGGTCATTATTTAATAAAAATAAACATATATAGTGAGCTGAAATTTTAGTGGGAAGGAATTTACTGTGATAACTTAATCATACAAATTTTGTTCAAATAAGTTTATAAACTTGTATATTCATTAAGAAAAGTAAATACCTTAAGGGACTAAAAAGTTGTTTAAAAAAGGAGGCGTTGTCCTGAGTATAAGGATGAAGATAAAATGTTTAAAATAGAAGGTGGAAGTTACTGACAAGGTTTGAAGTTACATGAATGCACTGGATCATCTTGTACTATAACTATATTATCTGTATATAGTTTGCTCTTAATGACTAGCTGCCTGTCATTGGTGAATACCAACTGAAAACTTTGCCAAAGCTCTAGGCGTAAACTGATTAATATTTAACCAAGTATTTTCACTTACTAGATGAACACTGTATACTGTCTCCGGTGAAAAAAGTAGTTTAATTTGTTAGTGTGTAGGAATACTTAGATAGTATCTTGATATTGGATGGTATAGCATAATGACAGAACGCAAACTTTTATTATCACCTCCTATAATCAACAAAAAAGAGCTATAATTACTTTCCCCATTGAAGAGTAGCTTAAATTACGGGATAACTTAGTGAATACAACAGCTTAGTTCTGTATTGAGCAATGAGGACTATAGTATTGTGGGAGTTCATGGGATGTTTTATTTGTGGAATTAAAATCTAAGTTTAGTGGCAAAAAATAAATTTATGGATTTAATAGATGTTTAAATACCTTATAAAAGTGGATTTTTTAATGTTTATTGCTACTTACCATATTTTAAATGTTGGATATTATATAAAATTACTTACTTTATAGTCATTAATTGTTGCAGTCTATTAACTACATTTATTGTATAAATGTTTACATAGTTTAGAATGAAGTACTTCTCTTGAAGTAGCATTTATATAAATACTGAAATAGACTCACAAATACTGTAATAATCTGTTTATTGGATAAGATTGCCTCTCAGGAAGTCTCTTGCCTTGGAAAATATTGCCCTAGCATCACATAGTGTATCATTGTACAGCTTATAACTGCTACTAGAGAGAGAGAGAGAAAGTAAGGAGATGGCAGAACTGGGAATTTTGGTTGTACACATTCTATAAGTTGCTGAAGTATAACACGGATGTTTTTGAATTGTGGTGGAAAAGTTTTTGGATTATATATTGTAAGAAGAGTGTTGTTGAAAACTTTACTAAACTCCCCTGTAGAGAAAGAGAGAGATAAGGGCAAAGCTGTTTTGTATGGTTTATATGCTGCAGCTTTTTGGAAGGGTGAATCATTTTGGTGTAGAGATTAACTGGAGAGTTTCTTAAGCTCTTCATTCTGAAGATATTTATTCTATAATTGTTGTAGCAGCCGTTTTCTGTGAGGATTTTTAAATTCTTGTATTTTACAAACAAACAAAAAAACACTTGATCATAGAAGTGTTTTGTGTACAGCTGATCAGGTGAGAAATTACTTTTGTAACATTTTAAACTTCTTTGTTTCCTTTGAAATGTTCACTATTCACATAAATAATCTCTATTTTATTCTCTCTGGCACTCTTTGGCAGTAGGTGTAAACTTTGTTGTTATTTGATTATTTCTGGTTAAGTAGTTATTGTTGTTTTGAATTATGTTTCCGACATATTGGTGTTAATTTGATTGTTAAAACTCATTTGGAATTCTAGTTTGTAATGTGATTGTTGTTTGATGGAAAATTATGCTGAAATTTATACATAATATTAAAATATGGATTTTTTGCAAATTTTTTTGACGGTTTTTGTGAGAAAATTGCTATTCGGAAATTGATGTGCCATTTTTGAGGTAATCATATTACATATATTATTTGTTAGTGTTATAGGCCTATTTAGATAAGTAGCATTACTCAAATGGCTTTTCTAGGTTTTTCCAGAACTAAACTTATCTTCGAGTCCCTGGAATCCTAACGATGCTATATAAGTTATAATTATTATATATACTATTTAGGTTTTTCATTAATATGACTTTGTTACTGAGTATGATTTAGCATTGCAATAAAAATGTTGAAAAATCTTGATATATAAATTATGGGCTATGCATGATACTTAGAAGTCTGATATTCTGAACAGTTGAACCAGTGTATGCTTGGAGTTCCTTGTGGCTTTACTCAATGGGTACCCTGTTGTTTTATTTATTGGCCTCTGAATGAACTAAGATTTGTTTTGTTATTCTTGGAAAGGGATTCAGAGATTTTTTACATTACTTTATTGTGGAAACCACTTTATTGCACTGAGGCTTTTATTTTAATGAAAGTTAGATGGAATATTTACTTAATTGGTTTTTAATTGAATGATTTAAAGTACTGGTAAAAATGGTAAATGTTTTTGTTATGACATCTGTGGTTAAAATGTTTATAGCAGTGAAATTAAATGGTAAATTAAACCTTGAAGTCTTACTTACCCAGGTCATGTGATTTAGCTTGCTATTGAAATGACATATACATTGTAAATCAAAATTTTCTCCTTAAGAGAGTTTTAATTCATTTAGAATTATAATTAATATTAACCTCTTGGATTTAAAAGGTGTATTCAGTAAACTCTTCACAATAATGAATCTTTCCATAGGCAATAATTTGGTCCAGTTTTTACAATCGTTATTTGATAAATAGTTCATTACGAATGAGTTTTTTATAACTTGATATTACATAAATGGCAAGTTTTTAATTGAACCTTTAACTTAGGGTTGAAAAAAAGAAGTTGTATGTGTCATAATTTTTTATACACAAAATAAACTTGAATAAATTTAAAATTAATATTTCAAAATCAAAATTTGAAATTATAGAAATTGTGTTCTGTGCAGACCTACAGTTCAGTCTTGACTTACATGCAATTCTTCCATTATGTCTATATAATGTGATATTTTAGTATTTTTAATGCGCTTAAAATGATCTGTTTCCAAAGAAAGAACACTGATAGTTTATAAATAGTTTTTAATGATAACATTATGTAATGATTCATGTACTTTATTGAGATCGTGCATTCTGCATTTATGGGTATATGATATGTATTCTGGATTGTGATTAAATTGTAACTAAGTCTATTTCCGGTCCATCCTGCATTACAATCTTGTGATATTCACCTTGTATAATATGGTATTGGGTGTTTGTTTTATATCAAATGTGAAATAATGCCATCAATGGTTTTAGATATGTATAAAAGACAATTTGTACCAACAATATTGAAAAAAATCACTGTTTTGTCATTATAAAATTGAAAAAATGGCTCTTTTTGCACTTTTGATATTATGAACCAACAACTTTTTTTCTCAGTATGACAGTCATGAGTCTCTCATGAATAAAAAGCTATAAACTTTTAAGTATCAAATTTTCACGAAAGGGACTTTTTGCCGAAGAATAGCTGCATCATATCTGGACCTTCAGTTAAATAATCCTGCATACTTCTTCTGCACTACTGCTAGTCATGTTGATGTTATTGAAAGTCTGATAGTCAGATCTGAGAGTTGAATGCCCTTTGAAGGAGTATTTCCTGAAATATATAGAGCATTTTTATTAATGATGTAGACTAGAACTAGTTTTTTTTAAATGAAATCAAAGTATTGAAATACAGAAAGACTTTTGTGCTGATTGAAACCTAACAAATCCATACTAATGATTTCTCCTTACACATTAGATTAAAGTACAAACCGAGCAGGGCAAAAAATGCAGGCAAAGTGTTTATTCTATTCTGTATAACTGGCAAATACTACTGCTTAGTGTATTAACGAGTTTTGACTCCGCTCATTCTCGCTTATCAATATAAGTAAATACCTGTCCCTGACACTGAAACAAAGACGCAACATATGATTGACGGAACTACTTTTATCGCCTAGAAATAAACTGTGTAGTAAAACAGAGACACATGTATCACTCTGCAGGTTAAACTGGTCAGGCATTTGAATTGTCGATAGTTTTCGACTTGTGGTATAACTAAGCATTTTGGGAAATTGCAGAAGTCTAAAAAATTTATAGATATGATAGAAGTTGTCTGGTTTATATCAGAATATTATTGTAAAGATAAAATATTTTAAAAAATAACCTTTTTTCTCAATACTTAGTTAAACATTTCAAAAATGACATTTTTTTCTTAGTAATTTTTTTTTTGGATAATTTAATGATCAGAAATAAAAACCAACATATTTGACCTTAAGTACAAAGATTTTATTTTACAGTTTATTTAAATAATGTATGATATATAAAACCAAATATGTTTTATATAGAAAGATGTATACTTTACATATATGGTAGGAGGAACTTGGCTAGGTATCACTTTGACCATTTATCATTGTAATTTAACTAAATCTTCACTCTCTTTAGGCCAGCATTATATTAATTCATTGTATATAGTCCGGTTTTGATTTGCTTGACTGTACTTTATTAGCAGTTGTATTAGCCTATTAAGGACTTGATTGTATTTTGTGAAGCCCCTTTGTACCTGGTGACTGGTATGTCCAAGTTGAATTATTTTCTATCTCTCTACCTATCTCATATTATGTCTGTCTAATCTATATTGTTTATCTATCTTCCAATTCTGTCATAACCCCTTGCAGGGAAATAGACAGATACCCGTCAATCTGCCATTGAAAACGAATATGAGAGTTTAAAAGTATAAGAAAAGATAAGGGTAGGTTAGGATAATAGCAATGGCAATAGATTTCCATGCAAAGGTAGAATGTAATGTTATTGCATCTTTAAACCAGAACTCTAGCCAAAAGGTTAAAGAACAAGCTCAGTTGAATTTGCAGGTAGTGGGTTCAGTTACTAAGTTACTGTCTAAGTGCTAGCTAGTGATCATCTTACAGAACAAGCCCTAAGTCTCACTTTAGGAACAGTGAGTATATCGACTGACCACAGGGATATGATTGAACATTGTCAAGCAAAATAAAACACAGTGATTTTCAATTTACACTTTCTTTGAAGTGGACCCAGCAATATGCCCCTGTTTAAAGTAGATTATTAAGAGAACAGAAAATATTGGAGAGTGACAAAATTGCAGCCTAACTATGAAGACTGTATTTTATTTCTTTAGTCAGTCAGTTATGTCAGTACTTTAAGCATCTTTGATCTTGTAGCGTAAGTGTTTCTTTGATCTGGGAACTGGAAACATTTATTTTTGTATAGCCTTTTACTATTCTATTCAATGTTTAATGTCCCTAAAGTTTTTTTATTACTAAAACAGATTATTACAGTGTTTTTGATATGTCCTCTTTATTTATTGTACTGTTTTACCCATTTGACTATAAGGCACACCTGCTAGGTTTAGTATTAGTCTCATGTTGATTTGAACGGTAAATTAGGGGTCATGTTTATTTGTTATAAGGTTTACTTTTATCTCCAGTCACCATGTTGGATTATATAGGTGTCTAACTTGACATTGGAAATCTTGATTGTGTCTCTGGGTTAATCCATGGGAATTTATATTTTTTATCACATATACAGTGCCATACAAAAGTATTGGACTGATGAAATTAAAAGAAAGACTGATCATGTATACTGTAAGATATATATAGAGGATATTTGTTTATTTCGGTGTAAGATTGGTTTTTATTTCAGGAGTGAGCTAAGGATGCAATATTTTCACAAGTGGCGTGAAAATAAGTGAAAATATAATATCCTTAGCTCACAAGTGAAATAAATAGATCTTACACTGAAATAAACAAATTTTCTGTATATTAAATGCTTCAAACTGGCTTTTTTTAAGTTTAAGTATGATATGTCATCAGAACGAAGAGGATGTATATAGGCATTTTATGCCTGCTAACCAATCCAACTTATGCAATAAAATATTTCTTAAATTATAATTATCAGAACGGCGCAATGTTATATATGTATAGCTCATTCAAGTAACAAGTTTGAAACATATGTTGATAAACTAATAAAGCCGATTTTAGACATTGCTCAGATGTCTGTTACTTTCCTTTTGTTCAAGGAATGAAATTTAATATAGGCGGATCCAGCAGGGGGGGGGGGTCAGTGGGATCTGGCCCCCCCCTGAAATTTCCAAAATCTATCCGTCCATGAGTGTATTTCTTAACTGTTAGCCATTTTTTAGTAACATGACGCAATTTTTCTCTGTGCTTAACATAGATTTAATGGTTTTGTAGTTTATATAGTTGATATGTTAAGTTATACTGAATAACAGTGTATAACGTGGTTGTGGTTCAAAAATGTGGGACCCCACCTTGAAAAACTTTGGACCCCCCCCCCCCCCTACGAAAAAATCCTGGATCTGCACCTGTTTAATGTGAATAGATTATCATAATAACAGGATTTGTCCAAGAATATGGAAGGCACTGTATATGCTTTGTAATAATTTGTGTGAAAAATAGTGGGAGATTGACTCAAAGCTATGAAAAATGGAAGATTATTGTTTCAAAATCATTGGTCATGTCTCTTTTCATTAATGTTTGTCTCTTTAAAATATCTCCTGTAAAGAATTTTATTGACCAAACACCATGTGGGATTATCACACTATCAGCTATGTTAACTACATTTTTATCTCATAGTTGTTATTCGAAATGGTTGCTATGGAACAAAAGTCTATTATATGATGACACATTTTATTAATATAGTATATTATTTTTTTCTGAGTTTTTTCCTCTCTAATCTAAAACAATGTTATTACTGGTGACCTAATACTTAGTGTCAACTTAATAGGTGTTTATATTGTACATGTAATTATATGTCTCTGAAACGAATTGTTTTTGTTGATGAAATTTTTATATGGTCATGAGGTTTTGATGAAAAAACAGATTTTTGGAGAGGGACATCATGGAGATGTTTTCGTTGGTGAGTAATTTCATAGCATTTTATTGTTCCCAGTATGGAATTTAAGACTCTGAGTGATACATTTGTTGACAGTTTGTGAGTTTGATTACATTTTTAGTTTTTGACCCATATTTTCCATAGAAAATAATTTTTATGGTTTGGTGAAAACAGCCTATACTCTGGATAGATGGGGAGTAGTGAAGTGAATGTCAGATTAATGGTTCTTGTTGGAGCACCACTATGTTGTTTACTCTTGGTAAAGGACCTCAAAGGCTTTTGCTCTGGTTGGAGCACCTCTTTGCCTTTTGCTCTGGTTGGAGCCCCTCTTTACCTTTTGCTCTGGTTGGAGCACCTCTTTACCTTTTGCTCTGGTTGGAGCACCTCTTTACCTTTTGCTCTGGTTGGAGCACCTCTTTGCCTTTTGCTCTGGTTGGAGCACCTCTTTGCCTTTTGCTCTGGTTGGAGCACCTCTTTGCCTTTTGCTCTGGTTGGAGCACCTCTTTGCCTTTTGCTCTGGTTGGAGCACCTCTTTGCATTTTGCTCTGGTTGGTGCACCTCTTTGCCTTTTGCTCTTGTTGAAGCACCTCTTTGCCTTTTGCTCTGGTTGGAGCACCTCTTTGCCTTTAGCTCTGGTTGGAGCACCTCTTTGCATTTTGCTCTGGTTGGAGCACCTCTTTGCCTTTTGCTCTTGTTGAAGCACCTCTTTGCCTTTTGCTCTGGTTGGAGCACCTCTTTGCCTATTGCTCTGGTATAAGCACCTCTTTGACTTTTGCTCTTGTTGGAGCACCTCTTTGCCTTTTGCGCTGGTTGGTGCACTTTTTTGCCTTTTGCTCTGGTTGGAGCACCTCTTTGCCTTTTGCTCTGGTTGGAGCACCTCTTTGCTTTTTGCTCTGGTTGGTGCACCTCTTTGCCTTTTGCTAAGTTGGAGCACCTCTTTGCCTTTTGCTCTGGTTGGAGTGCCTCTTTCCCTTTTGCTCTGGTTGGAGCACCTCTTTGCATTTTGCTCTAGTTGGAGCACCTCTTTGCTTTTTGCTCTGGTTGGAGCACCTCTTTGCCTTTTGCTCTTGTTGGAGCATCTCTATGCTTTTTGGTCCTGTAGAACTTTTATGCTTTTTACTCTTAACTTGAATTGCTGGTATGTTTTTACCAGTCAAACTTCTCTGAAGGCTATTTAAAGTGCCTGAGAATGCACTATTATCTTTTGATGAACACACATTTGTCTGTTACAAGTTGATAATATAGACAATAAAAACAGTATTGTAAAAATGAAATGAGTGAAACATATAGTAAACAATTGTTAGTTGTAATACACCACAATGTTTTAATGTCTTAGACAATTCATTTATTATTGTATGCAGCAGACGCCTTGCAGCAGACGCCTCATGTGTGACGTATTAATGTTTATCTTGTTTAGTATGCATAGGCAGTGAGCTTAGTTTTTATTTCTCATGAATTTTAATTGTAGTTATGTAAAAAACTTTTTTTGTTTTAAAGATATTGAGGGTGGTTTTAATTTGTCAAGGGGGCAAAAAATGGTGAATAATGTTTAAAATTTTGAAAATGATGAAAAATGGCAAAACATTCATTGTCAGAAACTAAGTAATACAAACGTTACATGTGTTTTAAGCTTATAGTAAGTTGTGTGAAGATAATAATAATGGATTTGTCTGTATGAAAGATGTGTGAGCCGTCACTTTCATGTTTGAATCTGTCATACTCAATATATGCAGTGTGTTTAAGAGCTGTATACGCAGTTAAGACCATAACTAAATAGCCAAAGCCTGGAATTCGGAATCTCGTGTCCTGAAGGGGGTACAGTTTCGAATCCCACCAGGGAGGTTATACCCTTCCATGAAAATTAAGACTATAATGTCAATTTTCCTCCATTGATTAGATAATATGGAGAAGTTTCCAGCCTTGTGGAAGGGTAGGTGAGTACTGGTTATAGACAAGGATCCAGGAAAACTAGGTTAGGTGTGCTGGACGCAGTAAAATGACCTGAAAAGTGTTTAAATGGCGTTAAATCCAATTAAAAATTAATATTTTATAAAATTAGTCTAAAAAGTTGATACTTTGCCTTTTACTTTGTTACTAATAAATAAGGCAAGTGCTTGAGAAATTAAAAAGGTGATGCAGACTGAAATGCTTAGGTATGAAAATGTTATACTTGTACAGTATGTTGGCATTATTTATTACATGTATGTGGCATATTTTTAAATATATTACACCAGTTATAGAATACAGTGTACATGCACCAAATATGAGGTTTACATTTTAAGGTACAATTTTCCCAGTATGGTATGTCAAAATTATCTTAATCAAGTCACAGAAATATATGAAAACTGTTGTGACAGATGTCCTACTTCAAACTTCATTTGTATTTCTAAACATTGCACCTAGTCAAATGGAGTGATTATGTTACTATTTTTATACTTTTATGAAATCTAAAACTGCAGTTTTTCATGTCAAAGGGAGGTAATTACAGATTTCATTAGATAATTTTGCATTTTCATGTTGTTTTGGGCGACCAGACACTATGAGTTCTTTAACACCTTAGAAAGGTGTAAATGTGAACAAAATTCAAGCCCAAAGATATTTTTATGTTGCCAAAGTTCAGAATTTGTTAATACATGATGGTTTACTCAGGTTTGACTGCTTGGACACTTTTAGAAGTCTTGCTAAAAGAATAGAGTAAGCCTTTCAAGTGTAGATCTTGTTTTACCATAATTATTATAAAATAGATTAGTAAATTATTTTTCTCCATGGGTATTGTATAATCATTTGAAGATGACAACATGATGCTTTTATTAAATAACATATGAGCTTTTCTAAGTCTTACAATAATAACAGATAATGTCATTGATTAACACGAAACCCTACTTAGTCTTAGTTTAATAACAGGATTAAGATTTTATCCTTAAAAAGTTAGTGGCTTAGATATACTGAGATACAATGAGGCACACTAGGCAAGTGCCATGATGTAAGATATAGCAGCATATTGTTTAAATACATATATTATTACATTTTATTTAACTGTCAGTGGCACAAACATTAACCTGGCTAATTTAAATACTTGCATATATGTCGTAAGTACTGAAATACTGTAGTAAGTATTTAAATCAGCAGAGTTAATGTATGCTTCACTGACAGTTGAATAGAATTTAACCATATGGCAAAATAAAAAAATTCTGTGTTCTTGGACCACCCTATACTAAGACTGTCCCCACAAAACATGAAAGACTGTCAGGGACAAATCCTGTTAATAAATTGAAGGTCCTTCTACATCTGCAGGTTTCCAGGACAGACTGTCCTGCAACAAATTTAATCTCATCCACTCAGTTTTCAATTTGTCAAAATATGACTTTTTTGTAAAATGTCTCTTGTCCTGTAAATCTTGGTTTTGTTTTGTAAAGTTTGAATTTCACAGGACCTACTGTCCAGTAATAAGCTGAAAAGTTTCCCAGTGACAGCTAAGAATATAATATAATGTGGGGTAAAACTAAACAATAATCTAGAGTGTATGTCCACTGAAAACTCCCTGAGAGGGTTTTCTCAATGTAATTTCATCTCTCCTATGGCACTAAAAAACATTATTCTAATGTTTCAGTATATCAAAATTTACTTAAAATAATTCCCATGGTTTCTCATACTATGAATGGATATAAATGAACTGAACATGAATTGAAGCTTAGTACATCTGAATTGTAATCTTGTACACTAGTTTGTGTCAATGTCTCTGTCAAGTGTACTAGCATAGTTCTCAAAGTCCATTAACAATTTCTCTAAGACTCTGGTGCCAATGGCTGTTAATATCCATTGATAGATAACAGTTTAGATTATTCTTCTCTTAAATATGGAGTCTAATGCTCGTCTATAAAGATTGAAGATTTTTTGTTCTTTAGCTGATTCTCTGATTAAATGATGAGTTTTGATTGGTTTGTATGATAGCTTCACACCTCCTGGGGAGATTGCCCTGAGATAAAAGTTTAAACCGAGATGTTCTCACTTCATGATGGCTGAAAAAAGATTTCAATACTTAAATTATGTACTTGAAAATTTTATATTTTTTTATTATTATTTATTCAAGTGTTATGAAAAAAAAGTTGGTTTAAGCTAGGTCAATGCGACCTAATTAGATTTTATACTTCCCTTTAGGTGAAGATAATTATGTCAAAATTTGAGTGTACTTACTGAACAAACAAATTCAACTTGTTTGTACTGTATTTAACCATTAATATTTGCCTAGTTTGTGCCAATGCACAGGTGACTGTATCTAAATAAAAGTACTGTGCTGTAATCTAATTTTACTACGCTGCTATTAAAGTAAAAAAGTCTCTGCATTTATTTGGTAATGATTGTAGAACACATCTCTTTATTCTACATGAACAAACCTAACCTATCTGATTGGGAATCAACTGCTTGGCATTTTACATATCGAGGGTTGTCCGCAAGACTGTAGTAAGGGCATTCCAGGGTTGTCCCCAAGACTGTAGTAAGGGCATTGTCTTAAACAGCGAGTTATTACAGGTTTGCGGGCAACCCTCAATATGTAAAAAAAGATAACTTCAATAACAACAATTACATTGTTGAGTACATCCTCAATTTGTATTGAATACCTATATTTTTTAAACATAGTTCCTGAAGTATTATTTTGATAATATTTAATGATAGGAAATATTCCTCTGATTATCTCCTATCAAAATTTGAGGTTCTTGATTCCATAGTAACCTGAAGAATAATCTTTACAAAATCTTTATTTCTGGAATCTAAAAAATATTTTCATTTAGACATCATTACAAAAGTACTTGCTCTAGTTCTTGCTCCTAGTATGTAATTTCAAAGGGCATTGCAATTGTATGAGTTAAAAAGATATTCATTTTGCAGTGTCATCAAGCATACCTCTTTATGGTATGATAAAGTTTAAAATTTCTATTTATGTATGTAAATACAGAAAATATATGAATATGGTGTCAACTTCAATGATATCAATTTTCTGACCCCATATTTCAATCAAAGAAAGATGCAGTCACATATAAACTAGTATATCATCAACTTGTTGACCTTACAATAATGAATAAAAGACCTCAGCTGACATTGATGTCACTGTAACATTGTAGTGTATACATTAGGCTATAGTAAGTTAATAACTAGATTCTCATCCTGATTTTCTTAGGAGGGAAATTATGCATGTTAGTCAGGACTCAGCATTAAATTTGTACTAGGTTGTGCGGTTGGACAACCAGCTATAAACATATATTTTTCTTGCCTTAATCAAATATTTACTACCAGTAGCAAATTGCCCTTGCCAAAATAATGTTAGGGGCAATGGAACAACCTTTGATGTTCAGCCATTATCGTGAGTGGTTTTTCATATTTCATTTTTGGTTAGTCCTTTTTCCAAGCTCGGTATTGAAAAAGCTGATGTTTTTGAATGTGATTTTGATTATAAACAGTTTTCATGTTCAAAAGTAATGTTTGTAACATACTGGTATTATAGAATAAATATTGTTTAAAATGGACTGTGTCAGTTGGTACTTGGCATTTGCTTACAGTTCTCAGAGAGTTTTTTATTGGAATTTTAGAGATATTCTTGAAAAGTGAATTTTGCCGAATAAGTAGGTGATGAAAATCATGAATAAGTTTGCTATTGCCTTAAATACATTAAATAAATTAGTTAACATGAAAATTTAGTACATTTACAATTTATAGCAAGTTTAGTGGTAATAAATAACATGGAATGTGGCTACAACAATGAATTCAGGACAAGTATATGTGACAATTTAATAATGTAAGGGGTGATATGTGCAATAGTTTATGTTAAACATGTGTACTATAAATCATCTAGTCTTTACTGAATGTAATCTTCTATATCATGATGATGGTGTCTAAAATATTAATTAGAATTCAAATATATGGGTATTTCCCTGCGGTACAAACAAACTTTCACCATAAAATAAAAAAAAAATGTTCAAGGAACAATAGGATTTTATCTGTGTTTTGTGCTTTTCAGCAATGATGTTTGAATTTGTTACCTCTGTATCTTTCTAGCAGATATAATTTAACTCTAAACTTTAATTACTACATACATCTTGTTTGTATTCCTCAAGCTAGTTAGACTGGCCAACCCCCCTTGGGCCTTTTCCCCACCAAAGAAAATTGGCTTTTTATAAAAGCATATCTCTGGCCTATCTCCCTGAATATAATTTGTTGATTCTTGCATCATTGCATCAATTACATTATTAAGTTCTAGTTAATCCCCGAAGGCCAATGTATTTTTCCAGCTAATAATTAAGCTGCTGTAACAGTTATGCTTAATTTTATTGTTCTTGGCCATTCTTCACCTTAACTGAATTGCTTGTGTCTCTTACAGTTATATATATACCTTATTTGCCTAAAGACTTTTGACAGAGCTTACAAACATCATGTGACTGTTTAAAATGTCTCAAGGTAATCAACAAGATAGATACCCTAACACCAGCACAGGTGCTCAAGACAAAATAAGAAGTATGATCATCAGGTTACCTCAATCGTCCACAATTGGTGCAAAGTCTAATTTGTCAACAATTGTATGTTTTAAGACAAGCTTAAAGCTCTCTTACAAAACTTCTTGTTTGATGCGTACAAATATGCAGTGGTAATGCTTACAGGGGAAAACCATGCCAAAAACCTCATAGAATTGATGAGAAACCATCAGAGGCTTAATACATTGATGATGCTGTAATTAATTTTATTAACCACATAAAATATTTCCAAGGCTAAAAGTATTAATTTTCAGGTACTCTAAGCATGTTAATTGCTTGTATGATGATTTCAGTTATTAAGTCAATATATTAAGATGTTTAAATGCATGTTACAAGTGTAAGCCCATGTTGTTCTTGTGTTTCTTGGAAGTATTTTTGTACCTGATAGAAAAATAACAGTTACTCTAGAATAATGTCTGTTATTTATAGAATAGTTACATCTTCATGTATTGAATGTAATTTAAAATTGGTGAATTCAAAGAGGAATGTGCTTTTCTTAGAGTTTGGTAGGCTTAGGTATATTAATCTAAGTTGTAAGAACTTATTTCACAATTGAGCTTTAAAATATAAGCGTAAATCATTAAATTGATAGATGGGTCTAGAGAAAATGGTTAAATATAAGACAGTTATATATCAAGTCAATTGATTGCAATATTTATTAAGTGCATATAAAAAGCAAGTATAATTGAAGTGTAGACTTTACATAGAAGTTATGTTTTTGCGCTAAATTGTTTTAAATTAGACTGCATGCACATTAGAGTGGTTAACATTTATTAAACATATCGTGTTCATTTTGAATTTTATTGTCCTGCTAGTTTGCTGGTCTAGTTTGAATGAAGTTTTGAAATCTTAAAAGACTTTGAAAGGTGTACATATTTAGGCCTTAGGGATTAAAGGCGAATAGCAGGCCTAGTATTTCTTCTAACATTTAAACTGGGATTGACTGCTACATTCTAGCATTATAACATTCATATGGGTGTACAAGGGGCAAGAGTATTAATTCTAGAAAAATGTATTTTATTATTTATAGGAGTTAAGGCCGTATCAACACAATTTTAGGTCATTTCATGGCGTCCAGCGCACCTAACCTAGCTTTCCTAGACCATTGTCTATAACCAGTACTCACCTACCCTTCCACAAGGCCGGAAACTTCTCCATATTATCTTATCAATGGAGGAAAATCGACATTATTGTCAAATTTTCATGGAAGGGTATAACCTCCCCAGGTGGGATTCGAACCCTCACCCCCTCAGGCACGAGTATCCAAATCCCGGTGCGCTACCAACTGCGCTATTGACCCGGGTTTTTCTAGAAAATTTGTACCAGAAATTGACTACAAGTACCCAATGCAAATGTAGTTGTAGAAAATGTTGAATCTGAGAACATAATATATAAACCAGGTGTGTCTCCTTTGAGGGAAAAACCAGATTTCCATTAATCAATAAGATAAGTCTTGGATACATTTCTGTATGAAAGGATATAAGATTTTCTTTGACAATTATCAGCCAGGAGCTGTGTTGCACTCACATGTGTATTTATCTTACAATCACTTGATGCTATGATTTGTGATGTAGTTTTAATGTGTTATAAACACTGGAAATCTCTCTTATGTAACCATTATTATGTTACAAATTTGTCGGCAACTTTTTTCTGCCAAGATTGTGAAATAATTTTCTAGCTAAGAAATTATCTGATATTAGAATGTAGAGATATGAAATTGTGATAAAAAAATGTTTTTTATACATTATGACTCATGAAATTTAATGATGGTATTTTAAGTGTATAATAATAAAGTTATATTGTATATGCTACATATTCAGTCTTTAGACAAACTTTCATTAGGCAATCTGTTCAGTGAAATGGAATTTTTTACTGGACCAAATGGAAGTTTACCTGACCAAAAAATTTTAGTGAGACATTAAGATTTGCTGTCCATTTTAATTATTAACAATATATCAACAGATTATGATTCTTTTTATTAAACTATGATAATTGTGGTGTAAAATATTGGTACACTATCGACAACATACTTTCTAAAAGTCACTGGATTGATGGCAATTTTGGTGGACTCGGTCCATTGTCCATTGGCTAAATTCAAAGACTGCATATTTTACATAATTATTATTCTAGGCAAGGCCAAGTAGACCTACAACATTGAACTGGTAACCAATGAATAGCCAGCTCTCCATTGGTTCAAATCACATTCAATATCTACTTTGCAACTTGTTGTTTCTTTGAGCAAGAAAGTGATAGAAACTATCATCATAAGTTAGAGTTTAATGTAGGGCTGCCGCATTTGACCCACCTTACAGTTCAGTTTGAACTATGGAATGGATGCTACTGTTCTTATCATTGTTCAATAAAATAAATTAGCAACTGACTATTTCACCTGTCCTGTTCTTTACCCAAGACCCTGAGAGCCATCATATATATCTTGCCGTGTAATATATAAATATTGTGACATGAATGTTTTATGATGTTACCTGGTTGGACAACCAGCTATATAACTCACTTGCCCAAACCAAATTTTAAGTAGATGTATCAGGTTGCCCGAACTCATATAAAGGTTGTTCGATTGCCCCGGACAACCTGTATATGAGTTCCGGCAACCTGATACAGGAGATTGCCAGGTTGGACAACCAGCTATATAATTCACTTGCCCAAACCAAATTTTAAGTAGATGTATCAGGTTGCCCGAACTCATATACAGGTTTTCCGAGGCAATCGAACAACCTTTAATGTCGAGCCCTGAATTTTAACCTTGACAATTCAAATTGTCATTGACTATCTCTGAACTGTAACTGTAAACAGAACCATGAATTTGGCCATTTCGGATCTGCTTTAATCCCTTACACAGTACATTGGTAGACGCCCTAGTTTAATGTATATTTTGTATATTTATGATGTATTACAGATGTAGAATTCATTAATATTAATTCTTAACATACATAGTAATCTAACTTATTTATTTATATATCGCCCCCTTTATATGTATGGTAGGACGATTAACCAGAACATTTGTAAGAGTTAATGAAACAAAACCAGCATGTAATGTCTGGAATAGATTTGTGATGTTTTAAAATTTGTATTATTACAATGTATACATTTTCTACATGTTTTCAATGTTTGAACATATGTTTTTGGTAAATTGTTAAAATATGAATGAATGAAAGAAATTTGTGACTTATTATGTAACACAGCATTCTGTTTCTTAAGGTTATCATGGTATTTTGATGTCCTAGCTTTCTGACTGTAATATTTTGTTCATAGATGGATTATGTACTTGTATTATGTACCAGCAGCTAAACGACTACTCTCAATTTTTATGCTGAAGATTTAAAGGAAACTATCCAATCTCTCAGATTCAGCTGGAATTTTGATGAAAAAAAGTTGATTTTTGTGCCTTAAATTTTTATGTCATTCCATTATTTTTCCGTAGAGGGTAATGGGGGGGAACAAAATTTTGTTTACTTTATTGGTTGTTGCTGCAGTTCATTGAACATAAGACACTGGTAATATACCAAGTAATTGTCATATACAGTAGATAATATTTCTCTACTCCTGAAGAAATAAATGAATGTGCAGAAAGCGATGCTGTTTTAGTTTGATACCATCTAAGCTAGAAACTCTGTTCATATAAAACACAATCATTTAAGCTATAGCAAATGAGTTACGTCTGCATTCATTAGATTAGAGACAGACTAATAGAATTAATTTTATAGCAAGTATTAAGTTTATAATATTTAATGACATGTATTTCCCTAGGCAATTTTTATAAAATTTAATTTTCTTAGCAATGAAAATAATCTGCTGTGAGACTTTCAAATCAACATGAAGCAATAACACTGAGAAGGCTTTGTAAACAAAACTGAAAATATGTCAGCAGGTTTTTTTCTTCCAATTTCATCAGTCATCAAATTTGTGTTTCTACGCTCATGTGTTCACACTCCGCATCCAGATGTGGTTTCGACAGTTTGTTTAAAAAAACTGGCACCAGGTTTCTACGATGGAGCTGGTTTTTGTATACAAGCTTAGTGCCAGTTAATAGATTTTTTTGTGTGTGTGTATTTAGGTAAGAGTGTGGTATGTTTTTAGGTTTTGTTTGATTAGCGTTTTTGATGGATAATTGGATCTAAGTTCAGTTTGTTTTGCCAGGAGAGGATTTCTGGTTGCTAAAATTACTTCCATTTTACAAGATATATGTGAAATTTCATTCTAGGAAGGTGTCTCCTGGATTATAATTGATATAAATCCATCTAAACAGGAACTACTTTCTTCTTATTTATGTTCCTGTTTAATGTTGATTAAATGTGTATTAATACGTCAAGACCGATGTTTAATTATTGATGTAGAAACATTGTTGGCATGCTTTTCTTTCCTTTTAACTTTAATTTGTCCTGTTTTTTTTGTTGTTTCTGTTTCAAAGCTAACAGTTTCTTAGAGAATGTGCATCTATAAATATTATGTTGTCCAAATTTAGATACAAGTTTTGATAAAGTTCCAGTTGAAATATTTTTTCTGGCACTGTCAAAATTGTGATATTTAATTTTGTTAGTTTGTATATAGATGGTATTTACCTTGAAAACATTCTGTTAATTTTATGTATTCATGGAATTTCTCATGTGATTGTACTATTCAAACATATGTTTCATTCAGAAATATGTAGACTAAGTCAGGAAACCAAATACTTAGAAAAGTTGTCCCTTTTACTAGATTTTTTGTTTGTTTGTTTGGGTTTTACGGCGCACCAACACAAAAAGGCCATATCGCGCTGAGATTTTTTATAAATATTGAAGACAACATCACAGTCACTGTCTCTCTTTCACTCAATCATAGTCTATCATATGTTTGGAATGGAGTTGCACCTAACTTGGAGTGGCCACTCAATTTTTACAGAGCTTGTGATTCATCATTGTTTCACATACAGTACCCACCAAAAGTTTGAAGACAAAGGAAATGAAATAAAATTTTAACTTTTTTAGCTCACCTGAGCTAGCTCAGGGTGAGCTTTAGAATCATTGAATGTCCGTAGTCCTTCCACAATTGTTTTCGAACACTCTAGTGGTTACATTTAGTCTAAATTTTTTCAAACTTTGTGAGGATGCTTGTCTAGGTTATTGCTTGGATGAGTTCAAACATGGGTTATCTCGGATGAAAAACTAGGTCACAGGAGCTAAAAATAGAAAAACCTTGTTAACACTATAGTGGCTACTGTTTTGATCGAAATATATCGGAAATTGGTCTGAAAGATTGTTTTGATGATTTCTAGGTTAAGTTCAAATATGGGTAACTTGGAGTCTAAAACTAGGTCACACAGCCCAAATATGGAAAACCTTGTGAACACTCTAGTGGTCACATTTTGTACTCAATTGTCATCAAACTTGGTCAGCATGCTTGTCTAGGTGACTTCTCAGATAAGTTTGAGCATGGGTTATCTTAGATGAAAAACTGAGTCACAGAGCCACATTTGTCTGACAAGCAGATGTGATGACTAATGAATCAGATTCCCATACAGGTCATCTTCCTTCACAAAACCTACATTTGAAGCATTTGGTGTGATGGAAGAGTGATAAACCATTACCAAAATATATCAATCTTACTCTGTTTTTGTGTGTACCAATGGTACTCAGGTGAGTGATAAAGGGCCATCATGGCCCTCTTGTTATTGATTGTTTTTGGTAGAACCATTATTTTCAATATATTTAATAATGTTTGATGATTAAATGAAAACAACTACAAATAGGACCACAACAAAAAAAAAAAATCAAAACTAAAAAGCATTTCGAAATAAATGGTAATCAATTTTTTATAAAACCTATGTAGTAGGCTTACAAAGTAAAAATGTCTCCAAACTTTTTGTGGGTTCTGTAGGGTCTGGTGCTATAGTTTCACAGAGTGTGCTGTGGTAAGTCCTACATAGGGATATTGAAAGATATTTGTTATCTAAAAGCTTCCCACAGGGTTTTGGTATTATTTTCACAGAAGGAGTTAGGGACTCTATCTTTATTTAGATAAATCCATCGAAGGTACTTACAGATGAATATTTCATAAGTTTCTATCACTTTATCTTACATAATCTTCTTGTAATTCTCATAGAGAATGAATACTGCTGTGTTCTAGAATAGAAGATTACAAAAATACAATAAGATCTGGGAGAAAAAGTTTTTAAAATGTGTTGGCATGTGAAGATTGTATCAAGATTTATTAGATTGATTAGGAAAATAATGATTTATTTTTTCACACAGCTTGTTTGTCTTATCTTGATAATCTTTTTTAAGATTTTGTTAATTTGTATTGAATCTGATCTCAAAGTATAATGTATGTGTAGGGTTCTATCTAGGCTTTTCTTCTCTTGTTTTTGTCTTGTTTGTGTGGGTAATGTCTGTATGTGTGGGGATTATTGTGAATAAGACTTGGAAGATGTAGGCTGGTAATGAATGGTGCTGTTATGAAAACTACATTAAGGATTATTTATCCATTATCTAGTTTTAATATGGGGAAAACTGGTAAGAACAGTGAAAGTTTTAATGGAAGAGAATTATATAAACCTATTTTTGTATGTGAACACTGTTAGTTGGCTTTTGTTTGTTTTCTGATGATGTTTGGTATTAAATATGCCAAATTGGATATCAGACCAGCATTTAAGGGTCTTAACAGTGATTGAATGTCAATGAATTTTTATATGATAATAATTTGTTGAGTTCTTAGATGTACAAAGATAGAAAGAGTATAAATTCATCTTATGTGAGGTGATAAGAAAGTTTACAGTATTGCCACTTTACTGGCACTGGAAAAAGAATATGGAAAAAAACCATTATATTATTGTAAGATAAACAGTACATGGAAACTCAGTGTCTCATAAGAACAGGAAAAGTTTCCTTGGATCCTGACTGTGAGAATCCCTTGGGTTTCCTCCCAAGCGTATCAGAATCTTCTGTTTGTGTCGAACCCTGGTTACAGTATATCATCCCTGTTATGACCAGGTGATGTTCTATGTTTGGCATAGTAGTTTAATTATTTCAGTATTTTATTGAATTCCTCCTGATATAAATACATAGAAAGTCTAATTACCGTAAGGAATGATTAAATCCTGGCTTAGTTTCAAATATATTTTATGTAATAATGATCCAAAATCAACAATTTTCAACAATACAGACATATGTTTAATAATTGCCATCTGGATGTACTGGATGGTTAACTAGTAACTAAGTAGGCAGAACCAGTTGAACCAAGGTAGATACAAGTGTCTGCATTTGAATTACTGCCTATACTTATCCTACAAATTATTTTGTCAAGGTTATTTTGTCATGTAGGTTTAGCTAGTATATATTTTAGCTGCTGTACTCTGTGGATAGCTTGCTAGAATCAAGTTCAGTGGTCCTTACTGCAACAGATAAGTTATACCATTCCATAAAAGTTTACAATATGGTTGACATTTATCTATTTGTTAGGATGCCATGTTGTCAGCTCCTTGTGGAAGGGTATGCAAATACTGGTATATAAAAATGTCCAGGAAAGCTGGTCAAGTGAGCCAGCAATATCTGTAAACTTTCCTGTAAACTGCTGTCAAAACAAATTAAATCAGGTTTTTCCAGCTGCCATTAAATACCATAAAAAAGAGTGTTGAGATTTAACAACATGAAGTTTATATAAAAGACATGTCTTGCATTGTTGAGCTCAGTACATGGTGGGTCAGGATGGAACCCTAAGTGAACAAACTGGAAACTTCAGAGATGTTAAACTGAAAAAGAGTTTTTATCATTTATTTTTAGAAGCTTAAATTAATTACATAGTGCATCATAGCACTTGCCAAAGTAAAATAACAGCTACTAAACACATTCAGTTTTTTTCATGATTCAATCACTCATTTACACCCACACAAAACTCATGCTTTTCTTGCATTTACTCATTCAAAAAAAGTTTTTTGTCTCTGTCAATCATGTTAAAAACTGGGTGTATAATATATAACTGCTTCATGTTGATGTAAACTATTTCAAAATGTTGTGATAAGTCATAATTTTGACACGTTGCAGTGGCAGGGATATGAAACCTGAGGTTCACAGTTTGCAGGCATAATGATAGTAGATTAATATATAATACTTGAAAACCAGAAAATTTTATCCTGTATTTCTCATATATTTCTTTGTTCAAGTAGATTTTGTGATTACTTTTCCATGCCTGTGTTTTTTCCTCAATGTTTTCTTTCTTCTCTCACTCAAAGATGACATACTTGTCTAAAATGTACTGTCAGTGTGACAGGAGCATGTCAAATTTATGATTACTTTTAAAGACAATCTATTGGATTTGATACTTGATATCATTCCTGAGTATTATTTCTGGATAACAGTGTTTCAAATACACTTTCTGTTAAATTTCCAATTTTTTCTCGTTCAAATTTCATTTAGATTTTTTTGAAGTACAGTCATGTTATCATTTTGTAAGATATAAGTATCGTTCTTGCACCAGTAGTTGCCATTCTTCATAAACATATATCCTTTAGATTGCTTTTATATAGGATTTTTTGTCATTGCTCTGGGGGTCACATCAAGATGACCTTTGTGTGGACCAATCAATGTGTAGCTTTCATCTAGAAGAAACACTATAATGGCATCTTGACTTTTTGAGAATGATCCCAATGCTCAAAACTCTAGTTTTATTCTCATGACTACATCTTATGCTTACTGGAATTTCTTTGCAAATTGAAATTATATTTTAAAAATTAGATATATGTGTGTGTCAAAAATGTATTTAAAGCAGTGTTCATTAATACATGTACATGTATGCATTCCAAAATATAAATAATTACATTGCATATCTAATAACTAAGTCACTGCAAACCAATACAGCGAATAAAACTGAGATTTTGATAAGCAATGAGCCAGATATCAGATTTTGTGACCTACAGGACCCTTCAATTTGATGTATTACATTTCTTCCAGAAATCAACACAACTTGTACCTCATGCTCTGAACAAATACATCACTGTAGAAAAGTGAAGTATTAAAATTCTCCAATAACAAAATGGTGTAGGTTATCTTCTATGAAAAGTTTTCAATATTTCATTGTTTAATTTGTTTGATCCTAGGAAATGGAATGTCAAATAGTTAATATTATTTTCTTGTCTTAACTGAGTCGTTTATATTGACAGTTTTATAATTAAATATATGATTTATTGATATATTTAATCTGGCATGGAAAATTGAAACTTCAGTAACTTGAGCATAAAAAGTAAAGATTCAGGATTTCAGAAATTCTGCTTTCAAAATTATGTATGTTATTATTATTGTTGGCTGTGAGTTGGAAATGGAAAGTCACTGCACACAGCATGCAAAACACTATAATTGAAAGATCAAATAAGAATTTTTAACTGGCCTGCAGTGACTTCAATTATTTCATTGTCTTTTTGCTATCTTCTAATGTGCTTGAGTTTTTCTCTATTATAAATTATGCAATATCCACTCATCAATTTAAATGGAGTTTTAAAAAGAAAAATCTGTCAGAAATCTAAACACTTAACATGTGTTTTCTCTGAAATGATTTGAGTTAAAACTTCATCATTTTGACATTGGCGCCTCCATTATCAGGAGCTAGAAGTGTTTGTCTCAATAACTGAAAATATTAGCTTGACCTCAGTGAGAGAAAAAACTGGTTTGATGTATTGTAAAATGTTCTCAGTGATATTTTAAGATGAAAATATGAATTATAAATTCTTATTATGTCTCCTTGTTATGTCTGATTGTTTATTTTATTGATGAATGATGCAAGTCAATGAGGTTGTAAATACACCATGACTCAACTAGTATTCCTATCATGTTTTTTCTACACTTTGTAGTGTTGATTCTGTTTCGTTCTAACACTTTTTGTTGGGCCTAAATAAGAAACAGTGCTTGACATTAAATTTTAGGTGACAAGACCAGCAGCTATATTTTTAATTGCCCAAACCAAATGTTTGTTAGCAGTAACAGGTTGCTTTAACCCGAATATTGGGCCAAGACACTCTTCTAAGCAGAAGCCGAATACAGGCTGCTTCCCCAAACAAAACTGACTTTTTTCCACCCAGTTTGGTCCTCAAAACTCCCTAAGAAATGTTGAACCACAATTCACATAGAAAGGGAACTATTTGAGATACCTTCCCAACACAGTCTATGTTGTTTCCTTAACCAAATAATTTAGTGGATTATTTCATTGATTTTGTAACACTTATGATTAAATAAATATATTTCTTATACTGGCTACTAAGTAGGTAATTTTCCCCGAATAAGTGAAAACCACTCTAATTTTCCCCAAGAAAAAGGCTGTGGCCCCTTCCCCAAAAATGGTGTTTTGGCCCTGTCAGGGGCAATCAGACTACCTTTAATGTGGACCTCTGGGTAGTACCTGTACATATGCAATCATAGTTGATTTTTATGGCAGCTACCTAATCTTAAACCAGCTTTTCTGAACAATTTTCTTCCATCAGTAATTGCCTGCCCTTCCATAAGGGGCCAACAATTGAACATTTTCAAAATATTTTTTATTCCAAGTTTTCTGAAGTGTGTGTTCTTCATGTTTTTATGTAATTTTATCCCACTCAAAAGAATAACTTTAAAAATGAAAGGCTCTATGTAATTAAAAGGGGCAAAATTCATTAATTTTAGAAAGGCAATAAGAGCTTGTATTCAAGACAAAGGACATTCAGAAGGAGTTTGGAGGTTGCTGCTTGGTCACCATCAAATCTAGTAATTACAATCACATTAAGAACTAATTTTCATCTGATTGTTTTGATTTTGTAACTTAATTAATTAAATACATATATTTTATATTTTCAGGTTGAAAAATTAAAACAGAGGATGTTATTGTTTGGTGTTTTTGGATTATAGATTCATTAAATCTCTATTTTCAAAGGGTTTGGATAAGGTAAATATTGTGTTTCATTTCCCAAAATATATTGGAATTGAGTAACTAAGACTCTAAGAATGGCAATTAAACTGTCAGACATAGGGCTGACATTTTGTCAGGCTGATTTAAAATCTGTCAGACTTGGTAACATTAAAAATGATATATTTCAATGGCACTGATTGTTAAAAACTTGGTTTTAGAGAACTAAGTTCTGCCAATTGTAGCAGATTAGCTGAGATTTCATGGAGTCATATCCTTCCATGATTATCAGCAAATATATTTTATTTCTGATGAGATGAAATAAAGTTTGCAATTATTTCACACTACTTGGAGTCTAAATCTCCAGAATTGCTGAAAACATGTGTTAACTCTGTCAGATGATTATGAACCACTTCTCATAACATCCAAAAAACAATATTTTTTGTTTACATCCAAATGCCCTCTACTTACGTTTCCTTCTTATACGAGCAAATTCCCATATATTGCATATTATATATTTTTGTATTACATGTTCCTAATACTATAAATATTTATGTGAGTGAATAAAGTTATGTTCTATTCTGTTCATTTTAAATATAAACAAGTAGTGGGTCGGTGCAAAACTTACTAGTCTTCACCCTTCTTTATTTACATGTCCTCAGAGAAGTTAGACTCCTTTTGTACTGGTCCATTGATATACCCTGAGCCATTTGGCTGAAGATAAAACTAGTGTAAAGAGTTCAAACATCTAGATTTTTAGCTTAGTTGCATGGCCCTCTTTAAAACCATTTTTTGACATGGGTTGCTTGCTACACAGTTCTTGGCAACTACAACTCTTGAAATGTATCGCAAAAAATTCACAGACAATTACATTCAGCCATGCGCAGTCAAAATAAGGGCAATGATGATTATGAAGTTAAATTAACATCTACTGCACTTTAACATAAAAAAATAAGGTAGTTTATTATATTGGTCAGTACTAATTAGTCTTGTTTTACCCTATTGGGCCCAATGTCTGGGCAGGGCTATCAGTGCTTTGATTGCTTTTTTTGTTGGCAAGCCCTTGAGAAACATATGTGAAAAACTATTGTGGCAGTTTATTTTTAGCGTAGTATTTAAATGATAAACTTGATATTAGCCTATTGTTAATTCTTAGAATGGAATATACATGTTTAATGCCCTCTAAAAGTCCTTGAACAAAACCTGACTTGAATAGGGTAAATAAATATACATTCAGCCAACTTTGAAGAAAAAACATACACAATACTAGGGCTGCTGCGAGTATCCGAGTACTCGGGTATTCACGATCCCGACCAGAAAATCGAGTACTAATATTCGTCACGACCGAAATTGTCAGATCGCGATCTATTTTTTTGGAAATAATGAAAGAACATTTTCAGCATAATTACCACTGAACACGAGCCGCACTACTTTGGAAAATTTTAATTTAATACAAAATTTCGATTGGTACACATTTAAATAAAAATGTTATCACTGAAAATGCCCATTAAACGTCTGGTAAAACAAATGTTTGGAGTACACGGTTTTCCATTCAGTAAAAGCTTCTGTAATTCTTCACTAATTTTTGTCATTACATGAATTCCTGTATGTTTCTCCATTAACAATTGATTCCTGGTTCGGTTCGTGAATCGCTACACATGAATCTTGGTTCGGATCGGATCGCCACTTGCTCAACGATCCCCAGCCCTACACAATACATCCTCTGAGCTAATTTCAAAATCAGCATTTATTAGTTTATATCAATATATGATTCATAAATAAGCTTTAGGTATTGTAAAATTACCTGCAGTAGACTGTTATAAAGACTTGATCAATTTTTCACAAAATTTTAAGTTTGTCCAAGAACATATGGAGGGCACTGCATGCTCATCTTGGCATCTACAAGATTTCTAATGAAAGTTATTTATTATAAGAATGTTATTTATTATTGAGATAAGTTAAATTATTTGCATCAGACATATGTGTACAGCCTGTAATTATGTACCAATTTGATGCAATACTGTTGTAAATTTTGAATTGTACACATTTAGTTAAGCTAGCTTTGCATTGAGTTTTCTAATTATGTTTCCTACGTAGAATGTCCCACTGTGAAGCCAGCTTTATTTGAAATTGCAGTTTGTGTGATTACTCCATGAGGTGAATATTTAATAATGATGTGAAATGAAAATTACAGAATTTTGATAAAAACTGAAAAAAAAGTTAAGAATACTTCTCTGGCAGGCCTCTCACTGAGACTCTTGTATGTTATCCTGGCTTGTAACAAATTTTCAAAGTATTTTCAACACTTAGTGTTAATTTCTGTGAAGATATCTTCACACATTTTCATCTACTGTTTTATGGGATGGTTTTCCACTTAAGCTTCTTTCTAAAACTTGATTTTCATGGGAATAGAAGATGTGTGAAATTGCTGCAGGCTCTGCAATGATCTTATAGCTACTGTCAAATAAAATTGTAAAATATTATCTATCTACCATTCATGGTATATAGATCTTCTGCTCAATTTCTTGATTCATTAGCAGACTATAAGCATTTGTTTCTCAATTTATTTCACTGTATCTATAAATATAGTGGCTATATTGTAAAATAAATGGAATTAATGTTGCTATATTTATAACATGTCAACATTAATTTCTGTTTGTGTGAATTTAAGAAGCATGAGAAAATGAAATAATTATATATAATTGTCTTTAGCCTCAACTTGTCTTTATGTCTGGTAAATATTTATTCAACTACAGAGTTTATAGAAGTTAATCTTGGCAGATAACGTTATTGTTTTTGTTTGGAAATTGTATGGTGTCTTTATTTGAAAAAGTTCTTATGATTAAAGTTCAAATGTTCAGTTTCTAGAAGGCTTTTGTTCAGTTTTCTCATTGAACTTGGTGTTTGTTTTCTTGATTTTGTATATTGGTTGAATGCTGGTACAGTTTGCTATAAATCTCTGAGCATTACAAGACTAATTGATATATTTTCTTTGTTTTTATTTTTTAGTAGTGAAAATTGCTTTAGGCTTGTTAAAACTTGTTAATTTGTTGATGACTTAGTCTGTATGCATAGAATACACAGTAATTCTGGGTTGTGCTTGCAACAATTAATGGCAAAGACAGGCAGTATAGAGGTCAAGAGGTATGCCCTACGTTTAATCCTAAACTGGAAAATTCCGCATTTTTATGTGTCTGGAACCCCCCTTCAAAATGGTTTGTTGCCAGGAAAAAAATTGGGGTCATTGAGTGGTGAGAAATGGTGCCAAATGCTGATAACATAAGAAAACATATTTCAGTCTCTGAAAAGACCTGGCACTTTAGACCACAATTCGGAAAATATTGCTGGGATTGAAAAAGAGCGAAAATTGCATTTTTTGCCCTTTTTGCTTCGCCCCAGCATTGCCATGGTAAATGGGTTCGGGGCTCAACTTGGTTTTTCTGAAAGCCAGTCACACAGGGAATAACTTGGCCAAGTTGCATATCTGTATGTTCATTAGTAATGAAATAAAAGCATCTTGTAATAGTCCTAGTGCGTAATGGTGAAAAAATGGCTACTTTTCACACATGTCGCAACCAGTAAAGGGTTAAAGCTTGCTAGGAGCTCTGTTAATTTCCTTTAGCATAAGCTTATCTGCTGTTGCTCCACTCCACTCAGGTTAAAATAGGTACTTTGTTCTAGAGCACCATTTTAATGTTTATTTTAATGATTTGCTTGTAATCATTTTAGATTCCAATGTCACTTGTATATATATAGGGAAGCAGATTTTAACAAAACTTGGTCTGATCTTTTATCATATAAGATAAATAAATAATGGTAAACCATAAAGTATTGCATCAATTCTAGAATGTTTCTCCAGAAGTTCTGAAAGACTTTGATCTATGTTTTCCATGGATAAATGCTATTTATAACTCAAAGATGCCAGGATTAATATAACAGCTTTTGCTAGGCTTGGTTTTTTTCCCCTTGGAATCTGAACGTCTGAATGATTAGGGTTGGAATGATAGAAATTAGAAGGAGGAAAACCATCAGCATTTAATGGGAAATGGCTCCAATGGATTTGTTTCGTGTTAGCAGGCCATGACTTTCAACAATTAACCTCATGTAGCTTAGTTACTGACTATTATTTTTGTGTGTAATAGTGATGGTTTTTTGTTATAATTTGTATTTTAGTTAAGAAAACCGATTATTTTGGGATAAAAGTGCTGTGGTTAACCTCTAAGATGGCTCTGTGGTTAAAGGGCACTGGAACAAAATCATAATTAGAAATAATCATTTTTTGAATTTTCTCTTTAATAAACGAATTCATTAAAGAAGAGTTATTAATTTATGTATTTTTTTGTCTCCATGAGTGAATTAATGTTAATTTTTTATGGTAATTTTTTTTTTGGGGGGGGAGGGCAAGGAATATTAGAAATATAAGTATGTGTATTTTTTTAATACTAACTCCATTTAATGCTTGTTACTCTTGTCATTTATTTTAAGTCATCAGGGTTTTACAGGCATTTTTTAAATAGAGAGTCTAATGTATGCAGGATCTATAAATGACTTGGTCCCTGTTGAAGTTTTTTGTAAGTATTTTATCTTAGCCACACTAAGAGGTTTATGCTAAATGGTTATTGTAATTCAAACACCATTAGCCCTGGGTTACTCATATGCAACTTATTCTGTTTGGAATTTTTATGATATTTAGTCTGGCAGACAGAAGTTTTTAATTACAAAATATTCAGGACTGCTGATGTTTTCAGTTAGAGATTAGTCATGTGGTATTATGGCAACATTGGTAGGTATACTAGCTAAAGCATTTTTGTAGATTAAACAGTCATCCTGGTTGTCTTTGTATCCTCATATTTCTGAAGAATTACTGGTATCACCAACTGCTGTGTTCAGAAACTACAAAAATTTCACCTATCATATGTTGCCATCATGTTAATGTTTCACACATAGATCTACTCATTTAGAATAAAACCTGGGTCGGTAGCGCTGTTTGTAGGGTGCCAGGATCTTAAATCTAGTGTTCAGAAGGGGGTACGGGTTTGAATTCCACCCGGGGAGGTTATACCCTTCTGTGAAAGTTTTGACAATAATGTCAATTTACCTCCATTTATAAAGTATATGAAGAAGTTTTCAGCCTTGTGGAAGGGTAGGTGAGTACTGGTTTTAGACAAGGGTCCAGGAAAGCTAGGTTAGGTGCACTGGACGTTGTTAAATAACCTGACAAATTGTTGGCATGGTGTTAAAATCTAGTATAAATTAATAAATCATTTAGTATAAACAGTAAGTCAGAGTAATGTCAGTGTGATGTCAGAGATCACTCTTAGAGATACATGTTGTTTTGGCATTTATTTATACTGGAATCTGTTTTCCAGATACAGTATCGAATGATGGGTAAATCGCTCTAAACGTATACAGTGAATATGTTGGTATGATCACTCGAAATTACCCATGATTACTTTACTATTCATCTATCACTCTAATGTTGATTGAAATTCAATTAGATGTTGAGGGGACCTTAGATACAGTGGGTCGCATGTATAACTTGAAGTATGATAATCATGTAACATGCACATAGACTATACACATTTATTTTTCGCAACCAAACAAAATCTTCTTTACATGTGTATAAAAATTGCTATGTCGTTGCAATTATAATAGAAAGTATAATAGAAAGTATTTGTATGTTTTGAGACTACAAGTCAAATGCCTGTTGAAAAAGGGACCCCTAGATGTTCATGTTAACAGTAACTTACTGTATATTGAATCTAGTTGTTTACTACTTCACACCTCATCAATGAATACTATAGAGAAATGAATTACAAGGAAAACAGACATTAAATTTCCTCTCCAAACTACTGTGAAGATAGTTATAGCAGAATGTTTTTCGTTTTGCCCCCCAGGGTGAACATTAATTATTGAAAACACACCATGGTACAAGTACTATCAGCAATAACAATTGTCAGCATGTTTCACTATTTCATCAAGCCTTAATTTATTTTATTCAATTATTGTATGTTTGCCACATCTAGTTATTGTTATCATTGTATGATGTTTTATTTAAATTATGGAATTTTAATAAGATCCCAATGGAGTTCCAAACTTAAAATGTTGAGATGTTTCAAGTTCTAAATGCTAAATCACTGACAGTCTGCTTCAATTAGAAGAAGTTAAAATTTGTTCTGCTGTTTGACCTTTTGTTTTGAATTTGTGCCATACTTCAATTTACTTTGCTGATAAATAATTAGTGTCCAGCTTTTATATTAGTAGAGGATAATTATTATGGGCATTACCTTTTTCAGTGGCTTATATTTGTTTCCAATTTGAGGTTCACAGGAGCATGGCTGTAGAAAATAGATCAAGACAAAACCCAACAAAGGTTTAGACAGTAGGTCTGGGATGTTCAGGAATTGGCGAATCTAATACACACAATCAGGATTCATTGTCAGTCTTCCTATCTTTACTGAGCTAATTAGGTTGGTAAGAAGTGTAACACAAACCTTGCAGCTCTTTGTTCTATTGCTTACCTTTGGCTTTTTCTACCCAAGATTTTTACACAGACAAGCAGATATCTTACACCAAACTATAAGAAATTACACCTGATCCAAGAAATCAAACTAAAACAATAAACAAAGACTATACATTGTTTATACAAGTTTGTTTGTGAAGAAATATGGAATATATCAGTGTCAATCATCAGTAACCTAGGAAATAATGATAGAACTTTGTTGAAAAATGTATGTTAGGATAGGAAGATTTTTTGTAATCCTGATACCTGTGAACTATATATAGATAACACTGTGGTAGACTGAGGTCTCTTGTAGATGATCTTATATCTGGAAATACTGTTATTATCAAGTTGATTTTATATTATATTTAACTAGGTCGATCTGGTACATTTAAGTTTTGTCTGGTACTGTTTGCATGATGGAAACTAGAAGGGAAATTTTATGGAAAATGTAAAGTTGTGTATACCTGTGTTTTAAGAATTATCAATAAAATCTTTTTGATAGTTTCTGCACATTGGTCCATGAAACTGTAAGTCTGAAGAAGACAAATTTTCTTGAACAGGTAGTTTAAAATGGATACTTTTTTAATGAATACTTTTGTGTGGTACATGTATTTAGTTTTAAACCTACCTGACCCAGATTAGTTTCTTAAGGGTAACTTAGTGGTTTTTGAGTAAGTTCTTAACTTCATCTTAGACCTGTATAATTATATAACTAACTCAATAAAAGCAGTAGATATGAATCAATTAGATGAAATGAACCAGAATTTTTATTGGGTGTGAACAAAATTAAAAAATATGGGCAAATAAGGAGTGTATAAAATTGTAATATCATATGCCTAGTTGCTGGCTAAGTATGAAGCTTATCTTAACAAATTCTTGTGATCTCACCTTTGTGAACACATGCATGTATACATTTTTAAAAATTACAAAAATAAATAGCTAGTGTTCTTTTGGTAAAAAGTCTCTACAAAATTGACTCTCTGTGTAAAAAAGATGCACTATTGTTTTTAAGGAAACAACATTTTCCCACTCTCCAAATGTGGGATATAAACAACATAACAATTGTGAGAGAGTGTGTGTTGTTGAACAATTAAATCTCTGGTGTTTTTTATATGAGTGTCTCAATGATATTACGATGTTTCTTAAAGCACGGTAAACCACCGCCCACTGAAATTTGACTCTTCAAGGAAACTATATGAGATAAAAACTTAATTCTCAAGAGGTCTATTTCTCATTCAGTTGAATGGTATCATAATGTAAGTTTTTATGACTTAAGTACTTATGTACTTGATGCAGGGAGGACTTGAGAATGATGCTAAGTGGTACATTAAGTAGATTTTCTGCAGACTTGAGTAATTCATTATGTAATCATTTAATTCATTAGTAATTGTTATTTATACATATGACTAAGAACTTAGTAAGAAGTATCTAATTATATCAGTTGCAATTATAAGACAATTAATTTGATTTATTTCATGTATTGTGTTTGTTTTATGTTGTGAGTATGTCGTTTTTTTCTCAATTGTTAATATATTTAGTTCATATCTTTTTAAATTGTACACAACTTTTTGTTTATTAATGTTTGTTTTATTTTGTATTTTTTGGTGATTATTTAAAATATATTTTTATATTGTATAATACATATGTTTATATGTATATGAATTAATTTATTGTAGTGTAATGTTCTATTATATATGTATTATTATCATTATTTTGTTTTATGCTAATTGTAAGTACGCAATTTTACTTAATGGAGAAACACAAGTATCTTATTAAGTTTTTGAGTAAATTGTTCCGTATCTTTCTTTAATTTTATTTACATATGTTTGACTTGCCTCCATAGTGGAGTGGTTAGGATGACTGAGTATAACTGTATATATCATTATGTAATCTCTTACCTACAGTGGATTCTGGCAATAGGTTTGAAGCCCAGATTATCTGTCACAACTCTTTGTATGTAAGAAAGAAGGCAGTGGCTTATGGATGCTGAGTGTCTAAAATTCCGATGCATCCATGGATGAAAATGTTTTCAGGGTTGGTTCTGAAGTTCAGTATTTTTAGGACCTTACATTGGACTCTTTTCCTATGTAAAAGCTTCAGAAAGCATGAATATTAGGAATGTCAGGAGTTTTACAATATGAAACTTTTCTATTTTGCATTCAAAGGAAAAGGGTAAGGTGCCACATAAGATTTTCAAAATTCATTATAGACATGTTGGCATACATTCCAAATAAAAAATAACTTTATAATGCATTGTATGAATTTCATTCTGAACTGTCCCATAATGCACTAGTGAACTTTTCATGTGTATGTTAAATGACTTCATACAATTAACTGATCAACAAATAAATTAGCTGTCATTTACAAACACAGATTTAGCCATGTGTTCCCTAAAGGTTGACACATTAATAGTTACAATGTTATTTCCTAGAGCCATTCAATTAATTCAAGGATACTTTGATATATAACATTGTGACCTTGATAAAATATCATGACCTTGATTCAAAAGTCTATTTTTAGCTTGACTTTTTGAAGACATTTGGTCAGGCATTGCTAATGTTGACTTGTTGTGTCTGCATTGCTTATTTTTTGTCATGGCTTTTTTACAGTCAATATCTCCTAAATTCTGTTCAAGGTAGTCTTTTTATACTTGTATTTTTTGCTGGATTTTTCATAGACAAATTGTCTGGGGTAATGTCACATGTCACTGAATGTCACATGCCTACATTGATTATGTTTGTGTAGCAGAGGTATGATACGGCACTAAGAAAGTCTTGTACTCCCTTGTCTTCAAGCTAGCTTTTATGGGGACTTGGTAGAGTGTCCGCTTACAACTTGAGAGGTCTTAGGATTTGCATCTCAGACAGAAGCATGGATTTTTATTGGGTCACATTTGATGCCCAAGGTTCACAGTAATACATATAACCCACTAGGAATTGTGTGTTTGCTCTGATATATATTTCCACAGATAATCAAGCTCAAGAATTTGTGGACAAATTCTGTAAAGGTGGGGGTGTATGTAGTAGAGGTTTAATACAACACTTCCTTTTATGGCGACATGGTAGAGTGCCCACTTTTGATTTGATAGTTTTATGTGTTCGAATCTTATTCTGTCTATGGATTTTTATAGAGTTACATTTTTGACTCTTGATTTATACCAATCTATTTAAGTTGGCCTATTCATTATATAATGTTACACTAGTTAATGTAGATGCTTGACTGATTAGCCTTGTAGTTATCTGCCCTTGTTTAGACTTAGTACATTAGGTAAAGTAAAGAACTTGAATTATATGTTACATAAGCTGTATACTAATGTAATATAATTTTTTCTTCATGCTGATTTAGATAGAGCTGAGTCTGTTCAGGGACAGGTATTAGGTCAACTGACTGTAGCAATATGATGGAAAATTGTGGGAAAAACAACATTATGGTGAAAGAGGCTTCTGGAAAATTTGCTTAAATTTCTCATTAGGTTTAGTTAATAATTTTGCCCTTTACTGCATAACATGATATATTTGACCAGTGCTTGGGATAAATTATAGACAATGACTGAATATCAGTGCTTCTTCTCTTACATAATGAAGTTTTTTTCTAGGATAGGTTACAATAGAGGCTAAGTGACCAAGAAAATCAAATTTGTTGAACATACTGCTGGCTATAAAAAACACACATTAAATGACCAACATCGGAGTGTAATGGTGTTTCATATGAGCATATTTTGCAGTTTTCTAATGTTAAATGGTGAAAAAGTTCTCACATATTATTGCAGAAAGATATGATTAACTGTTTTACTGCTTACTGTCTTCTGCTGCTGAACATGTTTAAAGGTGAAGATGCATTCAGAACCTAAACTATTCATTAAATGAATAATCTTGGAAGGATTTTGTTGTGGGTCCACCAAGATTATTGGGTTTTTACTTCATTTGGGAGGCAAAGCACAGAGGAAGCATGTAACGGTCATGCATAATAGTTCTTGTTGTAAACACATAAGGCTTTGTAAATACATATCTAATGCTATATATGTGACTATATATTGTTCAGTGGATATCATTAAATATTGCATGTCATATTTATAGACAAAAAACAAGACATTTTTCACTGCTTAGACCGTTGGGGATTGGTTTACTTCAACACCAGTTAAAGTATTTTGTTTAGATATGTGATGTGAAGGGAATTCAAAATTGGTGTCTAAATGGTCCAAGATTATTCCTAGTGAATGGCCATGGAATTCTGAATTGGTGAAGATGTTCTCCCATATTATTGTAGAAAGATAAGATTAACTGTTTTACTGCTTACTGTCGTCTACTGCTGAACAATTTTATAACCCATATGGTCTATGTTAGGAAAAATATTTCATGGCTTACGTCTGCTGTCTGAATCTGGAGATATTTCCGATTTGCGGAGATTCTGAATTAGCTATAATCATGAATAATGGGAAACCATAAAGATAACAACTGAAATCACTGATTTTCCTATACTAAGGATTTTGTCACATTAGTGAGTGCTTACAGATTGTGTTTCAATTTAGATAATGAAAACTATGAGCTTAGCTTTTATACCATTATGGCACCTTTTGGCTTTATATCTGTCTAAAATTATGTGACCATATTTTTTATCTTTCATTTTTTGTAGTATTTTCTGGAATCTCTGATATAAGTGAGACTGTTTTGTGTAACTTTATGGTCCTTATCTTAATTATCAGTTACTTTTAAATGTGTTCTTTTAAAATTATTATTTTGTATGCTGGGTGATGGATGGTTTTCTTGATAAGACCATGAAAGCTTGTTCGCACCCTTGTCTAAAATGTTCATAAAGTTGCCCTTTTAAAGCACTTAATGTAATGGATATTAGCACATTAATCTTAAAATATTATGTTTTTCAATGTCTCTTTTCTATAGATTAAACAAATTTTGTTGTTCAAAGCAATTTTTAAAAAAATATTTTTTCCAAATATTTTACCTACTCAAGTTATTTTGGAAAAATAGGTGAATGTTCAGTGAAAAAATGTGCACGTTGGAAAAAAGGTATGATAATAAGGTGTTTTTATCAATTGATCCAAAACCCAATGGCCACACTTAGAAGGTATAATAGAATTTGAAAAAAAATGCTTTAAATTTTCATACTACATGTGCTTTCAATTGGTTGGATCATACATATGATAATAAAAATATTTTAAAATTTTATCACTTAGTGTTATATAGCCAAGAGGTTACTGCATTGGATTTAAGATCATTGGATAGCCAGCTCCATATTGCTTAATTAATCACAGCCAAAACTTCAACTGATTATCGTAGGATTGCCAGCTCCACATAGGTGCAAATCACATTCAAAATGTAACATTTTATGAAAATATTAATATGATTGCCTTTATTGTGTTGGGTGATGTTATAGAATGATTTAACCTTGGTCCATTATTGTGCTATTAAATCAAAGTTATATATTGACCATTTCTGAAATCTGACTATATTTTGACTGTAATTATTTCACTATTTTTATGTCATCCATAATTATATGAATTAACTGTCAGTCTCTTACTATGTATTTATGTTTCTTGTTATTGCATCAGAATTATGGGGGAGGTTTTGTCAAAAAAATGGAATACCCTAGAATTTTAGATCAGGTTTTAATTAGATTGATGCAGTAGTTACTTTCTGGACATTGAGTCTATAGCTTTGTTTAAAATTCAGGGTTTGTCATGTTGCCATTCACAGGTAGGCCATAGTACTCTTTCTATATATATGGTTGTTGGTGGTTTTTTGCAAAGCTTGCAGAAGTGTTAGCAATAAAAGTATTGATAAAATTAGTTAGTCCTGAAAGAAGTGAGTAGGTGATCATAAATAACTAAAATAGTGTTGATGAATTTAGGGAGTAAAATGAAAGTAGATAACTTGGAAAAAACTAATGTATACATTAGAAACCCAGGTACTCATATGCTATGAATATTGTTATTGCTATAATATGATAAAAGACACTGGGTTATCAAGGTTGATAGAGAAGTTCTTAATTGTAAGTTTGTTCAAAAGTGGAGTCTCTTCATGATTTATACTTAATTAAGAGAATTAACTTAGAAGTTCATGCTTAATCAGTATAATAGAGATTAATAAGGATCAGTACTACAATAATCAGGATAAATCTGTATGATTAACAATGTCTTATCAATTTAAACTGTTAATAAAATTATTTCTAATCAAAATGTCACAAGATTATAAAAGTAAACAATTTGTAAATCTCTTTTACTATAGATTGGTTGGTCAGAGCATAAGTCATGTAACTACATTACAAATAAGGCCATAGATAGATAATGTCATCATTCTCATCTGGCCCACCACTTTCAAAAGCCCCTCCCCCCTGATTTATACTTAAATTGAGATAGATGGTTATTTTTTTTTCACTACAATCCCTGACTGTGTGGATTTTAGCATGCTAATTTTTCAAATCTTGAGGGTAAGTTATTTAATTTACTGCCTAAAAAGTACTTCATAAACCATTATGGTCATGCTACATGTACAAACAGTACACAATCAGTGAATAGCAATTATTACCATGTGTTCCCCTAAGTGTCGCACTGTGGTGTTTTTCACAAAAATTCTTACGAAAAAAATCTTCGTAAGTCAAAAGCAAGAAACATTAATAATATGCTCATTTTTTGGCTTATCAATTCTAAATATTATACAAATTGTGTAGAATTGTGTATTTTAACCTTTTGAATATCATATCATAGTTATGCTTAATATTCGTCTGACTTTAAAGTGCTTATTATATGAAACTGACTTACGAAGATTTTTTTCGTAAGAGTTTTTGTGAAAAGCACCACTGATTGTTAAGTTTGGTAAAATTCTTGTGAACTTTCATGATTTTTTTTTATTGTGAAAAGTCAGAATTTTGGGGCAAAAGAATCACTGTAGGTATAGAAGGTTTTGTAAAAATAAACACCCAAATTACTATTTAAATGCATGAAACTGCCAGATGACTGTTAAAATTACAATATTAATAAATCTGCAATGATTTCTAGTGAAATATTGTACCCACTTGCCCCTTTAACCAAGTATGGATGAAAATCTAACATTTTTTTTTTCTATGGCCTAAAAGACCAAGAGACCATACAGTGTTATTGCACCAAGTCATAAATTAATTATGTCAGCTGTATTCACCATACTTGACACAGATATTGTGAAATTTAATTTAACTTCACTTTGGACCAGGTGCACAACATTATCATCAAAGGGAACCTTTTATCATGAAGGAACAATAACTACTGATTTCCTTACATTTGTGATAATGTTAAATGACTGAAAACCTATTATTGTCCAAAAGTAGGAAATTCAAAGTTTTGCACTAAATGATAATGTACTTGTTCAAGTATGGTAGCTAATTATAAACAATAATGGCTTTGTATCCCTTAGAGTGTGAAGTGGACATCTTATAATAATAGAATGACCTGTGGTCAGCATGAAATCACTTTAATTGGGTTAGGATGGACAATAACATAGTGGACAATGGATCATTGAGTTTTCCTTATTTGGACTTGAATCTTTACTATGTATTTGATGTTTAAACTGAGTTTTATATAGAAAAGCTGCAGTGACCATTCGGTTGTGTACCTCTACATGTTTTTTGTATGATTTTAAAACTGGATAATTGATGGATGTTGCTTATTGAATTCTTAACTACGGGAAATAGTTTCCTTGACGATAAGTGTTTGCATGTATGTACATAGGTTTGTTAGAGAGGTTTAGAGCTTAAAAGAAATTTTATAAGGATTTTATATACAGTAAGTTACTTATTATACCCCCGCTTCGAAGAAGAGGGGGGTATACTGTTTTACCCTTGTCCGTGCGTGCGTGCGTGTGTGTGTGCGTCCGTCCGTCCGTCCGTCCGTTACAAAATTTCCGTCACAGTTTTCTCAGCAACTATACCATGCAGCAGCCTGAAACTTTGCATATTGCTTCATCCTATAGTCCCATGTGGTGTAAAGCGATTTCATGCTCCTCGCTCATCTACTTCCTGTTTGTCGCATATTTTTAGATTTTGGCGGGGGTATCACTAGTGAGCATTAGCTCACAGATTTACTTGTTATACATGTTTAATTAACCATTTATATACATTCTAACTATTTGTTGTAGAAACTGTTATATCTAATATGTGTATAAAATTATATGTTGTTTTTTCTCTATTTATAGGTTATTACCAAAAGTGAAAATTATATTTTGGTGTTCTGTTGAGTCTGCTTTGCTTAAAGTACCAAGGTATGTTGTTCAATTTTTCTCTCTAAATACGGTATCTGAACACTATTGTTACTCAATTTGAAAAGAAAAGGAGTAATTTTAGTGATTCATTCAGCCCTCAAATTTATTATGTATGTGTTGTAATATTATTGTAAAATAAATGTTAAATGTTTAAATCCATATTTTTATATGGTAAAGAATTAATTTTGCGGGTATGCATTGTATTTTAAACTATCTTTTTAATTACTTCGAAGAATTGTTATTTGTTTTGTTGGAAACTGAATGAATAATGTTCACTGGTTGAAGTCAAGATATGTTTTGCTTAAACTGTAGGACTATAATTATCATTGTGTGTCACTTAATCATATCCATTTTTATAGTGCAAAGATTTTAGAATTTAATGATGATTAAGTCATTATCATTGTTCATTTTGGTTGCCTTATTAGTCTAAATTTCTTACCAGGAAACATGTTGACGAAGTAAAACTGTGGATCCTGTCTGTTCATTACCGGGTATATTCTTAGTCTCTGTAGTCCATAATAGAATGCCCTTCAAAAAGTTTTGGACATAATTTATGAGATTTTGAGAAAAACTGAACTGATGCATAATCATTAAAGATTGTTATTATAATTAAAGCTTTAATGCTTGTAACAATTTGAATAAGTATGTGATGAACCAAGCAATGATGATTTTAATTTTTGCTCAGATGACTCTTATTTGTTTCTTTTCTCATGGATATAAAATGTGAATCTGTTAATCCTAAGACAGGATTTTGTACAAGGCCATGTGGAGGGCTTCGTATATGAGTGTTGTTAATGATTTCTGTAAATTTTCCAACCTAGTTTAGTTAACATTTTGATATATTAAACCTCTTGTGTGTTACATCCTGTCATTGTGATGCGTAATTATAATCATGTGTACAATTTGATTGGTTTGTGCAAAACTAGTCTAACTTTATGTAAATAAACAAGTAGATGGGCTAGTTTTGCTCTGGCCTATCAAATTATCTGATACTACAGCTGTTTGCAGGATCAAGTAGATCTATGATACAATCTGTACTATATACATGTTCAGAGTATACTGTGGTTCTTGACTATTTTAAGTTGCTATGACATTTTCTTCCTGCATGATTGGGATTCAACTTCAGTGTTTCTTAAACAGTACACTATGTCTTTAATGACAACCATTAATTTAAAATACTGTACGCAGCATTTTTTCTCATTTAAATGACTTGGTTTTTAAAAAATCTGTGGTGAGTTTCTGCTAGTGTTTTTAAGTTAATTTTAACTTTGTGGTATGTATCTGTGATTAGAAAACAAAAACTTTCAACATCATTTTAAAAATTGAGTAAAGTCAACAATCCTGTTTATTTGTCCTATGGGCATGACTTGTTGGTAACATAACAGTAAATTGTACAACTAATAAGCCATGAATCTATTTTTCCAACAACTTAATTAGATCCCATGTGGTGCATTTAAGACATATTTTACTGTAATGGTCTCTGATTGAACATTGTCATTCCCTGTTCTCTTCTTCAATTGAGTAATTCTGAAAGCTACCATTTACCTTCATTCTGTAAGGTTTAATCATTGCCTTAACCCACTTAAACCTTTAAAAGCTAGGACTAGTGAAAAGTGTGGTGAAATAACAATTACCTATTAATATTTTTATCTGCATCTATGTATTGGGAATATCAAGCATTTATTGAGTATTTAAATCAGTGGGGTTAATGTTGGCCCACTGAGAGTTTAATAAATTTAACTATAGCCTGCAATGAATAAGATAAGTGTGAGGTAAAACAAGGTTCTACTATATTCTTCTCTGTGTGCTTGGTGTATTGTTTATGTTACTGCAGTGTTGTTAATGTCTGTGTTGTGTTTTATTTTCAATTTAAAACCCACAGAAATCTTACCAATGATTAATTATTGATTAACTTTTATTAATTAGTACAGTGTATCTGTTCTAGATTTAACAGGGGGAAGCTTGGAGACTTTAGAATAATCAAGTGTTTTGGTATTGGTATTTGTATACAGTGCTTTCTGCTATTTATTGCATTAAATCCTGGTTTCTCTGTGATTCTGTTTTTTTTTAAATCAACATCTTGCAGTGTCATGCACCTTTGTGATTAAATATTGAACTGATTTCATTGCCTGTTTGTTGTATCATAGTAAAAATATATAAAAATTAAGTGAATCCATAAGCCACATTGATAAGTAACACAAACTTAGCAGTAAACAGTACATATATGAATGGCAAAAATCTAGTGTGATTGTATTAAACTGACTTGAAATCTCTGTTGAATTTAAGGTTCAGTTTTCTGAGAACTTATATTTACACATCTACCATGAGACAAGTTGTGAACATATATTTAAAAACAACTGACTAGGGGGAATTGAAGTATGGGGTTTAGTAAACAAATATTGAGTAGTTAAATCAGCAGGGTAAATGTATGTGGCACTCACTGTTAAAAATTTACCAATAACTATGTGTAATTAAAGAATGATGTAGGCTTAAGTTTTGTTCTTACCCATCCATATAACCATAATAACTAAAGACTAGCTGACACAGTCTTTATCCAACAAATATAATTTATACATCGAGGGTTGCCTGCAAGACTGTAGTAACTTGCTCTTTAACGCAATGCAGTTACTACAGTTTTGCAGGCAACCCTCGACATGTATAGGTATCTTAGTAGTTTAATTTTACCCAATTTTAATTATTGGTCAGCTATTTTCCTATAAATCATATACATTCAAAGTTTTAAACAAGACAAACAATTAGGGCTGTCACGATACTCCAGAAGCATACCGCGATATATATTGCAATACGCTGTCATCATATCGCGATACGTACCACGGTATATTGCGGGCTTTTAGATTTGTTGTTCCCCCGCTGTATATAACTGAAAAAATGCATATATATGCATATTATATGCAACTACTGATAGAATCTAGCCTCTAAGTATTTACGGCCATTTAGGACCGAGCCGCGCCCCAATCGGTTGAATTCTTGCAACTTCAGGTTAGATGGAATGAGCAATGGAAAAACTGACGTTTCGCTACTTGTATTTCGCGAAGGGAAGAATTTTCCAATGAAATAAAAATATCGCCAAATACCGGTACATTATAATCGTACCTCGGTACGTATTGCTGTAGCTGCGTATTGCAATATACCGGTATACCTGTATATCGTGACAGCCCTACAAACAATCAAACTAACAATCGAACAAACAAACCAAAACTAGATTCCTATAAGGTCAATGTTGAAACAAAAGTTTTATACAAATTGGTCTCACAGGAAGACAAGTTGTCTTTGATTTTTTTCAAAGTGACTAAAAACAGAAGGTAAATATTTTCTACCTTATCTTATTCTCCACAGACAAAGAAGACAAACTGTTATAGATCTAGATTTCCCATGATAGGAGATTAAAGGGAAGCACGCTAGTAGAAATAATTGAAAGATTTATTGTATATTAATTGTGTGTGAAGGCACCGCTGCTTGTTTCTGGGGAACATTTTCCTCCTGATCAACCCTAATACATCTATAAATGATACAAACTTACCACAATCTCATGGCTGGTTTGTTTATAACCTTAGTTTGTCTGCTGTTTTTACTGGATAATTATTTCCTCTACATTATTACCAGTCATTGAACTAAAGCTTGTACCCAAAACAATCCTTAAAATTGTTCCTGTTTTTTGTCTTCCATAATAGGTTTGATTTATGACCCTCTAGGATATATTAACAGTGCACTAGTGTTCTTTCTTAGATATTTCTTACAAAATATTACTCCCCACTGGCTTCCCTGGCTATATTTTTGTCTTGGAATCATTGTCACTATCTTAGAACTGCCGGACTATCTTTGTACTGAAACATTAAGTATGGTGTTCTTTTACTTGAAGTTAACTTGTAATTATACCTATATTGTTATATTTGATTATGTTGAGTAACTTGCATCAGTTCATCTGGTATGTATATTTGTTCATATTTTTTTTTTCTATGTTCAATGTGAAGAAAATGTAAAAAAAGCTTAATTGTTTTGAATTTAATGTTAACTCCAATGAACTATTTTCTTGCCATACTTAAGCTTGCTTGTCATGAGACAATATGTAATGGTATGGCTATACTCTGTTATGTTATGACAATGAATGATTTATTAGATCAATTCTCTTTCCTTGAATGACTACAAGAATTTAATTTTTCGAATTTATAATTTCTACTCACCAAAAACAAATTTTGTTGAAATACCCATTGCAAGCAAGCTGGCTGGTCAGTAGGGAGAGCATTGCTGGTTTGTCAGCTCTCATATCAGGCTTTATCTTCAATACACACAGCCAGAAAGTTTATTCTATACACTTGTTAATTAATCAGTAGTTATGGCCCTTGACATGTTTATTTGTCATTCGGAATACCTCGACCTTTTATGAATAAATAATCTCGGAAGGATTTGTGGGAGGTCTACCCTGGATATTTGGGATTTTACTCAGCATGTAACAGTTATGCAAAATAGTTCTTGTAGTATACAAACAGATCTTTGTCTAAACATATTTCTTTGTTTGAAAGTGATCCAAATATTGTTCTTCGATATCATTGAATTGTGTAATTTCAAATTTACAGACTAAAAACAAAACTTCAGTCATCGCCTAAACAATCGTGTATTTGTTTACTTCAACACTGGTTTTCCAAAATGGCATCTAAATATGTCTGAGGTTATTCGTAGCAAATGGCCAAGGAGTTCCTAATGGTTCATTTGTGACAGTTTTATAATCGGGTCCTTTTCAACTGTTGGAGTCGTATGAGGTAATCAGTTCACCTTTTCATGGTTTTTTTACTTAGAATACAGGTACTCTATTGAATCCGATCCTTCATAAGCGACTTAGTACATTTTCATACTCAAAGAACCAAATTAGCTTGTAGAAACTTTCAAATGCTTTTAATGCAATGATTTTGAAGTTAGTTACCTCAGTCTAAATAGAAAAAGAAATTGGTGCACGCAGGAAAGTAAAATTAACTTTATAGAACATTAGAACGTAAACTAGAGTTTTTGTTTAACTTGCCTTAGTTAATAATGTCTGGCAGTTGTTTAATGTCAAAGTTTTGTCTTACCAGTAGCTAAGTTCACAATTTTTGCTGCATTTGTTTGTTAGAGAACTTAACGTTGATGATTATCGGATGAGTTTTGTCAATATAAACCTGATCGGTATGTTTCTGTTGTAAATAATTGTTTTACTGGTAATAAAACTTCTAGAATTTTGATCATAGAAGGTTTCTTTAGTAGATTCTCGTTTGAATTTATGTAGGTTGTGAAAATATATAATGAAATTAAGATGAGTAGGGTATAATATACCATAATTATTCCTCTTTATACAAAAATCAATGATAATGTTGCTGGAGGTTTCTTAGAGAAAATATCAATGTTATGCTTTCAATAAATAAATCTTTGTAAAGTTTCTTGTATTCATTATAATATCAGCATTACAGTGGTAGAAATTTGAACTTGATGATTATCAATTTATGTGTCTATTTATTGATAGGATCTTACATGATGTTCATGTTTATGTAGGACTTCATGAATTTGTAAGTCTATGTGCCTGTGTAGCAGTTTATTTACCCCCACCCCTGACCAGTTTTTCTTCGGGGGAAACATGTTTTAGACTGTTGGATCATTTTTCTCCTTGGGTCACCACCCCAGGGACAAGGTCATTACTGGAGAGTAGAAAAATAGCAGAAGTGTTTTTTTCTTTAAAAATTAAGAGAAAAAATAGCAGATACATGTATGCGTTTGGGTGCCAAAGGGATGCTGGATATAATATAACCATATCTGCTGAGAAAAAAAAAAATCATGCTGTGAAGAGAATCTTAAGTGCATATAACAGCATCAATTTACAATTTAGAGCACACAGTGAATTCTGTGCAGGAATGTAGCGCACCAAAATAATGAAAAAAAAACTATTTTAAACTTCACTCTGATTGATTAATGTGTGCCTGTTGAGTAATATGATTAAATTGGTTAAAGATTTCATGATTATTCCTGAATTTTAGATTTTCAGAGTCCATAACTATGCAGGATTTTTATCATAGTTTTTTACATGCACCTTCTTGTGTTGTTGGATCAGCTGATTTCACCAAACTTAGTTTTCCTTGATCATCAGTCGATATGTTTGACTTCTGATTAGATTTAGTCTCGCTTATAATTTTAATTGCAGGTATTTTTAAACCTTGGCAGCAATCTAAGGGCCATTCTGACAAATAAAAGATAGCCCAATTGATATTATAAGTCGAATTTGAACATTTCTTCAGAGAATAGAAGAAATGTTGCTTTCTCTAAAAAAAAACCAAATTTGCCCACTTTTTCACAAATTGAACCAGATGTGAACACTTTGACAGAAAATGTACCAAATTTGACCAAATACTCATAAAATGAACCCGATGTGACCACTCTGTCAGAAAATGTACCAACTTTGACAACTTTTTTATAAAATGAACCAGATATGACCACTCTGTCAGAAAATGTACCAAATTTGACAACTTTTACAGTCTTGGGGGACCTTTTTGTTTCATTTTTAGTTTCGTTTTGGCAAGTCCTGGTAAGTAAAAAAATGTACATTTCTTGTCATAGAAACATTGATTCTGAGTACAGTAGTAACTAAATTTGTAATAATTATATTATATCTGTTCTAGTTTCTTATTTCTATTGATTCCAAGAAGTTAAACAAATTTTCTAGTCTGGATCTAAAATATAAATTTGTTATATAATCTTTTTATACAAAAATTGGATATTTTTGTCAAGTAAAAACATTATCTATCTTGTTTGACACGTAACAGCATTCTAGGTTCAATAATTAAAAAAGTATCAGCCTTTATCCCTTAGGCCACAACAAATTGATCATATGTTCTATGGATTCGCTCGCACCTTAATTTTGACAGTTTTTTACAAAAAAAAATATTTTTATTTCCTCGCTCACTCATAAAAAAATTTGTCAAACCGCTATATAAAGCAACTGAATTAAGATTTTTTTGATTTTTTTTCTTCGCTCGCTCGCCCCATTTTTTTTATAGAAAAATCCATAGAACATATCATCAACTTGTTGTGGCCTTAATATACCACTTGTACTCCTTTGCCTTCAAGCTAAGCTTATATGGTCGTGTGTTGTTCACATATGACTCAGAAGGTGTTCGTTTTGATTCAAGCTAATACCATAGATTTCAATCAGGTTCAAAGATTCCATTAAGGAGCCCAGTATTCACAGGACTCCTTTTAGAGTTGTGTGAAACCCTGATGATTTAATATACTGGTATTATATGTCGTACTCTACTCATTGTTACAATAGTGGTTTAACTGACTGTAAGACAATATATGAACACTAAGGTTACTTTAAGAATGACTGGAGGGAAATATTGATTGTATAAACAGATAATTAGATGGCAGACTATACATAGAAAACTGATTACAAAATGTTATGGTTATACCAATCTGAAAAATTGACAGCTAGCAAGCATTCGCACCGATGTTCTCCTTGCGTAATGAAGGAATCAATTATGTAGACGTTATATGTTTTTATGAAATAAATATATCCCAAAATGATATAGTAAGCAAATTGAAGAAAATTAGACAAATAAAACAGCTGCCAAGTGGTGGAATCGAAGAAACAAATCTATAAATTGTACAACATTCAAGGACAACAGACTTAGTACTAGTACATTAAACCTTGCATACAAACAATAACATCTGAACATTACAGGCATATGCTCACTGAATAATTTAATAATCAAACTTCCATTAAGTCTTTCCAGGGTTGGAACTGGATAACTCCAATCTTTGTGCATTGATCTACATCTTATATTGAAACATTTAATATGCTGGACTTATTTTTGTGGGAAAATGACTCTTTTTATGTCTTAACATTAGAAGACCAATTAAAAGATGGCTCTTTTTTGTATCACATTTATCATGACACAAAATAAAACAAACAGTTCCCTCGGCAATTAAATGTCATCCAGAAATAGACATTTTATCCCTAATCTGGTACAAAATGACAATGCTGCAGGTGCATGGAGCAAGATAGACAAAAAATTTACACTTTGTTCACTTTTTCAATCTCAAATTTGCATTTCACTTTTTCAATCTCAAATTTGCATTTTCTGGACATTTATATTATTTTTCCCAAAAGGTTTCCTAAAGTGTCAGCACTTTTCAAAACCTGAAAATGTTGTGTCCTTTTCATCATTTTAAGTCATTAGCTTTCACCCAAAACGCTCCTATTGATTTTGAATTCTTCTATTTATAATTGCCTGTCTGCTAACCTGTTAGTCTATGCAGTACCTACACATTTAGGATGCAGTGTCATACTCTGAAGAATACTTACAGTTTTGAATGGGATTTGAATCAATGCTTTGCTGTATATCCTACATATACCAGTGTTTAGTAATTATAACTCTGTCTGGGCATAGAAATTTTAAGTAGACAGTGTTTAAAAATCTTATTATAAGCACTATAATTTAAAGCATTATTGATCTTTATTTATCTTAAACATGTCATCATTATCAGGCATAATATATAAAAGGATATTCATTTAGTCTCAAATAATCTTGTGAAATTAAATACCATGATTTTATGTTAAAATAAATGATTTTAACAATATGAATGTGAACAGTTCTAGAGGGAAATAAAGAGAACAGAACCAGTCAAAATTAATGGGAAAATAACCAGTCTAAATTGATGTGAACACGACCAGTCAAACAAACATTAGAGAAACAAAAAAACAAATGAACCAAATAAAAAATGAGACAGGAAAAGAGGAAAAGTAAAATAAATAACCTTCAGGCTAAGTCAAGAAAATAAATGCCATGACAAGATAAAGAAAATGGTCTTGAAATTTTCTTAAAAGTAAATTTATCTAAAGTTAGTTAAATGAGTTTAAAATTATATGAAATTAGAAATAATAGTAGATGTAAAAGTAAATTAGCTGATCTAAACCCATCAACAACCTGGTACAAAATGGAATAAATCTAGACATTTTCTCATTTATCTGCGCTACTTTGTAGCCTTGGATAGGTAGAGTTGAGAAATAATTATACATTGTTTAAGCAATAAATAAGACAAAGCATGCACTTTTCTCGGTAAGTAAAACAAAAAAGCACAATTTTCCTCAGCATATTTCATTATGGTAAAATATGGCGAAAAACACGCCAAAAGGGAGAATTCACAGGTTTTAGCATTAATTTATCAAAATTTGTAAAAAACATATTAGAATGATGAAGTATGTAAAATCTCATAGTCAGTAGTTTGGGCAACACTAAAAACTAGGCATTGTCTATAATAGAAGCAAAAAACTTGGCCATAAAATCTGCTATGTCAATACATTATGACAATTACTAGATATAAAACCATGTATAAAACCTGATCATACAAATATATCACTGTCAGAATGACTCCTAGGATATATAATGTATTAAATGTAATGATTCTTGGTATTAATGATTATTATATTATACTGAGTTTTTTCTCTATATTTCTCAGCTTCAAGGTTTGTTGTGATTTGGTTGAGAGAATCTTATTTAACTTGTGAAGGAAGGATGAATATCAGATTTTTTGAGTCTGTCTTGAGCCTGAACCATGTTTGTGGAATGTTTAAATTCCAAAAAGCTGAAGAGCTTTATTCAGTGAAAGCAGGGATGGATTCAGGATTTTTTTCTAGGGGGGGACTGAACTTTTCCAGGGGGGGGGGGGGGTCCAAACCTCAAACCACAACCACATTTTATAATACACATTTTGCAGAAAAAATGCAACATATTGATAATAAAAACTACATAACCACTAAATCTATGTTAAGCACCGAGAAGAATTGCTTCATACTACTTAAAAATGACTTAAAAGCTAGAAAATACTAATGAACATTGTACATTTTCCAAATTCTGAAACACCCCCCCCCCCCTGCTGGATCCGCCCATGGAAAGTTTGAAGGCTTGCAAAACTAAAGAGCTTTATACAGTGAAAGATTGAAGGCTCAAACTGGGCTAGCTCAAATTTAAGCTCGATGAGCTGAACATTTTACCCGGCACCAATCTATTTCCCTTATTTATCTGTATGGAAAAGCCCCTAAAAATCAAGTAAGATACGAAAGGCAGCAATTAAATGTCGAACTTGTCAAATACCTGAGGTTCAATTGAACTTTTTGTTGACATGAAAATGTTCTATTGCTGTTTTAAAGGTTATTATATGTCTGTGTTCCCTCAAGACTTAAGATTTGTTTCAATTCTTCATAAAAGTGTAAAATATTACATTGAGACTGATATATTGTATAACTCAAGAAATATGTTTTATATATATACATGGTACGACCCTTAAGTTATTTCTTATCCAGAAAAAACATACATTTTGTATGGCTGAGATTATGAAATTATGATTTACTGTATGTTGGGTTATTTTTGTGTTAGGTAAATTTAACATTTTACTGACTCAATTTTGGTTTAATACTGTTCTGTTTGAACTTTTAAGATTATAAAATACTTTATCTTGGAAATTAATGTTTTGGTCATACTTGACATTTTACAAGCACGTTGACAGATTTTTATTTTTCTTCTTGAAAAAATCAACATTTGTTTTCATATAAAGAACTACAATGTATCAATTTATATATAGGTCATTTATGTAAACATTTCAACTATAAACATGGCCTGCTCCATTTAATAGGTCACATTATGTTAATTAAGCTTTTGAAAAGTTGAATGATACTATAATAAGAAGGATAGAAGTACTCAGTATGCTGGTTAGGTGAGCTTTCCTCTCTATATATCTGACTACTGTGAACTTGGCAGTAACTTGAGGGAGGACAAGAGTCCAGAAACAGTTTACACTGGGAAAAAATACTTACAAAAATGGACTATGATTGCTGAATTGGAGCAAAGTAACCTCTGCTCTGAAATTATCTGATATACGGTATATTATATATATTTTATAATAATTTCTCAAGACTCCGACAAGTAAATCTTTGCAATCAAGATTGATGCATAGTAGAGATTATATTCATATAAACGTGTCTGAACAAAATATATAATTGTGTGTGTTCTCAATCACTAAGATATCTTGAGGCTGACTACAATATCACGTTTTGATTGTAGAGTAGACCATCAGAAAGTCTTGGTGCCTCTTTTATTCCCTTAGGATATGTTTTATGTTCTATAATAATAGTAAGTATAAACCCATCAGGGGTTGTACGAATATTGGAATCACTTCTATAATGTCTACTACAATCTGTCTACCACAATCTTGGCTACTCCAATCTGCCTGTATGATACACTCAATTGAGTCTGATAAAGTTTGATGTACACATATTGTGATAGGATGAACACTGTCTATTACATTTTATAACAGATCTAGATAGCCTCTATTAATGTCCAAATCAATCTACTTGTAATGGCCAAATTAATTCTTGTAAAAACGCTCCACATAATCGAGGGCTGAACAAAACACTTTTGTAACTCCATTTGAAAATAAAGGAAGTTACAATTATCATAGTATTTTGTTCAGCCCTCGATTATTATAATGCATTGCCAAAACTTATATTAAATGCACTTTTTTGCACTTTTTTATATTAAGTGTACTTACTATTTTGGCAATATATTTATTAGGTGCACCTTACATGACACAGAACTTCCCCAGGATTGCTATATTCTAAGTCAAATATATTGTCTACTGTCAATTTAATTCCCATTGGCTATAAATTATCGAGAAATGTTTTTGTTTCTTATTGCTGAAATGAGATATTATTAAAGGTATTGTCATGAACAGTTGTGTTACTTGTGTATTATATTCTACTTACAGGAAATGATCTGGACACTTGTTTCCTCTCTTAATTCATAGTTATAAATATACTGTTGTTGTGTTTTTCATTGTATTGTGTTGTGTTGTTTGTGTTACTTTGAGACTAATATAATATGACTGGTCAATTTTATTCTTGGTTGATCATTGAGATTGTTTATCTAGATTGTTGCTTCTCTTGGGTTATGGTATTATTTATATTGTTTATTGAATTGCTGTATTATTTATTTATTTGTTTGTTTGTTTGGGTTATACAGTCTACAAAATTAGTACATATATGAAAGTGGTTGTCGGAACAGATCATTTCAAGAGCAAGCATTAAATCTCATTTACAGAATTTTGGTTGCCAAAAAGAATTTGTTGGTTGCCCGAACTAAAAAGTGGTTGTCTGAGGTAATCAGACACCCACTGATTTTGGTGACTGGTTATACATTGAAGTCTCGTCTAACACTGTCCTTGTCTCTCAATTTCTTTTACCTCTTAACATTTTTATGGTTAACAGTTCATTACCCAGGTCGATAGCTCAGTTGGTAGCACGCCGGGATTTGGATACTTGTACCGAGGGGGTGCGGGTTTGAATCCCACCTGGGGAGGTTATACCCTTCCATGAAAATTTGACAATAATGTCGATTTTCCTCCATTGATTAGATAATATGGAGAAGTTTTCGGCCTTGTGGAAGGGTAAATGAGTGCTGGTTATAAATAATGGTCCAGGAAAGCTAGGTTAGGTGCACTGGACACCGTAAAATGACCTAAATTGTGTTGACACGGCGTTTACTCCAATAAATAAATAACAGTTCATAACAATACTATTTTTCTGGAAAAACTAAAAATATTTTTTCAGATTTAAAAAAAATTTCATTGTTCTTAAAACTTTTATATATTATTTCTTAGTAAATAAAAACTAATTGTGAATCACATAGAATTCTAAGCGTAACTTCTTAGAACTCATTGTTAGTAAAAACTTAAAAGACCTTTTTATTGTGACATAAAAATCTTTTAAGACTTTAATTTTGTTTCTCAAAACCCTTAAAACTTGTTTCTCAGCATTTTGTTTTTTTATTTAATCTTACGTTTTGCCATGCATCTCTTATTTGAAATTGTTATAAAAACTGAAATTAAAGTGAGTTTGGAGTTTCTTGTTTTTCTGGCATTTTTTGTTGAAGACAATGTTCCTGAGAAATCATTTTCTTGCTGATTATAGAGGTTTACGTTGTTCTCATGCTCTCAGTTCATAGTACATTGTCTGATTTAATGTTTTGACATGAACATAATCTGTCTAACCCAGTAATTTCCCTTGACATGATTCAATTATAGTGTGTGGAATTCATGTTTAAAATCTCTTGTCAAAATGAATCCAGTAATAAGGTTCCAAATGGTATGTTTAAAAGGTTTAAAGTGTTGCACAAGCCAAGGTTGTTAGTTGAGTTTGTTTGCTATGTTTTTATCTGGATTTTTTTGCCATTTAATTCTTTGTAAAAAAGGCTTTTAATTGATTTTTGGTTGATACATGTATTAATTTTCTTCTAGATTTGACTTATAATAGCTTATGCACATTGAATTAAATGCAGTAATTCACTAATTGAGGCAAAATGGTTTTTTTGTTTTATCAGTATATAATGGCTTATTATTTATTTTATATGAGCTATTTAATGGGTTTTTTTTCTTTAAGGCATGATTTTATTTCGATTTTTGGTTGATTTTCAATTTTTTATGATCCAGTGGGGTCCTAAAATCATGCAGATCCTTTAACACTCCTTAAGTGGGAATTGGTGCTTTTATGCATTGCTTTAACTCTGCAGCTCCAGTCGTTTGGAGAGCTCTTTTTACAAAATTGCTTACTGTCTCTTTGCATACCTTAGGAGTTAGGACTCACTTATGCCATTAAATTCTGTTTGCATCCCAGATAGCTTTTAATGCATATTAAATATTTAGATGCAGAAAATTGCATCCTGTAAAACCCTAATAGGTTGTGAGACTAATTTCTTATCTTTTAAAATAAATATACATCATATAGGGGCTTTGATTGTTACATCAATGAAAATAGTTCTAAATTTAAAACGTCTCTCTGACCGTATCTGATAATAAAACGTTTCTGTGATTTAAATGTCTGTTAAGAGGTAAATGATTTAACAACAAATTGTATTTAGTACCAAGAGATCCTAAAGACAATTTTATTATTTTGATATAACTTTGTATTATATGAGACAAATGAACTTTGGAAACTGTTTTATTTTATCATTAAAATCACATAAAATCTAAACATTAACTTCCCCTATTATCTATATTTAATAATCTGAAAGTAAATTTTATAAATATTCTGGTATATAAATAACCATTATGTGATAAGGATGCCGGATGAAGAAATATAATATTTTCTATTACATTTTTCCCAACTGCATAAAGAGAAATTTACAGATATAGCTTTAGACATTTTTATTATATTAAACATAATGATAAATCTTGTGTCAGTGCTATAATGCTGTTAAATTCTATCTTTTATACAGACGATACTATAGTTTTTGGCGCCTTTTATGTCTTTTATGTTACCTTGGAGAATAGGTTATAGGAAAATCATATAATGGTAAGATGACTTTACAGTGAAGATTTATGACGGAGGCACGCCAACCATGTATGGTAGAAATTCAATATAGGAAAATATTGCCACCAAAAATTGAGCAGTATTTCAAAGTTCAAAGTATCGAGATAGCAGAAAATTGAGGTTTATTTACTTTTAGTCATTACTTTCTCGACTTTAATAGAAATTATTTCTCCATTTCTGACGTATTTGTCTTCAGTAAGACAATAAAATATTTTATGTGAAATAAAACCCAGGGAAATATTTATGGTAAATATGAAAAATATGTATGAAAATAAAATGACTTTTTATGAATAGAGATATTAATATAAAGAGAACTTAAGAAATAAAAGATAATTATTATTCTCTCATTATAGTACAATTTGTATTTATGAGAATTTTTAAGACATTTTATTTTACAGTTTGAATGTTTTCATTATTTCTTGTTTTTATTTTTTGTATACTGTACACTCTCAAAGTCCTTGGACAAAATCTTGTTTTTAGTGTATATCGTTTTTAATAGAGCAGTCATAAGAGCAAAGTTGACAATTTTTAGTTTTTCAACATACCATTATGATTCAAAATATTTTACAGGAATAAGCTGTAATTACAGTAAAACTACTGGTGGTAATAATAATAATAATGATAATAATAATAACTTTATTTAATGAGGCAACTCAGTTGGGCAAGCCCAGTCTTCCCTGAGAGCCTCCACAATATTTACAATGATGATGACAGTATGATATAATAATGAAATTGAAAGAAAAGAGCAATAATGAATTTAAAAGAAATGAGCAAATATTATATAACATATTAAAACAGTTACATATGCAAGAAAACAAATAAGAACAAAAAAGACAAAGAACAAAAATAATATTCACGTGATTAAAGTATTCCCACCAGAATAGAACCAAGTTAGGTATAATGCTTTTTTAAAAGAATGGAGGCTATTGGAGTGGTATATTGTTATAGCTTAATAATCATTTATAAATTCTATTCTAGTAATCATTGATAAATTCTATTGAACAATATTTTATTTAAGAAACATCATACAGTTGTCTATTTTAAATTGTTGTATAATAGAACATAGGCTCAAGTTTTGTGTGCCATAATAAAATATTAAGTGCTTTAGTTAGAGTTATTCAATAAGCACATCACAACTATCTATGTTTTATTCTATTACAAAATGTAGAAAAAAAACAGGTTGTTATTTCAATTTTAACATAGAAAAATAAATAGTATAGAGTGAAAAAACACATGCCTATGTTAGAATATTTATAATGTTCAACTGTGTGTGTACAAATTTGCTGAGACAGATTGGTTTAAAGTTGTCTATACTGTGCAAGCAAAACCGATGGATTTGAGATTTATGTGGCAGGTCTAGCTTCATACATTGAAATGTCAAGTCTGGTTTGAAAATGATAAAATTGTGGCCATGATCCAAAGGTTAAACTGCATGTTTGTGCAGAATTTCTTACTTTTAAGTAATAAGGTTCAATTTCCTGTCACAGTAGGTGATAGTTCCTTCTGTAACAATTTTACTTTAAATACATCAGTAAAGTTTACCACATATGTTTGTGGCAAATTGGTGACTCCTTGCCCTTGAGAAAGATTTAGTGAATTTTAAGTGTCAAAATGCATTTCTCTCTAAATTACTGAGCAACGAAATTATAGCTTGCATGATTTTGCTTGGAGAATCATACTGCTTACATTTTACAGTCAATAAACTTGTTTAAGTAACTAGCAGTACGTTTTCTATAGAAAAAAGGAAGTAGCAAGCTGTAGGCAGTAAGATTCTGATTGTTTCCATGTCTAGAACATAATGTCAAAATATCTACAGACCTATTTGCTTGGAGGAAATAAGTTTCACTGGAGGTATCGTTGTATGGTCAATTGTCTATTCTACTCATACACTTTAACTTCTTGTACTGACAGATTTTATCTCTCATTTCCAGACAATTTTGTATTAGTTTCCCTTTTTTATGGCCTATTGTTTGAATGTTTGCCACGTTTTAGAAACCATTTCATTACATAGCTATGAACTTATATCATTTTTGTTGATAAATTTTAAATTAAGATTACTTGGAATTTTATCATTTTGAAAATTTAGAGGCAACAGTTTTTAGATTGCATCTATAAGTTATTTATCATCTTTTATCTAAGTTTTGAAGAGTTTAATGGAAAAGTGTATTAACGTCCGTTTTGGAAAGTATAATGAAAATGTGTTTTACCTCTATTTTGAAGAGAGTTACTGCATGAGAAACTTTGTTTTTTACTAACAAAAGAGCTTAGTAACACAGAACTGATCTTGGAAATTCAATGCATTTTGGAGATTTTTTGATAAAGAATAACGTTAATTGGAAGTGATTAGTTTACTTTAGTATAAATAATTTAATTATGGAATCCTGGACGTAGTTTGATTGGCAGGAGTTGTACACTTTGTTTTATGTACTTACATAATGGTTTGTTGAACTTTGTTCTACTGTTAAATCTTGTGTTAAGAAACTTTGCAAAATAAGGAGTTTTCCCATTGCTCTGGAAAACCGAAATATCTGTTTGGAGTTTGGACCAGTCTGCGAAATTAGTTGATGTCCAGTTGCCTGGGATAACCACTTTTTAGTTTGGGCAAAAATTACTTTGTGGCAACCAAAGATGTACAAATAAGAGATAGTGCTTGCTGCTAATTTCTAAATTGACCTGTTCAGGCAACCACTTTAATATCCTAATTTCATAGACTGGTTAGAATAATTTAAAGAAATAAAATACTCAAAAGATAAAGTTGTTGAAATTAGTTTCTGGCTGCCATCTTCATTTCACTGACTATTAATCAGTAGGGAATATTTCTATCAGGAAGCAGGTGACTCCCTTTCAGTACTTCCTGATTAGGAAGCAAATGCCAAAATATTTCCAGATTGTGAAGTATATTCTACTGATATTGGTGTACTCATGACTGTGTGTTGGGATGGCCTTACCTAAGCTATTTGTAGATTTCTTGTAATTGTGTTATGTGTCTTATTAATAAGGGACTTTAGTCAGTTATTTCCCCTTGTATTATCTTAAAAATAGGTAGGTCTAATTAGTTGGATTACTCGGATTTTATCCTTACTTTTCAATGTTAATTTGCCAAAATTAATCTTAAATAACTTTTTTGTAAATCATTTTATTTGTTTGAAATTCAGTCTAATTATTTTTAAGTTGAAGAACTATCTAAATTCCATCACTTCTGTTAATATCTTCATTAACAAGAAATATATTAGATGAAATATTTTGTTACCCTTACATGGGAATTCAATGATAAAATCCGAGGATTCCAACTGTAAGGACCTACTTACCAATTGGATTGTATCAGATTTTATCAGGGAAAGATAACTGACTAAAGTACCTAATTAACTAAGTTAGTTTAGCATTTATTTCTGATGTAATTAAATAATCTGTATGATTACCTCGTAAATTATTGATTAATTACAATAATGCGTTAATTATCATGTTTTTATTTTACATTAGAGCGTATGTTACCATTTATGGCCGTATAATGATGTTGACTAATATAAACTGTTCTAAATTAATGATTAACAAGGCATTTAATTATGTTTATTATTCCATGTTGTTCAATTCTGTTCTGATTTAACTAAGTTATGAATAAGAAAGGAGTTTCCAGAGCATTGTGAAAATCTGAATAGTCACTTAAAGGTGAAGAGTAAAGGAGTTGCCTGAGTTAGGGTTACTTTTTAAGCTGAAAACTCCAGACAAATTTTTATACTAGCATTAATCTAAGATTATTTTACCTATGATTATCTTGTTACCTTACGACTGTATTTCTAATGTATATATACATGTAATCAACATTGATTGGTACATAAGCTGGTATTTTTGTGATTTGTGGTCATCCTTCTTGTTATATTGTCAGCTGCAACTCAGGCTGCAAATAGTCAGCTGATTGTTTTTAATTTATGTTCAGTTTTTTTTAAATATTCTTCTCCTTAACTTCTCCTTCTCCTTAACTTCTTAACTCCTTAACTTAAACTCAAAATCTTCATTTTTGACCTTGGTGTATTATTATTTCTGACTTTTCTGAGGTTTGTTGGTTTGATTTTGGTTTAATTTTAGCCCTGACCATCACAAAGCTAATATATTATGCCTTGCTGACTTTTGACTTCGACTACTATTTGAATAACTCAAACTTACAGGTCTGGACTAAATTACCAAGAGTTGTTTTGTTTCAATTGATTTTGCTGTTGACTATAGTGAATGCCTAGTCTTATTGGCCCTCTGGATTTTCTTGTTTATGAAGTTTAACTTGGAAGTCATACCCACCATTTTGTAATATCAAATTTATTATATATGTAAATTAGCTGTAAATAATTGTATAATATATTGTAATTTAGAAGTGTATATTTCAAGATTTGTAAGATTGTTTGCAGTTTTTACATGACTAACATATTTAGTATACATTTAGTATTTTTTATTTATTTTGTTTGGTTTAACGCCGTAGCAACACATTGTATAGGTTATATAACACAGCCTAGCTCTCCTAACCTAGCTTTCCTGGACCCTTGTCTATAACCAGTACTTACCTACTCTTCCACAAGGTTGGAAACTGCTCCATATACTTTATTAATGGAGGAAAAAATTGACATTATTGTCATTTTTTTATGGAAGGATTATACATTTGTGTATATTTATACATTCAGAATGTTAGAAACAAAAATAAAGTACCTGTTCATTAATAGGTTGTTGTAAGTATATAGATGTATAAGTATGTACGGTGATACTTTGTCCTTAAATGAACCGTGCTCTCTGAAAGATCTTGGACAATGAAATTTCAATTTAAACTGATCATGGATAGCACAATTAATTTACCTGTAATCAAAAGTGTAATGTCATATACTTGTAGTTTGAATCACATAGTTAATACACTATGTAATGTTGATTTTAGAATCTGCTCAGATTTACTGACACTTTGTTCTTGATGGGTAAATTTAAGTCAGTTTATCCCATATGCTTGATTTTGTGCAAGTCCTGGAACTTTTGGATGACATTGTGTAATTCCCCAGCAAGGCCTTACACACCTTCATGAAGCAAGCAATAATTATACTTTCACAGTCATTTTGTTCAAGACAATATTACAATACTATAATCAGTCTGATTATAGTATTGTAATATTGTCTTGAACAAAATGAGTGTGAAAGTATAATTATTGCTTGCTTCATGAAGGTGTGTAAGGCCCTGCTGGGGAATTACACAATTGCACCAACAGCCTCAATTGATTGACCCCTTTTCCTATCAAATAGGATTTGAATAAACTAATGAGCGAGCCTTAGGATAAATTTGAGTATTAACAAGTTGAACAGTGATCATCATACAACGTACTATTAATGCATAATATAGCAATGCAGTTACGGTATATAAATGCTGCATATGCCACATCAGGAAATACATTGTATTTATCAAATATTCAAAAGCTGAATGTAAAAACTTGCATTGTTTATTGTTATATTTGAAGAAAAGCTTTTAAGGTTTAGAAATGATCAATTTGTTAGATATTTGAATTTTATATGTTTTGTCTCTAGTATCGAGCCTCTTAGGAATTGTTTTCCTCAATATTCATTCATAGTTCATTGATTGACTTAGTTTGTTGTCCAATATTCACACCACTTTGGGAAATATTTTGTTGTTTTCAATGATCACCTTCTCAGTGAAATGTGCGTGTTACTTGATGTGACATTTAAGCATGCTGTTAATGGCCAGGAAAAGTCATTTTAGATCAGCGTTAACTTTTTTTCTCAGAATAGTTTATGAGTATGTACTGGAAAATCTATGATTTTTTAAGGAAAATTGTTATTTTACATAATTGTTTAGAAAGAACATTGATTTTTGCCCAATACAACCTGATTGTTTTTAATTACAGAAAAGTTAGTCTGAGAAAAAAACTATTTTAGTCTATATTTGAATGGTTTTGTCTCATTTTCTAGTGAAAATGTTTGTATTCTCACTAACTAACTTGGTTTAGTTCCATTTATACTTCTCTCAATAAAAGCATCAGTACCAGCTTTTAGCTATTACTAGAGTCTATCTCTTTTATTGCACTAAACTATTTTAAACTAGGTTTTAAGTGCATTGTTTTAAGGTCTAACTGATTTTTGTTCTGGAATATTCACACTTTTGTAGCATAATGACTATTTGTTGGCCCACATGTTCAGCTAACAAATGTTTGCAGTGTCATTTCTAGTCCAGACTCTGATCTCAATTAGGAAAAAGTTTGTATTGCTTAGTTAGAGGGTAAGTTAAGGCACTGGTGAGAGAATCTCAGTAGGTTAGAAAACAGCCTGAGAAAATGATTCTGAAAAAAGTTATTGAAGTATTAATTTTACTAAGTTTTATATATTGCTTAATTGTAAAACCCTTTTTTTGTAACATGCAGAAATTTGCTGAAGTCCAGTGGCTACTTTGGAGTCTAAGAATGAGTTTCCAACTGTTGACTTGCCATTATACTTAACTCCTTTTGAGTCCACCACTGTGGCTAGCCTGGGACTTGATTCCCTGCTGTTGACTTGCCATTACCCAACTTAAGTTGTGTTCAATAGATGCTAACTCTTCAGAGATTCTTGTCTTTCATGTTATGAGGAAGGCTTTAACCTGCTATAACTAATAGGGCTGTCATGAAGCGTATCACGATATATTGCAATACACTAACACCGTATCCTGATACGTACCATGATATATTGTGTTTTTTTTAATTCCTTATGCCTTCGCTGTATTTAACAGAAAATATGCAAATCTTACAAACTGCTACTTATAGAATTTAGGCTCTTAAAGTCTATACGGTCATTCAGGACTGTGAAGTATGTTTTGCATATAAAAAGATGCTCAGATCGAGAGAATTATCCCCTTAGCTGCAGAACATCTTAGCAATCAAGCTCCTGAACACAATGCTTGTTTCACAAATTCCTGTCAAGAATTATTTGATTCAAGAACATGTTTTTCACAATCATGTTCCATACAACCAATCGAAGGCGCCCCAATCGGTTGAATTCTTATAACTTAAGCTTAGATTTGATGAACAATGGAAAAACTGGTGCTTTGCTACTTTTATTTCGCGAAGGGAAGAATTTTCCAGTGAAATAGAAAATATAGCCAAATACTGGTACTTTAAATTCGTACCAAAGTACGTATTGGTACGTATTGCCGCAGCTGGGTATATACCGGTATAGTGACAGCCCTAATAACTAAGAATGCATCAGTAGCCAAAGTAAACATTCCATAGATCATAGAGAAGGGGTATCAGCTTTGAAATATGAAGCTTTCCTATCTGAATACATGGACATGTCATTTATCATTATGTGTACATTATATCTATATGCATGGAATATTCTGTATTTTATGATTTCTCGAACCTTCCTGTACATGTAAGCTATCTCTAGATCAGATGAGATAAGAGTATGGTGTTATATTCTAAGAAATCCTTTGTTATTTCTCCTTTTATCTCAACATGGTTTGTCAGGTTTCATTATTTCTCCTATCTTATTTTATTATTCTGTTAGAAACATGCAATGTTTAGTCCCAGGATGAGTATCTACTGTTGGATATAACTGTCGGATATTCTTTTGTTTATAATGAAAAACATGAAGGGCTTTGACCAATCAGTGGATGAGTATCGTTCTTTCTTTGTTATACATATCCCTTATAAGTTTTTTGAGAAACATTAGTTTGAAAAAAACTATTCATGCTCATGTATACCACCACTTATTTTAATTTAATGTGAGCATGTAAAAAAGTTTGAATCCTAATTATGTTGATATAATACTTTATGCTGATTTTGGAATTTACTCATATAACTTCTCGTTTCTTATTTTAAATATTAATTTTGTTAATTCTTATAATTTTGTCCAAGAACATTGGTTGGTTTGTTGAGTTAGATCATGCACATCAAACTTAGTAAAATATTAATCATTCAGATGAATACCTAAATGAAATGAATCTACAAGTAAAACATGTCCTCATTATATTGTCACTAAATATTTAATGTGGTGCAGAGTATGCAGTTGGTTGGAGCAATATTGCTTAATAAAATTATCTTTGATGGTTTTTGCTTGTAATGGAATTTTAGTGTCTATACAAACTAATGATGTGTCTCTTTTGGTAGCTGATAATAAATAAAAGACTGAAATCTCAGTGTCATATATCACTGTAATATAATGGCTAATATGATATATGACAAATATAGTTTCCATACATCATGTAGTAATGGTACCTCACATGTCTACTTCTACATTTTTTTAATTAACTTTGGTGCCCTAGGTCGCACAATTGATGTTTTAATGCTATTCAGTATAGGATTGCTGGTACTCCCTTACAATGATGAAATATAATATGTATACTGATTTATGAGACGCAATGACTTTTAATAGTGCTACTTTAGCAATGAGCCTAATTAATTAACGAAATCCTTTTTGTCTCCATTTTGAAGTGTGACTAAGCAGATCTATCTTTCAACTTTGTATAATGAATTAAAAATAGTCAATTAAAAACTAGAATCTCAATGATGATTCATAAATATGCACAAATTCAGACTCTTGCTCAATGATTATACCCCCCCCCCTAAAAGAAAACCTAGTTATAGGGGCTATTCATCAAATCAGATCTAGGTCTAGTTTTTATTTGGATTGCAATCATGTTTGTAAGGCAGAAAATCTACTCACAATGTTCATAGTAAGGAATCATCTGCTAATGGCACTGCAAATTGAATTGAATCCAGATTACTGAGTTCCAAGTCAAGATGACTGTTTCAACTACTACATGCCTCTCAGCTTTAGTCACTAAGTTGATAACATTGTAAATACAGTGAAGTTCCACAATTAGGATCATCTAAATCAATACTCAAATGCCTTTCATGAAATTGTTAAATAGTATTTTGTATATTGACTTGAAAGTACATAGTGCTCTTTAAAAGTGTATTGTTGATTTGGAAATACTCTGTCACCCGTTCTGCTGTAATGTTGTCAAGTTAGAAAACTAACTGATGTAACCAGTTGGGACATTTCCTGGTTAATTACATAAAAGACAAAAAGATAATTAAGTCTGCTGATTGCTTTTTTTTTGATGTGACAAATTCTTGAAAAACTAAGCTTATACTAGGAACAATAAAAATGTAAGGTGAACTTTGTCAGTCTTAGAATTGCTTTTGTGCAAAATCTGTGTATGGTGCAATTTCTTTGTGAAGCAGAGATTATTTTGTGTTTTTATTGAATGTTGCTTTTTTGTGTAACATTTCTGTACTCATAGCAATGAGGATATTATCCTGAAAAAATTGTTCAAAATGTTGCATTATTTAAAACCTTGTGTAATTTAAGAGAACATTTTTGTCGTTAAACTATCATTGTAACTCAGCTATGAACATAGGAAGAAAGATGTTTTCCTGCATTGAATTCAATTTTTGCCTGCTGAACTTTTCTTGTTAATGCGTCAGTCATTTGTAATACCCATCTGTGGGGCAGTGCTGGGATAGTGGGGGAAAAGACCCATCTTCTCTGCACTGCTGGGAACTAAAGCTGTGGTATTATAGCCAGAAACATGTACTACCAGTGATTTTACAGTAGTTGGAACTGTGGGTTTCAAGTTTTCACCTACAATGTAGTATTGCCAGGAGTTAAAAGAGTTACATGATAGGGTTTGATATGAATAAGACTTTTGTAAATATTGGAAGTGTTCAGTCTTTAAAATAGGCGTTTGTAGGCAGAGGTAGTAATAACTGGGGAATTTATAACCATCCAAATTTCTCACAGAGTGGGATTTAACCAAGGTTTTGCTGGGCTCTAAGCCAATGTTCCTGCTTTCCCCTCAATGTTATGGTTAAGAAAATAATGAGCAGAGCTTTGTGTAAATGCATCTCAATATTAAAATTGTTTACTGTATGTGTTAGTAATCTATGCTTCACCCCCCCCCCCCCAAAAAAAAGTCAGAAATGAAATTTAACCCACAACGTTTTTTGCCCTAGTTTATATAATCCACTTAATTGAAATGTCAAATTAACATATGTCTTTACTCAGCTTAGCCTTACCATACTAGAATATTGTGTAAATTATCATTGATCTTGCTGAAGGCTGTAGTTAAAGTTTTCAAATTTATGCCTCTCCTTGACTTAATTATCTTGATTAATTTGCTGGCAGGTAATTGATATCCTATTTTATTGTAGGTATTAAATTCAATTAAAAACTGATTAAAGATCTATCTTGATGATGGTTAAATTGTCTTCCTGTACTCCTCAGAGCTGTGTACTACAGTCAAGTTCTGCTGTTAAGGTTCAAGTAAAGTCTTTGTTTGCATTAAAAATAGTAAAATAAAAAATGCCCTAACTCCTTCATACTTCCATCAAGAGCAGTGTTTTATACATCAAAATGATCCTTAAGAGACATACAATGTGATGCTGGTAATAAATTCAGTTGAAAACATTAACAGAAAAATGAATTTGCAAAATTGATGCAGTAAAAGTGAAAATACTAAAAGTCATAAAGAAATTTTTACAAACTAGTTCAACATTAAATCATTTATATTCATATTCCAATGCAAGTACTCCATTACTTATAACCTAAATAAATGTTAAAACAAAACTTAGGCAGATGAAAATCATTTTGACAGATACAAGTGTAATGGGTTTTCACGACACTGTTTCTTTAATACTGTCACTTTAGTTTTTCAATTGCCTTAATAGTTTTGTCTTAACATTTATTGAGGTTATAAATATTGCAGTACATATTCCAATGAAGGTACTGCAATATTTATTACCTCAATACTAAATTAAATTTAGTATTTTTATTTATGCAACATCCATTCTACAAATACATTTTTTGCTAAATATTTTTGTCGTAATTGATGACCAGCATCACTTTGTATGTTTTAAAAGAAACATTTTGATGTATAAAACAGTACTGTTGGTGGAAATATGACTGAACTAGAACTATTTCTTTTTTACTATAATTTTGCAAACCAAGGCTTTACATGAACCTTAAGACCACTTTGGGGGTTTTTTGCAAAATTTTGCAGTTTTTTGACAATTTTTAGTCCTAAATGCTTGCAGACGAAAATATTCTCAGTATAAAGACCCTTAGCTGCTGTTTCTAAGGACTATCAATTTCGATGGCCTTAATAGTGAAATTTAGTTGTACCTATAATACCTATCTTTATTGTGGTATAGTTTGTACAAATTGATCTGAAAATGGTTTATACATTATACGCTTTGCACCTCAGGTAAAAACCTGTGAATTTTTATTCCCGACAAAATCTTTTGGGAAGAGTGTCATGCAATATTTAAAATTGCTAGAGAAAGTTGTTTGTATTTTCAAAATTGCTCTGGACCTGAATCTGACAGATTTGTGACGGGTTGATGGAAAAGATAATTGGTGCAGTAAGTGCTTCTCATTGTGCAACTGTTTTTGTTCAAGTCATACAAATTTGCTAAGAAAGTACCTCATGTCTCTTTTCTTCCATTAAGATTGCATGTGTACTTGAATGCCAAAGTAAATTAATGTTCTTGCTCAATCTATAGTGGTTTTGTGTTGATAGTTAACTAAAACTGTTAGCAGTGCATATAGCACAAATTGCTGATTTTTTCTAAACATCCAATTTTGATGATGCAAAGAACTGACACAATGGAAGGAAAGACTGTTTTTACACCATGTCTACACAGTGAATGATACGAAAATTTCTCAGAGTTTTGAGAACTCTTGATCGATTTTGTTTTGTCGTGGAAGTTTAAAGTGATATCTGTATGAATTATATCATTGTTGCATGTTTGTATTATATCGGTGAGGCTTTCACTAGAGTGGTAAATAATGAGACAATGCTGTGAGTTATCTTTGCGTTGTCCTAACACTATTTTAGTCTTAGAATTGTCCTTACTGTAGAAATAACTAAATATTGGTTTTGGTCTTATGTTTTAAGTCTCTATGATTAAAGTAGTTAAAGTTTGGTACATGAAATTAGACTGATAACAAGTTGGGGATCATTTTATTCGTTGTTTTATTAGATATGCATCATTTTTAGCTCGAAATTTCGAAGAAAATGAGAGCTATTGCTATCACTTTTGCGTTGGCGTTGGTATTTGCGTTGGCGTTGGTTTTCAGGTTAAAGTTTTTTGAAACTCTTATATCTTCAACACTATCAAAGTTATTTTTTTTAAAAGTTGGTATACTTATTTAGTGGGACTATATTAACCATACTGTGAAAGGGGATAACTCTGCATAAATTATTTTTTGAGTTATTGCCCTTTTATACTTAAAAATTGCAAAATAATGAGGTTAAAGTGTTTGCTATGTAGAATATCTTCAATACTGATCAAGGTATTTGGGAAAGAGGAAGACTTGAGATTTGCTGGTCTAGCTGAGATGTCAAAGGATTGAACAGTATTAGTATCAAGGTGAGTTTAGAAGTGGGCTGAGGAATAGATGATATTTCAAATTGACTGGTGCAGCAAAAGGGGTCAGAAATGAAGATTTATCAATATTGTGGAGTCCAGAAGAAGGACTGAAGATTGAAGATGTTTGAGATTGACTGGTCCAGCAGAAAGGGCTGAAAGATTAGGGAATATCAAATTGAAGAGGACATGTAGGGATGGAGGATTACCAATATTGGCGAGTCTTGGAGTTAAGAGCTTAGAGAATGGATTCTATGAAGAAATTGGTTACTGTATAGTTATAGTTGATGTATTGATGTCATAAGAAGAAGGTTACTGATAGTTTTCATCTATTATCACTTAGACTAATGGACTTCTTGTCTGAATTTGTGTCTATATTAGCTCTGAGGTATCCTGGTAAAGTACACAAACAAATATTGGTGACAGCTGGTATTGTCTCTTACAATAAATGTCATATTAGTCTCGAGTCTCAGAAATTCAGAATTCTTGTTTTTTTTCTTCCCATAGTCTTTGTTTTATGTGTAGATTTTGCAGTGTTAGGGGAGTAGTTTAGGTAGGAGGCTGTTTTTACTGACCAAGCAAGGTGAAGATAAGTTGGTCATCTTTAGAAACTATCGGTTTGGACTGATTTGGTGTTAAAGGATTTAAATGATGCACCTTGTTAAATTTGTTATCATTCATATGGTCATAAAAGTACAGGTAGTTTATCTTACAATCTACAAAATTAGGATATGAAAATGATTGCCTGAACATGTAATTTTAGCAGCTAGCACTATATCTTGTTTGTAGAAATTTGGATGCCCAAAAGAAATTTTTGGTTTCCTGAACTTGAAATTGGTTGTTCCTGGCAACTGGACACCCACTAATTTTGTAGACTGTACTCACTGCTCCTGTGAGAGACTTAGGACACATAAATGTAGCCTTTCTTGAGAAATGGTGAATATGATGACTGTACAATGTGTTGCTATGGAGTTTAACCCAACAATAAGATATAATAATAAACTAAATTATTTATTCTGGTATTGTGGAATTTCCATGGACTGCATTGTACATTTGTATTAAATTTATGTGAATTATATATTATTTATAAATATCTTTATACTTGTCTACAGAAGTATTATAAATGGCTGGAAGTCAAGATAGAAAAAATATGTTTCTAATGATTTTCTGCCTGTATATTGGTTTAGTGTTGTGGCATGCTAGCTTGTATTTTAGTTTTGTGATATAAATGTTTAACCATTTACAATGTGATATTCTCCAGACATGTATGTGGTATAGTACATTTATTTTATATACAGTCAAACAAGGTTGTAAAGAACAAATCTGAGCCTCTCTTCAAATGTGTGTCTTTAATGTGTCTTAACATGTACTTAAACAGTTCTTGAACACTTTAAGAGCATTGTCAAGGAAAGGTACAGTTCTTGAACATTGTTATTGTATGGTGCAAGCATTTTTCTTGAACAGCTCTTAAACCCGGGTCGATAGCGCAGTTGGTAGCGTGCCGGGATTTGGAATCTCATGCCCGAGGGGGTGCGGGTTGGAATCCCACCCAGGGAGGTTATACCCTTTCATGAAAATTTGACAATAATGTTGATTTTCCTCCATTGATTAGATAATATGGAGAAGTTTTCGGCCTTGTGGAAGGGTAGGTGAGTACTGGTTATAGACAATGGTCCAGGATATGAGCTAGGTTGGGTGTGCTGGACTCCGTAAAATCACCTTAATTGTGTTGATACGGCGTTAACTCTAATAAATGAATAAATTAAACAGCTCTTAAAATTTTCACTGGGTAATGCATTGGTGAATATTTTCAGGATTATAGTTGTGAAGTTCAGGATTTTGTGATCGATACAGGTTTCTTCTATAATATATTAAAGCTGCTGAAGTTCTTGTGGGATTTACATAATACCTACTTGAGGCTAAGCAGAAAAGTGTATGCTATTTGCTGTGCATCACATCTCCAACACCAGCTATATACTTTTTGCAAACACCCAGAAAGTTTTTTCTTGTTCAAAAAAAGGATGACAACTTGTCACTGTTTCACTCTGAAAAAGAAAAGTTTTCTAGGGCGTTAGCCAAAAGCATAAAAAAACTGGCGTTGAAGATGTAATGGGCAGCAAATATGATATACTTTTCTGCTTAGTCTGGAATAGGTATTACTGAAATCTGACTAGAATTAAAAGACTTGCAGCTCTTTAAAACTTTGATTTGAGGCTGAATTTTCACTGTTTTCTTCTTCAAACCGTAGCATTTTTGATGTCATATATACATGGTATAGCCACCTCATGTTCTTGACACAAGTTACTTGACATTCAAGTGACCAAATGATCAGTGTTTTCAGTATTGTTGTATTTTTAACAAACAAATGTCTGTAGGCGTCTGATATGTTATGTAATAATATAAACAAGTACAGTTCTTGCCTTGGTACTATTTATTTATATCAATATTTAAAACAATAATAATTGATTGTTCATTCATTTGTTGATAACCAATGTTGAAAATCATGTTAGTTAAACTTGTATGTGTCACCAGGTACTTCGCAAGTAATAATTACTATGTCACATCCCTAAGTTGACAATCTATTAGTTTCTATATTAAAACAATGCAACTTAACTCAATGACCAGTGACTCTATGACATTTAATCTTAAAGAATCCATTTTCTTGGATCACTGGTTTATAAGGCACCAGGTGGTATTGATAAACAGATAATACTTTTGTCATTGGCCGTGCTATTTTAGTTGACATATTCTTCATTTTGTGTTGATTATTGATAACATGCGAATAATGCAACCTTTAAGATAAACAATGAATAACAATGATAAAATTATCAGAGATCATGATATAAAATAAAATATGAATGAAGACTGTGTATATACTGATGATATGATTACATTAGCATGGTTTACGGAAGAGGCGTGTTACGCTACTAGCCGTGACGGGATCATTAAACATGTCATGGTTTGCAATTTTTATGTTTATATATAGTGGTACAAAGCTTAGGTTAAGGACATTAAATGATTTATGATGGCAAAAAAGGTATAAATAACTTAGTGGATTTTTTTATTTCATTTTTTTTCTTTTTTTTCTTTTTTTTATGGTAGCAGTTATAACGATTTAACAATACTTTGTATTAAATTACGTTAGTTTGTATTGAATAACCAATGAAAACAATGATCGCAAGTTTGGATATTTTAAACTTAGTGTTAGTATTAGTAGCTGAAGTTTAAGTACCCACAGCTAGTCAAACTAGGACTATAGTGGGACGATTATACATTTATAGGATCAATTAGATGTAAACTGTGAACTGTATAAAAACGGGTAATCATTGGCAGTGATTAAGTTATACAGTTACAGTTGTAGATCATGCTGTTAACCATTGTATCGTGTATAAATTGCACTACTTTTTATGAAATTCTATAATATAAAGGAATATTTATGAATGCAATGCTGGAGAAGTACATGTAGTTGAATACAAAACAAGGAGTTATATTTTGTGCGTTCATTTATTAATTAACAAAAAGTAGTAATTTGAAATTATTGATTCATAGGAATATTATGTCTCATTATTGAAATGAGGCAAGAAGTTTTGTTAGATGTAATACAATATTGAAAGTGATGGATTATTATATTGAAGCTTTGTTCAGGGAGCTACAGGAGAACAAGAGCCACTGAGAGAACAAGAGAACAAGAGAAACGGTGGAAATGACTAGATGAATGTCTGTTTTAGTGAATGAGGAATAATTCTCGAGAGGTATCCATCATGTTTATTCAAAATGGTTTTTGAGAAATTGAAGAATATTTTATTGTATGCAAAGAATGCATTCATTTTCTGCTGATCATTTTTGATACAAATTTGTACAATGTAGCTAATACTGGTGGATGGGTAGTTTTTTATAATGATTTAAAACTCATAGAATAATATTTGTTTTGGAAATTTCTGGTTTCTTGAATTTTGTTTTTTTTTGTGTGTGTTTAAACGCAATTGTAATATGTAGTGGGGTTTTATATGTTATGTTTGAAACTTGCGTCTTTTGTCTTGTTTTTCTGATTAAATTGTTGTGATTTTATTGATATGGAGTTTATTATATTGATTTTCAAGGTGTACGTTAGATATAACAAAGGCTTAAAACCTGTGGGACATCTGTGACTTAAAAGCAACTGATTGTATGACTGTATGATGTTGTAGGACTGGGTGTTCCAACTTGTACAATATAATAATTTTACAATGCAAAGTTTAAAACTAAAAGTGCTTACTGAAAAATTTGGTAATCTATACAATTAAGCATTACCATTAGAACAAGGCACAACAGGTTGCCCTGAGTTACACAACCAGCTGTTGTTAACTAGCAGTAACAAGTTGCTGGAACCCAGATATAGGTTGTTAGGGGCAATAAGATGACCTTTAATGTTAAGACCTGTAGTAATAGAGTGACAGGAAAAAAATGAAATACCATTATCAATATATTGAGCATTGAATTATGGGGTAGACATGCATTTACTCAGTGTGCAATCATGTATGTAGGAGTTTGAAATCTTGGGTAGTTTATTGTCTGTTAGCCTGAGATTTGACTAGACACCCCTATATATAATTATCTTAGTCTGAAAGGTACGATAAAAGGAAGGAAGTCCTGGGTTGTTTATTTACTGTGATGTATACAAAGGATCTATGTTTGTTTTAGCTCTAAACTGTTTATAACTCCATATGAAATATTAACAATTGATAAAATGTTGATAAAATGAGATTGTAAAACGTGCCTTATAACTTTAAACACCCTAATATTAAGTAGAAACTTGGATATGTATTTACTTAAGGTGGGGGACCGATAGGTCATTTTATTTGTAAATACTTTACGTTTGTTATTGTTGCTTCTTTAACCATAGTTTAACCATACAAGTCCCTGTGTACTTAACAAATTGGATTTCTTTGAATATATGAGATTTAATATTTATTATCCAAGGTTTTATGAAGAAAGTTCTGTGAAGGTGGTCTGTTAGTTAGCTCACTGGATTTCAAATTTGTTGATTTGTGGTCAATTTCTTCATAGAAACTAGGGAGAAGTCGATAGCTGACTAAACTGAAGGTTTTGCCTGTTTCTGATACAAAAAGAGTAAATGAAAGCTTAGTCGGCTGGCTTGAAAACATTAAATGCAATGACTGATAGAGTAATATAGCATTATAACATGGTACATATTTGTGAGCCCAGTGTTGGCTGAACATGTACTTGCTGGCTTGCTGCTAAACAGCCTTGCTCTTTAATAAGCAACTTAACAGTAAGTTTCAACTTCAAAATCCCTCTTTTTGTCTAATTTCGCTTGCTGTTAAACAACCTTGCTCCTATAAGCAAATTAACAGTAAATACATTGTATCAACTTTGAAATCCCTCTTTTTGCAGACCTTTTTTTCCTTATATAACATGGGCTGTTTACAGGTGCCTTCCTTCTTAAAATTTCTTTTCCCAAAAGTTGTAGTTTACCTTGGATTTTTTGTTCCCCTATCTATGAAATTGCGATAAAATTTCCCCAAAAAAGCCAACTACTGAAAAAAGCCCTGTTTTGTCTAATCTCTCTGCAGTTGCACTCAGGTGGTTTCCCCAGTGTTTACGTTTGTGCAAAACAATCTTTATTTTGTATCCTTAACATTAATGATTTTACATGCATAACAGCAATACAGCTGGTGAAGGCTTGCATGACACAAACAACTTAGAAAATTTTAACAAAAAAGTTAATGTGAAAACCATATAATCACCCTGCAGTCCATATAATGTTTGACTTAAAAACTGTTCTAAATTTGCTTTAAAGTCTATAATTACTTGCAATGTTTCATTTTGTCAGTTGTAACTTTATATGGCAGTAAAATAAGAGAGCAATTAATTATGTATTATTGTACGTAATGAGTTTTCGTATTTCTTTTAAACAAAGAAATGATTATTTTATAACTTTTAACTGAAAACTATGTAATTTAAATGCTATTAAAGTTAATGGTTAACGTGTGCTCAATGTAATTATTATTTAATTAAATGAAAAATTTGTAATTTGTAAATAATTTAAAACTTGATAATTACATATTCATATATTTATACATTGTCTAGTAGATCTCACATTTCGTCTAATTTTGTAACTTTTAATGTTTCATTAGACTGTAAACATTGGTATTGAAGGACAGGCTTTAGGGATTGAGAGGTCCTCGGTAGAGCTCTGTATCGATCAGAATGATTTTTTATGATATTTGTATCGATGATCGATATTCGATATATCATATGATATTTTAATGATAAATTTTATTAAACAGCAGAACAGTGTTGTTTCATCCATTTATTTTATTTGTAACAGAACCATGCTACTAAATGCACTGTCATGATAATACTTTAAAATGTAAAGCGATTGATGTTTACATTTTTTCAAGAAATATCATTGCATTCAGTGAGTCTGGGTCTAGATTAGGCAAATGGGGAAACATACTATTTCAGAACTTTAACTATTTACATGACATATTGCTTCTGTACAATCAAGTTCTTCTTACATTGCGTTTTCCCCCATTAATCTGAGTGACTACTCAACTGGTTCCCAGAAATGTTCTGTACTCTAAATACTGATTGTTGGATCCCTAACTTAATTTAAAATGAATGTTCTTATTAAGGACATAATAACCGCAACAGTTACTTCCATTTGATTGATAAAAAGAACAAAACATGACATAACCAGCGTAATACATTTGTGTAACAGAATGTAATATTATGAGATTGTTCATCTGCAGATTAGTTCATACCCAACTGGAAGCAGTAGACTGCTGAAATATCAGCTGATTTGCAAGCCATGGATTTTATTTGTACGTCAGTTTATTTGGCCGTTAGTGATCGATATTTTGTTTGAACGGAAAGGTTTGATCTGATATATCTATCGAACCTACGATGCCGGTATTCCATATGTATCGTATGCTGGTGTAGAGCCCTAGTCCTCAGTTTAAATCTCACAGGGGGATATAATGGCACTGCTAATTTCCTTGCTACTGTAAACAACGAAATAAAAATGTTGAAAAGTTGTATACATTTAGAACTTTTACATAAGTGACGGCTTGCAGAGTCTTAGCATATATGAGAGCGCCTAATAAGTCTGTGAAATTATTCAAACTTTAATAGTTGAGAAAAAACAGACTGTACAATGCTTATGATAATATTGAGATGTTACAGTGATTATAAAGTTCTATTACATTTGACACATTCTTACTATCTTCAGTTATAGTCTAACAATACTTTATTTGATATTAAATTACCCATAATTCTGTGTTGATATTACAATAGTAGAAATACTTAAGGATCACTTGACAAATATGATAACAACCTTGATGGTATTGTTAGCATTGACAGCTGAGTGCTCTAGTAAGACATTTAATATTACTAGATTTATTTGTTATCTATTGTATAAGTTATATTAATACATATGTTGATATGTTATATATAGAACTCTTGATAGTATATTTGTAGTATGGTTATATAATGAATGGAGATTTATAAAAATCTTTCAAGTGTTTGTTTTTGATATTTTACCTATTCAACTTTCAAATATGGTTCCCACAGATTTTTATTCATTATAGTACTTTGATAGTATTAATCCGTTTTTTTCTCAACTGTCAAAGGTTGAATAATTTCATGGTAACTGAATGTGCCTTGTATTTTTTACCTATTTATCTTATCCATAATGTTCCCACAGATCATTATTCGACTTTGGTAGTACTTGGTCAAAGCGTTGTTACTACTTAATGATCAATGTAAAAATTGTTCAGGTCAGTTGCTGGGAAGTTAAATTGGATTGGCTCTTGTGGTCTCACTTTTTGGACCAGTCAGGATATTTTAAAGGGTAGCTTTTTAGAGTTATGGGAACAGATTGTTTCATTCAAAGCCAATTTTAGGATAAAATGCTTAATTTTAATGAAATATTGGAAGGGAAGAATTTTCCAAAGAAATGAAAATAGAATGTTGCTGATTACCAGTATGTTAAATTAGTATCGCGTAATGTTTAGATTATTATTGTAATATACCAGTATACTAGTATATTGTGACAGCCCAAATCTTGAGTATAATCACCTCATAGCTTGAAGTGTTCTTTGCATTGTTTCTTACAAGAAAATTATCAATGTGTAAAACCCTAGCTATAACATTTGGGTTTTTGGGGGATAAATTTATTCAAGTGTTAGATTGCCTGGTCTGAAAATATGATATGAATAGTTTAATCATATTGTATGAAGATATTATATTAAATATGCCTTCTTATATTTGTATAAATCTCTCGAGTATTCAAGATTTTTTGTCAGTAAAATCTCCAGGTTTTGATAATGAAAGTCTTAACTGCTCACTTCACTTTGAATAGCAAGAAAAAGTAAAATGAAAACAAAACATATTTTCAAAAGGTCCCAGCTGTGCAAACAGCATTTTCACAAAATCTTGGAAGTATAACTTTTATTTTGCCCATTTATACAATAAAATGAAGGCTTATATCATGTAGGAGTTATACTTCATTGTTTTTTTGCCACCATTTTTTGCCTTTCACCTGTCGTTGAAATTGCTCTTATACTGTTCATGCTTGAGTTATACAACTTGATAATAATGATATAAGAAAGAGCAAAAAAATCCAAGAGTGATTTTCATCACGTCTGCTTGAGAAATTATTTTTTGGATTTTTTGCACAATATGATACAATGTTACCTAAACTTGTGGCAGAACGTAACATTTTACATCTACTGTATACTTAATATCTGTTTATTATATTTTCAGGGTCGTTGAAGCAAACAGCTGCAGACGTACAATCTCATAATGTTTATAAAATGAAGTCTTTACGATAATGGATCAGAATAAGTTGTCACTTCTTCATTCACTGAAATCTGTTTGGTTCCCATCACGATCTAAGATGGGATGGCCACGCAGGAACCAGTTGTGTGTTTGGATTATTGTGACCTCATTTCTGTTATTTCTATGTGTGACCTTGACCTTTAATGGTCATGTATGGAAAATGCTTGATGTTAGCATGCGTCTAGATGAATATGATGATGCCTCTGAAGGATACGGACTAAGAAAGCTTCTGGAGGACCCAGAGGCTAGAATTGAGAGACTGAGACTTGGTGGCTTAGAAAAGAGACTACCACAGTGTATTATCATTGGTGTAAGGAAGTGTGGAACTCGTGCATTGCTAGAATTTCTTGATCTCCATCCAAATATTAAAATCGCTGACATGGAAATGCATTATTTTAACAAAGATGAGAATTATGAGAATGGCTATGAATGGTACAGAAAATATATGCCATTTTCCCAAACGTCTGACATCACAATAGAAAAAACACCAAGATATTTTATTTCAGAAAGTGCACCAGAAAGAATTTTCAAATTCAACAGCTCTATAAAATTAATTGTGATTTTCAGACATCCAACTACACGGGTGATATCGGATTATACACAAGTGTATGAGAATAAACTAGAACGAAATAAAACCTTTGAACGATTTGAAGACATTGTGATTAACAAACGGACAGGTCGAGTGAACACTGGTTACAAAGCTGTGAGAATAAGCATGTACTATTACCATTTGACTCAATGGCTTCTATATTTTAGAAGACATCAAATCCATGTAGTGAACGGTGATAATCTAATAGTGAATCCACTCGAGGAGATTAAACGAGTCGAAACATTTCTAGGCTTGGAACATTTAGTCACAGACAAAAACGTTTATTTTAATGAAACACGTGGATTTTACTGTATGAACTCAGGGAATAATCAACACTGTCTTGGAGCTCAGAAAGGCAGAAAGCATCCAGACATAGATCCATTAGTCATTCGTAAACTCAATAATTTCTATCGTCCTTACAATCATAAACTATTTTCAATGATTGGACGAACATTTGATTGGGATGATTGAAGTGTATTGTTGAGTGACGTCTGCTTACAAAGTTTTATTTTTTGGTGTATTTGTTTGAACGTGATTATTTCTATTTTTGTATGTATTGGATGCTTTCTTGAAGTGAGGACGAAGCGCTGACAATGAGCCTTTGTCACATTGCTATGTATTCACAGTATATGCCGTTCTATGAACATCTATCCCACATACCGCCATTCTCAGAAAAAATTGATATCTCAGCAAAAAGGATTTTTTTCCTTATAGTTAAGTGTATGATTATATCTTGTATTGCAGTGATTGGTTATTTTACTTTTCAATGCTGCTTTCAGAATTTTTTGTAGTTTATCATGGAGGGGCCAGTGTCAATGTATGATACATTTAAAAAATGTTAAAAACTTATTCCATTGTGTTTTAGAACTAAGACAAACACTGGCATGTGCTGTGGAATACAATACAATGTGACATGGTACTAAGGGCAAGAGTTGTTTTAGAAAGATTATAATGTGTTCTATATATATATATATATATATATTCATGTATAGACTTAATGTCTATAATGTGATTATGTCATTATAATGAAAAAAACTAAAATCATGTGATCAAAATATTGTTTTGATAGATTGTATATTGTTCTGATTCCAGACAGACGTATGAGAAGCTTTTTTCAGTTTTAAGAAAAAATGCTTAAAAAGAATTTGATTGATTTCAGCTTGAACAAGACTCTTGTCTGTTTTAGTGGAATTGAAATTGAATCCATTTATATTATGGTTCATTAGAATATATTCACATTGTCACAACTAGTATATGGGACTATAAGCTTTAAAAATGGTACCAAATGTAAATTTTTCTTGATATCTCGTCATCATATGTATGTCTGGAATCAGGGCTAGTAATTTTTTATTTTTTGTAGGGTAAAATATACATTATTTCTGTAAATGTATTGAATAGTTCATATTTGGAACTTTTTGAATAATTTGTATTTGAAACTCAAGTTATGGGTTTTTCCAGTGGGTTCATACAAACTTTTTTATGATAAACCATTATGAAATTATGTTAACAAAAACCAATAGGATTTAATCTTAATTGAAATTGCATGTATCTCAGCAATAATTTGAAATAACTGTGTTCCTCTTTGAAGAGCCCCTGCTGGAAAAACCCATTAACTTGAGCTCCATATCCAATCTACTGTATGTATGCTTCTATTTTTACATGTACTGAGAGATTTTTTAGTCATGTATCTAAAATAGTGTTTTTTATCTAATTTAAATAAGATGTATATGGTATTGTTAAATTTTATTCAACTGTCAGTGGTGCACACATTAACTCTGATGGGGTTAATGTATTCCCCACTTACAGTTGAGTAAAATTCAACAATAATATGGTGGTTGAAACATTACATGGTGTTCCCTTAAGGTTATATATCTACTATCTGAAAATCTACTTCAATCCATGGTATTAAACAATGATGTTTAGATGTACATAACAAAATGTCACTTGCTTAAGATCATGTGCAAATTTTATTTCAGGTTTTAAAATGAGTTTTTTTCTATTGCAATATTTTTAGCTGTTGCATAATTTTAGCCATATTTTTAGTTAAATTTTTTTTAATATTCTCTGGGGTTTTTTTACATAAGCCATGTTAACAATATACTTTCTGTTCTATCTGTGATCAAATCCAATTTTCGATCAATGGAATATTTTAATGCCAGCAACTGGCTTGGAATTTATTGAAACTGACTGCAGAAATCTGAACACTCTGATTGAAAACTAAAGAAAAACAGTATTTTTTATCTAATTGAAAACTTAAATCATTTGATTTTATCACTATCTTTCCATTAAACTTTGTTCTGCCTATTTCAGTTCAGTTGTTCAAAAAGTAAAATATTTTGCCACGCTCTACCATGTAACTAAATAGGAATAATGATATATTTAAGGTTTTTAGACTAAAAAAGTTGTAATTTAGGTTAAAATTCACCCAAATGTGCCAATGATGAGACATTATCCTATCACATCTGGCAACTTGTTTATCAGAAGTCTCGATGTTTTGCAAGGACAGGTTGAATTTAGAAAACCTAGCTGAGGTCAAACTTGTCAAATTTCAAAGTTGATGATGTAGAAGACATTCAACTTTACGAAAAGGGCTTAAGGAAACATCAGGAAAAGCAACAGTCAAAAACACAGATCTGCCACAATGTCAAAAGACAAAGTGGGAAATGCTTTCAATTTTTTTTTAAACAAGACTTTAAATGAAATGGGTGTTGGGAATTCTATGAAGTACTGTTAGTTACATCAAGCTTCTAGAATGTAATATTCAATGTCTGACTCTACATACATATTTGGTTTAGTAATTTAATATAAGTATCAAAAAATCTTAAAATGTATCACATCATTTACAATTATGTTACAAATTCCATTAAAAATACATTCAAGTATAATCTGTTTTTTAGTAAAATCATGTAATACAACTTTAATATCACTACAGGGAATTTACATTATCCTTTTTCCTCTCAGTGCAGCTAAATAAGGAGATCCTGTTAGCAAGTCTGGCATTAGATTTGTGGGGGGGGGTTAACTCTAAAAATAAGTGATTGCATGTTAAATAGACTTATTGTAAAAAGGTAGATGCTTGTAAATTTTGACATTATTTTGAGAAAGTTTAGGGTTAAATTTCTGCAAAATTGGTATCAGAAAAATTGAGGTGCTTTTTTACCTTACCATTGAAGAGTAACCTTATATTTGTTGAGGGTTTTGTGATAGTTTGAAAAAATTTAATGTTCATGAGCCCCTTTTTGTAGTTGTTGTTGTCATGAAGAGATTAACCATTTCACTGCCCGTCCCTCTTTTTGTTATTCATCACAGTATTAAACATAAAAATAATGCATTTAAATGTTCAATGTATATATTAGTATATTATTATACCGTTCTGTGGGAGTTTTTACGCGTGATGTCATTGTTGACAATTCTTGTACTATATGTGTGTCATGTTGATTCTATTTAGTTGGTCAAATAGATGTTAATAAATTCCAAAGACCTGAGATTCTATGTGTATACGTCATTAAAATCATTTTTGTAAATATTCATGAAAAACTTCATATAGATCATAAAATAACATCATTACATTACTTTATAATAATATATTCACATTGGATATCTTATGCCACATTGTAAAAAAGTATCACATTATTATTTATAAGTATAAATTAGTAGAACCTTTATATGAAAGGGACTATGGCAGGTTCAAGTCCCGCAGAGTGTTCCTGATTTAAATAACTGCTTTACTGCTTGTAAATAAAGTGAAAATATAGCATAGCTAAGAAAAAAGTGATATTTTACTCAAAGGCAAGAACATGTTTCAATTTGTTTTTTGAAACTAATTGAATGTTTATATGATTGAAAAATTCCCTTGAAATAGTATCACTATGCATGTAAACTTAGTCAATTAAATCAGTATTTTAAAATAGGGGAAATCAATGTAATGGGTGAGTTATTAAAATGATGTTATGAAACTTAAGCCAAGTTTGTACAGCATGTATATTTCAAACATTTTAGTAACATAAACTTACAGCTGTCCCAATGGCTTCTCTCTGAAGTTTTATTCAAATAAGTTCAAGTAAACCAATTTAAGGATTGTTCTTATTGAATTCTTATACTAATATGTTAAAATCAATATATGTCATTGGCTTGGCCAATATTGCAGGTTTATTCAGAGATGAAAGTATAGATTGAAACGGAACTGTGCTGAATGATATTCAGAACTCCAATTTCTTTGAATTAGAAATATATACAAGAGATGGTTTGAAATCATGAGTAAAAATTGCATGACAATCTATTTCCTTGTAAATTCTGTTATGCTTTATATGGAACAAAACTTAATGATGATAATTGTTGTATCAGTACTGAAGTCCTTGTTATGTGATATTTGTAACTAAGGCTACATGTTTGATTATTGAGATCATAAGACTTTGTTATGAGCCGTGAACAGTACAGTTTCCTTTCTGTCCTTTTGTAAAACAATCAATTAGGAGTTTGATGTTAATTGTATGTTTTGTTCTCTATAATGTTACTGGTTTCTTGTAATATACAATAGAAAAATATAGGGCAGATATAGTTATGATAACCTGCATGTATCCAAATTTGTTCTTGGGGGTTTAACTTCAAAAATATTTTTATTTTGTAAGTGTCAATTTTTCAAACAATTTGGGCATGTTACATAGGCAGATCTAGCATGGGAGGTCAGGGAGGTCCAAACCCTCCCCTAGAATTTTCAAAATGTACCTGTCCATTTGTGTATTTCTTGACTGTAAGTCATTTTTAAGTAGCATGAAGCAAATTTTCTCGGTGCTTGACATAGATTTAATGATTATGTAGTTTTATCATTAATGTGTTGCTTTATTCTGCAAAATGTGTATAATGTGGTTCGAAAGTTTGGACACCCCCTAGAAAAAGTTCGGACCCCTCCTCTAGAAAAAAATCCTGGCCCTGGCCCTGCCCCTATGTTATAAAAGAGAAGTCAATTTCAGCAATTTCTATTTGTATCATTCTGTGTTAGGAACTTAAAAAAAATTCTTGGGTGAGGAGGCTCCAGGCTCCCCGACTCAAGCTGGATCTGCCTACGCATTGCTTGGTTAATTGGTTAATTGTTGAAATAATGAGGAAATAGAAGTTTATCATGATATGTACAGTTTATTTATCTATGCAAGATAGGATTGTGTATGAGTGTTAATAACAAACCTGGTAGTATAACCAGATTATCAAACTTAGAAAATATCTTCCAATTAAAATGGCGCTGGTTTCTATTAACTTGTCCAACATAATTTTAAAATGGTGCCTTTATATTATCTTGTCATCATTAATAGTGATGGAGAAATGGATAGTTTTCCATGGTTGCATAACCCTTGAGAAAAAACTTGATATAACCAGAATTTAAACTATAAAGCAATTAATGCCAGAGTAGTATTGCTTGAACATTGTATGTAATTATAAAAATTCTCATTTTATGTGTGGGTAAAAATTGAAAATATTAAAAAATGGCAATATTTAGTTTGAATGTTGATGTATAGTTCACCTTTTATAACATTAGACTTTACATGTTGAAAAAAAGATTAAAGTAAAGAGGTTTAAACAGTTAGAGTTTTTGTGAGTTTATCAATTGAATTGTAATTTTGATTGTCAGAAGCGTTCTTTACAGAAAGTAGTACCTTTTTATACCCCCGCTTCGAAGAAGAGGGGGGTATACTGTTTTACCCTTGTCCGTGTGTGTGTGCGTGCGTGCGTCCGTTACAAAATTTCCGTCACAGTTTTCTCAGCAACTATAACATGCAGCAGCCTAACACTTTGCATATTGCTTCATCCCATAGTCCCATGTGGTGTAAAGCGATTTCATGCTCCTTGCTCATCTACTTCCTGTTTGTCGCATATTTTTAGATTTTTGCTGGGGTATCACTAGTGAGCATTAGCTCACAGATTTACTTGTTTGTCATGTATTGTTGATTTGAGGAACAATTCTTTATTATAAAGTCTAAAGTTATAACTGGTGAGCCTATACAATGTGAATGTTTACAGTAGACTGATCAGTTTGTGTACTGATATTATATTATATGGGATATTTCCATTTAGTCATGTTATAACACTCTTTTATTTGATATATCGGATTTTATTTTAGAATCTAGATTCTGAAAATGAAACATAAGTTCGTGGAATCATTTTTGTCATGCCATAACAACTACTTGACAAGCTACTTACCGGGTACTTGGAGATTTGGTTATTTTAGTACATTGAATATTTTAAATTATTTGTAAGTGTCTACTAATGTATAACAGTTATATCATTTGCCAGATTTTTCAACAAAAAAAACAAAAACATCCTGTGTCGTTAACAATTGCGTTAGTTTTTCTTTTCCATATATTTCTGCCATTTATTGTCAGATCTTTATGAAACTTCATACAATGATAAAATACCATGTGATAAACAGAATTAGAAAGTAACTACAACTCTACCTGCCTTTATGATGGATTATTTCCCTTTGTAATGTTTGTGTTAAAGTTTTTAAATCCGGCTTTAATGTGGTTTCCACATTACATTTCTTGTTTAGATATAGACTAAGAAAACTGACCTATATATTGTAAGAAATATAAAATAAAAGTAAACAAATGCTCTTAAATCCTCATATTGCTTCTTAAATCACCATCTTTTATAGGTATATGTAAATGCATATCAGCAATGCATTATGGGTACAAAACTTAATTTAACTTACAACAATTGAAGATATCCATTCCAAAGCCATTAATTTACTTTCAAATAAATCATGCTGTTTGTTTTGGTATGACAAAAATATTAACAAATCTTCAATCAAGATAATAAAATAATCAACAAGATTATCACCTATAAAATAAAAGAATGTTATACTATATAATGATATTACATTGATTATTATAATACATTTGTTATATAAATATATGTTACATTAAAATATCATTGAGATTTTTAATGTATAATCAAACCAATATTTTGATTTTCTGTCTACAGATAAATATCTTATACATTAAATAGAAACTTCTATTGAAAATATTACATATTTTTTATTATTTTTTGGTTTTGAACCTTTTGCTTGTTGGCTGTGGCTTTTGATCGAAGACAATTGAACTTAGCTGTCCATGATGGATGTTCATGTGAGTTGCTGTTCAGATACTGTTGCTGAGGGAAGATGAAAGTCTACTTATTATGTCCAACCCTGTATCTTAAAACAGCTATGTTTGATACAGAAGTTTATAATGGTCTTTGGCTGTTTCGTAAGATACAACCGAAACATTCATATATTAGTTCTCACTATTTTAATATGAGAGTACATATATATCCAATCAGAGGGAAAATGTTTATGAAATTTTTTTTTTATTTGAGTTTTGGAATTTAATAGAACTTTTCAGATACTGGGTTGGACATAATAGTAAAGTTTGTCCTTCTATTGATTGAACTGTCGGTGGATTATACATTTATCCTGCTGATTTAAATATTCACTGCAGTACTTTTGTACTCATGATTGTAAATATCAGAATAAATGTATGTGCTACTGACAGTTGTATAGAATTTAATAATATAACTAAAATCGTCGGCACGATATGACCTTTCTGTGTTGGTGCCCCGAAAAACCCAAACAAACAAACTAATAAAAATATTCGAAACATAGTAAATGTATATTATATTTCAACTGTTTTTCTCCACATAAGACAAATTGATAGCATTTTAGCATTCTCTCTTACAATAAACATGTATATTAAAGGATATATCATATCTTAGGATATAAAAACACACCCTGTATATCCTATCATTATAAGTACTACATGTAGAGTAAACACAATATTATAATGACTATGAAGTTACTTGATAGTCACATATTATATCATCTAAGTATTTTATAAAGAAGTGAGAAGACTTTATGTGTATAAATGTAATTGATACATTATACTTAACAGTTGTAAGTTACCCAATGTTATATGTAAGGTAGAATTCCCTTTGTGAGGATTGAGGAGGTCAGCTACCTACATTTTATCATAAAACTTTGACTATAGCATAATGACAGCTATTGTGACCTTTTGCAAAACTTCTGTATTTGTCATACTGTTTGTGGTTTGTTGCAGGTTTAAGATTAGCCTGATCATTTTTTTAATGCCTTCAGACTTGCGTGTTTTGCAATAGCATGTCTCTCTGGCATCAAAAATGCTGGATGGTGAATAGTTTTAAGTTGTAAACTAGTATGAAATGTCTGGAAGGACATGCATTTTATAATAGGTTGTCGATATCTGGGTGGGCGGGTGGACGTCTGGTGTCGTTAACAATTACGTTTAAGTTTTTTCTTGACCATATATTTCTGCAATTAATTGTCAGATCTGTATGAAACTTCATACAATGATAACATACAATGTGATGAACAGAATTAGAAAGTAACCAAACTCTACCTGGCTTTATTATGGACTATTTCCCTATGTAACTTTTGCGTTAAAGTTTTAATATGTTGAATATCTCTGTCATTTATGGTCAGATCTTGATGAAAACCCGGCTTTTATGTTTACATTTCTTGTTCAATACATGCTTCAGCCTCAGGCTTTAGTCAAATAATGATCCTCATCCTTTTCTAAAGTTTGGATGAGCTCCTATTTTCTTAAACTAAATTGACAGCAAAAACTGATACTAAACTGACAGCAAAAACCCAAACTAAAACCACAGCAAAAACCCAAAGTCAAATGACAGAAAAAAAGAAACTAAAATGACAGAAAAAAACTCAAACTAAAATGACAGGAAAACCCCAAACTAAAACCACAGGAAAACCCCAAACTAAAATGACAGCAAAAACCCAAACTAAAACCACAGGAAAACCCCAAACTAAAATGACAGCAAAAACCCAAACTAAAAAAAACGGAATTAGATGATTCACTGATATATTTGGACAAAGAGTAACACATGAGATACTATCTATAGTATGGAACACTTGTTTGTTTTAAGTATAGTTACAGGTATATGTTAGCTGCTAACATAACCAGTTATTAGCTTACTGATTCTGGCAGTAACAGACTAATAGATGGATTCTGAAGGACATTATATAGAGATAGCATTTACTGGACTTGCTGTTCAGTGGCACCGCATTTTATTTTACTTAAAGTGAAAGTGAACATTACCTATTAAAATATTAAATTGAACACAGTCCTTATCTAAATGTTAGATATAAAGACTCTATGAGACTTCTAGAAATAAATGTAACTTGCAGTTAACTCTTGAAATGATTTCATTATTCAACTCTTCACAAAAAGTAAACAAGAAATGACAACAGGCTGTCATGGGAGTGTCAGTGTCAGATGAATTATAAATTGTAACATAGGTTTAATTATCTAGAGGGTAGAAACAAAACAGTTGTTGATGATGATGATGATGATGATGATGATAATTGTGATGATGATGATGGTGATATGGTTGTTAATGATCATGATCATGATAATGAAGATGCTAATGATGATGATGATGTATACTACATGTGTTGAAAATCTGTAGAGTTTCGAGTGAATATGTATTTTTTAGGGAGAGAAAGTCAGATAAATTATGTCGGACAAGTTTGATGGCGAATGGAATTTGTCTGACAGTCTGATAAAAGATTTTTTTCTGCCTCGACACCTTTCGTTAAGTCTTAATTCTTAAATAAGAAATTTCACTATAATATGACAGTTAATATAGACATTTACAGTTATAAGGCCGTATGACATTAATTGTTAGATTCTAATCATATGTGTGGAAAAACAACTGGGGCTAGTAATTTGTTGTTTTCTGTTTCTATGCTATGAAAAGCAGTATTAATCCAAGCTTTAGGATTGACTTCATAGGGAGAACATTTTTAATGTATGTTTAATTTTGATTGCAGTAAAGACTAACACCATCCATTAAAGAAGTAAAGATTTCTTTACAGATTTGTACTTTTACATTCTTATGTTTTAATTACCTCAAGGGTCTTGTTTTAATCAAAGTGCTGGAAGCACTGAATGAAAGATTAATTGGCTGTTCTGTTACACTTATGATAATCATTGCTCATAAAAATCATTTGAAGTAAGCTCAAATGTGATAAACTGTTACCATTAAACATGTTGTTGTCTATATCAAACTGTTCAATCGATCCCAATTAATACCTTCTTAGATTCTTTATATGAAGATATTATTCACTACATCATTAGCTGTATTAATTTACTTGCGTCAAAGACACGATACAGGTAAAACATAGCACTCTCATTTAGTCCTATGTACAGTAGGTCATATTTGTACAGTCGCCCGACTAGCTCAGTTGGTAGCATGCATGTCTACTGATCAAGGGGCTGTGGGTTGGATTCTCGTGCCTGCCATACTTACGTGAAGCTTGGTCATGAAATATTTCTATGGCCATTCTCCCTCCTACCAATGATTTTAATTATGTAGGGCAGTTGTCAGTCACTGACGAAAGTATGCGCTTAGTACTTGGGCCTTTCCAGGAGGAGTGAGTAGGTTGACTGACTGCTGTTATATGACCTATACAGTGTGTTGCTACGGTGTTAAACCCAATAAACAAACAAACAAATATTTGTACTCTACAACTCTGAAACAATTAATGAATAATACAGAACATGATTGCATAGCCTTTTATAAGGAAAAGAATCTAAGCCCAACCAAAAGTTGAATTGTGAAAATAACAGCTGTGACCTTATGTCTTATAATACAAGTTTAAAAGTAAAACTTTCAGAAAATGAAATTAATTATTAAGAACTTTTTCAAAAAGGAATAGATAAGAATTTAACAATTATTTCTCTATAGCCTAATACTGATGCTTGTCACGAAGAATTATAAAATACTTAAAGTAAAATGACAATAGTTGTCCTATGTCTTCTAAGTGTTGCTGACAGGTACTTATGATAGATACTTATCATTTACTTATAGTCTATTGTATGTTTGTTAACCACTTATTCCTATACTTAAGATTTCCAAGTGTCAGTAAGTGTCATGGTATTATAGGACACAATAAAATGTCCCTTTGTTTAGCACATACTCCTTATGTGGCCTCCATGTGGATTTAAGATATATACAACATCGAGGGATATGGTATGGTCAGAAGCTAATTTAATTGAATATATTTCAACCATATTTAATTTGATTTGAATAAATACATGTCACCTTGTCTAAGTTCTAAACTAACGTAAGTGTATATGGATCGAAATATCCACATAAACCATTAATGTAATTATCGTCGTGTCACCTTAGCCTTCAACCTGGTATTTCTAGTTTATGTAAATAAGTACCGCTGGGTCTTAATGAAATGTAAATATTTTAATATTGTTAAATTTGTTTGTGTCACACAAACAAATATGTTATGGTCAATAATTTAATTGTATTGTTGAAATGGTCATTAACTGAATTCCTTTCTAAAATATGTGTTTAATAAAGCATATGGTATTTTACTTTAATACAATCTTGGTTTAAGGTTTTGATGGTACTGTATGCTGCATTTCTGACAAATTTTCAGGTTTTTGAGATGGTCAGTCAGCTCTCCTGCACTAGCTGTCCTTAGATAGGCTTTGATCTCTTGACCAAAGCTTTCTACCAGAACCTTTTCACCAATGACTGACAACTGTCCTACAGGGTCATTGCCATAGAAAGTATTTCTTGAATAAACTTTATGTAAGTACATGTATGTAAACACTATTTGGAATTTAACCCTTAACTGTTAGGCTAGAGGTGTTTCTTAAAAGCTTCCTCACTGAATTTAGGTAAAATGTTTAGGACCCTCTTGCTTTCCAAGACCCCTTTACTTTACCAGTTCTTGCTTACTATGTTTTCCCAAGCAGTTTTCATCTTCTTATTGAAAGAAGAAATCATATTTTGATTGGATGTCAAGGTTTTTGATATAAGTGCATAGTGAATATGAACAAAATAAAACTTGACTAATTTAGTAATATAAGTAATAAAAGCAATAAATACAGTGTACCCAGCCAGTTCTCTAAGTAGGTAGCACATCAAGAATTGCTGGGTTTATTTTCTGAAGCCACATATTTACCGAGATTTGCTATGCCATAATATTCTACTGTCATTCTGCCTCCTAGCTTTGTATCAAGTTGGGAAGTGTCAGTAGGGCTGTGGATCGTTGAGCAAGTGGCGATCTGATCCGAACCACGATTCATGTGTAGCGATTCACGAATGGAACCACGAATCACTAGTTAATGAAGAAGCATACAGAATTTATGTAATAAAAAAGGGTGAAGAATTACAGATGCTTATACTATAAGGAAAATCATTTACTCCTAACAATGCTCTTGTAACCAGGCGTTTTATGGGCATTTTCAGTGATAAAATTTTTGTTTAAATATGTATCAAACGAAATTTTGAATTAAATCAAAATTTTCATTAGAAGTGCAGATTGTTTTTAGTGGTAATTAAGCTGAAAATATTCTTTCATTATTTCCAAAAATAGATCGCGATCCGATGATTTCGGACACGACGAATATTCATACTCTATTTTCAGGTTGAGATAGTGAATATCCGAGTACTTGGATACTTGCAGCAGCCCTAAGTGTCAGCCTCTTGATAAGGAATTCGCTATATGAATTGTTTAGAGCTATGGTCCAATGATCAGAGTCTCTGCAGAAACAGTGTACAACTGTCTACCATTGGTTTGACTGAAAAATCATAGCTTTGCCCTTCACCATAATATATTATGTTTACCAACTAACCAAAGCTAGAGATTATAGCCATGATGATATTCTAGTTAAATGTAAATATTTGTAAACAACTTTTAACTTTTTTTGGTTGTATCACAACAAGGTTTTAGGTTGGACCTCCATTTTTTGTTAAAACAATAGTAAGGTTTGTTTAACAGTACATTTAAAACTTTGCACGTGTTGTTAAGCCATTACTGTTGTTTTATAAATTTAATAATCTTGTTAGAATTCTGTCATGCATATAATTCACAACTTGAATCAAACAGTGAAACTCATAATTTTAAAACAGATGTTGTTTTATTGACAGAAAAAGATGGTGTAAATTTTTACTGACAGAAAAATTTGTAATAATGATAAAAATAATGCCTTTGTTTAACAAGGCTTCATATTTTGATATCTAAGTTATTGTTGATGGTTAGTTTCGTTTGTCTGCCTTGTTTATCAATGAAGAACATGTTCAATTTGTCTTTTTTATCTCAAGTGACCACAGCTTATCTTTTATTTCAATTTTAATAAAATTTGCCAGTGTTTAACTTGTAAAACAACAAATTCATATTGCTTTACATAAATAAGCTTTATACTGGATTTAATGCCATGTCAACACAATTTGGGTTATTTTACAGAGTACAGAGCACATAATTTAGTTTCCCTAGACCCTTGTTTATAATCAGTACTCACCTTCCCTTCCATAAGTCTGGAAACTACAAAATACCTTATAAATGGAGGAGAAATTACTTTTTATTGTCAAATTTTCATGGAACGTTATGACCTCCTTGGATGGGATTGGAATCTGTACCCCCTTTAGAACACAAGTTTCAAAATCCCAGTAGGCTACAAACTGCACTAGCGACCTAGGTTGCACAAGCTTTGACCATAGTAAAATTGCTAGCAGTAAGTATGATCAGATTTTCTAAAAATTTCATTTCTTCATAAACTTTTGAAATGCATTATTTATGTCAAGTTGGTTAAAAGGGCCCTTACTTTTGGAGGATAGGAACCATGTATTAAATGATGCATTCTTCCGCAAACCATGGTTGGGTGAACTGTCCTCCTCATATCATTTAACTATACCAAACCAGTCAATGATATTGAAGGATGCATCCTTTAGATTGCTGTTTATGTTTCTCTCTTATTTCCATTAAGGTGAATAAATAACTATTTAAAGTAAGTAATTTAACTAAATGTATAAATAAATTTTAATGACTAGCTACCATGTAAGCATGTATTTTGTTTGACATGATAATGATGGGTTTTATAGAACATGATCTATGAAATGTCTATCTTGTACGTAATTAGATATATCATTAAAATCCTTGATCAGTAAAATACCACATGCAAAGAGGTTAAAAGATTGAAACTATTAAAACTTCATTATATGAAAATAAAAATTTTACGTTATATTTTAGCCCACCCTATTAGCTCATCTGTCTAACAATCAAATCAGTAATTTGTAGGTTTGCTGGTCAGACCTACATTATTATATATATAGTTTTGTGGGTCAAGAAATAGTGTACTCCCATCTGTCATTCTTCACTGACAGAAGTTAACTGGTTAACATCTAAATCTGGATTTAGCCTTTTCCAGGAATGGTGAATTGGTTGACTGACCACCTGATGATATGACCTTTACAATGTGTTGCTACAGCGTTTAATCCAACCATCAGTCATTTTCTGTATTTTACAGAATATGCTTTGTGTCTAGGACAGTTAATTAAGCAAAGGTGTATGTCACTTGGATTGGTTAAAAGCTTTGGTCAAGATATCTAGGTACAAAAGTGTCTCTTGAAGACACTGAGTAGGTCATCAACTGACCACTGCATTATGTCTGAAAAATGTTGAAAAAGAAGCTTCAAGCAGCATAAAATTATTTTTTGTATTTCTACAGGTTTGTAGACATAATGTTAATAAAAAAGATTTTCTGTTATATATATTTATGTGAACATTTTATTGTCTTATTCTAAGGTCAAGGTCATATACAGTAGTAAAAGGTCAAATTAAATGTCAATGAAGGTCAGTTATCTTTTTTGATGAAAGTTCAAAAAGCTGTAATGTACATTAACGCACCCAGTTTACAAATAGAATGGCTGAATTAATTCTGGATAGCATTGTTTATGTGGTATGCTGTACTTTTTCTTTAGAAAAAACTTGTACTGTTATGGTCAACCATTATTGACTTTCCATTCCTCCACATCTGAAGAGTTTCATTTGATGATCATTAGATCTGATTTATTTTACTCTTGGGTAAACCTATCTAAAGTTATAACACTCAATGTGACCTTTAGATGTTTTGGAAATAGTTTTATGTGGCCAGAATAAAACATTGTATCTGAGCTTAAGTTTGTGTTGTTCCTGTATCTAAGATAGAGTGACTGGAACTTGGAATATCTCCCCATTTAAAGGAAGTAATAGGCAAAATTACCATTTTTTCATTTACTTTTTTGCATTCCTTTTTTATCACTGTTAATGCAACAGGCATACTGATGCATTAAACTTGTTATAATATTGATAAAACTTTACTGGTTATTTGGGCCGTTTCCTAACTAGATCCAGGTGGGTCAGGTTAGCCAAACTAAGTTTATGTGTTAAGCTTGATGATTCTGTCAGTATTCTACTTTCAATTTCGAACAAGGGTATTGTTACATGTTTTAATTTGTTGTGTTATTGTGTAGAAAGTGTCATCCAGTACATTTTGTATTTTGGCAAATGATTGCTTTTATACATCGTTTAATGTATGAACTGAGATCCATACTATTGGCTCAATCATTTGTCTAATGTATTTCTTGAAGAATCGTTTATTCTAATAGTAAATTTTGAAATTTTAGGTTTTATGTAGTTTCAATTATGATCAAGTTGTCAGTGCTCATTAAGATAACAGATGGAACCAATTAGACCAAAATTTTATGATACATGATTATTTTGAATATTTCACTGTAATGATATGATGTAACAATATTGTTAAGGTTTCTATACAAAATTAACCATGCTATATAAGACTTCCCTTGTCATCTTTAATATAAAATATACATGTGTATGTGTCTCTTATTGGTTTCAGCATGTCTTATTTAATAAAAAAAAAACCATAAACAGATATCCTGTAGAGCGTTGTCGTACAGGATCTCTACTTTCTCCATGGAAGGTCACGTCGAGATGAACTTTGTTTCGACCAATCAGTGCGTAGCTTTCATCTAGACGGAAACACTATTAATCACATTTTGATTTCGTAATTTCTATTTTTAGACCAAGTTTTGCATGCTAATTTAACAGCGGTATTATTCACAGTCTGCGATTGGGCGGCTCATTTCAAATTGCGTGAGGTAGACGATGTAAACAAGTTACGTATCATAACAATTTCGTCATGAATATTATGATGAGAAAAGGTCGCCTGAACATGACCTTCATTTGAAAAAGGCCAGATCTAAATTAGCGAGTATGCGAGCGGAAACTTTTAGATCGGGTTTTAATCAGATTGGTAAGCCATTGTTATCTTTGGAAAGTTATATTTAACTTAGGAAAGTTATTTCATTGTGAGATTAAAGTCTAGGAAATCTGGAAAAGAGAACTAAAGAACTCAAATGAGACTGTCATATGGAAGAAAAATGAATAGAATTGCTTGTAAAATTTATGTATAATAACTCTATCCATGGTTCTATAATTATGAGATATCCTGTTATTAGTTATAAAAGAGGGGAAGATATAATATTACAATTCTATAATAATGAGGTACTCAATCATTCTGTACAAATTAGAAAATGGCAACATTAACTAATATTGTCAAGACTATATAATTAATTATCTTCTGATAATTGTCACATTTAGGGAACTGATTTATTTGTTACCTTGAAATTGTGAAGTAAAAGTGTTTTTGCCTAATTTTCAATTAAATCTAAATGTTTTACATGTATAATCACATATTTAAACTTTTCAATGAAGCATGATTCTAGAACTTAATGAAATCTAAGCCTAAGTCTTTTTATTGTTTTGTAATGCACCAGTCATTTGTGCCCCCTCCCCCATTTCAGTGCAGGAGATACAGGGGGAATAAGGTTTGTTTTTTCCTTCCAGGATCCCCAGCATTTGAAAGAAACTGTTTTTGCCCCCAAAATAGCTGGCTGATAGCTGTGGTTAAAGCAGATGACCAAACTCTACAAATGTATACCCCACACGGGAATTGAACCCACAACCCTTTTATCAGTAGACTTACGTGCCACCAACTGAGCAAGTGGGCGGCTTGCAAAAACTCATGTAATGAAAGTGAATTTCTTTCATTATCTTAAACCTGAATTGCAAAACATCAGTTGAAAATGAAACTGTGATAGGATCAATTTTAGCTTACCAGAGTACAATGTGTTGATAATTAAAGTAATCTATTGTTCTTGACATATTTAACATATGTGTCTGTGTGTGTACCTTAGGTCAGAATGAGTCCTTTTTTAGGGGTCATAATGTTTTCATTCAAATGTGTTAAAAATATTGTGTCAGATGTCTTTGAGATCTCTAGACATCAGGTGAGTGGACCTGGGTTCTCTGAACTCTCTTGTTTAGAAAAGAGAATCTAAGAAATGAAATATATACTGTTATATCTTCCAATCTACCAGTGTAAGGGTGATCAAGTACTTTAATCAAACTGATTATTGTTACTCCCAACCAACTTATGATTCTTATTATCATTACATTCCAGTTTCTGACTTTCTAAGACGTCTCCTGGGACAAAAAGTTACTAAAATATTCTATATGACAAATATTTTTAGTCTGGGTTCTAATTAAAGTTTTACTGTAGTTGTTTGTTTATATCTAAATTTTACACCTAAGAGTGCAACAAATATTCTATCTAGAAAAGTTAGAAATAAATATATTTCTTTGAACTAAGTTCATGCTATAATTTAAATAACTGAAATATATACATCTTCAAAGAGACTTTATGGCGAGACAAGGTGTATCTTCTGCTTCTTGATTTATAAATCTAAGTTCAAATGTTTTTAAAATATATTGTCTTATGTTTACCATCTTGACAAGTTTACTTGCATCACTCAAGATTGTTTTATTAACTTCTAGAAATGAGGAATATGTTTTGCTTTTTTGACTGTTTTCTGGTCAAATATGATGTTTGATGCAAATATTTAATTTTCATTGCATGAAAGGAGATTTTTTTCTGCAATTTTGTTATTTTTCTGTTCCGTCTTTATTGATGTTTTTGCTTTTTAATTGACCAACTGTATGTGTTTTTTGTGCTCAAGCTGTTATGATATATAAGCTACTAAATTATCCAAGCTTGGTCTAAAGCTTCTTTCCATAATTTATTCGTCCTTGGCACCAGATGCCATCATCAACTGTCGCTGCTTTGAACTTATTTCAGGCTATCCTAACAACTGCTAATAAGACTATAAAGCATTTATTTATATTAATTTAATCAGTTTAATAAGTAATTCTACCTGCATATTTGCACCTCACTAGAGATATAACACTCTCCTCACAGCTCAGTGAATATACTACCTTCACAGAAAGTGAACAAGTGAATTTTTGAGGAATGCAAAGGAGAGTACAGAAATATAGATCTCACACTCAACAGCCACAGTCACCATGTGCATTGATGACCAATAGTGGGCCCTGCAACTTTATTAGAGAAGAAGATCTTGAAACAAGTTTTTAATTTTAGATATACATGAACCAAGCAATCACAATATCCGTTCTTGCTTTAGAGGAAACAGCAATGTGGGTTTAAGATGTGTAAATCTCCCAATTATAACACCTTAAATCTTCCAGGTATAACACTTCTAAATCTGTCAGGTATGACACATCTAAATCTGCCAGGTATAACACTTCTAAATCTGTCAGGTATAACACATCTAAATCTGTCAGGTATGACACATCTAAATCTGCCAGGTATAACACATCTAAATCAGCCAGGTATGACACATCTAAATCTGTCAGGTATAACACATCTAAATCTGTCAGGTATGACACATCTAAATCTGCCAGATATGACACATCTAAAAGTACCGGTTATAACACCTCTATATCTGCCATATGACTTTTAACTGATAGGTTTGACCCCTCTTAAGTCTGATGTAAACAATCTGGAAGCACTCTGTGAATGAAATAATTTATATGCATGGTTAAGCCATTAGTTTGGCTTTGTATCTTAGCAAAACTGATGGTAATGTACAATTTTGAGAAAATACCACATTTTACACCTATGATTCATGGCTGTATTATTTTAAAGATAATTGGTGTATTTTAGAAACTCTGAAATAAATATATTGTCCAAATAATGACAGGTATTGTCTATTCTTATTAATAGGATGAATGGTGTGAAATAAAACTACATGTACATGTTTAGGCCTAATCTTATTGTTAGTGCCAGTTTTGTGCCATTTTCATTAATTTGTATGAATGCTCAGGTATTACTGGGCTTGATGGGGTCGCATGCAGCCCCTGAGCCCTCCCTCCTATGTGTCTCTATATAAAGGGCCATGATCGAAAAAGGTAAATTTTCTATATTTGTGTAAATTACACTGCTGGTAATTTGCATTTATGAGAAAATTTGTTAATTGTTTTTTTATGAAAGGTGAAATTAGGAACAAAAATACGAGTATAAGTTATGTCTATATTTAATAATCATTGTTTTCACCTGAAGAAGTATCCCCATACAAACATACGTAATCTATAAGACTACATTTTTCTGACTCAGTGGAAATGATGATGACTACATTGAATATGATGTGCTTTGGAAATATAAAATACAGCATAAAACTATTATATGAATAATTTATGAAGTATTGCAGTATTGTTGTATAAATTTGAGCCTTAGAATTTATTAATCTGGTCTGCTGAGAACAAAACATACAATGTATCATTATGAATTATTAAATACTATAAGTATATTAGTATACAGACATTGTAACATTGTATACTAGCAGTCTTATAACTTTTAAACCTAATTTCCATGAACCAGATTTTATTCAGCACAGAATCGCTTGGCAACAAGGTGAACATCAAAATTGTGTTAGTGAAGCAGGTTTATCAGTAAATTAGGGCTCGAATTTAAGCTTGCGAGCGGATTTTGAAAATTGCAAGTAACTTTTATTTTAACTGGCAAATTTACTCGAGTTGAAAACTAAATGAGGCTCTAATCAGCTTAGAAACAGCCAGATAGATTGATAGTATCAATTAAAGATTCACCTAAAAGAAATTTTCGATACTCTTTGTCTATTCCACATGCAGTAACGCCCTTGTTCCATCCATAGTTAAGTATAGTGCTATGTTGTTTTTATATTTCATATATGAATTGTAACTATGTATTCTGTTAAGATTTTGAGAAAAATGCGAGTCAATTTTTTCATTTGCGAGTTAAAATAAAATCAACTCTCAAAAAATTGCTAATCCAATTTTGAGCCCTGCTGTAAATGACATCATATTGTGCTCTTGCTGCATAGTTTTTTGCGTAGGCATGCAGAAAAATTTGCTCACTGGACATGTAGGGATTTTTTTGGTCCTGACAATTCTCAGCACTTGAAAACACGCTAATAAAAACATGACCATTCAGTGTTGACTGAAGCAAATTAATTTAATTCTCTGCACCTTCTGTGCTTAATTAAGTCACACCCAAAATGTATAACTTTTTACTTTTCCTAGAAACAGGGCTTTAGTTTAGTAATGAAACTCAAATGCATAATTACTTCTATGTAGGTTTGGGGATAAGTCACAAGCTTTCTGTGAAACTATTAGAGAATATTAGATAAATAAACAAACAAATGGTAGGTGAGGCTGCTTCTGGCTGAAAACTGAAAAAGTTCAATACATTGGTTTAATACATTGGACTGCATTAAAATTGATTTTGATATTAGTGTTAAATTGACTTTTTGTTGTTATTGGATATAACATCTTAGCAACACATTGTTTTGTTGTTTAGGACATATTTTAGCAGTCCGTCAACTTACTTACTTTCCTGGAAAGGCTAAATTTCTTGTTTTTAAACCAGTTACGTGGCACATACTTTTGCCCTACAGGATTTAGAATCAGTGGTTGGATGGAAAATGACTGTAGAAATTATTTCCTGACCAAGCTCCAAGAAAGTTTGGCTAACCTGGGAATCGTACCAACAATGCCTCGATCAGAAGACTAGTGCGCTACCAACTGAGCTGGCTGGGTGGCTAATTGGTTTTTTCATTACATGTAATACCATACATTTTTGTGAAGATGAATTAACATAAATAACTGTAGCAACTCAATATTTAAAACATCTTGTTTGGTTTTTTACTTGATTTAGTAGAATTTTAGAACTAATGCGATTTTAATGAGGTATTAGGAAAGTCGCATGATTAGTTGTTGGACTGGTAATTTGTCCTGACAAATTTATACCGTTTGAAATTGATAAATTACTTTATAATTATAGAAGGAAATAAGTTTTAATTTCATCCAGATACTTGCACTGAACTTGGGATTACTGAAATTTAGTTCATTAAAATGATTTTTTATGACATTTAGTTTTTTATTGAATAATTATGGGTTGAGTTTATCATTATGTCAGCCATTTTCAGTCATTGCCAGAGCAATAGCCTGATTTATTATGTTATAAAGTAAAAGGCAAAATTATCAACTGGCCTGACTCAATCAAATAAGTCATATTTTACTTGGTTGAATCAATTTTCACCAGACTGCTGTTTGTTATTGTTACATTGTAGATTTTGAATGAAAATCAGGAAGAGGTTGGACATTGTCTACAAGTTGTTTCTTCGTAGAATATGATACAAATGGTCAAGTTCTTAGTTTGTTTGACTGGCAGCCTGTCAGAAATTAACTGGACTCTTGGCAGAAAACATTGCTTTCTTTAAGAAATAAGTGGTAGGTTAGTCACTTTGGGTCAATAGATTAAAGAGTTATCTTGAATACTGACCCAAAGCAGTGCACTCGATCAGAAGATCTCTTTTTAGTGCACCCTTGGTGTAGTAAATATAGTTATGGAGCTATTAGTAACTTTGAATGGGGGAGAAACATTGCAGCACTTTAATATTTTAGTTAGTGCAAACATATTTTATTGACATGTCTTGTTTGTTTGTTTGTTTGTTTGTTTACTAGATTTAATGCTGTGTCAACACAATTTAGGTCGTTTTAGGGCATCCAGCGCACCTAACCTAGCTTCCTGGACCATTGTCTATAACCAGTACTCACCTACCCTTCCACAAGGCTGGAAACTTCTCCAATCAATGGAGGAAAATCGACATTATAGTCAAATTTTCATGAAAGGGTATAACCTCCCCGGGTGGGATTCTAACCTGCACCCCCTTGGGCACGAGATTCCAAATCCTGGCGCACTACCAACTGAGCTATCGACCCGAGTTTTATATTGACATGTCATAATGTGCTCTACTTATAATAAATGTTGAACATTAAAGAGGTCTGTTTGAATAAGTAAAATTATGTATATGTATCGCCACTTAGATCATCTATTTAGAGGAAAAGTCCATTATTCAAAGTACATTATTGTGCATTACCTAATATACATGTATGCCCTGAAGCAATGCAGCTGGAATACTACCTAATTACTTACAATTGAATTGTATTACAACATGCAAGTTTCTTGTTCTATTCAAACATATCAATATTAGTATAAGATACTTGAGTGAAACTTAATTGTATTATAGCATGTTGTCATGATACAACTACATTCTCTATGTTGATCTGGTGTAATGAGCTAATTGTTTAAAACTTGAAACTTAGGCCTGGTGTACTAATTCCCTTGAACTTTGTTGCTATAAAAAACAACTTAAATTATTATACCTATGGGTATGCTCTCTTAGCATGGAATTCTAGAACCTACAAATTGAAGCAAGGGTATTTTATATATAAGTTTTGAAGAACTTGTCACAAAATGAAGCAGAAATAGACAAGTGTAGAAGAATAGAAATACATTTTGTATACAAGGGAGATAAATCCAGGTGGATATAGATGTTCAGACTATAAATGAGTTACCTCCCTTATCTCAAGGCTATGCATTAGTGACTATTACTGAGTGGTCTCCCTTATCTCAAAGTATTTCATTCTGATTCTGTGTCAACAGGTACAGAGTTATTGATAAGTTAATTATTTTAATGCAGATGAGTTATGAATGGATAATTGTTACAACTACAAGGACATCATATTTTTTTTGTCAAAGGCAGGGTGGATGAAAAAACACATCTACAAAAGTGGACTAATTTTGTCAATTGTGCAAAAAAAATATGTATGCGCCATACATATTGGAAAGTGTATTTCATTAAATAAGAGGATTTATTGAAACTTCCAATTTTTTGTATTTATAAGTGGAAAGGTCTTCATAGTTAAAAGCTACACTGGTGACTCCATGATTATGATCCTTCCTGACCCTGCTGTATTTGTCTATGATATTTAACTCTTCTGTAAATAAATTATAACTTCTTTATACTGAAGCAACACTGTTTTTAACAACATGTTCACAGTATACTGATCAATTTTAACTACTGAAAATGTTCTGGTTTGATGTAGAAGGTTACTTAATTAATAATGTTTGCTTAGTCAACCATGTATGTTGCTATGACAACTTTGGTGTCAACTAAACAAAACCTGTGCTAATTATGGTATTTGAAATTGGCCTTTGAATTCATTATTTTGCATATATTCTCAAGATGTTGATGTCTTTAGAAAGAGCAAATCCTTGGCAATGAGTGCATGTACAAACCTGTAAAATAAAATAATTTATTGCTGAGGAACTGGCCACTAACTGAACATGGATAAAACTACCATTTTTGGAGTAATATATGTTATATATACCGTATAGTGTTTTAAACTCAGCACTTTTCCTCACCCCCATACAAGTCAAGGTGCATTTTATCACTAGATTACTGCCTTTTGTTTTCTTTTAATTTTGAACAATAAGTTACTTCAAAAAAAAAATGCAACAATTGTCAAAATGTTAGAAAACAATTGTTCTTGGATATTCAGACTATTTTTGGTTGACCTTCAACCTATGAGTCAATTAATTTCAACACAAAGTGTGCTAATAGTTTCCATGGCAACTGTTCTCACTGTTGTTCTGTTTTTATATCAACAAGTCCAGACACAGTACTGTCTTTATTAGTCATCACTATGCTGCAAAACATGAGTTAGTGTGCAATTAATATTTCTATAATATGCAAAATTATTGGTACCCATAGAAAAGCCAGATTTAAGCAAACTTATCACAAGCCTACGTTTTGCCTTTTTCAAGTTTAACCCGGGTCGATAGCGCAGTTGGTAGCGCGCCGGGATTTGGATACTCGTGCCCGAGGGGGTGCGGGTTCGAATCCCACCCGGGGAGGTTATACCCTTCCATGAAAATTTGGCAATAATGTCGATTTTCCTCCATTGATTAGATGATATGGAGAAGTTTCCGGCCTTGTGGAAGGGTAGGTGAGTACTGGTTATAGACAATGGTCCAGGAAAGCTAGGTTAGGTGCGCTGGACGCCGTGAAATGACCTAAATTGTGTTGATACGGCGTTAACTCCAATAAATAAATAAAATTTTCAAGTTGGTACTTGGCAAGTTAATCATTAAGCACTTATTGAGGTGCATGCAAAGATCCCCTGAACTCCCCCCTTATGATCTGCCCATGATGAGTCTGAATGATCAACAAGTTGTTATTGTTTTTTTTGGTTCAATTATAACCAGACTGAGGTGTGTTGTTAATTAAAGGATTGACATATGGTATCTATATATAAGTAATATTATTTATAATCAATGGCTTCTAGTGTTTATATTCTCTAATAATTGATTCTCTTTTGTCTCTCACTATTCATCTAGATATGTTTTATGAAAGTTCTAAGTCCATGAAGACATACTTTGTTTAGGCGGATCCAGCGGGGGGGTCGGGGGTCTGGACCACCCCTAGAATTTGGAAAATGTACATGTCCATTAGTGTATTTCTTGCCTGTAAGTCATTTTTAAATAGCATGAAGTGATTTTTCTCGGTGCTTAACATAGATTTAATGGTTACGTAGTTTTTATTATCAATATGTTGCATTTTTTCTGCAAAATGAATATAATGTGGTTGTGGTCCAAGGTTCGGAACCCCCCCCCCCCCCCCCGTAGAAAAGTTCGGACCCCCCCCCCCCTAGAAAAAAATCCTGCATCCCCCCTGCTTTGTTTGTTACAATCAATGTGTCATATCTAGGTTTTGTGAGGTTTGAACACTACATAGACTTTGTCATGTTTGGTTGATAAAAGGGCTACAATATGTTTTTTGGGTTGGTCTCCACTAAATAAAAATTTATTAAGGTTCTTCACTGTCATAAAAATAAGTGTGCCCATGTATAGTCATTACATTTTGTTTGGAAATGGGTTATGATAATGCAGACTTCACAATAGCATGATAATTTCATTTTTTCTTTATTTTAGTAATAATGGAATGAAGGGATATTTGCTCTGCTTGATCTTTGCCCAAGTTGCCAAGTATTGCTGCCTTCACTTGTTAGTGAATTTTATCTACATGTATATCTCACCACTAAGATCTTGGCATTCTATTCAAAGAGTTAGCAACCTTGTTGTCTCTTATATCAATCAAATTGCCTAATATGATTTTGTGTTTGCTTTCCTTAACTCAATTACTGGATTTTGGGATTGACCCTTTTCCTATGGATTGCTCATGTTGATGATAAAATCTATAATTCATCCATATGTTCCATAGAAAGACATGTACCATATTGTGCAATGTAGCTGGAAATCAATATATTTATATTAAAAAGACCAAACGATGAAAGGAACAAGTTTTTTCATTTTAGATTGGAGAAGTTAATGTAGTAACTTAAGATGCTGTTTTAGATTAAAATCTTGACTATGTGTTTTTGTAAGCACTGCTTTAAATAAGGAATTGATTCTTGCTGAGCTTCAGGTGAGTAAAAAGACTTAAGTTTCATTTATGATAAGTAATATAATCATTTTAAAAAATTTAGCTAGTTTAATGTGATTTGATGCTTGTTATATGAATATATATTATTACAGTAAACATATACAAACAATAAGATTCTGAATTTATACTTAGCAGTAAACATTAAGACATTGAGATTGTGAGCTCATACTTAGCAGTAAACATACAGACATAAAAAATTTGAATCTATACTCAGCAGTAAACATGAAGACATAAGATTGTGAGTCTGTATACTTAGCAGTAAACATGTAGACATTGAGATTGTGAGTCTATACTTAGCAGTAAACATGTAGACACTGAGATTGTGAGTCTATACTTAGCAGTAAACATGTAGACACTGAGATTGTGAGTCTATACTTAGCAGTAAACATGTAGACATAAAGATTGTGAGTCTGTACTTAGCAGTAAACATGTAGACATTGAGATTGTGAGTCTGTACTTAGCAGTAAACATGTAGACATAAAGATTGTGAGTCTATACTTAGCAGTAAACATGTAGACATTGAGATTGTGAGTTTATACTTAGCAGTAAACATGTAGACATAAAGATTGTGAGTCTATACTTAGCAGTAAACATGTAGACATTGAGATTGTGAGTCTATACTTAGCAGTAAACATGTAGACACTGAGATTGTGAGTCTATACTTAGCAGTAAACATGTAGACACTGAGATTGTGAGTCTATACTTAGCAGTAAACATGTAGACATAAAGATTGTGAGTCTATACTTAGCAGTAAACATGTAGACATAATGATTGTGAGTCTATACTTAGCAGTAAACTTGTAGACATTGAGATTGTGAGTCTATACCTAGCAGTAAACATGTAGACATAAAGATTGTGAGTCTACACTTAGCAGTAAACATGTAGACATAAAGATTGTGAGTCTGTACTTAGCAGTAAACATGTAGGCACTGAGATTGTGAGTCTATACTTAGCAGTAAACTAAACATGTAGACATTAAGATTGTGATTAGGAGTAAACATGTTGACATCAAGGTTGTAAATATATTCTTAGCAGTAAGCATGTAGACATTGAGATAATGTTAGTCTATACTCAGCAGTAAACATGTAGCAATTTGAGATTGTGAATCTATACTCAGTTGTGATCTTTACTCAGCAGAAAACATGCAGAGTTTAATTAGGAATGGGAGTCTTTATATATATGGGATCTTAACTATTAACTTTAACTAATGAGAGCTTTAACTTGTTTAGAGATGTAGTGGGAAGATGTATTATTCATGTGATGCAAAGTGTCCACCTAGTACTCGACTTGAAGTACTTGTTCTTGAATATGATATTTGTTAATGAAATGATGTTGAACTCTGTAGTATTTTCACTCATATAACATGTTCTTATTATGAATTAATTTTGTAAACATGGCATGATTTTTTCTACTGTTAATTTTGTTCTCATAAGTTTCATCATGTTCTCAAAGAAAATAGATTTAAATAATGGTTTCTCATGAAATATATAGACTAACTTACTTACTTCTTGGTCTGGCAATTTTAAATAAGTTTATTTTGTCTATTAATGATGTTATACACTGTTTCGTGTTGCTGACTTAATTCATAATGACTTGGGACTTAAAACATTCATTAGGTTTAATTGGCCTTATATTGATGTTTTAATTGTAACTCATTGTTGACTTACTGTATGATGACCAAGGACTGAAATAAGACATACTAAAAGTTTAATTGGCCTTATACCAATGCTATAAATTATTATGTGCTGTTGACTTACTTTATTTTAATTTGAACTTAAAACGTTCAGTATGTTTAACTGGCCTATGATGCTGAAGATTGCACTGTATCCTTATAGTCTTGAACTGTTTAATATTTCAAAGTACAAGCTCAATTTTTTATGAATTTAAGCTAAGAGCCAGTCTATCAAACAGCCAAATTATATTAAATAAAACACGTTTTACTCAGGTCTTAAATAAGTTTCACTAGTTCAGGATTTGACTGCACATTAAGGCAAATAATTGATGTTGACTTACTTTATAACATAACATGTCATCACATGACATGACATGGCATAACATCACATGACATAACATCACATGGCATTACATAAAATCACATGGCATTACATAAAATCACATGGCATTACATCTCATGACATGACATGACATGACATAGCATAAAATAATATATTACATAACATTACATGACATTACATAAAATAATATATGACCTAACATCACATGACATAACATAAGATAATATGATATGACATGACATAACATGACACCACATCACATGATATGATATGACATAACATCACATGACATGACATCACATAACATAATATGACATGACATAACATGACACCACATCACATGATATGATATGACATAACATCACATGACATCACATACCATAATATGACATAACATGACACCATATCACATGCTATGATGTGACATGACATATTTTTTAGACTTACTTTATTATAACAAGGACAAAAAACAGTCTGTAAGTTTATTTGGCCTCATAATGTATACATTGTTATGTTAGGTTTCAGTGATGAGAAACATTTTGTAAAATGCAGATTTCAAGGTTATTAGGTTCACAAAAATTAGTTTGCAAGGAAACACTCTTGGAAAAAAAATAACTTTGGCATCTGAATTAGTTATGTAAGTTTTCATGGTGAAATTTTGATCATCTTGATAGTGAGATTTAAAATAATGTTAATGTTCCAAGGAAGGATTCTGATGTTAGGGGTTGTTTATAATATACTGATAAGAACTTAGTAGAGAGAGGAAATTGTTATGTTCTTGAAGGTTGTTAATTAAGGGTAGGTATTTTTTCTCACAGAATATTGTTCACTTGTTTATATAAATCTACCTGATCGGAGAGCTATATATAATGTACCTTCAATATATATACAGACTATCTCTACTGTTGTATACAAAAATACATGTCTGTTTGGAAGCTACTCTTGAAAGTAGTTTTACACTTGAGAGGTGGATGGGGTGAAATGTAACATGTTTTATGAGAATTATTATATGGACAGTGTTTGGATTAATGAAGTTTCTTTTATGCTCTAAGGTAAAAATATAGTTGAGCTGTGATATTATATGATGAGTACACATGTATAATATTATTTTAGTCTAATATTTTTCAATGCTGTGAAAATAATAATTGTGATCCCATTTTTAAGAAGTTATACATTTTAACATGTGTGGGTGGGGTAAAGGTGTAAATGCGGATGTGGTCAGTGTTAGAATAAATCACGTATTGTGATGAGCTGTAGATAAAGTACTTCCTTCATAAGCTATAGTGTGTGTGGTAATGTGTTTATATTTAGTGTATAGTACGATGGGACCAATTTGATGGTACCACTTTGTGATAAACTCTGAGAAGGGATTATACTGGCAAGTATTATGATAAGTGATTTACTTAAGCCTTAAAGGATTATATTGATGACCAAGGATACAATATTTGGTAGGTGTACATAGGGTTTATAAATGAATGAATATTTTGTTTATATTATGTTACACACAGTGAATCAGTTATAAAGTTGTGATATGTGTATGATGAATGTCTTTATTTTATCAACTCGGTGTTGAGTGAACTGGCTTTGAGGAAATAGTAATTATTTTGTGGCTAGATTATACAGAAATCAGAATTTAGAGTTTACTTTTATGAGTTTAACCGAACTGTATTGAATATGTAGATGTTCTAATATAAAGGTGAGAAGGTTTTTATGTTGCTTATTGGTATAATATTTTTATTTAAATTTTGTAGTAGTAAAAGCTAGTGTTATTTTGGTGTAGTCCAATGGCGGTTTTTTTCAATATCTATTTCAAAGGCATTTCTTGCATAATTTTGTTTATTTAAGATATAGACTTAGTTATTCTGGTAATAACATTGTATTGAATGAATTTCTTAAGAAATTAATCACTGGAAGGACTAAAAATGAACCTCATTTTATGAAGTTATAGTTTTCTAATGGGAGCATATCAAACACAAATTAAAAATATCTTGACTATAAATAAAGCATAGATTAAAGTAATTGTATTGTCTAAGATTCATACTGATGCACATTGTACATATATTGTATTCACTGTAAAGCTATATTACTGGTGGTTATTTGACTACTGGAATCTATCAATCAATCCTCCTTAGGGAGACAGATACACTGCTTATGTTTAGCTGACGTCTGGCACAACATAATCATACCACTCTTGCAGGTACCCAATTTACTCCTTAAACATAATATATGCCCCTGATTGAGTTTGAACCCAGGACCTCTTGGTCCCTAATTGTTTGTCATATCACAGGCCCCTATACTTCCACGTAAATACATATTCAGTCTGTTAGTAAACACAAGCATATAAAACTACCCTAAGTTGAATGTTGTTGTTCTATATAATCTAATAATCTTCTCTTTGAACTTAATTTTACTTTAAACCCCAACTGTTAATTCTAGAATCATTACTGTTAATAAAAGTAAGTATATCATAAATACATCAATGAAGTTTCTTTCTACACTTCTTAATTTTATGATGTGTACCTTAATAAAATACAGTCAAACATTTATTATCTAGCCACTCAAGGGAAGTCTATAAAGATGATGGCTTATGACAGCTTGAGGTAGTTATATAATACAGGTGTACATCAATTAAACTTCAAGTTTGGTGATATCTGACCCCACAGGTGGCCGGCACAGTCCCTCATCAAAAACACTATATATACATGTAAGGTATATTACTCAAAAATGGTAGTTTTTCAACCAAGTTCCATCAGAGGCCAGTTTCTCCATAAATAATTAATAGTGTCTGACCCTTAATTAACTTATTGTATCATGTATAATGGTTTGAGTTAATAAAGGTTTGTTCTGTTCTGATTTGTTTTATTGTGCTTGGTTCTGTTCTGTTCTGTTCAGTAGCTTAGTTCAGGTTATTGCTTCATATTTGAGTACAAGAGGCTGCTAACTCAGGGTTTAGTGTACATGTTCTAAGATGTAGGATTAACACTGTTATTATAAGACAGTTTTTGTTAAAACTTGGGTTTTTTGGTTTCTTGAAAACCTCAGATCATTTTTTGATAGAAGATGTTTCCTACAATTAAGTGTTGATTTCAAATGTTTAATACAATGTATAAACTTTTAGATAGATTGTTGTATCTCACCTGAGCACAGTGTGGTTTGGTTAAAGTAATACCTGTGACTGGTCTATTCAAGTCTATGTTTTGCAAAATTCTCCTTTTCTGAAATCCTTAAACCTGTTAAAGTATGAACTTTTGCAATAATGTAATATCATCATGTGATACTAGACAAAGCTGTTCAAAGTAAACATCTGATGTTGGAAATGGCCCAGCTCCCTGGGTGACCAGTGCTCTGTTGGAACATTAAGTAACTGACTGATTTGAACCCTGGTACACCTATTACCAGGTGTGCAAAGAACAAGTAACTGACTGGCTTGAACCCTGGTACACCTATTACCAGGTGTGCAAAGAGCAAGTAACTGACAGGCTAGAACCCTGGTACACCTATTACCAGGTGTGCAAAGAGCAAGTAACTGACTGGCTTGAACCCTGGTACACCTATTACCAGGTGTGCAAAGAGCAAGTAACTGACAGGCTAGAACCCTGGTACACCTATTACCAGGTGTGCAAAGAGCAAGTAACTGACTGGCTTGAACCCTGGTACACCTATTACCAGGTGTGCAAAGAACAAGTAACTGACTGGCTTGAACCCAGGTACACCTAGTACCAGTTGTGCAAAGAGCAAGTAACTGACTGGTTTGAACCCAGGTACACCTAGTACCAGGTGTGCAAAGAGCAAGTAACTGACTGGCTTGAACCCAGGTACACCTAGTACCAGGTGTGCAAAGAACAAGTAACTGACTGGCTTGAACCCAGGTACACCTATTACCAGGTGTGCAAAGAACAAGTAACTGACTGGTTTGAACCCTGTTACACCTATTACCAGGTGTGCAAAGAACAAGTAACTGACTGGCTAGAACCCTAGTACTCCTAGTACCAGGTGTGCAAAGAACAAGTAACTGACTGGTTTGAACCCAAGTACTCCTAGTACCAGGTGTGCAAAGAACAAGTAACTGACTGGTTTGAACCCAAGTACTCCTAGAACCAGGTATGCAAAGAACAAGTAACTGACTGGCTAGAACTCTAGTACACCCAGTTTTAGGTGTGCAACCTATTTTCCTTATAACCCTCTTGTTATAAAGTTACTATAGTACATGTGCATAGCTGTTTTATCTTATGTGATGTAGTGGATTGAAGGTGCAGAAAGCTATATCTGATATATTATGCCATATCTATAATGGTTTCATTGAGAGCAGGGTGATGAATCTGATACATGTATTATAATAAGGTGATGTAAGCGATCATATCAGCTGCGTGTTCAATAACCGCTGTTAGCGAAAGTTACGGGTAAGGGACAACTCAACCCGAAGACAACTCAACCTGTGGATAATTCAAAGCAAAGTTGGGACAACTCAACCAAGGGATTGAGTTGTTTCGGGTTGAGTTGTCTTTGGGTTGTTCCACACCTAATGTTACGGAACGTTTTGGAACGTTCGGGGTAATTGATCAGGCTACTGGAATGGCAACAGTAAACAATACATACCTACTTCACAACCAAAATGCAAAGAAGGCAATCTTTTTAGATGATTAAACTTTTGTTATAAAAGAGACACAACATACAAATAACCAAAACAAGAACCTTGGTAACCAGGTAGAAAATAAGTAGTATTTAATAACTATGGCTTATATTACCATAGATGATATTTGTGTCCAGTTTTATTGCATGATAACTAGTCATTTTAGAAGATATAAAATATTTCAGCCGTAACTGATACTTTCAATATAAAAATTAATATTTTGTACATGTATCATGGTTTAATATTATTAAACTTGTTATAAGGCTAGCAGTAAATATTTTTTATCATTGTAATACTGCCCAGATGGCTAGCTTAGTTAGCTACAGAACAGAACAGAACTTTATTTTCTCAAATTACAATGTAATACATGAGAACAAAAAATGATGGTATAAACAAACATATGAATATAATATATAAAGTAGCAAAAAAATAGCGTTCGTGGATATATGTAATAAACATTTTATATACATCTATAGTTCGTTTCTTTCTCAACGGTCAAACTATGAACAAGTCCACTGATCGAGGGATGTGGGTTCAATACCAGTGCTGGCCAAATCATTTCCACAGCCATTTTCCCTTCTAGCTATTATTCTTGATAATGTAGGGCAGTTGTCAGTCACTGACAGAAGTATGGGCCAAGTTACTGGTAAACGGCTAAATCCAGAGATTTAAACCTTTCCAGGAACAGAGAGTTGGTTGATTAACTGCCGTGATACATGTATGATACAATGTGTTGCTACATGGTCTAAAACCAAACCAAAATAAATGTAAGTTTACTTTATACAAATTATGAATGTCTGTTATCTAACTCAGATGATTCAGCCCACCTGGACTTCCAGTATATAGCAATTAGAATATTTACTTAGAAACATTGAGGTATTATTTGGATAAGTTTTAAACAGAAACTAGAGTGGCTATTCAAATCTTAACTGTCTAATGTTTAAACTTGAAGTTTGTGTCCACTCAAATGTACAAAGGATGTGGTTTGAAAAGAATTTTAAAAATTTTACATTGTCATTAGTACCTGGTAAAGTGGTTGACCGATTAAGAGGTTTTATGATAGAATAACATTGACATGAAACTGACCTTCAGTAATAATAATGTCATACTGTGTGGGTTTATAGTGAGCTTATCAATGTAAGGCCAAGAAATATAAACATACAGTTTTATAGTATGGTTATATTAAACAACACTAATAAACAACACTTTATTAGACTATATCCTGAATTCCAATTTATGGGTTTTTCCCTTGTGCACAGGTCGAACTAACAAAGTTCTTTACACATTATAGACCTTTCTTAATATTATGCTCATGAATAATTCATGAGGTAGTGAAAACGAGGTTTAGATGGGTCAAATGTAAACAAACTGATAAGCCAGCGTAGTTACACACAGTTTTATATAGAGATTCTTGGAATAGTATTCATTTGTTAGTCAGGTTGTGACTGAAATATGTTAAACAATAAAAAAAGATTTTGAATTTATTTGTTTAATATAAAAACCCTGACCTATGATTTTACCATTAAACAAAAACTACACAAATACTGTGAATACACTAATTAAGCTGTCTACATAATAACCAGTCTAATGTCAGACCGACCAAATGTTTATTTTCACACAGTATGTTATTTTAGATCTGATCTTTAAATAATAGCCAAAGCAAATCAAAGACTATCAGGTTTACATTCCATGCTAAGAAATGCTAGAGCAATAAAATATAATGATACTGAGGTTATTCATTTTATTGCTTTAAGTATAATAGATAAAAGTATTGAACCACATTTATAATAGTTGAATTCACTATATATAATGTTCACAGGGAAATTTTTATTTCTGAAGTGTTTGTATGAGAAGGTGTAAAAAATAAAATAGTCAAAATTTTAGTCTCTTTTCGTACTCTCCTGATGACTGCAATGTTTATATCCAATTAGAAATATCATCAGTCTAGCTATTTCAAAGTAATTTATGTTATGAATCTAAAAATAGAACCAAGACAATACTAGATAATTAGATACTTTCAGATATAAAAAATGTGCAAGAGCTATGTAGTATAGTAAACTAAAACTAACATGATAAAACTTTATTTTTGCTGACTTGAATCATGAATGACATGTACATATCCCTGCCTTTATCATTCCTTTCCAGAATAGTTGCTAACTAAATCACAAAATTAGTTAAAAAAGGCATGCTTAGGAATATGAATATTTTGTCTCTCTTCAACTGTAATATTGGTTATTCCAAGTTCCTTGAAATCCTTTAATTAACATGTATAAACAAATATGCTCACTCTGGCTTAAAGCATGATCTGATACATGTGTATTGCTAGTTCTTTTCTATTGTTATGTTTTTAGGGTATTCTTTTCTTTAGATCAGTCAAACACATTTTGGACAACTTTAATTTTGCTTTTTAATGGAACCCATTAAGAGTGTTTATCATATGTAATTTGTTTTGGATGCATATCAATTGATCCAGAAGTCTGAATAAAAATGCATGAATGTTTATGGTAATACAGGATATACATAGGTTATGTATTTTTTATTACTTAAATCTACATTTGAACTGTATTTTTCTTTTACTACATCTTGTAATGTATCAAAGTTAATTAAACAATGAAATCATAAAAACCTGAAGATATTAAATGTGTTGAAGAAATACAATTTAATAGGCTTGATTTGTCCAAAGTTCTGTCTTAATTTAGATGTAATGAGAAAATAGCACTAAATATTACCCCTCAAAGACTGGTCAAAACTTGTCTTTTGAAAATTAGTAGAAGATAAGACATGAGAATCAACATCAAAATTTTTATGTTCTGTTTAAATTACAGTCATTAACTCATCAGAATTTATTGTTAACCTTGTATTTTCTTATAAATCTACTGACTGATACCTCTAACCTCCTTCTGCCATTTATACTACCAGGAGAGTTGTTTACATCTGACCCATCTTAACCTCGTTTTGAAATTCATGCATAAATATTGAGAATCCTCTATTGCTGAAAAGCATGAGGTATAAATAAAATTCTATTGTTCTTTGTACTTATGTTTTCATTGTAACAGTGAAAATTTGATAGTGCTGCTGGGAAAAATCTAAATATTTGCGTTTGGAAGTAGGTCTATTCCGAAATAAGTTTCGTTCATAGTAATGTATCATCATAAAGTAATGTTGAACTTTGTTCTGTAGTTATCTTATGCCTCAGTCCCATAAAATCATAGCTTGTTATGGACCTGTACATGCAGACAGTCCTAGGCCGTGGGAAGCCATGCCTATCAAGGTGACGGTACGCACATGGTACAAAACAACATACCAAAACGGAGCCGTAGCTGGAAGATATGCATGTTTAATCCATATTTTGTTCATGATTTGACTCTGAAACTGATATGTGTATACTGGGCTCATCTCATGGACCCTGGTAAAATCGTTACAGTCTATATGGGTACATAAGAGTTTGTACGAGTCCTTGCAGAGCTTGTGCACGGTGTCCATACTGTGCCCTCACGGCTATTTTTATGGTTATGGGACTGTAGCTTTATAAGAATAAAATTTTTGATGTTTAAAGGGTATACATCTACATCTTTTTTATTGTTTGACCGAAAAAAATATCATTATTGTTTATGTGTTTCTTGCTAAGAATTAATCATGTAAATCTAAATTGTAACATTTAGTAGACAAGTAAAAAGTGTAAGAAATGCCAGAAATTCTCTGATTTTGAAAGAAAAAATATTTTGTTTTCTACGATTGTATTCATAAGCAACTTAGAAAATGGAAATTGTCCAATAATCATGAAGATTGAAGAAATAATTTGATTACTAATAAACACGCCATGTGCTGCATCAGTAATTCTGCTTCGGTAATTAGATTCATTTTTGGTTGCACAACTGTATTTTCAAGATCAACTAGATGTCTCTTAACCCCAAATGCATTTTTGTCATAAAAAAGAACTTAACATAGTTGTCATTTGAATGTAAGATCAATTAAGATTTGTAAATTTTGATTTTTTTGTGACAAAAATAATTATTAATTGATTTATATTCTTTAACCTTACACAACAATAGGATGAACATTGCATACATATATTTGTGGCTATCTCAGTTCAATTCCTGGTCATGGCATGTCATACCCTCCTATGAGGTTTCCACAATAATGTTAATTGATTTTCTTTTGTAAAACTTGGTATCTATTAGAAAGGTAAGGGGGGTACTGATAAAATAAAACTGTCCAGGAAAGCTGGTGCTTCAATGCCTAGTTTTGTGAACCAGCCAGAAAGTTGGTAATGGATCACTCTGTGACGAGCCGGTCTTATCTCTTAGATTTATGTTTTAAGGACTATAAACATACAATATTATACATTTAGCCTATAGTTTAGTGTTCTATTCATGTATAAATTACCACATCAAAGAACAACCTATGTAGATGATCAGAGTGTCCTAGTTCCCTGTTTATTGTCAATATTATTTTATATCACAGTGAATTAGTGAATGTAATCATTCTTAAATTTTATCCCAAGGACTTTATACTAAATGTTTTCATTTAAGTGAAAGTTCATTTAGGAAAGTAAAAAAAGGTAGGAGTTTTTAACAACTTTTTTGCTACATCATTATGCTTTCATAATTGTGTTTCAATTTGTGAAGAGGGTTTTTTTTTTCATTAAAAATGAATAATTTTTGTAAAATGGCTAAAAAAATATTGGCCTTTTATATGCTTGTTGAAGTTTTTTTCAATATTTTTGAATGAGTTTTATTAAAAGTAAATTAAGTATTATAATAGATTTGCATTAATAGAATTTAGGTTCCAGTTCTATAACAGTACAAGTGCTTTTTACAGCTTTTTTGAACTTTAGTTTCAAATTATAAGTAGTGGATTTCTAATAGCTTTTTGATGTTATATTTCGGATTGCCAAGTTTTAAGAGCAGGCATGGCTAAGTAGTTTTGATGTTGGGCTGGTGATCATTGGATAGTCAGTTGTATGTTGGGTCAGTTGGATTTAAAACTACCTTGTTTCTTACTGCAAGAAACTTTATCCTTACTAGTGAGTTACTACTTTATCATTGAGGGAAGATCATGCAGGAAGCTAATAGAAGAGTAATTAGTGTAAATTTTGATAACTTATGTTTCACAATTGAGCTAAAATTTGTACAATATAATAGTTTTTTATTACTACTTTATTTTAAAAAATCACTGTGCCATTGAGTAGGATATTTGAGTATCTGGAAATATCATATTTTTGCATTCAAGTAATCTACTTATATTAATAAATTCTATTGTGTATTTTATATGTGGATTAAGCTGACACCAGAGATCTAAGGTATAAAATGTCAGATTGATTGATTTGAGTAACTTACTTTTCTTAATACTATGCATGTATAACTGTCTGTGTATATATGTCCATCTATTGTCAACAATTTGTTCAAAATCTTCTTGTCCTCGATCTAGAGCTTCGAGATGTTCAGTGTGGGGAATCATGTGACCTATATGGTTTCTAACTAATGTAAATGACATTTGTAGGTAACCAACTTTTATCAGACTTAGTGCAGTCGTAGCAGCACAAAATTATCTTTTTAGCTGTAGTTCTGCCAACCCCACAAAACCTTAAGGTAATCTAGAAAACTAGAACCATTGTGGGGTTGGATTTGAACTACCACTAGAAAGAGAGTTATTTTAAGTGCAATTCACTTTGCTATCATTCCCTAGTTCACCAGAATTAGACTCACATTCTCCACAACTGCTTAACTTTAATTTATGAAGATAATTGATCAGCAGCTGAGCAGCTTGAACTTACAACCCTCTGTCAGTAATAGGTTAAAATGGAACTTGAAGTTACTCACCTTAAAGCAGACGGAAAATGTTCAGAAAGAGAAATTATATTTTTGTTTGAAAATTCTCAAAATGGTTTTTCTACATTTCAGGTTATGGTTTTAAAACATGACAAAACGTACTAGAAAAAAATGTCAACCATTTCAAATGAAGCAAATGAGTCTTCTGGCTGGTTCACAAATTCTGCTGTTGGTTACACCCGATTGAAGAACATTGGAGATTGGAGTCACAGTCTACTCAAGTATCAGATACCCAAAAGTGTCAGAAGAAAAGTTCTGATAATTTTGTTTATACTCGTGGTCTGCTTCACATTTATGATATATTCTTGTGTTAATTGTTATGTTCACTGTACCAGCTTTTGTACATTTACGAAGCCTAGTTACATGCTGACTGACTCTAGAAATGTTTCACACTCTGTGAATGCCTCATTTGATCCACGTATGAGTCGACGTCTGCCACAATGTATTATAATTGGTGTTCGTAAAGCGGGAACAAGAGCTTTGTTGGAATACCTCAACATTCATCCAGATATTGTTGTCACATCTAAAGAACAGCATTTCTTCAACATCGATGAAAGATATGCACTAGGTTTGGAATATTATATAAGTCAAATGCCATTAAGTCATAATCATCAGATCACCATTGAGAAAACACCAGCATACTACACTGACGTGATGTCACCAGAGAGAATCTATAGAATGAATAGTTCAGTACAGCTTTTACTGATTGTACGAGACCCTGTAGTGAGACTAGTGTCAGATTATACTCAGTTAATGTTTGGAAAGAAGGCGAAAAATAAGGATATCATACCATTAGAAGACTTAGTGTTTGACAGAAATGGAGATATTAACACCGATTATAAACCTATACAGAGATCTATATATTATCATTACTTTGTTAATTGGCTGGAATTCTTTCATAGGGATCAAATACACATTGTAGACGGGGATAAGTTGATAACTAATCCATACCCAGAACTTTTTAAAGTAGAATCATTTCTGGGGCTTGGTCACAAAATTAATACAAGTCTGTTCTATTTTAATTCATCTAAAGGATTCTTTTGTTTGAATATGGAAGGACTTGAGAATCCATGTCTAGGGGAGTCTAAGGGTCGACCTCATCCTGAGGTGGCTTCAGATGTACTCACAGAATTATATGACTTTTATCGGCCTCGGAATAAAATGTTTTTTGAATTGGCAAACTTTTCTTTTGATTGGCCTTGACCAATCAGTACTCAGTTTTTGTTCAGGTAAATCTATAACAAATGCAGCTTAAATACTTAGTGTCCTGTACCTTAGTGCAGCTATAGATGGGTAACCAACCTGGGGATTGGGTCTCACAATATTTCTCATATTGAGAATAGTTTAAAGTTGTCATTTTACATGATATTATGTACTTTTAGGATGAGAATTATTTATCCTTTAGTCTTATCATTGATAATATTGTTAATATGTCTACTGTTGTCATGGTTTAATGTTTACATCTGTAAACTTATTCATAGTAATATTGAAATATTAAAGAAAAAACACCATATTTTTTTAATATGGAATGTATTATTTTACATAGAATTTACAAAACTTGCTATACTATCTCTTCTGTTCAACGTAATAGCCTATCAATTACTCATTAGTTATGTTTTCCTTGTATGTTTAAATTGAACATCTATTTTATTAGCCAGATTTTTCAACGAAAAAATTTGGCTTATATTTTGTTAAAACCTGGGTGGCGGGTGGGCGGGCAGGCAGTCGGGCCTCCAGTGTCGTTAACAATTGCGTTAAAGCTTTTTCTTTTCCTTATATTTCTGCCATTTATTGTCAGATCTTTATGAAACTTCATACAATGATAACATACCATGTGATGAACAGAATTAGAAAGTAACAACAACTCTCCCTGGTTTTATTATGGATTATTTCCCTTTGTAATTTTTGTGTTAAAGTTTTTAATATGTTGGATATCTCTGTCATTTATGGTCAGATCTTGATGAAAATCTGGCTTTAATGTGGTTTCCACATTACATTTCTTGTAATCATTATAAAACTGTTATGTATTAAAACATTGGTAACAGAACAACTATCCACAGGATTCAAAACTATGAAATTGCAACCTAGCTAATGTGGCAAATTAACAAAATTTATTATAGTCTCTATTGACCAATACAACTACATAACATATTTTATAACAAACTATTTACATGCACTTTGTTCATTTCTCCAAACAAAGTTTGAATCTAAGACTTCCATTTGGAATGATCAATTGGTGTGCTTCGTTTATTATATTGAACAAAAAAGATGTTATTGCTTAGTATAATATATTCCATGTTATATAATACATAATAATTTAATGTTGTCACTAGTTGTTGTCTGTATTATAGTTTTTCTTCAATGAATTCATTTTTTAAAAGAAATCCCTTATATTGAGAACAAAATCTTTTTATGTGATAATGAATTGTGTTGTACACTTTTCTGTGTTTGCAGGACATGTATTTATCAATTAACTTTTCAATGATATTGAAACATAACTTTTGCTCATTCGTAGAGTTGAGATTATTTTGTTTGAATATAAATCAATTTTGTAAACATGGCATTTTTTGTTCTTCTAATTTTTGACTCATCGTTTGGTACAGTTTCAAAATACTTAATTCTCATGAAAACAAATATTCAGCACTATTCATAGCTATAATTATATCAACTATTTTTTTTGAAAAATTGTTTTTTTGATTTATGATAATAGAAAAATTTCTACATATATTCATTCATCCCTGTTTTTTGACAGTTAGACTCTTGTTTTGTTAGAATGAATGTGCCAAGTAAAAAATCACCTATAGTTATATTTATGTTTGTACCATTGTTGTTTCTATTTATTTATCTGAACATTGTTGTTTGGACTTATAGCTGTCAAACTATATTGTAAATTTTATTTGACAAATGTGATGACTCATATGACAAACAAGCTATATTCGGCTAGCTTGTTGGATATGTTTTAGTTTGGGCAGGGAGTTAGGGGCTAAATATATAGGTGGGTACATATATATTTTGTTTTATGGGTTAGATATAATGATTAAAATGATAAAAGATACCATAACTGTCAAAATTATTATGGGGCTGAGACATCCTAAATTCCCAGTATCTACAGACCTGTCAGCTGTAATAGGACATGGCTAAATTTCATCCTGGTCGATGTAAACATTATTAAAAGCTAAATGATATGTTTTATTGAGTCACTTAGACTTAGGAAAGGGCACATGTTGTACAATATAATGTTACATTCATTCTACAATTCTGTCATAGTACAACTTGTTTTAATTTATTTGTTGAACCAGTTGTTTGGCCCCAATCAAGTTGATCTTTTTCTTTACTTTTAAAGCCAAGTCTTCCTTTCAATGGTTGAAATACTCAAATTAAAAATAGATCTGGCTTTTCAATGATTACCATACCTATGTTTTATATTAACTGCTTAGCATCAACTGTTCATTTGCTTTCTTCATGGATAAATTTCATTTTCATTTATGTGACATATGCTGTTACCTACATTATACTGTGTCAGATTTTCTGTGGCTTTGTTTCATTATTTTTATTAATATTTTTGTATTAACCTGTCCCTATAAAAATATAATTAATGGTCTCAACTGATTTTTAGGTAAAACTTCCATTGTATTGTTGTATTATTATAAGATTTTTAATAATTTGCTGCCTTTTTTCTAAAATATGATTATTTTTAGTTTTAATTACTCTTACATATAATTTCTAGATGTGACATTTGTTCTACCTCTAATAATGTGTACATTAGTCAGCTGGCCTAACGAAATTATTTGATAATATTTTAACATTTTCTTGGTTATTATGACTTCCTAACAATTTGTAAACTATTAGATTTTTGTATTACTTATTTCATTTCTTATATTTGTTGATCAAATTTATTTTATTGGTATATTTATAAAATCATTGTTTGTAATTCAGAAATTTGTGTCATCGAAATATGTACTTACATAATACTCCTTTTATAACTTTAGATCTTGCATGTTGATAAAATGAAAGTTGCGGAATTTAAAACGGGTTTACTACAGAATTATTGAAATTATAATTATTTTGAAAGTTTATGTTATTGAAAGTATTTACCTATGAAAATATTTCTTATCATGTACTTAATCGTCTAGTCCTAAGATTTAGTGTTTTCAAATGTGTCATATTATATATCATCTGAGTGGTTTTATTATTTATTTTTTGTTGTTGGGTTTAACGCCATAGCAACACATTGTATAGGTCAAATAACGGCGGTCAATCAACCTACTCACTGCTCCTGGAAATGCTATAGGTAATCAATTCATCTTCTGTAATTTTTATGACTTTTATTATATTTAAGTCCCTGTCATTATTTATTTTGATGTTTGTTAAGTTTTTTAAAGTATTGTTTCAGAAATCCATGATATTATTAATGCTGAATGAATTGATTTATTTTGTTGTATGTACCCTATTTTGTCTAGGCTGTTTCTTAATGTTTGATGAAAAGAGGAAGGTTTTATATTACAATAATAATTATATATATACTGGTATTTAGGGCTCAAATTCACAAAAAATTGCAAATTTTTGCGAGTTGATTTAATTTCAACTCGCAAAATGGAAAATCCCTTGCAATTTTTTCTCAAAATTTTAATAGCATTAATAGTTACTATTCATGTATGCGATATAAAAACTAAATACATCATACATGTAATACTATATTTATTTAACTATGGATAGAACAAAGGGATTATTGTGGGATAGACAAAAATAGAACATGTTTTTACAGTGAATCATTAATTGATACTATTTTTCTATCTGGCCTTTTCAATGCTGATTAGAGCCATATTCGTTTAGACAGTAATATTTTCGCGTAGATTTCAAGTCGCAAAAATTTGTGATTTGGAAAAAAAATTACTTGCAATTTTCAAAATCCACTCACAATTTGCAAGTATACAAGCTTAAATTGGAGCCCAGCTGGTATTTTAATTACAATAATTTCAATGTATGGTGCTAGTACATGTGTTGATGATATGTTATCATCCTTGTAGTTTGATTATGTCATTATAAATATGTTGAACAATTTACTGATGTATCAACTTGTATATTTGACTTAATGTTTCTTTGTAGTCATGGCAACCTGTAAACAAATGTATGAGCGACAAATATCTTTATTCTGAGTTCAAATTTGTATCTATTTATCTGCTGTACAAAGGAACATGTCTTGTTCATAAGTTACAGATTTATACAGAATGTACCAGTATTCATGGCTAGATAGTGTTTGGTATATTGTTTACAATTACAAAAGCTTTGTTATATCTTGTCTATAACTTGATTATTATAATCTCAGGTCATTTTTGTTCCCCAATGTATGTTTTGTTACATTTTAAAGGGAGCAAACTCTGCACAGAATATTGTACTCTCCAATCAGTAGTATCAGTACTTTGATTATAAATGATAACATTGACTGAATACAACCAAGTCTTTTTACAGTCAATTTACACTATGATACAAGTAATTTGACAATCATGAATGGAAACATTTTAAGACTATTTGATGTTCAATATTATATATGTTTCAGCTAATCATCAAATATAAAATCCACTGCTTGATAAATAATTTTGAGAGCTGTACCTGAAATATTCAGTATAAGTACCCTTTATTTGGTACAATATGGTAAAAAAGCATGTTCAGAATGGTTCTGAAACATATCTAGACCTATTGGGTTTTGCAAATTTCCTGGTTCCTTTTTGGACCTTAAAACCTTTATAAATGTATTTAGTTTCAAAGAATGATAATGACAATAATCGAACTTGCATGTACTAGTCACAACAACAATGAAATTAATCTGAGATTGAAGGTGTTGAATAAAGTCAATGTTATCAGGCTAGATATTATGATTCATACTCAATGTTTAACATATAGTTTAATATTGTGTGACATTACATTTATGTACTACTAACTCTATGAGTTTATTTTATACTTATATCTATATTAGATGTATGTTTTAACAGTCTGTGTGACTGATATGTTATTATTTCATGTCTAGGTATTTAAAGTTCACTGTGATGTCTATCATCTGAGCAAGTGAGTTGTGTTGTTGAGTTTTATTCAACTGTCAGTCTTGCATACATTAACCCTGCTGATTTAAATACTCATTACAGTACTTCTGTACTCACGATTAATAGAAATAAATGTATCTATACTTGAGTATGAGGATACAGTGTTCTCATTAGAAACCAGCTGCCGACCTAAACAGTCAGTTAGAGAGACTAATAGGCCTGTTAAAATTGGCAAAATATAAAAAAAGAAAGAAATTGCCCTTGGACTCCCTTTGAAACCTATTACTTTTCTATTTGAGCCTATTTAACAAAATCTTACTGAGTACACTGAGATAGTTGAACAATTATCAAGTATTTAAATCAGGGAAGTCTAAGTATGAACAATTATCAATTACTTAAATCAGGGGAAGTTCAAGTATGCACCACTGACTAAATTGAATAAAATTAAATGATACTAAAAAGGTATGTATTCAAATATATTCAGTGATAGCTGATAATTTATGTATTGTAAAAAAATAATGTAACACTGAAATTAACATTTCTCTTTTGTGTCATCCTGGAGATGATGTTTCTGTAGATCTACAAGAATTTATAATTTGCTAACATTACATGTATTTATATTTTATGTTTTTTTACAGTTTTTAATCAACATGTATCTTGTTTTCATATATTGCATGGACTCAAAAGTTCTTATTTGGAACTCAAAAACATGGTTATTTTCAATATAATCCCATAAACTGTGAGTACAGACTCAAATTATATTTTATATTACCATTTAAGAATTGAAATCCAAATTAGTTTTATTGCCTGGCTTGCCTGAGATAATATGATATGTGTAAATGCAGTGGTCATATAGATCTACTTTTATTTTTCGAAAGCATTTTTCTTTCTTTAGATCTTTTTTATTAAAATGGCACTTACAATGGGTTGTTATCATGTATGATTTTACTTATGTTCATATATGCTTTTAGATTTACAAAACATAAGAACCATTGTTTATAATTAAGTCAATCGATGAGTTTTTGGTCACCTAAGAACATAGATGTATGTCTCTTAGTCATTTATATCCAGGACCCTATATAAGTTTATATAGGGTCCTTGTTTATATGTATACATGTATTCTAATTTGGTAATGCAGGTTGTTATGGTTTAATGCATTCAAACATTGAAATAGTTTTTATTCTTTGTACATTTGCTGCCATTGTTCTATAAGAAAATTGTCATGTATAAACTCAAATATTTAAATTTTTACTTGCTCAAATAATGATTTTACCATAAAGCATAATTTTGATGTTTTCTCCATTTCTTTTATTAACAGTTTTTTTATTGTTGAAAATGTCTAAAACATGTATTATCTTTTGCTTTGAAACATTTTGTTTATCAATAGGATGATGACATTCTGGAATTAAAACTTTACAATTTTTCTGTTGTAATCTGAAAAAAAGTTATTTAATTTAACTTTTTACATAATACTGGGCATGTGATATTGTAGTATTTATGCTCTTTGGTCACTTGTAAAATTGAATACTTGTTTGATTACATGTTATTTTTCATATTGAAAATAAACTATTTATTAATTTTACAATGCTTGTTTGTTTTGTTTATTTTAAGAACAATAAGAATCTACAGTTCGTACGAGAAAACAAACCCTGTTTATGTAATTTTGAAACAATAAAATGAACTAATCCACGACAGAGGATGCTCAGGATGACAATAAATTGTTATACAGTATTAAGTTTGATATGTTTTTATGAGTGTCTTGTTAGTGTAATGGTTCTACCATTACAGGCATGGTTGACTAAGGGGTTGGTGGTTAATCTGTCACTCATAAATTATACAACCTTTATTTTCAATACTGCCCTTCCTTTTGAATGGATTGGTTTATTTTAATGTTTACACAAACACAATGTTATTTTGTACTAGCTATATATGTATTCTAGGCTTTGATTAGCTCTTTGGATCATTGGAACTTTTTGTTTTGGGCTAACTTAGGTCTGATTAACCACTGTATTGTCTCCAAATGTCTGCAACTGTCTAGCACAGAAAGATAAAAAAAAACAGTGTGAGTCAAACCCATTGTAGATGGGTTCAGTGATCACTCACTCGTCCACGACTTAAACTACTGTCATGAGAACATGAACCTCTAAATGATAATATTAAGCTATGAAAAGAATTTTTGAATTTGAGCTTTAAGTGTTTCTAAGATATAATTATACTGTGCACTTATAAAGAAGGAGTCTCTTTTTGACTGTGCCATTCAGTGTATTGTTCGTTTTTTCTCAACTGTCTAAGCTTGAATAATTTCACGGTGTCTGAATGCATTGTTTTTGTACTGGCGACCTAATTTTTATTAAGAATATCTTGACTAAAACTTAGCATACAGCATAAGAAGCTTTACTCAATCATAATACACACTTTCGTAAACTCATGGGTGTATAAAGACAATAATTTTAACAAACGCATTCACCGTGAAATTATTCATCTTTTGACAGTTTAGAAAAAACGAACAATACCGTACATAGTCAACAATAAATAGTTTCAGGATTTTGCATTGGCTCTTAGCTACTAAACCGAGCCTGTAGGCTTAAGAATTATACAGTATCTATGCAGATTACTTGCGTGATATCATTAACATAATGCCAATTTAACAAACTGCCAATTTTACAAAAGTGTTCATTGAATATTTCCTTTCAATAACTATGTAACCATGGTTGGATGAAATACAACGAAAAAGCAGCTGAAGGACACATGCCTACATATTTAGAGGTCTCCAATCACTCAAGATACACAATGCAAGTAAGTGTGGAATAATATTGCAAATCATTTTATAGGGCTGAGGTTGCAGTTACGTTAAGGTATGTGAATACATCGTTTCATTAAAATCAGAAGTCAGTCAAACTTCACGATAGTCGGTGTACATGTAGAGTCACAATTGTATTTTATAAATATGACAATTATTTTCATTTTTATCGCGACGTCACCATGGCAACGACGTGTAATAGTCACACGTATAAAACACGTGTAGAAAGCGTCGCGCTAGTTAAAACGACGTTTTAATGTGTTAACAAGCTCGAAACTTCTTTTAAAAAATACATCATTGTATGCACAGAGAATTTTGCTTACAATTGATATCAGGTTTGCTAGAGAGCTACTTAACGACGACGTAACGTTTAGAAAACAATAAAAAACCGTCGTAAAATTTAACGTCGTTTTATGTCTACACGCCGTCATGTTTTTAGCTTATCGTAAAAATTAAGCCGGTGACATATATATTTTATTTGAAAAATATATTTTGTATGTATGTATCAATGTTTATATGTAAAAAAAATCAGGGGGTCGATCGTGAACAAATTGTCGAAATTTTAAGTTGAAAATCAAGTTATTTATTTTTTTTCTAACGACGACGTCAGTTTGAAATGTTACAATTTACAATGTCTAACAGCGTAATCATTATGGTAAAGCACTGTTTTGGAATACATCTGATGTAATGATGACACTAAGACACACATTTTATGGTACTGGAATAATATTATAAATTATCTATTTAAAAAAATGAATAAATCAAATGCATTTTGAAATATTTATTTTATATTTAAATAATTCAAATAATGATAAATGAATGTGTAATTTTATATGTCTATTACATTTATAGTTCTGTTACATTAACCTGTCACAACTTGAATAATTACACGGTCAATGAATGTATTTAACCTCTTTTAAACCATTGAGCCTCCATTCCATATCATTTATTGATAATCTAACTATATATGCGACAATTTTGAATATCGGGGAAATAACAAGTTCGAAAGGGGTTAAAATACCAGATTCAGTGACCGTGTAATTATTTAAGTTGTGACAGGTTAATGTAATAGAACTATACAGCTTAAAGTAACCATAATAAAACGTAAACATAACACTATTCATTTTAAAATATTCATAAGATTATATATCTCAATATGTCAATGTTACCTCCTAATACGTAAATATATATGATATAAAATATAGATAAAAAATAAAGTATGAAATAAAAATTTAGGCATTTACTAAGATTCGAACCAGGGACCTCTTGATCTTTTATTCATTTTCTTTCCATCCCCTTAGCCGACTGCGCTATTTGGGTCCTAAAGGACAGAGCATGTAACAATAGTTATATACTGTAAAAAGGACATTAGATATGGGGAAGATAATTTTGGAAGATGAATCCTAAATATTGTGAGTTGTTATCAAATACAAATAAAATGCACCATCAAATTAAAAAAAGCAATAAAATTATATTTTGTAAAAAACGTATTAATGCTAGTTATGAAATTTCAAGTAAAATAATCCTATGTACGATTTTTTTTGACATACTAATATATTATGTACAGCGGTATGATTAAACTAAAAACCTTGTAATTAATATTTTGTCCATAGACTTTCTTGTAACAGACAAGCTGTGTGTGTTCACTTTGTCAAACGTATGCCTTTTTCTGGCGAAGCATTTTACTGGCTCTGGTCGTTCCCAAACACCAAGTCATTCCTTTTTCTGAGAGAAAGGAAATATGGCATGGTTACCAGAGCTGTTGATGTTTGCTAGGACATGGTCAAACGCATTGTTTTCTGCGTTCGTCATCCTGAGATGACGAAACCACCTGCATGAGTCGTGTATGTGGTCACACGATCATGGCGCTCTATCCTGTCTTGCCTCCCTATATTTAATTAAATAACTATTGAACTGGCTTTAACATTTCTATCATCTTGAGGGTAATATGAAAACAATTTTAATAAATACATACTTTAAAATGGATTAACTGGTAAATTTGTTATATCCATTTTAATATTACCCGTTCGAAAAATTCATAATGTTTTTAATTCAACCCCCTATAATCGAAGACAGGAAAGAGTGCCATGGTCAAAATGCAGTAGTATGATATTAACAAACATACATGTATATTCAAAAATACATAAAATGAATTTCTACGCGGGTCACGTCAGTTTAATGAATTGCCTCTCATATTTAAAAATATGCAAACCATATGAAACCATTAAAATATACTATGCAAAAGTTTTAACGCAAACAGTAGTTCCCTTTACATATTTTTTTATTTTATGTAATATATGGGTACATTAGCCATCATTAAGTCGCTCGGTATGTTCACACATGATAGTGTGTTAAAATTTCTCGTGCGGTCATGCTTGGGTGCACACCATCGGTAAATCCTTACAAACAATTAAAGTTTCCTGCAAACTCTAGAGACAGCGTGACATTGTAGCATTCGTCATCTTGAAAACAAGTCAGTAAATATGACAAGATTGAGCATTAAAAACCGGGGATAAGCCGTTTGACTGATGCCCATTAACAATTACCATCGGCGTGTCCAGTAACTGCCGTTATCTAACGTTACGGGTACTGGAAAACTCAAACCAAAGACAACTCATCCCGTTGATAACTAAACTCAAAGTTGTGACAACTCAATCCGTTAGTTGGGGATTGAGTTGTCTCGGGTTGGGTTGTTTTTGGGTTAAGTTGTTCTGACTCCTACGTTACTGACAGTTACGGAACGTTCGGGGTTAGTTTAAAAGGTTACAGGTCTTGGAGCAAAATTCAAACAGTTAATTGTGGAGTGATATTGACAATTATGGTAAGCTGGGTTTTGTAGTGATAAATGGGAACCACATCGCCCAACGCTACCAGGGTAATGGTAACGTACGCCATCGGACGTCCAAGTCTTTTTCTCTAACAAGAATACGCCAGACCACATTCCGCTCTTGCAACAATTTAATTTTCAGGGCTTATTACATAAAGATTTTAGACTTGTTGTCATTTAAGAAGACATAAATCTAAATGAACGTGTTTGGGACGTGTTTGACAGACGCATACGTCAACGTCTTGTACAGTATGTGACGTTACCGGATCTAATCATTGCTTTACATAAGGAATGGACTAGCATCCCACTACGTTTTGTATGACGTGCTTTTGGGTTTTAAGACTCAGGATATTAGCAGTCGTGAATTCAAATTAGATGAACGCTCATTATCAAATCTTGTTAATTTTTTTCTCCTACTTGGCTTTTGATTCTGCGATTTTTTTCTTTTCAAATATCGTTACATATTGTTTTCTGTTGAATACTCATGACAAAATGGTTGTTTTATCTTCATGCTAAATTTCATATTATCAACATAAAAGCTTTGGATGATAATTACTTTTTTGTTCCTATTTGCGTTATAACTTTTGCTTAGTATAGTTTGTAGGAAAAGTATTGGCATATGAACATTAAAATCTTGGCAATAATGGCTCAGGGATTATGGATGAGTGGGTACTTGTATGATAAGCATACATTTTACTTTTGAAAATATAGTAATGAAACCTAAAATAAGTACTGTGTATAAATATAGGAAAATTGTATACTTTTAAAAATATATTCATGAAACCCAAACTAAAGATAAAATATAGGAACATAGGATACTTTTGGAAATATAGTAATAAAACCCAAACTATATTATGAATATAGAAATATATTATACTTTTGAAAATATAGGAATGATACCCAAAATATAGTATAAATATAAGAATATATTATACTTTTGAAAATATAGCAATGAAACGCAAACTATAGTATAAATATAAGAATATATTATACTTTTGAAAATATAGGACTGATACCCAAAATATAGTATAAATATTGGAGTTTAGGATTACTTTTGGAAATATAGTAATGAAACGCAAACTATAGTATAAATATTGGAGTTTAGGATTACTTTTGGAAATATAGTAATGAACGCCAAAATGTAAAATAAATATAGGTGTTAAGGATACTTTTGAAAAATCTAATATAGTTATGAGACCCCCCCAAAAAAAAAAAAAAAATACAAATACAGGAATATAGTATCTTTTGAAAATACAGGAATGAAACCCAAAATGAAGTATAAATATATGAATATATATGAAGTATACTTTCAAAATATGGTAATGAAATCCAAAAAATAGTATAAATATATGAATAAAGTATACTTTCAAAATAAAGTGATGAAATAAAAAATGTAGTATAAATATAAGAATATAGTTTACTAAGTCTTGTAAAAAGATAGAAAACCCAAAATATAGAATAGATAAAAGGAATTTAGTATACCTTTGAAAAGATAGGAATGAATATAGAGACTCACATGGGTGAAAGTTGTGAAAACTGAAAAATATGCTAGGGGCCAGGAGGCCGCTAGGACCCCGTTGGGTCCAGGGCAACCCCTTGGCCATGGGCCGGAGGCAAAAGGAAGCTTACAATGTGGAAGCAAAATAAAGCAGGAAAATCAAACTCTCATGACAGCTAGCAGGAACATTTGAGGACAGCAACTTATCCACAAGACCTATCAAAACACCAGAAGTGTGGTCATCACACTTGCAAAGGACAAACATCTTTAGATAACTATAAAGATGATTATAGTGCTTCTTTGTAAATAGTCTATATAGGTCAGTTTGTCTTACGATATTAACAACTCATATTTGAAAAATATATTTTGTATGTATGTATCAATGTTTATATGTAAGAAAATCAGGGGGGTCGATCGTGAACAAATTGTCGAAATTTTTAGTTGAAAATCAAGTTGTTGATTTTTTTCTTACGTCGACGTCAGTTTGAAATGTTATAATTTACAATGTCTTACAGCGTAATCATTATAATAAAGCATTGTTTTGGAATACATCTGATGTAATGGTGACACTAAGACACACATATCATGGTACTGGACTAATATTATAAATTATCTATTTAAAAAATGAATAAAACAAATGCATTTTGAAATATTTATTTTATATTTCAATAATTCAAATAATGATACATGATTGTGTAATTGTATAAGTCTAATACATGTACTGCTTAAAGTAATCATAATAAAACGTAAACATATTACTATTCATTTTAAAATATTCATAAGATTATATCTCAATATGTCAATGTTACCTCTTAATACGTAAATATATATAATATAAAATATAGATATATAATAAAAAATAAAATATAAAAATAAAAATTTAGGCATTTGCTAGGTTTCGAACCAGCGACCTCTTCAGCTTTTCATATGTTCATTTCAGTTCCTTCCCCTTAGCCGACTGCACTATTTGGGTCCCAAAGGACAGAGCATGTAAAAATAGTTATATACTGTAAAAAGGACATTAAATATGGGGAAGATAATTTTGGAATATGAATCCTAAATATTGTGAGTTGTTATCAAATACAAATAAACTGCACTATCAAATTAAAAAAGCAATTAAATTATGGTTTTAAAAAAACGTATTAATGCTAGTTAGGAAATTTCAAGTAAAATAATCCCATGTACGATTTTTTTGACATACTAATAAATTATGTACAGCGGTATGATTAAACTAAAAACCGTGTAATTAATATTTTGTACATAGATCCATAGACTTTCTTGTGCCAAACAGACAAGCTGTGTTTGTTCACTTTGTCTGGCCTTTTTCTGGCGAAGCATTTTACTGGCTCTGGTCGTTCCTAAACACCAAGTCGTTCCTATTTCTTAGAGAAGGGAAATATGACATGGTTACCAGAGCTGTTGATGTTTTGCTGGGACTTGGTCTAACGCTTTGATTTCTGCGTTCGTCATCCTGAGATGACGAAACAACCTTCATGAGTCGTGTATGTGGTCACACGATCATGGCGCTCTATCCTGTCTTGCCCCCCCCTATATTAAATTAAATAACTATTGAAATTGAGAGAAATTTGAAAACAATATTAATGAATACATGTACACTTTAAAATGGATCAATTGGTAAATTTGCTATGTCCATTTCATGTATTTCTGAACTTATTACCCGTTCGAAAAATTCATATTGTTTTAAATCCAACCCCCTTTAATCGAAGACAGGAAGAGTGCCATGGTCAAAATGCATATTAACAAACATGTATTCAAAAATACATAAAATTAATTTCTACGCACCGGGTCACGTCACTTTAATGAGTTGTCTCTCATATTTAAAAATATGCAAAAAATAGTTTTGTAGGAAAAGTATTGGCATAGGAACATTTTTTCTAAAATCTTGACAATAATGGCTCAGGGATTATGGATGAGAAGTGTTTACTTTTGAAAATATAGTAATGAAACCCAAATTATATTACAAATATAGAAATATATTATACTTTTGAAAATATAGGAATGAAAGCCAAACTACATTACAAATAATGAAATATATTATACTTTTGAAAATATAGGAATAAAAGCCAAAATGTAAATATAGGAATATATTATACTTTTGAAAATATAGGACTGATACCAAAAATATAGAATAAATAAAAGGAATTTAGTATACCTTTGAAAAGATAGGAATGAACGCCAAAATATAGTATAAATATATGAATATATTATACTTTTAAATGTATAGGAACGAAAGCCAAAATATATGGAAGATATAGGAATATAGGAACTGGTTGACAGTATTATTTTAATGGGAGTTATTTGAACAAAATCTGCTAATTTTGGTATAGTCATTAATATCGACTTATGGCTTGTAGATGCATTGTTAATATTGCCTTGAACAATTCTGCAGTCATATCTTTGTCACTGATTGGTGCAACTAATTTGAATATACTTTTTCAGATACCTACATTATCTGTAATTCAGACATGTACCAAAAAGGATGCTGGGTGTCCTTTGAATTATACATCTAGTAAATATGTCTGTGAGGAATAAACTCTGTACCGCCCACCTAGCTCAGTTAGTAACACGCAAGTCTACTGATCAAGGAGTCGTGCGATCGATTCCCGGGCGGAGCATACTTTCGTGGAGATTAGTCATGAAATTATTTCTACCGCCATTCTCTCTCCTACCAATGATGTTTAATTATGTAGGGCAGTTGTCAGTCACTGACGAAAGTATGCGCTTAGTAGTTGGTTAACAGCTAAATCCAGAGATTTAGCCTTTCTAGGAGTGAGTAGGTTGACTGACCGCCGTTATATGACCTATATAATGTGTTGCTACGGCGTTAAACCCAACAAACAACAAATAAACTCTATACAAATATCTGAGATGTCATCCATCATTCTTCAGTTCTGTGTATGAACCATCTATATGAAATCAATTAGTTTCCTAAAATTTTTAACAATAATGCCATGATGGCTGTATTTAGCAAGTGTCATGATTATGACCATTTAAGTTCAAGTTAACATACTTTTGTACCGGTCCATTAGTGTATTTCTAGCCTGTACAAGTCATTTTTAAGTAGCATGAAGCAATTTTTTCGGTACTTAACATAATGGTAAATAGTTTTTTATCAACGTTGCATTTTTTTCTGCAAAATGAGTATAATGTGGTTGTGGTTCGGACCCCACCCCTAGAAAATCCTGGATCTGCCCCTGTGTAAGTTGTGCAGGAAATAATCCCACCAATTTCCAAAATCTAGATACTTAATATTATGATCGCCCCACACTTACAACAATTTTCCAGTGAATTGACTCTGCGCAGCAAAATTAGGAGAGAAATACCCAAAACAAAGTGTGAGTCGAATTAATAGACTCTAAGTCAGTTTAGTTTAATGAGAGAATCATCTTTCATTTGTTGTATATCAGTGTATTCGTACATAAAAATCAACACAAATACGCAATATAAGGGGGGGGGGACCCCCTCGAATTTCCAAAATTTATTTGTCTGTTGGTATATACTTTTGAAAAAATATAATCTAGTTATGAGACCCCCAAAAAATACAAATACAGGAATATAGTATCTTTTGATAATACAGGAATGAAACCCAAAATGAAGTATAAATAGATGAATATATATGAAGTATACTTTCAAAATAAAGTGATGAAATCCAAAATGTAGTATAAATATAAGAATATAGTCTACTTTTAAAAAGATAGAAAACCCAAAATATAGAATAAATAAAAGGAATTTAGTATACCTTTGAAAAGCTTAGAAATACCTTTGAATAAAGTAGACTTTAAAAAATACAGGAATGGAAGCCAAAATATAGTATAAATATATGAATATAGTAGACTTTTAAAAATATAGGAATGAAAGCCAAAATATAAGGAAAATATAGGAATATATTATACTTTTCAATTTATAGGAATGAAAGCCGAAATATAATGAAAATATAGGAATATAGGAACTGGTTGACAGTATTATTTTTTAATGGGAGTTATTTGAAAAAAAATCCGCCAATTTTGGTATAGTCATTAATATCACCTTATGGCTTGAAGATGCATTAATATTGCCTTGAACAATTGTGCAGTCATATCTTTGTCACTGATTGGCGCAACCAATATACTTTTTCAGATACCTACCTATCTCTGATAATAGTTTTTGCATTATCTGTAATTCAGACATGTACCAAAACGGATGCTGAATGTCCTTTGTATTATACATCTTGTAAATGTGTCTGTGAGGAATAAACACTGTACAAATATCTGGGATGTCATCCATCATTCTTTAGTTCTGTGTATGAAACATCTATATGAAATTAATTAATTTCCTACAACTTCCAACAATAATGCCATGATGGCTGTATTTAAGAAGTGTCATGAATATGACCATTTAAGTTCAAGTTAACATACTTTGTTCAGCTGTAAACAATGATGGTTCTATATATCCTTCAATAACTGTAGCCATCAGAGATACATGGATGAAAGTTGTGAAAACTGAAAATGCTGAAAAAATATGCTGGGGGCCAGGAGGTCGCTAGCACCCCCGTTGGGTCCAGGGCAACGCCTTGGCCAGGGGGCAGGAGGCCAATGGAAGCTAACAATGTAGAAGCAAAATAAAGCAGGAAAATCAAACTTTCATGACAGCTAGCAGGAACATTTGAGGACAGCAACTTATTCACAAGACCTGTCAAAACACCAGAAGTATGGTCATCTTCACTAGCAAAGGACAAACATCTTCAGATAACTATAAAGATGATTAAAGTGCTTCTTTGTAAATAGTCTATATAAGTCAGTTTGTCTTACAATATTAACAACTCATATTCTCAATAATAACACTTTTACAGACACTGACGGGTCATTACAAAATATAAAATCAACCAAATGTACAGTACAGTAAATTTTGTACTAAGGTTGTCAATGGCTTTCAACACAGGAAGAAACAACAATAAGATATTATACTCTTGATTTTTATTATTCAAACTACATGAATAAGAAAATATCAGCTTACAAAAAACAACATATTAATTAACCAGGCCAGTATCTAACAAAGCCGAAGCAACAATAAAGCTTCTAATATAATACAAAATACATTAAAAATATTAAAGAATGTATGTATATAAAACAGAAGATGTACATCCATTGTTAAAATGACTATTTCCATCTATAAAGTACTACTTGATTTGGTGAGAGCTCATTTTTAAACAATCTCTATTGCATGCTATGAAACAAGGTAAGTCTATTATTTTGCACCCTATTGATTAAAAAATAGTTTTAGTAACTTTGAGGTCAAAATACAAAACTACTATGTTAGAGAGATATTTTCATTATGGTACAGGCCATAGCTGGCCACATGGTTTTGAGTAAAAAAACAATACATACATAAAAGGTATACTACTAAAATATGATAGATTTTTTACCAAAGTTCAATTAGGGCCCAGTTTCTCCATTATACCTAATATGCAGACATGTATTTAGTGTTTTTGACTCAGAACCATGGCGCCGCCTCTGGTAGGCCTATAAGCATGTCCATGTGTAAAATGGCCAAATTGTATATAAAACTGTTCTGAAAAATTTCTTCAAAAATTGAATAATGCCGATTATAAATAAATCTTTAATCAAACATTAGAATTTTTTTTAATTTTAAATAACATATCAAAACTATTCTACCATGGATATAATCAATCTAATCATGGATGTATCACCTTAGAATGACAACATCACAGTACTATGGAAACAGCTGACATGACACAAATATATATCTGAAATATTCATCTTATATTGAATATTATCCTTAATATTTGTAGAACAAATTACATTAATATTTGTTGAACAGTGTTAATATATGTATTTACATTCAATAAAAGATTATTTCTCTTTGATTCAAAAACAGGCAATGAAACCAGGCCCATTATGGAGTTGGAAGGCGACATTGCAATTTTCAATAATGGCGGAAAGAACTTAAATAAAAGTGATCATATGTTTATTCATTATACATCATTACCTGAGGAATGTTTAAATTAGACATGGAATGTTTTATTTTAACAATAATAATTCTAATGATGTTAGAATCTAGACTTTTTAGGCCACACAAAGTAAGACATTTGAGTATCATTTCACTTTCCTGCAAGAAGTCTCTATCTCATTATTTTTTATTACACAAAAGAAAATAAATTTGAAAAAAGTTTGAGGCATTTAAAAACCCTTTTCAAATCATGAAAATGATAACATTAACATATCAGTATAAATTTGCTCTTATGCATGACTTAGTACATGTACAATCTTTATTTGTACAATTTTTTTTCTTCAAAACCAGGATAAAAATGAGAATTAGTTTCTTAGTCCCATTACTATTCAGAAACAATAGGTCAAAGTCTTTATCAATGGTTATTTACATAATAAAAATGGTGATCATTCTAGAACTCAATAAGTGCAGGATGCAGTGCCCTGCTATTCAGCTTTATAATAATAACAAAAATATGTGTCTTGTAATTATTCACCCATGAAAGTGGCCCATGTATACATATTTTTATGTTCTGGAGAAAACCAACAATCAATGTAACATAATGAAAAAATAACAAAAAAAGACTAATAAAAAGGAATGCAATTAATGAATTTCTACTATCATAAAAGAGTTTCCACCATTAGTACTCATATCACAAACCAAATTGTAAGGAATGCTTAACTACAACAAAAACTCCACATACTTGTCTATTCTGTGTCAACATATCTATTTAATTGAATGCAAAAATACAAAGAAAGACTTCATTTTAAAATATTCATATAATTTCATTAGATTCTGTGCCCTAACAAGGTTGAAACTTCTGAGATTTATGATTTTCATACTTGAATTTCTGCAGCTTCCTTTAAATCCTTTCCTAAAATCCCGAATTTCAGAATCAGTCCTGAAAATTTGATTTGCCTAGACAATAAATCCCAACTTCCATTTTTGCTTCGATTTATGATTGTATTAGACATAAACCTTTCCAAAACAACTTATTGACTGATCTCTGAACACAGGTATGTTTCTGCTTTAAAACTGTTAATTATAACAACATATTTTAGTTGAATGATAATGAAGTGATCATAAAGATGACTCAATGCAAATATTTGTAAAAATAATCAAAAGTTAATGCACAGCATAAATGTACAACAACTATTAAACCTACTTGTTAAAAAAAAGTATGAACAGGTTTTGGAAGACAAAAGGTTTCGATTCTAAAAGCAATATTTATAAAGTTGAGACAATTCATATAAAAAGCTAAGAGTGAAAGCATCAAATTACTAATTACACAATAAAATGTCATATTAAAAAATATCATATACATTTATACAATTTCTTAATCCTGTACACACAAGAAAAAAAAATAAGATAGCCCAAGGGCTTAGCACAACACTTCATTAACTATAGATAAATACACTGAGTTGCTACAGAGAAGCCAGATGAATCTGAAGTCCTCTGACTCCTAATGATCTAAAATTCATTTTGGACAGCCAAGTGCAACGAGGGCAGAGAAATCTGGTTACTTAGAAATCTGAACATTTTATGAAGTTCTAAAGGTTTTAAGATTTTTTGGTAGGTCTAACACTATATGAAAATCCTGTACTAACACCTTTAAGGCTTTCTAGATCAGTACCAAATTACCAACTTTTCAAGACAGTGAACCCAAAATATATGTGATAACAAAATTAACAAAATTCAAATAACTACCTGTAAATGTATAAGTAATAGGAAACAAAAGTAGGAAAAATGGTTTGTAATATCAAGAAAAGTAGAATTTAGACCAGTAGATAAAATGTTTATAAAATAGATTAAATCATTTATTCAGGTCAAAAATACATGAGATTGGATGATAGGGAATTAATGCACAAATTATGTACATAATTTTAATTACCATATTACAGAGCAATCACAACTCGAAGTAGGGGAGGGGCCTGCTAAATGTTGTTTATCTTAATTATACACTTGGTGTGATAGTTTGTGTGGGGGGTATTTTGTATCATCTATCTACAAACTGTCAGATGGCCCACCAAAAAAACAAACAAACAATGCACTTATATTTCATACATCACAACTAAACTCAATTTAAAATGTCTGGTACAAGTAACACTTGCCATTAATGTTCAAGTATTTACATATATATACAATTTAATGTATAGGTTTATGTACACTATCAAACAATTTGAAATTATTTTTTTTACAAATATAGTACAAAGTAGGTGAGAGACAGTAGAGGGAGAGGCTAAAAATAGCAGCTTTCGTTGATAGGTGTAAAACAACAATGTTCCAAGAACACTGGGCTACTGAGAAATATTGAGAAATTGTAAAATGGCTCAATAAGAAATAATGATGTCAGTTGTATGGAAATATTATCAGAAATGATGATCTATTAATTTGTTCTAGGCCTGTATAATGTAAAATTACTATGTATAAATGAAATATCTTACATGTGAATCTTTCAAAAAAACATTGTATTAGCTTAAAATGTTGATGAGATATTGAAAAACAGATAATATTGAATGAAAATGGGACTATTTTTTTAACAAAATCTAAAAATGTGTGACAATGTCAAACAATATTGCAAAATATTCAATGCAACTTGTGCACAATAAAAAGAAAACATAATTTAATCAAAGAATGTGTTCTAAACACATTGCTATCATACAATCATTAAATGTTCTGCCATTACATGGTTAATACATCTATATATCTGACTAAATTCATACAAATATTATATTATTATAAACAATTGTAAAGTCATCCATTAAATTTGTGTTATTAAGCTAGCTCTATATAAAAATACATAATTTGCAAGCAAAAAAGCAGAATACTGGCAAAATAAAATACTGCTAATAAGACGTTAAAACTTGTTAATAAAATTATGTGATTTTTTATTTCATTTTTTTTTTAGAATTAATGAAAACTTCTCTACAAAATAAAACAAACAAATTGAATGTTCAGACAGTTAATTACTATACAAAATCTTACATAAAATTAAAATTTAAAAATACTTTGAAACATGAAAAATTTACTGAATAAGAGGAACTACATAAACAGAAAATTGCAAGGAAGAACTACATTAAACCAAATAGAATAAGAGTTAGAACAGTTACCATTACAGAATAATCTTACAACAAATTATCATTAAATCCTTTTATAAATGGGTGAAAATTTGATAATATTGTGATATATGGAAGCTTAGATTGTTATCTTATATCAGATCTTAAAAGTTCATACAATACACTACTTGTTGCTAATTTTGTAAATATCAATGCCAGTGAACACTGTAATTAAAATAAGGATATCTGAATACAGCTTGATCTAGTTTTACTGCTGATTTTTAAATTTGATGACTTCATCAAGATGAGATTTTACAATTGGAAAGTATATTTGTTGGAAAACTTGGTAAATTATTATTAAAAATTTAAATTAACAATAAAACAGCAGCAAACAATAAATGTTCTCTTTCAGACAACTTACAGTACACAAATATTCAATGACTAGAAACTATCAGACTTTATTTCAGACCTTTAGAATTAAGTCAAAATTAATAATTTGGATATATAATATACATATATATGCTTTCAACAAACTCCACAGAGTGTTATATATGTTATTTGACCAACTAAATACAAATGTTGTACATTTTTTACATTCACAAATATCAGGCATATTTTATTTCAAATGAAATATTTGAAAAAGTAGGCATTAAATTACATGTTAACTTTATAAGAAATATATATATACTAGCATTTTTCTGTGGTATACATAAGAAAATTATAACTCAGATGCAAAAAAGCATAATATATCTAAATAAGCAAAACTTTTCTAAACAAGCAAAATTTATCTAATTAGCAAATTTATCAAAATAAAGAAAATTTATCTAAAAATAATATATTTCAAAACTATCTGGAATTATTTAACATTTTATATGGCACAATATTTATATGTTTCTGTGAATACATAATTATTACATATTCATATAAAAACATTTGCTAAATAGTAATTCTACTTATTATAAATTCAGAAAATAAATCCAACATTTTACACAAAAATATGATAACATACATATACTGGAATGACAATATGAATCATTAAAAGATTAACAAAAATAACAAAACAACAAATTTTTGATTATTTCTATCTATTTAAAAAACTAAGAAAAATATATTTAACAATGCCTATCTAAATCAGGCAGTTACATTTAAAGTCTATCACAACACAGATTCTAACTATAAGGGCTGAACAAAACACTATTGTAACTCCATTTGAAAATAAAAAGAGTTTCAATATTATTTCGTTCAACTCTGGAATTATACTAAGGAATAAGTTGTCTACAGTATTTTACCCTCAAGAAAGTATACAGTTTATGTGCTATGCTTACAGTTTGCAGTAGTCAAAACCTAGTCATACAGTTTGTATAATCTAATAACACAAGTACTAGTAGCTATATTATCATTACTTCTTTTATAAACATCTTTTATAAACATATAAAATACCTAAGATCTCATTCATTAAATGAAATGATTTTTTTACTGCTTGGCAGTACATGTAAACAAAGTTCAAGATTCATATTTCAGAAAGAGCAATTCAATGAAACACACGTCAGTAGAAAAATCCACTTAGTTAACAATGGAATGTATTAAACTTAAACAAAAATACATAACAAATTGCTTCTCTAAATGACAGATGACTTCCCTAAATTTCAGATGACATCACAAATTAAGCAAAAAATCACTAACTGTTATGGCATCACAAAGGTACAGTTGACTTCCCTAAATAACTGTGACCTCACAAATTGACAGTGGCATCTCAAATTGACAACAAATTACGGCGTAAAGTGTCAATGTTTACATCTGACTTTAACAGTTGACATCACAAGTTCACAGCTAACTAATCACTAACTGACAACAGCTGACATCACAGATGTCACAGACAAACAACTTAAATCACAAAATGATAATACACCTAATTTGGAATTCCAATTTATTGGATTTTTCGACCGTGCACAGGCAGTTAAACAAAGACTTTATTGCCAATAAGCACGAAATTTGGATTAAATCCACTTGTTCTTTGTACACATGTTTTAACTGTAACAGTAAAAGTTTGTTTGTACTGCAGATAAAAATCCTGAATTTTGAATTCCAGATATAGTGTATTGACATCACAATCTGACGACCAAAAATGGCAACTTGCATCACAAAATGATAACAAACTTAATCACTAATTGATGAAAACTGACATCACATTTACAATCTAATGATGATTGACATCACATTCACAATCTGATGACGACTGACATCACATTTACAATCTAATGATGACTGACATCACATTTACAATCTAATGATGTCTGACATCACATTTACAATCTAATGATGACTGACATCACATTCACAATCTGATGATGACTGACATCACATTTACAATCTAATGATGACTGACATCACATTCACAATCTAATGATGACTGACATCACATTCACAATCTGATGATGACTGACATCACAAAATAATGATGACTTCATTGACTATAATGATTTAGATCAGAGTAGTTTATCTTGTATACCACTGTCTATACTATCATTGGTCTGTCTATCTGATTGACGATCTATACCCATGGGTTGTCTCTCTAAATATGCTAATGCCATCTGATAACAAAACTGATATTGTTCCTGAAATATGGAAAATGTTTAACTCATCAAGTATTAGTCATTTTATGTTTTGTGACCCAAATAGTTCATTCCTAACGAAGTTGGTCAAAAGTTATACATAGCTTATGTTTATTAATATATGTACAGACCGACAGAAATTAAAATTTATATTTGTATTCATTTGTGTTTGTATTTTAATACTACAATGTCTTCCAAATATAGAATAAAATATGGTATTGATCTGATATTTATATGCTAAAAACTGGCATTAAAAGGTCAGGAAATATTATATACATGTAATATAACTAGTATTTCATTTTTAGCAAGAAAATCACCATTTAAAGTACATTAAAATGGTAACTTACCATATTTTCAACAAAATGAGGTCTATTAATTCTGATTTGTTTAACAGTTTGATAGACATCAACTTCCAGATCTACTCTCATTCTTTCAAATAATAAACTACAGGCACAAAATAATCCACTTTTACTGGCTCCATTCCTGAAACATAAAATGAATGATACAATGTTATACACTTTCATACTTGTTCATTTGTTCAGTTTTACATTCAATTTCAATAGTTTGAGTTATATGATACAATTTAGCTAACAATTGTTTCCTGAAGGTGCCAGTACTTTACTACTGGCAACTTTTCACATACAAATGATTATGATATCATGACTTGAACCCACAATTGTTAATCAAGAGAAATGACAAGTCTTAAAGCAGAAATCTTAACCATTTAATTGAGGATGTAGGTTTTCTGACAGTTTAAACTGATTCTATACGTGTTGTGCATTTTTTGCAAGGAGGATGTTTAAACCTTACTGAAAGTGATGAATTCCTGCCCATTAAAACATCCTAAAATCTGATGGGGTTACCAAGAGACCATAGTCAACGTTCCAACTAAGAATGATTACCCTAGGCATAGTCTGTAATGCAGGTAGTCCTTTGTGTCCAAGTCAAGGCGTGTACAGTTCAATTTCAAGTTAAAGAAGAAATATATACATTTTAAAGGTAACATCAGTAAGAGAATACAAAAACTTACATGCAATGTACAGTAACTGGTCCTTTACCATTTTGTCTAGTCCATTCTTGTACAGCATCAGATAATCTTAACAAACCTGAAGTACCTAGAGGAACACTTTTATAATCTAACCAACCATTAAATTGAAACTGTTTGACTGCTCTATCTTCACCCTGAAACATTATATAGCAACATGATATTATATTCTATTGTAATAGAGTGGGCATGGACAAGGGGGTAGGACATATCTTCACCCTGAAATATTATACAGAAACATGTTATTATGTTCTATTGTAATAGAAAGGGCATGGTTGAGTGGGTAGGACATTGCACTGGTAATTATTCGATAACCATTTCCACATAAGTTCAAATCACATCCAAAACCAACTTTGTTGTTTCTTTTAGCAAGATACTTAAATCTACTAGCCAAGTGCTGGGAGACCAGGAAGCAGACTCCAGAGAGTGAACTTGTTTTACAATCCAGCTAAAATGGATTAGTATAAACTCTATTTTAATCCAACTAAGTTTGAGATATTGAAGTGGATGCAGGGTGCATTAGATTGTAAACTTGATCCCAATAAGGGACATTAGTCAGGTATTTCACCTTGTATACTCTTCAAATAGGAAGGTCCAATCAGTTGGATTACTCAGATTTTTACCTTACTTTTCAATGTCAATTTGCTACAATTAATCTTAAATAGCTTTTTTTGTAAATCATTTAATTTGTTTAAATCAAGCTATGTATTGTTAGAGTAAAAAACTTTCTAAATTTCATCACTCCTGTTAATATCTTATAATCAAGAAAGATATTAGATGAAATATTTTATTATCATTATATAGGACTTCAATGATAAAATCCGAGGATTCCAACTGATAGGACCTACTTACCATTTGGATTGCTTCAGATTTTATCAAGGGAAGATAACTGACAAAAGTCCCTCATTAGGATTAGTATGTTAAGTTGCTGTATTTAGTAGAACCCACAACAGGTTGTCTTAGCTGTAGTGTCAGGTAAGTCTAGATCTTACACAAAATTCAAATAAAATTCAACTCATTCTACAGCTGATGACCCTCATTGTAGTCATCACATGCTTTGAAAAAAAACTTTAAGTTGTGAAGTGCACATTGAAGCCACGAAGCTTTGACAAAAAACCCTTAAATGCACATTGAAGTCAATATTAGGCATACTTGGAAAAAATCACCAATATCAAAGTTTTTGCAAGTGTTGGAAGAATGAACATTACATCTCACTTACCTTATTTCTATTGGTCAATTTAAATGTTCTAACAGTAATATTAGTATCAGCTTCAGATGAGAATAACAATTCAATACTTAAAGGTCCATATTCTACTGTATAACCATATTCTTCTGGCCAATATAATGCACATGACTGAAAACCAAAACAAAATACAGTAAACACAAGACAATTATCTTGTGGTCTAGAGTTCAATACAAAAGATAATTAATTAAAATTTGTGGCTATAATTTCTATATCAGAAGGTTTTTACGATATAATCAAGACATTAAAGCAAGAAATTCAATAAACAAGACAACATTCAATATAAGAAGTATGCACCCTTTTTGTTTCAGATTACTATTTCATATCTCATAATGTAGAAAAGAATGGAAAAAACACTGAAAGTGTGGGAGTACCTTAGTGGTTATGACTTTGTACAGGTAGACACCTCTGTGTTGTTGTTACTTTCATCAAAATTAACTTAATAATTCCAAAAATCAACAAACTTTATCTTAATTGTTACATACTACAGGAGACTTAAATAGGCATCTCATAGGTTTTAGCACATCAAATGTCTACATTGCTATTTCCTAGAACAAGATCTATCTTACTTCTTTAAAACTGGGAAAACAACAATTTAATTTTGAAAAGACAAATATTTGTTGTACTAATTTATTTCACAAGTGTCAATTCAGATCTTTTCATTTATTTGTATACATAAGACTTGTGGCCTATACACAACAATGTACATCAACAATAAATAATAAAAGATGATTTTCAGCTAAAATAGATTTAAAGTAATATACAAACCTTATCATTTCTATCAAATTCATTTAACATAACTACAGTATCAGAATGATAATCATATAATAATCTCCAGAAATCAGCTACAGTATTTGGTAATGGCATCTGTGTAACTATAAAGGCATCACGTTGTGTGTAACTCTGTAACAGACAATAATAGTAAAACATATTAACAATATTTCTTGCTGATGAAAGTTTACCATTTTTTCAACTATTACCCCTGGTCAACTAGGGGTGTAACAATACAGTAAAAAACGTATTGCAATATATTGCATTATGCAAAATCCGTATTGTAATATATAGCAATACGTACCGGTTTTGGGGGTAGACATGCAAAGCGCGAATTAATGCATGTGCATCATCCTAATTGGATTAGCATAACGTGCATAGGTGTATTTTTAAATGATCTTTATTCAAATGTTTGAATTACTTGTGTAAAATGGTCTATATGTTAGAAAAATGAGTACTTTGAAACAGACTTTTGAGGATGTTTATTCTCTCATTTGACTAAATGTTTATCCTTTAAGGAACAATAAGATGATTTCAAGTATTCAACACATTTTAATTCTAATTTAAACATTTAACTTTTAGACTTTGTTCAAAATAAACAGTGTGACACACAACTACAAAAACCGGTTCAAGGAAAATCGAACTGGTTAAAAACTGTTAGAATTCATATTGCAATATTAAACAGTATATCGGTTAACCGTTACACCCCTATGGTCAACTGATATCTATCAATCTCCCTCAGGCATCTTTTACTCTGCTTATAGATCTATGTTTCATGTTGATGCACATTCACCAACTTTAATGCAATTTCCCATGGTTATCAGACTACTGGAATGTATCTTTCGATCTTTCTTTGAAGTCTTTAACACCACTGACGTGCAGCTGACACATAGGTGCAATGAAATTATACAACACTCATTGGTACCTATTTACATCTGAATGGAGTGAAGCAATCACAATTAAATTTCTAGCTCAAGGAAATTATAAGTGCCTGGTCAAATACTAAAACTCCTGACTTATAATTTCAGCATCAATTTCATATGAATAGAACCAATTCTGATGTCCTAAAGGTCCTGAATTTTAGAACCAATCAACAATGGAGCCAAGTGGGGAATTATTCACATCTTGAGTTCCAAGAACCCTTGATTCAAAATAACACCCTCAAGGGACTAAGCTTACTAGGTAGACCACACAAAGTTTTGTTAAATTTTATCTGACAGTGGTGCATAAATTAACCTCACGATATGAATATTTAAATGGTAATTCTGGACTTACGATCAATTATAATAATATTTAAATCAGCAAGGTTAATGTTTGTGTCACTGACAGTTGAATTAAATTAATTAAACAATAGGAATAAATTCAACTTACAGGTAAGAAGACAGCATTTATAAAATCATTACATCCATCTACAGGTGTTAATAGATGAGGACGAAATCTATCAGCAGGTAATATATTTCTAAATCTACTTTTCTGCATATTGATAGAATCTGTAGCAGCATTACATTCATCTCTTTCAATCATAGGTGTCAACTTCTCTAAAGTCTGTAAAATCAGTAAGTTATTACATAATAATAATAAGTCAAGCACTGACAACAATTTTCTATAAAAAATGAAATTATCTTTTTTTCCAAATTTACTTTCTCAGAAGTAACTTTTTCTGTTTTCCTTCAAATTTTCTGTTGTTCCTGATTTCAACACCACATGTCAAGTGTACACCAGTGTTGATAATACTGATACTTTCCTGCTTTCATACTCATATATTGCAATATGTTATCTGACTTTAGTAAAGTTCTATTCTGTTCAGACAAAAACAAAAATTTTACCTATTACAAGAATGAAGTGTATAGCAATGATTCATTATTCTGATAAATAACTGCATTACACATAGCAATATGTGGCAATAATACTTGTACTGTACTTATACTGAGACACAACAAATTTCACTAAGTAAACAATAAATATAATTGAAACCAGCAAGTGGTTGTATTGTGGAAATTGTAAGAAAGAACTCTTCGATTTGAAGGAGGACTTTAAAGTTAAAACCCCTAAGGTACCAAACTGACAAAAAGACTCCAAACATCAGATATAAATAAACCTATTCACTGCAAAAATTCTCTTAAAGACCTAAAAACCCCACACACAAAAAACCAGGAAAAACTCATAAGCCTGCTTTCAATAATCTAAATTGTAGGAATTTTAACAAAAAAGCTGAGACAGAGATGAATACAAACCTCAAACTGATCTTCAAGTTGTGTTGAAGCAGGTTTATCTGGTTTTAATGTACACATTTCTTCATATACCTCCGAGAATGTAGCATTAGATATAGTAGTCTCCCCTGATAACAAGGCATCTAATACAGCTTCATATACAAAACTATATTGTTGCTGAAATATATCAAAGTTTTATATGTATTTGACATGTTTACATAGATTTTATAAACAGAAGAATATATTTTTCCATACAGAGGAATATATATCAGCACAGAACAGAACATACATTTATTCACAAAAACTTTACAGCTTCTACTGTTTAACAATAATAAACATACAATGATTACATCTATATATCTCAGTCGTATTTATCACATTGTGTAGGTAGATAAGACAACAAGACTTTAAATATCGAACTGAGACCATGACAAGAAACTTAATGTTGAGCCTAAAAAATGAAACAATCATATTCATTATAAACAGCATTTGATTTGTTTTAACATGAACTAGATATCTAAGAGGTAAACATAGTGACAAAGTTTAGTGATGGGATGTAAAATGTGACTTTTTTCTTTATTAATTATTTTGGTCAATTTAACAAAGTTGTTTGCCCAACTTCAATCAGTATTCAACTTGTCAAGAATTTTATCAATAAGAAAATTCTGACCAAGTGTAATTAATTTGAGCATGATTTAACCCTGTGACTTTGTTTTTGGACAGTTGAACAACAGACATCACAAAAAGCATCAAGAGCTGATTTTCTAAGCTACAAAAACATAAATGAATCAGTGATAATATAAAGGAACATACCCAAGTTTGTATCATATTAACTCTGTTACTTCTCATAAGTTGTGCACATTGTAACAGATCTATAATACCTTCATTTTTAGCTTGTTGTAATAAATAATCTACTGATATATAAGTACCACTTCTACCTATACCAGCACTGAAATAGGAGAAAAAATATACTAGGACGAAAAAGAAACGCCGGGTACATAAAATATGCAACACATGTCCGGCCGTGTTTCGCAAAACAAGAAGGGTCATCGTTAAAAGGGGGTATTTTTTCACATAATCAGCATCGGAAATCGATTGAAACTTCAACAGCTGGTTCCATACAGATGACATTTCATACAAAAATAAATATAATAATCCAATAATACAATTTATCCCTTAAAACAATCATTATAGGTTACCCGGTGTTTCTTTTTAGTCCAAGTATATACTTATCACACACGGTTACTATAGTAACAAAACATTGCATTTTGCCTTGTAATTACATGCATGTCTTTATGGCATTATAAATGATGCAAAGACAAAGAGAATGTTACGTGGGCTGCTATACTATTTTTTTTAGTTTGAACATGAATCAAGGTCTTACCACTATGATTAATCACAGTTGAGTCTGTTTCCTGGTACCACAGTACTGAGCAGTAAGGGTAAAGTTTCTTGCTCAATGAAACAACAAGGTGAGTTATGGATGTTACATGAACCAAAGTGGATCAGGCTCTCCAATGATTAGCCACCAAACATTGTAACTGCTCAGCAACACCTGCTCCTAAAGAGGTTAAATTGTTATCGCTGATGCTCAGCCAAATTAAATCAAGACTGTGCTTCATTCAGGAGGTTTTACCAAAATAAGGTAACCTCATAATACTATAAGTGCAGTGTACCTACCTGCAATGTACCAATATAGGTGCTGTACTATCTGAATTATATTGTTGTACTTTACGGCGGAAATTAAGTAATGTAGTAGGATATGTTGGGGCTCCATGATCAGACCATGATGTAAAATGAAACTGTTTTATTATCCTAGGACTTTTAGCCTGAAATTAAATGATTAGAAGTTTAGATTTTACTTTTACCAAAAATGATCATAAACTGCAAGATTTAGGGAATTGTTAAGGTGACCATGTTTTTTCTTCATTTACAAAAAGGCAAAAGGTTGCAATCTGGTAATAGGATAGCATACTTTCAGGTTCAAAAAAGTTGGAGCACTTTGGGTTAAATTTTGGGCAAAAACATCTGTCTCAAGTGTGGACTGGAGGCTAAAAGTTACATTTTTCACCCATTTTGTCCCATCCCAGCATTTCTATTGAAACCAGGGTTTAGGCTGAAATGGCTGTATCTTGCAACCTAAACATTCTGGCCAAGTTGCAACTCCCCCAAACAAATAGTGACAAAATAAAAGAATTTCAACTATGACTCATAGCACTTAAGTGGCAAATACATAGATTGTATAAGTAAATTTTAGGCTAAGTTAAAACTAGTAGTGGGTCAAGTACCAAGTATTGATAAGATGTCTAAAACTTACCACTGATATAGTAAATGTCCTAACTATAAAATCGGTATATTCAGCTGTATCTAAAACTTACCACTGATATAGTAAATGTCCTAACTATAAAATCGGTATATTCAGCTGTATCTAAAACTTACCACTGATATAGTAAATGCCCTAACTATAAAATTGGTATATTCAGCTGTATCTAAAACTTACCACTGATATAGTAAATGTCCTAACTATAAAATCAGTATATTCAGCTGTATCTAAAACTTACCACTGATATAGTAAATGTCCTTACTATAAAATCAGTGTATTCAGCCGTGTCTATAACTTACCACTGATATAGTAAATGTCCTAACTATAAAATCAGTATATTCAGCTGTATCTATAACTTCTACTGTAACATCACCATATGTTAAACTACCCTCTGATGGCCAATACTGTTCGCACTTTTTCTACAATGATAAACATTGTAAATTAGAGAAATGTAATTAGTATGTATATTGCATTGTATGTATTGCATAGCATTGTTTCTTAATCAAAATCTGGGTTCTAACAATTTGACAATCAACCTAGTAGTCACGTGATGAACGACCTACATGTATGATGTCACACCATGTGTGACGTGTAACGTATTCTCTTTGTTTTCAACTTGTTCAGATGTTCTGTTTGATAGATAGTATGTAAGCTTGTATGTGGGTATAGTGTGTATGTGAAATGAGGGATGGAGAATACGGCATTTGTTACATTTATTGTTCAGATAAACATTGTTCATTATATGTTGTTGTTGTCACTGTGACGTATATTTAAGAAAATGCAAATTCTTTGAGTATGAAAATGCCCAACATTAATCAAGTTTTGTTTTCAAATTTTATAGCTTACCCAGCTTTTTCAGCAACTTTTTAATAATATCATTAACTTCAAGACCAATCTTTCGTCCTTTTACAACCTTACTGTACCTGGAGAAATTTTAACCTCGTGATATGAGCTTTAAACCTGTTTCAAAACTGTTTCAAAAGTTGACAAATACTTTACTTTAAGAGCAACAGTAGTAAGGAGAATGGTCACACAGAGATTTTTATTACCAAACTAAATAAAGATACTCATTTCAGAATTATCATGCAAATGTTATAAATTTCTACAGCCATTCTCTACCATTGACTCTTAATCATGTACAGCAGTTGTCAGACACTCACGAAGGTTTGTGCCTAGCAACTGGTTAACAGCTAAATCTAGAGATTTGGCCTTTCCAGAAACAGTGAGTATGTTGACAGACCTCCAAGATATGACCCATACAATCTGTTGCAATAACGTAAAACCAACCCAAGAAAAAAATGTTATAAAAGTTTTTCTAACCTTATAAGTCTCTACTAGATTAGTTAACATTACTATTTTAGTAACTTTTTCTTGCCAAACCATTCTCCAAAAATCTGACAACATTGCTTTGTTAGGTCCTGAAATAAAACATTGTAATAAAATTTAAGTAGAAATGACACATATAGATAAAGCATTCAAAAGCTATGCAGAGGGAACATTTAATTTTTAAGATATTCAATGTTAATCATCAATCTAGAAGTTTCATTGACTTATCCCTATATACCTTCATAATACATTCTAGATATCTGTGCTCCTTTTCACAAAGATTCTTACAAAATTTTTTTTCGTAAGTCAATTTCATATAATTAGCAGTTCAAAGTCAGAGTGATAATAAATATAACTATGATATGATATTGAAAAGGTATACAAAATTCTACACAATTCTATAATATTTGAAATTGATATAAGCCAAAAATGAGCATATTATTAATGTTTCTTGCTTTTAACTTACGAAGATTTTTTTCGTACATGTAAGAATTTTTGTGAAAAGCACCACTGAACTATTGAGTGCTACAATGTACTCACAAGTATCTCAAATCAAAATGAGTTAACCCAACTCCAGTCAAACTATACAATAATACCATAATGATAAACCTCTGCAACTATGTCTTTTAGCAAGAGATTGTAGAAAATCATATTAAAATTTAATTAAGAATTTAAATGTATGATATTACCTTGTGATGCAATGTATGCTTTCTTTGTGTAATAACCCTGCAAGAAAGAAAACACACAATATAAAACTAAAATGTCTAAGTGTTCTTATTTCTACAAATGAATTATACTACGGTACTCACCAAAAGTTTGGAGACAAAAAAATTTAAATTTCATTGATTATTTTCATTGGAACCATATGATTTTCAATATATTAAATATAGTTGATGATTAAATGTGGACAAATTTCTTGAATTCATCACATTTATCATATTCAGAATCTGATAACTCAAAGCCTCCAAAACCAATGTCAAAGTAACTGTTTTCAATAACATAAATTTTAAGCTACCTTGATAGTCTCAACTACAAGTAGTACCATTACAAAAAAATAAGCAAAACTAAAAATCTGTGAGCTAATGCTCACTAGTGATACCCCCGCAAAAATCTAAAAATATGCGACAAACAGGAAGTAGATGAGCAAGGAGCATGAAATCGCTTTACAGCACATGGGACTATGGGATGAAGCAATATGCAAAGTATTAGGCTGCTGCATGTTATAGTTGCTGAGAAAACTGCGACGGAAATTTTGTAACGGACGGACAGACGGACGGACGGACGGACGACCGAAACGAAATTGAGGGCCATTAAATAAAGGGCCACTTAATAGAGGGCCATCAAGCTATGTTCTACCGATAAGGAATAAAGAGGCGCCGGGCAAGGGGCCACATTTAAGGATAAGAGGACGACGATAAAGACATACAGGGCCGCTGAATACAGCGAAACAAGAATGTTTAAAACAAGAGTGACTCCTAGTTGAAAACATGTATGATTGAGACAGATCACTCTAAGAAAGGTGTAAATGTGCACTACCAAAAATAAATATATAAGTATCTAATTGCATAAATAGAACAAGAGTTCATTTCATAATAATAAATAAGGGGCCAATGGCCCTTTATTTAACAAAATAAAATTAAAAAGAAAAAAAGAAATGGCCCCTTAGTTCATTCACTCCAAGAAAGAACTTGCAAAGTTACAGGTATGAAAGATGTTTTTCAGGGCAAGTTGACAAATAAGGGGCCAATGGCCCTCTATCTTTAACAAAAAGAAATGGCCCCTTAGTCCATTCACTCCAAGAAAGAACTTGCAAAGTTACAGTCATGAAAGATGTTTTACAGGGCAAGTTGACAAATAAGGGGCCAATGGCCCTCTATCTTTAACAAAAAGAAATGGCCCCTTAGTCCATTCACTCCAAGAAAGAACTTGCAAAGTTACAGTCATGAAAAATGTTTTACAGGGCAAGTTGACAAATAAGGGGCCAATGGCCCTCTATCTTTAACAAAAAGAAATGGCCCCTTAGTCCATTCACTCCAAGAAAGAACTTGCAAAGTTAGTCATGAAAGATGTTTTACAGGGCAAGTTGACAGATAAGGGGCCAATGGCCCTCTATCTTTAACAAAAAGAAATGGCCCCTTACTTAGTCCATTCACTCCAAGAAAGAACTTGCAAAGTTACATGTATGAAAGATGTTTTACAGGGCAAGTTGACAAATAAGGGGCCAATGGCCCTCTATTTAACAAAAGAGAAATGAAATGGCCCCTTAGTCCATTCACTCCAAGAACAACCTTCTCTTACACTTCATGCAAAGTTACATGTATGAAAGATGTTTTACATGCCATTTGTAAAGGGCAAGTTGACAAATTATGTTTATCTATATAACTAAGTCATGGCCATATCCAAGGTCTTAATTACCTTATGGGGACTTGGGCCAGTGCCCTAAGGTAGGGGAATGTTGGGATATATGGGGACTTTGCCTGTAAAAATAATACTTGTGATGTTAGGTAGTATATATTTCATTTTGCAATAAGCAAATTTCAGCAGGATGATGCAAATGGTTTCATACTAAAATAAATGGGGGTGGGGATTTTTTTTAAAATAGGGGAAAAATGTATATTCAATGGGGAGAGGAACAGGAACGTAATTTTACCAGAAAGAAATTGTGAAATGAGGGCTTTGCGGCCCCTTATCCCAGAATACTACTGATGGCCCACAATTCCTTTTTGGTCACCCGAAATGACAAAATTTTGTTTCTTAACCCTTTATAAACTTCACAGGCAATTTTGACCTTAAATCTTCATTTATGGACCAGTGATAAGTGATTTTGACCGTAATTGGAATAATGGGCCATTTTTTGTTTTTGTTTTTAATTTTTAATAGAGGGCCAATGGCCCCGTATTATATTGTTTCAAAATGAACTCTATTGTTCTCTTTTGTTCTGTTTAAAGTTAAATGGCCCCCTATGACTGGATAAGTGTAGATATTTGGAAATTACTATTGATATGAAGTGTGAACAAAAGGATCTGACCTACTGTTGAGTAAAATGTTACATGTCTAATTTATGACCTGTGATGATTGTTTTTCACATGTTCAAGTGGTGTAAAAATATATTATAAATTTAAATATGATTGAGAATGGACAATCTCAAATTTAAAAGTCCATATGGGTGGCAGGTAAAACCTATATACACGACAACGCCTCACTGCAAAGACTATGGTCAATGAATATTGCTATATTGACGATACATGCATGATTTATCTTTCCTGAAGTGCAATGATCCATTCCGAAATTAATAATTTACCAGTAGACAATCAGACCTGTCAATCATTAATTTTTCATTATTGGATTATCTAATCAAATTGTTTTCCAAAGGATCATTTTTTTTCCATTGGTAATTAAAAAAAAACAACAGCATAAACAACATCCCCCCAACTTTATTGCATAATGACAGTTTATGAAATTTTAGGTAATCATCCCAATCATAATTATTAATTAACACAAAGTCAAAACCAGGTTACAGGTAAATGAATGACCCCCACTAAATGCTGGTATTACAGGGTAAGTATCTAACATATTCAAAACACAGTACTGAGAAGGAATAAATGAAGATGGCAAACAGAGTTCTATAATAAAAGGGTCAAATGACATAAGAAACAAGTTATTTTCAAAGCATGACAAACAAAAGTAATAAATTATATTTTCAGAAATGTTTCAAAGTGCAATTATAACTTTTATTTACCTTCCAGAACCGCTGAATTTCTTAAATATTTTGGTTGAAAAAAACATTAGCATACTTTTAAATCTTTTTTATAAAGAATGTGTGCCTAAAAATCATCTGTTCCAATACTTAAAATTCACATGCTTGCTTAAAACTAGAGTACAATTGCAAAAAATCCAGTGTGAAATACTTCTAGTAAGTAGCACAAACTCGCGAAAACTGTTTCAGTAAGGGAGGTTACTCTAGTGGTAATTAGATCACTCTGACCACACTGGCAAACATCCAATCAGATTTCGTGATTTACTTTCAAGAACGGTAACTCTTACTGTCAATTTCTGATCATTAGTGACAGTCCAAAGTATATCACTTATGGACATGGACACAATTAACAAGGGGCCTTCTGTAATTTTTATTTGGACACATTTTGATGGCCCTCTATAACAATTTTAGCGAATAAACAGGGGGCCATGGCCCCTTGCCGTAAAATGGCCCTTTATTATTCTTTACACAACTAAAAAGGCCCTCAATTTCGTTTCGGTCGCACAGACGGACGCACGCACGGACAAGGGTAAAACAGTATACCCCCCTCTTCTTCAAAGCGGGGGTATAAAAAGCATTTCAAAATAAATGGTAATCAAACTTTTTATAAAACCTATGTAGTAGGCTTACGAAGTGAAAATGTCTCCAAACTTTTGATGGGTACTGTATATACAATATGCAGAAATTAAATTGTATAGTCACTCCTAGGAAATGCATTTTGTAGAAATTACAACACATTAAGTTGGTTAAGTTATCCTGATACATAGAACATATTTCAAATAAACAGATCTATGGTAAAATTCTAACAGAAGTCCAATCTTGCCGAAAAATAAAACCATTGTTAAAACTTAAGTCTAAATAATCAAACATAACTATTTATAATAGTATAATATTACTAAGTATGGTGTTAAAAACTTCACTCAGGTTCAAAACAAAATGTATAAAACAAAAATTATAAAGGATAAATAGTTACATAATAATAGAAACAGTAAATTCACAATCTCATTAAAATTAGACTAAAAAGCTCTACTTCTGTTCTGCCAAGTTTATCATGTTTACTAAAACTTTCAAACTTGCACCTAGAGATGTCAAACTTAGATAACTTTAAAAATTTAACATCACATACTGGCTGATAAAAAAGACTAAGGGCATGTTCCACAAGGCGATCGCTAGCTAGCACTTTTTGAAAGTGATTTTTTGTAGCATAAGAAAGGTTTGCTTCAAGCTAGCAAATCCAAGATGGCAACTTTCTCATACAAAAAGTTAAGAATTGTAACAAATGAAAAATATTTAAATCGATTGTCACCGTTAGTATTCTATTTTACCACTTATGAAATATATGCATAAAATAAAATATACATCAGTATTCTTGAAAAAGAAACACGTTCCCACACGGGGCAGCCATTTTGATATAAGCAGAAGTGTTCCGAATTCAAAGTTACATAGACACAAGATTCATAGCAAGATCCTCAGAGGGTATTAGGGTATCAAGGTTAAAAGGTCAAAATTTTCAAAATTCTTAATTTCACTATTTCAATAGCTTTTACATAGAAAATGAACCCCTAGATAGGTCCCAAAACTCCTGGGGTCCATATTATCAACAGTCTTATGACCTATTCTAGTTGTATATCCTTCTATATTGTAATGTATTATCATACTTAGATATTTGATAATACACTGCCATGAACTTCAAGATCAGTCTAGAAAATCCCCCCGGTAGTTATGTTTGTTTGATCTAATTTGAATGAGATTGATAAAATGATAAGACTTACATCTAAGTAGTTAGCATTGACATAATCAGAATTAGCATCATGTGGTAGTAAATTTAATACAACTCTAGAATGATCATCTGAAAACATAGATATAATATTTTCATGCTTATATAATATCATACATTCACACCATCATCATCATCAGAATACAGTTAGGAGTAAGTAGTATATTTTTTTAAGAAATTAAGGACAGGACAAGGGAGGAGAGAGTATAAACATCAGCATAGAGTTACACAGGTAAGGGCTCAAAGATTTCAAAATCATAACTCATGTGGCCAGTTTCCTAAGCATATTGCTAGCAAGCACTTTGCCCCTGGTACCCTCAATTTGATAACGCATTCTTATTACTTTTGTAATAAGAAGGTAACCAGTGGATGAAGTGATAGGTAGCAACTTTTTTGGTCCCACATTCCTTAATGTCAGAACCAGTTCTGAAAATTTCACCAATGGACTTAGGTGTAAGTATTACTGCTTTAGAATTCACATAGAGTTGAGGATGCATGAAATGAGACAGGATGCAAGGTGGAAAAAATGTGTTTCAATACAAATATTTTTCAGAGAAAGTAGAGAGAACAGGTAAGAGAAAAGGGGGGCACAATGAGGCACCTTAGTATTTAGATTTTGAACAGTCTCTAATGCAAGGACTAGTGATATTTTCCAAGTTTAGAATTTACAAAAGTCTAAGAGGAACAATCTATATTTCAAACATAGCAAATGGAAATTCAACATAATAAGGCATCTATCATTACAGCTAAGAGTCAAATCATTTTATTAGTTTTTTCAGAATTGCAATCACACACATTTTTTTCAAACCATGCATCTAACTTTATCATGCATAAAAAAAATATAAATTAATGTAATTACAGACTTTACAAAGGCATTATTTAATATATACTAAAAGTAGTCACATGATAAAGTAGAAAAGAGTTCCAGTATATATTAAGGAAGGGATGAGATGCAGATCAGGCCGAGACAAGAGAGGAGAGTAGAATAAAACAGGACCAGATATGATCAATACTAAAAAACAAGGATATGGAAGACAGGAGTCATACTTACATGCAATAATATCAGCATATCTATTTTTAGGTTTATTTTCAGGTTTCAAAGCAGTATGACATAAAGCTAACAAGCCTGTAGGTAAACCCTGTAATATTTACATAATATACAGTATAATTAATGTACAAAATATGTTTTACTCTTATATAAAAGAACAACCAAGACTTGATCATTGCATTTTCACAGCCCATTCATCAGATGGAAGAAGTTACAGTGACCTTAAATCAGTGACCTTACTCTTCATGCAGTTATGGTGTCAGACTTGGTGCTAATCAATGGTCTGTCAGTTCAGATTTGAACTCTCTCCATTTGGATGCCTCTTAGATAGTTTCTTTAAAAAAGATAAATTCTGTCCTAATTATTACATACTGACAAAATAGAAAAAGATTTGCAGACTATTTCATATATATAAGTTGTACAATCTTAATCAAGTTCGTCTGAAATTCTCTCAAAATTCACTTGAATGATACCTTTAGAAAACAACTATTCTGTACTAGAAAGTGTAAGTACAAGCTGAGGGAGGGCACTTAATAGACCTCAGACACATTTTTTTCAAAAAGGTTTTTCATTTCATCTTTTAAGATTTCATCATTGACAGTGAGCATTTTTCCTGTAGAAAGCACTTTCCAATTAACTACCTAAGTATTGTCCATCTACTTCAAGACACATCTGTTTCCAATAGAAAGTAGAACTTCAATTCAGAGGTGGAGCTTTGCAGTCAAAAGCTGTACATTACATTACCCAGTCTCAGAAAATGACTCAGAGCTTTGATATCTGCCTAAAATCAGAAAATCTCATCCCCACAATAAGTACTGAAAGTATATGTATGTTGAGAGAGGAGGGGGAGCAAAAATAAACTTAAATCACATCAAAATAGTAAACAATATAATACAAGAAAACAATTACCCCATGTTCAGCTTTCATTATAGCATGTTCATTCTCCTTAGCTTTAATAATAAATGCTTGTAAATCTTCCACTTTGATAGGGTTAGTTAATGTTTTAGTGTTAACATTAACATATATAGGTTCTTCTTTGATAGATTTATCATATATACTGTCTTCTTCTATAACTGGTCCATCTACTTCTACTGAAACAATTAAATAATAAATATACAGGTTGTTTGTAACAATGTAGTTGTTTTATATTAGTCTTCATTGTATTATTTTTTAGTTTATCATCTCTTAACCATTTTCATTTTCATTTAACTCTTATTTCCTAATTATGCATATGATTGTGAAGCGCTTTTGAACATATATTCAATATGAAAAGAGTGCTATACAAATGCCATATATAATAATAATAATAATAATAATAATATTAATTATAATGTAGTTTGATGAAAAAAAGAATTTGGTTTCATCTCCCCAAAATTAAGTAAGCAGATAGACTTTTATCTTCTTTTATTTTTGCCAATTATTCAGCAATATTACAAGTAGATCCATCTCAGTTAAGATTGTCTTTAAACCAGTACTATGTTTTTTCTGAATTAATGTCCAGTATAAGAGCTCTCACTAGACATCAAAAGTCACAAGTAAATGAATTGTATCTTTAAAATCCATTTTTTCTGCATCATTATTAAAATAGTAGGCAAAAATGGATTTTGACTTTAAAATAACATTAGGTTCTAGTATAACTGTAAAAAAGTTGGGGTTGGTCAGGAAATCAGGAACATTACTGTTAAATTCTATGTAACTCACTGCTTCTTAGTGTAATTTTATTCCCTTATACGGAAGAACTCAAAACTCTTGAACAAATTCACTGATATAATAGAACAAAACTGAGTGTTGAGCATGATAACCATAAGGGCTGTCACTGATAGAAAATTTAGAATCGATATATCAAAAGGCAAGTATCGATGATATATCGATATATCGAGTCAGACAACGAGCGTAATAGAAGCCGCTACAACTCCAATATATGAATACTATATAATGCCCTCATGATGTTATGTATGATGATAAAGGATGTTTCAGATATAAAACAAACTGTATTTTCTTGTTTTTAATACTTAACAGAATACACGAAAACTCAGAAATATAAAAAACGTCCTATAGTTTATAGCTTTATGAAATGCTAAATTGTATCGACATTCCAAATCACGAACCGATATCAGAATCGTCTGTCAAGCATTGGTGATACATCGATATTGTGATTCCCGATGACGGCCTAAGTAACCATTTCTCAAGGTATGTAACTAAAAGACTCAGATATAATATACAAGATATACCAGCAGGAGATGAAGATCTTATAAGTAAACTTGTTTCTTTTTCATTTTCCATATTGATATCTTCACTTGGAAGAGACATATTCAATTCATGACTAGTTATTATCATTTTTGTTCTAAATCTTCTTTTTCTGAAAATATTACACAACCCATTCAACACCATCATTGCAAACAATATTTATAGTTATCACATGTTCAGTTTATACTCATTTATTTCAAAATAAGTATTTTAGCTCATTTGTAAAACAAGTTTTTACATCTTAGATTAATCAATTTCAAATCCTTTTCCTGGTCTCCTAATACTGTGCCAACTGGATAAAGTTTCTTGCTCAAGAAAAAAAACAAAGTAGGCTTGGGCTATGATTTAAACCAACATAAAGCTGGCTATCAAATAATTATCAGTCTAATGTTGTTACCACAGGCCCACTCACACATTTACTGATGAAAATTTACGGTGATGACCAATATATGTGTACAGGATTCAGTACAGACATGTTTAACCTGACAATATTAACCTTTTCTCTAAGGCTCAAGTAAATATGAAGGAGCAAAATTATCAACTAGCCTGACTACATGAAATAAGTAATTTTCTCCAGATTAAATCAATTTTCACTTGTATTAGGCTCCATGGTAGTGGGTCACAAGCCAAGTTTGTTAACAGTAGGCTTTGTGGTTTGAGATTTTTTTTAAAGAAATTGCAGACAGCATATAAACATACAGACACTTGTGGACACCAGGTTGACTGGTCACAATTGCTCACCTTGAGCATTTTGTGTTTTCAGATGAGCTAATTATGAACCATGATATATAAACAGAAACAAAAGACTCACCTATATATAAGAAACAATATAATGACAGCAGTAACAACAATACCAGCAATGATTCCACCTATGATACCACCTAGAGCTGATCCTTGTTGTACTTCAACTGGTACTGTAATACAAATATATATCTTTGTTGTTATTAGGGCCCAACAATATCTTTGTATTAGGTTGCCCAGGAGGGCGACAAACTATAAATTATACTTGCTCAACCCAAATGTTTACTTGCTGATACAATATAGTAATTCAAATAGATTATAGGTTCATGAATATACTCTGGTTAAGAAAGGTCGTCACAGACAATCAATCTTCTTTAATGTACAACCTGTGTCTATTGAAGTCTTTCTTTTTAATTAAAGTTTTTATATTGATAAGCTCATCTCCATTGAATGACATTTTATTATTCTCATTATTATCATTACTTTTATTATTATTATTATTATAGTGTAAAGTCAAAGTTCCATGCTATTACACACTCAGTTATTTACAGCTAAAATACTTGATAATTTGTTGGGTTAAACGCCGTAGCAACACTATGTATAGGTCATATAACAACGGTCAGTAAACCTACTAACTATTCCTGGAAAGGCTAAATCTCTAGATTTAGCTGTTTCCAAATACTAAGCACATACTTTCGTCAGAGACTGACAACTGCCCTACATAATTAAGAATTATTGGTAGAAGGGAGAATGGCTGAGAAATAATTTCATGACCAAGTTCCACGAAAGTATGCCCTACCTGGGAATCGAACCCACGACCCCTCAATCAGTAGACTTGCGTGCCACCAACTGAGGCGGCTCTACTTGATAACTTAGCTACAGGTAACTTGACTTTTGTTGTCTCGGCCATCTACTTTAGCGACAATTGAAATTTTGAGAAAAAATGATCATGCATACTCTACTTGTCTCTCTTTTTTATAGTAAAATGTGAATCTGATTGTCATAAAAAAACATGATTTTTTTAAAGGTTTTTGGAAATGCACTTTATAAACAGAGAAAACAGATATTAAGTAGTATATACGTACCATCAAGACACAGTGTTCCTATAAAACCTACATCACAGCCATCTAAACATTGACCAGTATATTTATCACATGGTTTACCACCCAGACAACTACCACATGTTTGTGAACAATTTATACCAAAATATCCATCTAAACATTCTATAAAACAAGAAACACAAGATTAAATGTGCTTCACTTATATAAAGAAGATGGGTTCATACATCCTCGGTTATCCCACGATACACCACTCGGCTATGCTGCGTTATGTACTGTGGGCCATCTGGTTAGAAAAAACTCGTAATCATATATAATTAATGAGGCAGTTTTTATTGGTTCTGCAAAGAAACCACTGCCAAAAAACTAGCCAATGAAATTACGCAACCATTTTTTGAAAATAAACATGTGTGTTGGTTTCAATTCCAAGTAAGAAAACCCCAGTATGACATCATTGTTATTAAAGAGTATTTAATTGTAACATGCAATTTCATTGGAAGAAGATTGGTGTCCCCAGCCTCATGCATATACATGAAAACAAGATTTTACCAGTCAAACTGCCCACGGTACGTACAGAGTGTAACGGAAGAAAGTACTGTGGTTGCCGACGATGGGGTTCATAGAAGGTGCACTTGACTATATTAAGTGCACCTGTAAACAAAAGCAATCTTGGTTTGGTAAGCTGTTGAGAGGAGTAAAGTCTCAAGTGAATCCCTTCAGCGGTTTTTAAGATATAAAAATGTTGCATCTAAAATCTTAACCAAGAAATGTTATGTATAGTCTGATGCACAATAAAATGATTAAGAAAGCTTTACTATTCTCTGATAAGTCGGGTTGAGCTTAATTTGAGGGAAACTTGAAAATTTAAATTATAACAGGACCAATTTTACCTGATTTTGAAACCTTTTTATAATATCAACTATCAAGACTGGCTATTATATGATCAAAAGACTGACAAATTTGGTATACTTTGGTTTGAATTTGTTATACCCCTCCTTTTCAACACAAGCTTTAAAGACAAGCAGTACATCTTATCATCACCAGCTCTTAAATCCCATTTTCTGTAAGCAATTGTTTGCTTTCTCTAAGTAGGTAGCCATAAACCTCTGGTAGTTAGCTTAAAATCCATAACACTATAACACTGAGAGGTTATAGTGATTTAAAGATAGTGATAAAAACCATTGGACCATGGAGGAAGGGCTGAAACATGCAGCTGGGTAAGGATTAATGAATATAGCCAAGGTTAAATACATGAACCTCTATGAAATCTAAATGACACAAAGCATGGGATAAACTCTATTATATATATAAGCCTATATTCCTCTAAGAAATCTAAAACAAACAAAAAGCTAAATCAACTAACCCATATCACAGGCAGAGCCCATATAACCTGATGAACATCCCATAGGACAAACACCAGTCACTGGGTCACATGCTCCTCTATTTATACAAAATGGACATCTTTTTTCACATTCGTATCCATAGCTACCATCAACACAGCCTAAAATACATTAAATAAACATGCAAAACATTCTATAGGTATATCAAATGTTTTGATATACAATGAAAGCCTACAATTTATGTGTAGAAAACTGATCAAAGCATTTTCTTTGAAGTGGTGTCACTTTTAAATCCTCTAATTTGTGTTTCTATCTTTTGTTTCTTTCATCTTGAATCTTTTCACTTGCTTCTCAAGAAATCAATAGGTAATGGAAGTTGTTAATTTTATTGAAATAACATGACACCTGCTATATCACACTGTCAAATTACTGATGTTAAAAAGTGCAGTATTTCGCGGAATGTACGTAGATGCCCCAACTTCTTTTCATATTATCTCTAGCCTAAAAATAAGGATGAATCTGAATCTTGGAGATGGTCCAAGTCACTGTCAACTGTTTGAACTAAAAAAAAATCAGCAAAATATCTAGAATTTTACACTTGTTTATAAAGAAATGAAACTTTTCTTTTTTTGTACAGTATATAAGATTATTCCTCAGATCTTATAGTACACATGAAAAGAAATATCCTAATTAAAAACTCACTGTGCTTTTTCACAACAGTAATAGTGATTACAAGGTGGGCCAGCAAGTTTCATATACTAACTTAATTATCTTAAAAATTCTAAAAACTTAAACAAATGTATCATGCAACATGAATCAACAATAGGCAATCTATATTATCCCTAAGAGAAAAAAACACATCTATGCACTAAGTTTGTAAGCTTGACTACAACAATAGATTAAGCTAAAATACTCAACTAAGCTTGCTTAATGAATTTGCTACGTAAGTGGGAATTTTTCAATAATAATTAATATATTGATTCATGCTTGTTACAAATAAAGCAAAACCTAAAAAGTTAAGAAAAAAATCTAACTCAAAGATTTTCACAATCTTCAATGAAAATATAAAGCTGACAGCCTACTGTAATTTTCCACATCAAGATTTTTTATACATTTGTTGTATATAAATGTTTACCCATATATTTGCTTTGATTTAACAAGTATATATTAATTAGATTTGGAAATAGGTTAGGTCATATGTAAATAATTATGTTACAAAATTAGTTGAACTGGAACTATTTCTATGCTCTTATCACATTTAATCGAGCTTAATTGGTCAATTCATAAACATGAACAGGGGTATGGACAACGATTCATGTTAAAAGCATGAAACTGAAAATTTGTTTGGAGTAAGATCTCAATCATATCTTGAACTCAGAAAATATATGTGCATAAGTGACACACAAGTCTTTTTGGAATTGATAGGACAAAGATCTGACCATACAAACAAATGTTTTTACTTTTGACTAACAATGCATTTTATCACATTACAAACTTATGAGAAAACCCTTCAGTCTGGTGATGTGTTTACACTAGAACTGTCATTGATTGGGCATGAAGCGTATCGACTGTATCAATATATTGAGAAATGAGTATAGACGATACACCAATATATATTGATACCTTCACAGCAGTACTATACAGACCATTTATGTTGTCATGAACTCATAATAGATGTATATTTGTCATGAATAATATACCTTTTTTCACTAGAGTTATATCCTCATTGGGGGTGCCGTACATGTTTTAGACCTATCAGTTCATATTATGACAGCACACCTGTTTTCGCTTACAATAGAAGGTTTGTCTCACAAATTTGACCCTTAATAGTGACTTTTATTTATTTACCTATATAGGCTTTATTATCTATATTTCAAAATGCATATCAATTATTGATCGGAAAATAAATATTGACAGTACAGTACAGAATCGATGACAGCTCTAGTTTAAACTTTGTACACTTGTCCAGTCAAACATTCAAGTACACCCCTACTTACTATCTTTACATAATTTTCCTCTATAACCAAGCATACAACCACCGGCACATTCACCAGTCACTGGATCACAATCACCATGACCACAATGTCCACATTTCTCCTCACAATTCATACCATAAACACCAGTACCACATTCTATAATAAACATGTTTACATTAAATATCACATTTCTAGCTTTCCAGATCATTGTCTATAACAAATACTCACCGACCCTTCCACAAGGCCTGCTACATCTCCATATATCATATTGGTCGAGGAAAATTGACATTCCCCGTGCTACCAACTGGGCTATAGACCTGGGTTAGTAACCTTGGTGTTACCAAACAGTTTAGTGTTTATACATTTAAAGTTATAACTGTAGTATTAAGCATTACAATCATGATTTTTTGTTTTTAGGTGTAAAACTTATGCAATTCATAGACAAAAATTAAAATCTGTATTTTGTCTTCAGGGCCTAATTTTTGTCTGACCCTTGAATGGTCACTAAACACAATATTTCCTGCACTAGCAACTCAATGAATTTAACTATTTTCTATGTACAATGACTAATGCTAAAACTTAGTCCTTAAGATTTCACAACGTGATATTACACCTCCAATAAAAAGACTCACTCTTGATTTAATAACTCTCAGAAGAAGTTGTTAGTTTAAAACAAAAATTTCTGATCTAACTATTTACAAGCTGTCATGTTTTATGTAATTTATTACTTAACCAAATAAATCTCATTTACATAACATCCCCTTAAATTTTATTGAATACAAATTAAAGGTACTAGTTCACAGATTTGGTTAAGATTTTTCTATATTTTCAAAATACCATTCAGCGTCTGTAATTGTGTCAAAACAAAAGTTCTTATTATTTTAAGACAAACTGACCTATAGATTCCAAGAAATATACAATAAAAATCACAAAAATGCACTAAAATTGTCTATATCGTGACATACGGGGTAGATTTTTACTATACAATTTAGGTAGTTTCAGAAAAAGTTGATATTTAAGTTGAAGTCTGTGAATAAGTACCTTAAATTATTTTATATACAAAGGGCAAAATTATCAACAAAACCCTCTACATGAAATAAGTAATTTTAAATATTTACCGCTTAGGGGTTTCAGGCTAATGGATTTCTACACTAAAATATTTTTGCTTGATTGTGAAACAAACTCCTACAACTTGAATTAATTGCTTCCATCTGCTTTGCTGATCCCTCAGTGCTGAGTGGACAGGATTAAATTTCTTGCTCAAAGAAACAACAGGATAAGTTTGGGATGGGATTTGAACCAACACAGGGCTTACTATTCAATGATTACTGGTCTAACTTCTAACCACAAATGGGTTAATTAAGACCCTGATCGTTCAAATTTTCAAACGTGCAAGATCCACAATGGATTAAGTCATAGCAGGACAATAACACAATGAGTGGCATTAAAAGAGTTATCAGCTTTCAGAGCTCAAAACTTGCATTATCACCACAAAAGATATGAGATGAGAATTTAATCATAAAAAATCATGCAGTAACTTACTCATGGTACAGTATTCATTATGAAAGCCAGGTTTACATCCTTTCAAACATTTTCCTGTTTCATGATCACAAGAATTAAAATAACACTGTCCACATGTTTCTTTACAGTCTATACCATACTTGTCAAAATCACATGCTGAAACAATCAGAGGAGACAGCATGCTCGACTTAGTAAGTGTTTGTCACAGGAGATGTGGTTGATGATAAGGAACATACATATTTTAAAATTTGAAAATATAACCTTAACAAATTCAAAGAAAAAAAAAGAAATAAATAGAAAACTATAAGTTCAAGGGGGATAACTCTGAAAAAATGTATAAGGAGTTATGAACCTTGTCACATGAGATGTGGTTGATAATAAGGAACATATATTTAAAGTTTGAAATCAATACCTAAAGAAATAAAACAGTTGCAGTAAAAACAAACATTTTTTAAAGAAAACTCTAAGTTCAAGGGGAGATAATTCTGAAAAAAATGCATTCGGAGTTATGGACCATGTCACATGAGATGTGGTTGATAGAAAGGAACATATATTTAAAGTTTGAAGTTAATATCTTAAGAAATAACAAAGATACAGAAGAAAGTATTTTACTGCACAAAAACTTTTATCTGTGCACAAAAACTTCAATCAGTTCAAGGGGAGATAATTCTTGAAAAAATGTGTTTGGAGTTATGGACCTTGTCACATGAGATGTGGTTGATAGTAAGGAACATATATTTAAAGTTTGAAGTTAATATCTTAAGAAATAACAAAGATATAGAAGAAAGTATTTTACTGCACAAAAACTTTAATCAGAAGTGTGGACGCGGACGCGGACGCGGACGCCGACGCTGGGGCGAGTAGGAGAGCTCTACATTACTTCGTAAAGTCGAGCTAAAAATCTAAATAGCCAAAAATTGAACATTTATAACATTATCACTATACAAATTTATTTTAGCTTGATGATGAAACAAGATATTTACACTCACTTATGAGTCTACTTCCTGATCTCCCCCCAGTACTGAGCAATAAGGATTTGATTGTTAATTGTATGCATACTTTGTTATGTATGCCATGTTGTAACATTGTAATCTATCTGTCTGTCTGTCTGTCTGTCTGTCTGTCTGTCTGTCTGTCTGTCTATCCATCTAAGGATAAAGTTTCTTCCTCAAGGAAACAACAAGGTGTGTTTCAGATGTGAATAGAATCAATACAGATCTGGCTACCAACTGATAACCAGTCAATAGTTGTTATCAATCAGTCACACCTGCTCCATTACATAACTTAGCATATTACTGAGTAGTCACATTCAAGTATTTTACTCAATATCATGAAGGTTGCCCCATCTATACAGTAAATCAGAACAATAATTCATTTTACTAAGCTATATGAAAACCATGGCAAATACTACAAGAGCACAGAAAATGGCCTCAAGGAAAATTCTTGGCTATACAGCAGGACCAATAGGAAATCACCTAATAACCCTGACCCTTTCAGCTTTATTATGGAAAGGTTACAGTGATTTAAATTACTAAATATATGTATAACCATTTGGCACATGGCATATTTGTTGTGCATGCTTTTCTTCATATTTCTAATGACATATATGTTATTTGTATAATACCACCAAAATTATTGTTGGCAATGAACTTAGTTTATGCCAATAAAACACTTTGACTTGGCAAAAAGATACAGGCATGAAAATTATGAAAACAATTTAAGTACATTGTACTTACGTCTACCACAACCAATACCAACCCATCCAGCATGACAATTTTGTTGACAATAACCAGTTGTTTTAGAACATACTTCATTTATATTGGAACAATGGCATTCATTGTCACATTCATCTCCATAGAGAAAATCTGGACATTCTAAAAATAGAATAAATTATAAATCATTATCATTTGTTTCATGTTTATGAAATATGGGGTCATTTAATGAAAATATTCATTAGTTTTGCAGTGACTGAGAACAATAGCTCTGATCAAATAACTAAACAACATGTTGCAAATGTCAGCTTGGAAATGACATATGCAAAAGTTATACTGACCAGAGCAGCATAATATCAAAAAAACTTATGATAATTTAGCAATACAATATAGAAGGATTTATGGCTAAAATCAATCGTAAGACGCTTGATAATACGGGCACTGGATGTGTTAAAAGGCTTAGAATTTTTTATGTTACCACTCCATCTTGGATTTACAAGCTTGAAGCAAAACCATTGCATAGAAATAAAGTAGCATTCATTCTAGTGTAAAACATCTTGAAAGCCTTAAAAGTACATCTCTCAGTAACAAGTTCCTAGCTACAAAAAAAAGGAACCAACAAAATATCAAAAACATTTGACACTCACCTTTTGTAGGTATTTGTGTACAGAAACCAAATGAGACAGCTTCAGTACTAGCATGATGAACATAACACCAAGGAGAATTTGAGTAAGCAGATAATCTAGGGTTCCTACAGTAAGCACCAGGTATAACACCATCTGGGAAACTCGTACTTTTCACTTCACTTGCAGCAATCACTTTAGGATCATTCCAACTTAGACAATCTTTACCTTCATCTGTAACACTGACATTTCCCATGTACTTTCGTCCCTGTTTTCTACCATATATGTAACCATTTTCTATAAAAACAAGAAATATAACGTGGAAACCATATCAAAGCCAGATTTAAAAGATCTGACCCTAAATGGCAGAGATACCCAATATATTGAAAACTTTAACTAAAAAAAAAACAAAGGGAAATAATCCATAATTAAGCCAGGTGGAGTTGCAGTTACTTTCTAATTCTGTTCATCACATAGTATGTTATCATTGTATGAAGTTTCATAAAGATCTGACTATAAATGGAAGAAATATATGGTAAACAAAAAACTTTAAACACAATTTTTTACAACACTGGACGCCCACCCAATCACCTGGGTTTCTCCAAACTATAAGTCAAATTTTCTAGAAAAAATCTGGCTAAAAATAGACATTTGTTGACTTTGGTGTTAGATCAAACTTTTATTTCAAAGAGTGAGTTAAGAAAACATATTTAATATTAACAAGACTAAAATAGTCCAAAGGGAAAACATGAATTTCTGAGCTATATAGGAGTTAAAAAGATCATACTCCAAAATTGATGAATATTCTGTTTCTTTTGCTTTTTCCTGTGCTCTTTCAGAAATATTATTTACAAATATGATAACATTCTTTTCAAATGACATCATTTCGACATTATATTTTCATTACATTTTTCACAATCAATTTAAATCAGCAGGGTTAACAAATTTGTCACTTACAGTTTAATAAAATTTATCAATAACTGTCAAGCATTGAATCAATGTTTTTAAACCAATAGTTTATACACTTAGTTTTTACTTGATTATGAAAAAGGTTCTTACTACTCAGATTAATCACATTCTAGTCCGCTTCCTGGTTCCCAGTACTGTGCTAGTAGGATAAAGTTACTTGCTAAAAGTACACAACATGGTAGGTTTTGGATGGAATTCAAACAAATGATTACCAGCTCAAGGTTGTAACCCCGCCAGCTCCAATTTTAACCAATGTCGTAACCATTAATCAAGGGTTGCTCGCAAGACTGTAGTAAGTGAATTGTGTAAAAGAGTGAGTTACTACAGTCTTGCAGGCAACCCTCAAGTCTTGACCACACCCACTCCAATTTAAATCAACAACTTACCAAATTGACAGCCATCTCCATAGTAACCATCAGCACAACCAGATATACATCGACCAAATTCTTTCTCACAGTCTTCTTTTACATCTTTACAATTACAATTAAATCTACATTTCCAACCAAACTTTCCTCTTATATCACATTTTGAAGCTTCTGAAAGTATATAAAAGTTGTATACAGTGATTATTCTAGAACTCATCAAAGGACAGGAAGGTAGAACACTAAAAGGACAGGCTGCATCAGAGGGTTAATGTTTTAATTAATTAAACTTTTTCATTTGATTAAACGCCTATTTCTATATTACATATTCAATGGCGTTGTACAAAAAGACAGATTATAAAAAATAAATAAGTAAAAACCCTCCACCATAAATACATAATGTATATACAATAACACAAAACAAAGTAAAATTTATCACACATGATGTAATATAGTGTGTAAGTGTAATTTTTTTATTGTTTTATTGAGCTTTTATATTTCATATTTTAGGACCTACATCATTCAAAGTTCATAACTCTACTTAATTTTACATTTTTTATCACTAATTTTACATGTTTTTATTTATTTGATATTAAAAGTTGGTGTCCTGAACAGTATAACATGATGCTACTGTTAACCGGACATGTCCTGAACAGTGTAACATAACGCCACTGTTAACCAGTGATTTCTCCAAAGGTGTCGATACATCACCTTTAAAGGGCCCTTAATACATCCCCAAAGGTGTCTAACCATATTTCTGTACAGGGAGGAGCAAAAAGGCGAGTAGGAGAGAAAAAGAACAGGCTCAGTGCCCTGATATACTGCTTACATGGTAATGTATTACATTAATATTGAGTTCAACAGTTATTTGACAACCAAGGCCCAAACTCCAAGAAGGTGTGTATACTTCACCCTCACAATTGAACTTAGTATCCAAGGCTTAGCAGGAAGGTGTGTTACCAACTGAGCTAAGTGGGATAATTTCTGCTACCTAGCACCCACTATAGAATAAATGAACAAATGATAAATAAATCCAAGACCACTTGTAAATTTCGTGATAGTGAAAGGTCATCTCGTCATGACCCTCCATTGAGATAGTGGAGCTCTAGTACAACAATGCTCTATAGGATATCTGGTTACGGAGATTGGTGTCATAGAGAAATACCTAATTCTAATCATTTCTGATGAAAAGGCATTAAACTGGAACTAGTAGAAGTCCTACAATCAAAACAGAAAGGAAATAACTCTTGTAATAAAATAATAAACTCAATTCAATTGATGGGAGTAATAAACACAATTACCTCCCTTTTGGTAACACATTGTAACTAAGGTACTAAACTAGCAAACCATTAAAAATTGAAGATTTGACATCAACAACTTTATTCCCAAGACAATAAAAACTATTATTTTTACAGAGAGTGTCAGGAATTGTAAAATTAAAACTTCACCCAAGTGTGAAATTGTAATAAATAATTGAAAATGAAATTGAGAATTATTGATCTGAATTAGAGTAAAGTTGAGTTAGACTTTAATGGAGCACAATAAATGTTCATGTATAAAACAACATTAACATCATAGATCTGAGTTTACACTATAATCTCATACCAAATAAAACTATATGAAAAAAATCAGCTACCAATTCTGAGAAAAACCAATCATTAGTCTCGATTTGTAATATCAGTGCAAGAACTAAATACATGTACAGGCTAATTGAATATTTTCAAAGGAGTGTTCCTACCACAGAATACATCTTCACTTTTCATGGTGGTAAGTTTTTATGATTACAATGTATTTCAAGATAAAATCAGCAGTTAGCAGTATATGAATAACCAGACTTTTTTCTCACACAAAGATGGCTCAGACTCTGTTAGGATATGTATTGTAGCTGTTTAAGGAGTTACATATTAAGGTAGTTTTAGACTATAGACTAGAAATATGATGTTGTAAAGAACAAATTTACTTTTTAGTTTTCATACCTTCAAGTGGCTGGCATGGTTAGAAATCACAAACACAACATAACTTTTATACAGCGTTTCAGCCTAAGGATTCAGGACCTTGTCAGTCCCCTATGGTTCAGACAATCAACTATTTAAAAGGGGAACCAAAATAAGTATATCATGGCAAAGGCACATATCAAAGTCTTGACCGAGGAGCTTTTCTGCACTCTGCAGTTCAGACAAGTTAAAAAAATTTTGACAAAGAAAATACAGCCAAGGCAGCTATGGGGACATCCATTTCTTAAACCTTAAATTTACCAAATGTAGACTGTTATCTCGAATAAATATCATATAAAAATCAATCATTTAACACATACAGACACATACATGAGTATTATATAAATGTATGTTTGTACTTTAACAACCTTGCACTGAGCACCCTTTGTGTCTTGATACTTAACCACAATATATAAACCAAGTATATAAATCAGTATGTAAAGTTAAGGTATGAATGGAAAGTGGATGATTATGTTAAGTTATATAGTACAACAATACTGACATTTAAACATATATAACAAAACAATATTTACATGCAGAGCATACTGTATTGTACATGTATAGTAATGTATGTATGCAAGAAGTACATAAAATACAATTTTTTCAAGAAAATTACCATAAATATTAAGTATACAAGGTGTGGGACATATTAGAAATTGGTTTGCAAAAAATATGTAACCCTGAGTAAATGTTGTTATCTATATCATATATTATAACTATACAATATTATATCATAATCAACAGGTAAGTACAAAACTAGTCTACATCCTCCTTTACTTATGCTGCAGTCCCATAAACATAAAAATAGCCGTGAGGGCACCGTACAGGCGCTGTATGATCAAGCTTCGCAAGGACCCGTACGAACTCTTGCGTACCCGTACAGACTGTTACGTTTTTATCATGGTCTGTGAGATGAGCCCAGGATACACGTATCAGTTTCAAAGTCAAATCATGAGCAAAATCGTGGCCAAGTATGGATTAAACATGCATATCTTCCAGCTACGGCTCCGTACAGGTCACGGGGTGTGTTGTTTTGTACCATGTGCGTACCGTCACCTTAATATGCAACGCTTCCCAGGGCCTACGACTGTCTGCACATACGGGTCCACAACAAGCCACAATTTTATGGGACTAAGGCATTACATGTAGTTTTGTGCAGGTCCATCAATATGTTATATTAAATTTATTTAACAACTTTAGTACCATTAAAATATGAATTGCCATGAGTTTGTAACAAGATAAATTGTTTAGAATTTGTTCATTACTCCTTATGAGTCATATAACATGGACAGTTTACCTATCTATCTTACCGGGATGCACAAGTATATTTTAATCTCAATCCTTGTTTCTACCCAAACAACTGCCTACTCCTAAACACAATGAAGTGATAGTTAGGCTTGAACCTGTGTCAGAGGTAATTGTGATTTGAAATCAGAGCCCATAGCCATTTGACCATGCATGGAAGCAGGTATGTTCTTAAACTTACATTGATATCTTTTAAGATTATTTCCAAGTTCCCAAGAATTGAGCAAATTCAGCCGAAGTTTATTGCTCAAGCAAACCAAAAGGTAATATCATGCTCTAGTAATTGAATGCTTTTTTAACAGCTAGAATGTTGAAATGGTATTCACTAGACATCTGTAAAGGCATTGATTCAAATACCATGGAAACCCACCTTGTTGATTTTCTTAGACAAAAGGCCTCATCCTGTGACTTTTTCTGCTTGCTTGCTTATACAAGAACAAAGGGGAGAGTGGGACCTGACTACAGACAGATAAATAATAGCTGTATAACCTTATATCAAAGTCAAGTAAAAAGTAAGTATGACTTATATACAAAAAACATGTAATGAATGTGACAAGAATAAATTATCTGGGAGTGATACAGACACAAGATATAACAAAGAGATGAAAATACAATAAGTTGGATACTGACACTATCATTTATAGGCCATAGTTAAGTACATTTTAGATTGTCATGCCTATTTTTATAATTTTTCTTATAAAACATAGGCTTTTTCCTTTTCTAAAATTTCTTAAAAACCATTCAGCTTTCAGCCAAATCTAAGATTTACCTCTGAATTTTCATTCCCGTTCAATTACAATGCAATAAAACTTCACCAAATAAGGCATTACAGAGAAAAGCACCTTCTCAAAATACAGAAAAACACTCGTCAAGAAAGACTTGTAATTCAACCAAGGGTAAAACAAATGGCATCTTTAATATTAATTTACATTACATTAATACATTTAACGCTGCTATTTCATTAAAAGTAGTGACTAGTGTAACATGGACTTTCGGAAGGGGGTGGGCTGGTAGTGGTACAAAACTCAAATAATTCACAGACTATGGCCTTAAATGAAAGGTAGACATTTGTAACTAGCTCTTAAACATTTTGTATCTTAAGGCAATTTCTCACACAAAATACAATTCAAAATAACAAAATATAAGTTTTCAACCAACTTGTCATGATATCACATTAAAATTTCAGACATAAATCAGTGATGAATGAGTAACTAGACAAGTTTGTACATAATCTAAACATTGCTAGCCAACAATGTAGAAATCTTATCAGGTCTCACTCAAATAAATGTAGTTATATCAAGAGCGAAAGCTTAAATTTGAAAATACAAGAAAGAAATTTAGAGTGGGCTTATCATAGAGAAAGTGTCTTATAGTCCGGCCAACACCAAGGATGACCTTGCACGAAATGATGTAGAAAATGTTATTCAATTTATTGGTAGACATGGTCTTACTGATTCCAAATCCGATTGATGCCACTTTGTCATCCTTGGGCAACTCCCAGAATCCAAGATGGCGACCAAGATGGCGGCTAGAGGCTAAATTATACATGCAAAATGTATTTTTAGACATTATGGTCTTAAAATGAAGTACAAAAGTGATTTCAACATTTACAGATCGAGTTGGTTAAATTTTTTTATTCTTATACAAACTTTAAAATTCAAAATGGCGGTCAAAATGGCGGTCAAAATGGCGGGTTAAAGCTATTAGTCCAGTATCTAAAGAACAAACTGGCAGAAAGAGACTGAGTGGTGTAGAAATTTAATGACTTATAGAATAGTTCATGTTATTAAAGAAACCGATTGATTTCACTAAGTTATAATTTATTATTAACAATTATAAATCCAAAATGGCGGCTGAAATGGCCGATATGATCTAATAGTTCAGTATATAATATACGAGTACATACAGCGACGGAAACAAGCACATTTGGGGTTAAGTTTCAATGTTTGTTATATGACTTTTTGTCTTTATAAACTCTCAAGTTTGTAAAACTAGTTAATCCCACCTGATCATCTATTAGCAACTCAAGATTAAAGGTGGAGTCCAAGATTACGATTACGAAGCAAATTCAACCAGTTCTATTTTTAGCAATAATGTATTGTAAATAATGAAGTGTTTTCATAATGGCCTAGTTATTTGGCTGAAAACAGTCATATTAGCCTTCGCCTGTGGCCTCGGGCTATAATGACTGTCTTCAGTCAAATACTGGCTGTTATGAAAACACTTAATTCACCATTGTCGCAGATAGGGTCTCAATAAAAACGCTCAGATTGTACCAATATTCAAAATGGCGGCATTTTTGGTGGAAGAAAAAAACACGGCCTTCATGAGAAAACTCAGTCACTATGAGATTCGGAAGCAATCAAAATGCCCGAATCTCATAAAAGCCGAAGTTTAAATGAAATGAAAATTGGATAAATATTTCGAGGGTTGCCCGCAAAATACTCGCTCTTGAACGCAATGTACTTTTACAGTCTTGCTGGCAACCCTCAAATTGTGATAGACAAACTAATTTAATTTCCAAAATGTGAGCCATTTAAATAAAGAAAAACGGGAAAATAAAATTGGGTAAATATACAGTTTACAGTAGACAATTTAATTTAGGATTATTATGATGTGCTATCATTTTGTTTAAGATTGCAATATGTGTGGATATTTGAAAAGCTTAAAATCCTTTTAGTTGAAATATTTCGATGCAGTGAAAATAAACTTAAACATGTCAATAGCAAAATAAGCATGTGCCAAAAAATGAGGAAGAAACTAATTGACTGAGCTCTATCAATATCATTACACAAACAATGATACAGTCTGACTTGACTAAACTTGACTCAATTAGAATATGTACTTAAATGTTTAATTTTGCATCTGTCTGATAATATTACATAATGATGGCACAATTTCTCTTGTCGTTTTGTATGTTGATAACAACATTTTCAAGTGACGACACAAATTATTGTTGACAGAGTATTCTGAACTCAACAGCCTAAGCATATGCAATGGTAAACTAAACATATTAATGATTATTATCTTTAGAAAGTATCCAAGCGGGTACTAGCATATGGCCAAAAGGTATCATAAATGTCTTCACTTTTGATGTAGAATAGGTGAACTAGCTTTAAAAGCATAGTTTACACCCACTCATGCTTACAGTGTACCTTCTTTACATTGTCAAAAACTGACTGACTTGTAATATTACATTTTGGACGAATGTCAGTTGACCCCATTGTTATAGTGTCACTCCTACAAGACAGATATCTCAAAAAAGTATCAGCACACCAATGTCGTCAGATATTTTTGGTACTCAGCAAATTGCAGCAAAACTGATCATTTGTTGTACAATTTTGTTGTCGTTGTGTATCTCGTACCAAGTCTTAAAGGTTTATGCGATTAAACATATATGTAATGTTACCGAAAAAATGAAGAATCACCATACTTGCAATGCATCGTCTATGATGTTTGGAGTGGAACATATTTAAATATTACATACGAGATCGACAACTTGTCTAAGCGTACCATCCTTCTTTGGGGAGTCTTTGCAGTTGATAGTGAAAATGTGTTTAGTAATCAGACATGTTTAAATTTTGGCACTGATGCATCAGATCTGTTAAGTGTTCTTTCAAGATATTTAGTCTTAAGTGAAACTATACATTTTTAAATTTTCTACTTGGCCATGTTTTGTAATTAATGAATCCCTTAAACCACCATCTTGCACAGGGTAACACTATTTGCTAAATCATGAGCTAGACACTGGGTTCAAATAGCAGTGTATACGCTTATAATAAGAATTGGCATCTACGCCACGTAATTTCTCTCTATCCTTGGACATAAAACCAAATTCTACTACAAACATTTGATGGAAATGTGCTTTTGTTATTTCTCCATTTTTTTATCAATGGCCAGAGTCATTTACAATGAAATAAAGAACATTCATGATACAGTTGTGATATCTGATGTCTCAATCGGACTTGAAATGATCCTATTGCAATTTCTTTTATTTACTATCAAAATGTGTTACACTGTCAACAGAATTTATATCAATTGCTTTGGCATAAATATACTCTTGAAAGATAATAGAACATGCACGCAATACTTACAATATCATTAGTTTTTTTCTTTTTTTTATAACCTCCTTTAAATACTGAAGTGGCAAACATTTTGGGAAAGTGGTCGCTATTCTAAGGATATCACAACATATGTTGTTCAATAAATTAAATATTATCAGAATAGTGTCTCTAAATTGCCATCTTAGAAACAAGTTGCTTCCAGAGTCAACTGACAAGCTAACAAGTATCAACGATTTAATATTCGCAAGACCAAGAGATATAAAAACCTAAACATAATGCTGTATACCCATTAGTAAGGAGTTACATGTATGTCTTTTAATGTGAATTGAAATTAATTTTCAAACTCTTACCATTCATTTTGACCACCATCTTGAATTATTACCAATATGGCATCAATCGGTCATTGAAATTATTTTGTATACCCCAGTCTATGACTTAGCTCATTTTGGTTGATATATACCCGACAGCTAGTTATGTACGCCATTATAGCCGCCATCTTGGATTTTGGAAATAGCCCAATGATGCCAGTGTGGCATCAACCAGTTTTATGAACTAAACTAAAGAATAATTTCTGCTCATTGTGGTTGATATACCACACAAGTGTAGTTTTTATCCGCCATTTTGTCCGCCATCTTTGATTGGATAATAAACGAGGGGTACCAAAATTGCATGAAAAATATGCAGATAAGGTTAGACTAATTTAAGCTATTTAAATGATCTGTGGTAAAGGTGGATTTATCATAGTTTTACATTAATCAGCTTTCATCCGCCATTTTGTCCGCCATCTTGAATTTTGGGAGTTGCCTAAGAGTGCCAAAGTGACATCATCCAGTTTGGTAAATTACGACGTCTTAGCTTCAAGAAAATGCAAAAACATTTTCTATATCCTTCCATGCACGATTCAATTGATTTGTGTAGTTTATATATCGGACTAATATATACCCGACAGTTAGTTATTTACGCCATTCTAGCCGCCATCTTGGATTTTGGAAATTGCCCAATGATGCCAGTGTGGTATCAACCAGTTTTATAAACTAAACGCAAGAGTTATTACTTCAAAATGCATTAAAACTTTTTTGAAATGCCTCTGTGTATGATTCTGCTCATTGTGGTTGATATTCCCGACAAGTGTAGCTTTTATCCGCCATTTTGTCCGCCATCTTGGATTGGATAATAAACGAGGGGTGCCAAAATTGCATAAAATAAAATTGCAGATAATGTTAGACTAATTTAAGCTATTTAAATGATCAGACTGTGGTAAAGATGAATTTTTTTATACATTAATCAGCTTTCATCCGCCATTTTGTCCGCCATCTTGAATTTTGGGTGTTGCCCAAGAGTGCCGAAGTGGCATCATCCAGTTTCGTAAACTACAATGTCTTAGCTTCAAGAAAATGCAAAAACATTTTCTACATCATTCCATGCACGGTTCAGTCGATTTTTGTAGTTTATATACCGGACTATTAAGACAGCATCATGTGCAGACTAAAAATAGTACTTCAATATGGTACTATTTTTGTTTTTGGCTGGGTTTCAGGCCTACTCAATGATCCTAGAAAGGCTTAATCTGATTCTCTGGACATAGCTGTTAACCAGTTACTAGGCGAATACTTCCATTCTGACAGTGCCTGACAACTGCACTACATGATTATTTGAAATCAGTGGTAAAAGGAAAAATTGGCTATAGAAATTATTTCAAGACAAGCTCCACAAAAGTATGCCCTGTCCAGGATTGAAACATCAAAGCCATTGATCAGTAGACTTGTGCCCTATCGACTAAATCACAGTGAGGAGTGATCTGGTGAAAGCCAGTTTATCAGACAGTAAGCTACTACCATTACCTACCATTGGCTACGGAATGTGCACATAAATATTCAAGATATTAAAGGTAGCAGAAAAGGCAGCTAGCCCAGTAGCAGCCATAATAGATTGCTTAAATTTCAATATGACTTGAGTTGACTTCCCCATTCCACTTGTCCACTCATTACATTCATTTAGCAGTCTTCACAACAAACTTTCATCAGCATTGGACAATCGGCCCAGTGAAATGGATTTTTTTACTGGGGCAATGTTCTCAGTAAGATTTTGTTGAATAGGCTCAAACAGAAAAGTAATAGGCTTTCTAGAGGAGTCTGAGGGCTATTTCTTACTTTCTTTTATATTTTTTGCCAATTTTAACAGGCCTTTTAGTCTTTCTTACTGGCCGTTTGGGTTGGTGGCCGGTTCCTAATGAGAACACTGCTGGGGCGAATGAAAGTTTACTGGACCAAAAAAAATCTTAGTGATATGTTAAATTATGCAGTCTATTTTAACAATTTAGAATAATATATTTATTCTAAATTAAATAAACAGATTTTTTTTATTGAATTAGGATAATCATGGTTGTAAAATGATGGTGGACCATCAGACTACTTACTTCCTATAAGTTACTGGTCCATGGTCCACAGGCTAAATTCGAAGACTGATATAAGATTAAGAAACTTACTGATTTAGTACAGTAGGTAAAATTGTTCTCGCTATTGTTATATAACAAAAAAGACAGCACTTAAAGTTCAACCATTTGTGTTTTTTGTCATTATGTCTAATTGTACAACCCTCTTGCAGTACAAAGACTATATTATACTATATTATACAAATCAATTTAACGTTTTATGTTATGTTATTCTATATCATTATTATATATGATTATTTTAACTACATAAGTATTTGTATATATAAGTATACCTACAGACAAAATCTTAAAAGTAAATAAGTTCTAGAGTTGGTTAAGAAGTTTTTATACAAGGCTTTGAGTTAATTGAGAGATCTTTTGTTTCCTAGCCACAATGACATCAATAATGCCTCAAAAACAAATTATGTTTCTTTGTTTGTTTGTTTGTTTATACTTTACAAAGTTTTATCAACATTTTCAGCAGGCCTTTTTTTCCTTATATAACATAGGCCGTTTACAGGCGCCTACCCCTCGGGGAAATTTCTTTAAAATCATGCAGTTTTCCCCAAATTTAGAGTTTAACTTGGATTTTTTGTTTCCCTCCCTATGAAACTGCGATAAAATTTCCCCCAAATGTTCTATATAAAAAAGGCCCCAGGCCCCTTCCCCAAACAATGAAAAAAAGCCCCGTTTTGTCTTAGTTATTCACTTCAATTAGCTCACCTATCCAGCTTTCATGGACATAGTCACATACATGTATTTTGTCATCTGGATCGAAAAATCCTTCAGCAAATAGCCGATATATCTTCTTTCAAAACAAAAACATATCTCCACTAGCAGACAATTAATATACTTGATATAGTATTAATATACTAAATTGATACAGATGTAGAAGGGAGAATGGCCATAAAAAGTACTTTCAATGCCCAAATTCCACAAAGGTGTGTAGGCCCTATCTATAAATTTAAACCAAATGGTCCCTAGTTTCACAGCCAGGCATGCTACTGACTAAACAACAATAAATTCAATAGTCACAAATACATTGTACATGAATTTGTATTTTATACAAGATTATATAATATATTGTAAAAAAATGCTTGAGACAGTTACATAAAATCAACATAGTTTTACATAGATAACAAAATCTATTCACATTCCATAAAAACTTGGTAAATCCATAAACCAGTAAAAATGACAAATCTCCAAAGTAAACAACTATGTAAGGTAAGTGTTGTCCTGATAGAAACAAGATTTACATTATAAAAATATTACAAATGTCTAATTGTTATATAATGCATGGTATTAAATGTGGGCCCTTGAACAAATCTTAAAGTAAAATATTTTTAAGTTTAAGTTTTATTTTAAGTAGGGACATTGGGGGCTTCAGCATTGTGACTGAGTCAAGTAGAACACTTATGATGTCAGCCCTAAGTAAACACACACAATCCTGAGAGGGATAGCATAGTTGATAAGCTGGTCATTTTCTGACCACTATCCCATGACCAATGGTAACCTAGAGTAAATAAAATTCAGCAGCAATGTAGAGGAGCCCTAGAAGTAAAAGTGCTTCACACTGCATTTCAACAATTTTCAGTCACATCACAGCCATACAACCTCCTACTAACCTTGGACAGGCCTAGATCTCCAGACCCAAGCTTTTAACCTAAGTTTTAAGCACGAACACTATTATAAATCAGTGGTTGATTACTTTCCTCCTTTATGGGTACAGTCAGGTATGCAGACCAAAGAAGAAAGAAAAAGAGAAAGAAGGTAAGTAGAAAATATTCCCAGGAGGAGCTCTGAAAGTTGCATTCTTCATTATATATGACTAAATTGAGTTATTTACAAAGTAGAACATCAATTTTGAAGAAAATATAACGTTTAAAGAAAACTTGTACATGCTTATTTCTATCTACAAGTGGCAAGGTTTTGAGTTGTATGGAAAAATTTAGACTTAATAATTGTATGATTATTGAATTTACTTTAAACATAAATAGGTGACCTTCAACTACATGACATTGTGTATCACTACCAGGTTTCTATAATGTCTAAAGAGTGAATCATTTCCCTTCAACTTTTAAGTTAAACCTTGCAATTGTAAATATAAAATTTAAACATTGTGATATAGACTGCAATAAATACTACAATCATGAACTTAAGAAAGAATTCAACTATGAGTCATAGCAAAACCCTTATACCTTCATGAATTATAGCCCTTACAATTTCCACAAACTATTTTTGTAAACTTTTGTACAATAGCAGCACATCTTGAGGTTACACAAGTTATAGTTTTCAAAGAAATGGCAAGTTCCATGCATTGCCGACTTGATTCATTTAACCTATGCATGAAAATTCTACTCATGAAATACCCCGTAGCAATGTTTTGTTACCAAAGACAGTTGTTACAGTGTTTTTTTTCAGGCCATTTTGGGGCCGAAATTGGGCCCCATTCCCCTCTCCAAAAAGTATATATTTTCCCCCTATTCAGGTAAAAAATTCCCCTGCCAAAGTGTCCTAAGACTTTTGTACGAGGGCTGTTCAATAAATTCGCGGAAAAGTGTCGCTATTTCCTTATTTTCCAAGTTAGCTGAATAAAACTTATACAGTAATAGAGACAAACATATTTTGAAAATATACATCAAATTTTGTCATTCTGGCATGAATCTTATGTTAACAAACGGTCGTTAAGGTAACCACATGTAGCGATTACCGGCCCACTTTTGTTCATTTTTACAAATAGTCACTGGTTAATAATGACGTCGCATTTCAATGTTTACTGCGCGATTTTCACCAAACTTTGCATAATTTACGCGCAATATGTTGACGTTATGCACATGACTTCCTGTTAGTGTGTGACGTCATTTAGGCATAAAGCGGTCATATTGTTTAGTGGGTATGCGTTAAAATGGCATTGGAACAATGATCTTCAATAAAATTTTGTGTTTTGAAAGGGTTTTCAAAGAATGAAACAATGTAAAGATTACAAAAGGCGTCTGGTGATCAGGCAATGAAGAAAACGGCAATGTACAAATGGAATGCCCAATATCTAGGCTGCCAACAAAGCATCCATGACGACAAACGCAGTTGACGTCCCAATGTTGAAACGTCAAATCATGTCGCTGTGATAAAGGAGCTGCTTGACAATGACCGTCGGATAACAATTCGCGAAATACACGAAAATTTTGGCTCCTACTTTAATAGTTTCATGTCATGGATCACCCATTGTAAAAAGTGTGTTTCCTTTCATTGAGAGTATTTTCGAGAAGGACTATGTGTGTGTTTTTGTGACTCCCATACATGCGTTGAGCATGACGTCGTTACAACGTTGGGCCGGGTTCACTGCGATTACCTTAGAAAAACTTGAAATTGTACCATTAATTTTTATCCGATTTAATTGAAATTTTGTGTACATGTTCATTATATGTTTATTTACAAAATGTAAAGAGGACGTCAATTTCCGATGAATATTAAAAATATGGTAGCACTTTTCCGGGTATTTATTGAACAGCCCTCGTACTTTTTATAGCATTTTTGCCCATTCCTTAAGCATTACAGAGAAATCACAGATGAATATATAGGTTCAATAGTTGAAATTTCATATAGGTAGACAGAAATGCTACTCTGTTAGGGGATCCATGTTATCTCAAGTATTGAAAAAAAATTCCCCTAATTTCGTTTTTGTAGCTATTCTCCCCTCAAAAAGGGCCCCGCTACCTTTCCCCTAAGAGTGAAAATAAACAGTGTGTTACCAATCATCAATTTATTGTATATAACTTGTGTACAAAAATAGTGATTTCTGCACCCAATAATTGAACTAAGGTAAAAATCTACCATTTTCAGAGTAAATTATACATAATTTTATATTGATAAATATATTCGGGTTTAGCCCAAAACGGTCGTAACTCACTCATTTCTTATATTGAGTTACGACCGTTTTTTCCAGTTTAATCCGCATATATGGTCTTAGTCCCTCTGATGGATCAGGAAACTACAGGAAAGTACCTGCCACCCGTGTTTGTTACCATATTCTCATGATGTTTAAAGTGACAAGTTTCAACAGTTTTTAACCTTAAACAGGCTTTAAAACTATATAGAATTTAAACATCATATACTCATAGAATCTGCAGATGGTATTATTGTTTTTGAAACAATTTCCCTTGTTTCTCCATTCTTAAAACACTACCCCCTACCCACAATTTAAAACAATATGCCTCCTAATAAAATCAACACTTGGAATCAAGCTTTGTCTCTTTGCTATGCCTCATGGACAAGACAAATAACAGAGATGAAAACTTTACCAATAAAAGCAGGTTATTTTACGATCTTTTGTTTACATATTTAAGCAAATATTTTGGATTCTATTCACAATAAAGTTAAACATTATTTGTACAGACAGACAGACAGCTTGAAGCAATATCAGATATCATAATAATTTTATATATTTAATGTCATCACCCATAACCATATATATACATCAAATACTAAACTAGCCCATGGCAATTTTGAATAGGTCATAATAAATTATAATAATGACCATGTTTAGACATACCATGTTAAGGTCATGGAAGAAATTTCAACTTATCAAATCTAGTTTATCAAACAATAAAAAGTGAGAATTTTTACATGTCCTTAAACTCAACCAAAGATATTCTATATTTTATTCAAGCAGGATGATGAAGGTTTTAGGGCTGGGTTAGAGGAGGGTCAAGGCTGGCAATGGTCATTTAACAGTGATAATAGAAAGTCTGACCTTGAATTACCACCAGACAATACTACAATGAGTCAATCTAAGTACAGACAATTGCATAGGAATTTAGGACACGATATTGATGCAGATTTGTTAAGCCAATGTTAAATAGAAATTCCCCTAATGCATTGTGATTTGACATTACATGTCCAGAGAACTCGGAGTTTGCAATGTCATGCAGACTTTAGACAATCAAAGTTATTTGAAGCCTGTTTAATTCTGATTTGACAGAATCACATGATATTAGGGGGAACCTTAATGTGTAAAATGATCACTCATCCAAGGTTAAGAACAGAGTGTGGGTCATTATAGGGGTAAAACCAAAGGCTGAACAAGCATCCTCCGAGGAAATGTGCTAAACACATTGCTTCTTTCAAGCAGAAAGTAAACCAAGCACAACTAATTGGAAGTCACAGAGCAGTGTGCATATATGTTTCTTCTACAACGTAATGTAAGTAAAAAAAAGACAAATACTTGGGAAACAACTTCTATTCATTACTTAATATGAGGCCTTAATGTAAAGCATGAGACAGTTATACACTTAACAAAGTATCAATTCAATCTTACTCAACAATGAGTTTTAAGATCTGCTAAGTAAAGTGACAGAAATCATTTGGTGTAATATAATATGTACATTAGAACAGAACTCCTCAGACTAGTCTTCACATTCCTCTATGATTCATTATTTAATGGAGATCAAAATTCAACAGTATTCTAATTACATTTTATTAGCAAAAAAACACAGGGAGGGGGCACATCCTCCTCTGGAAGCCATTAATTTTAGATAGTTTCTGTACACAAGCGGTCATTAATAAGAGGAGAGAGGTAAAACACATAAAAACATGGATTAAAGCATTTTTTTATAATATTGATTTTAAGTTTCAAGACTTGACTATGATCTGCCAGGGCTGGGAATCAACAACTAAATAGCAGAACAAGAAGTCAAACATGTTAACACTGAATCACTACACTAGTTTTATAAACTGACAAAAACAATATAATAGATAAGCACTTAGAATGGACAAATTAGATACCAGACATTTTTACTTTAAGGTTCAAATATAAATATCATCATTAAAGAACAATCAAGTGCATTAAATATATCAGTAGATTTATAATAATGATAGCACAAGTGCAAATACATGTTAGTTTTCACTAAAAAGCCTTTATGAATGAAAAACCCTGGAGTAATATAAAGATAATATCTATTTTCCCATACCTTGATTAACTGATCATCAGATTGAATGAATCAGGGTCTGTTTTAGTGAAACAATGGATACTTTGTGTGTAAATGTCCATAAAAAGGAGGCATAAGTCTTAGAACTTAATCATTAGGAAAGAAAATGAGTTTTTAATCAATCAAATCAGGAGCCAGGAGTCTACCAGCAAAAAGTAACACTATGGAATAATTAACACTAATAACTGAAGCTTGGGAATTAATCTCATAAGAATTTCAATACATGTATAATTTTACAGGCAATCAAGACTCAATTCCAAAGCATCTTAAAGGAAGTGGGATATCTGAACCCTGTTTTCATCTTGGATTTTCTCAAGCACAAGCCCAACGTTTTGCCAAATGTTAAATAGTAATATGTAAAACTATAAAATCTAGGGCAAAAAATCTGCTGTCAATGACTGTGTATAAATGGGGCATCTCATGATGCCTAGACCTCTAAGGCCTTCAAGTCCTAATGATATATTTTAAAAACAATAAGTATTTCCATTATCATGATAAAAATCTTAAAGAAATGTTAACATGGACAGATCCAGTAGGGAAGGAAAGAGGGCATACCCCTGGAGTTTTCAACTACATGAACCATAAAACATACTAAATTGGTAAAATATCCATGGAAGTTTTGGTGTCCATCCTATCCCCTCCCTCAATACCTAAAATAATCTTTGCATGAAGCTGGACCTCCTCTCTCACCAAAAAGTAGTTTGACCTACCAAGTCATTAACAAGTAACATGTTACATACCAGAACAAGTAATACAATACATTCAATCTTGTTTTATTTATCATGTTTCATTAAAGATGAAAGAAAATCATGAAAGGTATACTATAATAAAATCAAATATAAACAACCAATAAATCTTGATGAAGTGACAAGATGCTCTTATATTCTATATAATATAACCTTAATGTATAAAAGGTCAAAGTTTACTTCAAACAGAAAATATTTTCATACTAATTTTAACTTGTAATAGATCTCTATTTGCCAAGTACATGTGAAAATAGACCAATTCAACCATGAGAGAAAACTTCCTTGAAGAAGTTTACATGTTTAACTCAAAGAAAGTTTGGATTTTTGATAAGCTGTTTGCATCTAGTTTGTGCTCACTAACAGTGTTTGACAATAAGTGTCCCAGGGTTCAGAGCATCCAAAAACCTTATGAGGAATCCCGGTGATCCTTAGCTGGCAATTTTTTCCTGTAAATATGCCCTGTTCTTACTTGAATATGAGTTGCCATGAGTTTTTCATCACATTTAATGACTGCAAATCTGTATCAAAACTTGTTTTCTTCCATTGGAGGAATCCCTATTGTTAATGAGGAATGTTTATATTAATTATTATTATTATCATTTTCATTGTTTGAGCACAATTTCCCATGGTTGAACAAATTAACAACATTTGGTCTCTTCACCAATGGTTGAGCATTATAACTTGACTAAGGTTCTATTTAATAAAAAATGTTAAACTGTGCTTGGCTATGTTCAGCCACAGTTAACTTTGTTTCAATTATGTTTTAAACCAGGTCAAAGTTTTCAGGGGTATTTTGTATAATACACTGTAAAATGACATGAAACACTCAGATTACCACAAGGATGATTTCAGCATTATTACATAAAAGGATATCCTGTGACTCACAGTTGATTTCCCTTTCTTTTAGTTCAGCCTACTGTAAACTACATTATATGGGAATCATGGAAACATTCAAGCAGTAGAAATCGTTTAAAAGTAGAATTCCTAAGATGCATCTCATGTAACATTGTGAAATGTCTAAAAAAATTCAACATTTTTAAGCTTGATTTTTTTTAAAATCCATACAACTTTTACAAAAACATGCTCCTCTTCTAATGTTCAGGATTTATAGTCCAGTGATCTACAACAACAACCAACAAGGTAAACTAACACTTGTTTTCACCAATTTCACTTTCTAGAAAAAAATTAAATGAATATCAAATAACACATGAGGTTATAAATACTGTTACCTCACCCAAACTTTCTACTTGATCCTGTGGAAAACTAGGCAAATTCATTTTGTGTTGAGGATTCAGAGTTAACAATTTTTTTTTTTTTGGCTAATATGGACATTTTCAGAAAAAGTAATAGTTTCTTAAGCACATTTTCATTCTTTATATAATTTAGATTAAGCTGGAATAACTAGCAGGTGTAGGCTGAATATGCGAGGCTGTGACAAATATGACTACAAGGTATATTGTAAACGCCAGACACAAACTTGAAAATATTGACGACTATAATGATTTATTTATACACACTGACCATCTGCAACAGTAATTCATCGTCATCCTCATCATCACTCATCATTACTTGGCTAATTATTTGTGACAAAACCACAGCTATTGATGACAGTTTTGTTAGCAGGAACGCTTATTTCATAATTCACACCGGGGAAAGCTGATTGGTTAGCGTCAATTTGGAAGCCGCCCTGGCAAATCAAGTCAGCCCTTTGTTTCAACTTTACCCTATAAATGAAGATCACTAGACAATAAACCCTGATTTTGAACAGTATAGGAGGAAATCAGGTAAAGCACATAAGTGGAGGACAAAGATCACATCATTTGATTTGGTTGCTAAAAGCAGATGCATAATTTTATATACACAAAGTCTTCACCTAACATTTTCACAGGCATTACTGATTAGCAAGCCTAATATATTTTGTTTAAAGTAATGCAGGGACTTATGCACCAAGCCCATATCATCATCTACCATGTAAGTTATATCAATTTTCACAAAACCCAACCCTAGCTTCAGGCTAGTAAATTACGTCTAAAGACTTCACATTACAACAGGAGATGAAAATATACGTAAGTTACTTGAAGTCTGACTTTACTAAAACACCAAAATACCTCACCATAATCTGCTGAGATGAGAATTTCATATAAAATATAATAATACCACACACAGTAAACTACCATTAAAACATTACTAGAGAAAATAAGAGAGTACCAGTATGCTATATGATCTACTAAATAATGTATAAGAGTATAAGGAGAGGACAATGATAAAAGGAAAATAGCTCTCAGTTTATAATCTCTCATAAAATATGTATTCTCAGAACATATGTTAACAGCATAACATTTTACAGTTAGTAATCACAATGATTGGTGCCATCAAGTCATCACTAACTTTTGTTCTAACTTAAGTAACTTGTTTGTTTTATCAGGATTTCAAGTTATACTCAACTTGAAATAATTTTCAGTCATATTGCAGCCACTGTATTGTCAGTAAACTGATTCAAGCTAGTGAAAATTAGTTCCTTATTTCATTTAGTCAGGCTAGTTGATAATCAAACTATTTTTTCTAAAATAAAGTTGAAGAACTTAGAAGGTCACAAGGTCCAGAGCAAAGATACACAAGAACTAGTCACCCCCATAAATTTTCACAGCAATACCCCAATTTATTATCTTCTATAACAATTGGCAAAGATTTTCAACAAGCCCAACAACATTGAAGTTTGATTGCTCAAATCATTTTAACAAGTCAAAGGTTTCAGGCTAGTGGGTATGGCAATGACTGGAACTACCAATACTTAGCAATACCTGAAGTTCCTGTAAAAAGCCCATATGCAAACCTTGCGTTAATGGGTAAAAAGCGTTAAGACAATTAATTATTTAGTAGTTGGACCTCATGAGGCCAAGTGAACACAATCAAGCAACTTGGGTCGCTTTACTATAGAAGTGCCTCGTAGCATGATTGAATGAACACAAGTTATTAGTACAAATATAAATACAACTAAATATTTAATGTAGTTCTACAAGAAGAAAAAGAAATGTGTCATGCTTCAGTTCTATAACTTTCATAAATACAATGTATACATACAAAGCTACAAGAAACAATCTATAGATGACATGATGCCATTGAAAATATTTCAATAAGACTCAGTTCTTATAATTGTCTACACATGCATGATGAATGTTTGACGCCCATTTACAGTTTTGCTCTTACATTTGTTAAAATTCCCATGAACAATTTTATACATATCCTGAATGAACAGGTACACCTCAATATCAAGATCAGTAATGTGATTTACATTTGGAACACCAGCCATTACTTTAAATTCTTTAATGAATCAGGGTTGGCGCTGGGTCATAATAAGTTTTCGCCATCATTTTCGCCAAATGAAAAAAGTTGTCGCCACTTTGGGGCCATTGGAGCCAACAAAATTTGTAATGGTTTAACAAGTTTATCAGTGCATCAACGCAAATTATTGTTGTATTAAGACAGCAAGCACATCTTCATTGTAGTCTAGCTCTCCTGAACTCTTGTTTGTATCTTAATTATTGTATTTTTTTTTAATTTGCAGATTTTTCATTTTTTACATAAATAAAGCAAGAACAGTCAATGTCACGTAAATGCATATGCCGAAATGATAGAATAGATTCGTATAGAATGTCAGAAGCACCGATTATTACACACACAAATGTAGAATTTCTTATGTTTCACTTCTGATTAAACCCATTAATTGTGTCATAAATCACTATCATCTTATCGTGACTGACAATTAAAGTCGAATAATTCAGAATTCCAACAAAACAAAACTCAAAATAATTAGATTTTTAATGTAAACTAATTAATTCATTTAATTTACATTAAAAATTAATTAATACACTCATAATGTTTGGTTACTCAGTTAAACAGTTAAATTACTTTACACAAATTCCTCAGAACATTATGATTTTGTATCAAACTGTAACCTAAAATAATCTTTTTGTCATTTCAATAGAAAATGTCTCCTTTCTGGTTGAGTCTAAATGATTGCAGGTATATCTTCTTGGAAAATATCAATGTCCTCGATTTTGACCTTTCTTTGTTAAAATATGTTTTATCATATTGGTTGGCTATCATACTTTTTTCCTTAAATATTACTTTTCATGTAGCAATGCATACTTACTATTGATTTTTAGAGTCTGTTACACGACTTTAGTTGATTATGTGACTAAAACTTATTATTATTTTCACAAATTAAATTTGTCGAACCAACCTGTGTTTATTCTTAAGATAGAAAAAAAAAAGGGGATTTCTTTTTTACTTTTGCTAAATTATGAAGAACTATTACTCAAAATAATAGTATTATTTAGGGCTGCAACGATTCGATTCGATACATCGAAACTCGATTGCAAGGGTGCCGATTCGATTTCGATTCGGGCCCCGCGAGTTTCGATTCGATACTGACTTTTAAAAGTGTCTACATAAGTTAAAACGATAAAAGCAAAGGCGCGCCTAAAAGTCAAAGTATACGTTGGCAGATAAACTGGGTTTCTCTTTGTTACATTTCTGTTAAATTTCTATTACGATTTTATGTAGCATGAATAGAAGTCTGTTCGATATTACATTAATAATACATTTTCGCGACCTTTACATTCGTACCCAATCCATTTCGTACTTGAATAAAGCAAATATATAAAAAATATCAGATTTTCGAGTTTTGTGTTATCCAATTTTAGTAACACTTTAATTTAAATAATATTATTTAGTTTTAAGCTCAAATATGTTTATAAATGCATATTTGTAGTAAATTGTATTTATAAAAGAATCGAATCGAAAAAAATCGAATCGAAAAAAAAAGTATCGAATCGACTTTCCGGTGAATCGTTGCAGCACTAGTATTATTAAATTACAAACGTAGATTTAACAAAGAATCACCCGAATTGGCGATAGCGTCGGTCGCGAAAATACGTGACATAATGACATGATGATTGAAGGGATTTCATTTTTACGAAATAAGATTACTAAGTATAATTATTAACTATATTTGTTATCAAAAGTGAAAACAAAAAAAGTTTTTACGATAATTTTCTTACGGAATTTAAAGGTTTTGATTATTCAATCAGAGATTATTGTTATTGTCACCTTTTATTGACTTAAAAACCTGCCAAATTACGCCTATTTACAGCACACTCAAATTTAATACAATTATCTTCTCTAAACAGTTTGAACCACTGAAATTAATGCAATATCACAGTTTGTCACAAGTTTGTTAATTGCAACCGTTTGATTACGTAAGCAATGTTATCGAGCCGATGTGTTACACTATTGATTTTTTAGCGGACGCCGATTGGTTGATAATGCATATCACAAAGCTTAAACTCCGCCTATTAATTGAATATACGTAATTGTCAATAATTGTTTGACGCATGGCTGAGCATTTAACATCAGGGGCCATCGATGTGATATACAGCGAGACACTAATTATCGGCCAATGATGCATGTATACTAACAGCACCTCCCGCTGAGCGGATTTGTCAATAACATCAAAAGACGAACATCACAAACGCTCCGTCTGTCGTTATCAATTAAATCAATATATTATCACTTGCGAATATGAACTTGGCCACTTACATTATCAAATCTTACATCAAAGAAAATTTATACTGGCCGATTTTTTTGTCGCCACGAAATTCGCCAATTTTTCAAAATTGGCGCCAGAAATTAAATTTTATCGCATTTGGCGAATTTGGCGATCGGCAGCGCGAACCCTGATGAATCATGCCACTAAATGGGTTAGCCATGACTTCCAGCAATCATGTCATTGCTACCACACTCAACATCAAATCAAAGTTTAATTTCCAACAGGACAGGACATACCTTTCTATGAAACTTGGACAATGACAAAAATGTTGATATTTTTACATAAGCAGAGAAACTGTAGGCTTCTTTTGTAGAAGAGAGAAAATGCTGGTGTAAAAAAAACACCCAGTAAAGTAAGTTTTATGAGTCATTCTTAGTAAACTATAAAAATGTTGGCAAACAGCTAAAAGTTCAAACAAAAAGAACATGGGTCAAAGTTCAAAAATTTTTAAAATAAATTAAGTCCCAATTTCCATATCAGCAGTTTTTGTACAATTATGTGAAGAAGCTATTTCTCTGATACCTGAACTTCGGTATTAAGTGAAAAGGCTGGTATATTCTAGATGGTGTTTAGTGATTAAACAGGTTTAACTGTGTATCAAGAACAATGTTATATAACCTAGTGTCAAGTGACATTAATGGTAGCAATAGACACAACGTCATGTCATTTACAAAGACATTAAATATCTCAACTTCCTTCAAAATAACAACTATACATTCAACAATCAGATAAAAAAACATGCTGACACATAATACAATAATGAGACTAAACATTGATTGTATGAAAATTTATAATGTTGTTGAAGTTAGGATTTGAAAAGGTGTCCATGTAATATAATATCTTGATTTTAACAGTCATAGTGGTGATGATCTTTGTGATGATTTCTTTGATTGCCAAGTGAAATTTCTGGTTGTCCGAACTGATATTAAAGGTTGTTCCTGACAGATGCTAATTTTGAAGACTTCTATCAAGGACAATGTCTTGTTATATATAAAATGCTAATCTTTGGTGTCAATCAATTTTGTATCTCATCTAAGCCATACATGTAAGTTTCCATAAGCACACTACAAGGTCAACATTTATTAAGCCTTAATAATGGACAAAAATTCTAAAATTTTTGTCCAACTTTCATGGAAGGGTATAATCAGCAAGGGTGGGTAAAAAACCAGCAACTCATTTGGACACTAAACCTGCACACAGCTTACTTCACCACATTCTCCGTAAACAGATATCCTGTAGAGCGTTGTCATACAGGATCTCTAAGGTTCCCTGATGGAGGGTCAAGTCAAGATGACCATTATGTCGACCAACCAATGCGTAGAATTCATCTAGATGAAACACTATTAATAGCATTTGATTTTGTAATTTCTATATTTAGACCAAGGTTTGCAAGCTAATTCGACTGCAGTATTATTCACAGTCTGCGATTGGACGGCTCATCTCAAATTGCGTGACGTAGACGCTGTAAACAAGTTACTAAACATAACGATTTTGTCATGAATATTATAATGAGAAAAGGTCACCTGAATGTGACCCTCATAAGAAAAGGGCTAGATCTAAATTAGCGAGTATGCGAGCGAAAAATTTTAGATCTAGTTTTAATCAGATTGACTGCACCACAGACCTAGGAACAATTTAAGAAAGTTGAAATATTGTATTTTCTGACAGTGTTCAATATTTTTCGTCCATAAAGACCAAAATAGCTAGATTCATCTCTAATGTATATTAACTTATATATCATTATCAATAAATGTTATGGACAGTACTATGTAATATGATATTTACAGACTGACAAGTCTATTATATAGAGTAGATCTAGAATGATAGATTACCTAGGTTGGTATAGATTATACAGACTTTATGAATACAATCATTACAGTTAATTAACAATACACTATTTTTATAGTGTGAATTCATCATTAGCAATCAGATGACAGATAATCAATTTATCTATAGAATGGATTTATAACAATTTCTGTCACACATATAATGTATAGGTTGTAACAAAACCAAGATGAAAGATAGATTTGTGTGATAGACAGTATTGTCAGTTATGTTGTAAACATACATTGATTTTATAATGAAGACTATAGCTTATCTTATTTAAATGAATAATTATAATAGAAGATTCTTTCACCTCCATCATAACCTGTCACCAGCCACCAGTATTGTCAATATTTTTGTTATCTATATGATCTAGTGTAACATGTCAATAATAAGTCAGTCCAATAAAAGATTTTTTCTAAGACAACCCCAGTAGTACAGTACTAAAGACCCAAAATATAATGTAGAAAAAAATTGTTTTACAAAAGTTATTCTAATATAGCTTATCCTGAGCCAAGTTGAGGGATGAGGGAGGTACATCCACAAATAGAAGAGTAGACGATCATTTGTTTTTCAAGAAAATATGTTAATCTAGAATTTGACTTCTGGTTGAGTTTTTGCCCAGGGATGCAATAAAATGCACTTATAAACGTGGTCAGTCTCTGGAGAACAACTGAACTGAAGTTATCTATTTCATTTTCAAATATACATATCATAGCCAAGAAACGTTGTTAGACAGCAAATTTAATCAGGAGAAATTTGATTAAGACTTATAAACATGTTCATTAAAGTTACAGTGTCCTGTTTTAAATTTACATATATTAACATACTAATTTGATTGGTTTCATGTAAGACATCACTCATTGTCTCGTTACTTGTTTCATAAACTTGACAGTAATCACCTTAACAATTACACACTAGACTAAAGCCTGAGACAAGTGAAAATTAATTCAGGCTGGTGAAGATCATGTAAGCTAGTTGATTATTAATTTTGTCCATAATTTTGGACATACAATACATCTGGTGAGTGCTTAAGAAAATTTAAGGGACTGGCTGACTTTGTTTACTGTTTTACAAAACCGATGGTCTAAATAAACACACACTTGACTTTGTTTACTGTTATCTCTAACTAAATGTGTTTCTTTGAATCAATTATAACTGCTGTGATAAAGACAGCAGATAAGAGAATGCAAAGACAACTGTTCAACTGCTGCAACACAAGTGTAGCTATCAATACTAAGTAGTAACATTGGATTGCTAAGTATGGATTGGGGGCTGACAGCCATCAAAGAGGAGTTGACTTCTCAACATAAGATTGTATACCGCATTACCGGTAATTGTGAAGACAGGTGTAGAGTACTAAGTGATACATAACTTAGTAGAATTATCTTAGAGGTAATAAATTACACCAAACATACTAATACTATATTGCAAGTGATCTACTAATTATTATGACACTTAAAACAGTCCAATATGAAATATACCCTAAATTTCTTTATGACAATGAACTGTTATGACCCTGATAACAAATGCTTATCAAATCAAAGAAATTCAATTCTAAAACTGTGAAAAATAGGCTCGTTGTACTGCATGATTTTTGAGTTCTGCACTTTGAGTGCAATAAACAACTCAAGTTTCTTGTCATTTCCATTAAAAATAAGAAATAGGATGAAAAAATTTGTGTCTAAAAATGATAAAACTGTTGACTAACTGATGACAAACAACTTTACAGTTTGCACTATTTAATCCCTTAGACAAAACTGTAGTCAGACAAAACTTCTGACATCTGACTAAGTTATGCACCTTTGAAATAAAGTGTGCATCCCAAATATTGCTAAGAACTCCATAAGTAACCCAAATAAGAAGGTACGAAATGATCAACCGACAACTTTTTCTTAATGTTGGCGTAATTGGAAATCACATTAAATTACACAACAGTGAGGTATATTGAAAATCAAATAAAGCTGATTGTTTTGACCAGAGAATCAGATATCTATGCCTCTGTTACACCAAGTCTGCTATGACAATGAGTCAATCTAAATTTCAGATTGAATAATAGCCCTAAGACCCTTAGTACATAACTTTTTTATCATATGGACGTTCTTCTGTTATGTAGGGTCTTAACGGATTGCTTCAAAAAACGCATAGCAAAATATTTTTTTCAAAAAGTACATAAATATGGGTCAAATTAGCACCAATCGATAAATAAAAGTTTATTTTTATTCTTTCCATTTAAAGCAAAAGATAATATTCAGGTTTTTCGCTTACGAAATCACTTACAAATATAACTTACTATTCCTGCTATCCAGGGTTGTTGCCGCTCTCATCCATTATGAACTAATTTCATGCCGGTAAATAAAGTTTCGTTTCACTTCGCTTAAACAAAAAAATTTTCTATCCAGAGTAGTCATTCTTACTATCAACATGGTCAATTTTATACACAGAGCGGACCGGATACTGCATTTTATACCGTATAAATTTGTTCAAAACCAATTCTTAAAATTGCTGTGACCCAATTTAAATTCGGATTGCCTTGGCTATATTTGCACGGTCATTGTGACAACTCAAAGTACTCCTCAATGAAGGAGTTTAAATGGATTAATGGACTGTCTAAGGTTAGAATTTGAAATAAGTGTACTTTTCATCATCATGTGTATTTTTCATTTATCTTTCCTATGGTGTATCGTGTTATTGCAAATTTTTCGTATTTAAATGATTAGAACGTTCAGATCTGAATCAATGCCTGTACGCTACAGTTTTCGCTATGCATTTTTGAAGCAATCCGTTAACGGTTAAGACCCTACGTAAAAGAAAAATGTCCAAATAATAAAAAAGTTATGTAGGGTCTTATTTTTATGACTAATTGAAAAAAGGCAAAAGCAAAGCAATGTCATGTCTCTACGAAAAGTACGATATTATTTTTCATATATAAGCATTTTTGTGAAAATACATCTTAAATAATACGTTCACATAAATGATCATAAGTACACTATACATTAGTCATAAATAAATCGCTTTCACGTCTCCCCACCCACCGGTTTCATAACATCGGTGAACAAAAACACACAAATAATATCTAACTAAAATAAATCGAGCCTGCTTTTAAAGATATTACATGCAAAATACAAAATTAAACCTAATCCAGTTTTCTTACCAACAGTATTTAGAATAATTATTCCGAAAACAATTAATAAACATAAACGATAATATGCATGACTGTTCTTCGCCGCCATTTTCCATTTTTGATAACTCTTGTATTCTTAAACAAAGATTGACACAGTTGTCTCCCTTGTGTAATCGTCTTCTTGCATCCATTGTTCTTGCCTCAAGGACATTGTTTGCGACAATAAAGAATAATGGCTTTTATTGTTTATTGTTCACCAAGTGTCATCATTAAATGTTTAAATGACTTTAATTGATAAGAAACATTTAGGATGCATTCAATGGGTTCGGGACAACTCAACCCGGGAAAAACTCAAAACTACTTGCGATTGATGACCTGTAAAATGATCTTATATTGCGACACACAGGACGCACAAAACAATTCTTTCAAACAGGGGCGTTTAAAAGAGTCAATATTAAAAATGGCATTATTAGATCAAATACATTACAATAATATAGTTATGAGATGCGCAGTCTACCTTTACATTAGTACTGCAATGTCGGTAACGTCTTTGATCGCTGACGCTTACAGTTTAAGCAACCCCGTTACCCTCCTCAAAATCGTTACCAACAGAACAATTCATAAGTAGCACAAGATCAATGAAAACGGACATACTTTGGAATTAACTCCTCAGCTATTTAGAGGGGGGGGGTCATACTAAATACCACTAAGACACTACTAAGCACTACTAAGACACTACAAACACCACTAAGACACTACTAAGAACTACTAAGAAAGGTTTTTAATTGTTTTAATTGTATAAAATGTTATTATATGTTGATTTAAATACTAAATATGACATTTTCAGTAGTTTTTGGAAAAAAACAGTAGAAAATGATATTTTCGCTCAAATAGTTAAATGGATAGACGAAAAAATGAAACATCTTTTTTCCTCTTCTAAGACACAAAAAATGCATGAATATCTTTATTAACAATGTACTCATTTACTAGTTATGACATATTGATACTTTTTGTATAAAGAAACTGGGATATTTTATAAAAATATTTTTAAAAAAAATAGACGCAAAGATGAAATTGCAGTAAACACCACTAAGACACCACTAAGACACTACAAAGGTCCACTAAGACATGAATAACATACTTTATATTGATTAAATGTTGTTGACAAATTTTAATTACACTAGTGACGACCTATACAGTCTGTTTTTGTTAATACTAAGCTACATTAGGTCACTACTAAGACACTACTAAGCTATACTAATTCACTACTAATCTATACTAAGTCACTACTAAGACACTACTAAGCTATACTAAGTCACAACTAAGCTATACTAAGACACTACTAAGCTAAACTAAGTCACTACTAAGCTCTACTAAATCACTACTAAGCTATACTAAGTCACTACTAAGCTATACTTAGACACTACTAAGTCACTACTAAGCTATACTAAGACATTACTAAGCTCTACTTAATCACTACTAAGCTATACTAAGTCACAACTAAGCTATACTAAGACACTACGAAGCTAAACTAAGTCACTACTAAGCTATACTAAATCACTACTAAGCTATACTAAGACACTACTAAGTTATACTAAGACACTACTAAGCTATACTAAGTCACTACTAAGCTATACTTAGACACTACTAAGACACTACTAAGCTCTACTAAATCACTACTAAGCTATACTAAGACACTACTAAGTTATACTAAGTCACAACTAAGCTATACTAAGACACTACTAAGCTCTACTAAATCACTACTAAGCTATACTAAGACACTACTTAGCTATACCTAGACACTACTAAGTTATACTAAGTCACTACTAAGCTATACTTAGACACTACTAAGACACTACTAAGCTCTACTAAATCACTACTAAGCTATACTTAGACACTACTAAGTTATACTTAGACACTACTAAGCTATACTAAGTCACAACTAAGCTATACTAAGACACTACTAAGCTAAACTATGTCACTACTAAGCTACACTAAATCACCACTAAGCTATACTAAGACACTACTAAGTTATACTAAGACACTACTAAGCTATACTAAGTCGCAACTAAGCTATACTAAGACACTACTAAGCTAAACTAAGTCACTACTAAGCTATACTAAATCACTACTAAGACACCACTAAGCTTTACTTAGTCACTACTAAGCTATAATCAGTCACTACTAAGACACGACTAAGCTATACTAAGTCACTACTAAGACACCACTGAGCTCTACTTAGTCACTACTAAGCTATAGGCATCCATATTTACAGCCGAAGTCAAAGCAATAGATCTTGCTTTAACATACATATCAAATAGTATTGATAACAATTTTATCATTTTTTCAGATTCTCTATCTTTATTATTGGCCATAAAAAATCGTACTTCAAACAATATTCTTATCAAATGTATAAAACTAAAATTACATAAAATTTTAAAATCTGAAATAGTACACCTCTGCTGAATACCAAGCCATATTAGTATACAAGGAAATGAAAAAGTTGATATTTTAGCTAAAGAATCTTTAAACCTTCAACCAGTAGATATCAAATTACCAAGCAGTGACTTCAAATGTTCAATTAACACGTTAATTAAGTCAAAATGGCAAACAATGTGGGACAATGCAATTGATTCAGTTGAACATTTTAGCATAGCTAAAAGTATAGCTTTTATTCAATCATGTTAATATCTCTGGTCCGAAGCGCATCACACGACTTAACCTAATATATCAATAAATAAGAGACTTTAGTCAGTAATTTCCCCTAGTATACTCTTCAAATAGGTAGGTCCAATTAGTTGGATATCTCGGAGTTTACCCTTACTTTTCAATGTCATTTTGCCAAAATTAATCTTAAATACCTTTTTTGTAAATCATTTAATTTGTTTGAAATTCAAGCTAAGTATTTTTAAGGTAAAGAACTGTCTAAATTCTCACCACTTCTGTTAATATCTTCATTAACAAAAAAAGACATTAGATAAAATATTTTGTTAACCTTACGTAGGAGTTCAGTGATAACATACGAGGATTCCAACTGAAAGGACCTACTCACCAATTAGAATGCTTCAGATTTTATGAAGGAAAGATAACTGACTAAAATCTCTCATTAGTAGAGTAGTGTATTTGATTAATGGTAGTGCCTACTGTTTTCAGATCCATATTTACTGTCGATTAGTAGGTGTGCTTTCATCTGCCTTTATAAACAAACTCTTTCTAGACTTGTCGTTCCTGCTCAAACAGTATTTCGATACAAGCATTGTGGTCACAGACTAGTGTTTTATAGTCTATGTACATCCTCGTTCCCTCAGCCCAGTAAGATTCTCGAAACTAGTTAGATCGATAATCTTGATAACCTCGGGGTACGAGAATGGTCTATGTATAGAGCGGCAATACAGCTACAATTCTACATTAGCATCCTATCTTATAGTCCGTGATGAATAAGGGACATGAGTCAGTTATTTCCCCTTGTATACTCTTCAAATAGATAGGTCCAATTATTTGGATTACTCGGATTTTACCCTTACTTTTCAAAGTCAATTTGCCAAAATTAATCTTAAATAACTTTTTTTTGTTAATCATTTTATCTAAATCTATCTAAATTTCATCACGTCTGTTAATATCTTCATTAGCACACCGTATAACCCGCTAAATCGGGCGAGCGAGGCTAATTCGGGCGATATCCAATACGCTATATTTTTGCATCACAACCAGTGTAAGTACTTTGGTTATTATTCTTTATATATTTAATTTCATGTTATAATCGTGGCACCGATCTGTCGGGCTGGGTTTGGCGATTCAGCACATTGGTTTATATTTTCTAAAAGTGAAAAAATAAGAGATTTAAGGCGAGTTAAAGACACCCGAAGCCTAAAAAACCGTTTTTCTAAGTTTAAAGTCATTTTTCATCTAAACTTTCGCAACGAAAGGTGTAATTTATGTGTTTGTCTTGTAGAGCTGTCCCTTTTCCAATAAAATGTCAATTTGCAACCGTTGAAACTGTATACTTTTCAAGAAATCGCCTTTTTACTTCGCTGTTCTCAAAAATTGAAGCTAAATCGGGCGAAGTTGCTTTGTATTTAGCGCTAAGTCGGGGAGCAGTTGCTTTATAAAAGATTTCAGATCAAGTTTTGATTAAAAGTGACCACAAATTGACTTAGAAAATGGGCTGCGTTTCATTAAAAAATCCTAGGACATGCTCCTAGGATCGGTCCTAAGACAATCCTAGGATTTGTCTTAGGTGCGTTTCAACAAAAAGTCCTAGGACGAAAATAATCCTACTCTTCAAATGGAGGTGATGTCGGTACATAAAAAGCGAACATCCGGTCAAAGTGGCTATTGCCAAACTCCCCACAGCAGTTATTTCCCATTATTAAATCAATAACCACAAGTAAATTCCTCCCTCAGAGAGTCGAATTTTTTTATCATCTTTTCTGTTACAATGTAATATTTTGTACAAATTGAGTCTTCTTGTAGTTAATTATGATGTTCGAAGTACATAAAAAATAGTTTCAATTAATAATTTGTAAAGATAAAGTGTGACGTAAGCAGTGGGCATTTTATAAATATATGGTACAGTCAGGACTCAATACATCGGAATCCGTTATACTGACAAATTCAAATAACGACAGTGAATTAGTGGGAACCAATTTTTTTCAACGTTATTATAATCCTTTATAACGGAAAATTCGTATTCCGACTCCGACACAATAAAATTGGAAACCAAACATGTTATTTTCTATACAATCAATACCCGTTAAACTGACACTGACCCTTGGTCAGCCAAGCGTATAATTGAGCCGCAAACAAATCCGCAGGGTGTTAACACAGGTATTAGGAGTACATGTACATTGTAGTTTGAACAGTTGATTGTTACACCTTATTACAATACATGTATCAACGTATTGTTGTTATCAAAGACTTTTTTCGCTAGGTGACAAATACAACAAACTTAGTGCAATCTATTTTTTAAAGGTTTTACTTTTAAAAGGCCTATCATTGTTTGTGCTTTTTATTTTATAAAGTTTTATCATTTCCTTACCAATCTTTAACTATTTTAGTTGTAATTATTTTAATAAAGTTGTTTTATTATGTGTATGATTTATAATATGTTTAATAAATGGAACACATAAACACAAAAATCTTTTTCATTATAGATGTTTATTGTAGATCTAAATACATAATGTTCACATACCAGTGACTACGCACATCATTACATGATAAATAATGAAATTCAATATACTGACAAATTCAATATACTGACATAACTTTTGGGAACCAACAGTGTCGTTGTAATGAGTCCTGACTGTATCATCAGCATCTAATGATTTACGTGTTGGCAGTGGTGAAGTAGCAAAGCGTGACGTAAGCACTGTGATGAGTATGGGCTATTGCCGGTTGCATAAATGGAGAAGATAGAGGCTTTTGAAAGGAAATCCAACTTGGTGAAAGAGGAACTTGATATACTGGTTCAATCTGTGATCAAAAGACTAGACATACTGAGCATCATATTATATAAACTTCTTTCATTAAAAAATCCTTGAGTATCCCAATTTTCACTTAACTTTTTAAGGTGCTATAAACCTATCTTTACTTTTCCCAACCATCAAATGAATGTTTTATACGGAAAGAAACAACTTTTCTTAGTAGTTTGAAGAATAATCACGCGTGCACATACAAGGAAATATGCAAAAAGCCTTCCCTTTACAAACATACAAATTGTCCTACACTCTTATAACATACATGTAAAAAAGGCGACTTGTAGATCCTGGGTCGGCAATTATAACTACATCTATAAAGCCATAAATGATTATTTGATATACCCGGTAAAATTCCATGTCGAGGTTATTTATGAAGATACATGTAATGATATAAATATATTTTTTCTCGTTCCGTTCCGTTTCGCAAAGTACCAATACCTGTGTGGGTATTGGTACTTTGCGAAACGGAACGAAACGAGAGAGAATGGGCAAATTGGTATAATGACAACAGCAGCGCAAACATAGTAGTTTGAAGAATGATCACGCATGCACATACTAGGAAATATGCAAAAAGCCTTCCCTTTACAAACATACAAATTGTCCAACAATCTTATAACATACATGTAAAAAGGCGTCTTGTAGATCCTGGGTCGGCAATTATAACTACATATATATATACATCTATAAAGCCATAAATGATTATTTGATATGCCTGGTAAAATTCCATGTCGAGGTTATTTATGAAGATACATGTAATGATATAAATATATATATTTCTCGTTCCGTTCCGTTTCGCAAAGTACCAATACCTGAGTGGGTATTGGTACTTTGCGAAACGGAACGGAACGATGCAAAAAGCCTTCCCTTTACAAACATACAAATTGTCCAATAATCTAATAACATACATGTAAAAAAGGCGACGTGTAGATCCTGGGTCGGCAATTATAACTACATATATAATGCCATAAATGATTATTTGATATACCCGGTAAAATTCCATGTCGAGGTTATTTATGAAGATACATGTAATGATATAAATATATATATTTCTCGTTCCGTTCCGTTTCGCAAAGTACCAATACCTGTGTGGGTATTGGTACTTTGCGAAACGGAACGGAACAAGAGAGAATGACCTAAATTGTGTTGATACGGCGTTAACTCCAATAAATAAATTATCTTTTTATAGAACCATTTATTATCATTAAAGTTTTCACTTCTCACCTAATTCTTATCAGTTCATAAGCTCTTATGAGCCTTCGTTGATTGTTTTGTAAATGTGCTGACTAAACTGAAGATAATTTACTATTGATTAAATATTCAGGCCCCAGTTTCACGAAAAAACTCAACTTAGTACTCAAACTCAATCTCATGTTTTAATCATTAATTTTACCTATAAAATCAATGTTACAACAGATGTAGTATGATAGAAAACCCAACAGTGACTTTTAAAAAAGCTATAATATACAAAATAAAACTAATTTAAATGTTTGGGTAAGGTTTAATTTATTTTTTATTGATATAAGTCTGTTAATGAACTATTGAGTTTAGTCTCAAGTGAAAATTGAGTTTGTGTCTTGAAGTTTATAATCAAACCCATATTTTATTTTGATTCATTTTATATATTTTCATTTTTATTATCATCTAATAACAGTCATTTATAAACTACATTGACCAGCTATTTAGAGACAAAAAACACTTGAGTCTGTTATTGAGTTCATACTTAAGTTTGTTTGTGAAACTGGGGCCAGTGTAAGGTTTGGAAATTGACCTGCGACGATACATTGATTGTTTTATTATATCCCAGGTCATTATGAGCAAACTATGTTAGAATAAGATATAGGTTATAGTATACTATCAATATTTGGTTTCTTATAACTTTCCTGTTTAGCCTCTCTGTAATGATTCAGAACTGTGCCAGTCGCCTATGGTACAAACAGAAAGGCTGTCCATAGCAACAACTTATCATGGCATTAAGTTAGATTTGATCTAGATATCTGCCGACTGAAAAACTGTATAACAAGGACAAATAAAAAACATGAGAAAAGATCCAATAATTTTAATGGATATACAAAATATCCGACTAAACGAAGAACAGAAACGAAATAAACGACCACGGTCTTAACTACACTTAAGTTTTTATGTGAAAGATTCTGCACGAAAATCTCGTGAACAAACATTCATTAAATTGTCGGACTAGAGGGGCACCATATGGGAAAAAATTAATATTTTCTATATTTATTCAAATTTGATAAACATATTATTTAAATGTATAATTCTGAAATAGTTATCTGCAATAGGTGTTAAGTAAAAATGGTTTTGTATCATTATTATAATTATTATGTTGGTGAGCTGTGATTTAAGAAAGATATACCCCTCGAGCAGCCCAATATGTTAGACATTGGATACGCTTCGGCGCTAACGCGCCTCAGCTATCCAATATCTAACATATTGGACAGCTCTCGTGGTATATCCCTTACGTAAAGGCAATAAGTAAAGGATATTAACTGAGTGCGAGGGTTTTCTGAGTTAGAACAACCTGGCCGCGGACTTCTCGTGAAAATCCGAAAACGCGTAGCGTTTGAGGATTTTGAGAAGTCCAAGGCCAGGTTGTTTTAACACAGAAAATCCGTAGCACGAGGTTAATATCCGACTTACACAACGATTCAAGTGATTAGTTACATGTGTACATAAATTGGTCATGGACTACATTTTTACAAACGAATTTGTTTCGAGTGCATCTTTTTCTCTTACGAGCATTTAGTGAATTTGAAACTGTTAATTAACAGATGACAAGCGTGATTTGATTAAATATTTTAGCATCCGCGACGGTAAATAATATTTGTTAATTAACAATAATTGCATGAATAAGTTTCTTGTTTCATTGTATTGTTTAATTTTATTCAAGCTGATATATTCAATGCCATCTTCTCATTTTTGGTAAATTACGCAATTTTACGCCTTAACATGTTGGAAATATTTATAGACAGTATTATCTTACATGTTTAATTATTCTTGATTATTATTTAGTTTGGTATTAATATTGTAAGTCAATGAGCCAGAATTGGAAGTATTGTAGGTGGTTAACGTCGCTATTAAATCATTACATGAATAAATACAACATATTCATTTTCATTTCTTTCGAATAAATCCTAAGTTCTGTACATATTTCCGAAGAGATTTAAGTTTTGAAATAAACGTTTCATGAAAATACAATAAGTTTTGTTAGTAAAGACGAAAAATTAAAAATTTAAGCAGTTCGTGTTTATTTTAAATTCTAAATTAACACGAAGACTGCGCTCCATTGAATACACGACTTAAAATTTCACGAGGACAGGTTTTTCTTTTTCACATGGCCGGGTTGATATCTAAATATCAACTCGCTCACGTGAAAAAGAACAACTCGCTCTAGTCAAATCTTTTGTTTTACTAGGTGATTCCGAAATATATTAACCCATGTTAAACAAAGGAAGCGGTGTGTAAGTACAATGATATACAGGTCGTCTACGTAAACATTGCGTATGTAAACATAGCCAGTTTCATTACACACCAATATTTAGGGGTGAATTATTTTTACAATTTTGTAATTCAATTAGTTTACACATAGACATATCATTATAAAAAGTTTATTATGTGCATACACACTATTTGAAATAAATGTTACACATAAAAATGGCCTGTTAAAATCATTGAAATATACGAGTGCATTGCTTACTTCACCTATTTAGTGGGCAAGTCTATTGTGTAAATTACAAGAACGCGCATGACCTAGAATACGACCTGTACCCGTGATCTGATCAGAAATAAACATTGACGGGATCGAGATGGATTACATGTCTTCAAATTTTATGTTTATCCCGATTGAACAGGAAACATAATTATACGATTGTATATTGATCAATTAAGAAAGCCTCATAAAGATGATTAAATCTTCATTGTTTTATACTGTTTGCCCCGCGGCATTTGTAACGGTATGGTATAGGGTTTTTGTTTTCTGTTTCGCGCCATTGTCTGCGTAAGCCACAACTTGGCACAAGGAAGAATTATATTGGCTGAAACAAGGGTTTTGTGGGAAAAAGAGAGCCAAGGATACAAATGTCTTAGTAATGTCTTTATAAAGGTATTTTACTTATTATTGTCGTATTTACACAGAATTCGTTACATGGGACACGTTAAAATTTCTCGTGCGTTGTGTTGCAATCTAATCCACACTACATTCGGAATTCTCGGTCATAACCGTTGTGGACATCTGCAACACGGTTGAATGGTTGTGTATTTTAAGTCGCTCCTGTGATTGAGGTAGACAGGATATTTTTCCATGTAAATTTTAGGACAGGATATTTATTAATTTTAAAGGTTAAAGTATTTGTACATCAATGGTAACTTGATATATTGTTGATAGATGTTATTTCATTGCTTGTATATAGGTATTTTGTCTACATTTACATTCTATGATGTTAATCTAAGCACATGTGCCCATCGCATTACAAAACACCAGAGTTGGACAGTTTTGTCGCATGGCGGAAAAAAACATGGAAAAAAACCGGAAAAACGGCAAGGAAAAAATAGGGTGGCAAAATCGGAAATCGGCAGCTCTATTTACTATACAATTTGTCACTATTTGTGACTTAACTTTGATTTATCATTTAGAGTTCACTTCTTATTCCCCTGGAACTGAGCTAGTAGGAACAAGTTTCTTGCTGAAGGAAACAACGGGGTAGGTTTTGGATGGAATCAAACCAATCTGTAGCTGGCTATCCGACTATCACCAGTCAAATGTCTACTGTCCAATTGCATCGGTTCGAAAGATTCACTCGTTCACTATCTACCTCTGCTAAAATACTACGTGCAAACTGATATTTCTATTTTTAGACAGAGCCACATTTAAATCGCATGACTGTCACATGGTTTTTAAAAATAGATGCAAAAAAATTCTCACGCCTGTAATTTCAAAATGTCGAAATGCAAAGATGTTGGACAGTTTTGCATTAGTTAAATAGTGGAAAATTTACAAAAACAATCTTTTTAAACTCTGATCTTTAACTGTAAACATAGAGCAAATTTTTGAACTTAAATATTAAGTGTAGCCACGCTATATATGACGTCATACCAGGTTGCATTCATCACTAGCATGATCATACCATATAAGGCGTTGTTTACCCGGTCAACCAATGAAAATGCGTATAAAGTTTTTCAGCTAACTTGAAATTAGGTAAACTTTCATTGGTCGTTCAAAGGTTCATAGTAAAGGTCAATATCATAAATCAACTAGTTATAATGCAGCGGGTGAATGTAATGTATTCACTGAGCTGCAAGGGGAGCGTATCAAATGTCATAATCACTTGGCCAGTCCACACTCCTTTTTGAGTTGTAAATGTTTTAAATAACTAAGTTAAATTGTACCTGTCAGTTCAATCTTTCTAACACTATTTGTATTGTTTATTTCATGTTGCACAGACTTCATGATTGATACACACTGAACGTTGCCTATCAAATATTGGAACTTGCTGATTGTTGCGATGTATACAGGGTAATTGAACCATATCATCTGATGATCTTTACTTCATACATTGGTTTGTAGAATTGTTTTATCCCATCTGTTCATTTTATGAGAACTTAATAAACTTTTTCTCTATCTGTTGAAATTATGAAGTGTAAGCCATTGTAGAAAGCATTTATTGGTCTTATATGTCCAATTATGCTCCTGTTCAGTTATATGCTTTTGTTAACAGCGTTTTTTTTCCTTCTTAAAATGGGTCCGGAAAACGGACCCATTCCCAACGACGACCGGACCCTTCCCAATCACGCCAACGGACCTTCCCAATTGTGTCAACGGACCCTTCCCAATCGTTTCTTTTATTGGTATTTCCAAAATCAAGAGAAAAAACAGCATATGTTGTCAAAACTAAAAAATTCGGCAAAAAACCGGGTTTTGGAAGTAATAAAATTTTACTTTTTTTTATTTGTCCAAGTATCGTAACTGACAGTTATTTAATGACCGTGAGTCAATTATCACTTAAATGGGCAAAAGTCGGCAAATTTCAATAATCAATATCACTTATCATCAATTAAAAATAAATTAGAATCTTTATTCATGCCGTTCTTTACGACATCGCTAATCCGTTAATGTTGGTGAATAGCGTCATCTTGTATGACTATCATCTGAGAGGTTTGTGTAATCACTCTTTCACACAACCATTGTTCCGCTTCATTAGTTTTACAATCAAACAAATGATGTAAAATTTAATGTTTACAAACAAACTCCTTTGTCTTACCGCGTAAAATTGTGCTTAAGTTTTATTTCCGGTCAAGGTCATTACCTTGACTAATTTCTCAAGGACCCGTGATTTTACGATTTTTTTATGAAACTAGCTGCCATTAAGCATAGAAATTAAAAGCTGTTCATGTCATGATGATTTCTCAATACTTTTCTCAATAATTAAGCTATGGTTGAAATAATCCAACAGTAGTTTAAATTGTTACTCGGAGTAAATTGAAAAAACATTCGTCCCCAATAATTTCGTACCCGACAGTTTCGGACATTTAATGATTTTTAATGATTTTTTATTGTGGGAAAATGAGACATTTTAGAACCAAGCTGAATTGATTTTAAGGAAGATTTTGAGTAAAAACTGTAAGAAAGGTTATTTGATTAAATTGATCATAACAAATCTAAAAACGACTCAGACACTGAAATACTGGTAGCCTCCTTATTTCTGCATTATGTTGTGGTCTATCAGATAGTTTCATTACATAAGAAGATAAGTTGTTGGTAACTTTGAACACATTTCCAACAAGCTTGAGTGGAAAATGTGACTGAAGATAATTTTTAATGACATTTCCCAAATGTTAGGATAAAAAGCTTGTCACATAACCTGGCTCGCTTATACCCTCTTTCTTTTTAGGCCTATTTAGTATTAACAATGGCACTATATTGTTGTTTGGAGTGTCCAAATTCTAGGGGTCATTATATGGATGGCCCAATTCTAAAGTTCCTTTTTTGTGTAATTTACATCTGCATGTCTCAAAAACTACAAAATCTAGTTTAATGTTACTGTTAAAAGGCAGAATGATGCAGATATCTTACAATTTCTGTATTTAAACACTTGTTTATTGATATTCCCAATTTATTCTAAGCTGTGTATGATTTTCCCAATTTTTCCCATTTTCACGACTAAAAAATTCCCAATCGGAGGGGTACAGGACCCATTCCCAATCGGGTGAAAAAAAACGCTGGTTAAAAATACATGTGTAACTTGGTGCACACTTATGATGATTTAAACTGTACAATCAATTATCAAAGTAATATTCTTGGCCCATTTTACCAATTTTTTCACATGCATTCATGTTTCTCTTTTCAATATGCTTCAAAAGTGACAAAACATCCTCCTTTTTATATGCCCGAAAGAATTTCGGACATATTTTGTTATACCCCCTGGCGTCCGTCCGTCCGTTAGCAATTTGGTTTCGGGAGCATAACTTAAGTTCCATTTGGCCCACAATATTCAAACTTCATATGATGATTGCCCATATCGGGTAAAAGACCCCTATTGTTTTTGGGGTCACAAGGTTAAAGGTCAAGGTCACTATAACCACAAAACTGAAAATAGTTTCCGGAGCATAACTTAAGTTCCATTTTGCCCGCATTATTCAAACTTCATAGGATGATTGTCCATATCAGGTAGAAGACCCCTATTGATATTGGGGTCACAAGGTCAAAGGTCAAGGTCACTATTACCTTAAAACTGAAAACAGTTTACCGAGCATAACTTAAGTTCCATTTTGTCCACAATATTCAAACTTCATACGATGATTGTCCATATCGGGTAGGAGACCCCTATTGATTTTGGGGTCAAAGGTCAAGATCACTATTACCTTTAAACTGAAAACAGTTTCTGGAGCATAACTTAAGTTTCATTTGGTCAACAATATTCAAACTTCATACAATGATTGTCCATATCGGGTTAAAGACCCCTATTGATTTTGGGGTCACAAAGTCAAAGGTCAAGGTCACTATTTCCTTTAAACTGAAAACAGTTTCCGGAGCATAACTTAAGTTCCATTTGGTCAACAATATTCAAACTTCATACGAGGATTGTCCATATTGGGTAGAAGACCCCTATTGATTTTGGGGTCACAAGGTCAAAGGTCAAGGTCACTATTACCTTAAAACTTTTTTTCTCTACTTTGTTTTCCACAATTATTCATTATATGATATTCATCTGAAATATTATCATGTCTTACTAATGCTTCATCTTAATTAAAAAAAACAACACTTTCGGGCATATAATGCTCCGCCCAGCGGTGCTCTTGTTGAAAGATAATGAACCATAAAAATGATTTCTTCACTTGAACAAAATTATATGCACAACATATAAATCATTGTTTTTCTCCAAAATGTGAAATAGTGGTTTTCACCCAAGCATGACATGACCATTAAGCCTATTCCTCCGTATATTCAGGGGAGTTCGATCAAACCCCAACTTTCTCTGCATCCCCAGGGTTTGATGGCTTTTAGATCTATGCTATATACTTAGTTATAAAGAAAACAAATTAATGCCAGTCTATTTATTTCATATCTGAATGAACTTGAAATCACACTTTTTTTATTAAACTTATTAAAAGTTTTTGGCTCACAGTTCACAGCTAAATGAGTTTATTCAAGTGTTAGAGCCGTTCCTGTATTTAATCCTCTTTCTTTCTCTCTGTTGCAATAAGTACTGGTTATAATATATACATCGTCGGCAACCTATGTACTTTCTTCCATTTACACTCCATATGTACCGTGGCAAGTGACAGGCGAAATCTTGTTTCATGAATATGCATGAGGCATGGGAGACCAATCTTTTTCCAATGAAATTGCAAGAACAATTAAATTCTCTTCAATTACAATTACATCATACTGGGTTTTCTTCACCCACTTCAGAAAAATCACACATGGTTGGCACCATTTTGAATGGTAAACCAAACCTTAGATGTAAAACATCATTTTATTGGCTACTTTTTTTGCAGATTTCCTTGCGGAACCAATGACACTGTCTCATTAATTACTCATAATTACGAGATTTTCTTAACCAAATGGCCCTTGTTACAAAACCCAGCAAAGCAGACTTAAATGTACCCAGGGATAACTGACGATGTAAAATAATGAGTTGTCCTTCTTAATTTCGACTAATATATTATAGAATATTACATGAATTGGGACAGTTCTCTAGTTTTTACTATTTTGTTGTACAATTTTCTTTTTCTAAACATGTAGATAAATTGACATAGATCCAAGAATCAGTCAGGAAAGCTGGGTTATGTGCACTTGCCTCCATAAAAACTGCATTGTGTTGACACAGTATTAAACTCTTTGTCTTAAAGTTTAAAGGTATTAAAATATTTGTAAGACTTTAATAATTGTTTCCAATTTGTTCTAACAAAAAGGTACCAGGTATTAAATGTATGATACTAACATTACTATCTTAGATAATGGTTTTACATAACTTACTGGATATACAAATATTTTTGTGACTTACAGTCACTGTGAAAATATTTCTTTTTTTTTTGTTGACAATTAGTTTATTACAATGGTAGTGAAACTAAACACAGTATTTTTAGGTGTAGAATATTGGTAAATTATTCTTTTAACTGGACATAAGTTTCCATATTTGATCATCTTTATTACTTTAAGAATTTAGCATTTCCTCCATGTTCAGAGAAGTTGTAGACATATTGGGAAGGATAAATTCTACAATTTAGGTCAGAACAAAGATCTATTTATTAATGCATTAGATCTATAAATGCGAAAATCAGAAATTATTATTTTAATGATACTATTGTTTGTTGAATATTTTTTAAGTAAATAATATTTTTATTGTTACAGTAAATTGTTTTTGTTTCATGCAGATATTTTTTATTGTAGTCTATATTATAAGGCTGACCCTAAGACTATGTCAGAATAAGATGGATCACAAGTTGTCTCAGTTGCGGGACTATCCCTTCATTTTTATTTTTGACAATAACTTCATGATGGGTCTTCAGTTCTCTTAATGCTCAATTTTAGGGTTTTTTCATCTTCTATTTTTTAAGTATTTTTACTTAATTTTTTGCTTCAGTTTTGTTAGATTTTTATATGCTCATTTTTGTCTATAGGTTAGGATTTTTTTTACTTTACTTATCTTTTTTATTAGGCTGACCCTAAGACTATGTCAGAATGAAGATGGATCATAATTTGTCCCGGTTGGGGACTATCCCTTCATTCTTATTTTTGACTATTAGTTCATGATGGGTCTTAAGTTCTCTTAATGCTCAATTTAAGTTTTTTCATCTTTCATTTTTTACTAGGTATTTTTGCTCCATTTTTTGCTTTGTGTTAGGTTTTTATTTGCTCATTTTTGTCTATAGGTTAAGATTTTTTTTACTTTACTTATCTTTTTTATTAGGCTGACCCTAAGACTATGTCAGAATGAAGATGGATCATAATTTGTCCCGGTTGGGGACTATCCCTTCATTCTTATTTTTGACTATTAGTTCATGATGGGTCTTAAGTTCTCTTAATGCTCAATTTAAGTTTTTTCATCTATCATTTTTTACTAGGTATTTTTGCTCCATTTTTTGCTTTGTGTTAGGTTTTTATTTGCTCATTTTTGTCTATAGGTTAGGATTTTTTTTACTTATCTTTTTTATTAGGCTGACCCTAAGACTATGTCAGAATGAAGATGGATCATAATTTGTCCCGGTTGGGGACTATCCCTTCATTCTTATTTTTGACTATTAGTTCATGATGGGTCTTAAGTTCTCTTAATGCTCAATTTAAGTTTTTTCATCTTTCATTTTTTACTAGGTATTTTTGCTCCATTTTTTGCTTTGTGTTAGGTTTTTATTTGCTCATTTTTGTCTATAGGTTAGGATTTTTTTTACTTTACTTATCTTTTTTATTAGGCTGACCCTAAGACTATGTCAGAATGAAGATGGATCATAATTTGTCTCGGTTGGGGACTATCCCTTCATTCTTATTTTTGACTATTAGTTCATGATGGGTCTTAAGTTCTCTTAATGCTCAATTTAAGTTTTTTCATCTTTCATTTTTTACTAGGTATTTTTGCTCCATTTTTTGCTTTGTGTTAGGTTTTTATTTGCTCATTTTTGTCTATAGGTTAGGATTTTTTTTACTTTACTTATCTTTTTTATTAGGCTGACCCTAAGACTATGTCAGAATGAAGATGGATCATAATTTGTCCCAGTTGGGGACTATCCCTTCATTCTTATTTTTGACTATTAGTTCATGATGGGTCTTAAGTTCTCTTAATGCTCAATTTAAGTTTTTCGTCTTCTATTTTTACTAGGTATTTTTGCTTCATTTTTTGCTTAAATCATGTTAGTTTTTTTTATTTGCTCATTTTTGTCTGTATACCTGTAAGATTTTCTTTACTTAACTTGGTTTTGTTTGGTAGGCTGACCCTACGACTATGTCAGAATGAATATTGATCACAATTTGTCTCGGTCGGGGACTTTCGCCTTCATCCTTTTTGACAATTTTGAATTAGTTCATGATGCATCTTCAATTCTCTTCTGAATGCTTAATTTTAGTTTTTTTCATCTTTTATTATTTACTAGGCACTTTTTGCTACTTTTTTGCTTTAATTTTGTTCGATTTTATATGCATTAATTGTCGCTTAGTTTCGTCTCTGTTTAGTATATCTATTTTATTTAATAACTTTAATTATCTCTAAGACAAAATAAAAATCAGTGTATAATGATGACTTTTTATTCATTTTTGTAGTTTGTTTTAAACAATAACTTTATTTTAAGTGTCAAAAATTATTAACATTGGAAATCAAATCAGTTTTTTTCCATTTATATTTTTTGTGAGGAAAATTAGTCATAGTTTGAATCAAGAGTGTTTTATTTATTTTTACGTATTTTTGTCGATTAATCATACATGTTTTTGATCACTATATGTGGTCATTTAATTTTATTTTTGAAATTTCGTATTTAATTGGAGGAACAATTTTATTTCACCCTTAATAATTAAGATTTAAACACAGTAGTTTTTTCCATTTTCTTTCTTGTGAGATATATAATTCATATTTCTTTTATTTAAATTACTCACCGATATTTTTTTGTAGTATTACTTGGCATGAACCTTGTTTTGCACACATTTGGGTTTTTTTCATTTATCATTACATGATAATTCTTTTCAATTAACTCTATTGTAAAAGGGTTTTTAAAGTTTGAATAATTTTGTGTATCTAGACTATTTTTTACAAACTTGTAAATACGAGAGCATCTAATGGAACAACATAAGTATAAAGGTACTACATGGAACATTTTTGTTTAAATATGATTGTCTTACAATAAAATTAAATGAATTATGATTGTTTCTTTCTTTGTCGCTGTATGACACATAAATCCAATAGCTAAGTATACTTTTTACACAAAACACAATAACAATTGTGATTGTTTTTTGTTTCTTTGTTTCTGTATGATACATTAAACTAAAAAGTTAGTATTCGTTGTCATTGGTCAAGGTCACAGGGACTTCATATGAGATAGAACACAGCATGGCCTGCACACGGGCGTATAATGCCCCGCCCGGCAGAGCTATTGTATTTTTTAGCCAAAACACATTAAGTGAATTAAGATTGGTTCTTTCTTTGTCCCTGTATGACACATAAATCCAATAGCCAAGTATACTTTTACACAAAACTCAATAACAATTGTGATTGTTTCTTTCTTTGTTGCTGTATGATACATAAAACTAAATAGTTAGTACTCTTTCATTCCTAGATTCACAAAGTGGTATAATTGTTTCTTATTTTTCAATGTACAACACATATAACACAATAATGGTACCCCTAAACACAAAAAGTAATGTAACTGTTTCTATCTTTGTCGCTGTATGACACATAAGCCCAAAAGATAGAAATCCTATCTCTCTGGAACACAAAAAGTAATGTAACTGTTTCTATCTTTGTCGCTGTATGACACATAAGCCCAAAAGATAGAAATCCTATCTCCCTGGAACACAAAAAGTAATGTGATTGTTTCTATCATTGTCGCTGTATGACACATAAGCCCAATAGGTAGAAATCCTATCTCCCCAGAACACAAAAAGTAATGTAACTGTTTTTATTTTTGTTGCTGTATGACACATTAGCCGAATAGATATTTATTTTATCACCCCTAAACACAAAAAGTAATGTAATTGTTTTTATTTTTGTTGCTGAATGACACATCAGTTGAATAGATAAATATTTTATCACCCCTAAACACAAAAAGTAATGTAACTGTTTCTTTCTTTGTTGCTGTATGACACACAAGCCCAATAGATAGAAATCCTATCTCTCTGGAACACAAAAAGTAATGTAACTGTTTCTTTCTTTGTCGCGGTATGACACATAGGCCCAATAGATAAATATTGTATCACCCCTAAACTCAAAAAGTAATGTTATTGAATCTATCTTTGTGGCTGTATGACACATAATCCCAAAAGATAGAAATCCTATCTCCCCGGAACACAAAAAGTAATGTAACTGTTTCTTTCTTTGTCACTGTATGACACATAAGCCCAATAGATAGAAATCCTATCTCCCCAGAACACAAAAAGTAATGTAATTGTTTTTATTTTTGTTGCTGTATGACACATTAGTTGAATAGGTAAATATTTTATCACCCCTAAACACAAAAAATAATGTAACTGTTTCTTTCTTTGTCGCTGTATGACACATAAGCCCAATAGATGGATTCTATCACTCTGAAACACAGTAAGTAATGTAATTGTTTCTATCTTTGTCGCTGTATGACACATAAGCCCAAAAGATAGAAATCCTATCTCCCTGGAACACAAAAAGTAATGTAACTGTTTCTTTCTTTGTCGCTGTATGACAATTAACCCCAAAAGAAAGAAATCCTAACTCCCCGGAACACAAAAAGTAATGTAACTGTTTCTTTCTTTGTTGTTGTATGACACATAAGCCCAATAGATAGAAATCCTATCTCCCCAGAACACAAAAAGTAATGTAATTGTTTTTATTTTTGTTGCTGTATGACACATTAGTTGAATAGATAATTATTTTATCACCCCTAAACACAAAAAGTATTGTTATTGTTTCTATCTTTGTCGCTGTATGACACATAAGCCCAATAGATAGAAATCCTATTTCCCTGGAAAACAAGAAGTAATGTAATTGTTTCTATCATTGTCGCTGTATGACACATAAGCCCAAAAGATAGAAATCCTATCTCTCTGGAACACAAAAAGTAATGTAATTGTTTCTATCATTGTCGCTGTATGACACATAACCCCAAAAGATAGAAATCCTATCTCCCCGGAACACAAAAAGTAATGTAACTGATTCTTTCTTTGTCGCTGTATGACACATAAGCCCAATAGATAGAAATCCTATCTCCCCGGAACACAATAAGTAATGTAACTGTTTCTTTCTTTGTCGCTGTATGACACATAAGCCCAAAAGATAGAAATCCTATCTCCATGGAACACAATAAGTAATGTAACTGTTTCTTTCTTAGTCGCTGTATGACACATAGGCCCAATAGATAGAAATCCTATTTCCCTGGAAAACAAGAAGTAATGTAATTGTTTCTATCATTGTCGCTGTATGACACATAAGCCCAAAAGATAGAAATCCTATCTCTCTGGAACACAAAAAGTAATGTAATTGTTTCTATCATTGTCGCTGTATGACACATAACCCCAAAAGATAGAAATCCTATCTCCCCGGAACACAAAAAGTAATGTAACTGATTCTTTCTTTGTCGCTGTATGACACATAAGCCCAATAGATAGAAATCCTATCTCCCCGGAACACAAAAAGTAATGTAACTGATTCTTTCTTTGTCGCTGTATGACACATAAGCCCAAAAGATAGAAATCCTATCTCCATGGAACACAATAAGTAATGTAACTGTTTCTTTCTTTGTCGCTGTATGACACATAAGCCCAAAAGATAGAAATCCTATCTCCATGGAACACAATAAGTAATGTAACTGTTTCTTTCTTTGTCGCTGTATGACACATAACCCCAAAAGATAGAAATCCTAACTCCCCGGAACACAAAAAGTAATGTAACTGTTTCTTTCTTTGTTGTTGTATGACACATAAGCCCAATAGATAGAAATCCTATCTCCCCAGAACACAAAAAGTAATGTAATTGTTTTTATCATTGTCGCTGTATGACACATAACCCCAAAAGATAGAAATCCTATCTCCCCGGAACACAAAAAGTAATGTAACTGATTCTTTCTTTGTCGCTGTATGACACATAAGCCCAATAGATAGAAATCCTATCTCCCCGGAACACAAAAAGTAATGTAACTGATTCTTTCTTTGTCGCTGTATGACACATAAGCCCAAAAGATAGAAATCCTATCTCCATGGAACACAATAAGTAATGTAACTGTTTCTTTCTTTGTCGCTGTATGACACATAAGCCCAAAAGATAGAAATCCTATCTCCATGGAACACAATAAGTAATGTAACTGTTTCTTTCTTAGTCGCTGTATGACACATAAGCCCAAAAGATAGAAATCCTATCTCCATGGAACACAATAAGTAATGTAACTGTTTCTTTCTTTGTCGCTGTATGACACATAAGCCCAAAAGATAGAAATCCTATCTCCATGGAACACAATAAGTAATGTAACTGTTTCTTTCTTTGTCGCTGTATGACACATAAGCCCAAAAGATAGAAATCCTATCTCCATGGAACACAATAAGTAATGTAACTGTTTCTTTCTTAGTCGCTGTATGACACATAAGCCCAAAAGATAGAAATCCTATCTCCATGGAACACAATAAGTAATGTAACTGTTTCTTTCTTTGTCGCTGTATGACACATAAGCCCAAAAGATAGAAATCCTATCTCCATGGAACACAATAAGTAATGTAACTGTTTCTTTCTTTGTCGCTGTATGACACATAACCCTAAAAGATAGAAATCCTAACTCCCCGGAACACAAAAAGTAATGTAACTGTTTCTTTCTTTGTTGTTGTATGACACATAAGCCCAATAGATAGAAATCCTATCTCCCCAGAACACAAAAAGTAATGTAATTGTTTTTATTTTTGTTGCTGTATGACACATTAGTTGAATAGATAATTATTTTATCACCCCTAAACACAAAAAGTATTGTTATTGTTTCTATCTTTGTCGCTGTATGACACATAAGCCCAATAGATAGAAATCCTATTTCCCTGGAAAACAAGAAGTAATGTAATTGTTTCTATCATTGTCGCTGTATGACACATAAGCCCAAAAGATAGAAATCCTATCTCTCTGGAACACAAAAAGTAATGTAATTGTTTCTATCATTGTCGCTGTATGACACATAACCCCAAAAGATAGAAATCCTATCTCCCCGGAACACAAAAAGTAATGTAACTGATTCTTTCTTTGTCGCTGTATGACACATAAGCCCAATAGATAGAAATCCTATCTCCCCGGAACACAATAAGTAATGTAACTGTTTCTTTCTTTGTCGCTGTATGACACATAAGCCCAAAAGATAGAAATCCTATCTCCATGGAACACAATAAGTAATGTAACTGTTTCTTTCTTAGTCGCTGTATGACACATAGGCCCAATAGATAGAAATCCTATTTCCCTGGAAAACAAGAAGTAATGTAATTGTTTCTATCATTGTCGCTGTATGACACATAAGCCCAAAAGATAGAAATCCTATCTCTCTGGAACACAAAAAGTAATGTAATTGTTTCTATCATTGTCGCTGTATGACACATAACCCCAAAAGATAGAAATCCTATCTCCCCGGAACACAAAAAGTAATGTAACTGATTCTTTCTTTGTCGCTGTATGACACATAAGCCCAATAGATAGAAATCCTATCTCCCCGGAACACAAAAAGTAATGTAACTGATTCTTTCTTTGTCGCTGTATGACACATAAGCCCAAAAGATAGAAATCCTATCTCCATGGAACACAATAAGTAATGTAACTGTTTCTTTCTTTGTCGCTGTATGACACATAAGCCCAAAAGATAGAAATCCTATCTCCATGGAACACAATAAGTAATGTAACTGTTTCTTTCTTAGTCGCTGTATGACACATAAGCCCAAAAGATAGAAATCCTATCTCCATGGAACACAATAAGTAATGTAACTGTTTCTTTCTTTGTCGCTGTATGACACATAGGCCCAATAGATATTCAATCACCCCAAAGCACAAAAAGTAATGTAATTATCCCGCTTCGAAGAAGAGGGGGGTATACTGTTTTACCCTTGTCCGTCCGTTACAAAATTTCCGTCGCAGTTTTCTTAGCAACTATAACATGCAGCAGCCTAATACTTTGCATATTGCTTCATCCCTTAGTCCCATGTGGTGTAAAGCGATTTCATGCTCCTTGCTCATCTACTTCCTGTTTGTTGCATATTTTTAGATTTGAGGGGGTATCACTAGTGAGCATTAGCTCAGAGATTTACTTGTTGTTTCTATCTTTGTCGCTGTTTGACACATAAGCCCAATAGATATACAGTACCCACCAAAAGTTTGGAGACAAAAGAAATTTACTACAATTCTTGAATTTTTATGATTATTTCAGCAGTATCATTATTTTTAATATATTTAAGTATGGTTTGTGATAAAATGAAGACAAAGTTCATGAATGCAGCACATATATTCAGCATCTGACATCCTAAAGCCTCTAAAACCATGTTTATTGTATTTTTTTCCATAACATATAGCTTTTGTGCTATTTTTGTAGTCTCAGTTATAATTATAACATTAACCAAATTGTAAAAAAAACCTAAAAAGCATTTCAAAATATTTAACAGCTATCAAATTTAGATAAAAGCTATTCAGTAAGCCTACAAAATGAAAATGTCTCCAAACTTTTGGTGGGTACTGTATATTTTATACATCCAATTCACAATTAGTAATGTATGACACATAAAGCAAATAGTTAAGTATTCTGTAATTCCAAATCACAATGTATAATGTGATTGTTTCTTTCTTTGTCGCTGTATGACACAAAAACCCAATAAGTAAATATGTTAGCCACTTATGTGATCTGACTTTGAAAAAGGAATATAAAGTAGGCCTTAACCAACCAAATTATTTATTTGATAGAAATGTACTATCTGGCAATAATTGATATATCTTATTCAGCATCTGGGATATACTAACAATAGAAATAAAATAACAATTCCTTTAAACTATTTTGTTTTTTTTGTATTTTCATGGTATACATGACTGTCAACACGAGTGAACAGAACAACTGGGATAAGAACAAAGGTGGTGAAGAAATAAAGATGACAATGGTTTCAAATTTGATGAACATAATTGACCCAATTACTGGGATTAGTATACAACTGTAAAATATCTATTATGGTTTGTCTGTTGGCATTTATATGATAGAACCAATGAAATAGTAAATATAAAGTTTCTCAGTCTTATATTCATGCTTAGAATACCTTTTCTTGCAACGATTGTACATTGTGATGGTGTAAGGCCTTAATATCATATTCTATTAAATATTAATACAGATCAACCCATAGCATATGGACAGTATTTGATGGTATATATATACCAGGCATGTATGAACTACAGTTAAGAATGAGTTATATCATTTAGAAAGAAAAACATTGATAAGCAAAAGATTTAGAAAAAAAACAGTTTGATGATAATAGTGTTTGCTTCTGTTCTGTCAGAAATATCAATGTTAATATTGGTACCTGCATGTATTATCACAGTCACATTATTTGGTGGTATATTATGAGGAAAAAATGGATACCGACTCGGGCACTAAGTACTGGTACAACACTCTTTACATGCATAGCAATGCAGAATTGAGTTCAAAATTATTTTTGTGTATATTGTAGCTGTCTTGGAAAAAATGTCTTGCCTAAACATTTCCAAAATGAGATTTTTATATTGACTGTGTGGTGTGTGTGCATTGCTTTAAATAAGGCTTATTGGACAACATTTTAAACACAGTTTACATATAACGAAATCCTTTAGATTAGATACTGGTAGAGATTTTAAATGTTTTCGTCATTTATTTATGATTTTTAATCATAATTCTTTTTCAGTTACAAGAACAAAGCAGGACAAAACATACATGAATAGTTTATATATCAAGTCTAAAACAAGGTAGCTCTGTGTGTTTGATAATTATTAGTCAATAATCTGAGATGATGTCATGTTGTCAAGTCAAGAAAAAATTGTATTTTATGTAAGTAGTTTGTGTTTTCTTTTTTATTAATACAAAGTTAGTACTTTCTATTTGTAATATCATATTATACAGTTTGTGTTGCAGTTTGTGAAAAATTAATAGGAGTCTGCCAAGTAATCATGCCATTGGTCTAGTAACCATTAGATAGCAGATAATCATGGTTCAAATCCTTTTCAAAACACACCATGTTAATATTTAAACTTTCGTATTTGGGCAAACATTTTCTCAAATTGTATTATACAGGCTTTATGGTGGAGACTTGAGTAATTGATTAATAAAAATTTGTAATAACCTGTTTCATAATTTTAGGCTAAAATAAATAGTTATTAAACAAAACATATTTTGTTATAAAACATTTATAGATTTGAACAGGGTGGCAAATACTAATAGATGCAATACATTGGTTCAGTGATGTGTATTGTCAGTTTCGTGACTTCAAAAACCATCGCATTAAAGCTTATTGCTTTCTTGAGCAAGCTAGTATCTTGCTCACAATTGAACAAAAAATAAATGTACATGTATGTAGATTTGTGTTGTATATCTATACTATTAAATTTGCGAGTTTCCTGTTTTGTGGAAGAAACTGCGCAGCTTCGAATAAATCTTTCGTTTGTCGCTGGAGCACCTATATACCAACATATCAATTTGACAATTCTTTTTTGACAAAGCCTTTTGATATTTGCAAAAACTGCCAAAAATTAACAAAAATAGTGGGTTTGTTTGTGTCTAAAAATAGTTCAAGATAAAACTAAAAATAGACCAAACTCCCCGCAGCGGTTATTTCTCTTTATTAAATCAAAGTAGCAAAGTGTGACATAAGCACTGTGAGGAGTTTGGCCTGTTTCGAGGAACAGTTTCGAGAACTGTCATTACCTAAAGCCCGTGCTTGCACGGGCTCCCATCTAGTTATTTGAATATATCATTACAATGTGATATATTTTTAGCTCGACTTTTCGAAGAAAATGAGAGCTATTGCTATCACTTTTGCGTCGGCGTTGGCGTTGGTTTTCTGGTTAAAGTTTTTTGAAACTCTTATATCTTCAACACTATCCAAGTTATTTAATTGAAAGTTGGTATACTTATTTAGTTGGACTATATTAACCATACTGTGAAAGGGGATAACTGTGGATGAATTATTTTTTGAGTTATTGCCCTTTTATACTTAGAAAATTGCAAAATATGAGGTTAAAGTTTTTCCTATGTAGATTATCTTCAGTACTGATCAAGATATTTGACTTAAAGTTTGTATACTTATTTGTTGGTAATATCGACACAACTATGAAAGGACGTAACTGTGGATTAATTATTTTTTTAGTTATTGCCCTTTTATACTTAAGAAAATTGCAAAATATGAGGTTAAAGTTTTTCCTATGTAGATTATCTTCAATGCTGATCAAGATATTTGACTTAAAGTTTGTATACTTATTTGTCGGTACTACATCGACACAACTATGAAGGGACGTAAATGTGGATGAATTATTTTTTGAGTTATTGCCCTTTTATACTTAGAAAATTGCAAAATATGAGGTTAAAGTTTTTCCTATGTATATTATCTTCAATACTGATCAAGATATTTGACTTAAAGTTTGTATACTTATTTGTCGGTACTATATCTACACGACTATGAATGGACGTAACTCTGGATGAATTATTTTTGGAGTTATGCCCCTTTATACTTTAAAATTTAGGATTAAAATTTGTTTTAATGGGATATATTTAGTACTTACAAATATATTTGAATGAAAGTTGAAATGCTTATTAATCAGTTTTTCATCTATCTGTCTCTAAAGGGACATAACTCTGGATGAATTACTTACCAAGTTATTTCCCGTTATACTCAATGTTTTAGGTTAAAGTTTGCTCAAACTGAATATATTTTGTTTGATAGAAAGTTAGTACACTTTTTCATCAGTACTACACCTAGTCGACTACAATGTGATGTAACCATTGATGAAATATTTTGGAGTTGTGCCCCTTTTCAACTTTGATTAGGGTGAAAGTCCTTTGAAGTGAAATATTTTCAATACTCATCAAAATATTCAAATGACAGTTAATATGCTTATTCATAAATACTACATCTACACTACTAAAAAGGTACATAACTCTTGATAATTTTTTGGAGTTATGCCCCTTTACTTTAATGTTGAAAGTTCAAATTGAAATATCTATAGTTCCTTATGAAGATATGTAAATGAAAGTAAGTATGCTAATTCATTGATGCTATGTTTACTTAACTTTGAAGGGACGTTACTATGGATGAATGTTTTAGGAGTTATGCCCCTTATAAATTTTACAAATATGAATTGGTAATTATTATTTAACTTATTTAGTTCCTTTCAAAAATTAAGTCTTGTCTTGAAATCATTTTTGTTAAATGATAAGCCTTGCCGTGAACAAAACACCGGAAAAGTCGAGCGCGCTGTCCTTGGACTGCTCTTGTTGTTTTTTTAGGATGTTAGATGTCATAGATATGAACATTGTTGATGTTGTTTACTGTTCTGTTATGTACATATGGAATAGGAATGCAAATGTGTATCAAGCTTTATACCCCCGTTACACCAAACTCGTTCTCACTACGTTCTGAAAAAATTGGACCGAACGAGCTCCAACTGTGTGCAAACGGACTGGATGTGGTTGCAACTTTCTACGGTCTGTGTTCGAATTTTATGGATGAGCTCGGACGGGGTTGAACGGGAATGGGGTTTCAGAACTTTGAGTCGACTCAAAAATTTTTTGCGGCCATCCCGTCCTGCAATTAGACTGAGTGACAACGTACTGACGACAGAAAGAGCGTACTGCGATCGGAATTGCCGTACTAGCATCGTATTCGGGACGTGCATTGTCTTAGTTCGATCAGGCCACAATTTGCAGCACGTTTACACACCGACCTGTTCCGTTTTTAACTCGTTCATTCCGTTCGCACACAGACTTAACTCGACTTAGTTACGTCCATAGTGCGTTGTTATCCCGTCTAAATGCACAAAAACAAAATACGAAGTTCTGAACCAGTTTGCAACACGTTTACGCAGTGTTCTTAAAGTTCGTAGTAGGTTCTCGGTACGTTCTACTCGTTTTTAGTAAGTCTATTGTGTTCGTATGCAGTTCGTACCACGACCACAACGTCTACAGTACGATCTGACAAGGTTTGGTATAAATGCAGACCATGAGACCATTTCTCACCAAGTTATCATCTGGGCCCAAGCTCTTAGCCTAGATCCATGGAAGTCGTTAATGCTTTGAATGTTGGCTTTGTACTATTTTTTATAGAAGCGGAGCAAGAGTACAATTACATGGTACAGGAGCATCACCCTCATTTTTATTGACTGGCTCAGGAGGCTCAGTATCTTGTGGCTTATATTGAGGCTGGTCTTCAAGAGCTTCACATGTGCAGGTGATTTTGGATTGTTTGGAAGCGATTGTTTTAACACGCACCGTCTGTCTGGTTCTGCTCATTGTTGGAGACATGATGGTCACAGTGATGCTTGACGAATTGTGTCCTATAAGCTTGAAGCGCGGAACGAGAATGAGAACGGGAAGGAACGTCCTGGATATTTATAGCAAATCGGGTCAGACTGTGACGTTATTACGTTCAAAACGCACTAATATTGAGATAAGAACGTACTTAGAACGAGTTGAACTGTCTTAAATGGGATGGCCAAGTGTAAAGGAGCTTAGAAGAACTAGTTATGAACGGGTTAAAACTGACTACGAACGGGTTTGGACTAGTTTGAGACAGTGTCTCGTGACGAGAACGAGCAATTTTACCTGATTTGAACTCAATACAAACGGACTACAGACGGGATAAAAACGGATTGCACGCAACTGGAACTGGTTTTGAACGAACTATGATCATATAGCTGATATTTTTTTACTTTAACAGCACGTTCTAACTCGTTCACAACCAGTTTCGCGATATTTTTAGGACGGGGTTGAACGTTCTGAGAACTAGTTTGGTGTAACGGGGCCCTTAGAAGAATGAATAGTGGTATGGACTTTGGATTAGTATTGTTCAGACTTCTAGTTAGAGATCATGATTGGACTGTTTTGACAGGTTTCAATTTACATTGAAACCTAACTGTCAAACCATTCCTATTATGATCTCTAACTGTAGTTTGAAAATTGTCAATACTTCTACTAAAATTTTCGTGAGACAAGTTAAATTTCTCATTGAAGTCTGTTCAGTTGTTGAAAAAAGCACAATTTAATTTCTCTTTAGTTCTCTTAAATTGGGACACATTGCAGTGCTTATAACACAAGCTGATACTGAACGCATTGAAATGTATGTTAAATGTCATAGTAAGAAAATACTCAAGACACGAATGAAGCGTTTTTGTTCGTTAATTACTAAAATTACATATCTATATTTGTAGGATGTTAAACATTAGATGTAGATACAAGTGAATGTTGTTTACTGTGTTGTTTAATATTTATGTACATACAGAAAGGCATTGTGTATCAAGCTTCAGAAGAATGAAAAGTTGAGGAGAAGTGATAAAAAGTAAATGGCTAAGATCTTTATATCTTTATGTATTTTATGTCAATTAGCTGGAAGGAGTCGGGACAACTCAACCCGAAGACAACTCAACCAGGGACAACACAACCTGTAAGCTGGGACAACTCGACCCGTAAGTAGGGACAACTCAACCCGTGGACAACTCAACCCGTATGATATATAATTAGTTATTCATCATAAATAATATGTTTAAACAGTTAAATTTGATATTGAGATAAAAATTATCGCTAATGAAAGATATTAAAGTATGAAAATAATGGTGAAATTTTTAACCTAAAGTTGGCTAATTAAATTGAAAGTATGTCATTAGATATATTGACAATCTCCGTAAACAGATGTCCTGTAGAGTATTGTCGTACAGGATCTCTACTGTCTCCGTGGAAGGTCATGTCGAGATGAACTTTGTAACGACCAATCAATGCATAGCTTTTATCTAGACAAAACACTATTAATAGCATTTTGATTTCGTAATTTCAATTTTTAGACCAAGGTTTGCAAGCTAATTTAACCGAGGTATTATTCACAGTCTGCGATTGGACGGCTCATTTCAAATTGTGTGACGATCATAACATACGTATCATAACAATTTCGTCATGAATATTATGATGAGAAAAGGTCACCTGAACGTGACCTTTGTTTGAAAAAGGCCAGATCTAAATTAGCGAGTAGGCGAGCGGAACATTTTAGATCGGGCTTTATTGAGCTTGATATATTGACTAACAAAATCGACAATATTATGTACAAAAATACAAGCTTGTTTAATCAAGAGTTATTGTCAATTATCCCATTTCGCCGTGTAGTTTGACAATAGCTCATTCTATGAGTAAGTAAATAAAATTTAAATTACTGTTTATCCATCTGTGATTATTATGTTAACATAAAAAAATATGTGATAAAAAATATACATCATTCTTGTTTATTACATATCACACATTTTTACAGGATTAATAACAAATAATGTTCAATTATTGGTAAAACAGGTACTCAATCTTAAAAGTATATGACTACTACATATTTGATATACAATACATACAATACAATTGACACAATATTTACACAATCTCTAAATAACATACATTACTTATTCTTTATTCACAAATATCTTCCATTCTCGATAGAAATACATTTAATTTCACTTTTACATATTTTTATGATGAATAACTAATTAGATTATATATCATAATATATTATACAGGTTGAGTTGTCCACGGGTCGAGTTTTCCCAACTTACGGGTTGAGTTGTCCCTTCTTCGGGTTGAGTTGTCCATGATTTGAGTTGTCTTCGGGTTAAGTTGTACCGGACCTGTCTGGAAGTACCATTTACTATTTCAATTTGAGGAGAGTTTATACAATTTGTTCCAATTTGGTATGGATAGAGCAGAAGTACAGTGGTTAAGGATTGAGAGGTCGTGGGTTGGAACCCTATGAGGGACACTTTTCTTGAGCAAAAGATAATTTACTTCATTTGCTTCCACCCTGACGTAAAAAGTTTCCAAGGATGGTATTTTCTGTTGTGGCAATTTGTCAGCAACATTTCTATGTCCTTATTTTGTCGTTTGCACATTAGCACAGTAAAAGACTTCTCAGAGAGATTGTTAGATACAAGTTGCCCTATGGCCTTGGCTAATAGCTGTAAAATCTGTGATCGTGCACCGGCATGAAACTGAGTCTATAAAATACAGTCGGTATACTTTAACTGTATTAGTTATATGGAGATTCCATAAGTATTATATAGATTTAAGAGTTTCTTTTTCTTATTAAGTTTGTTACTTATTCTAAATCCATGAAACTACTGTAGCAAACACCTTATTAAATAAATAACCAAGAATTTTTTTATCTATCTAGCAGTCATGTGTGCGCTCGTTCATGAGTCATTTTAAGTTTTAATTTCTTAAATATTCCCCTCGTCAAAACTATTAAGCTTATTTGCTACCAAATTTTTTCATGTAGCAATATCTGAAGGTCCTTAATAACTGTTCAAATTATGCCCCTGGGGTCAAAATTGGTCTTGGCCATGAGGAAAATTTAAAAGATCTTCTTTGGTAAGGCCTAGAGCTTTGATATTTGGCTTGTATCATCAACTTAAGGCAGAATTCCCATAATAGCTGCTGTCAAACTTTGAGCCATATCGGATCATGTCGACATAATATTATTACGTGAGCGGTGTTCGTAGACGTCGTTATAATCGATGAAGATGGATATTCTATTTTATTATATCCCCGCTTCGAAGAAGAGGGGGGTATACTGTTTTACCCTTGTCCGTGCGTGCATGCGTTCGTGCGTGCGTCTGTCTGTTACAAAATTTCCGTCGCAGTTTTCTCAGCAACTATATCATGCAGCAGCCTAATACTTTGCATATTGCTTCATCCCATAGTCCCATGCGGTGTAAAGCGATTTCATGCTCCTTGCTCATCTACTTCCTGTTTGTCGCATATTTTTAGATTTTTGCGGGGGTATCACTAGTGAGCATTAGCTCACAGATTTACTTGTTGTGTAAATGTTTCCTTTTTCAAAATGTATATGATATTATTCTTATATTCATGAAAAGTTATTAAAGTTGATGTATTTGCATTCATTAAAGTATTGTGAATTTTATTAAACCACAATTATGAAAAGAATTTGATTATTGAATTCATTTTCACATTTTAAAGGCTTATATTGTTCGTTTTTTCTCAACTGGCAAAACATGAATAATTTCACGGTGACTTCGTGCTCTTTGTCTAACACTTGTGATATTGAGATAGTGTGTAATCATACACCGTGAAATTATTCTAACTTTGACAGTTGAGAAAAACAAACAATACCTCTACAAATTTATAGTGTGATTCTTACTCATTACTCAATTTAAAAAAAAAAAATGTTATAAAAAATTTATTTGTCAATAGAAAGTAAAAATATTTTGCCAGTGAATCTAAACTGTAATTCTGATGATAAAGAAACAGGCAAAAAGCTAATTACTTGATATGTGTATTATGGGTATTCTACCTTAAGGTCGTTTGCAAAGATTGCTCACATTATGCCCCTGGGGTTAAAAATAGGATAATGACAGTTATATTTAATCTAAAATCACTCAAATTATTAATGAGTAATATTGCCTACAGCATCATAAGTATCCAAATTTTCTTATAAAATATGACATTATTTTTACTCGACTTTTCAAAGAAAATGAGAGTTTTTACTGTCACCCGGGCGTTGGCGTTGTAAATCAAGGTAAAAGTTTTTACAAATTTAAATAACTTCAATACTGCCAAAGATATTCCACTCAAACTTGGAATACTTCTTCATCATCACTACTTCCACCTTACTATCTAGGCCCATAATCCTGGCTACATTGTTTTAGGAGTTATGCCCCTTTTTTACTTAAAAATTATCCAAAACCAAGGGTAGAGTTTTTACCATCTTCAATACTATCAAAGATATTCAACTCAAACTTGGAATACTTATTCAAGTCATCTACTTCCACCTTACTATTAAAACTCATTCACTGATGAACTGAGAAAAGTCCAGCGCCCTGTCTTATGGACAGCTCTTGTTTATTGTTTGTTTCAGGATGTTTTCGTTGTTAGAACAAGTTAACAGACTACTTGCACTTACAGAATTGACGGGTCTAAAATTTGAAAGATCAGGAAATTCAAAATACTGCTCAAGAATAAGATGATTAGGTAGGTAGTTCTACCTTTTTGTTCTTATGCAGGTACGTATGTCTGCAGGTCTTGGGTCTACTGTATTGGTTTGTCAGTTCCAAAGTTGTTTTCAGACCTACGCTAATAGTATAGAATGATGACCTTTACTAGCCATCTGTGTGTCAGTGGCTTCAAGGTTACAGAGAATGAAGACAATTTGGTACTTAATTTAATTTATATTTAAGACAGGAACTAACTCCTGATGTAATGTATTGTTGTAAATGGCCCTTTCTTACAAAAGTAAACACCTTAAATGAAAATCAGTTGTACTTTTCTTCACTGCCCCGGCCTTGCCATGGTAACTAGGAGCAGGGTTCAACTGGCATTTTTTGTAAGACAGTCTCCTACGTAATAACTTTGCCAAGTTACATACTGTCAGTCAGTCAGTCATGAAATAAGAGCATCTTGATATAGCCCTAGTGCGTAAATGTGAAAAATAGCCATTTTTTTACCCATGTCTCAACCTATAAAGAGTTAAAGCATGGTGTTTAAATGTGTTTTATAGAGTTAGTTCCCCTGACAAAAATGGTGGATTATTTTGAGTTGACAGTGTTACTGTATCTTTGTATGAGAAGTTTGTTGAATCTATAGACTTTCTCCTTGTACAAAATCATTGCTCGTGATTTGCTGTGTTCAGTGTTTCCTGATATTCCAATATCACAGATCAAATATTCTATAAATGTATTTTTACTTACAGACAGTGGAAAGACTTAATATAAAAGCAAGCTTCTGGAGAGATTTTGTCACTGATAAACATTTTACAAGAAAAGATTTAATTACCAGTCAGGTATAGTTTTGTTTATTGTTCAATTATTAAACATTTGATAACCGGGTCCTTAGCGATGTTGGTAGTGGCCTGGATTTTGAATTTAGTGTTCTGAAGGAGATACTGGTTCTAATCATATCCGGGAAGGTTATACACTTCCATGAAAATTTGACAATCATGACAATTTTCTTCCATTAATATGGTATATGGAGAAGTTTCTGGCCTTGTGGAATGGTAGGTCAGTACTGGTTATAGATGAGAGTCCTGGAAAGCTAGTTTAGGTGCGCTGAATGCCTAGAAATTGCCTAAAAATTGTGTTGACATGGTGTTAAACCCAGTACAAATAAAACAAGAGGGCCATGATGACCCTTTATGGCTCACCTGAGTACCATTGGTGCATACATAAACAGAGTAAGTTTGATATATTTTCCTAATGGTTTATCACACTTCCAACACACCAAATGCTTAAAATGTTGGCTTTGTATAGGAAGGTGACCTGTATGGGAATCTGATTCATTAGTCCTAACATCTGGCTGTCAGACAGATGTTTTAAGTGGTATGTAACCTTTAGCTCCTGTGAAGTAGTTTTTCATCCAAGATGACCCATGTTCGAACTCATCCAAGCAATTATCTAGACAAGCATCCTGACCAAGTTTGATGACAAATGAGTAAAAATTGTTCACAGGGTTTTTCCATATTTGGACTGAGTGACCTAGTTTTCACCCCAGGTAATCCATATTTATACCTGACCTTGGAATCATCTGAACAAACTTTCAGACCAGTTTCCAGGTTATTTGGAGGAAAAACACGCCACATGCATTTAAACAATATTTCCCATTTTTAGGCTCTGTGGCCTAGTTTTTCATCTAAGACACATTTTGTAACCCTTGTTCAAACTTATCTGAGTAGTTACCAAGACAAGCATCCTGACCAAGTTTGAAGACAGCTGAGTACAAAAATATGATCACTAGAGTGTTCACACAATTCTTCCAAATTTGGGATGTTAGACCTAGTTTTTGAACCCATGTGACCAAATTCAAACCTGACCTAAAAAACAGCAAAACAAATGATCTGACCAATTTCCAAGATCAGGTATTTGGATAAAAAAGATAGCCACTAGAGTTTAACAAGATTTTTCTTTTTTTAGCTCCAATTACCTAGTTTCTCATCTAAGATGACCAACCTTCGAACTCGTCCAAGCAATTATCTAGACAAACATCCCAACTAAGTGTGATGACAATTGAGTAAAAAATGTGACCACTGGAGTGTTCACAAGTTTTTCCATATTTGGACTGTGTTACCTAGTTTTAGACTCCAAGTAACCCATATTCGAACTTGACCTAGAAATCAACAAAACAATCTTTCAGACCAATTTCCATGATATTTCAATTAAAACAGTAGCCACTACAGTGTTAACAATGTTTTTCTATTTTTAGCTCCTGTAACCTAGTTTTTCATCCAAGATGACCCATAATCGAACTCATCCGAGCAATCACCTAGACAAGCATCCTCACAAAGTTTGCAAAGAAATGAGCCTAAAATGTAACCACTAGAGTGTTCACAAACAATTGTGGACGGAAGACGAACATTCAATGATCTGAAAAGTTCACCATGAGCTAGCTCAGGTGAGCTAAAAGATATTTTTATAAACAGGGTCTATAGTTATGTGATCTACAACTATAGCTATAGTTCTATTTTATTAACCTGTCACAACTTGAATAATTGCACGGTCACTTTTATAGAGCATTTTATCCTTAATTTATATTTTAAGACATAGTAAAATATCTGCTCCCTTAAATGAGGTTTAGGCTAAAAAAATGCGTACCGTACATATTTAACGCACGTCTCCGTGAACAGATTTGCAATAGACTCGTGGTAAATAAGCAAGTGCGAGAGCTGAGAATTTTAGATCAGGTTAATCGTATACAAAGCGCTAAATGCATGATGTAAAAGTTAATTATTTGTACTTGTCTGTAGTAATTTACTGACAGATACTGTCTCTGCATGCTGAACATTTCGGCTGTTACTGTGTAATTACTTTCTTACTCACTCATGGAGGCTGCCATTAAGTTAAAATAGGTTTGACTATACAGCTGGAAATAATTTTTGCCGCTTATATCTTAGTCTTCCCTTTTGACGTATGTACACATAATGGTACCACTGTCAGGCGGTATTTAATGCTTTGCATTAATCTTTTCTTGTCTCCATTTGATATGAAAATTGTTAAGTTTTTGACAAAATGATTTTTAAGATAATCTAAATATTTGTCATATTGAAAATATTAGAAATACCAGGTACTTTAAATGTCAGTACTCCGACGAGAAATATTCTGTGGTCCTGAACATAGTTATGTACATGTATAAGAAGACCTTTACCTTGACTTTTGAATTCTAAAGAAGATAAAATGCAAAGATTAGAACATTACACCATCAGACATCAGCTCGTGTTAGAACAATTAGTAAGCTTTTTCCAGAGGTCCACATGGAAGATTGGATTTATCCAAATGTGTAGCCTGTTCAATAAAGTCTTTATTATAATTAGTATCATAGTTTTTACTGTCATGATTGATGGTGTAAAATTTTAGGAGACATCAAATTGAGGAGTGGAGTTACAAATTGATTTTTACATTGGGTTTCCCCATGTTTAGTCGTGGGCTGTAGCAAATCCACATCAAAATTTGTCGTGGACGATTACATTCGGTTGTGCGCGCGCAAATAAAGGGATAATTACCACTGCAGTTATTATAGTCCGCATTACATGTTAACAAGCAGACGATAAGAAGCATGTGTATATCTTATCTAGTTTATGTAAGGTAGAGGTCCCTTGTATCGCTTTCATGAGTTGTATACAGCCATATACTCTACCAAAACCCCATGTCTGACAGCGCTATCGGCGCTTTGATTGTTTAGGGTCATGATAATTTGTTTAAGAATACTTTGTTTTTATTTTTACAGAACACTTAATGATGATGGCAACAACTTATCACAATACATAGATTGGTGTAAGAATATTTATGTTGAGATAATCAAGTACTTCAACGTAGTAAGTAAATTTCAGGTTGATATTGTTTGTCTATTGTAATATTTATACCCCCGCTTCGAAGAAGAGGGAGGTATACTGTTTTACCCTTGTCCGTGCGTCCGTCCGTTACAAAATTTCCATCGCAGTTTTCTCAGCAACTATAACATGCAGCAGCCTAATACTTTGCATATTGCTTCATCCCATAGTCCCATGTGGTGTAAAGCTATTTCATGCTCCTTGCTCATCTACTACCTGTTTGTCCCATATTTTTAGATTTTTGCGGGGGTATCACTTGTGAGCATTAGCTCACAGATTTACTTGTTTATCCATCTGTCAGTGGTGCATACATTTACCCTGCTGATTTAAATCAATTGAGAAAAGAACTTTTTAAAAATTACATTTTCATTCCTGTTCAAGGAGTGTTTCACTGTATAAACTATTGTTGATTATATATTAGTATTATGTACTTTTTGAGAAATATATGTTAAACTAATGAATAGTGTGTACAGATGAACTATAGTGTGTATTTAAATCAGAGGGGTTAATGTATGGGGTTAAATTGTTGATATACTAAATAATTAGAAAGAGTATGTGCGTCCTGGTTGTAAACTGGCACAGTTCAAGAAATGCGAGGTAAGGTGTATTGGCCAACATAAGATAAACTTTATCGTGTTGACAGAGCATTAAACCCAGCATAAAACTATAATTGGGACTATATCAACCATTTTGCAAAGGGACATTACTCTGAACGAACTGTTTTTGGAGTTATTCCCCTTTCAGAAAAATTATATTTCTCTAATAAATTATCTTTAGTTCTTATTAAGATGTGTTAATGAACTTTGCATGCTTATTCATCAATGCTACATCTACAGGACTATAAAGGAACATTACTATAGATGCATTGTTTTTGGAACGATGTCCTAAGACATCGTTCCAATGGTAACAAGAAAGTATAAGATTACTCTTTTCACGCTTCAACAATTTTCAACATACACAAAGAGGCGTAGTTCAAGCGTGAAACTCATTAACATCTCATTTAAATGTAATACAACGCTGGCTTGTGTTGTCGTTCTTGAAACTCTTCAGGAAAAGGGAGGTTACTCTCAGGACATACAAATTTTGCAATGGAGACGGGACAACTCAACCCGTAGACAACTCAGACCATAACAACTGCAAAGATTACTTGTTGGAGTAAAGGGGCCTACGATGTTTTTGAAAATGCCTGTTAAATGCGTAGCATAATTACATCATTCGATAGTTATAAACAATATTAAATGATCGTATTATATTATGATACTTATGTCAATACATTAAGGACGATTTTGGTAGTTTTTGTGCGCATCGTTCTGTGCATATCTAAAACACGACGTAAAGGTTACAAATAAGGCAGTGGCTAGAGTTACGGTACCGTAACTCTAGGCCCAGGTTCTAGAGTTACGGAAGTTCCGTAACTGTAGACAACCCTGCCAGGGTTGGCTAGAGTTACGGAAGTCAAATAACATGCGTATGTTTCAACTTTAAAACGTCGAAAAACTTGTTTAAATTCATTATTACTCGAAATAAACAAATATTTACCGACGTGACTTATCCAATTGTTATTACACCCGCCATTTTGGATATGACTAATACACTTACGGGGTGTTTAATATACGGCGATATGACGTTGTCGTCTTCAAAGTGTCACATTAAAAGTTTACTTGAGCGATTTCAAGTTATAGAGTTTGATAATTATAATTTGGAATGAATATGTATAATTTTGTACGGAATTTTAAGCAAATATTTATAGGAAATAGACGATTCTTAGAGTAATTTTAATTGTGAATAAATTGCAAGTGCAAAACGTTAATTTGACTTAAATTTCGTGAACATAAATGGGAATGTAGCTTGGTGCAAAAGAGCCTAGAAAGTCGATGTTTTTGTGAAAAAAATGCAGCTTGTCATTCCACATCAAATCTTTAAAATTTTAACGAAAATATTAACGATCTCGTTAAAAAATACCCATTGATAACCAAAATTGAGAAGTTGTCAGCTCCTTGTGGTTAAAGAAAATAGTCCAGAATAATCTTTGGTTTGGTGAGATGGCTGCTGTACATGACCCTAAAATGTGTTGATGAAAATTAATTCTTTGACTGGTTTATTTTGTTTGATAAAGTAAGATAAACCTTGCCATGAGCAAACCACTTGAGAAGTCTAGTGCTATGCTTTTGTTAAATTCTGTTAATTGTCACTTAATACATTATTTTATAGATGATATACATAATTATATATTCTTTAATCAAAAAATAAGTTCAGGTCATCGTTCCTCCAGCACTCCAGTGCTTTGATTTAGAGTTATGGCACTTTTATACATTTTGCATTACTTATTAAGAAATTTAAATTAATGTTGGTTGGTTTTGCCATCATTACAACATCTAAGTGACTAATAGGATTTATTGAGTTACTTTCCATTGTACTGAAACATTTAATATTGAAGTTTTCTAAATTGGAACATCTTCAGCACTAATCAAAATGAATGACTGAAACTTGAGTTGACATTTGATCAGAACTTCATCTTATAAACGATACTTCATAATTGTCATGCAAGGTCAAACTCTGGATTAATTATTATACCCCCGCTTCGAAGAAGAGGGGGTATACTGTTTTACCCTTGTCCGTGCGTGTGTCCGTCCATTACAAAATTTCCGTCGCAGTTTTCTCAGCAACTATAACATTCAGCAGCCTAATACTTTGCATATTGCTTCATCCCATAGTCCCATGTGGTGTAAAGCGATTTCATGCTCCTTGCTCATCTACTTCCTGTTTGTCGCATATTTTTAGATTTTGTTAAATGAAAGTTACATTATGATAGTCATATTTCTCACAGCGGGGGTATCACTAGTGAGCATTAGCTCACAGATTTACTTGTTTTTTGAGTTGTGTCCTGTGTAATACATTGTATTATATAATTAAGATATTTTAATTAAAAATCATATACTGTACATGTGTCTGCTTTTGGGATAATTTGTTTTCATTAAAATATCTTCTATTGTGATCAAGGTATTTTAATGGTAGTTGGAGTGTACCGCATTTATGCATAACTATAAGGGGATGTAACTCTGGATTTGTTATTTTTGTAGTTATTCCCCTTTCATTCGTTAAAGATATGACTTATGTAATTATTGTTTATCTGAGTTATTTCCCTTTAAAAATTAAGTCTTGTTTTCAAAGCCTTGCGAATAACAAAACACTGGAAAAGTTAGCACTCTTATCTTGGACAAGTCTTGGTTTTAGAGTTCTGTCTCTTTTATACTTTAACATTTGGGGGTTAATATTTTTGGAATATTTTTTTGTACTTATCAAGATGTTTAAATGAAATTTGGTATGCTTATTCATTGATACTACATCTACATAACTGTGAAACGACTATACTATGGATTAATTAATTTTTTAAGTTTTGTCCCTTTTACAGTTTAAGATTTAAAGTTAAAGTATTTTCAAGTTGAACATGTTGAGTAACATTCAAGATGTTTGACTGAAACGTTAGAAGCTTACTCATTAGTTCTACATCTACACTACTATCAGGGGACACAACTCTGAATCAATTACTAGTTATGCTCCTTTACAACCTCTAATAAACCCTGTTATCAAAGCTTTCATACATGCATGCTCGATCTTTCTGATTATTTGTCTATGGCAAGGCTTGATTTTATTCTTTAGTTTGATTTTCTTAACTGGAAGACTATCTTCCATTTCAGGATGTTTCACCATTGGATCATCGATGTCATTTTTGGAATGAGAGTTGAGGAACAAACAGCATGACTTGGTTGTCTTTATTTTTGACTCTGTGTAAATAATATGTGTAGAATTCCTATAATACCAAAATATATTTATTTTTATGATTACAGAAAACTTCTCTGGAAACTGGCATTTGATTCATGTCAGATTTCTAAATTATATTACCAATTATTTTGCATGGACAAAATACCATGTACACTATTTAGATAACAAAGGGAGATCACTTTCATAAAAAGGGATTATTAATAATTATGTGAAGGAATGTTCTTTTAAATCCAATCCATGCAAAATGGTTTATATGATGTAATGAATGAAAAATATTTTGTTTTGTAATAATGTATTATGGTTTTCTGATAGAAAATGTACATTATTCGCTATTAGTTGGCACTATAGGAATTTTATCTTTGTCTATTATATGATGTCAATAAAATACAACGTAAATAGTGGTGTTAACGCAGGTCGTTTTCACCACTATCTTGTGTTTGTTTTTGTTTCTATAAAAAATCCCTCCCGAAGTACATGTTTTTGAAGATCAGATTAGTCTCCATGGCTTTAATTTGAAAGTCATTGTAATTATATATATTGTAAGTAGAAGACAAGTACCGAAAGGTATAGTTCTGTTATATTAACCTGTCACAATTAACTTGAATCATTACACGGTCACTGAATGTGTTATTATTTAACTTTTTAACCGTTGAGCCACTGATCCATATCAATTATTCATGATCTAACTATATATACAGCGATTTTGAATATCGGGGAAATAACAAGTACCAAAGAAATCAAAAATAACAAATTCAGTGACCGTGTAATTATTCAAGTTGTGACAGGTTAATGTAACAGAACTATAACCTGATGCATTAAATACAGTTTTCATGGAAACGGGTAAGGAAAGCATTATCAAATTATTGGATTCATTTTAATTTTGTACCCATTTTCCCTGTTACGAAACTTTTGGAACAAAACAAAATTGACAAATGTTCGCCCTAAAAATTTTCGTACCCAAAGTAAAGCTGGGTATGGAGGCTATTGGTAGGCCTACTTTGCGGAATGGAACGGAACGAGAGGCACCACATGGGGGAAATTAAGAAATAAAATGTAAATTCTTAAAATCATTATACAGTAATCATAATAGTAAATTATATGAACTCTGTATAATCTTAGTCTATCCGATGAAACTTATTATTCACAAACATGTAGTTATAATTGCCGACCCAGGATCTACAAGTCTCCTTTTTACATGTGTGTTATAAGATTGTAGGACAATTTGTATGTTTGTACTTTGCGAAACGGAACGAAATAATGGGCTAAATTGGTATAATGACAAAAACGGCGCAAACCTAGTTTGAAAAATAATCACGCGTGCACATACAAGGAAATATGCAAAAAGCCTTCCCTTTACAAACATAGAAATTGTCCTATAATCTTACAACATACATGTTAAAAGGCGACCTGTATATCCTGGGTCGGCAATTATAACTACATATAAAGCCATAAATGATTTGATATACCCGGCAAAATTCCATGTCAAGGTTCTTTATGAAGATACATGTATTGATATAAATATATTTTGTTTTGTTCCGTTTCGCAAAGTACCAATACCTGTGTGGGTATTGGTACTTTGCGAAACGGAACGAAACAAGAGAGAATGGTCTAAATTGGTTGTTAGTCCATCGTTGTCGATGAGGACCACCACAGGCATCACTAGTTTGTAGTTGACTGGGTTCTGTGTACCCGCAGGTGGCTAGTCGGGCCAATGTGGGCTTGAAAGTATCTATCAGAGATGAGACACCTGTGGTCAGTAGCTGAAGTTGGGGTGCTTGCTGCCCTGGTCTTGCAAAGCGTCCTTTTCTTGCGGCATTCATCCAGACGGTTCGTCTCTGCAGACACTGGTCCTCTGTGTGTGGCTTCACGCCATGCTGGTCTGTTCTGTGCCAGCTGTTCCCAGGAATCTACATCTATGCCCAAAACTTTGAGTGACACTTTCAAGCTGTCCTTGAAACACTTCCGCTGTCCACCTGCACGTCTTTTCCCACTTGTCAATTCGCCGTAAAGGAGCTGCTTTGGAAGGCGCTCATCAGGCATGCGTGTCACGTGACCAACCCATCGAACTTGGGACCTCTGAAGTACTGTATGGATGGAGGGGAGGTTAGTCCTAGTCAGTATTTCAGTGTCAGGGATGTGGTCCTGCCATTTAATCTTCCTGAGACAAGTCAAGTGAAAATTATTTAGTTTCCTTGCGTGTCTGGCATAGATGGTCCAGGTCTCGCAGGCATACAGCAATGTAGTCATGACGGCGGCTTGGTAGACTTGAAGTTTAGTGTCGAGACGGATACCTCTGCGGTCCCAGACAGTGCTGCGGAGTCTTCTGAAAGCAGAACTTGCTTAACTGTTGTTGATTTCGTCGTCGATGTGAACTACATTGGACTATGTGCTGACAAGGTAAGTGAACTTGTCGACAGTATTTAGGTCAGTGCCTTGGACCTGGATCTTTGGTTGATGAGGGTTGGAACATTACCTCAGTCTTTTTGATGCTGATAGTAAGACCGAAGTTGTCACATGCATCAGAGAAACGGTCCATGCTGTACTGCATATCCGACACAGAGCAGGCATTCAGAGCGCAGTCGTCAACGAAGAGAAGGTCGCGGATGATGGTGTTCTTGACTTTAGTGATGGCTCCAAGGCGCCGTAAATCGAATAGTTTACCTTCAGTGCGATATTTCATGCTGACGGGGTCAGAATCGTTGAATGCGTCTGACAGCATGGCAGAGAACATGATACTGAAGAGCGTGGGGGCCAAGACACATCCTTGTTTCACACCGTTACACACGGGGAAGTCAGATGAAGCTTCACCATTGTCAAGGACTCGGGCCATCATACCATCATGGAACTGACGGATGATCAGGATGAAGTTGTCTGGGCATCCGAACTTGGCCATTATCTTTCAAAGGCCATCCCTGCTAACAGTATCGAACGCCTTGGTTAGATCCACAAAAGTAGTGATCAGGGCTTGGTTCTGCTCTTGGCATTTCTCTTGAAGCTGCCTTGCTGCAAATATCATATCTACAGTGCCTCTATATCTACAGTGCCTCTGCCAGCACGAAATCCGCACTGACTTTCTGGTAGATGACCTTGTACCAAATGTGAATTCAGGGGGTTGAGTAATAATCTGGCCAGGATTTTTCCAGCGATACAGAGAAGAGAGATGCCCCTATGGTTGTCGCAACACTGTTGCCCTTCCTCTTGTTTGTTTGTTTGGGTTTTACCGTGCACCAACACAAAAAGGTCATAGGTGGACGATAGAAGAATCCTTGAAATCCTGAGGTAGTCTGCCTTCATTCCAGCATGCAGTGAAGAGCTCTAGCAGTTTTTCTTCAACTGTTGATCCACCTGCCTTGTAAATTTCTGCAGGGATGCCATCAGATCCTGAAGCTTTGCCACAGGACAGCTGCTTTATAGCCTTCGAAACTTCTGGAGCAGTTGAAGGGAGGTCGAGATCCGTGTTGATCTCTAGCTGAGGGAGACGAGATATAGCTTCGTCATTTATTGAAGATGGTAGATTGAGAACGGAGTTAAAGTGCTCCGCCCATCTGTCCGAGATCTGTGTGCGCTCAGTGAGTAGTAATGAGCCATCAGCACTAAGCAGCGGAGATGTTCCCGAGGCTTGTGGACCATATAGGGCTTTCAGAGCATCGTAGAAACGTTTTGTGTCATGCATGTCTGCGTACCTCTGTATCTCGGCAGCTTTGTCTTTCATCCAGCTGTCCATCATATCACGGAGTCTGATCTGATCCATGATTTGGCGCATGTTGTTGAAGGATATTCTCTCTTAACAACTGATGAAGGATCTTGAGGGCATTGATCGGCTATTAATTGGTACATTGCGAAACGGAACGAAACGAGAGGCACCACACGGGGGAAATTAAGAAATGAAATGTAAATTCTATATACAGTAATCATAATAGTAAATTATACGAACTCTGTATAATCTTAGCCTATCCGACGAAACTCATTACACACAAACAATTATATATGTAGTTATAATTGCCGACCCAGGATCTACAAGTCGCCTTTTTACATGTATGTTATAAGATTATAGGACAATTTCTATGTTTGTAAAGGGAAGGCTTTTTGCATATTTCCTTGTATGTGCACGCATGATTATTCTTCAAAGTACTATGTTTGCGCTGTTGTTGTCAATTTGCTCATTCTCTCTCGTTTCGTTTCGTTTCGCAAAGTACCAATACCCACACAGGTATTGGTACTTTGCGAAACGGAACGGAACGAGAAAAAATATATTTATATCATTACATGTATCTTCATAAATAACCTCGACATGGAATTTTACCGGGTATATCAAATAATCATTTATGGCATTATATATGTAGTTATAATTGCGCAGACCCAGGAACAACAAGTCGTCTTTTTTACATGTATGTTGTAAGAGTGTAGGACAATTTGTATGTTTGAAAAGGGAAGGCTTTTTGCATATTTCCTTGTATGTGCACGTGTGGTTATTCTTCAAACTACTATGTTTGCGCTGTTGTTGTCATTATACCAATTTAGCCCATTCTCATTTAGCCCATTCTCTCTCGTTTCGTTCCGTTTCGCAAAGTACCAATACCGTCACAGGTATTGGTACTTTGCGAAACGGAACGGAACGAGAAAAAATATATTTATATCATTACATGTATCTTCATAAATAACCTCGACATGAAATTTTACCAGGCATATCAAATAATCATTTATGGCTTTATCACGGTGTATAAACGAAAACGAAACTGTACGATCGCTGTTGATCGGTATTTTATGATTTTCCTCAATACCCAACCTAAACACTGAAAACTGTAGTAAAATAAGATTAAATTCTGTACGATGTCTGTTGATTTGATGTAAAATGATGTGTACGACGTCTGTTGATGTGCTTGTCCGACTACTGTTGATGCAAATTGTTGATTTGTTACATTCTGTACGATGTCTATTGATATTAATTTATGATAATATACTTGTTGCTTTATCATTTCCGCCACCGAAGTAAAGAAGTAGACCATGTTGTGAAGAGGTGCATAAAGAAAATAACCTCTGGTAGAATTTTAGATAAGGGCGATATTTCACTTTAATTTTGTACAATAACAATTTTAAGCTTGAGAGCAGTAGATACACAAAAAGTTTCATACACTGACCACAAAAAGAAAGTATACAGTTCATTAAAAAAAAAAATTCATTATATAGTATTTTATGATCTTCACTTTTGCTTTTGTAATTTTATTTTACATAGTGGAAAAAACATGCTGAACATTTATTTATATTTCAATACAATAACAACAAATTCAATATAATTGAATTATCAAATTTCAATCAAAATTACAGGAGAGGTCCGTAAAGGCCTGTCCACGACGGCAATACAAATAACACTTAAACACAGTTAGTATTTGGTGTAACCCTCTACAACAATCCTGCGTGGCATACCTCTAACCAGCCTCTGGTATTTCTCCACAGTGGTTCTGGACTAGTCCGATTAAAGATTAGCTTCCAGCTCTGTAAGGTTACGTGAGCGATACTGTCGCACAGCTGTTTTCAACTTAAACCACAAGTGTTCAATAGGGTTTAAGTCTGGGCTCTTCGGGGCCAACATATCAGTTCCATGATGTCATTATTCTCTTTCTGTTTATGTGTTCATTCATTCTCCTGCGAAAGTAAAACCCACCATCATTCTGGAAGAGAGTGAATCTTGACTCATCTGTACACAGATGTACATCACTTCAGTCTACCCTGGTCCAGTCTGCATGATTGTTGGCAAATTCCATCCGTTTTGCACGATGAACAGCTGTCAGGAGTGGTTTCTTCGCTGCTAATTCTGCAATAGAAAAAATGTTTAACTCGGGTCAAATAGGCAAAAGTGTAATGCACTAAGTTTCAGGTTCAATCTGATAATAACCCAATCAAATTTCTGCTTGCATACTCGCTTATCCTGGACAACAACGCCCTACTAGACATCTGTTTACGAAGATTTTTTAAGGTCAAAACAACAATGAAAGTGAAAGAAGAAAGAAAATACTAAGCAAAACCTCACCTTGTTACTCCCTTTCTTCGGCAAACTTGACAACAAGCTCCCTTTACTGGAACTTGGCCGCACACTCAACCCTCTGTTCAATTGTTAGTCACTTTATCACTTTTCTTCTTGAAAATAAGTGTCAGCAAAAGTGAATAACTACCAATACCATTATTTCAAGGCATTTCATTCAATTGATGAGTACCAAAGTAAACCAAATTTTACCCCCCCCCTCATAGCAGAATACTGAAAAAAAAAATTCCTTCCAACCTATGAAATTGTGTACCTTAAGGGAATTACCCCTTTATTTTTTTTAATTTGATATACTCCTTTAATGGACAGTAATCTCCCTTCTTAAAAGGTAATGTTTCGGCCTTCCCATGCAGAAAAACTGATGTTTGGTCATATTTTGTCTGTAAAATTAGTTTAAGACACTGTATACTTTAATTAGGTGGGCACAAACAAAGGGTACAAAAGTACAATTAAGTTAAATATAACCAGTTTTATGAATTATGCATTGCTTAAGCTAGTGGTACATGACTAAACTCTTAAAACGCAATAATATCATATTAAATCACACAATTAAATCAAACGAAGTCGTACAATACTTTAAAGCCCGTGTCACATATTCGCGAGTTGGTACTGCGAGTTTCCGCGACGATGGGCGAGTTTAATCTCATGGCCAAAATGAAAGAGTTGTCACGACATTTGTTTATAAAGAGTCTTGCACGACATCTGCTCGAGTGTTGTACGACACTCACACGAGACGTCCACGATCATCGACGGTCAGCGACGATTTATAGCGATCGACATACGAGCGACATGTACACGATATTCTCTCGACATCTAACGACATTCATACGAGCTACTACGAGTTTCGACGATTTATCCCGATTTAAACGCGACATGTTAACGAGTTCATTACGATCCGTGGAGAGAGTAGTGCGACACACATTTTAGATGACACGACATCTTGCGAAGGCTGTATAAATAGCAAGCAAAGCGCATGAGCACCAAAAGGTGAAAGACATGCAGGATGATCAGACTGGTGGCATTGATGGCGCATGTTGATGAAGAAGATGCCGATGATGAACTTGAAATATCAAGATTGATTTAAAATCGTTTAACAAGAGATAGTATTGGCAGAGCGCGCCGACAGTGTTGGGTTAGACCATGGATTATGAGAAGGGTTGACTTTGGACATACTGACCGTCTGATGCGTGAGCTTATAATGGAAGACAAAAAATCGTTTACCAACTTTCTGCGTTTACATCCAGAGATGTTCATCGAAATGAATGTTGACAGATTTCTTCCGAAGAATATTTAACTCGCGATAATGTCGTGTGATTGTCGCAAGGAGGTCGCGCAAACTGAAGATGTTGCAAAAACTCGCAAAGACTCGCGCACATATCGCGGTGGTAGATTTCACGGCGACATGTGACGCCATTACTACGACACGAGTACGAGTTTTCACGACACGCATACGACATCCTCCCGACATCTACACGAGATAAAAAGTTCGGCGACCCACCTCGAGAATTTTAAACGGTTTAAAATTGTCGCTGCGACAAGCCAAGACGCTGCGACATGTGGAGAAATGCATCGACGTCAGTATGAGATCTACACGATACCAGCCGAGTTGCTGCGAGTTGAATCTCGCAAAAACTCGCGGTCAAATTTTTTGCCTGTGTGACACGGGCTTTACATAAAATCGTTAGTAGTCGTACACAATCATTTGTCGAAGTCGTACAGTATGTCGGCGAATGCACATGACATAAACGTCAAGTTTACACATAGTTTCATTCAACATTCTGATAAATTATTGATATAATACAATAAATAATTTATTTTATACCAAAAAAGTCTTCATACAATAACATGAATGTGATTTGTTTTCTCGAAATCGAGTTTACAAGACAAGCTATGGATGTCAACAAAGCAAAATAGTTCGTGATTTGGAAGTGATTGTTAACGTTTTTACTATAAAAGAACGATATGGAATCAGCAAAACTGCTGCAAATAGTTTATCACGAGCTAAGGTTTATTTTGAAAATCTGTCTATGTACCAGAAGATTTGTTATCCCAATAAAAACTAATAAATTGTACTTCTGTATAAATTCACTACCAATCGCAATCACTGATGTCGTACAGTCGTTTATACACCGTGTTTATATATGTAGTTATAATTGCCGACCCATAACTTTAAACACATTAGCACTTTAATGTATAGTAGTTATGACCAGGGTTGATGTCTGATTCATTGTCATTAGTTTTCACGACTTCAAAACTCCAAAACATGTACGAGTAGTATCTCCTTTCCAATTATCCGCAATGTTATACACACCATTCTGACATGAAATCGTACATACCATGTAACACCAGGCAAGTCTTTATGAATCATCCAATGACTTCCATAAATAACTGAATAAAAGATTTAGTAGTTAAGTCTTTTTCTAGTGGGATATAATCTTTAATTTGTCAATTAGAAGATATTTCCGTAAGCTTTGTATCCCAAAGACCACTGCTCCCCGACTTAGCGCTAAATACAGAGCAACTTCGCCCGATTTAGCTTCAATTTTTGAGTACAGTGAAGTAAAACGGCGATTTCTTGAAAAGTATACAGTTTCAACGGTTGCAAATCGACATTTTAATAGAAAAGGGACAGCTCTACAAGACAAACACAAAAATTACACCTTTCGTTGCAAAAGTTTAGATGAAAAATGACTTTAAACTTAGAAAAACGGGTTTTTTAGGCTTCGGGTGTCTTTAACTCGCCTTAAATCTCTTATTTTTTCACTTTTAGAAAATATAAACCAATGTGCTGAATCAAATTGTAAATTTGAATTGCCTTCAGCAAATGCCTAACTTCAGCAACGTTCGATGCGTACCCGTTCTTTAAGGAACGTGCACACCGCAAGCGTTCAGAAATTCGGGGATTTAAGGCAAGTTCAGGAACTCTTGTTGAGTTAAGGACTAAATAATGAAAACACCTGGTTTGTTACTATATTTATTTTTGAATGATGAAACCGAAAGTGAAAACTAAGATAATAAAAGTAAGATTATGAGGCGAAAACAAACTTGTAGGCGAAAACTTCAAAAACCAAGTAAGATAATAATAAGTAAGATAGAAAAGGCAAAAATGACTTTAAGGCGAAAACGTTAAAAAGCAAGTTAGATAAAAGTAAGTAAAATAGAAAATAAATGAGATAGGAAAGGCAAAAATATATACAAATATATACAAATATTTACATTAATACCCAAATTATGTCAAAGTCTTAACTAAAGTAAACAATGTCAAAAATACCTTATATTAAAACTAAGTCATAATCTGCATATGACTCTGCAGTAGTAAAAACAACTATTTCTGAGTAATAATCAACATTTCAAACAAACTAAGTTCTAAGTAAATTAATATTTACCAGCTTGCCTGTCCATTTCCAAAATAGAATTTACAATCCAGTTACAAAATCAGAACTTAACTAAAATGAAATATCAATAACTATTTCATATCTAACTAATAAAATATTGCGTTTGCAATAACATATAAGAATACTTTTTCGAAACTTAGAGAAAGCAGCAGAGTGCCAAAATCAGGCTGTGCATTAGTTTATAAGACAAAGACAGGTGTCACCTGATTGGTCAGTTCCAATTCTAATTACATTTTAATTGGCTGTCACCAATTAAGAAAAGTTGATTGACAAAAGCAAGATGCTGATAAGCCCCGCCTACTGACTGGACATATGAGTCATTCAAGCTTCAAAGGTTTTGTATTATGTAACCTCTAAATTCCTAATGTAAAAAGTACTAAATCATTTTTGATTAATAATTCAAAAACTATAAATGATATCTAAAATTCAAGATTATCAGTGAAATCAGCATATCATTATCTACAAAAAGAGACTAAACTTGACAATATTACTCTAAAGATAAAGAAAATGATATTTTCTTATCTTAGTTAATCTAATATTGATAATCTGTAAGCCATTGAAAATTGTTAATTTTTCATAAATATAACAATATCAAAATATTATTTACATTTTCATTATCTATGCATCATTCTGATTAAAATGAACCTATGGATGAATATTTTATCTTGAAATAATGAAATGATGACTTTGATGAATATTTGCTATAAAATCTTAAAAATCAACATTCAAGCAAAACAAACTACATATTATTGATCTGTACACTTTTCTGAATGAAATTAACCTATTGATGGCTATTCTACCTTAAGAAATAGTAAAAAAGTGATTTTGATGAATAAAATCATTAAATTGCTTATAAACTCTTAATAAACAATATTATTACAAAAATAAGCACATATTATTCATAGATATCGTTGACGAATAGTACCCTGGAGCGTGCTCAATTACCCGAACGTTCCAAAACGTTCCATAACGTTAGGATCGGGACAACTCAACGCAAAGACAACTCAACCCGAGAAAGCTCAATGCCACACTAATGGTTTGAGTTGCTCCAACTTTGCTTGAGTTATCCACGAATTGAGTTGTCTACGGGTTGAGTTGTCCCGTATCCGTAATGTTCGCTAACAGTCGTTACTGCACACGCTGCATCTTACATGCTTTTAGACTACACGTAATGTACTGAAGTATGTCTACATGGCAATTAATCATTGTACGATGTTCGTGTGTCATTATACTTTGATAATTTACCATTATACGATGTTCATGCGTCATTATACTAAGTCATACTTAGTCATTATATGATGCTCATTCGTCATTTTACGACATCCATTTGTCATTATACATGTACGATGCTCATTCGTCATTATACGATGCTCATTTGTCATTTTATGATGCTCATTCGTCATTATACTATGATCATTCGTCATTTTACGATACTCATTTGTAATTATACGATGCTCATTCGTCATAATACGATGCTCATTTGTCATTTAATGATGCTCATTCGTCATTTTATTATGCTTTATGACTGTTTGATATTTAATGAAGCGTACCCGCCCGGCTAGCTCAGTGTAATGACGAAAGAGCATCGTTTAATGATAAATGAGCATCGTAAAATGGTAAAATGTTATCGTATAATGACGAATAAGCATCGTATAATGACGAATAAGCATCGTATTTTGACGATTGAGCATCGTATAATGACGATTGAGCATCGTATAATGACGATTGAGCATCGTATAATGACAAATGAACATCGTTAAATGACGAATGAGCATCGTATAATGACAAATGAACATCGTATAATGACGAATGAGCATCGTATAATGGTAAGTTGTCATCGTGTAATAACGCATAAGCATCGTATAATGGTAAATGGTCATCGTATAATAACGCGTGAGCATCGTATATTACACTTTGCACATAAATTTATGATATTATTCAAAGCACATAAAGGAGTTTCTCATGTTAAGGCAGCTATGGCGTTCCATAAATATCGTTTGTCACTTATAACTTTCAACTGAACGAATTAAAACATGTAGCATACACATTGTTGAAAACGAAAGTAGGATACTGAAGGAATCACAAAGCTATTTATAGATTTGTTAAAATTAAGTCGTACTTGCTGAAATTTAAAATGTTCTTTGATCGCTTCTTGTCTCATTAACATTCTGTTGCATTCACAATTATAAAAAGTATAATTCAAAATCAGGAAATTGAACTTTTGCCTAGCAATTCCTTTAACTCAATCGTTCAATATGGAAAATTCAATACAGCTAATAAAAATAAAGCTTATAAATGTCATTTAGACTTTGATCTTAGACCTTTACTTAAAGAATGCATACTTTCCATGAAAACGTTAATTATATGTTTTATAAAGAAAACATTGAACTAAATATATTTACAAATTGTAGAATACAATTTATTCATGGGTCAATTATGGTCTAATGCATTACTTCTATCTTGTTATCTGCTTTGGATTAAATAAACTCTGGAAAAAACTCTGCACTACGTTTTAACAGACTTCATTTTTGGAAGGAATTGTTTTCAAACAATTCCTTTCTATGTCAGCGCTCTCAGAAATTTGAAAAAGAACGAACAACACATAATTGAACTCTGTTGCGACCCAGAAAATAGAGCAACAGAAAAATGTGTATACTATCAATTGCAGACGAGATGAAAAAAAAATACAAATTTAAACAAATACTTAAAATTATGATATTCAATGTTTTTTCACATTAATCAAACTTTATTCTATCTGTGTACGGAGAAAAGTTATTTTGTATTATTGCGCATTTTCTATCTGCCACGCACTTGTATATGTATATAAATTTAGCGTAATTCGTTATTGTTGCGGCAGTGGTGTAGTGGTTAGCATGACAGACTACAAATCATGAGATCGCGGGTTCGAAACCTAATCGCGTATTATTATGAGTTTTTTTTTGTTTTTTTTTTTGGTTTAGGCTACAAAAATTTGATCATGTTTGTCAGATTTACGCACTTAAAATTCAGAAAATGGCTTAAGTAATCTTAGTAGTTGTTTGTTGTTTAGTCGTTCCCATATTATCCAAATAATATAACTTTATTTATACTCAAAAAGTCAACAAGACTCGTCCATTTATATTTACTGGGATGCTCAGCTAGCTGGTACTCATTCTGGATTACTTAATTATATTGAGCAGTTGAATGTTGTTGAGTCAATCTCTTATTTACCCAATAACATTAAGACTTTACTTAAACACCAAAATCAACAGGTTTGATCTATCATGATGTTAGCCTAGCTGATTCTAAATTGTACAGAAATATTAGACAAAACTCATAGAACATATGATCAATTCGTTGTGGCCTTAACGCCATAGCAACACATATTGTATAGGTTAAATCACGGAGATCAGTCCATCCACTCACTGTTCCTGAAAAGGCAAAATCTCTGGATCTAGCTGTTAACCAAAAACAAATCGCATCGGTGACTGAGTGGTAGGAGGGAGAACTACCGTAGAAATTATTTCATAACTAAGCTCCACGAAAGTATGCCCTGCCTGTGAATCAAACCTACGACCCCTCGATCAGTAGAATAATGGGCATGTAAAATGAAATATGAAACACAGTTGACTATGAATGATAAGAAGGTAATGAGTGATATCGAAAAAATTTCTTTGAACTCTAAAATGATAAAATCCTTCAAAATTCCTTCCAACAGTACTTTCAGTACTTTGATAGATTAATAAATATACGCCAAAATTCCTGGCTATGAGACATTCTAATAGCAGATATTATCCATAAAATCATAACAAGTCCATTGTTATATTTTTTGTAATATTCTTTATTTAACGAATATAGTCATACATTTTATATAACAAAGATAATAGTACATATTAACATTTTTTAGTATTACATATTTTGTAACTTTATAATGTCATCTAGGTGTAGCTGCAATTGTCTATATTGTCTGGTTCCTAGTCGTACTTTGGCAGGTAAAAGTATGTCAGGCAAAGCATGATCATGTCCGCGCCCTATGTAATGAATTAGATATTGGATAATCCTATCTTAGTAGTGCTTAGTAGTGTCTTAGTGGTGTTTTCGGTGTCTTAGTAGTGCTTGGTAGTGCTTAGTAGTGTCTTAGTGGTACTTAGTAGGACCGATTTAGGGCGATGTATTTTACGGAAACAGAGAAAAGGGCGGACTAAAACATTAAACCATTCAATGAACGCCTGTTGCTTCTCTATCAATTATTAAAGTACACAATTTTATTTTTACATTTGCTTTCATTGTGAATTAAAATTGTGTGACTTGTTTATATGGTGTCGACAAGCAAAAATAGACACACAGGGCTTTTTTCAGCTACTTTCAACTTAAAGTTATTGAAGTTATCAAGTCAGGACCTGATTTACCAGGGCCACATGGCCCCACAAATATAGACACTCATACAAAGAAAAGGACACAAAATTAGGACTTCCAAAGTGATATTAACTGGGCTTTAAGAAAACTCGACTATAAAATCATTCATCCGATCTTTTAAATTGCCGACGATTGCCTCCAGAGCAATTTTTCAGACCTTATGACTGTGTATTGAAAGGGAAGCATGGACATCAAATAAGTAGACAATTTCGCTATCTTCATTTTTAACACTATTCTCATTTAAAAAAAAAATATCTGACAATAATTGTATTTTATTAAAATATATAAATGTTATTTAAAACTTACGTTTAAAATCACTTCTATTGTTAAAAACATACTTCTTAATTCAATCATATACATGTATTATACTGGTCGAGTTGTCCACAGGTCGAGTTCTCTACCTGTGAGTTGAGTTGTCCACACTTCATTGATCATTATTATGTACTTTAGCACAACATAACTACCAAACCAACTTTCTGGACACTTATCTTAACCCAGTGATTACTTGCCCATTCTCGGCTCTGGGTACAAGTCACTTACCATACCAAAAGAAGCTATGAAAACTCCCTTTACAGAGAAAATTTTGCCAATTTTCATATTGTATATCTGCGACTGTGGCCAGAAATCACCAGATTTAAAGATAGCTTTCTTCAGAATGTGATATAGACTTCCAATTTTGATCTGTAAGCAAACTGTAGTGTATACGTGTATTTCATATTATTATTCTAGTAAATGTCTAAATATTTTGGATACAAAAACAATACACAAAAACTTCACTATTATATTTTATTCAAACAATTCATAAAGTGTGTGAATTCAAATGTACCATGTAAGTCTAGACATTATAAATATCATAAAATACTACATAAAGATTTCAGATGGACAATGTACATGTGCAAGCTGAAGTCTAGTAAGAGTTACTCCCCTTAAACAGTCTATGCAATTAGGATATGAAAGTGGTTGCCCGAACAGGTCATTTAAGCAGGAAGCACTATATCTTGTTAGTAGAAATTTGGTTGCTTGAAAGAAATTTTTGGTTGCCCCATCTAGAAATTTGTTGTCCCAGGCAACCGGACACCCATTAATTTCGTAGACTGCTTATATATAAGCTTTTGAGTTTTATCACTACTATCACATTAATTTTGTCAAGGAATTATTTTTGATAAATATACCAGCTTTATTTCACTGCTATTCAACACAAAAGATTATACTAATGCAAAATATAAGCAATTTTTTTATCCAGAGTTAAAAATAAAGTACAGAAGACTGGCCGATATCCGTTCTGTAATGTAAACACAGTTATCACCGAGCGTAGATCGATAGAAGTAAAAAGTTTCAATATGATGTCAAAAATTATTAAGATAAATCATTGTAACCATTCAAAATTTGTAGCATGATAGTTAGTTTTATGGGGAGGAAAGCAATACACATAGGAAATCATTTCCGGTATCATCAATTTTGTTCTTTTTATCTGTCTGATTCGGCTCTGAAACCTTAAATAACTTAAAGCAGAATTTATTCCATCGAAGATTATAGTAATTAGTACAATAACAAATAAGTCAACTACCTGGGCGTGTGTACAACTGATATTTGATGACATCAGCCTACCAAACAAAGCACTCTTTACCTTAATTCGTTTGTTTGTGTCATGGAAACCAAATGCCACTTGTTTATCAACCCCTGTTAGTCAAATGACTTAACAACATAATGCCTTAGGGTAGTATTATACGATTAAGGGTCTCGCTTATTGTATAAATCTTCCGGTCTAATATTATTTTTGAATATTGATATAAACCTTGCTAGACTTAGTGTCGTTGTATGGAGGTAAAGGATAAATGAAGGGAATTTGTCTCAACAGCTGTTTACCGCTCCGCAGAGGTGTCCTTCGTTAGAGATTAAACATAGAGCTAAATCGACGGGGAGAATTCTAATATGCCGCTTGTCAGAGGTCCCCGCTCATTAGAGGTGCCCTTAGCAGAGGTTATACCGGAACATCAATATTTCTAATTTTCTGCAACCTAACGTTTTTAAGTCAATGTCACAACAGACTATATCCAGAAATCTAATATTTGGTGTTTTCCCTGGCATACAAACTTTCACTGATACAATAAAAACATGTGTACAAAGAACAAGAGGATTTAATCTGTGTTGCATGCTTTTTAGCAATAATGAGTAAAAATCTATTGATTAAAGCTGTAAGCATTCACACAGTAACATTACATATTTTCATATTTGTTCCTGACAACATTATCTATAGTACTAAGTTGAACATCATGTATCATTTGGTAAGAAAAATAGCCATTATCAGTCAATTGAATTGTTTTTGTCAGCCAATGGGAAGTCCTATTCATTTACAAAAATCCTGGCATTATGTGGCAAGACAATGTTAATCATCGTTCATCCACTATAGAACACAAACCAGAACACTAAATCAAACAGTTAACATATTATCAGCTTTTATTTTCTTTCTCTGTTGGTGCTGTTCTTTTATATATCACATGATCTTCAGGCCTAAAATTGAAGAAAGTGGATTAATTTAAAACATACATAATTCCAGTGTAAATGTGAGTACAATAAAATCTGTCTAGAGCAGTCAGTAGGATAATGCAACATTGGCTGTTATCAAGAAGTGGCTACAGTAGTTAGAATTATTTTCATTGTGACATTGACATGTCAATTGATGAGAGAGTATTATTATTATTGTTTTTATTATTATTATTATTATCATTATTATTAGAGTATACAAACAGTGCCCTTCAAAATTTAGATTAAAATCCTGTTTTTAGGATAAAACAAATCACGTTGTTGGTAAATTCCAAAATCAGCATTAGTAAGATTGTAAAAATTACTTATTTCATACATTCCGGCTAATTGGTAGTTTTGTCCATTACAATTAAAGATGATAAATAAGACTAATGCTGGAGGAAACTTAAGGAGATGACTGTAAAAGTCATATAATTTAGTCCCTAGCCTTTTTTAACCCATATTTTGTATATTTCAAAAATTTTATGATTTTTGATGAGTTAATCTCAGTGATTCAGTCTTCACCTTAAACAACAAGCCCAAAGCCAAGGACAAGTTAATGTCAATTTTTTTTAATTGGATTAACGCCGTGTGTCAACACAATTTTAGGTCATTTTACGGCGTCCAGCGCACCTAACCTAGCTTTCCTTGTCCATAACCAGTACTCACCTACCCTTCCACAAGGCCGAAACTTCTCCATATATCTTATTAATGGAGAAAAATTGACATTATTGTCAAATTTTCATGAAAGGGTATAACCTCCCCAGTTGGGATTTGAACCCATACCCCCTTCAGGACACTAGATTTCAAAGCCTGGCGTACTACCAACTGTGCCACTGACCGGGGTTAAATGTCATTTCAGGCTTGTGAGAATTACTAATTTTATACAATCTGACTAATTAATAATTTGATCTATTAACTTTAAATTAATAATATAATTTAATTGAACAAGTGCTTGTAAAATATAACAGTAAATACTGGTTATCAATTGTACTATACATGTATAAATATCAACCAATTTTATCATTGATAAGGAAGAAATTTTAAACTTACCAGTCAAATAATTTAGGGAATTCATCAATTTCTTGTACGGAATAACTGTCCAATGGTTTAGGAACAACTTGTATTTGTCTTATAACATCACTTACATTTCCAATAATATCGTCTGGTACATCCTGTAGAATAAGAAAATATAACTTACATACACAGTTGCCACAAATTTGTATGTGAACTAAATATGTTCTCTTTTAGACTCTTATATAAATATAAAGACTACTTTTTCTCAGCAAGGAAGCATTAAACTGCTATTAAGTTGTTTGTATGCTCTACCCTAACTTAAAACACACTACCTGTATAAGAATATTATGATTGTTAAACAACGAACATTTTAACAAATAACTTCATTGTGAAATTAATCATTTTTTGACAGTTAAGAAAAAATGAACAATAGATTACAACAATTAAAAAAGATCACTACAGTCTATGCCTTTCAAAATGGGAATTTCAAATAATTTTCCAAAATTGTGAAAAATCTCATCTTAACAGTCATAAAAAGTACTTCAAGAAACATTCTGGTCTTGTGACACTGAAAACATACACTAAATAGCCAGTTCATGTGCTCATAAAATCTTTCTGATAGGTCATATTTGTGAATTTTTATACTTATGCCCAATTAAGGGCAAAACATCACTGACATTATTAACAAATAGCAGAAAATATTTATAAAAATCTATCCATTTACAAATAGGGACCTAAACTTACAACTAAAATGTGCTTGTTAGCTATCAGAATCCTTAACTCATATTGTTAATTTGTTTGAAAGTCAAGCTCAAATTAAAAGTGTCCCACACATGTGCCTATGTTGCACACATACAAACTCGACTTATATTCTATTTTACAAGAAAATATAGATATCTTTTAATTAATAATAAAATATTACCTCTTCTGGATAAAGATGTAATCTTTTCATTAAATTTGGACGTAAAAGATTCTTAGGAGCTGCCGAGTAGACGGCTTTATATAATATCTGAAAAAGTCAAATTATTGTATTGTAAGAAAAATAGACAAAAATCTGAAAAAAAGTCAAATTATTGTATTGAAAGAAAAAAACAGACAACAAACTATTGTAATAAGCATTTGGGACTTAAAAATTGTCAAAAATCACACAATTTTAAAATAACCAAAGAGGTCGTAATTGAAGAACTTTACTGCAGACCCTTTAAACACATTTTATTTGTCTATATTTACAAAAACAGATATACAACAGTAGTAATAATTATAATCAAAGTACAATTGTATGTAAATACAGCAATCAGGTTTAGTTGCAAGTTCTGTAACAAAGTTATGGCTCTCCTCTTATAGATATACATGTACAGATGATGTAGTTTGAAGTCAACATAAACTGCTAGATAAAAAGTTTCTATTTTACCTTTGTATAATCTGCTTCATGTAATCTCCAAGCAGAAGCACTTGAAGCACCTCCAGCATATCTGTAATATTAATACAATATTTAAGTCAAAACACAGTAAAGAGGATTCATTTTCTATCAAGGATTAAAGTGGCTGTACATGGCGCTAAACCTTACATAGAGTCAAAGGAGCCAAAGATAGAATTTCACAGTTACTAGGGGTTTCTCCCGAGAAATCTGAGGTTTCTTTGATATTTTACTCTAATTTGGTTCATAAAGCAGTCCAAATTTACACTTAGACATGTGTCTTAGTGTGTCTCGGTGTAACTATCCCATTGATTTGATTGTTAATACAAGAGAATTGATATAAATTAACCAACTCAACATTCATGGAAAGGTTAAATCTCTGGATTTAGCTGTTAACCAGTAACAAGGCGCATACTTCCATCGGTGACTGACAACTGCCCTGCATGAAAAATATCAGTGGTAGAAGGTAAAATAGCCATAGGAATCATTTCTTTATCAAACTCCATGAAAGTATGCCCTGCCCAAGAATCAAACCCTCGTTCCTAGATGGATAGACTTGCATGCTACCAACAAAGCTATTTGGGAGGCTAAATTATCAAAACAGCAAAATTGTTGTTTTCACCTTGTATCATGTTTGTATTGTTGTTTTCTCCATAAATCTTCAGCCATAGCAACATGACGTGTATTGATAACAACAACATGATCTCCTACATCAGCTGTAACAAGAACAACACTAAAATTATTAGAATAATAGATTATAAGAGACATTAATGAATTTTGAAAATCATGAGACCAACACAAATTTCAATTATGGCAATTACATCAACCATATCCAAACAACCCATACATCTATAGGTGGTTTTCTTCATAAAGCATCATTTTATTGTAGAACATAGGCGGATCTATGGGGGGGTGTTCAGGGGGGGCACAGACCCCCTAGAATTTCCAAAATGTACCTTTCCATTAGTATATTTATTGACAGTAAGTCATTTAAAGTAGCATGAAGCAATTTTTCTCAGTGCTTAACACAGATTTAATGGTTATGTAGGTTTTATTATTATGTTGCATTTTTTTGTGCAAAATGTGTATAATAGGGTTGTGGTTCGAAAGTTTGGACCCCCCCCCCTAGAAAAAGTTTGGCCCCCCCCCCTAGAAAAAAATTTTGGATCTGCTCCAGGTAGAATGCACTCACTTTGGAACTGAGTGGCAACAAATGTTGCTCACATAAGGATAATTGGACAAGCAATATTTCATGGGATAAATCATAGCAGATCAATTAGTATTATTTGCTACTTATTTCGCTGTACACAGTGCATGTGTACACAATGAAAGGCTTAATAGAAGTTAGCGGGTTCTAATTATCTAATCTATTAAAGCATTAAATAGAATAGTTGGCCTATATCACTTTAGTAAATTCTTATTTTATTTTATCTGTATCTGTATGTATACGTAGAAAGGCCACTGCTGGCATATGTTCTACGGAGAGTGGAGTGTGGCATAAATCCTGTTGAAGGGCTGTCTTAAAGCCCTCTACTTTATCGTTTGCTGGTGTAGAGCCCTAATGTCATTCCAAATGGCAGCCTTACAAATAAAGAACAAAATTTTAATAAGTGGCTTACAAATAGTTTTAGAAGCCAGAAACTACTAACATACATAAGACAACACACTGCCATCAAATCATACTGTTGAAGCAAACATAAGATCAGATTTAAACGAATTAGGGACAAAACGGACCATGAGACGAAACGGACCATGCCAAAACGGACCAAAGTAGGGACGAAACGGACCATATTTGTGGGACAAAACGGACCATAGTCGGGACAAAACGGACCATTGTCGGGCCAAAACGGACCATAAGAAAAAATAGATTATATTACTAGACAATAAATATATTGATTTAATGAAATAAAAGTTGAAGTAGTAAAGAGTAAAAATATTGATATTTTTTCATAACAAAACACATCATATCTTTATTTCACCCTTGCAAACAATTACAATAATAGCTATTGAGTAATCTTTATTGGGTGCAAGACATTTCGACCCCAAGACGTTTCGACCCCAAGCCTTTTATGGAGACATTTCGACCCCACGACGTTTCGACCCCAGACTTGAGACGTTTCGACCCCAGATTTGAGACATTTCGACCCCAGTTTATAGATAATATTATATGATAAATAAAATTATATACAAAATAAATTATAAATCGTTATATTATTGAAATTATGAAATTATTTTATTTTATTTTGCAGCGTTTGTGATCGACGTGCAGCATGATGTTGTAGATGTATTTCAACCCAAGAGCAAAAATATGTATATTCATGTAAACATATAAACACTTAAAAGTTTGAAAATCAATAAAATTGAATTTATACATCTAAATCTAGAACTTTATATTATCATTATTTTACATACATGATAAATTAATAAAGTTGATGAATCAATATGTTCTTGTTGATATGTTTTTACAGTAAATATGAATGTGTTTTCCGATGGAAATTGTTCAATAATTTCAAGACCCTGATGTATGAATGTAAAGATGAGTAGTACTCAGTACGTTGATTTGAATTATACTTTGATATTATGTAATAAGCATACATCGGTCTATCATATAAAAAGGTTAAATACAATCAATAAATCTATTTTAACAATAATACGAAGCGGCAAGTATTTAAACTTCAAACGGGATGTTTTGTAAAGCATGATATTATTTAGCCCGAATTTAATTACACTAGAATATTTTTGTATAAGTTATAAGCGATAATTACCTCCAACTATCTTTATAGAACAGAAACAAACTTTGAAAATGAAAGTGTATATGTGATTATTAAGTGAATTGAAGAATGCCTTTAAACATCATTTGTTTGCGATAACCGTTAAAATTATCTACTTAAACAAAAGATTAATTAATACTGAAATCTTTGTTTTCTACAGTTATATATATATATATATTAATCAATGGTAAATTTAAAACAAAAACTGATAATGTGAAAACTTCATTGGTATTAAAGTCAATTACCTCACAATCAAATATTGTTTGTCTTTTTTTAAATTCCATGATGTTCGGTAAAAAAAGATCAAACGCATTCCTATTAAATTAGAATTTTCTCATCTGTTTCCTATACAAGTTTCGGACATATTCAGTGAGTCAGTACAGTGCTTTTGCTTGGGATATACTTTATATTAGTGGTGTTATGCATTATATATAATTGTTGTTGTGTTAATTTAATTTTGATTACTATATATATATGATGAATATATATATATGATGATATTAGTAACTGCTTATATATGTACACAAAATAAATTACTAAATATTTATGTTTGCTCTCAATATTTTGTGTATTTGTGAATATGTATAATATGATAATGAAAAACTTCTTTTCCAGGTTATGTGTAAATATCATAAACTTATGACAATTATTGACTTCAAAGTGATATCCTTACATTTGATAATTAATGATATTATTATAAGTATAAGTATGTTTTGTTATATTATTGATGATGAATTTATAATAAAGTATATAATTATAACAGTTTTTCTCCTTTTTTTATTCTTATCACGAGTCATTATCGTTCCCAGCAGCTATAAGAATTTTAAAAACTATCTATAATCATGACAACCTCTGGGTACGAGAATGATCTGTGTAACTGTGCGTATAAGTAATTATAATTTATCTGGAACACGTTTGTCATCATATAATCATTTCCCAGAGTTATAAGTGGCGTGCAGTACATAGGAAAGAACCTGTGCTGGATAAGGCCCGTTCTGGGTACACTGAGAGGCTTGAATGTATCAATTTAGATCATTATCTTTTTTAATAGCTCGGATGGATGATTGCATTAATCTATAAGTCGAGTTGCTTTGATGGCGCCGATTTTGTGCCCTTTTCTTTGTATGAGAGTCAATATATGTGGGGCCAGGTGGGGGGCACGTGCCCCCTGTGCCCCCCGGTAAATCCGGGCCTGGTCCGACAATATAAAAGTAACTTCAAATTAAATCACTCTGATGTATCAGCTAATTAGCTCAAGGAAACGGCTTAAAATAGCTTAAGAATAGCTTAAAAACAACGCACAAACAACACGCAAACTGTTAATCACAAATGAGGCTATTTTAAATACTATTTACACACAATTAAATTACACTAAGACATAAACTATATATATGATGTTATTAATCACACACATAATAATTTATAATAATAATGGTTATATTTTTTCTTATGGTCCGTTTTGTCCCGACAATGGTCCGTTTTGTCCCGAGGAGGACACAGTATAGCTTAAAAACAACGCACAAACAACACGAAAACTGTTAATCACTATTGAGGCTATTTTAATTACTATTTACACACAATTTAATTATACTAAGACATAAAAGATATGTATAATGTTATTAATCACACAATTAATAATTTATAATAATAATGATTACATTTCTTCTTATGGTCCGTTTTGTCCCGACAATGGTCCGTTTTGTCCCGACTATGGTCCGTTTTGTCCAACAAATATGGTCCGTTTCGTCCCTACTTTGGTCCGTTTTGGCATGGTCCGTTTCGTCTCATGGTCCGTTTTGTCCCGGTACCATTTAAACCATAGGAGTTCTGCTGTTTTATTAACCTGTCGCAACTTAAATCTATCTATCTCATTATTATTATATAAATAATTACACGGTCTAAATCTGTTAATTTTAGTGTAAAACAAGTAACTTTTAAGTGCTGTAGGACATTTATCAATGCCTGTGACACAAACATTACTTACATAAAGGATGATATAAAGGTTTATGTCTGCCCTCTAAATACATGCATAATTTCTCGGCTGATCTGTATGGACACTGGAATCTGGCATCATATAACCACCAAGACCTTGCCATCGTTCCCCATTGCTGAAAGTAAAAAAACAGGGACCATAGTGATACTTCAAAGAAATACACATCAATGATGTCTGCATCAACATTCCAGGACATCCGAATTTTTTTATCCGAATATTATTCAGTAAAGCACTGTCGCATACCAAAGCTCACGGCGGTTGAACCTGCCTGAAAACTAAAAATAATACATAAAAGATTACTCACAATTACTCTGTTATGTGCCATATCAGCACTTGATGCTTTGTTAAACTAAATAAAAGCTACATTGATTATCAAGGTGAAGCACTCATCACGCTTTACATCAACCATTCACGCCGGTAGATAGTTTGACTCCGCCCACTTGCCACACCCACTTTTTAAACCAACTTGGTTAGATTCTATAAAACAGTAAAGGTGAAATCAGCTATATTCTAACTGCAAGGATAGCTACCATATAAATCATTTATATTTCAAATAATTCTGTCATTATTGGGTCGACGTTGGCTTGCTTGTAAACTTTAAATTTAGTAAAGCCAGATATTTCATTAGCTGGACAGACCGGATCGGCCTAATGACGTACAAGACGGACTTTACGGTTAACCTGAGGGAGATAACTCTAATGCATTTTTGTTCGTGTTGGATCAAAGACAAAAATAACGCGCAGTCTTCTAGTTTTTTATGAATGATGAGCTCAAGTTATCACCTACGTTGTCAGATTTTCGGTCATGAAAAGGATGTTCGTGCTGTCACTGCGGCATGTGTTCCGGAAAACTCAATCTTGTCGGGTTCAAGGGACGTTACGGCGAGAATATGGGTGCCGGTTGAGTAAGTGACTCACCAATTCAGATTTGGTTTATATTTGCTAATTTTATCAGAGAATAGCCTCGATCCTTGGCCTAACTAAGATTTTTTCTTTATATTGTTACTTATAATTGTCTTTGATTTTTTCAACTGTCTCTTGGCAAGTTGCTGAACTATTTTGTTCTAGAACGTTCATTTTGCTTTGTCATACTTGCAGTTGCAAGAGACTGTCACAGGTCAGGACTTAGTGACAGCAGGCCCAGTCAAGGCCTTCAAGGCTAGACTTGCTAACAACTTTTTCTTACTCTATTACCTTTATTTTAACCAGCACTTACATATTTCTCACTTTTTCTTTCTTCCTTTTTATTCTTTCATGTGCAACCCTAGTCCTACATATAAAACCCTCCGTAACTTATTTTTCATTTGGACATTGCTTCTGTTACGTAGGGTCTTACCGACTTCCATACAGGTTGATGTAGCAAAATGCGCAGGGATTCCCTCGCGCGACAAAAGCGAGCATTATTCAATATTTTTCAAAAATAATTTTGTTTTACCCATTCCTAACACTAATATACACATTTATCTAGCATATTACAACATAAGATATAAAATAACCAACCTTATTTTGTAGAATTAATCCATTGTTTCCGTAACTCAAAACCCCAGACTTTCGTTTTGAATACTTCTAACACTAAAGTTCGATTAGGCCGTAACCGATACCGGACTGGTCATGATAAATGCCACACAATCCATTTCTAAACCGGATTACAAATTCAAAACATTTGTACTAAACATTTTTTCCGTCGTCGTTGAAACAAAATTACTTTCTAACAATTCAATTAACACAATAATACTTGCATTTAGCTGTATTTTTTGTCTCTCGAAAATTAAAATAATCAAATTTGTAATCCGGATTGGTACGACAAAATGGTGTTTATCAGTAACGATTCGGGAAATGGTACTGGATGACTGGAATTTAGCGTTGTTTTAAAAATGAAAGACAGGATTTTTTGGACTTAACGGAAACAATGGAATATTTCTACTCGCTGAGGTGGCCTATTGTAATTCTCATATTATAATGTGATTAATTATTGTATGTACTAGCGGTCTTACAAGATTTGTTTAAGGAAATTGCTTAATAATAATGAATTACACTCGTTTAAAACGCACACTTAAATCTGTGCACGTTTTGCTACATCAATATATACGGAAGCCGATAAGACCCTGCCATAACAGAATAATGTCCCAATGTGAAATGAGTTACGGAGGGTCTTATATATATAGGACTAGTGCAACCCCTGGCACTAATACTCAGTCATCAATGTAATGAGTGTGGCCAGTATACAGTTGATGTAGATAGTCCGACAAAATTTTTCGTTCTTAATGTAATGATTGAAAGTGGTTGTCCCTTCTCTGTTGTGGTGATTTAAAAGGTGGTGCAGTGCAGTGGAAAAATGACGAAGAAGCATGAATTAAGTTCTTTTCTTAAGGCTGTGGCTAGGATTACAGAAATGTAACTCAGGATATTCAGGGACAAAAATCCAAATCTGGAATATACTACTTCCCAATATTTAGAATTCTGGAACCTCTGATTTCCTAGACATTCCTTCCTGGCTAGGCTGCAGTTGCATATGTTTAATAAATATAGGATGGATATTTTTTCATTATAGCCGGATTATTCCAAGAAAAATTTTGGCTAATAGTTTGACAAAACGCAGGCAGGTGGGCAGAAGGTCGGGTGGGCGGGCGTCCGGTGTCATTATCAATTGCGTTAAAGTTTTTGTTTTCCATATATTTCTGCCATTTATTTCTACCTGCCTTTATTATGGATTATTTCCCTTTGAAATTTTTGCGTTAAAGTTTTTAAACCCGGCTTTAATGTGGTTTCCTCATTACTTTTCTTGTTAAACATTCAAACCATGTAAATTTTTGAAACTATTCTAAATATATTTACTGCTGTGATGTAACAAACTGGTATTACATACGCTATTTTTTGTTATCGATAACTTACTAAAAGGTTTGCACCCTTTATCACACACTGGATATTGTGTCTGTTTTATTGTTTAAGACTGTCATTTATAACACTATTGTAAGATGATCTGTCCATATCTCATTTGTCCTTGGAAGATCTGTCTTTAAAGATTTTAAGACAGATCACCTAAAGGTATAATAGTTAGCTAGACTGATCATAGATGATCTGACATTCCATCATACCATATGCATGGACTCAAACTTAAATTATGTATCATCTATAGTCCAAATTGCTTGGGATATAAATACTGAAATGGTAAAATTCATGAAAAACATTTTTGCTTTTAATACTGATAATTTAAAACTAGTACTTAGTTCAACAATGTTTTTTTTCTGAAGATGTACATATCACTGGACTGTGGACAAGTACTTCATAATGATTGTATTCACTAGCTAAATAATGGTTTGCAAGAACTAGAATAAAACCTTATTGTAAAGTATGTTTTAACATGCTTTGTAATATAACTTACATTATGTTATGAAACTTTAGGAGTAAACCAAGTATTTTTCTTTGTTCCTTTATTCCAGAGGTGCTTCAAGTTTCCATGAAGGACACTGTATGAGTGGGCATAGTAATTTTGTTGCCAGTGTTTGTTGTTTTCCCCCTGATGATAACCATCCAAATGGTATTATATTCACTGGAAGTAATGATTCTACTATTTTGGCTTTCACCTTAGATTCACCAAGCCCTATCTATAAGCTGACTGGTCATGAAAGTACAGGTAATAAAACCAGTGGTTAAATTTTTCATTTGTTGCTCTTAGCATTAGTGTATGAAGCTACATTTGTATAACTGTAAGATAATGAAGCACACATTTCAAACTTAATTTGTCTCATGTTTTTAGGACCATTGCATAAAGAAATTCAGTGAAGTGCTAGTTCTAATTCCTGTCTTCCATTTTCAGTAATAGCAACTGCCTACATTCTCTAAAAAATAGCCTTGATCTGTAAATTAACCTTGTTTTATTGGTTCTTTCATTGTACTGTCTCCATAATGTCTTTTTATTGTCATTTTCAGTATGTTCTTTGGCTGCTGGAAAGTTTGGTACCTTACTCAGTGGCTCATGGGATAAAACAGCAAAAGTTTGGCTCTCACAGAAATGTGTTCTAACTTTAGAAGGTATGAAATTTTGTTTTGTAGTGATTTCAGAAAAATAAACAAGAATGAACTAAAGCAAACTAAATCAACCTATTACATGTATTCAGTATACCTTGGAAAACCGAACTTTTTGTTCAGTCCGAAGGGTGTTAGGTTTTCTGAGGTTCCACTGTGTATTGCATTTCTGACAACTGAAAGCTATTTACATCTAGCTGAATAGAAATGTTACGGACGAACCTGGCTTATGCATCTTCTGGAACCACAATACTTTCTTCTGTTACACTCCAAAATCTTGTTTTCATAAATTTGCATGAAGCAGGGGAGACCAATCTTCTTCCAATGAAATCGCATGTTACAATTAAATACTCTTCAATAACAATGACGTCATATTGGGTTTTTCTTACTTTAAATAGAAACCAACGCACATGTTTATTTTCAAAAAATGGTTGTGTAATTAATTGCCTAGTTTTCCACAGTAGTTTCCTTGTGGAACCAATGAAACTGCCTCATTAATTATTCATGATTACAAGAGTTTTCTAATTAAAGGCCCAGGGTACATAAAGCAGCGTAGCGGGGTAATGTATCGTGGGATAACCGACAATGGGCTTTTGTGGCTAATCGGGTATAAGAAGCATAAAGGATATTGCAGAATGATTAATGTAATTTATACTAGTGATTGATCTAAAAATCAGATTAGGACAGGGGGCAACAAATAAAGTGTGGGAGTCTTATTGATATTTTGGTGTCAATCTTTAATCTCAGCTATTCTGCTTTAGAATTGCCCTACTTTATTGCAAATACATGTATGTAATAGAACATCAAAGTTGGTTTCATTTTTTAACTGTTCTGCAATAAAACTACACTGTGTTCACTATACTCAGAATTTTCCTGCCAAATTTTAGATTATGCTTTATTATTGAAAACTATTAAAATGTCAGTTTGATATGTTCTTGTATAAAACAGCCTACTAATAGAGATATGATAATGTTATACAGGTCATGAAGCAGCTGTATGGGCTGTGGCTATAATGCCTGAACGAGGTGTCATGTTGACTGGTTCTGCTGATAAAACAATTAAAGTATGGAAAGCTGGAAAATGTGACAAAACTATCAGAGGTAAGATTAATAAGGAATTGTGAACATTTTGTTTATTTTGTATGCATAGTAATTTCTGCAGGAAATTCATTAGACTTCCTGTAGGATCTGAGTCTATTTTTACCCAAGTATGTTATGTGTTGTTACTGTTGTATGCTGTCAGCTTTTCATTGTTTAACACTCAAGAGGTCTCATTTAAAATTCTGCTAGGTTATATTACCCTTGGGAGAACGATCTGTTTATTTTATTTTAATGAAACAATACAGCTGAACTAATACGTTTAGTTGTGGCCTGTTCGCTCAGTTGGTAGCACACAAGTCTATTGATTGAGGGGTCATGGGTTCTATTGCCGGGCGGGCATACTTTTGTATGGCTTGATTATAAAATTATTTCTGTGGCCATTCTCCCTCCTACCAATGATTCTTAATTATGTAGGGCAGTTGTTAGTCACTGACAAAAGTATGTGCTTAGTAGTTAACCACTAAATCCAGAGATTTAGCCTTTCCAGGAACAGTGAGTAGGTTGACTGTCTGCCGTTATATGACCTATACAATGTGGTGTTACGGAGTTAAACCCAGCCAAAAACCAACAAACAATAAGTTTTGATTATACAAATAATTCTAACATTTGTTTTTAAAAACATGTTACACAGTACATACAGAGTCAACAATATGGGTAATATTGAGATGTAATAATTGTTTATACATTGTAGGACATGATGACTGTGTTAGAGGGTTAGCTGTAACTCAAGCTAATGAGTTTTTATCATGTTCTAATGATGCTACTATAAGAAGATGGTTGATATCTGGAGATTGTTTACAAGTTTATTATGGTCATGAGAATTTTGTATATAGTATATCAGTGCTACCAAATGGTCGAGATTTTGTATCATGTAGTGAAGATCGTACTGTGAGAGTGTGGAAAGATGGAGAGAATGTACAGACTATTACACATCCTACTTTATCTATATGGTCTGTTTGTGCCTTGCCTAATGGAGATATTGTTTCTGGTTCAGGGTAAGATTCATTTAAATATTTAACTTAACTCTTGGTTGTGGTTAAATGGTTTCCAAAGCATTGTGGGACTAATGTATTGTACCTGGACACATTTTTAACAATTTTCTATAAAAATTGGTTGCAAGATCAGTGATAATACAGGCTCCTGGACAGCATATTAACAAAAATTCTTACGATAATTTAACAATACAATATACATTGTAGAAGGATTTATGACTAAAATTTGTCGTAAGACGCTTGAAAATACGAGCCCCTGGAGTGTCAAATATTTAAACTGATTTCTTGATTTAGATTGTTGAAAAAGACTATTATTATCATCATAACATACTCTTGTTTTATTAAATGTTGAGAACACACTTTGTCATCAGTGTTTTACACCAATTGCTGCTTCAACATGCAATTTCTTACCAGTAACTCTTTATTTAAGTTGTGCAACAGGTTGTAACAAATTTAATGAGGTTGAACTGTATCAATTTTAATTTTCTCACTCTGTAAGACATGTTTTATGTTGGTGTTGTTTTCAGTGATGGGGTTATACGTGTGTTCACCTGCAATCCTGAAAGAGTAGCATCAACAGAGGAATTAAAAGCATTTGATGAACAGATTGCACAATCACAAGTACCACAAGATATTAAACCAGAACTATTACCTGGACCTGAAGCTCTTAATAATCCTGGTATATATAATATTTTATTATTTTCAATGTTTTCTATATGTCCTTGGACCAAATTCTGTTTGTGACATTATTTAAAGATTATTCTTCATAAGATATTGATATTTATGAAAATGGAGCCCCATTTTTTCAGAATTTTCAATGTGGCAGTCTTCTTTTAGACACAAGAGTACTTTTTCAATAAATAGTGATAAAATCATAAGGTTTATAGGTTTTTATGAAAAATCTTGTAATAATTTAAAAAAAAAAATCCTGATGTATTATTTCTCTTTCATTCAAGAAATAGTAATTTTAATGAGTGTTCCATTTAAATTTGAACCAGCAGATTTCCTATGTATGTGACAACAGGGCTCGAATTTAAGCTCACAGTAAAAACATGTTCGATATTCTTTGCCTATTCCACAATAACACATTTATTCTATGTATAATTAAGTATTGTACTAAGTTGCTTTTATATTGCATATACGAATAGTTAGTGTGTATGCTATTACAATTTGGAGTAAAAAATGAGTGTTTTTTATTTTATTTAGCGAGTTGAAATAAAATCAACTCGCAAAGAATTGAATGCCTAATATTTTGTTAAATCCGAGACCTGTGTGACAAATAGGTTTAAACAAAGTATGTCAAAGAATATTTTTTTTTTATTGCCACACATCAATCATATTTATATTGTTTTTGTAGGTACAAAAGAAGGTCAGACAAAGATGATTAAAGATGCTAATGGTAAAGTAGAATTATATAGTTGGGATAAAGAAGTGTTACAATGGAAGAAAGTTGGGGATGTTGTTGGTTCTTCTGGTGGTACCACGGCTACATCTGGTAAAACTTTGTTTGAAGGAAAGGTAAGTTGACCTTGGTGTGACCTTTTAATTTGAATACTAATGCATTTGCTCTCAAACAGAACCATTGACCAGGATAACACTAGCTAGTGCTTCACCCCTGGTACTTTTGATTTGATATCACATGCTTATAATTTTTGATGTAAGAAGGATATCAGAGGACTATGGGCTAGCTAGGGCTATCTTTCAGAAGATGACCACATGTGTACTTTTGATAACAGCTTGATTATGGGACTAAATGTTACTGTAAGTCATTGTTAAACATGCTAATAGGTAAAGTCACAGAATGGACTGTTTATATGATTTGAGCCCTTTAAGTGTCGTACCATATTTATAAAAACACTGATCTCGGTAGCAATTGCCTCTGGTTTATTCTGCTATTACTTGCTGTAGTATTTTTTTTTGCCTCTCACTTTTTTCAAGTGTATTGGAAAGATTTGAAACTGAAACTAGTTGAGTAAATTAAAGGGTTTAATAGGGTTTAATTATGCAAATAAGCGTCATATCTCTATCCCTGTATAGTAATTGTTTATAACTATGAAATATCATCAAAATTTGTGATTTAAAGTTCTATGCTCTGGCTTGTCTGGTGAAATTTAATGAAGTGAGAAGAGGAAATGGACGGGGAAGAGAAAATATAAGCAAGATATAGCTATTCTGGTTTACAACACTAGCTATTAAAATATTACTTCTTCAGAGTCTATTGTCACTTGATCTATAACAACACCTAATAAGGTTTACAAGCCTATGTTTTTCACCCAATATCACTTTTTAGACTAACAATTAAATAACATTGTATAGTGCAGAAAATAACTGCTACCTTTCATTGAAAATTACCAGTTAATCGGGTAAATATTGAATTTGATGAAAAACTTGAGTTTGTTGACACTCTGAGGATCACATAAACTGCATTTTGTCTATTTCTAGGAGTATGACTATGTATTTAGTGTTGATATAGAGGAAGGGAAGCCACCATTAAAGTTACCTTACAATATTGCCGAGGATCCATGGTTTGCTGCTCAAAACTTTTTATCAAAGAATAATCTGAGTCAATTGTTTCTAGATCAAGTTGCTAACTTTATTATTGATAATACAAAAGGTGTTACATTGAATCAGACTTCATCAGGTTATGCTGATCCTTTCACTGGTATGTTGTGTGTTTTTTCTTCAACTATTATCAAAATGTACTTTCATATTTATTATACTTTTACCGGTACTACTAAATGTGGGCTAAGTAGTTGTGATTTTGGATAGCCAGTAACACCTTGGTTTGAATCACATCCAAAACCTGTGCTCTAGAGTAATTATTATAAGATGTAAACTTGTTTTATGAACAACAGAAACTGAATCTTCTTTATTTTTTTAGTGGGTTTCAACTCAACCTCATTATATCACTCCAATCATTAATGTTTTATAATTGTGATGATTTTATGAATTTTCTCTATGACTGGTCATGCAGCTCAGGGTTTTGGTGACGGAGTTCATTTTCTTACAATGTGAAAAACTGCTAAAGTTTGATGTTAAGGAATTTCATGATTTAGATTTTTTTTTACTTTAACCTATGTGGTCGTTATTTCAGGAGGTAATAGATATGTACCTGGATCTAGTAGTAATACATCAACAGGAGGCGGGGCTGACCCATTTACTGGTTCAGGTAGATATATACCTGGTTCCGGGGCAGATAATACAGGTAGATCAGGTGGGGCTGATCCATTTACTGGTGCAGGGAGATATGTTCCTACTTATAATGAGACACAGAGAGGCCCTGCTGGTGGTGGAGATTCTAAAACTGACGATGTGTTCACTGGTATGTATAAAATTGTATTATACATGTATAGTGTATACATCTACTTATTACTGATTTTGCCTTGAATACATGTAAAACTTTAAACCTGATTCAATTAGTGTGTTAAGGATTTTGAGGACTCTCTAAAGAATTTCTTTCCTATGAAAAAGATGCTGAAATCAGGAAATTTATAAATTTAAGGATTTGAAAATTTCAGCCTGTTGTAAAGTGAAAAAAACATGTTGGTTAACCCTAAACTGGTCAATCCCGCATTTTTACGTGTCAGGATCCCCCCTTCAAAATGACTGCCAAAGCATTGAAATTGGTGTTTTTTAACCTGGATTTATTTCACTTTAGAAAAGTTGTCGTGTGCCTCTCCCATCAAAAGATATCTCAGGGGGTTCCATATGGGGGATGTGCCCCCCCTTGTTGCTAGGGTTTAAATGGGGCCCCCGCCCCGAATGGCCAGAAAAAAGTCTGGGTCATTGAGTGCAGAAAAATAGCCCAAAATGCAGATTAGAAAAATAGCCCAAAATGCAGATTAGAAAACATGTTTTCAGTCTCTGAAAAGAACTGGCACTTTAGACCTCAATTTTGAAAAACAGTTTGGGTTGAAAAAGAGCGAAAATTGCATTTTTCCCCTTTTTGATCCGCACCAGTGTTGCCATGGTAACTGGGATAGAGGCTCAACTTGATTTTTCTGAAAGACACCCAGGGAATAACTTGGCTAAGTTGCATATCTGTATGTTGATTGGTGATAAGATTAAAGCATTTTGAAATAGCCTTAGCTCGTTAAGCTGAAAAAATGGCTACTTTTTACACATGTTGCAACCAGTAAAGGGTTAAGGATGTAAAATCAAGATTAAATTATAGTGTTTTCATGTTATATTTCAGGTGCATATACAACTGGTTCAGTTAATCCACATCTATCTAAAACAAATAAATTCTTCCCACAACAAACTACATTAACATTTGATGCTGCTAATCCTTCTGCAATCATGGGTAAGTGACGTTCTATACCGGTCATATTTCTGTTTCTTGTATTTACAATCCAGTGTTGTACTTGATTAAACTTGCCAAAATTTAGAATGCTTTACTTTGAATCCCATAATCAAGTTATATTATCATCGTTGGGATGTCATTCCCTTTCATGAAAATTTGACAATATTGATTTGAGTCATATTGGGCAAAGTTATATGCTTCTAGTGTTAAGAGTAAGTTAGTGTTGGTAAAAAAATGCTCAGGAAGACTTTTTCTAATGGCAAGCCACTGTATGAATTCCTTTATAAAAGTTATCAGGACTAATTTTAAAGTTCAGCAATTTTGGAACTGAAAGGGTTGTTTTTCTTTGAACTCACTTTTTAAATCATAAAAATCAGGATTTTAAAATTTTCAATTTTACACAAGAAATGTGTTGTTGATAAATGGAGTAAAATTATAATAGAAAGATGTATATACTGTACCCACCAAAAGTATGGAGACATTTTCTGATTGTCTGCTGTTGAATAGCTTTTAGCTGACATTTGATAACTGTTTATTTTGAAATGTTTTGAAGTTTGGCTTTTTTTTGGTGATCATTATTATTATAACAGAGACAACAAAAATAGCATAAAAAATTTGTTCTGGAAAATTTTTACAATAATCATGGTTTTGGAGGCTTTATGATGTCAGATGCTGAATCTTATTTGTTGAATTCATGAAATTTGTTTTCATTTTATAACATAACATATTTAAATATTTCAAAAATAATGTTTCTACAAAAGTAATAGTCAAAATTCAAGAACTAGTAAATTTCTTTTGTCTCCAAACTTTTGGTGGGTACTGTATTTGCATGTTTATAGATATTGATATGTTTGTACAGGCAAACTAAAGGAGTTCAATGATACTATGGCTAATGATAAGAAGATAGATGATGTTAGTCTAGGTCGACTAGAAGGTTTAATGTCTAACATACAACCTACATCTGATGATCTTAACTGTTTGAAATCTGCTCTAGAATTTCCTCCTAGTAAGTGAATACACTTTATTTTAAATTTGTTATAAAATAATTTCTTACAATGTAGATCAATCACTTTCATTGGAATGCACAATTTAATTGCTGGTCAGGTTAGCCCAACTAGTTTTTGATTGGGAATTTAAGGTTTATGTGTTTGATTCCAGACCTACATACCTTAGTTACATGTATGTAAAAAAGCAAGATTTTTGTTCATGTATATTTTCATTTCAATAACAGCCGTGTTACATGTATCTTGACACATAACTAAAAACATTGTAAATTGTGGAAACCAAATAATAGATTTTACATGAAATACCCATCCCCATTTATTAGGTTTACATGACATAGTTTAAAAGACTATGTATTAGTCAGTAAATAACTTGATATGAATATTCAACAGTACTTTTGTATCATATATTCATCTATTCATCAGTATTATACATTCTATGAATACTGATCAGTTTTAATCATGAATTCTATTATTAGTCATCAGTACTTATTATAGATTCCATGAATATTTGTCAGTACTAATTATGTATTCTATGAATATTCATCTGTTCTAATAATGTATTCTCTGAATATTCATCAGTACTAATAATGTATTCTATGTATTTTCAGATATAGTATTTCCTGCTCTAGATATATTGAGGATAACAATTAAACTACCAGATGTAAACAAGGCATTCTGTGCTTCCTCCAATGTATTAGAAGATATGTTTAAATATTGGTCAGGTGATTCATCAGCAGCCAATCAAATCCTTAGTTTAAAAATAGTCTGCAATATGTTCGCTCAACCGGAAGGTTTTGAATTATGTATGAAAAATCGTGACAGAATAATCACCCGTTCCTTAGATTTGAAACAATCGAAAAATAAAAATGTACAAATTTCATTGTGTACACTTATGTTAAATTTTGCTGTTGGACTATTTGGAACTCTTGATTTAGAAGGTAAAACACAAGTATTGGCTGCCTCTATGGAATATTTGAAAGGAAAGCCTGATGTTGAAGCAGCATTTAGATTGTTTGTTGCCATGGGAACATTAATACACAAAGATGATGGTTTACAAAAATTAGGACAATCTATGGAAATTCGTAGTCTACTTGGAGATTATTTGATGCAAGCTAATCCTGTTAAAGTCCCAGAATGTGCTGGATATTTGAATGATTTATTGGCTTGACATAGCTAAATGTAGGAATAGTTAAATTATGTGTATGTGATGAATAATTATAATGTAGTAATTTATATCCAAAGTGTGCTATATATTATGTGATTGAAAAGTTGACTTATGTACTAATTAGTGCTTTTCTTTAAATAGATAATATATGTGTTTAAGTGAACCTATTTTGTTTAAGTGAATATAAATACATTTCACTTTGAAATTGTATTAGCATTAATTCTGAACACACAGTGTGTAACTATAAAAAATATAATTTACTTGAAATTTCTCTCATGTGGACAGCCGTGCAAATCAATATTACTGGTATTGAAGATCAAGCATCCTGAATATAAGAGTGCTGTCCATGGACTGCTTTTGTTATTAGTAAACAATATTGAACTTGCCCTCTTGCTTAACTTTTAAATTGATTATCAGGTAAACTTTCTAATGAACCAATCTAAGTATTACTATATTTATTTAGTTGAAATAACAAACTTAGTACATGGTTTAGGAAGTTAGTTGATTGTGGCATACAATGGTAAACAAATATGCATCAAGCCATTCAAGGGCAATTTCAACCTTGTTTATTAAAATTTGTCACTTTTTGTTTAGTATGATAAGTTTCAAAAGCTTATTTTCATTTCAATTGTGTAAATTTATTTACCTATATTCAAAAATAGCTCTTACTTGACCTCAATCATTTAATTAACTCATTGTTTACTGACTACATAGTTGATGTGATCAAAAGTAATTTTCACATTAAAGTTTCTTTTCAAATAGTTGTTTTTGTGTTATCTCTTGCTTTCTACTTCACTGTTAATTGGAACAGGTAAGCCAGGTGAATTGTCAGCATGTTTAACTTAGAATCAAGCAGTCCAAAATCAATAGACTATATCAGAAATTCAAATATTTGGGTTTTCCCCTGCTGTACAAACAAACTCTAACCATCATAATGAAAATATGTGTACAATGCACAATAGGATTTAATCCATATTTTGTGCTTTTCAGCAATCATGTGTTACAAACTTGGTTTGTACTGCCTGCACATGGATAGAAAAACCCATAAATTTGAGTTCTCAATTAGGTCTATTCCCAGCTGTTGCAGGTCATGCCCTACCATGAAATGTCAGCTATACAGTAAAATCAATTTTCCTCCATTAAGGGAAAAGATGTCTGTTCCTTGTGGAATGGTAAGCAAGTGTTGGTTAAAGAAAAGTTTAATGGTAGCTGGTTAGTTCAGCTGACTGATTTACATAACCGTAACCATTGAAAAATGTTGATTAAACAGCTTGAAAGTCATATCACAGTACTAGAAGATTTTTACCCAGTCAAGGAGCATTATAAGAAATTACTCATGGTTGGTGACTAGCCAACAGGACAGCTGTATGTGAGATCAGTGAAAAATATTTGTCTGTTCTAAGTGAAACAGTAGACATCTGATCTTCTCTCAGCCAATGCCGATTGTCTCCAGTGTAGCTCGGATGTTGTTGATTGTATATAGAATTACAATCAATCTCATGAAAGTGAAATAAGTTTCTCAAAGAATCTAACTTGAACTGATTAACTGGTAGTGGTATAGCTTGAAATAATACTTTTATAAAATCAAAGGAAATCGGGTCCTCCTTTTAATAAGTTTGAAAATGTAAGTTTGAAATTAGCATTTCAATTCTATTTTGTCACCAATTTCTTACACAAAATCAAACACAAATGACCATTTTCTGATATATTTTATAATCAGAATAAGAAATTGTAAGATATATAGCCTACCATAGCCCCTTCACACATCTGTGGTTCATTTGCAATGCATTTATGAGAGTATACAATGACCTGTTTTGATTTTGGATATTAAGCACATAAGTACTGGAGTATGCCAGGCTATGCCACTAACTGGTTAACATAACTTCCCTAGTAAGAAAGGTAAAATGAATAAACAACCAAAGAAGAGACATTTCAATTTATTATTTCAAAATCAAGGTATTTGTATATAAAATATTCTAAAAAGTGTCAAAATTACTTACATTGTACAAATAATGCTTAAAGCATAATGAGTAAAGCTAGATACATAGATGACGATGTGTTCCACTATTGTGATGGCTGATAATGATGAAAATAAGTAAAAAAAACTGATGATGATAATGTGATGGCACATTTAAGTGATTGCGATATATCAGTATTGTTTACTCTAAGAATTTGAAATGGACAGTGTGTTTTGTAAAATTAACATTACGCTGGACCTCCCATTATTACATATTCATAATCTGTTTACCAATAAAGGGATAAGCATATACATGTACTTGGACAAACATATTCACATGTCTTTGGACACAAAGGATTACTTTGTTGGACAAATTAGCCACTTGTCTATGGGCATTGTTATAGAAGCCTCAGCGTATTGTAAATTAGAATCAAAGGAAGGTTACTGTATACCACATGTCAATCTCATATGCTTGATGCTAACAAAAGTAGTGGCTAGTATGACTAAAATCTTGGTCACATTCATTAAGATGTCAAAGAAGGACAAACCTCTGGATAGTGATTGAATGTACACAGTGTAGTACTAGTGTTCCAATCACAGTTAGGTCTTTTTAATCACAATAAAAACGACTTATTTTCATGAAGATTGCATAGTTCTTTTTTCCCATCTGTCAAAACATGAATGATTTCATATCGAATCTGTATGTTAAAATTACCGTCATCTTACATACATGATTTTCTATACGTGTGTATTATGATCGAGAAGAGCTACTAATGTCATGTATTAGGTTTTAGTCAAGATATTGCAGTAAAGAAAGTGCCTCGAGAATAAAAAAATGCATTCAGACACTGTAAAACTGTTCAAGCTTTGACAGTTAAGAAAAAATAAGGACTATAAACCAACATACAAGCATGTTTATCAATTAGAGTAAAAAAAAGATACTAAGTATATGTAGAGTATTTGGTGATCAGGACCTTGCCAGCCCCCTATGTTTTTTTCCCAATCAATATGTCCTTTACACAAATAATATAGAAGATCCACAACAGTGAAAGTGTTGATAATGAATAAAAAAGAATAAAAAAGATGAAAACAGAAAATAAAAATGATAAGTGAAGTATGCAACTGGCCATTTTTTACAACAAAAAAAGAATAATTACATAAAAAATGATTATAGGTCATATATTAGCACTATTAAAGCATTATTAATAAAATGTATCATGATTAAAGCAATGAAGCCTATGTGATGTGTCATTAAAGTAATTTCATAGCTTTGAAAAAATACTATAATTTAATATGAATTCCAAAATGTTTTGACATTTTTACAAAATAAAGTTGCAGAGATGCAAAAATACCATAAGTGCCAAAACAGTAACCTTAAAATACATGCATCTGTAGTTTAAGGTAATGTTAACCCTTAAATGTTCCATTTCTATCATTAACTAGTTTAATTGTTTAAAGGGAGGGTATTCAAGCCATACTGGCCCATGTCATTTTCCAAAATATACAAATATTTGTAAGCTATAGTTGACCAACATCCATTATATGGCTAAGAAACAAAAAAAAAAACATTGTTAAGGGTATGTTAAAGACATCAAACATGAACAAAAATGTGTGGATTTCAGAATGTATACAATATACATTAAGTTGTGTTAACAGTGAAATCTTTCATTGTCATCTCCCAATAACAGCCACCTTTCAACAACAGAAGGCATTCTTACCATACTATTGTCAATGAAAAATGCCTTCCTAACAAAAGCCACCTTTTATAAAATCTACTCCTGCTACTGGCTGTAGAGAGGTTACACTGCTTAAACAATCTAACTTAGTCATTAATCCATACTTGAAAAAAGTAAAAATTTGTTAAAGTTGGAACTATCTTGAGGCAAGACCACCCCCACTGAGTCCCTAATTGCCGTTTTATTTGAAACACTTTGCACATTAAATTTCTTCTGCAGGTTGACAGGTGACATATGCCTGAGATGTTCTGTGTTTACCCATAATTCAATGGCTTATCACACAATGTCACACAATTTAAGCATCCATCCTAGTGAAATATTTCACAATTTAGAATCAAACTCTATATTATAATAGTCAACATAACGAGCATTTATTCAAAACTAAAATCTAAAGAAACGATGGCACATTAACATAACATACAACATTGTCCAGGCATTTTCTTAGGGAAATCACAGTTTAATGGGGGACATGACTCTGTCTGACACTTTACTTTTCCTGTCTGAAATTAGAAAACATAATAAATTGTTAGCACACAACAGATACAGTAGATCAATCTTACTTGGAATTTATTTGTTATCATCCAAATACAGATTACCGGTAGCCAAGAAAAGTTCTTGTAGAAGAAGCAGACCTGCTTGTTATTTAAATATTGGTTTCTAGGTCGATTGTTTTTTATTTTTAGTTTCCTTCTGGTAAGTTCTGTACAATCATGTAGTAATCCTTTTCATGTGGTTTCAGTGACTGCCAATAACTTGTGAATGATCTTGCAATTGGAGAGGAAGCTTGCAAGGTAACATTTGTATTAAAGTTGAATTGTTTATTTTTTACATTTTGCCATTCAGATCATTCCTATATTGTATGCAAGCCCAATGAAATAGCAACCAATGTTTAACATATTTTAATTTGTCAAATTGATCATTTGAACAATAATTTAAGGCTTTCACTATATAACAATGCATTTTGAAATAACAAAAATGGTCTGAAGAGTTAATGGCTTCAAATATAACAAAGTAAGTTTCCATTAACTTATTCTAGGTCTGTGTTTATTTTTACTGTTGCTATTTCTAATGTTTTGGATAATTTTTTATTGTTAAATAAGTTTAAATAATTTAATAAATTATTGACACTCTAGTTTGTTTCCTGGACTTCCAGTACTGAACTAGATAAGGTTTTTGGTAAGGGAAACAATCAGATAGGATTTAGATGCAATTTGAACCAACAGGAATCTGGCTATCTTATGATAACCAGTCTGATATTTTAACCACTGCATTACGTCTGCTTGTACAGATATAACAAACAGTAATGGATACATACTCTACATTTACATCTAGTACAATCATCTTTCATCCATTTATCACCATGTGGATGTTTAACACCATCATCATCCATACACATCATTGCACCTGTATCATGACTCATCATTTTACGCATCTAATATAAAACAAAATATATATGTAAGTACAGTTTTAGAAAGATAATATTATAATTATACATGAATATGAAGTGACATCATATTACCAGCAAACAATGTACTATAAAGCTGTCATATAGAATGTAATATGGAACAACATGAAAGACAAAATATTAGAAATAAAATTGAATAGCTTTTATATATATCATCTCAATCATAAATCGGTAAAATTGATTTTCTTGTTTCAAAAGCATGAAAAAAATATCTTAAAGGTACTAGTTCACAGATTTGGTTAAGATTTTTCAAAAATTTTAAAATACCATTCAGTGTGTGTAATTGTGTCAAAAAATTAAGTCTTAATATTTTAGGACTAACTGACCTACAGGTAACTGGTTGCAAGAAACATACAATAAAAGTCACGAAAATGCACTAAAATTGTCTGATTTTGATGGTGATGTTTAAGTTGAAATCTGTGAATGAGTACCTTTAATGCAAAGTTGCTTGCTTATATTAAATGACCGAAAACAACATCAACACTGAGTCATCTGTTTTAACATCATAGTCTAGATAACAAATCAGTGAAGAACAACATGGGATGAGTCTAGAGAAAAATGCAAAGCAGAAGGCATAACATGTGGAAGGCACCTGCACATGTATGCCTACAATTTGACTAGAATAAATATCACCTCTTAAATGAGCCAGCTATCAAGAATCCAACAATTCTAATCACATCTGACATGGTAAAGAAAGCCATCTACAAGATGAATCAAAGCAAAGATGCAAGAAGACCTTAAGCTCTAGGCTTTATGATTTTGACAGAAAGATTTTTCAAGAAATTGTTTAAGATGCACAAAAGCTAGATAAACCCCTCACACTTTGTGCTAAGGTGAGCTAAAACTAATACATATTGTCTTACATTTCGTTTCATTTTCTTCATAGAGTGGTCCATTGTATCAACAACAGATTGCATATCTCTGATTTGTGTTTCTAAATCATGCATCTTCTGATCTACTTCATGTTTCTGATACACACTATTTCTATATTTAACAAAATCATCCTCAGCTTCCTCTGATTGAACACCGCTGGTTGATGCTGCGTAAGAATATTCTGATGCTCTTCTACGTCTGAAGTGACTTGTGATTGAACCAAAATCTCCAGCTTTTCCACAATCTATAAAAAGAATCATAGATTTTAAAATTCAACTGAAGTGCATTGAATGGTAACTTGTGGTACCTTTTTGAGGAACTTATTTTAAAGGTTTTTGTGCTGAAGACAAAAATATGTGGACAAGAACAGAATTGTGATTGCAAAATCGTATATATTTTGGTGATAATTCAGTTCCAAATGCATAATTTGAAAAGAAAAAAGTTTCTATATAAAAACTGTTAGGCTATTTAGATCATAAATTTTGATAGTTGTAGTGGGGAAACTTAACAGTATACAAGTACACCAATACACAGGTCCTTTAATTAACCTAGCAGTCGACAGCAGTTAACACAGTGGGGAATAATATCTGATAATGACCAAAATTGAATGTTGAACCTGCTGTAAAGTCACAAGAGGCAGCATTATATGAGTGTTGTTTGAAGTATCAGAGTATTCCCAATAGCTAAACTTTCCAGTAAGTGATATATTAGCATCACTGAGGATAAGTTCAGCAACAAGGTAAAACTAATGATAATTAAAGTAATTTGACAAATCAATAGCTCACAGATGTAAGTAAATAAACATAAATGGTATTTGAGACAGGTTTACCAGCTAAACAGCCTTCAACAGTCTCCTATAATAGGTATATTTGGTTGGTGATTGCTTAGAATCCCCGTTATCTCACTTGCAAGAAAGAAGCTGCTGGTTTATGCCCCACTTGTTAAAATGGATTCTAAAAGTAGTATTGAGACTATTAACGAAAAAAAATTCTGAATAATTATTTTGATAATAATTACCCATGCAGCAATCACTCCACATTTTGAGATCTATTTTTGGAATGTTGAAGCACGAGACGTAATCATCACGTGAATGAACCATAGTAAACACATCACGTTGTACACGTGTAATAGAATCACTACTGTCACATAATACACGTGCTAAAGAGAACTGTTTTAGTTGTACAACTTGATCTGGTGTAAAAACCATTGGGTTCTCATACCAAAACCTGAAATAAAGATTACCAAGAGTAAAGTATGCATGTATTAGTTCATGTTCAAATCTCAAATTTATGGCTGAATAAGGTTTGTTTGCATTGGATGCATCCTGCAGAATGAGTTATTTTACATATTATTGCTGAAAAGTGTGCAATATATATCCAATTCTATCGTTCCGTGAGCACACATTTTTAATTCAACTTGGGTCCATATGGGTACCAAGTTTTCTAAGTAAAAAACCCCATCAACTTAAGTTTCGAATCAAATCTATAGACTTAATCTGAAAATAATGTTTTTTTTACTAGTGGTACAAACAAACCTAGCTAATGCAATGTTTAGTTCTCTTCTATTTACTGGTAAATGATATGATGCACAAACTGAATAGCTTTTTTTCGGTAGTTACAATAGCTAGGAAGCTGTGTAGATTGATATTACATTGAATGAAGGAAGTAACAAGAGCAGTGTGTCAACATAATCATATTTTCTCAGTATTTTTTAAAAGAATGTAACTTTTTTGCTGATGTGTAGAAAGTCATTTCCGTCTCCAAAAACACTTTAAGATAATATAAGCACAATTCAAATAAACCTAAAAATAATTCTGCATTGTAGAGAATCTACACACTAATACATACCTATCTCCATCTCGTAATCTACGGAACTGATCTATTAATATATGTCTAAATGTGGGACCAATTTTAGCCCCTTCTAATGGTGTCTCAGCCATACCTCCAACAAATAAATCTATATTATCTGTAATAAGACATTAATATCATACTATAAATATCAGATGTATTTTAGATATACAGTAGATCTACAATAGTATAGAGTAACCAGACTGTATTATTGTCCGTTTTTTCTCAACTGTCAAAGCTTGAATAATTTCATGGTGACTGAATGCATTGTTTTTGTACTGGTGGCCTAATTGTTATTAAAAATATCTTGAATAAAACATATCATACGGCATAAGCAGCTTTACTCAATCATAATACACACTTTTGGAAACTCATGGATGTATTACGACAATAATTCTAACAAACACATTCACAGTGAAATTATTCATGTTTTGACAGAGAAAAACGAACTATATTTGTGTATTAAAGTGTAAGAAGCAATATCAATGCTATAAAGAGATCAAAATGAAAACTGCAGATAGAAATGTAGTTAAGATCTGTCTCAGTGATTTAATAAACACAGTTGATAATAACATTATGATAAACCACTCAAACTAAAAAAAAACCCTTATCATCAACCACAGGCCCTTAACATTCAGTATCTTACTTAGAAAAAGAATCCCTCCTTTTTTCAAACTACAATACAGAATGTCAAGCTCCTGGCACCAACCCAATATATACATAAACAATCTCAGAATACGGAATGCTCACTTCTTGTAAATCTCCCAACTCAGGAGGAAAACAATTGATGACTGACATTATACCATGTGAATGAAATTACCTATTTTACCAATCAATAAACTGTGATACGGTGTTTAGATTGAATTTAGCTACACTGGTAAATATGTTTGATGTGAAAGCAGTCGATGGAAAAAGACAATTACAATGTATCAACATAATAAAACTATGGAACTTGAAAAATTTGATTATACAGTAAAATCTCATTTTAACAACACCCACTGGGAGGGACTAAAATGTGTTGCTGTTCAGAAGTCATTCCCCTGCAGAGGTTAAATTCGATTAAAATTACTCCCAAGGGAGATATCCAGAGATGTTGTTTTGCAGAGAATTTATTCTGTGAAGAGCAGCTCTGCACAGGTTATACTGTATTATATAAATCTAAGTCTAGTCATTTGATATCTAGATTCTAGAAACCTCAGAATTACAGAAATCTCAGAAAAACAAACATTTGTTTAGGTATGCAGAGTGTTCAGTTATGTAGTTAAACGGGATTCCATTGCATACTCACCAACATTTCCATATAATAGTTGTAGATTATCTCTTGTGTTACGATCTGTTATTTCATTTCTTAAATCATTAAAGTTTGTGGCGACTGTTAGATTGATCATTTTTCTATATTCATTATAGAATGGTAAACCATGATCTCTGCCACGTTGTATGTTGAGAGATGCAAGATCTTGACCTGTAAGGTATTGATAAATAATTATATCAAAATGAATAGTATATCACAAATGAACATTTTGAAAGCTCAACAAAGCTCCATTATAAAGATCACCATTTTCATTGCATTTATTGATGATTTTCAAGCATGAAACATAATATTTTTTATTTCAAAATCAGAGACTTTAAGGCAATTCTTAAAATTATTCATGAAGGTCTGCATAATTGATCTTAACACAAAAACACATAAACTACAAAAGTTACTAGGCTATCCAAAAATAAAAAGATATACCTCTACCAGTAAGCTAATTATTGCTTGAAAAATAAAAAAACAAGGTCTTACAGTTTTTACAACTAAATCAACTTACCAATTCTATTGGCTAATGAGAACAATCTCTCTGTTAATTCTGAATTCATAATCTCATTTGGCATTCTCATTTTGGCACTTTGAGCAAACAATCCTCTAAGAATAGGATCAATTCCACCTTCTTCTACAAGTCTATAAGGTGAGAAGAAAGCCTTGTGTAAAGGTAAATGTCCTTCAGGAGTTTCCTGGAAACTGCTGTTTAATCTAAACAATATAGGTTGAACTAGAGAATGTCCGAATCTCATAGCAGCTGTAGCGAACTCGTTAGTAACCGTAGAATCAGATGTTGGATTATAACCCTTATATTCTCCCAACATCTTCATACCTTCCTCACCAATGATTTTAGGTAACCAAGCATTATAAGTAATATGTTGTAATACGGCACCAACTATTTTACGGCTTTCGTGATACAACATGTTACCATCCCAATGTGGATTGATGTCTTGAAGTTCTGTTGCTATTCTGTTATGTTCTCTCAGCCAGAGTGTGTGCATTGCGGATAAACCTAAATGTTCATTAGCACGACTGTCACCAGCCAGGAAACAGGGAATGTATCTTTTACTAGTTTCAATTTGACAATCAGCTGGGCCAATAATTCCTGTAAAATCATAGGGAAGTTGACGTTTTCCAGACTCAGAAAGAGAACCCACCAATAAATGACCATTGCCATGAGATAGATCTCTCAGTCTTTCAGCTAGATGATCACTACTACCATAAATCATGCTACCATCAATGTATGATGTCAGAGCATTCAGTTGTTGACGATGAGCAAATGTTTTGAAGAATATTGAAGTCGTTCCTGTGTTACAGGTGGCACTGCTCCTGTGAAATCCGAGACAATTTTGTCCTCGAACTCGTTGATCACTTGGAGGCACAGGAATTGGGAAACAAGGGAAGCTATTCTCGCAGGTTTCGTTACATCGTCTGCCATCATTAAAGATATGTTGACTCACTGACTGTGGTGTTAGATCTATATCATGATCTATAAACTGTCCCCACTGCATCACCATGTGTGTATCATTATCATCATGGTGCACAGTTTCTGTTGACATCATAACAGACGACACTAGACGTGGGCTAGGAACATGGATACCATTATATAATCTTGCTTTATTCCAACCTGAAAAAGAGAGTTTTAGAATATTTGAATTTGTAAAAAGTAACAAATTGTAACAATGTTTCATTATTAGGACCATAAAAACCAATGGTCTTAATAGCCGAATGTCCTTAAAATAGGGACTATTTTTCTTCTCAAAGTAAATGGATTGATTTTACAATATCCATAGTGGTTTTAACAGCAAACATAATTTTTATAGAGTACTTTACTCAAAGTTTAGCGTATAGAGTTACAACTGATCAATTTTGCCACATGAATTTTAAGATTACAAATTGTTATCACTCTTACATCCATATGACAGCTGCATTGAACATTTGTGAAAATCTGTCAGTGCAATTTAACACATGCAGATGATCATGCTATCAGTATATATGTATATGTACATAATTAAGCAGATAAACATTACACAGACAACAATTTACTGCATACAAGAGCATGATATTAATGATATAAACTTTCGTTTTGATCTAGGCTTTTTGGAATCTTAGCATGAGATAGCAAAATCAAAAATAGTCTGATAGAGATTAATATACTAATTAATACATTCATATAAAATCATTTGCAAAGATAAAATGAGATAAAACAGTCTGCATAGTCAATGAAGAAATTATACCATAAAAGTGTCATATTTGAATTAATTTTTATATCCTTAATGAACACCTCACCTGCTAGCAACATATACCACAAGTTAATCTCAAACGCCAAGTTATAATATTAATCTGTCAATAAAGCATGCTACTGATACACACCTATGGGAGTATTAAATCCATTTTCATATTGAGCAGGAAGCAATCTGAGTAAAGCAGAGTTGGCAGATCCCCAACTAGGATTCTGTAGATTGTTGCATGTGCCATCTAACGTCCTGTATTTCTTATGAAAACACATGTTTGTACATTTCTGTGGCAACGTTCTACGGAAACAACCAGACATATTAGCAATTAATGCAAGATGAGTTGGTGATACAATCTCTTGGTATGTTAAATCTGTAATAAAAAAATATATAAAAATAAAAGTCAGCAGATTTTTTTTAACCAAGAACTATGGCAAAATTAAAGGGAGGTAAATGGAAGATATATTATGTGGAAGCTCTGGAGAGTATTACCTCCCTTTGAGTGATGTAAAATGGACAATGTCTTGATGATAATGACTTATTCCAATTATTTAGTATTAAAGGAGTTACACAAAACTTCTAGGGTATCCCAGATGGTGTTCTAACTGACAACTATAAAGTTTTCAATCATTCAATCATTTCGCCATGCATAGAATTCTTAGATTATAAATTACAAATGTGTTTTGTATAAGTAAGCCCTACAACAGTTAAAAAAATGAATATTTCCTCAATCTAACATTCTCACATGACTGATATCTAGTGGTGAAATCATTATATTTTGTTTCTTATTAATTATATGGATGCAAGCATGCAAATACAATGTAAATCTAAAGTAACTAAATGATTAAGTAATTTGTACAACTTGAGATAAAGGCAGACCTCTAGGCTTGTTTACTAGGCAGATAGGAAATGGTTTTGCACTTCTGATATAATCTCATATGATACAATATCATGTAAAATATTGATTTTCTTGAATAAAGCAGAAGATATTATCAGACATACATTGATATACAAGAAGGCTGCAGCATAGTTTGAGTCATTTGAAAGTTACACAAAGATTCAATTATTGCTTTTATAACCAAGGGAAATGGGCTCCTCAGTCAATTTGAAAGGATTCTGATCCAAAAATGAATTAATATTTTGTCAAATTTCATATTATCAAATATATATACATTTCAAAGTACAGGTGCCAGTCACAATTTTTCCTTCTTTCTCTTTACCAGTATACATGTGTACAATAAGAAGAAAAACTTGTGCTTGGCTCCTGTGCTTATAAGTAATGCTTTGAAGTAAATATCTTATATTTTCACAATATATTTGATCAAATATCATTCATTTAGAATTTCACCGTAAAACAGCAGAAACAGAAATTCTAATCCTTAACTCAACCTTAACCTTAGATACATGTCCAGGTGGTGAGGATGATCAAACTATGGAGCACATCCTTCAAACCTGTGAAAGACACCACCAGGAGAGACTAACAATAAGACCAACTAAGACAACTTTACAGGAGAAACTGTTTGGTACTGTAGTTGAACTCAGACGGACCGTACAATTCATCCATAAGACTGGTCTGACTGTGTAGCTGTGAACAATAAGAAGAGGAAAAACCTTAACTTACCAGAGTTTTCTAAGTCATAAGAATGACCTTCAGAAACATGTCTATGTATAATTTCTAAAGTTTGTTCAAAGATTTCTTCTGCTCTAGCAATCTCTAATGTGTCAGCAGACGGATATCTAAACAAAGTCAGTAGATCTTGTACACTATGTTTTTTTCCTGTATCAAACAGTTCTGATCTTGTTATATTGATAGCAGAATCAACATTGTTCACTGCTGTCTGAATGGCTGACTGTACAAATCTGTCTCCTGGTCTCACTACATTTTCTGTAATACAAAAATTGAAATATTATTTACATATTGTAATTACTTATTTGAAAAAGTATATGATATAAAGGATATTCGTCAACTTTGGTGTAAGATTGATTTTTATTTCATCGAGTGAGCTAAGAAAACATATTTAGACATAAATCTCAGAGTCATCTCATCTACTTCAATTTGTATCTTTTTGATAATAGGTATATGTGAGTAACCAATTTAAATTCAATGGTTTAAGCTCGAATGAAACACACAACCTTCTAAGTTGTAAGTGAACCTTCTGCCATGACATAATTAAGCCAAAACCCAAATGAGCAGGGATTATAACTTTAAAGTCAGAGAGTATGCATCAGCATGAAACTTAAACTTCAGGACACAAATACTATTTTCTATTTTCAATGCCAAGTAAAAACTGAATTAACTGAAATAAAAATTTACCTCTGACATTCAAATTAATAGAATGTCTAGCAAATCCAAGAGTATTTTCAGCAAAACATTCATAAGATCCTTCATCACTTTGAATGACACGTCTAATATTGAGTGTACTTCCTTCAATTAAATATTTCCTACTATTACGTAAAGTTGTACCATCTTTAACCCATCGATATTGTAGAGATTGTTGACCGTCTGATGTACAGTCTAGTGAGATGTCATTACCTTCAACTATGTCCCGTTCTTCTGTCTGTGGTCTTAGCAAATCTAAACATAAAATAAAATAATGTAAAATAAATTTTATACATTCATATTTTCAACTTATGCTAAATTCTGCAGTTCTGGAATATTCTTTTCCTCAATATAAATTCTTTTTCATACTTATTTGTCATTTTCGTTTTAATTCTTCATGTCGAATACACCAACAAAACATGAATTTCAGTTCAGTGATTGGCATAATAAACATGCATAATTTTTGCTAGGAATTAAGTATAGTAGGAAAACCATAAGTAATCCAGATAGAGGGTCGAGAACTTGAATTTAAAAATCAAGTATTTTTTGCCTGAATAATATGCCAAATTACTTTGTAAAAAATCTTGGTCTTAAGACAAATCCCAAGAATAATTTCTGCAAAGTAATACCTCATTGTAAAATATGAACATGATTAAGATGTTTATGTACAGTAAACTTCCATGATTAGCATCATCAAAATAGATGATTTATATAGTGGCATGGTTTTAGTATCGAGAAATTTTATTCACATGATTTTGCAGTAATCAAGGTGATTTTTATTGCAAACTTTACTGAAATAAAAAATATGAAGTAGCAAAAATCAATGTTTGATAAAAGCTGACAACAAACGAAGAAACTGCATATACTTCAGTGTTAGAGAAATTCAAAGGTAGCAGTACCTTGAGTAGAAACTTGTAATTCAGCTTCAGCTTCCATTCTACCAGCAGCACTTTCAGCTCTACATACATATACACCATTATCTGATGATTGTATCTGTGATATTCTTAATGTACGACCTGAATCTAATATATCATAACGTCCATTGTTGGGTAATGGATCATCTGAAATATAAAAATGTTATATTATACAGTTATTCCATATATATTTGGGAACAGTCAAACAGTTGGCCCAAAGAGGAGGGGATAGTGTTTTGTACTGTTGCCAGAGGCTACAGTTTGAATTGAACATTTACAAAGAATTGATGCTGATTTCGGAATAAAATAAGATGATTCCTTGATTCTGTTTTAATTGGGTTAATGGAAATTGATTATCCTACAAAAAGGATTTTGTCTAAGGACCTTTGAAGGACACTTTAAATGCCATCTTGTGGCAGCTCTGATATATTTGACAAAATGGTTAATAAATAAAAGATAGATAAACACCAAGTATCTATCTATCAGCAGGTTAGAACAAAGAAATCTATTGTGATTTTCATTATTAACAGTCTAGCACTAAACTCACTGAGTTTAATAGCATTAAAATCACTATTAAGTCCATTATCTATCCTGCATTATTCTTGATATAATGTAATGCATCAACAACAGTCTCTTTTATATTCAATAGATGGCCTATAAAATTTTTAAATATGATGAACAATTTCAAATTATCAGGATAATGCAGCACAGCTTTGCTTAGCTCTACAAGCTTCATAGACAAATCATATGCATTAAACTGCACATTGTTAAATTGACAAAAACCAAGAGATATTTTCCAATGGAATTACTCACTGTTTCTGAACCAGAATATTCCAGGGTTAGGTTCACCCATGGCATCACATTGGAAAGTAGCAGTACTACCTTCAGGTCTTATAACATCTACAGGACGTAAAACAAAATGAGGAGCCACTGAAATATAATGAAAACATTGTCATTAAATGATGTTGCTTTTGTTTGTCTAGCCTTTTGGCTAATTAATTACTATAGCTAAACAATGGTTACACTTCAAGCAAGGGTAGAAATTTAACCAAGAGAATTTTAGAATAACATCATCATTTTTGTGCATATGGTGAGCCTGATCACTGAGTTTGTTCAACAGACAAGACATTGAGAAGTGGGGCACATGAGTTTTAGTATCAAATCATCATTTTTGTGCACACACCCAAGATACCCAAGGCAAATCTTGCCACAGGGCCTTTAGCAGACAGGTAGATGGATAGACTAAGAAAGAGAGGGGAAGAGGGAGAAGACAGAGAAAGGGAGAGAGGGAGAGAAAGAGCAACAGAGAGAGAAAAAGAGCAACAGAGAGAGAGAGAAAGAGAGAGAGAGAGGAAAGACGGACAGAGAGAGGCAGAGAGAAAGAGGGAGAAGAAATATGAAAGAGAGAAAGAAAGAAGGGAGAGGCAGGTTGTATTCTTTTAAGCACACAAGAGTAATTTAAGAAACTAAAACGATCTTTCGCGATGTAAATCTACAACAGGCCTAATACAATGTTTTGTCAAACTAAAATTTAGTTACAACCAGACTTGTTCATAAAATATGAGTTCATGTCATAAAATCTTGTTCCATGTAATTTAAAGAAATATGAGTATCATTAAAAGCAATTAAATTGATTTAATAATACTATATTACAAACTTTACAAAAACATACAATGCATAAATTTTACATAGTTTACTTCATGCCAAAGAAAGATATCAAATTTTAATCTGTAACATAATATTTACATTTTAGTATTAACATTTCAAGCACTTTTAGGTGATAATTATTTCTATTGAAAAATGCAGTTATAAATTTGTTTGCAATAAAATTGCACCAAATCTGCATTTAATCTCTCCATAAAGATGTAGTTAAATTCACTGCTTACATTTCCATAACATAAAAATATTTTAATTTCTTCACACACTTTTATTTATGACTGAAAGGAATTATTCATTCATTATTAAATTACTCTTAAGTACAAAAAGCAGGCGCAGATCTAGAGCCGTTATCTCATGCAAGTATTAAAGGATATGCACTAATTTTAGAGTGACCCTGACAAATATGAAATTCTGTACAATGAAATACATGGGAAATTTTGGAAAAAGTGGCAATAAAACAACTGCTGAATAAAAATCACATTTGGAACTCCTCAGCTATTCACTTCAAATACTTGAACAAATTTAGACGCCATGTTTGAGCTACTGTGTCTTCTTTTTAGTCCATAAATTTGAAATACACAACTCAATGACATTGCTAAACAACATTTAGTGACATATTTAACTTAAAAAATAGGTTTAACAAGTTGGTGTTCATTTACAACAAGAACTTTTTTGCATAAAGTGTTGCCACCTTTGCCTCACTCATGCAGCAAAAAACCCAATATTTATGGTGGACTTCTTCCAGATTATTCATTCAATGATTGGTTGATTTTTTTACTGGGTTTAATGCTGTGTCAACACAATATAGGTAATTTTTACGGTGTCCAGGGCATCTAACCAAGCTTTCCTGGACCTTTGTCTATAACCAGTACTCACCTACCCTTCAACAAGACCGGAAACTTCTCCAATATCTAATTATAACAAGAGCTCCGCTGGGCGGGGCATTATACGCCCGTGTGCAGTCCATGCTGTGTTCTATCACATATGAAGTCCCTGTGACCTAGACCAATGATCCCGGAATAGGTCCTTAACTGGAGGGCTATCCAAAGCAAAGATTTTGAGAACCTAGGTACAGCCATGGTTGAGTAATCACCGGCACAAAGTTTTCCCATATAAACTTCCAGTGACCAATTAAGTCCCAGTGACTTTGACTTTTGACCCTGGGATCTCCAAATCAAAAAGGAACATCCTCTACAAAAGAGCTATCAGCACATTACTCCTTGACAAATGGGCTGATCCACATAAAATTTGTTAACCTAGGTACAATCATTGTTAAGTTATTGTCCGGACAAGGTTTTTCCATATGATGGCCCCTGTGGCCTTCACCTTTGACCCAGGGGCCTCAACACCAACAGGGAACATCCTTGACACATGGGCTACCTTCACATAAAATTTGGTGAACTAATTTCATGTTACTTATTAAATATAGCATTATTTCCATTGTTTGCCATTTTGACTTTATTAACATATTGATTGAACATTTGAAGTCACTGCTTGGTAATTTGATACCTTCTGGTTGAAGGTTAAAACTTGACCTAGGGGCCCCTAAACCAATAGAGAACATCCTTGACACATGGGCTACTCTCACATGAAATTTGGTGAACCTAGGTGCAGTCATTGTTGAGTTATTACCCGGACAATGTTTTTTGATATGATGCCCCTGTGACCTTGACCTTTGACCCAGGAGCCCCAAAACCAATAGGAAACATCCTTGACACAAGGGCTACTCTCACCTAAAATTGGGTGAATCTAGGTAGATTGGTTGTTCAGTTATTGTCAGGACAAGTTTTTTTCCCATGTGAGGCCCGTGTGACCTTGACCTTTAACCCAGGGGCCCCAAAACCAATAGGGAACATCTTTGACACATGAGCTACTCTTACATAAAATTTTGTGAACCTAGGTACAGTCGTTGTTGAGATATTGCCTGGACAAGTTTTACCTATTTTAAGTCCCAGTGACCTTGACCTTTGACCCTGGGGTCTCAAAATCAATAGGGAACCTCCTTCACCCAAGGGCTATCCACACATTAAATTTGAGGAACCTAGGTACATCCTTTCTTGAGTTATCATCCGGACAAGCAATTGTCCACGGACAGACGGACAGACTGACAGACTGACAGACGGCCAGACGGACAGACGGACAACATCATAACATAATACGTCCGTTTTTTCAAAACGGGCGTATAAAAAAATGGAGGAATATTGACATTATTGTCAAATTTTCATGGAAGGGTATAACCTCCCCAGGTGGGATTTGAAACCATACCCCCTTAGGGACACGAGATTCTAAATCTTGGTGCGCTACCAACTGCGCCCCTAACCCGGGTTATGAATGGTGGAGGTGATCCAAATGGTGAAAAACTCGCACGTTTTCTAAGACTTACCTTGTACAGTAAGACTAGCAGCAGATGTAATGATACCTTCAACATTCTCAGCTCTACATCTATACTCTCCTCTGTCTTCATCTCTGACACTTACTATATGTAGACCACCGGCTACTATACTCACACGAGAATTTGTACGGATTGAATCCCCGTTTAATGTCCATGTGATTTCTGGTGTTGGAGTACCTGCCGCTGAACATGGTAAGTCTACTGTGTCACCAAACTGAGCATTTATGTTGTTAGGTGTTCGTAGAAATGTTGGTGCAACTGAAATAAAGTAAAAAATGTTTTGGTTAATTTTATATTTATTTTTTTTCATTTTGTTTTCACACTATCAACACTTTTTATCAGGGAATAATTTGATATCACAAGACATTATAGGACAATGGACATTCATATTATTTTGTAATTTGAGGTCATTCCAGCTCAAATCAACTGAAGATTCCAAGGGCACCCTCTCAGATCTGCCTGAAACTTTTAACATGATTGTATTTGTGTGTGCAAGCCATGGACAAAATTAATAAGCAAACTATCATGGAAGCTAAGTAAATAGAACAAAGCATCCACATTTTCTGAACATACAAAAGTATTACATCAATAAAATAAAACAGCAAAAACATTAAGAAAAAGACTTAACAATAACTGATGTTGATTTAATTGGATTATAGCACAGTGCTCTAAGGCAAACTATTACGTAAGATAGAAGAAAAATGTCTAACCACATTACACAGTTAAATATCACATCAAAATTCATAATACAATGTAATATCTTTGAATATTTGCCAAAATTTAACAAATAACATCATAAAGTTATCATAATTATATTATAAACACCAGGGATGGTCTTAATTGACAGTCTTAACAAATTTAACAATTTTCCAGAAATCTCAGAGATAGTACAAACAACAATGCCATCATTGTTTAGTTTCTTATATATACATCAAATAATTCTGAGAGATTTCTTAATCAGAAACATTTATTATGACATATTCTATCTGTTTTCTTGTCTATGCAAGATAACTTGATTCAATTTAAATATGTCTATTAGGTTCTAGCAGTAATAGTTTTTTCTTGTTTCATTAACAATTTCAAATTAGCAAGTGTGAATATAAACTTCATTTTGCAAGAAGCATGTCCAAAAAAGGTTTCCAGACCAGCTTTTTACATTAAGCTCACCATACAATATGTTTGGTTAATCATGACAGCTCCTAAGAAATGCACAATGAAAAGTAGGAGCAAAATACTGATGCAGGGAATTTCCCCAAGATCTTAAACCTGTAAACCCTGCAGAAGCTGTGTCAATTGAAACATTCTAATCCAATTAGGATGAATCTAAAATCTGCTTGGCCTGGTTGCCCCAATATTTAGTAATTATGATAAATTTTTTTGCTCAATGAAATATTTAAGTTGATGTTTATTAGGTTATGACATTGGATTGACAGTCATTGGAAAGCCAGCTTGGGTTGCTTCCATTCCTTTCCAAAACCTACCATGTTGTTTCCTTGAACAAAGATTTTATCCTACTAGCTCAGTGCAAGGGGGTCAAGAAGTGGACTCCAGAGTGGTTAAACTAATTTGCAGGAATTTGTTTCACAATCTTGCTAAATAAATTCATCTTATACAGAGTTATACTGAAAACGGCAATCCCATGATTACCAGAACAAAAGAGGACAAAAAAAACTTGAGTAAATTAGCTAAAATAATAAAATACAACAGATTTCAACTACATGTATATAGAGAAGTATGAAACAAAGTAAGGGGATTGAGAGAGAAAATAAATAAATGATGTTACCATTGTATGAGACAGGTTCAAGACGTCTATTGGTATCTCTGTTAGTATTAGGATGACGTCTAATTTGATTATCAATTTGATGATTATTTCTTCCTGTATTACTACCAGTGTTGTCATGGTGAGCATGTGCATTCATTCTTAGAACAACAGAATCTGTTTTAACTTCACCCTTAGAATTTCTTGCTATACATTCATATGTTCCTTGGTCATCATTACCAGCATTAGGTATCATAAGAGTACCATCTTCTAATATTGCATATCTACCCTGCGATGCATCCAGAATTTGACTGTGAAAATAGTAAAAACAAGGCAGCATATAATCAAAATTGTTATAATAATTTAACAATACAAAATAGAATGACTTACAACTAAAATAGGCTGTAAAACGCTTGTTAATATCAGCTCATGACTTTTTATACAATTCTTGTACCACTACCAGTACATCATTTGTTGATATTTCAGAGTAAGGCCAGACCTTTTATATTTTTGTCTTACAAAAATCTCGACCTTAAGTTTTCAGAAATTGAAAAAAAAAATCTTCATTATTGATTTTTTATTACCCACCATTTTTATTTTTGCACCAAAAAAGAAAAATACCAAACCCATCTCAGTATGAATAAGCTCAATGTGTCAATTATCACACAGTTTGAGAAAATGTCAGTGAATTTCTAAGATAAATATCACTTTCACTCAGAGATTGTACAAAATGGGTTTTGAAAGTTGATTGTAATAGCCATCTTATATCTTTTTTTTATATTTTTATTTCAACATAGTGTACTCAGTTTTTAAAGAAAGTTCTAGTAAGTGAGGCCAAACCTGATTTTGATTTTATACAATTTTTATTTTTTATTTTTACTCATAAAAAATCGCCTAACCAGCTTTGCTTGACACTTTTCACTGACAAGTCAATTTTGTTCACAAGAGCCAATGAGAATTGCTGAAACGACTGATTGTAAACTCTGTCTGGAACCCTGATCAGGCACTGTCTAAAAATAGAGAAAACTTACTTGTTCTTTGCCCATAATATTTGTGGTGTAGGATCCCCCTCAGCCCTACATGTAAAATAAGCTGTATTACCAAAATTAATCTCAACATCACTTGGTTCACTTGTAAATACTGGTAAATCTGAAATACAAATTTATGGTATAAATCTGAAATCTAATGTTTTTTACTTTGTAAAGGGTAGTAAGATAATCTTGAGCTACTGTGATGATGGTTTGTCTCTTAAAATAATTAAAATTAAGTGATTGCTAGGTTAAGTTTTCATGATAAATAAAGTCCCTCTCTTTGCCATTTTTCTTCCTACTTATGTTCTTTGGAGAGGCTTAAATCACCTACACATTTAACAAGTACAATGTACTAACTTTCAGGGTGGCAAATACCATGAGACTATGACATAAAAAATTCTACCGTTGCTAGAAGAAAACAGCGAGAAATCAGACTCAGAGTTTTTTTAGGGCTGTAAGTCTTTTAACTCTTAAAAACTTTGAGTTAAGGTTTTCTTGCTGTTTTCTTTATGCAACCACCGCGTTTTTGATGTCATTGTCATGTGGTATTGCTGCCGTGAACTTTATATTCTTTTAAAAGTTTGAAAATGTCTCCTCAGCGCATTAAAAGTCAAAGTCATTATTTAAGTCACAAAATTTTGACTCATCTTGCACTATTTCAAAGTTAATGATACAGAAGCTTACTGTTCAGAATGCAGACTGCAGACCACAAAGCTAAATCATAAGGAAAAGTATCAAAAAGAATTTACTTATATTTTTGAGCCACCATATGAAACCACTTCACTCAAGAGCACACAAAACAAGTACTGATATTATGTTTGTAAAATAACACTTGGAAGATGAAAGTTCAAGCATTTTAAGTAATTTGTACTTAAACATTCCTTATATTCATGAAAATGATTATTTACAGGTCTAAACACCAACATTTGTGGGTCAAAAGCGAAGTAAGTTAAACAATAGAACAAAATTTTGAATTAAGTGTTCATTGATACAAATACAGTAGGTAGTTCATAGATCAACAATGTTATGGCTATAGGTCAACATTGTAGGGTTTTAAGGTCAATAGTGTGGTGTTGATAGGTCATTGTATTAGGTTTATGTGTCAATATGTTGATTTTATAGGTCAAATTGTACAGTTTATAGGTCAATGATGTGGAGTTTATAGGTCAAAATTGGACTTTAAAATCTAAATTACTAGTCACACTTAGCATATGTCAAACTTGACAAGATTGTACAGACGCAGAAAAGATTCAAGCCAAGAGAACATCAAAAGCTGATCAGAAGTATACATCATATTATTTATATCATAATAAAATCTAGAAATATTGCAAGCTATAGAAAGTAAGACTCATATACAATTTACATGTATTCCCCCCAAAAAATACCTATAGGCTGATATGCAGTTAAGTGCAAATACAGAAGGATCGAATGCATACATTTAAATGCATGCTTTGTAAAAATTGAAATCATTGATTTTGACATTAAGGCCTAGAAGCAACTAATGTTCCTAGAAAGGAAGACTCATTTGCAGCATATATGTTTGTGGCAACAAATGACTGATATGCTGATATGCATTGGAGTGCAAACACAGTTCAATTGGATGCACACATTTAAATGCATGCTTCATTAAAACTTGAATTAAATATTGACTTTAATGTGAAAGCCTAGAAGCAACTACATATACCTAGAAAGGTGGCTCATACTATATTCAGTACATGTATTTGGCAACGTATGACCATTAAGCTGAAATACAGTGGAGTGCAAGCACAGTAGAATCAGAGGCATACATTTATATGCATGCTTAGTTAAAACTGGGATCAAATATTGACTTTAATATTGTAGCCTAAAAGCAACAACATGTACTTTGGCTGAAATACAGTGGAGTGCAAGCACAGAAGGATCAGAGGCATACATTCATATGCATGCTTAGTTAAAACTGGGATCAAATATTGACTTTGATACATAGGCCCAGATAGAAGCAACTACCTCTTCTATAACTATAATATTGTAACAGTTTTCTAGCAATAGGAGATGGAGATGAACTTTCTGTTATATCTTCTTGATCTAAGATAAAATACAAATTATAATAAATAGTTGGCATTAGGATGTTTGGAATATGTCTGACTACAAGGCTAAGCTGCCACTTTGAGCTGATCTATTGTAGGAATACAAAGGAAAAAAACTAAAACTACTTTTTTCATATTATCTTCCAACAAAGCAACATTACAATTTTAATTTGATATTTCAGAAAACGATCCTTCTTATTGCACAAACAAAGAAACTGTCATTTCTCACACAATGTTTTAACTAATCAAAATTCATTTAAATTAATATTTATAAGATAAAATCAAGTATCAAAGCATTAAAGTTTCAACACATTGTTGCCTTCCACTGGTAGAAATAACAACCACCAGAGACAGAATGCTATTTTATGATGGAAGCAAACTTTGTAAACTAGGACATCAGAAAAAAAGATTTCACCAAAGGTATGATGGAGAGTCAAAGAATACTCCTTTAGCAGAAATTTACAACAGTAGCACATAATATATGTTCAATCAAAACAGTCATTGCTTCAACCCACAAGCCCAAACCCCAGGACTAGTAAAAATTACTGATTCCATATATGTAAGGTCTGTTGACTACAAAGTTTATTGAACCAAACTAGTGCTTGAGAAAATTCAAGGCAATGTCTACAATAAGAACATTTGTCTTGCAAATGTTTCAACAAATATAGATCCAGCTTATAATGTATCACATCAAAGACAAATAAAGAGCATGAAATTGGCACTACAGAGTATGAATTAAATTCCAGCATTGCCAGAAGTAAAAGAGTGCATAACCAAATAAATTTGAACAAATGATGTTAATATTGTCCTTTGCAATATCGACTCCTGCACTACACTTTAATGAAAGCAATAATCTTGTGGTAAGTACAATGGAATTCAATGTCAGTGTTCTCTGTTCAACTCCTTGTCATAGCATGTCATACCCTTCAATGATAATAAAACAATAAAGTTTATTTTCTTTAGTATAAGGACTAGTAACTGTTGTTTGCTCTGTTGGGAGAGTTAGACAAACATTGTATCAAGATATACCAGGAAAAGGTCGACAATTGAGCCACCTGCTGTATGGTTACATTGATGATTGTTTATCAAACCAGGAAAAAGTAGCATACCAACTTACCACAATTGAATTCTGACATGTTGACTTCCATCAGTGATCTACCTCTAAGATTACCAGGGTAATCACATGTTGCTGCAGCTTGTGTGTCTGATAAGTTCTCTTTTAACATTTTAGCTAACCATATCATCTCACAATCACAGATTAAAGCATTTGAATCTAACCGTCTGCAATAGAAACATTCAGAAATATGATTGTTACTTTTACTTGAAGATACCAAGGTAGAAGGTACTATACAAGTACAATGCCCACCAAAAGTTCTAGGATATAAGGAATTTTAGAGAAAAACTGAGAAATTATGATTACCATAAGTAATTCTACTGTAATCAAAGCTAATTCATAAAACATTGCTTGAATCATATGTTGATTAACTAATTAATGCTGGTTTTAGAATTTGCTCAGATCTATGATTCTTAGTTTTTTGCATGAGCAAATGTGAAAGAGTTAATTCTTAAACAGGGGTTTGTCCAAGAACGTTTGTAGAGCACTCTATGTGCATGTATTATTGTGGTTGCTGTTTTCACTATCCTTCACATAGTCATTCTGACTTCTTCTATTACTTCTCCAAATCTTCATACACTTCACCTGCTTATCCAGTAGACAAATAGTATTTACTGGTTGGGATATTTAAGCCTTCCCATAACTCCTGATACAAAACCAAACATAGCATTATAACATTGAGCTAATGTTAAATGCACAACTGATTCTAAAAAAACTGCTGAAACTATGAGTTTATAATGATATAATTGTTATGTTTTAAAACAATGATTTTTTTAGAGTAGCTTGTTAATTTGGTGCCAAGAAATGAAATACAATTAAACATTAGCAACAATAGTTTTCCAACAGGTGCTACAGCAAAAAGTGGTGAAAACAATGAATTACATGTATGAAAAGAACAATGCCTTGATTTAACAATAGATGTTTCATGAAAACAAAAATAGAGTATGAAATAGTAGAACAAAAAGTGCAACAAAGAACAAAAAGAACAACAAAGAAACATAATCTATTTGCACCTGTTCATGACATAATCATAGGTAGATAAGTATTTTGAATACAGTCCTTGTTATTATTGGATCCTGTCTTCATGTTAACATCTTGTGTTTCAGGGATAAATGGAACATTAAATTTTTTTACAGATCATTTATGTCCATGGTGGATCAAGCAAGAAACAAATGGGGACGAGAGTCTTTTTAGAGGGGGAGGAGGTTACTTTTAAAAAAAACAGCATGAGTAGAAAAAGGTTCAAATTTTCGATCATAATGTGGACATTTCTTTGACATATTTAAAACACAAAAAGCCATTCTCCCTCCTACCAATGATTCTTAATTATGTAGGGCAGCTGTCAGTCACTGACGAAAGTATGCACTTACTAGTTGGTTAACAGTTAGATTCAGAGATTTAGCCTTTCCAGGAGGTGTGAGTAGGCTGACTGAACGACTTAAACCAAACAAAAACAAAATCAAACAAACAAAACACAACAAATAAAGATATTTATTTTAATTTTCTGCAGAATGAATGGTAACAAAATTTCTATCAACATGTAATAAGTTTAGACAAAAGATGATTCATTGCCTCTGTATAGCAGCCTGTACATTGTAAATTATAATCTCATAATTTACTCTGAAATTTCTATTATAATGCATACTAATACCTAGCTTATGAAATGTTGGCTAATCAAATACGATGTACCTAAATAAAGGTTGAAGTTTTTGAAAAATAATGGAAACACAAAACAAGACTTTAGTGATTAAAAGAAAAAGAGTAGGCTGTAAATAAGTCATACAGCATGTAACTGTACCCATTTGTTTTGTAATTTCCTTGATTTATTTCATAAGAAATTGAAGTTTTTATTGAGCAATAAAATATGTTAGAACTGAAGCAAATGGTAGACAGAAACATTATAAAGACATTATTAAGTAACAGATTTATACAAGATTTGCTATCAAGAAAGCAAGGAGGAGCATACATGAAACATTTGGTAAAAGAAAGTTCTTTGTTTCTTTATATATCATGCTTTGGTTATTTCTTTAATGCCATTGGTTCATGTATCTTTTGAAATGTAAGATGTTATAATTTGGTTAATTACTAGTTATATAGATAATTTTTTTAATCAGTTAAGTTTTTATCAGCTCATCTACCCTTCCACAAGAACCTGTAACATGTTAATGTACAGAAGAAAATTGACATTACCGTATTGTCATTGAAACATATGATCTGCCACAGTAAAACAATTGATCAAAATCATCAAATATCACTTTAGATGCTGCAACATGGCTAAGGCATTGTTCATGTCCCTCAACTAAAGAATGGCATTTTTTATCATAAGTGAAAAATGATTATTTGTCTTCAAGGACGCATTAATGGCATGTTTACAGATCAAATTCTGGAAATTTCATCTTGTACGGTACCTAATTAATTGAGAATAACTTGCCTCCAGGCGATGTTAGTCAAGTTTGTGTGATATTTGCAGACAGAATTCTGGGCATAAATTCAGGAATTACTTCATACAACATAACTTGTTCCAATGTCACTTTTTAAGACATTTTTTCTTTGATGCTACATGAATTCATTTGTCAAGTGTATTTGCCATGACGTCATACATCTGGCAAAGCTTATGATTGCATCAGGCGAGGATGTTCATTGCGTCTGGTGAGGCTCTTCATTACATCAGTTGTAGATGTTAAAAATGATTGATATTGTAAGTATTATTATTGTTATCATAACTCTGTCAAGATGGAATTTTATATAATGCTTATATCATCAACAAAAAACTAATTATAGAAAATATAATTACATAGGCTTGTTTGTTTCTTCATATGAAATTTGTGATTCATGTGATAAGAATGAAGTATAATCCATTGATTCAATGATTCACGGTTGTCTACATGATGTACGAATGTTTACTTATGCCAATTCTTACATCTTAGAATAAATAAAATTGTATTTTTAGTTCCAAAGAAATCTCTGATATTTTCATTGCATTATGTCACAATTAATTATGACTGAAATGTTAGATGGAGTCGCACATACACTTTGTTATTTTTTATATTTTAAATTAGCTGCCAGTGTCTGTAATTGTGACAAGAAATTGAATATGTAATATTTTAAGGCAAACTAACCTGAAGATTGTGACACCATTAATGTACACAAATGTATATTAATAGTTAAAACAGTTATTTTAAAAATCTCAGATAAAAGTTCAAACATTTCAGATACCAAACAACATGTTTACAGAATATACATGTGCAGTGTCTCTGTTGGTTAGGGACCATGTTCTGCCTACAGGCCGAAAAAAGGAAATCCAATTTATGAGTTTTCCATAGATGCACAGGAACTAACAAAAAATTTACAGGGAAAAACTTAATATTTGAATTTCAGATATAGTCTATTGATACATTACATTCTGGTCTAAGCTAGATCAAAGAAATAAGTTATTATGATTAGATATTGCAATTAAATTTGATAAGAGCATAACAGATATGCCATAAATCTGCTGAGTATTATGTATAAACCTTTTGGTTAAGGTAATAACATCATTGTATAAATAAATTTACATATTAAGTTCTATGATTTGGTTCCAAGCATTCTGTTTATGAATAGTTGCTACTTTATAGTCTTATATAATTACATCAGTTTCTATTTAGGTATATTTTATTATGATTACATAATCAAATAGAATAATAAATAAATTTCCTGGAATGTAACAGGTATATTTTAGAAATAGTTCACTGATATTATTGAAGTACAGTATTATGATATTTGCTGGGCTAACTTGTCTCTACTTAGACGTGACTTACTGTTGCAGGAATACGGCATGTCTATTAGAACAGGGGGTCTTTTCTTTGAGATGACTGTTATTGAGAGGTTACTTGAAATGGGAAGATTCATTAGGTTCCTGAGATGCATTTTCAGATTGTGGTAGAGGGAGATATTTTTAGAGGGCATATTTGTCCTATGGGGAAATGAAATTTCCTGAATAAAGAGGTCAAAATCATATTACTTCAAAAATCATTGGGAAGAGGGGGTAGGCCTACCTAGTCCCCGCCTGTTCCAACTAGAATATTTACTTAGTTTATAATACAGGTGTCTTAAGTGAGAAAATTCCAGGAACTTAATTTACATCTAAAACGTTATAATGTTTTTTGTATATTTATCTCAACAATTCATGGGTTTATCTTATTTTCCTCTATCATTATTTACATTCAGCTAGTGGGTGCATTTATACTGGGACATTAAAATTTAATAGCATGAAATAAAGATGCAAAGTTTTGCAAAGACTTATTAAAATTTAATGATAAACATACTTACCCTTTTCCTTGAATATTAACAAACTTATACAAAATCTGATTTATGATTTTTGATGGGAAGGAGGGAGCCAATGAATTTTCAAGGGGAAACAACAGCAAATATCAGGGATGATCAAGAAAAAACATGACAAGAGTCGCGCAGTCAACAAATTTTACTACACCTACTTGTTTTATTATGAACTCCAATTTCAACATTTGTTTCGCTTACTTACTTACTGCAAGTATCATGTATTATGAGATCTACTATGCATGGTTTGCCATTGTTTTCATTTAATATCACTTTTACTGACATTGAATTCTTCCAGAAATCAAGCAACTGGATGTAATGGGAGTTACAATAGTATTGGGTTAGACAAAAACAAAACTTTGTTAAATTGAAGAGGCTCACAAGGAAAACCAGACAGATGAAATTAAAGGGGTTTACAAGAAAAACTAGTCAGACAAAACAACATGATGCTTCAAACATGCATTGCTTTAAAGGTAACTTAATGATACTTACGCTTCTTAACATGCCAGCAATAACATTTGAGTGATCATCAAGAATCATTGAAGAAAAGGAAATTTTGAACGTCAAGAAGAATTAATAAGATATTTCCTACCTTCCATGAAATAATGAAATACTTAATGGTGTTTAAAGTATCTACAATTGGGTGATAATACTCACAGTATGAGCACTTTAAATATACTTACAATCTCTTTAATTTCTTGTTATATGTGAACAGACCAGGTGGTAACTTCTTTAAATCATTTCCATGTAAAAATCTGAAACAATAAAATGTACTTAATGTAAATAACATCAACATTATAAGCAAATAAAATATAATCTATTAGATTACAACTTGCACTGATTTGTCTCCACATGTACAGGGCCCTCCTAAATTCCTTAGATGATTGAAATTTTGATACGATAATGCATATTGCAAATAATTTTAGCCGCCCGGCTAGCTCAGTTGGTAGCACGCAAGTCTACTGATCAAGGGGCATGGGTTCGATTCCCGGGCAGGGCATACTTTCGTTGAGTTTGGTCATGAAATTATTTCTACAGCCATTCTCCCTCCTACCAATGATTTTTAATTATGTAGGGCAGTTGTCAGTCACTGAAGAAAGTAATGTGCTAAGTAGTTGGTTAACAGCTAAATCCAGAGATTAAGCCTTTCCAGGAGAAGTGAGTAGGTTGACTGACCGCCGTTATATGACCTATATAATGTGTTGCTATGGAGTTAAACCCAACAAAAACAAAAAAGCAAATAATTTTATTATAATTATGAGTTAGCTTGTAATTGTAATATAATTTAAATCAAAAGTTAATGAACTTATTAATGTTGCAGTTGGAATTGACTCAGATGACTCTTTGATTCTGTGTTATGTATAAATATGGCAATTGGTTTATTCTTAAAACAGAATTTTGTCAAAGGACTTTTGGAGGGCACTGTGTAAATTAAATATTTGAATGAGTGTTCAGAGAGCAAGAGTGTAAGTTAAATATTCAACTTAAATTGTACTATAAAAATAAATATTTGTATACTATTGGTGATATTTAATGTAGTCCAGGTGTCATATGATGATCTATATCATTTATTTCATTATTTACATGTCACAATGTAAGAAAAATATGCAGTCTGACTGAGACTTGAAACACAGAGCTACCACATAGCAAATAGGGAGATTTTTTATATATTTTTTAAAGCTTTGCTATAAAAGGGATGCCACAAACAAATAACTAAAACAATAACCTTCAGGTTTTCCGCCGTGGAACAGACAACAGCAAAATAATTGTAACAGTACATTCATAATGATTATCAAATGTCAATTTATCACCAGTTGATTATAGTAGACTTCATCTACATATTCTTATTGTGGTCATTAGTTAAAATTAATCAGACCAGAAAAATGACTATTGTTTTGTGTCAAGGAACTGTTGACTTAGAAGGTCCCATGGTCACATGATCAAATTTCAACCAATCAGATGGTCTTATTTTTAAACATGACATAATGACATAATTTCTGCAACTGTTCATTCATATATTCTTTATATTTAGCTGAGGGAGGGGTGTATCAGTTAGACACTGGTACAAAATTATTAAATAATCATATAAAAATGAGCCTTCATTTAATTTTCACAGTATGTGAAAGTGTCAAAGATATCATTGTACAAATAATTTTGACATAAAGGTGCAAGTAAATATTTGTCTGCCTTTGTATGCTAGAAGATAGATTAATGTTTGAATTTATTCTGACAGACAGATCCGGCAGAGATGAAATCCTAGTAGATATGCTTTGACTCAATGTTAGTGTTAGAAATAAAGAAACAAATAATATATCGTTGCATAATAGATATCCAACAGAGTCAAACAAATTGAAATACAAAAATCAATGTAATATAATGAGCAGATATAAAAGAATGCATGTGCTTAATATGCAAACAGTTTTACAAATCGTGTTATGCATATAAAAACAAAAAATGCAGATATTTGCAGGTACATCTGTTACAAGATGCAAGTTGAATTGTCTGGGACTGTCATGGTCTTCATTAAAAGCTTTATCACTTCTTAAGCACAAATCCTTATTCTAACTGCTTAGTAACACAGGTTTCAGACACAATTTTCTCTTTAAATACAATAAGAAGGGAACTGTGTCTGGCATCTGTGCTTAGTACTGAAGAATTAGGAGGCAGAACTGAGAATGATTGATGTAAATTGTAAAAAATTGACCTTTCCATGACTTTACCTATTAACATATTTGATAAAGGTTTACAGTTAACATTTTGTCCCACAAACAAGGGGACAACAAAAAAGCTCATGATTATGTTTATGGGCAAAATGAAATGTACTGTTTTTCAAAAAAAGGTCACACAGGGAATGATCAACTGACTCAAATAAAGTGAAAACACCTTAGTAAAAGAGAAAAGTGGTTGCTACACAGCTGTTGGAGGTCAATGTCACAGGTTCATCAGTGACTTAAAAATCTTTATACAAAATTCCCGCTTAATCGAATTACAACAGCTCTATCAATTATAGTAAGGTACATTAGTCAACAACATATGATAAAGGTATTTCAATATGAATAAAATAGTTATGTGAGTGTCTTTTAAATAGAAGTTAGAATATAATTCATTCTCTCTTTACGATATAATGACAGCGCACCATATGAGAACCTCCAGGCTTTGAAAGTAATCTTAAAACTCCAATATATTACACTGCAGGTGTCACAAGATGAATGGTAAATTCTATTTGTAATCACCTATAATACCACTGAACAAGTTAAAAAATCTTTGCCTAAAAATCTTATTTTAACCCTATACATGAATATCGAAAATAAATCTTTTGTATGAAAAAGTACATCAAATATTTTGTATATCAAGATGTAAAAACTAATTCGTCTGGAATTTAAAAATACTGATACAAAATGTCTGCCTTTGAATAATATAAGAGAAAATTGTATGAAGAATTTTAAAAATGTATTTTGTTTGTAAATTTCTGAGTTCAAACAGTATAGATTGATTTTGAACTATGTTATGTCAATTAAAACAAGGAGTTGACCATTGTATAGATGTGTGAATCGACAGAGACGAATATATCTGAGCATCTAAGTCTCTGTCCTGGGAATCAAGAAGTCTCAGGTTTGAATTCAACCTGCAGAGGCTCTGCTAGTTTCTTAACAAAGGAATGTTGTTTTTGTCTACTTCACTTCACTCCAGATGTTGATTGGCTCCTGTACCAAATTTTATTAAAAAAATATCAATGATTTGATGTCAGTAACTTAAACTACTAGATTACATAGGCAGGTAATATAATAATGTGATATACTGGTATCTTATATACCGTACTTATAAGAGAGGCAAAAATCATAAAAGGGAATAATTTTAAAAAACTACTTACAGCTGTTCAAGTTTATGTAGATGTCTAAATACATCTGGTTGGATTTCATTGATTTTATTTTTATACAAATATCTGAAATAAATAATAAAATAAATTATGCTTAATCAGTAAACACGTGTATACCAAAAGCTCCTGACACTGCTTCTTAAGAACCTAAACACTATATAAATGTATACACATGTAGTGTCTGATGTCATGAAATTCAGCCATAGCCAGTCCAAAGCCAATTGTGAAATGGGAAGTGCAATTCTGACTGGAAACTTAACAAAGACCAGCAGAGGAAGAAGGATCTTCCAATGAAATGTCTCTCTGGAGCTTTAACACTCAAGTTTGAAGGTAAATTCAGGCGGAGGTCTGCACATAAACGCAGCATCTTTAGACGCCGGTTATTAATGACTGACAAAGAGAAAAAGAAGGAGTGTCTACAGTATTTGGGCACAATGCAGGCCTCCTGTGATATACATGTATGTATGATACAATGTGACAACCATATGAGTCTCATATGGGAATCTGAAACAAATTGCAATTAGAATAAAGTCTTCAAACCAAATGACTTCAGAAAAACATGCTTTCAAAATTTCAGACAATGTTATGAGGACATAATATATATACATTTAAAAAACAAAAACTAACAGTACAGACGTGGGATGTAAACACATATTAAAATTTTATAAACATAACACATTCAACGAGTTGATCTGTGACAGTTATGCATTAACTTCTATTTTTTACCATGTAAATATTTAATGTACAAGTATGATGTATGTTTTATTTAAATGTGGTTTATTTGCATATACAACATACTTCAACATGTAAATAAATGTGGAGAGATTTTTTGTTAATTTGAAAGTTATAACTAAGATAGTTAAATTGACAGAAGAAGATAATGCAGGAATGGTTTTTAAGGTTTTCTTATCCAGAACTGTTGGTTCTGAAGTAGAGATCACTTTTTATCCATAGGTCATACTTTTTGTTGAGTTTTGTAATACTGTAATGCCATTATTTTATGACTTGTACATTAGTGTTTGACAAATTGCTTTTTAGCAAAGTTCAAACAGTGTTGTTATATGTGTGTGAAATTTGAAATAAAGTTATCTATCTATTTTGATCATCTATTAAAGAATACCACTACATGATGCATCAAACCATATATACTAATGGACAAAAGTATTGTCCGGTCTAAAAAAAACCATAATATCTTTTTTATTTGTTATTGCACACTCATACATTTGGTATCGTTAGAAAGAGAATGTTATTATGCATTGAGCAAAAAAAGAATTGTGAAGATTGAGCCAGTTCTGTCCGTACAGTAATGTGTTGAAAATTGACATTGAGGATTTGCAAGTTACAAATGATTGCGTTGAGTCAGTTTTCAATGAAACATTTTTTTTCAATAGTGTGTGTGACCCCCATTAACCCAAATGAGTTTGGTGCTCCTTTTACGCATCGATGCTACAAGTTTGCAAAGGAATCTTGCCGGAAGACCAGAAAACTTATTCGGGTTAATGGGGGGTCACATACACTATTGAAAAAAATGTTTCATTGAAAACTGACTCAACGCTATCATTTGTAACTTGCAAATCCTCAATGTCAATTTTCAACACATTACTCTACCGACAGAACTGGCTCAAATTTCACAATTCTTTTTTTATTCAATGCATAATAGCATTCTCTTTCTAACGATACCAAATGTATGAGCGTGCAATAACAAACAAAAAAGATATTATGGTTTATGTAGACCGGACAAGACTTTTGTCCATTAGTATGATAGCTCAAAGCTTTTATATTATTACGACAAGTTACTGGAACCATATAGAAAGCCACACAGAGGGACGTTCATACAGACTGGTTATAATAGCTCTCATAAGTTGACTGTTCAGGCATGTCCAATAACATTGACTAATGAATTGTACATTTGTGTAAGTTAAAATGAACCACGACCATGATAAGCTTTCCTTTTAAATGAGCAATACAGAATCTTGCGCCTGGAGGGATGGATTTCCCAATGGATATTTCCATGGCTTTATCTATTAGCACAATCTAACAAAGGTTTACAGTAGCATTTTGTCCCACTTGGTAAAAACAATAGAGCATATGGTTATGTCTACAGATAAAAAATATCGTTCGAATTTTATTGGAGTGATGCCTAATATTTTGAAAATAATTACAAGGTGTCAAATATATGAACAAATATTTCGATAATGCGTCTAATGAATTCATGCTTGTGAGGTCCGAATCCGTCTGACTCCTACTGGATTCTCCGATGATATGAACATCTATATCTAACTAAGACAACTGTTTTGCGTGGTTATATATGTGCAGTTAAGTTTCACTGTTAGAACCACCAAAGTTGATGGCCTTAATAAAAATAGTCTTTACATAGGGATTTTTTTATCTACAATTAAGCATTGGGACTTGAAAATCAACAAATATTGCATGATTTCAATAAGCAAGGTAGTTTTTGTGTAGTGTAACTTGACTGTAAATACTTACAAATATCTTAACTCTCTTAGTCCAGAAAAATCATCATTTTCTATAACTTCTAACTCATTATTGTTCAACAATCTGAAATATAAATGCAACATTAAATTATAAGAAACAATAGGAATTAGTTAGTATACATTAAAGCATCTATAGAGGTATATGGTGCAACTAAGCATCAAATGTCCCTATAAACATTAAAATGTTTTTTATGATATGAACACATTTGGGACATACATTATAAAGACCCAAAATTTGATTATCCATGAGAAATCTCACTTGTTATGAAAAAGCATAAAAAATGCAAGAATAATAATAAAGGCAATAAGAAAACACGGGTATGCACAGATAAGAGGTTGTCTTCCATGCTATTGTTAATAGTGCAAGCACATGTTTCATTCTAATCAGCCTAATTATTCAGAAGATGCCAATAAAAAGCAACATTTTCATGCCAATAGTACAAATATGTAGGGAGTGAACGAATTGAACAATATATATAGTGATTAACACATTCCAAAAGCTACATTAACTACGTAACCATGTACTAAGTATTTATTCTTATAATCATTCTCACACGTTATGGAGTGCAATGGAATAAAAAAAACCACAAATATGCAACATTCATCACAAAAATGGTTGTAAAAAACATTACTCTGCGATAAGAATTGTGTTTATTGTATAAAAACTAGAGCTGTGTGACAAATATCAGCCTAAAGAAAAAACTCTTAATTCCTTAGCTCAGAGCGAGTCATATGACACAGAAAGATAGGAGAGCAATTAATGTCGTAAGTTAGGTTGAAGGTTTGTAGCATTCACATTATGACGTATCACATGACACTGATGCAAAATGATAAAAAAAATAAGGTTATTAAACTAGGCTTGTGAAAAAAACGTTTCAAACGAGGCTTGTTTGGTGTTATGCCAAATGCACCGAGCTACGTGATAGTATGTATGTAAATATGTTTCATTTATTTTGAGATTATTTATACGCACTTGTGAGCTTTTTGGTCTAAAAACCTAACAAAGGAACTATAAGCTTAGTTCGTGGTTAAAAGAGCATTTAGTGTAAAAGATATATACACAAAGGAGAACTAAGTTCGGTTCATAAATAATCAAATACGTTTTTAACAAGTCTGAATGTCATAAATAAACATGCTTAAGCCAAAGACTAAACATAGCTGGAAAAATGTTGCTGAGTCATGGAATCTTTTCGAAGTCCTACAGTGACTATCTATCACTCATTTCATTTTGTCAATACGAGTCATGCTACCAGACCATATAGTGCTAACTCAAGATTTTAAGCAACACTTATGCCCAAGAACGGGTAACAGATTTAGAATCATTGGTAATTTAGTAAATACTTAAGATATCCACTGTGCGTTGTTTGATACATTAAACTTGTCCATTTGTAATCAGTTGATCAATCAGTTTGAAAAGATCGGACATGAGCAGAACTGTAGAAAAGAATCATAATTATTTTAGAATACTTACAATGTGTCCAGTCTTGGTATATTTCTAAAAGCTCCACTTGGAATGTCTTTTATCACGTTAAAACGAAGATCTCTGAAAATATAAAACAACATTTCATCAAAACAAAGAACAATGAATTCCAAAAAAGAAACCGTGGCTAACTTTCTACCTCTCTGAGTAAATGCGTACACATCCTGTGCGATTATCTGCAGCAAGACGAACACTAATTTGTGCAAGTTCAGAATATGTTTGCTTAACAATGATAAAAATAAAATCGTACTTATCAAAAGCATTTTATATTATAGCAATTCTAAGCTTTAAATCTTTGACAGTTACCAAAGCCAGAAAGATATATCGGGGACACAAACGGATCATCGGAAGAATTTCTGAAATAAATATTATCGTATACATGTAGGCCTACACTTCATAATCCATATTTGAACAAGCCTATCCATATCTAATTAAAAAATAATGATCATGGATAGTGGCATAGTGGTTTTAGCATTAAGGCAATGGCAACATCAATAGTATAGCATGCAGAGTGGCACAGTGGCGTATGGTGCCTAAGGTTAAACAAATTAGCAGTTAGAATCAAAACAATGTCATCAATATCAATAATACTTCTCATAATGTAATACTCAAGTGAACCTTGTGACAATTGGATGAATAGTGAACAGCAAAGTATGTTCTCATAAATAACAGTCTTCCAATTAGTTTTAAGCTTCAAGACGATGACACCATTAATAACTATACTTTAATACTGGCACGACCTAATGAAAATAGTTCGTACGAGCAGCAGTGTGCAAGTATGACGTCTACGATTCTTCCATTTAGCTGTAAGCAACAAGACAATGGTATTACCGGCAATGATGATGTCTATATTGTAAAGATTTAATATGGTCTACTTTAGTACAAAGACATAGATGCTATGTTTTAATTGACAACTGCTAATGAACTTAATGAAATAATACTCGTATTATAAATGTGAGGATCCATTATGACAAAGTTAATATTATGTTTTATTACATATAATACTCAAGGTATATATATCTTTGTCCCAGTGATAGGATACTTGACTTCGAAGTGTTTTATGACAATATTCTTGCTGGTAAATCATTATCTAGTCTAGTCACTGACGTAAGAAATATCATTAATTATTGACTTAGTTAAGTAAGAGAAGAAATATATGATAGACATTAGATACATGATGATCTTCTTGTCTTACATTGATCAATGTATGGTTTAAGGAAATAAGATAATAGTTTTGTGGTTTATTGTCGATTAAATCGACAGTAGGTTTTTGATGCGTAGGAATTATCAAAGATGAATTAATCAATTATACTGTCTTATATATATCAGACGACCAAACGTTAGGCTGCTTGTTGGGAATGTAAAACGATAAAAATGACTGTTTTGATTACATTGAAAAAAATTATGTTTTGTAAAAAAACTAATAAAGAAAAATTGTGCATTTTCGTTTCTCACTTGTTTTTACATGGACATTCCAAATATGAAACTTTAACGGAAAAGTTTATAAGCAGTTTGTAGCAAAAGTTGGATATGCGACACCAGTTTTTGTCTTAAAGTAGAACTTTTGTTGTTTTTAGTTCCATCTTGAAAATGTGTTTTATGTTTAAAAATACAGATGGGAGGACTTTTCAAAGTCAAAGGAACACACAATAGCAAGAAATATGTAGAAATAACTTATACCAAAGTTCTAACCACAGGCACTTTAATCTTGTGAGCTATGTCTCGTCCCTGTAGAAGAAAGTAAAGCTTAACCGGATATTTCCTATCGTACAAGCCGATGAATTTCAACCAATTGATGTTATAATACTTATAAGCATGTCACGTTTCAAGACCACAGAACGGTACAACCATTTTTTATACAAGCATGTGAATGTGTCAATCAAATACAATGTATATACACGAGAAAGGAAAGATTTCCACTTTTGAATTCAAATATACTTTGGTTTATACGTAAAAAACCGTGTACAAAGGCACTGGTAAATGAAAATCAATTAAAACGAGACCACAAACCCAAAAGTAGACCAACTCGTGAACTAATACTGCTAGCCACGTCTAAAACCACAACCGAAGTTTTGAAGTGACAAATATTTGAGAAATGCGAACCCCCTCCCCAAATCGAAGTATGAACACAGCTTATTGCACGACCTACGAAGTCTTTTGACGTTACAACACGAACTGGAAAATTGGGAACACGTGTTAAGAGACCACTAACATAAAAATTATTCAACTCGTGGGCTACATGCGGCAAACCGCGACTAATACCAGTTGTTTTTAGGATAAACATACATTGTAAATTTGGAAAACGCCAATTAAAGGACCGCAAACATTAAAGTAGCCAAACTCGTGACCTACATGTTGTAAGCCATTTTCAATGCAACCAAATGCTTGAGGTACAACAAGTACTCAAAAAATGGAAACACCCCATATAGGACCACAGACATACATGAGCTCAATAGGTTGAATCATGCGGCATACCATGATCGAAATCACTCCTGAGTTCTTGAGGACACTCGAGAAATAAGGTAACCCCAATTAAAGGGCAACAATCATAAATGAGGTCCAATACAAAAGATATACACAACACGCCGCTCTTGAAGTCACGTTTAACGTTTTAATGATACATTATTCACAGGATAGAAGGGAACAACATTTGAAATTAGTGCAATAGAATGGTCCATGTCCAGTACAGAATTTAGGAGATAACATAAAGAGTGCTAGTCAAATTATTGTACAAACATTTTAAAATATATTGTCAATATCATCAGATAGATCATGTTCTTGAATGCCAAAAGACAATAGACAAAATAATCTTTTAAAACAAATCTGTCAGAAAAACATTAACACCTATGTAAAAATGCTTCGAGGGGTCAGTGTAATACAACTCTAACTGCATGTTAATACAGAAGGACGTATACCACTTTAGCGCTAAGCCATCGATTAAGATAACGCGACAGAAGATGTATAGTGTGTACAAACAAAACAAAACAAAATAAGACATTTCATTTCAAGGGTAGGCAGTAATGAAAAATAAATTTGTGTAATTTATTTTAACAAAATTAGCATGGTTAAAAAACCACCACCACTTGGTAAATCATGCTTGTTACGGTAGCGTTCCATTACACCAACAACTAAGACACAAGTAAAACATATCATAATTGTTTATTTTAAAGTCATCCTGGGCATCCCTCGTCGTGGGTTAGTTCATTGTATTGTTATTGTAAACAGTGTTTGTTTTTTGTTCGAACTATACAGAAAGTTATAGTAGAGTGTTAGTGAAGCATATTTGATGCCTACTGTTTTTCCAAGGTATCCAAAAAGCTTATGATGTATAAATTGAAGTGGCTATGATAATCTTTATGGTAAATTGTTTATGGCATGAGACAAAACATTAAATCTTTCTTTAAACCCTTCTTATCAAACCATCACAAATATTTTACTAAATACTTTAAATCTGAAATGTCATGATGATGATAATTATGTCATATGCCCTACGCAACAAAATATTTTAAATCATATAGTTAATCATTTTAGAACAGGGCGACATGTGACCGCCTACCTAAATACGTACTTAGCAACACTCAACCAAACTAGAGAATCTTCACAACACTTTAAATACATCAGAGACAATACAGAGAATTTAGTTTAGTGTACTAAACATAAACAATGGGCTATAGAGAGTGTGATCTTACTCGATTGTTTTAATAAAAATACTTGAGGATTGACACTTACAATAATTTTTCCAAAAATGATTTATAAGTACCATAATTGACGGTATTGTCAGTTTACGCCTTTGTCATGTTGGTTTTGATAAACTAAACGATTATTGGAGACCCGTAGGTGTATCATGTGTTTGTCCGAATTATTGATGATGACGTCATTTTTTACACTTGGACGAGAAGATGACGTTGTTTGGTTTGCTTATATTTCTTTTCAATCGCCGTGATCAAATGAAGCAGATGGTTTACATAACCATCACTCCTAGGATGCACAAATACAAAGCTTCCAGTGTCTTGAAGCAACTTTCATTCTTTCTCACATACAGAGTCATGTTCAATAGCTGTTCTCGAACTAACGACATGCCCTTTCACTAAAAATCCATTAAATGAGAATCAAGGACTTAAAACCAAAAAACCAAGTAAGAGAGTATGGATATGGCATATATTTATGGGTTAACTGATATTGTAGCAAAATGGGCAAAATACATGTATAAACGTCAAGAAGGGCGGTTGTCAGTTCAGTCCATGCCAAAGTTATGTGTGCTTAGAACTGGTTATATGCTTGTGTGATGCATTTATAGAGATCAAAGTATGGCCACGTGTATGAGAGTCAAATAAAGCACCTTAATACAACCATAGATCAAATCATAAACCATTTGCTTTATCAACAACGATTCAAACAGCGGTATGACATTACTGTTCTAATATCAATTGTATTAAAATTGATGATAACTAGAAGTCTGTCTTCGTAGAAATAGTTTGTACCAAATTATAGGGAATTTATCAAAAATGCATATGCATACATATTGTACAGTGTCCTCCAAACCTTTTAGGACAAATGAAATTTAAAAATGAAATGGAGCATGCATATTTATCGCAAGTACTTATAATGTTATCAAAGTTTACTATTGTCACATAATTTGAATCATACGTTGAACTAACTATTGAATTATTGCGGATTTTAGAATTTACTCACGCGACTCTTTGTTTCATTTTCATGGGTATATCTGTTTATATTAAAACAGGGTTTAGCCCAAGGACTTTTGGAGGGCACTGTATAGGTTTAAGTAATAATTAAATAAAAAGGAAGGATGATAATTGCATTTTCTTGTTTCGGTAATTCGTCTTACTTTTTTATAACTTTTTCAGTTTTAATGTGCATGTCAGCAAAATTAGTAGTCAACTTTGTGATGCATTATATATATAATGTATTAGTTATATAAGATTATAACTATTAATGTATTTACATGTTATTACAATGTCTGTAAAACTGTATTTACTTAACTTTATTAATTGAATTATATACAATAATTACAACAAAAAACATTTATGCCAGATGACAAATTACATATATTCTCAGACATGACAACATAAATGTACCTATATAATGTACGAGTGAGTGATAATTATATATAATATATAAAACACAGTTACGTAATTGCATTATATAAATAGTCTAAGTTTCATGCTTATGCACGTTCACCGACTATGCACGATACAGCTATTACCCTTGGTCATCGGGCTACTGGTATCTATCTATCAATCTCCCTGGGAAGTCTTTAAACTCCGCTTAGAGCAGCCGACACTTTGGCGCAGCGGAATTATACCACCCTCACAGGTACCCATTTACACCTAGGTGGTCTGAAGCAATCGCAGGTAAATTTCTCGCTCAAGGAAATTTGCAGTCCCTCTGGTGGGGTTCGAACCCAGGACCTCTCGATCCCTAAACGTGCGTCCTACCACTGGACTACTGCTCCTACTGTAAGTTTTGCTTGGTTATACATTCTGTCAGGGAGATATATCGTCTAATCTTAACTCCCGAACTTAATTCTGGCTTCTAAAACTTTATTAGCTGCATTTTAAATATTTTGTTCTGTATCTAATGCGGACACGTTCATTTAGAGTATAGATACGAGTTTGTTGAAGACCACAAGTTACTCCTCACCCATTTCTACAATGATTGAAATATTTTTGTGTGAAAAAAAATCAAGATTTCATCAAACAAGTAAAATTTGATCTATTCTGGAATTACAGTATTCAACAGATCTTAAGGTCGCTAAGTTTCCATCGCATTGTAAGTGAATTCCCCTTAACCAATCCGAATATTGCATTCACATTTATGAAAGTGGCAAAACTTATGTCCATGTTTTAAATACCGAACTGCACGAATGTTCATTGAAACGCTATCCTTTTTGACTGATATATCAATAGTTTAAAATGCATTTCGGACAAGCTGAAATCTACGGGTGTATCTGAAAATATACTGGTAACAATCCGTTTTCAGGTCAATCCGTAAAGAGATCAATGCCTTTAGTTTTACATAATGCTCCTATATACTATATCAACCAAAAAACATGGCAAATTATGAAATTCAGATTATTACGACAACACAAGTACACTACAGAAATAACCTATTTGATCCGGTTGCAATTTTATCATGGAAGCACAAAGGCCCAATTAGTTGCTGGAAAATTAGTCAAAACATTTCGTTCTTTTGTCATTTTGAAGATATCATCAACCATATAGTTCATATTTATAAATTTAATAAAAGATTTAATCATTTGAGAAATATGATATAGATGACCTGGTCTTATTGTCTGATGGCGACAAGACATGTCCTTATCATGACCTTTGTAATGACCATACTCAGATCTCCGACGATCAAATATGAATAAATATACTTGATACAAATTTTGACTTGAATAGGGATGACCAGAGAGCAACTGTAATTGAAATATCATTTTAGAAAATAATGGGAGGGGGGCTTTACGTCGTACCTTACCATTCATATAATTGTTCGATACGGTCAGCTCACTTTATCAGCTATCCTGCACACTTACGGCAAGTCAGGGTCTATAGTCATGTGATCTAAAACAACTAATGAGGTATACAATAACTTTTTAATCGCTTATTACTTTTTGCAGAAAAAATTGAATGGCACCAAACATCGCTTAAAGTAACTATTACTTTCCTCTCACCGAAAATTCCCAACTTTCCTTTTAAGTGTTGATCGTTAGCACTAAATTTTCTGCTCAAAAATTGATTCGAGAGATAATCTAGATTATGTGTAAAATAATTTGTGTAGAGGCTGAAGAGTAAACAATTAAAAACACAGGCTAATAGAGTCATTTTCAGACAAAGAAATGTTACAGTTACTTTATGAAAAATTTGAATATTTTCTATGTTTTTGGCTGTCGTAAAAATTTGACGATAAACAAGACTTAATGTTCGTTTACATTCTAAGCATCACGTGACTATATATCCTGAATTGTTATATGAAAAACATACTGATATGTATTTTTAATCAAATTTTTTTAATCAAATTAGATCTAATTAAATCTATTACAAACGACTTTTTAATTGTTCCTTTACGTTCCCCATTATTGCGTTGCTTATTTAGCTAGGCTTCTTTAATATCGGGTAAAATGGGAAATCTTACTGACTTGCACCATTAATCAAAACTATGTTTCTAGAAGCATCAAAGAGTTATAAGATGAAAGTATCAAAGTTTAAACAGCATTGAAGTACAAAACACCTTATTTTATTATTTGTTTAATGTTTAAAGATGAATAAATCATTCATAGTGACAGTGTCAGTAAGCGACAACTTTTAGGTATTTTAATGACATTAAACAAAGTCATTCCATTGCAGCAAGATGTATCCAGTGACAATTCAATGACATATGGGATACATTTGTCAACACTTAATGGTGTAATAGTAACACTAAGCTATGTCTCAAAGTGTGATAGAACTATTTTCTTGTAATAAAGATCTCATTTAAAAGCCATAACATTCTGTCTGACTGACATGTAGTTATATCTTATTCATTGTCTGAGACGTTTTATGACAAACTCTACATCAAACAAACTGTTAGTCATGGCTTGGTTTTCAGAGATTTTATGGCTCGCTGGTTGGTGTATGATTTCAGACAAGCCATGGTATACCTATAAACTGTTTACATAGATGTGATTTTAACGCCGTGTCAACACAATTTTAGGTAATTTTTACGGCGTCCAGCGCACCTAACCTAGCTTTCCTGGACCATTGTTTATAACCAGTACTCACCTACCCTTCCACAAGACCGGAAACTTCTCCATATTATCTAATCAATGGAGGAAAATCGACATTATTGTCAAATTTTCATGGAAGGGTATAACCTCCCCGGGTGGGATTCGAACCCGCACCCCCTCGGGCACAAGATTCCAAATCCCGGCGCGCTACCAACTGTGCTATCGACCGGATGTGAAGGAACAATTAAGATAGATTAGTGCTTATTTCAAAGAAAAGGTTCAAGTACCAGTGACTTTCTTCACCAACAAATCTACGACAAAAACTCATCGTAAGACAATTCAGAAGCATTCGTAAAATAATCCACTCTCCTCCAAACCATTCCACTATAGGCTTACATTGTATTGTGCACAAATTCAAAAGTCATATTATATTTGTCTATTTAGGTATTTTGACTTTCTGATACTAATTCATAAAATGCACTTAGAAGCTCAAAGGACAACTGGTTATAACAACCGTGCTGCTGTAAGTTGACATTTTCACGTTTTTTTTTCAGTGCCACTGTTTTTCTTCTACCTTGGTAAAAATATACATATGTGGAGTTTTTGAGCTTTTTTGTTTCTTTATTGTGCTATATACAGAACCATCTCCTCTGTGAATTTCGGATAAGGAGAAAATTTGTTTATCTCGAATCTCCGTTATCTCGACTTATTTTCGATGTACCCGACAATTCAAAATAACGAGTGTTGATTGTTTTCATTTAGTTTACAGCCACTTCATTATGTGTATGATATATATTCATCAAGAATCTCTCAATCAAATTACAATGCGTAAATCATACACCGTTCTTTACGTTTTATCAGCTGATACGAACAAAGAAAATTGTTAACCACGAACATGGATACAGATCACTTCATACCCGTGACTCATACTTTCTTAAAGGAAACCACAAATGAGATAATCAGAAATAAATCATTTAGTCATTCAGTACTAATATAACAACAAGGCTGCTAGAATTATCAAATCATTTTGTCGGTAATAATATTATAGTTGAATGTTTAAGGAATTACCGTATGTAACTTCAAACGACTAGAAATCGGTTATTTTCTGTAAACATGGACACAACAAAAGCATCACCGCAATCCGCAGCCGTAATAAACTCTAACTAAAGGAGGTCAACAACTTGACCACTTGGTTCTTTGATCATAGCAGCTTTTCCTACATATAAAATGCATGATTCAACACAAAAAAGAAAAAGGTTCCAACGAACAATTTAGATGTATATTCAAACAGTTAGAAGTTCATTTCAAACTAGGTTACAATATTCTTTACATGTGCTTGCATTAAAATATCTTATAGCTTATCTATTTTCATTAAAAAAACCACACGGTATAAGCATTTGATATACAATATACAAGATAGTAATTTATAGAACGCTAGCATAACAAGCAATACACCTTCAAAAATAGTATTTCAGCATTACATTTGCATAGTCAGTATAATAACCATATTTTTCAATGAAAATCAACTTTGAAATTTGGAAAACATGCTGTGGTTGACAATTTAATGTGATTCCTTAATTTTTGTGACATTTTGAATATTTTAACGTATCGTCTGACGTGTCACGTGACCAAAATTGATGATTCTAATATAAAAGTAAACATTTTTGATATTCAATTATGTAATTGAATAATGAGAACAAAAATATGAGGATATGACCCAAACTATTAATCTTCAAAAGACCAATTTAGATACAAATTAGCTTGTGAAATTATACGTCTTTTAAATGGCTATATGTAAAGAATAACTTGCAACAGTTTCACAATTTTTACATGTCTACGATGAAAGCAAGCAATTTTAGAGGTATGCTTTTATGCAGTTTCTCTTGCAAAAGTATACTTGTATACAACTTTGAATATAATGTTGAAGGCGTATACTTAGAAGAAAATTGACAAGATTAATTGTCTGGCAGCTGGCATCAAAATTGAGCTATTCAAATTACCGTTTTTCATTTACGATACACTTAAATGTTATTTTAAGGTAGACGGAACAAAGCAAAAGGATAATGGTGCACGTCTTAATATTTGCTCGCTTAATGATCTATAAGGGTGGGAGTAAAAAGAATTTCACTCTAAATTATTGCTTATAATAATACAAATGCCACAAATTTAAACTGTAAACACTTCAATCCAGGACAAATTTCCGCAATATTAACGGAGGGCGTATTCGAAAGCATATCAGAAAATTAAATCTACTGCATGTCGCGAAAACCGGATACGTTTCATAAAACAAAAGTCAAGCAATGTCACAAAGAAGAAAAATATTGTAAATTTTACTATTCTATCAACAAATCATATCTACAATGTTATCAGAGGTGAAATCAGAGAATAAATAACATGATTCGTATGTTTATAATAGAACGTCAAGTTATATAAATGAAACAATTACAGAAACAGCAGGGTATATATCACAGTCACCAAGAAATAACGAGTGTAGCAAGTGAGTAAGGAAATAAAGCATTTCAATCAACAGAGTCTAAAATACTCTGACATCGGATTATTAGAAGACGCAAAGAGCAAGTGATAATCATATTTTAATGGAAACGTATCCATTTTGATGGCTATGTCGCTTTATGATCCTAAGAAGTGAGCCTACGGCTTGTGGTGTGGTTTTTGCAACATTTTGGCGGCGTCCAAGGGTGACCGACACAGTCCCGATCTATCAACACACTAAATACAGAACCGTACGACCACCCGTAGTGGCGTCTATTATGGCATCAGGGGCTCACATAAAACACATGGTATGACTTTCGCTGTTGGCGATGTACAAAGAACACATGTTTGAAACCTTCTTAAAAGTGAGTTTCTTCCCAATCATTATTACTATGTCAACATGTGTATGTTACATGAAAACCATGTATGTATATGCATGTGATTACATCTTTCAATTTCAAATTATAACAGCTATGAGCAAATTATAAAAACATATTATCATTCAAAAAGCAATTAACTTATATAGGTTTTAGACATTTTGATTAATTTTATATAGGTTTTAGACATTTTGGTAGATAACATAAGTTAAGTATTAAATTAAACGTGCGATAAAAAGAGTAATCGTAAAATTATTTTATACAACCATTTTATCCTTAGACAATTAATAACCTTTTAATTTTACAGACTTAAAATGGATTGTTTTATCTACGTACAGGCTATTGTGAAAATATAAATGTACATAGTACAGTGAAAGTTTGAAAGCTCCAACTTGAAAAGTTTGTGACAAAAAGTTCGAGGAAATCGGTAGTTCGACCCGTCCGAATTCGACATTATTAGTTCCCTTTGTTTCTTACTAGTATTCCTACATTGTATTTTAGAGACTTTGTTGCATAGGGAAATACATTGGTACCATGTAAAATATTCGACGCATCCATGCAACTCTATGCGACCGAGTTCGAGCCTGTGAGCTTTGAGCTTTCAAAGGCAGAGTTGACACAGACACGTAAATATAGTGTCTAAAATTCGATTATCAAATATACATTTTGTATTTTATAATTAAAAATGTCTTTAATTAAATGTCATCTTGACAAGCTTTTCATCTTACAATCTCAATCAGTTAACGTGATTGTCTAGGCTATGATTAACGATGATTCAATCAGTAAACGGTAATTTTAATTGGTGTAAATAAAATGTCAAAAAATCTCCCTTTTTATAGTCATACAAGGTAAAGTAGATGAATGCAAATGCTTTAGCGACTTGGATGAATTGGCAATTTAATCTTTAACAGCCTAAATGATAAAAATTAATTTTAGAGCGGATATTATTTATCAAGTTGTTCAATTTGTCATTCATGCATCAAATATTGAGTTGCTTTTAAGTTTGTTTTCGTTTTTTCTCTCTTAATTTTTAAAGTTTTCAACAATGCTTCATTTATATAAGATGAGCACACAGACTAGAATCCATTTATTTTGAAACTATGATAAAAGGAGGTAAATACACGAAATTTGGTTATAAGCGTTAAAGCCCTCACCAACCAATGATCCAAGAATGAAATTAAAATTATATATAACAGGTGAGATAATTAGTTCGGTAATTTGTTCGATTCTCAGCCATGGCAAATCATCCTCTTACTAACAATGCACTAATAATGTTGACTTTCCTCTGAGGGTAAGCGAGTACAGTAGCGTGTTCAATTACCCTAAACGTTCCACAACGTTACATAACGATACATTCGGAACTCCTCGGCCATTCGCTGCGAATAACCTAATCTAATACACAAATATGAGATCGTTAAGGCAATGAGTGATGTTTCAAAATTTACGGACTAAAAACGAAACATCACTCAATGCCTAAACGATCGTATATTTGTTTACTTTAACACCGGTAGTTTCAAAATAGCGTCTAAATATGTCCGAGATTATTCGCAGCGAATGGCCGAGGAGTTCCGAATGTATCGTTACGGAACGTTTTGTAACGTTCGCGGTAACTGAACGCAGGGCTGGTACAGGAAGGTGTTTTACACGATGTGAACGAGTGAAACTTTAAAGCGATGCAAAGGAGAGTGATAAAAAGCTGGTAAGAGGAGCGCTTGTCGCACGAAACCTAAAAGAATGTGTTGATAGACTGTGTAAAATCCAAACAAAAAATGATGCCTACATTGACAGTATGTAGAATACTCGGACATCGTGTTTATTAAAAGGTTAACCATGATGACATATCTATTTCTTCACCCTGTATCTCAACCTTTATGTTAGCTGTGAAAAAAGTGATGAAATATTGCCTCGCAGATATCATATGGCATTCGGAGTTCCTCGGTTTACATTTAAACAAATGAGGGTGGCACGTGAAATTACATTTTGTATGCGATAGTGTTTAGTTGATTAATTGAAGCCGTCAGTGAAGGTGGGATAAGTTATCAGGAAGCATTCATGAGATTTGAACCGTGTAAAGAAGTTATCTTAAAAATCTTATAACCTAGATAAAAGTATCAAGATTGAAACAAAACTCTGGATACCACGATAGAAGGCCTTCTTCATTTGTATATTAAGATTTAACAACTCTTTCTTAATCGAACAAAATCGTTGAAAAGCTCGTTAAATAAAAAGCAAAAAAGTACTTTGACTCAAGCTTGTTAATTCTTTGTTGATTTTCGTTTATTGTTTACGATTATTCGGGGTCAATAAACTAATCTACCCAAAACACATAGATATAACCCTATCGCAATGCGTCGTTCAAGTTTGATGATGCGGGGAAACAGGTGTTTGTATGCTTGAAACACTTGGTCAAAACATTTATTTTTCACTCAACAGGTGTGATTTATGAAGTAGGGTATTAACATATTTACAAGTCAAAAGGTGAATTATTTTGTCACTCGCTTCATCTCAACATCGATTTCCATAGAGATTTATGAACGTCCGAAACCAGTTATCCGGATACTGTACGACTTGTCACGTTCGTCACAGTTTTATCACTTTTTAACGTCTTATTTTTCGACTGACAGGACCACCCTTGTTGAGATGCGACCCCTTGTCGTTTGTATGGAATTTAACACGCTATCTCATAATCAACCAGCATGATACCATCAACTAAATTTTTACGACAAATTTTAAAAAAGCTAAAACTCACGCCCTTTAATCTAATATCCCTAAAATATAATTCTGAGTTTAAGAAAGACAAAGTAATTACCACTTGTGATTAAATGTTGTAACTATGTAAAATGTCCGTTTGGTAATAAAACCCCGATTTTTTGTCCACAAAATTGTTATTACAAAAGGAGTTTAAACATGATAAACTATTTTGTAATAAAAACTATAATGTAATAAAGTATTAGAATGTTTTGTAATAATTATTACTACAATGTACATGTATTCTGGCTTTATCATAAAACGGTTTGTAACAAAGACTGGGTGAAGGTTATTTAATAAATATTTTACACTGTTTTTGCCTTAACTTTGGTACTAAATCCTGTACTCCCAGCAACATTTCTTAATTTTGTGTATTGCTGTTTGTTTGTTTTTTGGTAAAAACTATGCATTGCAACCATTCCTTCTTTGTTCAAGTGAATTCAATGCTGATATAACCTAATATGTATGAGAACATCAAATCATCGCCCAATTTTCTCTGATCTATTTCTGTCGAAATTGAAACGAAAAGTGGACCTTATTCAGTTTTGGTTAATTAAGGTAATAAAATATTTATATGCTTCATTAAATGAAAATAACATTTTGAGTTTAAGAGATTTGAAAATAAATGCATCATTCATTACACGCATATCATGCTACAAATCTAGCGTTTTGATGCAACACTTTGATGTTCAAAGATTTAAATGTATTTTATCATTAGAGCTAGATAAATAATAAAACATCAGAGAAAATCCTTTTAGCAATACATATACATTGCACATGTTTACATATTTACATATCTATATCACAAATCCATTAAGAACGCATTAACGCATATCGTAAAATTTCGCATTTTCAAGTTATGATAACTCGGTAGAAGATTTCTATCCTACGTTTTGAAAAAATTGAGGATATCACCTCCGGTCCTTACATAGGTCTTTAAGCGACCATTGCAACCGGAGAAAATTCACATCTAATGTAACCATTTGAGAAGCGAGCAATACTGTACCGAACATCGCCTTAACCCACTAACTAGCCCGTAGTCAGAGACAAGTGAAAATAGATTCGGGCTAGTGAAAATTACTCAAATTTTCATATAGTAGGGTTAGTTGGCAACATTTCCATATACTATATGACATAATTGATATCTTTTTTCTTCTTTTTATAATTCTGTTTATATACTGTACATATGGTTGCTCGTGTATTATGTATCATGATTTGAGGCCGAGATAAAGGTTTATTCTGTTCTGTTCTGTTCTGATAGACTAGAAGTCGAGAAAAAATAAGGCATTGACTGCGGTGCATTTCGTCAATTTAAAAAATGTAGTTTATGCAGTAATAAACTCAGTAAATATTGTCCTAAAAGCTTGTCGTGAAACTCAATGATAAATTAAATTCTATCTGCAGCAGACGTTAACTGCATAAATGTAGTTTATAAATAATACCACCGTTTACTTCAAACGTTATAAATACATCGGTGAATAGAAATTATAATGTTTGTTCATACTTTAAATGTTTTCAAGTGCAAATACATGCTCACAATAATGAAAACATGATTATAGTTAACCAACAAAATACATTTGATAAAATACTACATAGTTTACATCATGTACATTTACTTAATGAGATAAATTGTGGAAACAGTATAGTACTTGTAGGCACAATAAATGATCGTATAGATCTATGATAGATTTAAAACATCACAGACATAAAATGGAACTAGTTAAATCAGACACAAAGAAACATAACTTTAGAAAGTCTTTGTGGCGTTCAATACCACACGGTAAGTATCGTACGGCATCATAACGGCATTTAATGAACAATCTGGTAGCCAATTGCTGTCGAACGCTGCATTCGCCAACGACTTTGGAAGATACAGTGCACATACGAGGCTTGTCTGGAAAATTCGTAGACAACCATCATATTTTTGTTAAATACACACACCTCTAATCCCCTTTACAATGTAAACAATGAATAAACCTGTGCCGTTTCATTGTTTAAGAATGGAACATTTTGAAATTTTGTACCATCAATCATAGAACATTGATGAGTGATTTAAGAAAGTTTCATTAATTCAAATGCAAAATACTCGTATCAACGCAGGTGTCTACGAACTTTCCGGACGACCCTCGTAGATTCAACAAGTCAACATAGTTAAATGTGGTTTTCGACACTTACTGTTTCTACATGGGATCTCAGTTATTCAGATAGTCTACCTTAATGTAAGGAATTCCTCCAATAAAAGACACAGATTTTGGATACTGATTTGCTGTCACAAAATATGATAAACAATCATATATGCAAACACTCAAATTTACATTTGAACAGGACAACTTTTAAGGGATCTGGTCAGAATCCTGATCTAAGTATCTCAAGGATTCATTTGTGTTTTGGGGAAACTCGGAATCCCGGAACACTGTCAGTGATGAAACCTGAAACACAGTGGAGTTTTGACTGGCATTCTCTTATAAACGAAAGTGGTAGAAGCTTCCACGTCATTCAATTGACATTTTTTTCTTCGCCTATGGCATCAACTACTACCACGAGACGGAATGAACGTATCATAAGTTTGCTAAAAAACCCTATGGTGCGATAAAATGCCTCTTAGTAAAATTCAGTGATACAACTGTTATTATATCGGCAATTGAATTATTTTTACAATCAAAGAATAGAACACGTAATGAATCACACCCTGATTAGTATTCTTACGTACTTTCAAGTAGTGTTCATAAACAATCGTATTTTGTAACAGAACGTGTTTCAGATTAACATAGTTGTTTTTGACACTTTGAGTTTGTACTTATAGGAAATTATTACTTAGTAAAGTGCTAAGTACTTGACTTAAACAATACCATACATTGTTCAGGCTATCAAACCACTTGGACTCCACGCCCCATTGTAACACCATCTGATGTCAAGTTGTCACAAATTCTATGTATTTTAACTCGGTGGAATGTTAGTGTTGGCTTGCAGTAATACTAAGAGGGAAATTTTGATCAAATTGTGAAAACGACGTTTTCAATAACATTAATAAGCGATGCCAGTTACGAATTAGTATGTTAGACTCACATAGAAGGTTGTGCTTTGTCTAACTGAGTTGCATTTACATAGAGAGTGTTTTTAACTTATTATGATATATATTATTATTTAATAATATATTTCAAATGGCTTATAGGATCGGCACTCTTTCATTCACTGAATAGAGCTTCAGCTTATTTCGTTTGTCAAAGTTACCACGAAATTCCTCTAATGTATAAATACACGTCTCTTGTAGTGAGAACTATCATTTATACAAAACTAAAAGAGAAGAAATCAAACATTGTGCTAGGCTTATTTTCAATGAGATTATTTTCATTGCTTCGACTGTGTAACAGAATTTTATCTTTTATATAATCATCACTTGCACATTTGATTAAATCTCTAATCACTGAAGAGATGTAATTTCCATCCCCTGTGGCATTAACAAGCTGATGTGAACTACTCTCAGACAGGGCGAAGACGCTGAGATTTTGATTTTCAGTATTTCACATTAAGAAATATTTTATCAGTTTCAACAGCTTAAATGAAACTTGTATGACGTATACTGACGTTTAGAAGGTAATAAACTCATATTAGCTGTCGTGATTATCTGATCTACGATTTACCCCGCCATATGGCTTATCATAAAAAGCAGTAGTGTGTTAATAGGAGTGAAAGCTTATTATTAATTTTATATCATAGAGAAATGCAAGTACATTCCTTAGATACCTGATGTTTCATGTGAACGTATCTAATCCGACATTTACGTACCGTCAATGTGCAGAACAGAACAGAGCGGACCAGAACATAGCTTAGCATAGCATAGTATAGCATAGCATAGCATAGCATAGCATAGCATAGCATAGCATAGCATAGCATAGCATAGCATAGCATAGCATAGCATAGCATAGCATAGCATAGCATAGCATAGCATAGCATAGCATAGCATAGCATAGCATAGCATAGCATAGCATAGCATAGCATAGCATAGCATAGCATAGCATAGCATAGCATAGCATAGCATAGCATAGCATAGCATAGCATAGCAGAGCAGAGCAGAGCAGAGCAGAGCAGAGCAGAACTGAACAGAACAGAACAGAACAGAACAAAACATACGCTAAATAACTTTTACAACAATGTTGGACGTTAATTGGGTACGCTTAAATTAGTACCATGTGAAAGATATATCCAGATAACATGGGTATAAATACGCATATAAAATTTCTAGCTCAATTTGTTATAGAGTTATTGGCTAAAATAGAATTTCTGTAATTAGGGACTAATTTCGTTTACTATGCAAATAGCCGTAGGATGACAAGGGTCGTCAATTAGCTTCTGAATCAGCACCGTTAAAATGCATAGATACTATGAAATATGAGAGATGCCGGTTGTGATAGCTTCTTATCTTCCATCTTGTTTTCTGGTTCTTGTAAATTGCATCGTTAAGCACAGACCTGTATTGTCTAGTAAGATTAGCATAGTAAATGAAGGTAGACGTACATTAAAATGTCAAAAATCTTTTGTATATTTGCATTCTTCATACGGATGGATTTTATTACAAATTTACCATGACAGAAGAATAGTCCCTTTAAACAGTCAAATTAAGTGTAAAAGCTTTATACATTTTACGACGATGGATGTCAAACAGTCCCTTTAAGATCCGAATTAAACAAAAAAATAAAGCGAACAAACCCTTCTATTCAATATATTTGACGGGTATTGAAATAATGTCGAAAATAAAATTTACACACAAAGAAATTTCAACAAAAATGTCATTTTTATTAAATGTTTAGTAATAATGTAAATAAATACGATACTATTTTATCTATCTACCAACTTGGGGGTCTAAATACCCCATAATTACACTAAATGTGCAATTTATCAATCGATAATCATTTTTAACCAGCCGTGTTTTCAGCAAAGATAAACTAGTAAAACATTTTAAGTATGCAATATCTTTAATCAAAAGTTTCAAATTGAGTAAAACTATTAAATCAAGAAATGTAATATCTACAGGTAGGTCGCATTTATTTGCATTTATTCAAATGTGAAATAAAGGTTTCATTTGAATGTTACATTATTTAAAACGAGTTAGTATATGCCTTTTCGGTATGTAAGAAGCTGGCTTGATTTTCAAAATTCATTAATTTTATGTGGAAGTCAATTACATGTACCTTAGTTAATAACTCACATGAGTGCCGCAGAACTACCAGTAGTTCATGTTCCAAACAAGCATCGAACTCCAAACCTATGTACACTAAATACTATATATCCGGCGGCAATACCACGTGACTATGATATAAAAATGATACGGTTTGAAGCAGAAAACATTGAAAAATCAGCATCGACTCAAAGTTTTAAAGAGATGAAAGTCTTTTAATTCTAGTCAAATTTCAATGACACCCACGTGAGGCTTAGCAGCAAAGTGTATTCTATATGCTACGAATACCATCCCCAACGCCAGTTTTATAGTTTTTGCTAACACTCTGGACATCAGACTTCAGCGTACAAGTCTTCAATAAAAGATACGTAGACATACGTACAATCTATGACAAAGCAAAGTATCCAAGGTGATCAGGATGTAGAAGTGAACATTAATGTGTTAAAATCTTACAAAATGTTCAAATCTATGTTCAGTTGCATCCTTTTGTGTTGAAAATTCATAAATGCATGTAATTCATTCATTTCTTAAACTAATTTAGGTAAAATCAATTTGTATTCGGCTGTCAGCCTACTTTTCATGACACTTGGCCCTATGATTTGACGCTATGTCATTAACGTATCAATCATCCACCATTCATTGAAAGTTAATTAACTCTGCACTCAGGTGTTGCATTCAACACCACAATGAAGTGTTGACTGCAACTGTCAGTCAGCAACTAAACATTGGTATAGAATATAGGAGAAAGGAAGATCTATAATAAACCTACTCAAGACAATAGAAACGTTGACCACCATGGTACGAGATAGCGAATAATTATAATTGGGTTTTCTATGTTGCTAATTGGGGGTATAGCTAACTTAGAGCGGACTTTAAGTGGCTAAAACTGTATTGAAATCTACTGCAGTCGCTTTAAATCACAGGCTTACAAGTTAACCACCTATAGAGTTAAAGTGTGTAGTGCTTGGACCAATCCATTCTCGTACCGAGAGAATCTTGATAACCTTGGGGTACGAGAATGGGACCAATCAGACTATATGGCATATAAGTCTATATAGCCATACCTGGAAACATCGGCTTAGATCAGTGAACCTTTTCACAAAAAACTTACGAAAAAAGTTATCGTAAGTCAATTTCACAAATGTTGCATTTCAAAGTCGGATGGATAATAAACATAAGTGTGATATGATATTCAAAAGATACAATATACTACATAATGCAATAATATTTTAAATTGACTAACAAAAGAATGAGCGTATTATGAATGTTTCTTGCTTTTAACTTACGATAACTATTATCGTAAGTTTTTGTGAAAAGCGCCATAAGTCGATTATGGTATATCGTAACTTCATTAAAACAATGTGTCCAGCTTGTAGCATTGTAATGTATTAGAATACGTGACTAGACGCAGATAGAGGGCCGTAATTGAGGGTTCGAGTTTTTTTAGCGGAAACTAAGCAGTCGTTAGCGGAGGATGGTAGCCTAGCAACCAGCGAGTCAAAAAAAGATGGTTAGTTGAAATGACCACCTGATCATATGACAATGAAAGTGGATAACGTTGTAAAACAAAATCAAAGCCTTGTTTATTCGAGACAGACTCAACAATGAGAAATATGCTGACTACGTATATTATATTTAAAAATGATGAATCAGCAAATATTTGAAGGACATTAAAAATTGAATAATCGACTAATTTCTCCATTTCCCAGACTTGTCTATCAAATTCCAACCATACAATAAACTGTAGGGGTTTAAGTAAACAATGGTCACTCAAATAAACAGATGATATCTCTAATTGGCTTAATGAACGCCGCTGTGTTAATCCGCCTGGAGACAACACACATTAATAATACTGATAAAGAGCGGTGCATTAAAGAATTTCTATCATTGTTAACGACTTAAGGTGATAGTACAACGATAAATTATGACATACGGGAACACTATGTTCAGACAATCTGTGTTTTGTACTGTTTACTGAATGCACGAGTAGCCTACAATGTACAGTGCCATTCAAAATTCCTTGGACGAAAGCTTATTTTAAGAATAAACCGATTCACATATACCTATAAGAAAAAGAAGAAAAATGTCAGCTGAGCTAATTCCAATATCAGTATTGATGAGTTTATCAATATATGACAGAAACTATGTTACATGAATAAGCTTTTGATAGTATTTAAACTTCTAGCAATATGCATGAACAGTTTTTTTTCTTAGTTTTAATAGTGTAGGAACTTTTGAAGGGCACTGTATATGTAGATAGATAGATAGTTTATTTCTGTATGAATGGATGAAATGCTTGAGGCTGGTCATATATCATCAATTTTAACCTTGAAGAAAACTTGAGTGAAGATGACTCGTGCGTGTATGAGGTCACTATTGAAGTTTTATGCTTTTGTTCTCATTATTTACTCATGGTAATCAGGAAAATTCTGATTTCATTCATATAAGCCAGCATTGTTGACAATATCAATGTAATTATAGAGCTATATGTCGATGACGATGAAGACGACCATGATGGTGTTGGTGGTTTTGATAATGATGGTAGAAATGACATTGATAGTGAAGGTCCGGTTGATGGTAATGATGATGGCGATCGTGATGCAATCAGGCGAAAAAACTAAATTTCCCAACCCTAACCCTAATGACATTACTAAATGTATTCCAAATTGGACTGTTTGTGATAATGATGATGATAATGATGAGGATGAGGATGATGATGATCTTGATTGTGATAATTGTCATGATGATGATTGTACAGAGAGAAATTTTGATGTAATCTACAGCTGTGCACAGTTCGTGTTTATAGTCATACTGTTTAGTACTCCTAGATTACAGCTGAATCTTGATAATTTCATTGAGTATAATCACATTAAAGTTTTTGCAATGAACATGTTTCTCGACAAAATGCAAATAATGAAACAGACAGGAACATAATAAGTGTGCTGGGTTACTTCACGTTTGTAAAATGATGCGTCATTTCTCACAGACGGAAGATGGATTATATCTCTTGTTTGTTTGCAGCGCAATAGAAATAGAAAAATCGTGGATAAACAATGCACTCCCAAAATAAGACATGCAATGCTTACAGCAATACAATTAATTACTGCACCGAGATGTTGGATAAATTGAGAATAATATGAGTAATAAATAACAAAGATATCCCTCACGTCGTTATATATGCAATTATGACAGATTAACGCATCTGTAGGCCTAACTTAATGTTCGATTAATGTGTTTATAGGATAAAGAACGGAAGCCTATTGTGTAATTAATGATAAAAATAATGACTTAAACCCACGTGCTGCATGATGCACTTAATGATCGTCTTCTCATGTGCTATTATTTTATTTTTAGATGCACCACAAGTCAAAAAACAACTGTATCACGAGGACAAAGAACGACAACCGCACGAGTCGCTGTACTTGACGTTTGGAAGTCGCTGATGATCACATTTATAAGTGTTCCAAGTGCATAGTAGTGATATGATCTTGACATCAAACTGTGAGTTTTCTAAGTTTTTGCGGGTCCGAATACAGTATGAAAACACACATGTAATCTAATTGTAATTGAACCTGAGGGATTTTGGACAACCATTGTAATATGATATGACTCTAGGTCTGAGGTATTAAAACTTGAGTTCGAACTACTATGGGTGTACGGATTTGAATCCCACCAGGGACGCATATATCCTTCCATGAAAACTTGACAATATTGTCGATTTTCTCTATTTAAAAGGTATATGTAAATGGATGAGATGGTGACTTTGTGGTAGAGTAGGTGAGTGCTGGTTAAAGACTATAGTTCAGGAAAGCTATTACTTTGTATAGATGAGCTGGTCGCCGTAAAATGACCATAGATCTAATTTCGTTGACAAAGCGTTAAACCCAACAAATAAATATGAATTGTATAAAATATGTATCAAAACACTTATAGATTCTGAGTCAAAACTGCAAACATACAACATAAAAACGAAAACTTATTTTGTTTCGCTCAGTACTTGTTTGTTCATAGTCGAAGGTTAATGATGAACTGTATGCAACGGATCTCCAGTGAACGTATTTCATAAAGTATATTTTAAACATGATGTGTTTACATCATAATCTCTTACAGATTTAATTACATACTAACTTAAGGGTGAAATAAGAGGTTATAAAATTTTATTAAGATAAAAAATCATAAAGTTAACGTTTTTATTAATCTGTAATATCGAAGTTAAGCTTGGGGGATAATAAAAAATAACAGTTATCATAAACATCGGAGTTCAATGGCATTAACAGTACATTAGTTAACAGATGTGCTTGTCCGTCTATCTGTATGTCCGTCTGTCTGCCTGTCATAGTGCCAGTCAGTCAGTTTCAGTACGCTCGTGAGGTGAATGCCATTATTACAACGTCCAAAAGTTGTTCAATGCCCTTCAAAATTTCTGGAGCGATTGAAACTCTGAGAAAAACTACTCATGTATACTGTTAACAAATGTGAATCAAGAAATAATCGAATACACTGTTCGTAATGCTTATCCATGCGAGATATCAATGTTATTAAATTAAAAAAAAGCTGGTTTTGGAACTTGCTCAGATGAATGGTTTTTTTCATAGGTAGAAGTTAATCGGTTTATAATAAAAGCAACAACGGGATTTTGTCCAGGTACTTTTGTGGCACGGTACATTTTTTATTTGTTTACTTGTCTAAATTTGTCAACCTCAAGAAATAGGTCTAAATCCATGCATTAATGTACATGGTTAGTTTCTTGTTATAGTAAACAGTGCAGTGTGATGGCTTTGCTTAATACCAAAAAAAATGTTCTGTAGGAAGAGTAGCAATTATTCCCTAACAAAAAGCAGATGTATAGGTTTCAAGTATGTGTAAATTTTATACGAAAACATGAAATGTTTCACACTGAAATACACCAGAAAATATCCGACTTTTATGACATGACACATATTGTATGTTTAAAACAGATACACCAACAGCGGGGTTAAGTACGTTTTTAACTTTTATAATAACATTTTGTAGAGCAAATTGAAGTGGTTATATTTTAAAGATAGCCAGATATAAAAGTTTTACAAAGAAAGGGTATGACTTTAACAATGTTATATAAGTAGATGTCACAAATCAAACTGTGTACATATAGTCTGTGACATTTATTTTCAATGTCTGTTAGGACATAGGTGACATTTTACATCGTCTAGTTAAAAGATAAATATGTCGGACAAGTACACAGACCTAGTTCTTCACGATACTGGTCGAGTTTTAAACACTCTTTCAGTGATACAGTGTTGTTGTCTTGTCTTATATTTCCATACAGATGCAGTTGCTTTTATACTTGAGGTGATTGCTTTTCTTCGCTAGTTGTAATCACATTTGCAATGGTTCTTTTTATTCAGATGATCATCCTTGAAAAGCTTAAAGATGTGACCCAGAATTAAGACAGTTTTTCCACGATACATGTATGAAGACTTCATCCCGTTGTAAAAGACCATTTTGGTCTTGTTTCATTAAAACTTCTCAAAATGAATATGGTCTCTCGAAAGTAAGTGTCGCCTGCTCCTTACGATGCATTCTCGTTCCCAAAGGCTATCAAGATTCTCCATACCAGACCGAGAATCTTGACCTTTGGGTTCTAGAATGCTTTCGATGATACAATAACCCTTATATGTTAGTGAATAGGGCTGCCACGAAATACCCTGTGACGGGATACCGCGGTCCATAATTAACGGTTCAGTGCACGGTTCAGACTTTAACGATGCTGGTTCGAACCGTCGTCAAGGTCAAAATTAAATAACCTATGTCAACCTGTTGACAAGATGCAAAATAAGTGAAAGTAAATCTAAATTAAGTTCACTTGACGAGTATACCTACTCAGTTGCTTTTTAGTTTTAGCCAACCGTGATGCAAACCGAACAGTAGCTCCTATACCGCGGTTCGAACCAACCCGTAACGTGGTTGGCGAACCTTAGCAGCCTTACCTGTGAAATTATTATGTAAAAGAGTAAAATAACAGGTTAAATTAGTCATACAATTCTACAATACTATATATTAATTAAGGTTAAAGACTGTGTTTCCCTGCAGGCAATTAACCTGTCGGGGTAACATCATTGGAAACAAATTAGCAGTTAGTTAAGAGTGTACGCTTTAATGTCTTAATAACATTAACTACCAGTAATGTTCACCTACGAGAGTGTCTATATAGAAAATAAATGACAAAGACTTAATTAAACAGATGTAAGCACTTTACCAAGAACTTGTAGGATAGACATAACTATACAGAAAGAATAATATTTATGCTAATAATACTGTAATTAAATAGAATAATGTAGTTTTTATGAAGTCAGAATACTACGTTCATTTATCAATCGTCTGCTGCCAAAATTCACAGATTGAAGTACGATTGTGTGTACTATGCATGCCAGGATGAACAAACAAAAACATTTTTAATGATCGACAATTCGTGGATGTGATGTTGTTCTGCATTTACTTCTGCTTTAACTAAATGTAGTCAGTCTACATAAATACTTTTTGCATACATTATTTAATGCATATTTCAATTAAGTTTGATTATAAGTTGCAAGGTTTTAATTTGATTGGAAAATAAGATTAATAACTCACTGCTTTTAATTGGACCAGGTGCTAAGGTAAAGGTTAACATGTAAATTTGGACGTAATGGTACCAAATACCTTAAAAAGCGACTTACTAAATATTGAAAAATATGCAAGTATGCCTTTTGGTAATCGTTAAAAAATATCATATTGTGCCAATATCGATCAAAGCAACTTAAACAATACATAGTCAATGTTGGCTACTTCCATTCTAAAATAGAGAGTATACACAAAGTAAATATTTTACATCACTCTCCCATTGTAACTTTAAAATACTCAGACATACAAATAGTTCTTACATGATTATCGTTCTTGTATTTCCTGATAATGAGACCTGTGTTGTAACATTGTATATATCTGAGTCATACATAGAAAATAATGGTTTAACATTGTTATCTTAATTTCCTATCAAGACTTTCTGGAAATCCAATTAACAAATTCTCTAGATAGTGTCCTGACAAATACACGGTTTTGTTGACAACACTATCATAGTACAGGTACGTCATAGTCCTGTTACATGAGTGCAACAATGTTGAAATGTGTGACGTTGAACATCATACACTACAAGCTTATCCTAAAATATTTACAGTCAACCTGTATCAACAGTCACCTCTATATAACGTGACCCTGTTCATAACGACCGGTTCAACAGGATGTTAGTATCGAAGTGACAGAAATGCAGGGAGCAGGCATTCGGAATTCTAAACTGCGCTCAAAACAGTCGATCTTCAATTTACGGAAACACCCTTTGGTTTCCGGAATGAGGGAACGGGCTAAAGGAGAGTAACGAAGAAAAGCGAGCACATCGAAAGTATTTTACAAATGTCGAATCATTTAAAATGAACCAATAGCACACAAAAAGCAAGAGCACAACGACTATATCATATAGGTGCTCATTGTAAGAATTATCATTCTTATTGAAAGGGAGTATTGGCGGTCACTATGTGGTGATATTTGATAAAAGGTGAATGTTAAATGGGTGGTCGTTAAGACATGCTGTACTGTATATTGCATCCTAAACCAAGTTAATTTTATAACTATCTTTAAAAATATATATATTTGTATACATGTATAAAATAAACCTCATAATTTCGTTGTCAACCAAGCTAATACATAGAGGGAATAAATATGTGTCAAAATTGATCTACCAGTCATAATATAAAACGCGTGGTTAAGATAAAAAAGAATTTAAATTCTACAACTATCAATCGACATAAAATTGTATTCAAGTTTAATAAACATATATATTTTACGACCTGACATTAAAATACGTTACTATATAAAATTATCTGTAAAGCTATTTTCGTGTCACAAAACTGGCCATTTCACTAGATTGCTTAACCACAATGCATAAATAGTTATCAAAACGATTTATCTAAATTTGTTAGGTTGTTAAAAATCAAATTACAGAGTAGATAAAAATTGAAGGTGTTAGCTTTCACAAAGAGAATTAAAGGGGAATTTCATTTATAGTTACAAAGTGTAGACCTCTCAAGTACACTATATACAAGTCAGCAAAAAATTGTTTTAAAAACGATTGAATGGTTAGTCAGAAGTAGCCTGAAGTAGACTATCTTAACCGTTTAATGAAAGGGCAATGACAGTCTATGGGATTTACATAGATGGTTTATTTTGTTAAAACATTAAAGGTGAAAGACCTAGGTGCTAGGTAATTTAATATACTAAAAGAATTTTCATTAATGAGCTTACCAAGTTCAATTCTAACACGTGTGTCTTTATCAACTTAACTACAAAATGTAATTTATGGAATCGGTTTTCTGGCGTGTTTGTTTTTCACGAATATCGTCGGAAACCATAGTAATGCACGGAAAATTACACTAATGTATTTTTCTTGTTCTTTCCCCGCTATAACATCGACGAGACAAAACGAATGCCAAGTCTATTCAACAATGCTTTTCTGATAAATTTGATAAAAACTTATCTTCACCAATTTGCCAAGTAAGCTTAATTGTGCATTCTTGTGATTTAATCTAACGTGATAAATCGCCATTTGGCTTCAATAAGCACAGATAAAAACAATGTAAACAATTTAATCTGGGAAACAATTCCTAGTAGTTAATCCAAACACCCTTTAAACCGAAAAATAGGATTTTACAGCTTTTCGGTGCCCAAGGATGTTAACAAATTGGACGAAGAAGACTTTTTTGGGAGGTTGGAGGATTCCAGATTTGACAGCGTTCGTAATTCAATGCGTTAGGGTGCATAAGCTTGATATGTACTCATGAACGTACATGTACACTACCCTTCAAAATCTTGGACAATTTTGAGAAGAGAGAACCACAATTAATGCTGATTCATATAACGTATGAGTAGTTAAGTCTGAATCAAATGTTGATATACAATGTACCAATTGATTCTGATTTAGAAATTAGCTCAGATGAGCTATCTGCTCTTTTTACTTATTTCATGAGTAATGCCTCAGTCCCATAAAATCGTGGCTTGTTGCGGACCCGTACGTGCAGATAGCCGTTAGTCGTGGGAAGCCTTGCGTGTTAAGGTGACGGTACGTACATGGCACAAACAACACACACGTACGGAGCCGTAGCTGGAAGATATGCATGTTTAATCCTTACTCGGCCAAGATTTTGTTTACGATTTGACCCTGAAACTGATACGTGTATCCCGGGCTCATCTCAGGGACGCTGGTAAAAACGTAACAGTCCGTACGGGTACGCAAGAGTTCGTACGAGTCCTTGCGGAGCTTGATCGCACGGCGCCCGTACGGTGCCCTCGCGGTTATTTTTATGTTTATGGGACTGTAGCTTAATTGAAAATCGGCTAATCCTAAAAACACGATTTTGTCCTTGGACTTTTGAAGGGCACTGTAAATACTTCAAATGATGATTTAAATAAGAGATACATGCACACATAAATCATATAACATAAACAAATGGGAATTCTGTCAGAGAATATCAATCATAACATAATGAATTGTACCAGATGAGATAGTAGTATAAAATAGTGTTTAGTCATATACGTTTAGAAATGACATTGAAAAACATGATAAATGCATGAACAACGCAGTCTTTGTATGTAACTATATGTAGCCTGTTTTGTTATGTTTCACACGCTTTAAGAAAAATAAACACGACAACTGTACTACAAAAGATAGGTTGACTCGTAATAAAATTAAAGTGTTAGGAATCTTGATGGTAATTGACACACTGAGTATTCCTGAGGCAAAACTCTATCACCGACACTTTATTTTGACGGGAAAAATAATGACTACAGCTTGCAATTATAAACATTGTTTTGTGTGTTGCTTAATAGCCATGTTTTGTTAAGAAAATAAACCCTCGAAACTACAATAAAATGAGTCTGTGTTTAATTAATTAATTAAGCTCTGGTTTTTGTTGGGAAAAGAATTTTATACATATAATTGTATTTTAATGGGGGAACTAGGTGCGTTCTTATATACATGAGACGCGATACGGTGAAATTATAACTCTGAAATTGCTTCATTCCAACTGTGAGAGGGAACGGATATTGAATAATCTGCCCCATGTAGCTACAAATACTTTCTAGGTTTTAGAGCATGAATAGTAAACTCGGTCAGAATGATGTTGATATTTGATTTCGCAACTTCGATAAGCTAATTTTTTATTTTCCCACATGAATGTTTACATGATGCGAGTATATGGCTTACAATAATTTACAAGTAGAGAAATATTCACAGTATATAAAGATTAAATATCTCAATGAATGTTTAAGGCATGTTGTATATCAATATTATACATAAATCCCCTAGCTTTCAATATAAATACATATATAAACAATGGTATATATTATAATCATATATAATATACCCCACAGAGAGAGAGAGAGAGAGAGAGAGAGAGAGAGAGAGAGAGAGAGAGAGAGAGAGAGAGAGAGGGGGGGGAGAGACATAGTTAGAGAAAGGGTAAGCGAAAGGGTCGACAAAGAGGAATGGAAAAGGAAGGGGGAAAGACAGGGGGAGAAGAGAAAGATCGGGAGAGAGGGGAGAGACAGAGTGGGTGAGAGAGATAGGGTGCGTGGAGAGAGAAAAGATGGAGAGAGAGGGGAAGGGAGAAATAGAGAGATAGAGAGAGAGGGGAGAGAAAAACAGAGGGATATATTTTCATAGAGAGTAGCTCGGCGAGGGGGACACAGAGAAAGTGCAAGAGAGCGGGTGGGGGGGGGGGGTATATTCATCTATTCATCTTGATATTTGTATCAAATATCATATATCTCTTTCATCTATTCATGTTATCGATCAGTTATATCTTCAACAAGGTATATGGACAGTGAATAAATATAGAAGATTTTAGCTAAATCATTGAATGCTTGTATACACGTACAGGGTACATATATCAATAGATAACAGGGTTTATAAACGTACTTATTATATAGTTCATATTATACAGTGCATTCTAACGTGATTCCTTCTTTTACATTTCTCTATGTTCGTTATAAACAAAGAACTAATTCCACCGTTGCATAATCTGCAATGTTGATAAACGTAATAATGTGTGTTTTGCCAACTATAAGGTTATTTGTTATTTAAATATTATTTGTTGTTTTAAATATCGGCCTTAAGATCAATTTATATGTCAGTATGAAAACAATTTGGCTTTTATTTTTCGTGGAATATTGTCTATTTTACAACGATGAGTGTTTTGAGAGCTTGTTCACTATTGACTACGCTCTTCTAGTTATTCCTACGCACCAAACTTTCCACTGTTGCATATATAGCCATCTATAACATGAAGCATTTCCCAATGTAATAATATGTGGAATAGTCTTACGTGCATGCACTAAACTCCTCATAAATGTATAAACGACCATTTAAGGACATAATTATATAATTATGGCCTAATTCTAAAATCATGGAATGTTCATACTGAGACACTAAACACCCCGCCGTTGTATAATGAACACTATCATTTGTAAAACATACAATATTTTATAATTATACTCACAGTATGGTAGTGGTTCTTGGAACTGCAGGTATTGTCTCCAGCTGTAAAAACATACACCTTACAGTCGTGCCATAACATTGGCATCGATCTGGACATTGGGCTTCTACTGATGTCACTTGAAATACTCCATAGAATAACGCCAGCGTTATCCAAGTATACGAATACATTATTATAAATATACTTTTTATATTTTTCACTTAAAAGTTTTCGAAAAAATAAAATTTACCAAATAAATCAGCAAAAATCACTAATCACAAGTTTTTACACAATTTAAACCATTTAATCTTAAGATAAATATCAACGATTTATATTTAATAATTTATTTTCCTAAAATCATACTTCATTATTTTTACATTGTAATAAACACTATCCTACCGAAGGTACACACCGATTGACTGAAATGAATCACGAATAATCAACACAGAGAATATACTAGTGCAAACTATACTTCCATTCAGACGACGGAATCTTCACTGTCAGACTGAACGCTTTTAAGTATGAACGATTTAATCACATATTAAACACTTCCGAGTGCAATTTTTAATGTTCACCCTTTAACCACCTTAGCGATATTATTAATATTAGACAGTCGAAGATTTAAACATCACTCCAACAGATCACTCCACTGTATGTATCAAAATGACATTCCATGCACGTCTTCCTTCGCGATGAGAAAAAATACATTAAGTGCGTGTTCAGATAAACCCCAGTTTGTAAACGCTCACACTATCGTCTGCAATTTTTGTGTACGGAGTATTTATATGTACATGTATATCCAAAAAAATTAACCCCTTTTCTATGCAATATGTCCCTCACCTTTTCTTTTCACCTAATGAATCATCAATAACCCCTTGTCATCCTGTTTTATTCAATCGCTTAACTTAACCATATTGATGTTAAACTTCTCTCTCTACTTCAGCAAAAGACTCGATTATTTTCAACTTAATAACATTTTTACTAACATTAATATCCTCAAGGTTTGTATAAATAAACTAATAACAAAAATATAAAAAAAGGTTTTCGGGTTTTATTTTACTAGATGCAGTCTGTCGAATGATCGTGAATGTCAAATTCCACAGGGGTCAAGGTTGGGATAATATCTCCCCAATTCGCGGCCGCGGTGACATTAAAAATCGTCTGTATTTAAACAAGATATAAACCCGTCTTTAAACCCTGGCAAAATCGCAGTATTTAATTTAATATGATAAAATTTGAAGAGTGTCGGAAGATCAATAAAGATTTAAAGCAACTGAAAGTATAACAAGCCAGTGTCAATTTAGTCGAGATAATGACTGAAATACACCATGTATCTTAATATCTAAACTATTGAACAGTCCACAGGCTGTCAACATAAAGAGCCCGCCTCATTTTTCATTACAAATATAAATGTATATAAAAATAAATGCATGTAATTCATCACCTCAGACACCACGAAAAAATCGTCTATCTCATTCAAGGGGCTTCTGTGTTTTATTTCTGTGCCGATTAAAAAAAACTTAATTCATACCGACAACCTGTGGTACTGCACTCCCCGTTCAAAATTTCAACTTAAATTGCCATTTGATAAAAAATAACTTTAAGATGAATTAACGGTTTAATTGAGCTCATTTTATCTTTGAAACTAAAGTTTTGATTGTACAAGGTATCAAAAAACATTATCAAGTGAAAATATTACCATTTGTTTTCCACATTGTTTATTTTAGTGATTTAACGAGTGAATGCAAGTCTAATGCTGTAGCCGTTGATTTACATCCTGCATTTCTACAGTAACAAAAATTCTCTCTTATTCATTATCAACCGATGGAAGAAGTAATTCAATAGTTTTCAATTGCATGCATTCAAGCGCAGACAGATATTTTCATACATGTTTTCCCGTAAATTTAGTAAATTTAATTTTCATGAATAACACAACAGATGTGCAAATTAAATCATGCCCATGATATCTAAGTTATAGATATGATAATTATATATGCTTTTATAGAATACGAAAATCTGGTTCGCGTTGTAGAAAATGTAATATCAAAATATCATCAATGTTTAAATCCGGCGTATAGTGAATAATTTGATGAATGATAAGGTTTCCTAAGCTCAAGTCCTAGAAACTTGCTCTCAGAATTTGATAAGCAATTATACCAGGCTCTTATCACAGGATATAACCTTGATATATGTGTACAAACATTTCACAAACGCTCTCAAACATGCTGTGATGGAATGTCAACAATTGATAATAAATTGTTGTTTTATCTTATCCTGATTATATTCTTGTATACTGACCACTTGTTGTTATTGTTCCTTTATTTCATTGAAGGTAAAGAAAATACTAGGCTATTTGAGACAAATACCATACGTGATATTGCTCCAATTTATTAGGTTGCATGTATTTGTTACAATAATTTCTTTTTGTTGTTAAATGTAAAGTATTTACTCTGGAGCATTGTGGAACAAGTAAACTGAACAAGGGAAGTTTCTGATGCAGACAAATAAGCACAACATATACATGTATGTACAACTGCTTGTACGAATGTGTTCCATTTAGTCTCAATTCCTCTGTTGAAAGCCCCTAGGCTTGGTACTGTTGCGATGTACTCTGGAATCTGGTCGCACTCATACAGGCGTACCACAAAATGAAGCGTGCATGAAGCTCCCCGAAAACAGTCAATTCCCGTTGGAACAACTCGATCTTCGATAGTCGCCCTACACACTTGGTAATCGTCAGTTTACGGAATCACCCGAGTGGTTTTCCGAATGAGTATATGTTCTACAGAATGGTGTGAATCATTTCACTATTAAAGGGACATGACCTTTCTTAAGCCTGAGGCCAATGTCTATCAAAAGACTCGTTATCTCTTAATAAAACAGTGTTATAATTAGTTTAAATGCCATATGTTCCTGATTACATTTTCAATCTTATTTCTTACACTAAATTTGAGCTAAGTCTTCATCGATCATATTTTAAGTCCAGATTCTGACAGAGCGTTATTAACACTCATGTCTGAGTTAATTGTAACGTGTATAAATGTCAACAATCATACAAATCATCATTTACTGGTTAAAGTCTCACTAACTACCAACATTTGTACTGTTAAATTACATGTTGCAAAATTTACTTTGATCGTAAAGCATAATGATAACACGACCCAAAAGTTTAGAAAATAATGAATAAAAAGTTTAATGTCCTGGGTGGATACAGCCGTGAGAATGGTCTTTAACCAATCTCCGTAAACAGATGTCCTACAGACCCATGTCGTAAAATTAGCGAACTCGTTCGAGAGCGAATATTGTTTTACCTGGTTCGTTACCTGATGGAACTTGCTGTTGAAAGTATTACCCTTAATTATACATTGACGTTAATTATACATCGACGTTATGCCCCCCCCCCCTTGTTCTAGGAAGACAAGTCTGGTTAGGTTCTGGTAATTCAAAGGCCTAAATGCATTAGCGAACAAGAGACCAGATTATCTGGTCATGTGTTTAAACACCCTGATTTATGTCTGAAATCTTTAAAATGGCGGAATGTCTAAGTTGAACCCTGGTATCAGATATTGCACTTTATGTGAGAAAGTAGACAGCTTCTTACAGAGGATATCTAATATACTGATCAGTAAACTTTCTAGTAACAATGGTTAGGTGAACTTTCTTTTTAATCAGACAACTCTGATTGATAAAAAAGAATTGTAGAAACAAACCCAATCAAAACAGAGAACGCAGGCATAGACTCGATCAACCTACATGTAAGACACTATGGAAATATATGTACGAGTATATCATAGTGTATTTGGTGAATAGGGACTGTGCAGGTTGCCAATGAACCAACCAAACCAGAGATTGCAGGCATGGTCTCGATCAACCTACAACACTATAAAATTACACTGATGTGTATACAATGTCTTTGGCGGATCGGAACCATGCATGCAGGTCGCCAATGAATCAACCAAACCATACAACATTCGAACTGAAGTACGTCATTTATTATATAGAAACCTACTGTCAAATTTATCAATTATATGATATGAAAAGTTAACTGAATATGACTAAACAAAAATGAAATCTGACAAAATGTATCTTAAATGATGTTCAAATGATACATGATCAAAATTAATGTCTTAGTTTATAACTGTAATTTCCTTTCATAGATAAACTTTGACATGTAAATTGTGACAAACGTTTGATAAATAATAAATCAATCTATAACATATACATTAAACCTTGTGAATGGTGGATTTTAATGATTTATATAACATGAAATATAAATATTTGATCTAGAATTATTAAGTGTCTTATTCGTGTAGGTTTGCTATTTACATTATACGTACTCATGGTGCGTAATACGTAGATCTATTAAATATTTGTGCATGCACATGATCAGTTCTGGCTTCCAAAACTTTATAAGCCGTTTTTTAACATTTTGATTTTCATCAGATGCCCGTTTATTAACAGTATCGGACGGGTTTGCTGAAGACCTTAAGCTAGCCCAGTAAAGATAGATTATGAAAAAACGGAAACATTAAAAACTGCATACTTCAACCGAGATGGTCATTTATAGAAGTGTGATTGTATTTTCTTGAAATTTATAGCTATGAGCTTTTATCTCGTTATGTATGTGTTTGTCGTCTTCGTTCAAGCTTTCTTCGAAATTTTATTTATTGGTGACCAGCATCAAGCATTTCATACAGGCCACCCTTCAAAAGTTCTAAGACAAAGAAATGTTGAGAAAAACTGACCATCCATACCACATGTAATTTTACTTGATTCTTATTTTAGCTTATTCATATAACATATACACTGGGGTCCAAAAGTTTCTTTACACATGTTAAATTTTGATGTTTTAGAATATACTTAGATATTATCACATCTTGTTTTAGGTTTCACTAATACATGTAATATACATTTTAATATGAACCTTCAATTATGTTCATGCTTATCTTCCTTTGTAAAAATGTAGTTTTTTGCTGAAAAATAGATTTGATTTTATGCTTATTGAACTTTCTACAAATATTCAAGTTTTTACAGAAAATATGAGAAAAATAAATGTGTAGAGAAACTTTTGGACCCAAGTGTATAGTTTAAATCGTACATGTATGTAGATAAACATTTTTATTTTATTTTTAAAACTGATTTTGAAATTACGATTTAGTTCTGATGACGTGAATCAATTTATGTTGAAACGAAATTTTATCCAAATAGAATCAACATACATGTGCTCGTCATCTTAATTAATTGTGTTTAAATATAGAAAAAAAAATATTCTGAATTCAATCTTAGTATTGCAAAAAAATCCACAAATTCTGAACTAGGACTACTCGTGCCAATGTTATGCATGCTGTGTTTCTATAAACGGAACAGTGAGGCTTGGTGTTAATTAACTGTGCATTAAGAATAATTCAAGAGTGAGTCATTTAGTTGTTTTCACAGATAACATGATTAGAGTTATTTCCCAAGTGGGCTTATGAAGTTGTAAAACGTACGTAAACCCTTTTGAGTTAGGAACAGAACGGAAATCGTCGTTGGCGTTAATTGAACCAATTAATATTATGCGAGCATCATAGTACTAATGTAAATTTACGAGGAAATATTACACCATTGCAAACATCGAGTCTGATTAATAGAATCTGCTTCTCTTGTCATAAAAATCTCTAGACGTATGATGTCTTGTTTAACCTACAGACTATAGGCAGATTTTGTGTTTAATGGATATATCTTATGTTTAACCGACATTAATCATATTCACTGATTCAAATTTGTTTTCAAGGATACGAAATTCATTATAAGATATATAATTTTGTTAAATTGTAAGTTAGGTTCATTTTCTGAGATGATTCGCCTACGAGCAAATTAACTAATTTTATGTTCATACAAACTTGAATTCTGTAAGTTTAGTTTATACTAATTTAATTTAGCTGGATTGTGAAACAAGTTCTAACAACTTAGATTTATCACTTTCGAGTCTACTTCCTGGTCTCCCAGTACTGAGCTAGCAGGACAAAGTAACTTGCTCATGGAAACAACGGGGTATGTTTTAGATAGGATTCGAACTAACGCGGAGCTGGCTATCCAATGTATTACCAGGCCAACGTCGTAACCATTGAAATATAAATAAACTATGTCTAGGATCGTAACCATGATCTCGGAGATGCTCGCTCTGTTACTAGTATTTGAAGTATGTCAAGAATTGGTAATGCATTTCTTATTTTTGCTTTTCCAAGTTCAAAATTTCCAGAATGTTTTAAAAATTATTATTATTATTTTTCTTAATCCAAACATTCCAGAAATTATTTAAATCAGGAGTACATAAAACGAAAGAACATAATTACCACGAATTGCCATAGGGGAAGATTTTATTAGCCTGATAATTTGTGACAAGAATTTTACGAGATGATTCAGAGAAAATTACTGTAATATTTATAATCGGTTATGCACTCATAAACTTGTAGAATGTTGCATTTATGTATGAGAATATTTTGAACATTTTGTGTTAGTGTTTGTTTTAATACCTTGAGGTCCGCCTCTGTAGTCAAGGTTATTGACTTCACTACATCTGCATTTTGACGTATATCTCAAACTGTCAGGGTATTGACTCATTCTTTGACGATGCACACGATAATTGTACAAACAGGAACGTAGAAAACAGGAACGGCCAAGTTATAAATAACATATAAGACAAAAATTTAAGTTAGAAGAAAAGATTAACCTAAGTGTTTTTCACCCTATCCAGACCTGGCCTATTTAGCTAACATTGCTGTACCAGAGTGCGAAACCCCAATGACATAGCTCGGGTCTTTTATTTGGTTCTCTTTCATAGCTGGGAATGCATAGTTGCGTCTGCGATGGAACAAATTCCATGAATAAAGAGAAGGGTAGATATCTAGCATTGTAAGATCTTGACATAGGTTTTGATTCTTGTTGATAGATGGTGTGGTCAATGCCGACTAGAAGATGGATTATCTTTAAAAATATTATGAATTGGTTACTACATTGAAACATTTACAGATAGAAGTTAATGGGATAGAGCCTTGCTATCGGCCATGGAACTTTGTGTTAGAAAATAGACATTTACTTTACAGAAGATACTAGTTTTAAGTACCGGTGCATCACAAAAACGATGATTAGGTAAACTGTCCATCTCATATTGTCCTGAATGTTTAGGAAGTAATTACATACTTTATTGTACTCTAGATGGAATGCATCCTCGGTAACCCAGGGTATTACGTCAACGATTCATGATGTATGAGTACCGTGGGTTTCCGACGATGGATGGAATGAAGTATGATATAACTGAGATATTGTATTGTGATGTAGACAACACAACCACATCCAACACCACGGATATCAACTGACACAAAGGTTCGATTCTTAAAATTATGTAATAATGAATTGTTCATGAACGTACGAACAAATACATGCATTTCCAAGCGTGCATTATCTTTAACATGAAAGAGATTTTTGTATTGTTTATTTGTTGACTGTGCACGTAATTTCGTGTATATCATGTTAATATCAACTTATTTATTTTATCTGAGAAATCTATTCTTTTGAGTATTGACGTCATAATGTAAAACGTTACTTTTTTCTGGGAACATCATAGAATACGTCTAAAGCGTATGTGTCTAAAATCGTGTTGCATTAATTTATGTACAGAAAACATACACCACAAAGTACTTGTATCAAGTTCTTGTAAACAACCATCATCATAAAAACATCAGTATATTATGTTTATGAACATGACAGAATAATCCAGTAACTCGGTTATGATAAAATCTTTGGTTAGCTCATTATGTGGCTTGAATATCTGCATTAAGATCTCCCAGTCAATAAAGCGCTCTATACATTCAACATCCGTGTCTCTTTGTTTGGTTTGATTTTAATAGTCAACTCATAAACAAAGTTGGTAAAATATAAAGGTATCATTGGCTGATTAAAAATGAGGTAATTTTCAATCTATGTATGCATTCATGAATGTGGATCAACAAACTTTAAAAGCACATTATGTCAAGCAAAAAAATGCAAGGAGCATGTGATGTGAAGAGCTTTGGGTTTGGTTGAACTCCATAGCAACACATTGTATAGGTTATACTATGGCGATCAACCAGCCTACTCACCTTTCCTGGAAAGGCTAAATCTCTGGATTAAGCAGTAAACCAGTAACTAGTCACACACTTCCATTAGTGACTGACAACAGCTACTGTCCTACATGATTTAAAATCAGTGGTAGGAAAGAGAATAGCCATAAATGTTTATTATCAAAATCCAAGAAAGTATGCCCCGCCCCCAGGAATTGAATTCAAGACCCTTTGATCAGTAGACTCTTGTGTTACCAACTGAGCTAAACGGGCAACAAACTTTGAAACTACATGCTAAAGAATACACAGAGCACATGATGTTGATAGAACCATTGACATTACTTCAGCTTATGCTATTGGCATAATGAAGTATCTATAGTCATTCATAAATCCTTTGGATATCATAATTACAGTGTTACTCACTGTATAATGTAGAGCAATTTATTATAATCCTTTAAATTGTGAAGTAATTATTCTAGATCTCACCAAGTACAAATTACTGATACATTGTATTGTATCTCATTATATGTACCACATTGTGAGTCAATGTGGGAGAGTCAGTGTAAACTCTAGAACTAATACAATAACAAGTCATTCTAAGAATGAATCACTTAAATACAAAATGTTTTACCAACTTAGAATTACTTTCTCAATATTATTCATTTTAAAGAAACGTTGGCCAACTTGGTCAAATTTCAGTCTAGCAGTCAACGAAGCAATGTATTCAGATTAAATTATTTTATTGACTCCACGAAGGCAGGGTAAAAAGACCCTTGGGATACATGTAGTTCAAACTTTTCAAAATACCGAAATATCTGATTTTCATGATTTCAGCTGCATTAAAAGAATCCTATCTCATGGATTACTCATCTACACCTGGGTAAAGAGAAGCAATCTCAGGTAAATTTCTAGCTAGGGACCACAATGGAAATAAGGGCTTGCCCTTTTTTGTGTTATCCCTGGTGTTGGTGTGCAAGACATAGTTACTACATCATGATGTCTGTGATATTTGTGTTTGTATGTTTTTACTATGTGTACATTATGCCAAATAAATATTATCATTATTATTAGCTCAAGGACATTAGCAGTGCCCCTAGTGGGATTTTAGCCTGTGGTCTGAACTTGGGACTTGTCCTGAAAATTGTCAACCATGTAGTAAATAAAAACAAAATAAGAGAAAAACGACAAACATACTATATGTATTAGCTTTTTTATAGTTTTATTTACAAAATAAGAATATTATTTATAAAAGTGGCATCTACTCATTAAAACCTTGTTTAAATTATAGGATGTGCTAGATATTGGATATATTAAAACACTCAGTACATTTAAATTATTATCTTATATAAAATTTTAACAGATCACACTAAATATAATTATTTATTTAGTCATACATACAAGTCCTAGAGTAAGAAAATACTAAAATATAAAAACATGTAATAGGCAATGCTTAACAGAATCTTTGACCGCTGTCTCTTGGGTCTAGATCTTTTTTGCATAATTTCTAGATCTTATTTGTTAATCTTTTTTACTTAGATCAATTTTGGTATAAATATAAAATTGTTTGTGTTGAATTCAAAAGTTTTGACAGGAGTGTCAATAAAATAATGCTTTCAATGTTTTTAAAGGGTTAGTTAGGAGACAGCAGTCAAACATTATTTTATTTTAGGCCTTATTATAATTCTGACACAGATAAGACACAGTAACTTTGTTCATAAAGTTGATATGAAAAGACCCTGAAAAAACTTTATCACAGAATAGTTTTACATTAAAACAAAGACAAAGTAACAAAAAAGCAAATTAATACTAAGATTTGACTTCATAGAGAAATGGACTGCACAAGGGTTTAGTTTATGAGTTTGAAACCCTTATTAGGAATTACAGTTATATATAATAGGCTGAGCGCAAAACAATCGTAACTCACTCTTTAATCTACTTGAGTTACGACCGTTTTGCTCTGCCATAGGTTCACCTGGGAATCAATGGTACTAAATGTACTAGACTGGCATGCTGTGCGAGTAACTCCAACTTTCTCATATAAATAGCTATGGCCAAAAGCTGATCTTGAACTAAAAACATTAATCAGTGAGAGGTCAGCAATTTTAACCATTTGACCACAAAGGTTGGTCAAAGATTTAATTAGTTATTGATATACTAGAACTTAATTTAAAAACAAGCATACACTGAATAATCACTAAAAAAAGATAAATAACCTAATGTACTAACAAACACCTAAAAAAGATAAAACTATATTATAAACATGGAAACCAAATCAAGTGGTGGTCCCATTTTGATATAAAAATCAAACAAAAGAGTATAATAAATAAATCTTGAAAAAAAACTATCACAAGTGCTTTGACAGTCACAACATCACATATATTGTCAAGACAATAAAATGTGAAACTGGACATAAAAAATAAAACAATGATACTCTAACCATATAGAGAACTAAATAAAATCAAACAAAACAAAGAAAAATAATGAGAGCTTACGTGTAATTCAGAATATTAAAAAAATCTAGATACATGTACTTATACATGGATGAAAGGTCAAAGTTTTGAAAGGTCTGACTTTCAGAACCAGAACTGATAACTTTCACTCATGCTCATAAATCACAATAATTTTAATTCATTGAGTAAAAAGTTATGTTCAAGAATTATGAATGATTACTGGGAGAGTGGGAGTGGGTATCATAATTATTTATCTTAAAACTTAATTGTTATTTGTGGGCAGGTTTTTAAACATCAAATTATATTATAAACAGACAATTTTCTTACAATTGCATTAAGCAATACTGAGGCTGGTTTAAATGTTTAGATCTTTGTTTAATAGAAAACTTTTAAACAATTTCAAAGCAGTTATCCTCCCACATGAACAAAAAAAAAACTTAAGGTAAAATTTAACTCAATATAAGGTATCAAGTTTTTGATCTATTACATATTTATAAACCTTATCAAGATATATCCATTCTTTCTTTAGTCTATCTTAAATACTAATTTAATACAGTTTATGATATCTATATATATATAATCTCCAGACTATAAGCCTGTAAATCAGTTTTAACAACATTAATAAATCAAGTTACCATGATAATATGATAATTAAAATGCTTTGAGAAGTAGATACCTGATAAGATAACCAATTACCCCAAAACATGCTCTCCAAATGCAAGTTATGTCACAAATTGAAATGAGAAGATGAATACAATTATCAAAAATAGCCTACAATGTGCTATGATTCAAATTTTTGAATTAGGCACTCTTCAATTTGAAGTTAAAAATCTTAGTTGTTTTCTCTTTTCAATTAGGAGAGCACCTGTTCAAAAATACTTTAAATCATAGTAATAGACATCAATTTTAAGTTCAGAACAACCCAGACAGTTTTAAATGCAAAATGAAAGATGTGAAATTTCATGATGAATGTTTATTAGGCACAAGGGAATTATTTACGTATATAAACATCATACAAGATTATAAACCTTTCAACAGCTGTTTTGGGTGAATCAAAATATTAGTAATTTAAAAACATCTGCAATTTGTCCACACCCATCTTATAAAATAAACATAACCGGAGCATTTCTCTTATCATAAAATATAACATAATCAAGAAATCAGAAAGAAAAAGAGACAAATCTTAAACAATCTACTTTGATACAGTATCAACAACTATATAAAATATATCATTTATCCCTCTTAGAGCTCGCCTCTTCCACATTGAAATGCATTTAACAGTAGATGCAAAAGTGCAAAACAAAGGGATTGATCTAGGTAAGGGTAATCAACATGCAACTATCCCATATCTTTAATAAATCAAACAAAACAAAAATATCAACATATAATTATTTTGATTTCACTTAACTCAACAACAAAAACATTCATCTGCTCAATTCACTATTTCATCAATAAAAGTTTGTCAAACCCACAAAACAAAAATATTTTTCTCCAAAAATACTTGTCAAACTACAGGCAATTCTGAGGTTAGTTTAAAAAGGCAGTATAATAGCAAATATTTCTAAAAATATACTGCTATATTAACATAACCATTCTCTCTTAACAAACAAAGTGATAACTCAACAATCAATAACAATCATTTCACAAAGAATTAAAAACATAATCAATGCCTATCAAAACAATACTATCACACTTTCCTGTTATATCAATTTCATTAAAACCAGACTTTATAATTATACACTCCTGCTATATGATCTGGTGGCCCTGGCACTGAAGTTAGTGTCAGTGTGCATTTTACCTGTCTAGTCAAGTAGTCACTATCGTTTAATTGGGAAAGACATAACCACTGACTGAAAACAGTTACAGCCAAAGCAGCCAGAGACTATCATTGAAGATGTCAATCCAAACAAGGGTAATTTGTTGTGTGACATCACTGCTTCAACTGAACATGACCCCAAACACAAGTCTTCACTCATCTAATCTAATGTAGTATAAAATATAGTGGAGCATTTTTTTTTAAAAAAAGGTTGTCCGATTTTAATATAATTGACATTACCGGTACATTAGTATATTATATAATAATATATGAATTTACTATACTTTTAAATATAAGTAATAAATACTAGTGAAATTAACTCTTTCTAGCCACTTACAAACACCCTGTGGAGAAAACTACCAGAAGTATAAATACTGGATACTACCTAAGTTTCAAACAACATTTTGATGCAAATCAGTATAATATCTTTATATTCAATTTTCAGCAGCAATAACAACAAATTTTTAGAGGTAAATTTCAAATTTAATCATTTTTTTTGCTAAAATTCATCTTTTTTGTGGTTGTTTATCAGCATTTCTTAAAAGTCCTTTATATAATTTATTCATATTATCATCAAATACTTTTTTATGTGAAGATCCTGTTAATTCTGCTGCTCTTTGAGTCCAATACTGGCCAGCATCTAAATGAACCCAACTGAAATAAAGAAAAGAAAACAAATGAACCCAACTATTATAGAAATAAAGAAATCAACAATTTAATTACATTTTAGTCATTCATAAAAAATATCATACTAAAGTCATATTTTTTTGGGAAATCAAAAGCAAATTTTAGCAAGTTTTGTGCAGATAAAGGATATCCAGGCAGAAACTAATTAACATTCTCATATTTAATTAAAAACAGTCATGATTATATTTCATAGTAATTAGTCTATAGCATCAAATCACGCAAGATAAAATTTTTTGCTCAAGGAAAAGACAGGGTAGGTTTTAGATGGGATGTGAACTAACGTAGAGCAGGCTATCTAATGAATACCAGTTCAATGTGGTAAGGGTTGGCCACTCCTGCTCCATGGTAAGGGGATGGGAGTATCAGAAAATAATGCAAAAAAACAGTCTTGCCAACAGCTGCTTTGGGACCAAGTCTTCAATAAACTAGAAATAAACTACAAGAACTTGAGAATATCAAAAAGGGAGTGAAAAATAGAATGGTCAAGCAAACAGACCATAAAGAAGCTGCATAAAAATATTTAACACCAAACATTACATAAACTAAGATTTAGAATAGGATAGCTGATAAATGATATAACTGACAACCACTTCTGTTCAAATCCTACATGAGCATCTAATATTTAATGCATTTCTTAAAAACAAATCACTAGCAAAACAAAGACTGAGGCACAAAGTAGCACATGCCAGACATAGCGTAAATTTGGACAACTGAAGAAAATTTATTGCGTTAAAAGCAAAAATAAACTGGACAACCCATACTCTTCTCACAATCAAATCTCTCAATAGAACTGCCCCAGTTTAATTTCACTTCCTACCTACGGCACTGCAGTGAAATGTAAATTCAGAATTTACAACATATCTTGATCTTGTATCATAGAAATCATGAAATATTCATCTGTTTATAGTTTACCTGTAGCTTAATTGGATATTAAAAGAGCACCTGTATTATATCCAAAACCCGTAAATTATGCTTCAATACATTACAAAACAGTGATAAGAAATTATGTCTATTTCAAAGTTTGAAATATGACGGAAATAAAATTCAAAACCATCAAAAGCAGAAGTCTTAAATATCATTTTAATATGTGTGAAATATTTTTTTCCGCTCCCACCTATTCATTCAAATGCATTTAATTATGTCGAATGGTAGGGAATGGTTGAAAATGTTTGTAAATTAAGACGCAGAATATCAACTGGTTTATCTAAGATAGATGATACATTTAACATATGTAATGGCAAGCAACAGACCTAGAATCTTAATTAGCATAATAATGAGCTAAATATTAAAATTACAGAATGACTGCACAGAATTTTATCATGCCATTAATGAATAACTTGATAGATGTACATGTATTAATATGTCCTTGATTGACTAGATTTTCATATTAAATTATACCCTAGTAAATGTGCTTTTGGAATACATCCTTGAGTTCTGGCAACATTATTTAATAACCACCAATAAGAAATTGACTCAACATTTCTTTAAAAATTACTAATTACTAATTTAGAAGTGTTCAAAAAAGAGATCAAACAAACAGAAACTATAAATGGTTCATAGACAAAAAATGAACAACTTTTGATTTGCAAAAACATACAATACATGTATTAGCAATTTTAACACAGACACAAGCATTTCCATTGCATACTTAATGTGCCTTCGTCTACATTCAAAAATTGAACACATACAGTGCTGGAATAATTGATCTCATGATTTATAAATCTTAACTGCTAATTTTGTTTTCTATGTTAGAATCGAAATATCAGTAATAAACATTTTTTAAATATTTTTGGTGCATTAAACAGTCACTTATTTTGACGTGCTTGTGAAATAATTTGTACTAATGTCCTCATTATTTAATTTTGGCACATCAAAATTTATGCCTATGTTCTATCCTACAAAATATAAAAAAAAGGAATGTAATTTTTTAATTTCTTCGCTTATTCACTCTTTTTACTGGGATCAGCCAAAATCAGCAGACATAAAAATTTCATAGGACTAATAACTCAATGTAATCTTTAAATGAACCTAATGCTAGAATGGGAGAATGCAAAGAACCAATGTTTGACATATTTATGCAAACATAAACAAAATCCACACCCACCATGCAGAAAAACATGTTTCTACGTGAACTATATCACAAAACTATTTCATTAAACTCTAACCACGCCAATTGCCAATCAATACGACATCTAAGTATAAAATAAATTATTTAAACAAAGCACAATAGTCAACTCTCTCTATAACAATCAAACTTGAAACAAAAAAGCTTTAAAAATAAACAGTACAATCATTGTTGACAAATTATGAACACAAACAATTAACATTAGCTGACTCATTGAACAAAGTTATACAGGGAAGGAGGTATAAAATAACTTGTTAAAACAGTTAGCAACAAACATCTGGGATCAAATCTCAAAAATCTGATTTTATTAGCTTGAAACAAACAAACAAACAATGGCATTGTGTTATAATGAAGTCCAATAGATTTTGACTTGCACTTGTGAATTTATCAACAGTCATTCAAACAGACTGTTTACACACAACTCTCATGGCAAGTTTAATTCTGGCATACAAAAGCAGGTACAATATATTTACACATTATTAAACTTTATAAGTAGAGTTTTATGCCTATTTGAACAAATAGTTGTAATTTATGATGCCAGACATCAGAGCACTGAATCTTTGTTCCTGGGATTCACCAGTTTTTCACAACCATCCTCTGATAACAGCACTATATAAAGTACCTCAATTAGTAAAGTTTCATGCTTATGCACGTTCACAGATTTTATAGCACTACCCCTGGTCATCAGGCTACTGGTATCTATCCATCAATGTCCCTGGGAAGTCTTTTACTTCACTAAGTGCAGCCAAAAAATTGGCGTAATGGATACCATCATCGCAGGTACCCATTTACACCTGGGTGGAATGAAGCAATTCGTAGGTAAATTTCTTGCTCAAGGAAATTAGTAGTGTCCCTAGAGGGATTCAAACCCTGGACCTCTTGATCCCAAAGCACATATTCTATCACTGGACTACTACTCCTACACTGGGATCACTGGGCCTGCAAGGAAGTCAGTTGATGACTTTAACCTAAACATTAGTAATGTGGAAACAAAATTATATGGAGCAACCTAGCTTAGTCTGTCTATATAGAATATTATAACACAAAGCAAGACATAACAGATGGGAAGTTTGAACATTCAGACAATGTTGTATACAAGAAATGTAATGTGGAAACCACATTATAGCCGGATTTAAAAACTTTAACGCAAAAATTACAAAGGGAAATAATCCATAATAAAGCCAGGGAGAGGTGTGGTTACTTTCTAATTCTGTTCATCACATGGTATGTTATCATTGTTTGAAGTGTCATAAAGATCAGACAATAAATGGCAGAAATATAAGGTAAATTGAAAACTTTAAAACAATTATTAACAAAACCGGACGCCCGCCTGCCCGTGTTTTGCCAAACTATTAGCTGAATTTTTTTGTTGAAAAATCCGGCTAAAAACTTGTAATTGCATTAAACTTTTCCACCCTTTCTAATTTTTTTCAGACTTACTATGAAGATGAAAATTACACAATAGTGGTTTCAAGGGCATTTTCATAAAAAATCAACAAATGAAACAATAAAAGCTTTCATCTATGAAAATATAACCACAGTTGTTCAAATATTGTTTATTTTTGGAAATAGAATGATCAAAAATGTATGTGTAATTTAATGCACAATTACTTTTGTTCAGCGAAAATAGTTTACGATAATAAAACTGTTTCTATTCTCAGCACGATTAAACATATTTATTCATTAGTGTACAGGTACATGTAGCAATTAACAAACAATACTTGTATCTTATGCACATTTGATTTAATATCAAATTTTAGAATGTTCAAAATAAAGCCAGTACATGCCACATTATATGGTACAAAATAAACAATAAACATTTGTTTAAAAGGTAGAGCAAAAATGCCTAAAATTTTTATTTAAAATGAAGCAACTTTAAATGTTATTTTACTTAATAAAAATTCTAATAGAACAGCAAGACATCACAAGTTTGGGAGGTGGGTTAAAGTTTGCAACAGCCAGCTTGAATATAAACAAGCTTAATTTAAATTTTGGAGACAAATGTAGTGATATTCATTGAAAGATTAAAAGAAAGTGCTAGATGGTAGTGCATTTTAGGTTGGGAGTTAACACAAATATAGCAGGCTTAGCGTGAAACGGTTGAAACTCACTCTTAAATTGAGTTACTATCGTTTTCGTTTTGCGCAAAGCCCACCAAATGTGATACACCTTTTGACCATCAAATGTGATATTGACCTTGAGTTAGCATGATTTTATTCACTGGTGTGACCTTAAATATATGTAAGATTGAATTATCCTGACTTTGATCTCCAGCTTAACCTTGAACTAGCATGACCTTAAGCTAGCATTGTCTTTAGCTAGCATGACCTTGAGCACAAATAAACTTGATTGACCTACATCTAGCTTTAATAATCTTAAACTAGCATAATCTTGAGCTAACATGGACTTTAACTAGCATTGCATAATACTTCATGCTCTCTCTTACTAATAAGTATTGCCCATTGAAATATGCTAAGTTTTTTATTAAAATCATTCAGATATATAGTGCCAACATAGGAATAATGCAAACAGACTACGCATTGTACTAATGCATGGGCAATCAACCAATATATCAGAAAAATACAACAGACTGCATAATTACTAACCACCTCAGTCAGGTTATATATTCTCTGGCTGTTACCGACATTCACATATAATTTGGCATGTACTAAATTTAGGTTAATCAGGAAGGAAAAGCTAATAAGAACCTTTTTTTATAAGAAATATCTTGGATAATACCTCCTATTCTTCGCAATAGTTGTATCAAGCTCTAAATCAGCCAAAGAACGGCACAGAATCTGTACATTTAAACAAAGAAAAAACAAAACAATGAAATATAATTGAAATATATAATGTACAGAACAGGCTACAAGTAACTTTGTTTTCCTGTTCCATGTTCCTTTATGTCAATGCTACTGTGTTACTATTTGTAAATACTAAATGATTATGATTCTGTGTTCTAAATAAGGAAAGAAGGGTGATGCAGTGACTTGATTAATTTAAATAGACTTCAGAATCTTTTGAGCAACAGAGCTAGAAAAATATCTAGTTAGCTACTAGATCTACACCCCCCCCCCCCAAAAAAAAAGTAAATTCTAACCATTTGATACTTCTTTTCACCCTGTACACACAAGACTTCAAATCAGAAAATAATGTGCAAATAAGTAAATTTGTCAAATTTAAGGTAGTTCACATAGTGAAAGGTAACATAGCAGTGACAAAGGTATCAGCTAGGAAAACAAAGTTATTATCTAAAGACAAAGGGAAGAACATACACAGATAACCGTAAAAACTACAAAATAAAACAAAACTAGAAATATTGAGCACATAAATAACCATTGCAGCGTAAAATGTTGTTACAATCGGTATTCCATGAATGTTATAATAATCTTTAATGTTTTGTTACCACAAAAATAATCTTGTCAGTAGGTGTACTGCATTAATGTATCTAACAAAGTCAACAATGAGTATAATCAAACTACAGTACCCAACAAAAGTCTACAGACAAAATTCTGTTATCATATTTAACCCCATTATATTTACCCATGAAACAAAGAGTCATCTATGCAAAATCAGCATTAATTAACTCATAAACATGTGATTCAAACTAATTTTTTTACATAAATGTATTTTATGTTCATAAAATGTTTTATTTACTAACTGTGTGATGTTTTCTAGTTTAATCTATTTTTGGTTTTCCGTCTTCTCTTATCCAAGATATGAGCTTTGCTAGTCTCCATCACCATGAGTACAATAAATGAGCTTTCATTACAGTTAAATCATGTGCAGTATGCATAATTAGTAATTCTCAAAATTCTATTAGTCCAATAACTTTTGGAGGGTACTGTATATTTGCACCATTCCAATCTAGATAGACGAACAAAGTAACAAAAAATCTGCAATAAGCTGTAACATTCCAGAAGGCTTCAGGGGCTTATCAGCATGATCAGAATAGCGATGTATTATTATCAAGAATGCATCACTCATACAGGGTAATAATGACTAGTAGGCATACTTGAGTGTGTTGTATTTCATGGTTTTGCACCAATTGTGTTATTATAAAACAATACTACAATGGTTCCTGCAGTGTCTCACAGGAAATCAACACTATGGAATTAAGAACATGGTAAGAAAAGTCATCAATTGTAACAACATTCACAGTGGTTTGTAACCACTGGTTACTGTTATCTATGTGCTTTATACATTAGTTCTTAATAACCAAACTTGTCTATGGAAACCATCTTGTTTTTGTCTTGCATTTTATTCCCTCTCCTAAACCAATTGTTTTATTACTTTCAAGAGCAAACTTCATTTATATTGGAAACACTTCTCTATTTATCAATTTTCTGACAAAAATCAGTCCTATCATGGAGTAGTTTATTTTGTACAGGCCCTGTTTGACCCAAATCAAAATAACGATAAATGGTGTTTTTTTCAAACCCATTGGTCTAAACATACAAAATGATGTCCATGAAACAAGCTTGACAAAAGTTATAACATGTATCTAGTTAATATAAAGATGAGAAAATAGGGGTCATTATACAGATATATCACAAAAGATCTTACATAAAAAAATCATCATGGTAATTTACCAAAAACAGAAAATACAAAATGTTCAGTACTCATTCCTATTAATTCTAAATAGCCTTTAAATATGCATAAATGAAGCACAATGGTCCATTCTGACCAAAGCAAAATATAGCTTCATAAAAGCTGTATTTTGTTTGATGGATTTTACCAATAATGATTTTTATTGTAAGATCCTAATATCTGTAACATGATCCAATAAATCACCATTACTATAAAAGGTGATATAAAAGAACAAAGGGAGATTACTCATGATATGCATGTTTCATATTTTCTATAAATACATTTATTTATTCCAGATATTCAGGGTAGAACCTTCGTCGTCTTGCTAATAATGTATCAATCTCCAGATCATCAAGGGATTGAGTTAATGAATGAGTCAAAGTAATCTGTAAACATTGTAAAATATTGTATAGTTGTAATATTTTCAACTTTCTGAAACTATTTCCTTGGGATAAAGCATGGAGAAGTTGTAATGCACCAGTCATTTGTAACCCACAACCCCACCCACTGGAATTTGTAAGAACTTGACATTCAGCCCAGCAAACCCCTTACAAAATCCTCAAATTGAGGCTACCTTTAGATGGTAAATCCGTTAAAAGTGTTCTATCCCTGCAGCCCTGCTAGGAAGTCCTTGCAATTGCTTATTTTAAAGACAGGCCATATCAATAGTTGTACAAGTCCTATGTATACAACCACATGTACCTATTTCAACTCCAGGAAATGCTTGGCTTATACCCATTACAATAACTGTAAAGCATGAGTAGTATCCTGCAATATCATGACTATAATCCCCCTTATTTATGGCAAGAAAGCTATTCCTTGCAATGCAGGGGGAAAGCTGGAAGGGAAAAACATTTATGTTTTCCCCCAAACTGCCATGAGAGCAGGATGCAGATTACAAATGACAGATGCATAAAACAAAGGTTGTGTTGCTTTCAAACTATTCTTGAATTCACTTGTAGCTCATTACCAAAGAAACCATATATCTATTCTTAGACTTCAAGAAGAGAGGTGACCAGCCAATAGTTAGCAAATACAGTACAACTAGCCTTTTCACATAAAATCTCATGACAGAAATTGTTTCAAGTCAAAAGCATAAATTATTCATACAATTAGCTTTAACGACACAAAATATCATTTAATTATTTTTGAAATTTTAATCTTCAAGCTGTCAGAAACTAATTTATTAAATTAAATTTTGAGGAACTATGTCATAAGATTTTATGTGAAATTAAGGACCACATAATAATGTCAAAACCAGCTTATTTTATGGGTAAGAACCATAGATCTTGTGAATTTGACAGCTGGATAGTCCCTGGTTATATTCAATTTGTTGTGGGCAAGTATAAAACACAGTATGTAAACCAAACGCTGGAAAGCCAACAACTAATAAGCCCTAAATATTATCTATTAAGAGCACACTTCAATAATTTTCAGTACTAATAGACAATCAACTGTAAAATTTTCATTCTATTCAAAAACTAGTTAGAGCCAAACTCACACTCAATTAATGAAACAAATAAAATATTTCATAGTTTAGCCAGCTCTAATACAAAGTTTGACTTAAAGGGTATAAATCTATAACTGATGGACATGTAAATTTAAATTTTATCACTGGTATAACTTTCAAATGAACACTCCATAAAGAATGTTTTGTAAAAGTTTGGGTCTGTGATTTAATAGACATGCTAATTCAAGACTAACAAACAGAAATTAAGTTATGTATAGCAAAACATAAACTATTATACAAGGTAAAAACTTGAGTGGTAAATTTGTTGTGTTTCAAATTGTTTTTGTTTCAATTCAGAATTTCTGAAATGTTTCTATTTATTGTGTCAATAACTATAGTCAGATTTTATCCGGTGAGCCGTGACTGCACTTTTGTATTAATAGATTTTTGGAACATTCCTACAAAAGCACTCATGTGGCTTTACACTTGAAATATTATAGTTAGTATTGATTTTCAGCATAGTATTTACTGGTTTTACCTATTGTCATGGTTATGATTGGACTCTTCCAACCTGTCACGGGCATCACGGCTCGCCAAATAAAATCAGACTATATAATGTCAAATTGTTCATCATCAAATAGAGATTTATACACTTTAAAACACACACATTACATTACACTAGTAATAAACTTACGTTTGGTGTGTAGGATCTAACAGGGGATGGACTTCTGCTACGTACAATAGAGCGTCTAACTGGGGAAGGACTTCGGCTACGTTCAACAGCACGAGCTCTGGCACGAGCCCTAGCTCTAGCACGTTCTATAGCCAGATCAACTTCTAGTTTGTCAGCGTATGAGATTGGTGATCCAAATCGACATGAGTAACTTGGTTTGTAGATAAATGGACTGACAGAACGGGGTCCAGGGGAGACAACTGGTCTAGATGTTAATTCGGCAACTTCATTATCTGAAACACATTAATTGGTACATTTTACAATACATATATTATAGAGCCAATACAAAACAAAACTATTTCTCACTGATTTTTAAAAAGATTTTTTTTTAAACACAAAATAATTTTGTCTATTAGGATTGCTTATTAATTCCGGATTTAAATAGTACATATGAAAGCTATATTCGAAGCGGGCGTGGCAAAGCACTTACAACGTTGGGCTGGTAATTATTGGATAGCTAGCTCAGTGTTGCGTTAAATCCCATCCAAAACCTACCCCATCATTCAGTTAGAGCTGAGCAAACAGTGAAAGCGTGCTCTCTAAATATTAACTGAAGACTAGATATAAACCCATAGCACTTGAATTTATAGTCTGACATTATCATAAAGACAATGTGACCACCCATAGTCATAGAAGCCTGAAATACAAAAAAAATATCAAGATAGACCTACCATCATCATCCCCATCTCTGATAACCTGAAATTATAATATAAATTAATGAGAAAGTCCTTAATTAACAAAATGTTGAATATTTTATAATCATATCAAGTTTCATATAAGAATAATTTCACATACAAATGTATAGTTATTTGTTTCAAATTACAACATTTATATTCATAGTGATTGAAGTAACAAACAAAAATTAAGTCATATAAATTATATTGTAAATATAAAGCAGTACTTAAAACTGAAATTTAAGTTGTTTTTGCAATATTTTTAGTTCATTTAAATTCAAAAATTCAGTAATATACAGGAACATTTAAGCTACAGCTGAATTGCAAATTTTAGAGCAATTTAATAAAATATTGAAAGTCAGAATGGGGGCTGAAGTCATTGCTTCATAAAATGTCTGTAAATTATAAGAAAATCAAGTTTTACAAAATTGCAATTTAACTGTCATAGAATGATAAATTGAGATAATTTAACAAAGTTGTAATCTTTGGCAAATCAACATGTAATAAAACAATGAATTTTCTGTTTTATTTATACATCTATCAAGTAAAGAAAGCCATTATATGATATCAGTAAACTTTTAACATACTGTTACATAGTATGGTGCTTGTAACACATCAGATTTCACAAGAAGAAGTCTTAAAAGTATGAAAATATTTCAAGAAAATTTTCTGAGAAACTGATACTATCTGAACATATTTGAAGATAAAACAAATTTGAGTTCATGACTTGAGATATTCATGTTGAATGTTTTAACAGTTTGGTAGATCGTTAAACATTGGATGAAAATTCTAAATTTTAAAAACAATTTTGAAATTTGCGGAATTATAAAGAAATTTCTGTAGTCTCCCCAACTTCGTACAGGATGTCCTATTTAGATATAATTTGTTCAATGTAAGAATCCCAGTAACTTACAACTTTTGACAATCGTTTTGAGAAAAGCATTCAGTAGAGGATTATTTTTTATTCTGCGACAAATCATAGACAAAATAAGTTACAAGTATTTCTTTGAATGATGCACATTTTGAATAGAAAATTATAAATGTAATTACGTAAGACTTCCTCTTGATTAAAATGATATTAATAATGCATCAATTATAGTAACACAGGTGTACATGTACATAAATAGAAAAGATAAACAGTGCAAGCAGATAATGAAAGAGTATAGAAGATGGCTTAACAAATTTCTACTGTCTCTTTTAAACTTAGAAATATCCATTGGAACAAAAATGATCAAAAATTCAAAATAATGTAAACAATGAAACCTCTGTATATCAGGATTATGCTAAATTAGTTGTTATACAGTCTTCACCATAATCAACTAGCCTAAAGCCAAAAAAAGAACTAGTGAAAATTAATTTGGGCTAGTGAAAATGATTTATTTCATAACAAGAGTCTGGCTAGTTGTTAATGCTTCCCTTAACAATATACCATAGTACAATAGGCTGGTGCTTGACAAAAATTGAAGACAAAGACTGTTATACAGAGGTTGTTGTTGTAAAGATTGCCATTTTCCAATGGAAACAGCACTACTATGGTGAGTTTTAGATAACTATTGTTAGGAGGTGGCTGTTTTTAAGTAAGGGTTACATAGGGAGGTTTCACTGCACTACACTTACAAGAACTTGCAAAATGAAATAATCAGGTAAGCAGTGTCAAGGATTTGTTAAGCCATGTACATATAGAAAAAGAAGAAGTTACCTCACGGAGGTGCATACGTGGGGTTAGTCTACCACAGTCATCATAGCTCTCTACAATAAGCAAAAATAGGAAAGGATAACATAGGATTCTATATCTAAATGATAATACATATACAGTGCCCTCTAAAAGTCCTTGAACAATATCCTGTTTTTAGGATAAACTAATTCATATTTACTTCATTTTTACATCTAATTCATGTTTATAAAAATAAACGTTATAACTCGGCAATTGGTGAAATCTTTAAGACTTGAAAACCCTGAATTCAGTGATGAAATGTGCAATCTTTACGACTGACGTGATATTTAGATAATCAGAACAAAATTATTGTATGCAACAACATTTCAGAAACATTTTGGTATAATTATCATTGACCTCGGACATTCAATAACTTAAATATGTGTGTTTAATGTACTTGCATGCCTGTTTTTAGTGCGAATCATTGTGACGTCCATGATGTCGTGAAAAAAACGCTAACGTCGCTAAGGTTACCAGAAAAGCAAACAAGAAGCATGAAGGTATCTGCCTACCAACTTTAATCATGATCGGTGAACAAAATATTTCTTTCGCTTTTCGAGTAAGGTACCGACCCACCTTAAAGGAAACCAATAGTCAGCCGAGTTATTTCCTAAATCAGCATTAATTAGTTTATCAACACATGATTCAACTGTTTTACATAGATCAATCATAGTAAAAAGACTAACATTAAGCATGATCAATTTTTCTTAAAATTTTGTAACAGTCCAAGAAATTATGGAGGGCACTGTATATATTGACAGTATGTACACTATAATAAAACTACTAAACATGCAAGCAACTTTATGATATGAACATGTTCCCTAAATCCTTTTTTCATAATTTTGGAAGATAGTCACACAAAAATTCACAATTTGAAAGGCAGAGGCTATAGTAAAAAAGTCTAAATGTTTCTCTGCTTGGTTCTGTGATTGTGATTAGGTGAAAGAGAGAAAAAGACAAGAGTATTAATGTCTCTATTTATAATATATCTAGAACAAATATGTTTGTATTATAGACAAACAACATATGATATGATAATTAACATATGTTCTTAGTCTAAACAATAAAGATTTCAATCATAATTTTACAGTCAAACCTTGATAATGTGTTCACAAGATTGGTGCAGGAATATTGATCCATGTTGTTAAATTTAAATAACTAAGTTGTTTAAATTACTATTTTTATGTTTAATTAGCCATCCGAAAGTTGCTTTATTACAGAAAATTTACAGAAGGAGGACTCATATGAATTGGACAAGGGATATAGCAATAGGGGAAGTACAGGCGCATTAGGGTAGTACAGACAAACTAGTGCAATGATGATTTAAACACTACTGTTTCAGTGTGCAGGAAGATTTTAACTGCACCCTGCTTCTGTACACTGCCATGAGTCTTAATGTACATTTGAAATTGTATCATACTTTCAATGGTTGGAGAAAGGAAATATTAGGGCAGTCTGAAGACCAGCATAAAACTAGATAAATTCTAAAATTTCAGAAGGGAACAGGGCTGGTAACATCCCACTAAACTACTGTGTACAGGGTGATTTAAACTGCACCCTACTACACTGCAAGGAGTCTTAAAGTACATTTGAATTTTAATCGCACTTTCAATGATTCGAAAAAAAAAATATTAGGGCAGTCTGCAGACCAGCATAAAACTAGATAAATTCTAAAATTTCAGAAGGGAAAAGGGCTGGAAAGATCCCTTATTTCATAAAGCTAACCATTATTAGAGTGGTTAATTTTTTATCTTAGTGCAATTTTATCACTTGAACATGTTTAAAGGCCCAACAGGGGTATATAAGGGAGGTAATGGTGGATGGGTGGTTCCCCTTATAATTTTGAAGTTTTTCAGATCAGGGAAGAATTTTTTGAATTAGTAGCTTTATTACATCTTAGAAAAATACAAGAAAATTTGTGGATGCTTATGAGTGTGTTTTCTATCAGTCTGAGTAGTTTTTTATCTGATTCTTTTGAAAAAAGGGTAATTTGGGACAAAAATTAATTGCTGTCAGTTTGAAATTTGAAAATTGTGGGAGGAGTCAGACTGTATATATGAATGAATTAAATCATGTGACTTATGTTAGTAAATAGAAGCACATGGTACAGAGCTAAATGTAAACTCAAGCACAGATCATGCAAAACTTACTTTTCTGAAGCTATTGTTCTGTAAGTCCAGTCAATTCCATTGAAAACATGTGGCACAATTAATAACTAGTAATATGTTCATTTGTTCAATGTTTAAACATTTCAATAGGTTACATAACTCTTTGATAATTGTAAATTGTTAACAAATATTTCCATACATGTTAATTTTAATCATTTTGTCATATTGATAGAAGATTTTTTTTTATAAATGAGAGCTGATAAATAATATGTAATGATTATGTTTTTGAGCAGTATACATGAAGAAAATCTACAAGTTACCTTCATATAGTACCCCTTTAAGGTTGGGGTATCTTCCAAACACAATTTGTAGTACAAAATCAGACATAACTTTTCTCTATATTCTTACTAAGTCAAAAGCAACATTTTGTTCTTTCAGCAAACTTTTTTTAATCAAATACCTTTTGTTTCTCCACCCATTCTAACCAAAGACCACAACTTTTTGTATCAGACACACTGTGCAATAGTCTTTTTTCTTACCTGGTTTTCCTAACCAGGCCTGTTTTTTTAGCCACACAGGGACAACAAAAACAGTATTCACGTATTTGCTAATGATTATTCATAGTATAACTGAATTCAAACGAAGAACTTTGTCCTGGAGGCAGGACTAACTGATTTGCTATTAATCCAAATTTTGACCTATTTGAGCTGAGTCATTGTTATCCTTTCTTTTATTAGCACTCAGTATTTCCTTAATTTCCCAGTAATTATGAATAAAAAAAGCCTCAGTATTTGGTTTTTGTTCTTTGTTTACCAATATCATCAATATGAATTTATCCTTACTTCCCATATCATAATAAATTCCTATTTGATTAACTGATAAACTTTATAAGTCCAAAATTAATATGCCGCCAGAAATGAATGAATGAGTACATCATTTTCAAAGAAGGGGTGGAAAATTGACATATCAATTTATATCTTCACTATTAAAATGTCGACACAATACTATTATTATCAATTAATCATTTAAATTAACTTTATATATATTGTTATAGTAACATTTTAAAGTAAAAAACCTTAAATATATTTTAGTAGTATTCACAAGTCTTGTTTTCGTCAACATATACCCCTGGTTAAAAAAATAGACTGTGCCAGTTCCCATGGTTTTAGCGGGTCAAATTTTTGGTCAAATTATAAGATTTTTTAGGGAGCAAAAACAATCATGTGTTTTTCAGACAAAAAACAAATTGAAATTGATCATTTTAAGTAATGGGTACTTTATAAAACATTTAAAACTAATATATTAGTTCAATTTATACGTAGGAGTATGTGGCATTTTTTAATTATATTCACAAATGGTACATTTCTCTTTGATTACAATTGCTAATTTCATAACCCTGAAACAAACATTAAATAATGCAACCTATTTTTACAATCGTAGATCTAGTATATAAATCTAACACCATATGTTTATTTTTGTTTGCTCGTAGAGTCTTCAAAACTATTTGTTACTTGTGCAAACCACCAATGTCCAGTATGTATATATCATATGAATCATGCTAAATCTAGGATATAAATAGATACTATCACTGACCTAGGTAAATAAGCCCTGCCTACTTATAGCTCATTTACATCCCGATAGGCCGGATCGGATGTTGGGTCTTTAACAGTAACATGCAAATATTTCTCATAACTACATTCTACATGCTAGATATTTTACGCCATATTACACTTTATCAAAATAAAACAAAACAGTAGGGGGTCTTGATGAATTATGCACATTTTACTTTATACAGTATGTATGTTTTCACATTGAGTTGAACCTATCTTTATTGTCATTTGTCATAGCTTAGGAATGGTGTAAGAAATTTAATGTAACAAACAAAGAACTAGATGTCAGGATAAATCACTATTTTCTCTGACAAAATACTACATTAAATTTTGTATAAAGTTAGACAAACATTGTAATTTAATAGGCCTGTGTAGGGTTAACAACTACCTAAATAAATCTACATAAAAATTGAGAAACTCATTTGCATTTAATAGTGGGGGATTCTTTTTTTAAATGTAATAGGTAATAGAATGAAAAATGTAAATTCTATTAAATGAACTTGAAGCACTGGTTCTCTACACACTAGGGGAAAACCAGAGGCAGTTCATATTGTGAGTTTTTGATAAGAAAGGTCATATGTCAAGAGTAAATCATGCTTTGGAATAATTTTAAAAATATCATTACAACACAAGCATTTCAAAAAGATTGAGTTAATGAGATACTGCAGGCATGAATCATACATTTTTTCTCAAGAATTTTCTTTGAAGTTTTTCAACTTTTTAAAGAAGCTTTTTTTCTAATTTTAAATCAAACATGAGAAATTTAGATATAATTGAATAATCACTTTACATGTATTTGATAATTTATCTTAATTCAGAACTTCAGTAAACCCTCTCAATAAAACAGTCTCTAAAAACCGTCACTATATGGCTATATTTGAGAGGTAGCCATTGTGCGGTGGGTCAATTTTGAAAATGGTAACTTTGATGGCTTGTTGTTGAGATGTAGTTTATAATTGTATGTGATATTTAAAAGGTTTTTTTTTGTAAAAGTAGACTTGACTGTTTGAAGTTTGGAATTTTATATGTTAGGAGGATAACCATATACATTATGATATATTCCAACCTAACCCAAAGAAATGATTCACAATTAACAGACATTACCCACTTCCCACTAGCAAGGATGTGCAAAGCTTTTAACAACCAACAATAGTTAAGTAGAAAAATGTCCTATAATTATGTTTTAACTGGGAGCACATCTCTTACATGGCAGAGAAATATCCTAACAATAGGATATACATGTATATTTATTTTATAAGTTTAATATTTAGAAAGAATCTTCATCTACAGAGATCTAGTACTAAAGTAAAACACTTTCATCAATATCTGTCATGTCTTTTATGACCAAAGTCATAGATATTTAAACATTGAATTTCTGGACCAGTTCTTAAAGTTTTTATCTAAGTAGCTTGGTAAACTAGGTTTAATCTACCCAATTAATTGTGGCAGTAACACAACAACCAGTTTTGTAAAGAAATGATTAGAAAATTGCTGAAGTAGAGACTGTAGACTCTATGAAATGAGGTGGTCAAAATGAATGATAAAGCTACCTTGTGTCTGGGTGGAAGATAGTGCTTAAGGTTATAACTAATTTAACCCTTTACTGGTCAATCCTGGGATTTTAAAACAATTTACATCCATCCCCCTTACCTCCCAAAGGCCTTGAAATAAACCTTTTTAACTAAAATGATTTTCACTGAAGGAAACTTGTCTTTAAAGAAAAACCTCCATCCCTTACCACTGGGGCACATAGAAGGGATGTGCCTCTCATGGAATCACATACAAATTTAAGGTTGAAAGAAAAACATATATTGGTTTTTAGCCATTTTTTGCCCTGTCCCAGCATTGCCATGGTAACTCGGATCAGGGTTCAAATGGCTCTTTCTGAAAGAGAATCACTAAGTTGCATTCGTCAAACAACTTAAGAAAAATAAAGTGAAATAACCTTCGAGTTTTTTGAAAAACTGACAAATTTTCCCTTTGTCCTAACCAGTAAAGGGTTAAATAATGGTAGAAAATAATTGAAAATCTGACACTGATGAAAGTGGGTTTATGTGATTTGAGCCATGATAACTGAAAATCAAAACAACAACTACTACAATGTTAATAATCTACTGTAAGGAAGGAAATGTGTCAAAGTCAGAGATAGACACACAGAGATTGAATGTATTTTTATGTTTACCGATGAAGTATAGCCATAGTCGTCATCCCAGGAATCTAAATATAAGTTATATACATAATATTACATAATGTAGTGATGGGGTTATTATCATATATAAAAAGTCAGTTGATTTCTTTTATCAACTTATATTAACTGAACACACCTTACATATAACATAATTGATATCACACTGGATCTCCCATTTCTCAACATCCATAATCTATTCACCAATGAAAAAAATTGAAAAATACTTAGACAAACAAAGTCTTAGGACACTTAGGATTACTTTGTTAAACAAAGTAGCCATTTGTCTAAGAGTATGGTTACAGTAGCCTCAGCGTAATGTAAATTGTATCAGAGGTATAATATGGTACTTGCTTTTTATAGTGATGTGGAAGATTAAACACTTACAACTTTCAAGGCGGAAGGTTTGACCAAAGCACAAGCCATAGACTTTTATCAGGTTACACAATGTACTGATTGACAGGTGATGGGTTATAATCCTAAGTCAGCATCTACTTTAACTGCCATTATTCATTGACAAATGAGCTAATTGATTGTATTTGGTTCCAGTTTTCTTATGTCTTACATAAGTTGAAATAAAATTTAGTTAAAACAATAACTAGTTGAAATAAGAAAAGTTATATATAGGGCTGAACGAAACATTATAGTAACTGCCTTTACTTTCAAATGGAGTACCAAAAGTGTTTCATTCAACCCTTGATGTGGTATTTTTTTTTGGTTTAGTTTCACATTACCAAACAATGATTGACTGTATTTTCAAACAGACTGCTCTACAATGATATGATTAAAAAATAATTTGTCTCTAATAAAGATGTAGGAAGTTCTCTCACTCATGTTAAGTAAAAGATATAAATCATCATGGTATCATACCATGATATAATCATCTAGTTTTTAGATAGTTTCAGAATTATTTTCATAGCGTGAAATACAACAGTTATAAATGTACTCTGCATTAAAACGCCTCTCTAAACATTGCAATAATCATCAAGTACTAAAAGACTCATTTTTCATATTTTCCATAAAAATATCATAACACAAAAATTCTAAGAAAAACTCAACAACTGACAACTTTCCCTTAATCTTATTTTAACGACCCTGACTTTACCGTTAAAGATCATTGCCTGTTTGTAGTCATGCCTAGAAAACATCGGGCATTAACTCTACTCCTCCTTACTCAAGGGAATTTAGAATCATTTGTCAATGTTCAGAGATCCATTATGTAAGATAAAACCTTAAAAATAACAACCTTTCATAATCACTTAAACAAATAATGCTCTTAAGGTTTAAAATTCAAAATGAACATTGTTCAACAATGAAAAATAAATAGGGATAGAAACCTAGAAGGGTTTTTAAAGTGCCTTCTTAAAGTCCTTTTTACAGAAAGATTAAAGATTTTTGATGTTATAATTTATCATAAAAATATTACTTAGTAAATCAAAATAAGCTTAGTCTTTTTATAAGCGTTATGGTTATTATAACAAAATATCAAAAAAGAAAATCACCTTTTTATATTGTCAGGAACAACAACTCTGGCAAAATATTTATCAAAAATATATTCAAGCCTAACAGAGTTGTTTCCCTTACACTAGTAAAAATAATGAGAGTAATCTTTACATTCATACAATAAATGGAGAATGTTTGTTTGGTAATACCCATCTAATCAATTTGTATGGGCAAATTTAAAGAATTGAGCATAGATATTTCATAAATTAATCAGTTTTCAAGACGGTCAAAATAATACGAAGGATTTATTCTTGGAATCATCCCCAAATACACTTGCTTTAAACCCATTTCATGTCAAGTAAGGAAGGGACAGAACATTCAGAGTTTACAATGTAATATTTGTATGGAAAAAATAAACTCATTAGTTGACCAAAAAGCACATTATTGTTTTATTGGTTGGGTTTAATGCAACAGCAACACATAGTATAGGTCTTATCTCAGCCATCAGTCAACCTACACAAAATGTGTTATGATAATTCTATAAAAAAAATTAATATTATAATGTAAATTGATGTGCAGTTGTGAAAGTACAACACTACACATCAAACCATACTGTATATAAAGAGTAAACATACCATATCCACTAAGAGCACTTGAAGGTCTAGAAGTAGATCTCTTCGATTTCTTCTTTCCAATTTTCTGTCCTTTCTTTGCTGGGGCACCGGGTGTACGACCAATTAAACTGTTTTCCAACTGTAAGAAAATCATATAAATACTGTTAAGATAAAAATTGAAAGTGATTTTGCGAATCACAGTTTTAGAATAAAAATATACAACTTGTACTTCTGTTAAAGCTTTGTAATAGCAAATTTGCAGTATACTTTTAATACTGTGATAGACTATACAAAGGTAATATTCAATAATTACAAAAAGTTCTAACCCTCATAAATTATGAGTCATAATGCACAGATCTTTTCTTTTAAAGCTGTTATATGGGTGCAAGGTCAAATTTTTTTAATTTCCTGAAATTTATCAAGTTCATAATTCATAAGCTTTTACATAGAAAAAAAAAACATTTTCAGACTCCAGATATTTTGACCTTTAGGATTAGACTTTAAAGTTTTAGCCATGCCATCATGTTTTATACAAAGTTAAAAAAAATCCGCACATGCTTAATATTATAGAAGTAGTATTTGGATAAAAAATATAAACCTGCTCCAGTGAATACATTACACAGTGGTTGGAAATTATAATTCGACCGGATATAACATAGACACCCTCTCTTAGTAGTACAATTTAAAGCAACAATAAGTATACAGAAATATAATAACACCATTACTAATGTGAGGGTCAAAGTTAAATGTATTCATTTGGGCAGATTAAATTCGGATTTTATGTACATTTAACAAATACCTCACCAGACAAGATATACTACATAGGATGTGTACAATATAATTTCTTTATTTAAAAAGGTAAAATCTAGGATTCTAAGTATTGAGATTTTTAACTCGCACTGAGGATGTACATAGCTTATTAAACATAATTTCAAAAATTTACGAAACACAAAATTGTCCTCTGTACAAGTATGATTCATAGCATTGTAATTTTTTCATTTGTGCGGCAGGGAAAGCCAACAAATTTGAATTTGCGCTGAAGTCTATTGCACATTCACAAGTAATAATTGAAATTTCTCCCCAAAAAAGAGGCAGCAAATGACACAAGAGATCAGAGCCACCTTTTCCTGATATTTCATGATCACAGTACTGGGGGAACTCTGAAATAGTTCATGTCAAGCCGAGATGTAAAACAATAACCTTGTGAATATGTCAAACCTTGAATTATACAAACACTAAGGTCAAGACACAAAGTACTAATCTAATTCATCTAAAAAAGACATTTAAAATTATACAGAAAAGATTCTATCTACAAATTAAAGTTTGTTAGAATGGAGAACTAGGATTATCTAAACCCGTAACCACTGAATGAATACAGAACAGCAAATGAAAACTACTTACAGTAAATTTAGGGAAACAAAGAGATATTTTTTTGTTGTTGTTTTTTTTTAATCTTAAAAAACAGACTCATCTAGTAAATATTAAATGATTGTGTAGTCTTTTTTATTAAAAAAGTTTTTATATAAAAAAAAATAAGAGCTAAGATTTGTGAAATTATGTTAATATTGACTGTTTGCGCCGTCTTTTAAAAAAATTGTTTTTTTTTTCCAAAAAAAATAGAAAAAATAGATAAAAAAGAAAACCTAATATTTGTGAAGTTATTTCAATATCACTAAACAGTGTGCATTTTAAGTAGAAAAGATCAAAACTATTAAAAGAAAATTACAGGAAAAAAAGGAAAAGATCAAAATTTTGGGAAATAATGTGAACTTATGACCTACATGTCTTACAACAAATGGTGCTTTATTTGCTGCCTCAGTGTCGGATAAACTTTCAGCATCGTAAGATTTACATACCGCGGACTTGGACCTGGAACGAAAAATAGATGAGATCGTTGGCCTCGCATAAGATGGTTCAGTGTCAGAACTCTCCAATGCCGAGTCAGATTGGGATTCATATAACAACCTGCCAGATATAGTAGAATATCCATGGTTACTGAAATCATACTGAATGAGAACATGTTCATATGACCTTGAAATCATATGACCTTGAAATCATATGATTATAAAGTCACATGACTATAATGAATGAAAATTGACTATAATGAAATTTTGATTATTATAAATAATTGTCAAAAAGTGTTTTGTGATATATTTCATTATTTAAAATTGCAGTAGAAGCTGTTTCACAAATTTGTGCATTTGGAACCCAAATTTAACACAACATTACAAATCAAATGTAGATTTCAAATAGCAACAAATAAGTGTCAGTTACATCAGTAATATTTACAAGTTGCATTGAAGACATGTTCAAACATATAATACCTTATGTTAGAAGTAAGAAGTGATTTAAGCCAGTTATAAACAGAGAAATTTCATAAAATCAATTTGGTTGCAAATTACTGAAATAAAAAATCCCTGATAGTCTATTTACAAGCAATATGTTTGATATACATTGATAACTAATACATGTTTATCAATATAAAATAGTGTATCACAACAACACTTAAGAGTTGATCAAATTTACTAAAAGTAAAATCATCAATTTATGGCCTCAATAGTTTGAATGTTTATAATCTTTAAACTATGTTATAAGTAAACAAACCGGTAGTCTAAAGATAACAGGTATACAAGTATGGAACATTATTCAATAGTAAAACATTCAATCTATCAAATATTCTTTAAACCAGTTTACATTTAAAAGAGTCAATGACGTACATATATACATGTAAAATACATAGGTAGTACATGTATAGGAATATTGTAAAACTTAAAAAGAAAAGAGAAAAGTGCTCTTTACATGGTTACCAAATGAAATAACAAAACAAGCTGAATTTCATCATAAACTTCTAAAACTAATTCAAGTCATTTTTTACTATTATTGAATGCATTTGATCGGAAAAAGTTTAAAATTTTCAAAATCCTGAAAAAAACAACAGAATTTCATGAAATTTGAAGCCTTTACGTAGGAATGACACCCTTTATCAGATCCAAAAATTTCTGAACTTTAGGACCAAATCTCAAAAACTTTTATCCATACATTTCAAATTCTTTAGTCATATAGCTCCATATATATTCATTTAGAACATGGATCTAATGATTTTTTCCTGGTATTCATCAGTACTAGTCTCTTTTTCTCAGCCAACAATTTTCTTATTTCTCTCATAAAAGGTCAAGCTAGGAACTTCACTCAAACCCACAAAACTCTATCAGGGAGAGAATACCATGATTTGAAGTGGGCAACTTTAATTACTGCCACCTAAGAGGCGAGTATTTATACCCTCTCTTTATACATATACATTAAATCACCTGCAAGTCCTGGTTCTAGATCTTGATCTGGATACAGATCTACCACGTTGTCTTGATATAGAACGACCTCGTGTCCTTGACCTAGATCTGGAACGTGATCTCCTTGCCATCTATCATTAGAAAAAAAACAAATGAATAAAAAACATTATAATCATGATATAAAAATGTGAATTGTACCAAAAATATGTCACATTTAAAAATGAAAGAAATACTTGCTAGAGATTTCATCTGCGAAGTACCAATATGATCAATATTTTTTAATTGATGTTTTAATAAGAGTGTGTAATTGTATAAGAGAGTATGGGCTCATATTGGTGATGTAAAAATATAGAATCAGCCAATATAAAATGTTGAAGTCAGAGAATGAGCAGATTAAAAAGATAGCTTACTTAGGCATAATGTCAGTATTGGTACCCTTTCTTCCAATAAATTTTGGGTTTCATCTAGCCCTTCATCACATACAGGGTTAGCAGGTCTCAACAAAGTTCATTTTGCACCATAACAGTATTTTGATTTGACTTTATATTGACTAAGATTTAGATTTAAACTGCTGCAAATATCCTAAGTGATGGTGACAGGTCTATGTCTGTTTTTGCAAGTTTTAAGTCAAGTATTAACCTCTATATACATATGATAAACATACAAACCTGTTCTTCTTCAAGTGCATCTTCTAAGGCATCAAGTTCTGGAGTCTTTGAGTCTTTTATTACAGTTTTTGTTGAAAATTCTAGTTTTGGTGAAATACCCTAAAATTGATATAATAGACCATATTGTATTCTTTTTTAAAACTTTCATTTGAATTTTTCTAATACTGTATTTAAGTTATTTTTGTAAAATACTGTCATATATCTCAATATTAAAAGAACATTTTTTGATTATATTATGGGAGCTTGCATTTAACTCTAGAATGGTACCCTTTAATCTGGGTGTTCCACAAGTAAATACAATATTTTCTATATTGAATCAAGAATTATCTAATGGGTAAAAATGTATAGTCTGAAAAATTTGGTCTGGTTTTAAGAATTAATTTCACTGTTGATGAAACAAAACATTTTTATCAATAAAAGACAATTCAATCAAAAATCAGAGGTAAAATAAGTATTATATCATCTGTTTCTTAAAATAATATATTCCCTCACATGCTGTTTTGTTTATTTTATGTAAGTAGTTGAAAGGATACAAGAACCTCTCTCGTACAACAGTATAAAGTTCAAGTGTGATCTAAAGTCTGCTTTTATTTATCTGCTCACCTGACTTTTTTTGTACAATTTTGTACAATAAACCCTAATCATTGAAACCACCTTCCAGCAGGTGATCCCTCACAGTACCCTTTTACACCTGGACAGAATATAAAGACTGTAAGTAAATTTTTTGACTATGAAAATTTGGAGTGTCCCTAGAGGAGTTTTAACCTGGAACCTCTCAATCACGAAACCACTAGACCACTTCTCCTAGTATAAGTAATCATGTACTTACAGGCCAACATATAGTTCTAGATAATAAGATTTCTCTAGAAGCTGATGTATATGATGGACATAAACTGGGATATGGAAATAAGAATTCTCTAGCACTTGTTGAGTAGGAAGCCAATCGAATGGCACCATCGGAATAATCTGAGAACTGAAGAAGTTCAATCACAACTAATTCATCTGAAAATAATGGAAAGATGTATTTTAACAAACTTTACTTTTTATTATATATGCAAGTTTTTGAATTTCTCACCATGTTTGTTAATACTAAGTTTACATACATGTGCAATTTGCAGGATTAAAGCCAATATTTATTGATCTTACTTTACCACATATAAAAATATGACACTGATGTTCATTGAAAACCATTGCAGTCATTGCCTTAATTATTTTTGACACTAGCCTGATTTATTATTAAGGAGATGACTGGCTATTTGAAATAAATGATTTATACTAACCCAAAGCAATTTACACTCATTCCTGGCTTTGGGCTGGTGGGTTATGATGATGACTGCTCTATTTCAATTTAGTTTCATGAGCAAAATCTCAACTTCCAGCAACATTTATAATTTAGAAATAAAGATAGTTACCTTCTAAAAACTCTGCAACATCACCGGGATCAACAGCTGTGTAGTATGTCTGAAAATTATATGTAATAAAAATGATCAATCAAATGAAAAAAGTCAAGGATAGAGTTTTTTTAACTAATAATCTGTTGTTTAGGCATTGACAAAGACCTCTCTTTGTGGTTTAAGTCATCAACATTAAATCACAGTATTCTCTCATGGATAATGAAATGAAGGGCTCAAATTATCTTTTAAAGTAGGTTGCCCTGTTGGACTAATAGCTATATATTTCACTTGCTCGAAATAAATGTTTAACTTTGAGAACAGTAACAAGTTGCCCAAAACCAAATAAAGGTTGTCACAGGCTAACTTATATGTCAAGCCCTTAAAATATAGCAGGATTCTAGTACTGATGAATAAAAACTTTTTTATCAACTGTCTTTGTCGTTCTTATAATTATATAATCGAAGGAGCTGATGGTCACAATGTGCACACTGTCATCATTTGACCCCTACAGTTGAAAAAATGTCAAAGAAGTCTACAAACTGTGTGCTCTTCAGACACTATGATGCTGATAAATGAAACTTACCTTTTCAAATCTAAATGGTTCAAGCAATATTGCTGGAAAAACTGAAGTGACACTTCTAGTATTTCTATATTGTCCAAATATACTGACACTTATATAAATGTCTTCTTTACTTGGCAACCATACTCCAGGAGCTGACAGCTGTATAGAGAAAATGAAAGTAGATACACATGGTAGATGGTGTTTGTTAGTGGCCCCGTTTAATGACATCTAGTTAGATATATACTCCGAGGTCCTATTTTCGTCCCTGTCCTAATTTCGTCACCATTTTTGTTTTAGTTGGGTAACTGCAAGATTTTAACAGGTGCGCATGATGATTCTATGCATAGTATTAAATGCTTGAGTGATTTCAAGTGCGAATTTATTTATTTATTTATTGACATTTAAGATCATTAGCACATTATAACACAATATCACAGAAATATTCAATAAAATCACAGATAAAAGTTTAACATTAGTATATATGTTGATAAGACAAGATGAACTGAAAAACTATTGACTAGCATATTATGACTTAAACAGTGTACAACCATAGCTCGACATACTTTTAATAATATATTAGAATAGACATGTGTTGTAATCAAGTACTAAGAACCTATGGATAACCCATTAAGCTGAAAGCTTATTTCCAATGGGGTCCATTTAAGGGAATAACAAATTGTTTTAAAAAAATAGAAAAAAACAACAATTATTGAGGACAAGACTTTGTTCAAAAACGGGATTATTAAAAGTATGCTACAAGCACATATTATCACAGACGCATATGTCTAATAAAACAGATCAATAGTATATATCTAATAAAACATGTATTAATAGTATATAAAATCTTGGGTACATTCTGTAACCTGTTTACTAAGTAAATATTTTTTGACAAGAAGTTTGTATTTCTGGAAATTTTTCAAAGCTTTGATTTCTTCTGGAAGTGAATTCCAGTCTAAAATACCATGGAATAAACAGTTGCATTTATCTATTCTTCGTGGTTTTATTTATTTTCTTTTAAATCCTTATGATGAAATATGGACACTGGAGTATACATTTTTTTAAAATTCTTGTACATGGTCTACTGCTCCAAAATGCTGGCTATTAATCAAATGTTGTGTTCATAAACAATTCAATTGCATGCGATTTCAAATATCTTGAAACTTTCAGATGTTAGCTATGAAGCCAACAAAAAAAGTATCTTTTGTTTTGATGAATGACACTTGAAAGTTGACAGTCATAAGAAAGTATATAGTAATTTACTAATTAAAACACTGTCTTATTAAATGGTAAAATAGATTGCTTATCCCGGGGAGTGCCAAAACAAGAAACGACTTGCAAGCTGAAACAGGATTATCACAAATTGTGACTTAAGGAAAATACACTTACCTTGTCAACGTTCAAATCAACAACACATCTTAATGCCCGTCGTGGCATTTTGATGGTTTCCAATGCTCTTTGAGTCAATGAAGCTTGGAAAAAAGACAGAAAAACAAGAACCCGTTGCGCTGACTACAAAAGATGGCCGATAACTCGATGCCAAGGACGCTTTTTCTATTGACCAATGAAATGCAAGCACTCGCACTGGTTAAAAGTCATGTTGTCCGTACGATACGGACAGAACGGTATAAAGATTAGATTACAGAAACGGTCCATGAGCGAGGGGGGGGGGCAATGATATCTATGTACGATTCCGTCTTAGAAGAAAATACCTTTCGGCAGTTCCAGTTATGAAAAGGAAAACATGTACATGCATGTATTTACAATGAAATGTGCTACGGAGACTGTTCTCTTGTGTTAGTACAACAAAACGAACCAAACCACACTATTAAAGCTGCTTAGGTCAAAGTCATATTATAATGAGTTGAAATCAGATTCAAAGCACAACAAGTAGTAATGTATATATATATGACAGGGGTATGGCATGGTATACAGTGATAGCAATCTTTATGTCAAGGAAAGGCTAGAGCTGTATCATGTCACAGACAATGAACCTTATGGACCATTTATATGAAAAGTCACCTATATATTGATACAGTGCCCTCAAAAACTTTTGGACATAATCCTACATTAAAAATAAACCAAATCACGTGCGCATATAAAAATCATCCCAGCAAAATTTAACTAAAACTGCTTTAATTACTAGAAGCATATCAACATTGGGTTCAAAATTTGATACACAATTATATTAAAATATAGTACAATTCCAAGTGGTATGCAATCAATTTGTCACAAATTCATTTGTCCAAGAACATTTGGAGGGCACTATAAAGTGGTATTGTAAATTTAGACTATAGCAAGGTGAGGGTTTTTCATACATTAACCTGTGCTTTAAGTTATCAGTACCATTATTCTCTGTATTATTGCGCCATGTTAAAGAAGTACTGTACTATTTCTTTTATCTGTGTGATCTGGTTCCTTTGTTTTTATGACAATGGTAACTTATCCTTGAACTACTTTCTTCAATCAAATGATACCAGTATACTGGTTTAAAAATATAGCTCCATCGATATACTTCTGTGTAAGTACAAGTACTGAACTGCAAAACTTTGGAAATCATGTGTTTGATTTAAGTTCTAGCCATTTCATGCAACATATTTCTGAGCCCCTATATAGCAATAAATCAATGTTCCTGGAAGGGCTAAATCTCAGGATTTAGCTGTTAACCAGTTACTAGGCACATACTTCTTCTGTCAGTGGCAAACAACTGCCCTACATGATTTAGAATCAATGATAATAGGAAGAAAGACGCAAAAAAATATTTCATAACCAAACTCCATGATCAGTAGACTTGAGCCCTACTGACTAGCAGAGTGGATATCATTAAACAAATAACAAAAACATTGATAAATTTTACACAAGTATATTTCTTGAAAAAAACATTATAACTATCTTAATTAACTCCGATTATCAAGGTTACAGTTTTAATAATTTGAAAATTGTTTACTTGAAACAAGAAATACAATACAATTTTACAACTGTTAAAACGGCTAAAAAATCCAAAATCCTGAAATTTCTTATTTTGGTGATTTCAGGAGCTTTTACAAAGCAAAAATAACCACTTATAACTAAATAAAATTGAACTTAAACATCAGTCCTAAAATGGTCATCCATGCTGATGCATTAAGTCAGTTAGACACAGATATAGCAAAATTTCAATGTGTAGGCATTAAATTCCCAAAAGTTACAGTTCTTTTTTCTCAACTGTCAAAATATGAATGATTTCACAGCAACTTAATGTGTTAAAATTTTTTCTCATCAAATAACTGTTTTATTGTGATATACTTAAGATCGGGTTAAAACAGACTGATAATTTTGCTGATTAAAACCTGCAGCATGTTCAATTACCCAAAACGTTCCATAACATAAGGGTCAAGACAATTTAACCCAAAGAAAACTCAACCCAGGAAAACTTAATACGTCACTAACGGTTTGAGTTGTCCCAACTTTGGGTTGAGTTATCTATCGGTTGAGTTGTCTACAGGTTGAGTTGTCCCGTACTCGTAATGTTCGTAACAGTCGTTACTAAACCTGCTGCTGCTTGCCGAGTCAGCTCTGCCTTCATATAAATATATATGAGAAAATGTATCCAGACACCATGAAATAAGTCAAACTTTGACAGTTGAAACAAACTTACTTTAACTCAAGTGATTTAATACGAGTATCCCAACAAGTGCCTAAATCTTAATTTTATATTATAAATGAGGTTTAAAATAACATTGCAATGTAAAATTACATTAACCTTGTAATGTATGTACTTATGAGAAATCTAAAAACACACACAGTCTATGAAACAATAAGAGACTTTGGTCAGTTATTTCCCCCGTGTATACTCTTCAAATAGGTAGGTCCAATTGGTTGGATTACTTGGATTTTACCCCAACTTTTCAATGTCAATTTGCCAAAATTTATCTTGAATGACTTTTTTGTAAATCATTTCACTTGTTTGAAATTCAAGGTAAGTATTTTTAAGGTTAAGAACTATCTTAATTTCATTACTTCTGTTAATATCTTCATTTACTAGAGAGATATTAGATGAAATATTTTGTTATCCTTACATAGAAATTCAATGATAAAATCTGAGGATTCCTACTGTAAGGACCTACTTACCAATTGGATTGCTTCAGATCTAATTAGGGACAGATAACTGACTAAAGTCCCTAATTAAATGTGTTACAAAATTTTGTGACCTGAGCACATTTTCAAAAATATACAACATACAATGTATATTGTTCAATTGTATTCAATAGTCAGTGGCAAAGACGTTAACTGTGCTGATTTAAATATATTACCATTGTTAGTGAGTACAGAAATACTGTAATGGATATTCAAACCAGCAGAGTAAATGTGACACTGACAAGGTGAATAAATTAGAACAGCACTATGACATTTGTATACGAGGTAACAATGTTTTTAAAAGTTTCACTCAGATTTGAAAACACTAAGTATTCTTTTTTAAAGAAGAATACAATTTTTGCATTATATTTGTGGACATCTAGTACCCTACTGAGAAAAACTATATACACCTAAGATCTGGAAAAAAATCTTTGCAAAAAAGAAGAAAATTCAGAGAACTAAAAACTTATTAACAGAAAGACAGTAGTTAGTACAAAACATTTGAATATTTGTTCAAAAAAATAGAAAAATGTGATACATACAAAAATGATTATATAGAAACATTTCATTATACAATGAGGTAGAACATAATGTTGCAAAGGTGAATCATAACACTGACAGTATTTTACATGATAGTCAAAAATAATGAAAAGATCAAAATTATAATCATTAATAGCTAGCTACTATAATATTGTTTTAAGTATCAGAAATTTCATACTCATTTACTTATACAGAAATTATTCACAGATTTTTACAATTACATTTATTTTTTGTTAAATAAATATTGTAAATTTATTATCCTTATGACATTATTTGTTAGAATCCATTAACAAGAAATGCTGCCATTTTCCCATCCCATTCCGGGATACTTAAAATAATATTATAGTAACTAGCTGTTTTGTAGTCATAGGTCTGGGCTTATATGTTATGACAACACATGTGAGATTGTTAATTACAGTATGTAGTTTTATCATCAATATCTCATTTTGAATATGGAATTTCTGGGCAAGAGCTTTATGCCCCCTTACCATAGTTCATGGACAAGTGGAAAAAACAGACTTTCCATACACCAGCCACACATTAGTCAAAATAGTGAACACCAATTAAATCAGTATAAATGTAAAGAATGACATGAAACATCAGTCCTATTTCTTACAGAAAATGATTGTAACTTGGTTGTCTTCCCGAGTTAAATTCTTTCTACGGTAGGGAAGACTATATGATTAACACATATTATATTCTGCATAATAAAAACTTTACAAATAAATGAATTGGTAAACCTACATGGAATTTCATACGTCAGCATATCCGTAATGATTCTAAAAACTTGTTCATATCAGCCTATAAGGTCATTAGCTCTATCATACTCATACATATTCTGATATAGAATGTATGCGTCTTACCTATCAGAATTTCACAGCCCTATCGAACTAAAACACACATTTTTTTCTTAAGCCCTGAAGCTAAATCATTTATCTACAAGCTAATCATAAGCTATATGCTAACAAAAACCAAGTTTCATCACCAACTATGTGAAATAGCCAGATCAGACATCTATTGACATTATTACTAATTCATATGACCTCTACTGTGATCCGTTTTTCAAGAGCTATTTTGATAATAATAAACTTCATAATGAAATTATTTTGGCTTTTGTCATGGCAACACTTACAAATATTGAGTAGATAAATGCTTTAATAATCATCACTAAGTATGTATATATATCAGTTAATAGCTTTGAGAAGGGAAAAATTAAATGGTCTCAATTCAACAGGGTAACACAACCATAGAAGTAATTACTAGCCCAAAATCAGTGAAAATAGATTAAGGCTAGAGAAAATTTCTTAATTTTTACAGTTGGACTACTTGTTATGCTCTTATGCTACATTACATAATTAACCTTAAGAAAAAAAACGAGGCAATGACAGCACCATATTCAGTTTAGAACTTCTCACTTTTAATTACTGTAGAACCAATACGTCTTATAACACAACCATCATCATCCATGTCAAGATCTATCTCTAATAGACTTGAACTTTTCTCATGTAATACATTCTGATGATCCATGACTTCCTTCTTTGTAATACTAAACCAACGACACAGTGAACATTCATATACTTTCACTTTCTGATGGCCAAGCATGTGTAGCAAATAATCATCTGGCTCATGAGTACTAAATGGACAAGTCCCTATTTGACACATGAAATATTTTGAAGAAGCTCCCATAATTTTAAGATCACAATCATGGTACCTACAGTCCTCTGTCTTATGTTCTTCCAGGAAATGTTTACATATACTTGACCTGAAACTAAACACAGGTGAGTTTTCACAGTAGAAGCATTGATAACCTTCAGCGTCGCTTCCTTCAGCAGGCAATAATGATGAAATACTAGATACGGAGTTAGAGTTGGAAGATTGTTGAGATACAGCATTGCTATCATTCAAATGGCACTGATCAATAGACATTAGTCTGACTAAATGTGGATTTACACCACTCATGCTATGTACAGATTTTGCATGTTTCAGAGTGACACTAGGAGCATGACCAACAAATTCACACATTATTTCAGGACAAAATAATGCATATTTAATAGCAGGATCACTTATTTCATTCATTACATTAACAGCATGTAGAGGTTTTTCTTCATGGTTACTCATAATATGATCTTTTATCAAATTTGGTCCAAACTCAAAACAAGAACAGTACAGACATTTATATAATGGAGGAAACTGCATTTCTTTTAATGCTGCTTTACACTTTAATGCAGCATTACGTGCAGGCCTTGACCCACGTACGGATGGATTTCCTTTCTCCATGAATCTTGAAACAGCAGAATCATAAGCTGTCTTAGAAACATGGCTTGAATAATCAAAATTTGAAGAATTATCAGTATTAGCAGTATGAACTTCTGGTTTCTCTGTGGTTTCCTTTTTTGGTGGATAATATCCTGGTTTCTTTTTAACACTCAGGGGTTTCAACACAACAGTTGGTGTTTTTGAGACTGTTGGTGTACTTGAAGTTGTTTTTTTTACAATCATTCCTAGCTTTGTAGGACTTAAGCCAACTGGCTTAACTGTTTCTGAGGAAGGACTTTGACTCTTGGGTGATGGTTCTTGTTTATTATCAACCGTTACATAACTATGTTTTTTCAAATGTGCTTCTAAGTCATTAGCACTGTTGGTTTCCCAGAGACAATCATTACAGAAATAAATAACACTGCTAGGACTTTGACCTTTGTTGGTTCTAATAATAATTTTTTCTTTACTTGGGTGATGAGACAATACATGCTTTTTTATCCATGTGTTACTTCCCTTGTATGGACAATAGTCACATGAATAATCAGCCACTTTCTCATACTGAGAGTTGGGGGTGGATTTCTTGGCTGTTTTCTCAATGAAACTTCTAGTAGATTTTATGGACTTAATCATTGATGCTGACTTATTAGGAATTGTAGGGACACATTCATCAAGGTGCTCAAAATAATCACCTGGCTCCTTGGTGTAGAATGAACATTCATTTTTAAAACAATATAAGACATATCTCTTTTGTTTTAATCTGACAGCTTTCATGTCTAGACCATATATCACTAGTCCCATATGATGTTTCATCAGATGATTCTTGATTAAGTCATGTTTTAATGAGCTAAAATTACAGTGAGCACACTTGAATGTCTGTGGTAACTTCTTCAAATGATCAGTTTTAACTTGCTTTTCATCATCATCTTTTTGTTCTTCCTTGTTATCACTTCCTGTCTCAGTAGAGTTGACACTTTCAACTTTAACTGGGTTATCTTCTTTAGTTTTGCCAGGATTTGGTTCTTCAACCTTGGGGTTGACAACAATGATTTCTGTTGTTGTTTGGCTAGCCGGGGCTACAGCAATAAGGTCAATACGACTTGTAGCAAATTGTTCATCGGAAGCTTTGATCTTTGCACTCTCGTCGGCATTTGTTGCAAGCAGAGCAACATATTTATGCGTCATTTTAGCATGAGCATTATTTAAATGGAGTTTCAAGAAGGATTGATTCATAGTAACAAAGCTACAATAGCCACAGTTCCAACAAAGAGAAGATGATGAATTAGGTCCAGGTTTGGTTGGTATAGAATCAGCTACTGTTTGTGTCTCTGGAATTTTTACTACTACCACTGAAGGTGCTGGTTGATCATTTGATTGATTTGGTGATAGTGGAGTTAATGACCTTGAACTTCTATTAACAAGATTACCTACAGCTTCTGGTCCACTTCTAACATCAGATATCTTTAAATTGAAGTCCTCATTATCATCAGAAGTAGTAGTTTCAAATGAATTTGTTTCTGAGTCAGTACGTTCACGTTTAACAATAACCTCAGGGTTATCTTCCAAGGGGTACTTCCTTTTTCCTGTTTTTTTACTTTCAAATACATCCGATAAAAGAGCATAGAATTTCAAAGATGGGTCACTCACATTTCCATGTTTATCTAAATCATGCTGCATGACAGCAGCACGTGAATATGATTGAAACGAACAATTAGGACAGCGAAATCTGTGAGTCATTATATGATGTAAAATTTCCTCTTGGTTATCACTTTTAAAAACACAGAAATTACACCAGTAGTACATAACATGAGTCAATACTCTTTTTACACTGTTTGTATCAACCATACTTAATTTTGAACCAACAGCCCCTATAATGTCTGCAGGAAATCCCTCCTCTGAACTAGATGCCATTTTCTGTCCAATTAAATTTGACAGGTGAGCAGGTATGTCATTCAATGTGCACACATCACTTGGTTCTTTAAGATTACCAATATTATTCTGTGTGTTTGAAATACTCAGACCTGTAGAAGTTCTTGATTGAGGTTTTGAAGATGCAGCATCATGTTTAGCCAGAATCTGGTCATTTTTCTTTACTAATCTTTCCACTGTATTCCTAATATTTCTTTCACCATCTGGTCTCTCAACAGATTTAACATGTTGAGTAGAATTGACACCATTATTGTTTTCATTCACTGTCCGTGACTGAGCTTCAGTGACCTGGAATGCAGTATATAAATGTATATACAATGGGTTAATACGCAATTAATCAATTTTACAATTCTTAACAAAAAATACAAAATAATCCATACTGGGTAAATGCAGGGCCTGTGAAATCTTAAAATTGTTAACTTGTCCGTTCTTGGCAATTGGTAAAGTTACTTGTCCGTATGAACATTATAGAATAAAATCATTGAAAAACCCACTTGTCCGTACTTGCCTTGGGACAACACAGACAATACGGACGATTGATTTGGCCGCCCCTGAAATGATTATATTTTTGTCACTTAAGATGGGTCAGCACATAACATGTTAACATTCTTCCTTATTTACATGTGGTTAGACTAGTTTTGCACTCATCGATGGCTATACTTGTTGTAAAACAAATAATATTACAATAACAATTTACCTGTGGCTGACTCACGCCTGGTTTTTCATATTCAAAGTCAATTGGTTCTGTCTTTATTTTAACTTGTCCTGAAATCATTAAATAAAATGTATTATTTTAAAAGATTCCTGTAAATATCATGAAAAATATGAAATCACAAAATGTTAATTAAATTTCAATAAAACAAGTAAATCTGTGAGCTAATGCTCACTAGTGATACCCCTGCAGTGAGAAATATGACTATCATAATGTAACTTTCATTTAACGAAATCTAAAAATATGCGACAAACAGGAAGTAGATGAGCAAGGAGCATGAAATGGCTTTACACCACATGAGACTATGGGATGAAGCAATATGCAAAGTATTAGGCCACTGCATGTTATAGTTGCTTAGAAAACTGCGAACGAAATTTTGTTACGGACGAACACACGCATGAACACACGCACGCACAGACAAGGGTAAAACAGTATACCCCAAATCATTATATCTGATGAGGGTCAATGTCATAATATAATAACAATAATAATTATTGTAGTTTATCACAGTATTTTACACTTCCCTTTAAATTCAAACATGTAATGGAAGCAGGGTCTAGGAGCTGTAAGAACAGTGATACCTGTTGAAATTTTTGAGGTCCAATTTCTTTTTATAAAACATTGAAGATATAGATAGCCTAAAATAGCTATATATAAATCGGTAAATTTCTTATATGATAATAAATACGTAAGACCTAGTCAAGTAGTCATGCATATGATATATCATTTGATCAGTCAATTCATTTTGTGACTACAGAACCAAGAATTACTGAATACAAACTGCTGCTTATTTCACAGATCACAAGTTAAGAAAGGAAAATAGAGTGTAATTACAAGCAAACCTTAGGTATAATTCACCAAGGGGGAGCGTGTAAAATAAATATAGTAATAACTAATACACATGAATGATGATTGTATAATTCCTAACAATATAATTATTACCTTCTAAGGGACTGTCATCATCATTCATTTCAGTATAATTATCATCCATGTTGAAACTTATAACTGAAAAATATCAAAATAAATTATTATTACAAGATACCGGTATTTTTCATTACTTTTAGGGCTCTATACCAGTAATTTAGTAAAGTAAATTTAAAGTATAAAAAGTTAAAAAAGTATAAAAAAAACCTGGATATCTGCCGTCATAGACAAGACACTCAATCACATTGCTAAAGTATCAACCCAACAGCAAGGATGCTGTAAGTGACAATATAGCCACCTATGATCAAATCATCAATGCAGTATGTTTGATTATAGTATATATTGGATCCTAAAATTTCCCATTGTCAGTATTCCCTTGATACATTACTCTGCTATACCTTGTTATGTACCATGGACCATTTGGTTAGAAAAATCTCGTAATCATGAATAATTAATGAGGCAGTTTAATTGGTTCCACAAGGAAACCACTGTGGAAAACTAGCCAATGAAATTACGTTTTATATTTTAGGTTTGGTTCACCATTCAAAATGGTGACCTCCTTGAGTGATTTGTCTGAAATATTTTGTATCAGAATTACTGCAACCAGAAATGTCATGTTGCAATTTTGTGAGACAATTTACAGTGTGAGAGCAGTAATACTTATTGTAATATTCAATAAAAACAATCAAAACTACAAACAATACTTTTCAAACAAAATTAGCATATTTAATTTATTAAATTTATATTGACTGGGGCTAATATTCTATTATTTGAGGTGCAAACCTGATCCTGTTGGAGTTATACTTGATGATCTCTTGATGCCTGGCATGTCCCGCAATGTCTGCACCAGGACTTCCTTGTCATGCTTTAGTTTATCTATCCTTTCCTTGACACCTTTGTCAAAAATTTTCAGCTTGTTCAAACGATTGAAACAGTTTGAGCACACAATGTCAATCATTGACTGTTCTAACCCAATGGTCATTAAAACACATGAAAACTCCTCATTGTTAACTTTCCGATATGACTTTTTATTTAAAATTTTCGAAAGGCAGAAGCCACACTCCATCATTTGTTTTAAATTAGATCAAATATATAATATATTTAAAAAAAGCACAACCGTTTTAAGAAAATAAAAATGTGCGTTTGGTTAAATTTTAAGTAAGAACATTCCAGTAGGAAGGTTTTGTTATTGAAGAGTATATAAATAATAGTAACATGCTATTTCATTGAAAGTAGATGGTCTCTCCTGCCTCGTGCATATTCATGAAAATGAGATTTTGCCAGTCAAACTGTCCACAGTATGGAGAGTAACAGAAGAAAGTACTGTGGTTGCCAACGATGAAAACTTCCTTATGGAACAAAACATTGACAGTCACACAAATGAAATCAATTCCCTGTAAATCAGTTGGTTTTGTAAAAGCCATCATGACATTGTACTACCTCCAGTGTGGTATATTGACAAATCTGTAGCTGAGTGATCTCATAACATGACATCAACATTTTGAAGAAAGAGATTCACAGATAAATAATCTGCAAAAATGGACTTAGAACTTTTCACACAAATGAAGACATTTCATTTCTGACGTCTCAGTTGATTGTCCACCATTATATAAAGTTTATAATGCATTTCGTCCCGAATCAGCTATAATTGTTCGCGTTCAAACGAGTCACGCGTTCAGAGTTAGCAATTAACTGGTGCGAAAAGTCAAGGGACGAATCACACAAAACAAAGACGTCTGTTTTTGATTTATCTTTAACCTATGACGACGCTATATGTGAAGGAAATCTTACTCCAATAGAATATAGAAATGTTATTTTTAAAAAGTACATTGACCAAACAGCATTACCTACGATCTTCAACAAACAAAACTACCGCAAATCCCCAAATTTCTAACATGCAATTCTTTCTCCGGATATCAATCACCTAGCGTTGTATTTGCATTTACCACAGTTTTACTAAAAAACCTACGCCATACTGTAGTGGCTTACGGTCATTTATCCGCTAAATCATTTCTTCCCTGGTCATTTCTCCACTTTCTACCCTGGTCATTTCTCCAACTTTTTAAATGTGAGTTATAGATCTATGTAGGCTATATAATATACATGTAATCACATAATAAAATGAAGATATGTTTTAGCAGAGACATAGATAACATGTATCTAATTCCCTGGTTTTAGTTATCTACTAATATCATTTTGATAAAATCAACTTTTATGCAAGCCTTATCCATTGAACATGAAAACGATAGAAAGGCAATTATGCATGTAATTTAGTCAATGCAAATTCAATCTAATTTAGAGGTTGTAACAGGGATTTTATATATGTTATATATATAGCATCCTTCAACATCCCTGGTTTTTATTGAATACTGACATCATAAAACAATGAATAAAGAATTAAAATTTCTGTGAAATCATACATAACATTATAAATATAGATCTATGAATAAAAACATCAGTTAGTATTTTTAATAGATTTATAGTCTCAATATAACACTCCAATAATATGGGTAATTATCAGCTCATACAATTACACCTATTATAAATAAAAGTGGAGAAATTACCCATTTTGTACACAAACGGTCTAACTGGTGATATCTTCACCTTCTAGATCAGAATGGAAATGACCAGGAAAAGTGGAGAAATGACTTAGTGGAGAGGTGACTTGTTTCCTACTATAGTAATTTAAAACTAGGTTTAACTTAATGTAAAGTATTGGTTTGCAACAAAACGCTCTTATTCTGTCACATTTTCACCAAGAACAGACCTGTATGCATCAAAATGTTCCTAAAAACATACTAGATGATGATGCTATAGATATAAATTACACCGAAATATTTGACAACAGATGCACTTGCAAAAATAAAGATTTTTACAACATATGCCCCTACACAATAATTTTACATCGAACCCTTCACAGAACAGTCCAACAAAGGTATTTCGTTATTTAGAAAATGAATAAATATTTTTAAAAAAACCATAGAAACAAAATAGGCCTACACTTTCTAAAAATAACTTAAAATTACAACACAGCAAAATAATGTTTACAAATATGTTACCGTTTAGGATGACATTTCAGAGAATATTATTTTAATGATAGATTTACAAGTAATCTACCGCATAACTTGGCTTTACATGAACATTTATATCTGGCAGGATTCTGTAAAAATAGCATCGAAAACGGTTTCGAGGTTGTCTGTCTTTAACATGACACTCCTCGAACCAGAACAGAACTTTTGAAACCAGGCAACGAAATTAGCACTTTAAAAATGAAATGAAAGTAGGAACATGGTCGACTATATTTTGCTGTATAGTCCTGCAGTATATGAGGTGAACCGTGCACTTGAGTCCCCACAAAGTTTTTTTGCAGTTTCTATATCTTTGAAAGGTGCTGAATAAGAATCCGAGTGATGACACCCTGTCATCATTGAGCAATTTGCATAATATGCAAATTAAGTCCGCCATTATAGAAATTCCGTTTTTCGCTAATAACTCAATAACTAACTTAGATACAAATTCAAAATATGTATCCATACCCATGTTTTCATGGTCTTTCTATCACATGGTACTAATTTCAGCTTGATCAGATCATTTAAATATGCAAATTTATGCAAATTAGGTATTTTACGAAACCCAACATTCGGTTTTGCTATACACATCAACGACTGTAGTTTTTACATTGATATTTTGAGTAAAATATGTTTATGTTAAGCTACTTTTGTATATATTAAATACAAATATATCAATTAATTTCATTAAATCAGTTTATGTTACTATAAAGATATGCAAAATATTCAAATTACGTTAAAACTTGTAGGATTTGGCCTCCAACATTACATGATGTCATGTATATTTATGCCGTTGTCTAGCATTCTGTTGATGCCTTGATAATTTTGATTCAGCTTTTATACCTTTAAACAGAGCTGCCTAAGAAATTAAGTGATGACATCCAGTCATCCTTGAACAATTGGCATAATATGCAAATTTGGTACGCCATAATCGAAATTCCGTTTTTCGCTAATAACACGATAACTCATCATGATAAAAATTTAAAATATGTGTCTGCACCCATGTTACTAGGGTCTAGCTATCATATGATACCACATTCAGCATGATCAGATGATTTGCATATGCAAATGTATGCAAAAAAGGTTTTTCAAATGAACTGTTTTTCAAGTGAATTTATTTTGTTCAAATTTAAGAACTTCAAAGAGGAAATTTTCCAGCAAAAATAATTGAATCAACTAATCTGTCAATTGCGACCCAATTTTATGTTCGGTTGGATTTCAATGTCCAGAATGTCCACATTATGAGATTACCGTGTGGCCTACGCACTTGTGCTTTCAGCTCAATACAACATTCTGACGTGGTGTGCCTTTACACCAGAACCGAAAAAATGAAGAACAATAAATTAATTTGTATAGTACATCGTAAAATTGATTGTAAAATTAAAGCTACTGAATTCAAGATCGTTTCCTTATCATAAAAACAGCCTGTCATTGACATAATTTAAGCATCTGTTTGATTGATATACATGTACTTCATGGCAATAGTAGAAGCTGGACAGTCTTACTTATTTTCGTGCAGATTTGAACTCTCAATATTGTTTACTGTGGAAAGAAAATCACGAAACTGCATGTGTCAACTTTATTCATGTGCTCATAGTTTCCACTAATTTATTTACTCGAGATAAGATAGAACGTTCTAGGCATGTGTATAAATATATAATAACAAAGTCAGCATTGAGGAACGTCGTATACATAAATCTGTTGCTAGCAAGTTCAATAAAATAAACATTAGTTGCTTTTCAGAATCAAAAATATGACAATGAGACCTTGCATGCATGTTTGATAACTAGAATTTGTATGAATATTTATAGCATAATTGGTTATTGCAAGATGAGCAGGAATCTCAATTCTGTAACGCCATGATAATCAGACGAACCGGGTATTTTAGACTACCACTTAATTTGTCTTTGTATGGCTAAATTTTCGACTTTATTTTGACTTAAAGTTGTTTTGCATAGTATATTCTTACAATCAATTGAATGCATCCTTACTTATCTTCCTTATTATATCAAAAAATTGATAACAGAACATATTTTTAGTAGAGGAAATGTCATTGGAGAAATTACGGGCAAAATACATTATTCTTTACAATCTAATGACTGTAAGGACCACGTATCTTAATTATCTAAAAATTATATATAATAAGCAATGCATGCTCTTAGTTTATGTAGAATACATTTGTTCTATACACTGACTTTAACTTGGATAGAGAAAAGGGATATCACTTTACTTTATGCTCCTAATTTGCATTAGTATACATATCCAAATCATATGATCATTATAATATTAGTATATGTTCTCTGACATAAAACAAATCAAACTAATGCCATGGTAGCATATATATAGGTAAATACATACTGTTCATGTTTGTTATATATGGTTATTGAGATATTATGATTTTTTTCAATTGTGTCGTCACACTAAATATACTAACTAAATGCTATGGCTTTAATTATTTGTAAATAATCGTTAATCTGTTAATAACAACTCGAAATTTGGTACATGATCTGCATTTTATATAGTGAAAAAAACCCACTTTCCTATACTTAAAGACCTAATTTGCATACTCTGCATTTATAAATCATCTCTGATGATGCTTAATGTCGTATCATATGATAGCTAGACCCTACAAACATGGATGCAGACACATATGTTAAATTTTTATCATGATTGGTAATTGTGTTATTAGCGAAAAACGGAATTTCGGTAATGGCGGACTAAATTTGCATATTATACTAATTGCTCATGGGTGACAGGATGTCCTAACTAAATTTCTTAGTCAGCTCTGTCAAAAAAAAACAACTGAATCAAATTTATCTAGACCTCCACAGAATGATAGACAATGGCATAAATATACATAACATCATGTAATGTTTGAGGCCAAATCCTACAAGTTTTAACGTAATTTGAATATTTTGCATATCTTTATAGTAACATAAACTGATTTAATGAAATTAATTGATATATTTGTATTTAATATATACAAAAGTAGCTTAACATAAACATATTTTACTCAAAATATCAATGTAGAAACTACAGACGTTGATGTGTATAGCAAAACCGCATGTTGTGTTTCGTAAAATACCTAATTTGCATAAATTTGCATATTTAAATGATCTGATCAAGCTGAAATTAGTACCATGTGATAGATAGACCCTGAAAACATGGGTATGGATACATATTTTGAATTTGTATCTAAGTTAGTTATTGAGTTATTAGCGAAAAACGGAATTTCTATAATGGCGGACTTAATTTGCATATTATGCAAATTGCTCAATGATGACAGGGTGTCATCACTCGGATTCTTATTCAGCACCTTTCAAAGATATAGAAACTGCAAAAAAACTTTGTGGGGACTCAAGTGCACGGTTCACCTAAAATATGGCATTTTACTGCAGGACTAGTACTGTTATTTTGAATTATTTTTAGAAAGTGTATTTTGTTTCTATGTTCGGCATTGTTACCATGTGATGAACTCATGTAGATATACGTAATTGTTGCAATAGTTTACTGACTATATTCCGATTTTTTAATCAAATTCATTTGAGGGCCTTTAAGGTCAAATGTACTTGGCAAATGAACATGACTTGTTATCATAAGTATGTCAATTAAAATCACGACTATTCTAACACATGTATACATATTTTTTATCTCTTGGAGACACAAACTCATAAATTGATAAAAAAGGTCATGGTTGTCTAAAACAAGATACAGACCCCCCCCCCAACAACCTGAAAAATTCGGAACTTCTTAATTCTGCACGATTTTTTAGATTCCATGTTAAACATCGCTAATTTTGTTAAGATGAACTACTAGCATACAACTTTTATTTTCAATACTGCCGTACCCTTGGAATGGATTGTTGGTTTTTTATTGTTTATGTTGTTGTTTTTTGTTGGGTTTAACGCCGTAGCAACTCATTGTATAGGTTATTTCAAGGCGGTCAGTCCACCTACTCACTGTTCCTGGAAAGGCTAAATCTCTGGATTTAACTGTTAACCAGCTACTATGCGCATACTTTCGCCAGTGACTGACTAGTGCCGTTTATGATTTAAAATCAGTGGTAGTAGGGAGAATGACCGTAGAAATTATTTCATGGCCAAGCTCCACGAAAGTATGCCCCGCCCGGGAATCGAACCTACGACCCCTCGATTAGTAGACTTGTGCGCTACCGACTGATCTAGCCGTGCGGGCTTACCTTTGGAGTCGATTGGTTTATTCACAGGAGCTTGAGATTCTGTATCATAGCTTGAATAATTCCCTCCTTATAATAAAAACTAGTTTTTCAAAATTTTCAAACAACGTCACAGAATGTCAAGCTCCTGTGAATAACCTTTATGTGCATGGTATCACAATCAGTGATCAGCGGAATTCTCTGTGTTGTTATATAATTTATGTTCAGACCATCCTCGTTGTTTCCTCAAAATTCAGATGGAATCTTACATAATATCTAAGATCGGTATTAACAAGATGGCCTTTTTTGCCAAAAATTCAGAACAGATATAGGATTTTTCATGATTTCAGCTCAGAAAACATACTATCAACAGTGCAATAGCTATCGATAACATTGTAAATATGAAATGCCTGGTATATACAACATAGAACACACACTATAAGTTGTGTAAGATTTTATTGGTTTAATAATTTAATGTGCAGTTCAAGGCTGATGGTTTCCGTGTCCGGGGTGCATCTGAAAAAAAAAGAAAATAATTTTTGATATTCTACGTCAAAAGTTAAGTATCAAATATTAAATAAACCATAGTGTGCTGCAATGTTTAGTTTGTGATACTTTATTTTAGCTCTATTGTGAAACAAGTTCTTACAACTAAGATTTATCACTTTCGAGTCCGCTTCCTTGTCCCCAGTACTGAGCTAGTGGGATAAATTTTCTTGCCCAAGGAAACAACGGGATAGGTTTTGAATGGGATTCGAACTGACGCAGTACTGCAATGCACATTGTTATTTTTTTCATTCAAGTCTTGTCTGCGACAAATTGACAAGTGGTAGTGAACAATTGAGCCAAATCGTATTAAAATCCATTGACTAATAGGGAAGTTTCTGCACAAATATTATAAGTTTGTCTTAAGTATGCCTGACTTTGGAGCTATGATCTGGCACGAGACAATTAGGTATCGAACTTTTGAGACAATTTTCTTATTGATTAATGAGAAAGTCGTGGGTAAGGCACGAAATCACGTCAAGTTCGACCTTAAATATATCTTTGACATTGGAGCAACTAGCACAGGTCTTATGTAAACGCCACATATTGTCAGGTGGCAATGGACATTTGTGTCAATTAGTATCAAAATTAATTGAGTAATAAGTAAGTGACAACCGAGACTCGAAAACGAGATGGACGGTTTGATTGCTATTTGGCCCCGGCGCAAAATATTTGAGGGAACATAAAAATTGCAAAAATACTAAAAAAAGTATTGTGTACTTACGTCTCTGATGAATTGAGAAAAGTCTGCGTATGTGGTGGTATTACTTGCTGTAATTAAAAAATCGACGTAAATTAATTATATTTTGTGGCGAGCATATGTAAGAAATGCATCAAGATACGTACATTAGAATGGGTATCAAATCGCAGGTTTTGAATGTTTTTTTACGATGAAAACGTGACCAGTTGACTCACACCTATGATTTTAATATAAATTCAATACAGTGAATTTGTGTTATAATACTATTTATCCCAATATGTTTTAAAAAAATTCTTATGATAGAAAACAACTTTCTCTATATAACTATGTTGGATCATATATATTCAATATACATAACAAACACTGAATATAATGTGCTCTTATAAAAGGACACCCTTTTTAAGAAATGGGAACTTTGTCAAACTTAAATTAAGAAGTCAAAATGGTTTGAAATGTTATAGTGACTTTAAGGCATGCTATATTTTGATAACTTCATGGCTGTAATACAGTTATTATGTCTTTTTAAATATGTTTTATATAGTGGCTTATACGTAACCAAAAAGTTTACGCAAAAGCAGCGTCTGATTTACAGAGTGATTGGAAGGTGGTGATAATTTGTCAATGTCCGAACGTTTAATAATTAATTATTACTAAACAGTGTGTTATGCATGCTTACTATAACAATTAACTGCTATATTGACATTCATAACTTATTCGATGGTTTGAAAATTACACCGGACAGTCAGTTCAAACATTCCCACAATGAAATTCATGTACATACAGTGTAAACAAGTTACAAACAACACAGTCAATCGACATTCACGCGTTCCCCCTTCCCCTAAAATTATACACTAATGTCGATCGACTGTGATCATAAATAGATATATCACACACCATCTACGACAATATGACCGGCTGCGATATGCAAGAGCATGTCAGATTCAGTTAGAAAGTGGTCCCCACTAGCATCAAGGTTTGTAAAGAATGTGTTTGTGTCAGGATGATTATCACCATAGGCAGCTATCCATCCTTCAGTAAACTCATGCTTGGATACTACACCATTACTATCTGAAAGATAACAATAAATTACATAAATAATAATCAGACAACATGTATATTGGCAATAATGGTGGATGTTTTGTTAGCTTTGAAAATTCCGAAACTGAGGTCTCAGAGTACAGGTTTACATTTTTCGGGAATTGCATTTTACAATAAGCATAACCTTCCCCTCGCAAAGGAGAGTAAAATAGCCTTGTACTACGGCTTGTACTACACTAACTTATTACGAACGCGGCCGCCGGCTTGTACTACACAAAATTATAACGGTCGCGACCACCGGCTAGTTATACACTATTTTACAAGGCTCACGGCCACCGGCTGGCACAACACTAACTTGCTACGCGGCCGCCGGCTGGTATATAACTAACTTACCAAGGTCACGGCCGCCGGCTGGTACTACACTAACTTACTACGATCGAGGCCGCCGGCTGGTACTACACTAACTTACCAAGGTCACGGCCGCCGGCTGGTACAACACTAACTAACTACGATCGCGGCCGCCGGCTGGTATTAAACTAACTTACGAAGGTCACGGCCGCCGGCTGGTACAACACTTACTTACTACGATCGCGGCCGCCGGCTGGTACTACACTAACTTACTACGATCGCAGCCGCCGGCTGGTACAACACTAACTTACTACGATCGAGGCCGCCGGCTGGTATTAAACTAACTTACCAAGGTCACGGCCGCCGGCTGGTACTACACTAACTTACTACGATCGCAGCCGCCGGCTGGTACAACACTAACTTACTACGATCGAGGCCGCCGGCTGGTATTAAACTAACTTACCAAGGTCACGGCCGCCGGCTGGTACTACACTAACTTACTACGATCGAGGCCGCCGGCTGGTATTACACTAACTTACTACGATCGAGGCCGCCGGCTGGTATTACACTAACTTACTACGATCGAGGCCGCCGGCTGGTATTACACTAACTTACTACGATCGCAGCCGCCGGCTGGTACTACACTAACTTACTACGATCGAGGCCGCCGGCTGGTATTACACTAACTTACCAAGGTCACGGCCACCGGCTTGTATAATAATATAAAAAGAGCATTAGAACAAGAAATTACCGGCATCAAATGTTAGGATCTGTACTGAAAGTTCTGTCATTGAGATTAAATTATCCTTATTTGTATCGGTATTTTCAATTAGTTGGTTAATGATCTCTTCAAGTGCACTGAAATAGGCAGAATAATATTGAAGTTGATTGAACATCATATTATAAACTACATACGATATATATGATTATTATATTTATAATATCTTTATATTTATTCATAGTTCTAAGAAATTCCCATACAATATTTGTCGACTTGTACATTCGACTCCTAGTTCGTTGCATTTAGTACATTTTCCCATCTGTTTAACCCATCTCCAGATTCAATTAAAAAGTTAATATTTCACTTTTCACAAGTTTGAGATTTTATTTTTTGTCGTGTATTTCACCGAAGAACATCACATTTTATTGTTCAGCATGAAATTAATATTTTTCCTTACACGACCAATCACGTTCAAAGTGTAACACCTAGATATAATTTTAAAATAAAAGACAGCGACCATATTCCTGAACCAATACTTAATATATATTTATATGTATAACTATAATAATAATAATATTTATTTGGCATAGTGTGCACATAGTAAAATATATACAAACACAAATATCACTGACATCATGTTGTAATTACTGTCTAACACACCAACACCAGGGATAACACAAAAAAGGGGCAAGCCCTTATTTCCATTGTGGTCCCTAAATGGATGAGTAGTGTGTTTGGTTCGGAACCGAGCCGGTAGCCTTTAGATATGAATATACGATTCTAAAATAAAATAATAAATTCTAGACATTACCAGAAGACCACACCAAACAAGAACAAGATTAGTAAAGTTTTCATAGTTGCTTCTTTGCTAGCTTCTCAATCTTTAAAAAACAGGAGCTGACTTTTTATATAGACCTCAGTCTGATTACAGATAAGAGACTAACTAATTAAAGCCCCATTATCATAAGTAACACTGTTTTTGGACAGAAAACTTCATGTTTGTAAAACAGTTTTTAAGTCTATTGTTGATGAATATATCCTCATTTAGAGGATTTAACATATTGAAATTCTGGGGCCAGTAGGTCATTATAAAGTGCTCGACATTTGAGCTTGCCCCATATTTCGTTCAGAAGTCACTGAATATAAAGCCCGTCTAGTATCAATCTGATTTAAACCCGATCTATAATGTTCCGCTCGCCTACTCGCTAATTTAGATCTAGCCTTTTTCAAACGAGGGTCACGTTCAGGTGACCTTTTCTCATCATAATATTAATGACGAAATTGTTATGATACGTACCTTGTTTACATCGTTTACGTCACGCAATTTGAAATGAGCCGTCCAATTGCAGACTGTGAATAATATCGCTGTTAAATAGCTTGCAAACCTTGGTCTAAAATAGAAATTACGAAATCAAAATGTTATTAATAGTGTTTCGTCTAGATGAAAGCTACGCATTGATTAGTCGACATAAAGGTCATCTCGACGTGACCCTCCATTGAGATAGTAGAGATCCTGTACGACAATGCTCTACAGGATATGTGTTTACGGGAGATTGATCTGGTATTCGCCGCGAAAATATGATTCAATAATTGCACCCGTACTAGACCGACCTACTTTAAATTCTAACCCACCTACTAGTAACAGTATTAATCGTGAACCAAGTAAATCTCTCTGTTTTAAAAAGCGAGACCTTATGTTGATGTGTTTAAATGTTTGTCACCTTCTTTCAAAACTAGATGAATTAAAACTAATTCTATTTGACGAAAAAAAAATATGTTTTATGCTGCTGTGAAACCTTTCTAAACAATAATGTATCCGATTTCGAAATAAATATTACGGGTTATAGTTTAATGAGGAAAGATCGTTCGCCCAGAAAAGGCGGGGGTATTCAGACTATAATACACTTCTGACACATTCTGAATGCATATACATGGTTTTGCGAATAGACTTCTGAAAAGACATTAAAAATTGAGCTCTATTTGCTGATCCACTACTCTTTGAATAGACTTTTGGCACATTTTAAATGCACATATATATGATTTTACGAATAGACTTCTGAATAGACTTTAGATGGACAGTTGTCTATTCGAAACTCTATAATAGACTTCTGACTCAATCTGAATGCATATACATGATTTTGCGAATAGATTTCTGAATACACATTTGAATGGACATCTGTCTATGCGAAACTTTATAATAGACTTTCGACACATTCTAAATGTATATGCATGTATATGATTTTGCGAATAAACTTCTGAATAGACTTTTGAATGGACAGCTATCTATTCGAAACTCTATAATAGACTTCTTACACATTCAAAATGCATTTACATGATTTTGCGAATAGACTTCTGAATAGACATTTGAATGGACTGCTGTCTATTCACAACTCTATAATAGACTTGTGACACATTCTATATGCATAAAAAAGATTTTGCGAAGTCAATTCGCTACTCTTTGAACAGACTTTTGGCATATCTTAAGTGCATTTATATGATTCTGCAAATAGACTTCTGAAAAGACATTTGTAAGAATTGCTGTCTATTCGCTATCCTTTGAATAGACTTCTGACACATTCTAACTGCATATACATGTATATGATTTTGCGAATAGACTTTTGAATAGACTTTTGAATGGACAGCTGTCAATTCTAAACTCTATAATAGACTTCTGACTCAATTTGAATGCATATACATGATTTTGCGAATAGACTTCTGAATAGACATTTGAATGGACGGTTGTTTATTCGCAACTCTATAATAGACTTGTGACACATTCTATGCATATAAAAGATTTTGCGAATAGACTTCTGAATAGACATTTGAATGGACAACAATCTATTCGCAACTTTGTAATAGACTTCTGACACATTCTGAATGCATATACATGATTTTGCGAATAGACTTCTGAATAGACATTTGAATGGACAGCTGTCTATTCGCAACTCTTTGAATAGACTTTTGACACTTTTTAAATGCATATATATGATTTTGCGAATAGACTTCTGAAAAGACATTTGCAAGAATTGCTGTCTAATGTCTATCCGCTACTCTTTGAATAGATTCTGGCACATTCTAAATGCATATGAATGATTTCATGCGAATAGACTTCGGAATAGACTTTTGAATTGACATTTGTCTCTTTACGTATTCCACGAAAAGATTTTTAAATCTGTTTGATTGCATTACTGACTTTGTTTCGACTTCTGAATAGACTTCCGAATATAGACTGTCTATTCACGACTCACGAATTAACCTCAGGAACAATCTGAATGCATAGCTATATTTTTGCGAAAAGACTTTTGAATAGAGTTCCGAATATACTTTTGAATGGACATTTGTGGCTTCGCAGTCCGGGAATAGACATCTTGCACATTCAGATTGCATAACTATGTTTTTGCGAATAAACTTTCGAATGGACATTTGTCTCTTTACGTATTCCACGAAAAGACTTTTAAATCTGTTTGATTGCATTACCGACCTTTTATTCGAATAGACTTCTGAATAGACTTCCGAATATACAGCTGTCTGTTCACACCCCACGAATGAACCTCAGGAACAATCTGAATGCATAGCTATATATTCGCGAAAAGACTTTTGAAAAGAGATCCGAATAGACAGCTGTCGTTTCGGCATTTTGTGAATAGATTTTGGTACAGATATTTGAACTTACCTATGTATACAGTAAATGCGAATAGACTTCTGAATGAATAGATTTCTCAATACATAGCTGTTTATAGTGCGAATAAAATTTTGAATAGAGAATAGACAATAGATAGCTAACTTCACACACCTAGAAAAGGTCGAATATCACCTCAGAAGGCCAGAACAAGTAATAATGGTGAGACTTAAGACTGGACACAACCAGTTAAATGCACATATGCATACAAAGCTGAAGCTGGCACCAACAGCTACATGCTCATGCGGTGAGGATGACCAAACCAACGGAGTACATCCTTAAAACCTGTGAAAGACACCACCAGGAGAGAATAGCAACATGGCCGACTGAGACAACTCTACAGGAGAAACTGTATGGTACTGTAGTTGAACTCAGACGGTCCATACATTTCATCCCTAAGACTAGTCTGACTGTGTAGCCGTGAACAAAAAGAAGAAGAAACATCAAAAGTTGTTGTTGTGCAGAGGATTTGTTCTGTAAAGGACAGCTCTGAAGAGGTCATACTGTACATGTATAGCTCGTTTAGGATAACTTGAGACATTAATTTTACATAAATATAGTTTAAATTTGTCTAAAGTTATCCTAAACGAGCTATACTACTAATTTTTAGTGTTGACTTTTACACAGACTGCCTAAAGTGTGTAAAAACCGCGTGAAAAGCAAAACGTCGCGCAGAAAAAATAATAAATTGGCATTGCATTTTTAAGTCTTTATACAGACATACTATTTTTATTATGAATAGTTCACACTAATCGCTATAATTTAGCGCTTTCTCTGCTATTTAATAAAACTGTTTATGAATTTAACAGTTTGGATGCATTATAAATTAACGATACATTTTAATACAATGTTCCATATATCTTTAAAATATTTATTAAATGGTTGATTAGTTAATTTCATAAATAAATCATATTAGAGAGCGCGCAAGGTTGGGACTTTACGCTACATTACGCCTAACATACTTTAAGTTTACTTAGTATAGTCTCGTGAAAGATATTATTGTTTTTCAAGTTCTTGTAGCAGTCATCAATTTGAAAAAAATCATATCGTGCATAAAATAACTACTTCCTATGTACGATAATGCCTTCATTGGTCTTCGAGTTTTTTACTTTAAATTCTCTGCACAATTTATCTTTGAAAAAATGACAGTTTACCATTCGATCTAGATTCTGTGATTAGGAGCTAACAACAAGTATTTGTGAGTTTAATTAAGACATTTTGTGGAAAGAAATGTAGTAGTTGTGTTATGTACTATATGATGTTATTTGTTTAGGAAGAGAATTGGGTGAAAAACATGAGCTTGTTTGCCTTATTAGTTGTTGTTGTATATCACGTGACTCTAGTCCCTGGTATTAGTAAACAATATTGAACTTGCCCTTGATTAACTTTCGTATCGGTTTTAGGATAAACTCACATAACGAACAAATCTTAGCATGTATTCAAAATGGTTTAAATAATAAACTTATATTATGTGGTTTACGAATTTTGCTGAGCCTAGCATGTTTCTTGATAAATGTAATGTATTGATTGTATTTTAGTGTATTTTTTTCCTTTTTAGTTTGTTTGTTTTGGTGAAAGTTGAAAATCAACAAAATTGCAATGATACTGTGTTCTGGAGCACTCGATCAAAACACATCCATAAAGTTAAAAATATGTTCCACAATGAAAACAGAGGTGCGTTCAACAATGCGAGCGCTCGGGGCGACATCGAGCGCCCGCGTTCTGAACGCGGGCGCTCGCGCGTGCGCTCGCGATACAGCTCGAGAGGTGTTTCGCTTATAAATTGTTATATAAATTCCGGTAAATACCGTTTCGTTTTGGTACCGGTACTCAAATCGGTACATTGAAAAAAAATATAGCAGATTTAAAATAACCAAATACGAAATATCCAGTTTTATTTTTGTTTATCATTTTACTTATAGCTGCATGAGTCTTCAAAAATACGAAACAAAATCCATTATAGAAACTGATTACAATAAACAGGCTTAAGCTAGGGTGTCAGATGCCGAATATTATACATGTGCCGTATAAATGAAATTTGTTTTCATTTTATCACGACCATATCTAAATATAAAAAAATGTATCAAAGAATTTTTCTGAAAAGTGGACGCAAACTTGTGTGTTACTTGTTCCACATATACTTCCCACGCAATGCATGTGATACACTAAATGTACCCTTTATTTGGTACAATAAATTGATTCACTATGATTTATGTATGGTAAAAAATATGAAAGATCTTGTGTATCAGCAGAAATAATTTTGATTCACCCACCCGTTTTTTAATAATGTGTTGTTTGACTTCGTCTTGGATTTTTATAGCGAGCGCTCGCCATTCTGTACACAAACGGTCTGACTGACCGATATCTTCACCTTCTTCTATTTATAGAATGAGCGCTCGCAGTCGTTCAATAACATAACAATTCGCGAGGCGGGCGCTCGAGCGAGCGCCCGCATTGTTGAACACACCTCTTATCTGGATCATAGGTTATACAAGTATTAGCATTTCCAAAAATGCTTGAAATCAACGCGACAGGGAACTCCATACTTAAAACTGAATGAAGTTTCAATAGATTTTAAAACATAAATAAGGAGGCATCTTCAGAAACGGAATGAGGAATATTTGTCAGTAATTTCATCTTGATAAAGACTGAGGACATGCAATTGTCTAGTATGTTCTTATTCGAAACAACTTCGGCAATCTTCTACGAACAAAGCTTTGTCTCATTCGGAACACCTCGTCCTTTCGTGAATGAATAATTCGTAGCGAATGGCCAAGGAGTTCCGAATAAGGTTTATCTGTGTAGAAGATTGCGATGTAGTTCCGAATAGTAGGTCCTATTAGTTGGAATCCTCGGATTTTATCTTTGGATTTCTATGAAATATCTATCTTGTTAATTTAGATGTAAAACAATGTAATGCAATTTGATAGTCTTCACCCAAACAATAATTTAATTAATTTTCAATCAAATCGAATTAAGTAAAGCATAGAAAAGGGTAAAATCCGAGTAATCTATCTAATTGGACCTTCATATTTATAGAGTATGCTAGGGGAAATAACTGACAAGTAGAATGTCCCTAACTATATAAGTGAGAAACATCCAATAATATTTCTTTCTTACTGTGAATTAGTTAATCGATTTCTGACCTACAAATTTATGTACTCTGGGTTTTATCAGGAGACCATTGTCAAGTTTTATAAACTAGTGGTTCCAGATCCATTTGATTTTAAACACAGGGAGTCACATTGTCCTGTAGCCTGTTCAATTACCCCGAACGTTTCGTAACGTTCCGTACCGTTAGGGTCGGAACAAATCAATCCAAAGACAACTCAATCTCCTACTAACGAATTAAGTTGCCCTAACTTGAGGTGAGTTATCCAAGGGTTGAGTTGTCTTCGGGTCGAGTTGTCTCGTATCAGTAACGTTTGCCAATAGTCGTTTCTGAACACGCTGCTGGTATTTAACGTCAATATTAACCTGATACAAGTTATTCTTTTGGTAACACTGTGGCAAGGTCGAGTGGTTAAAAGTCTGCAATATGGTCGAGTAATTAAAAACAATATCGGGGTGCATCGTCGGCAACCACAGTACTTAATTCCATTTCACTCCATAGCGCAGCATAGCGGAGTAATGTGTCATGGGATAACCGACGATGATAGGTGAGATGATCCTTAGCTAACCACTTCGTAACCAGCGGTGCTTTTCACGAAAATTCTTACGAAAAAAATCTTCGTAAGTCAAAAGCAAGAAACATTAATAATACGCTTACTTTTTTAGCTTATCAATTCTAAATATTATACAAATTGATTAGAATTGTGCATACCTTTTGTATATCATATCATAGTTATGCTTATTATCCGTCTGACTTTGAAGTACTAATTATATGAAAATGACTAACGAAGATTTTTTCCGTAAAAATGTTTAGGAAATGCACCACAGATTAAGATTTTAAGCAAATTCCGTGAGTGCACCTTCAATTTGCGAGGGGTTTACCATGCTGTTGAAGTACTGAAGAAATAGACAAATAATCGCATGTAATTCGAGAGCTTTATACGAACTTCATAGTTTCATGAAGTCATCATGTTGTCTGGTTTCCAGTCGTAGTTTGACGGTTAAAAGTGCGCCAGGCAAAGCAGAATAATAGCGGCGTCCGATGCATTTAACAAGGTATCAGATAGTTCTGTTTTCAAAATTTGGCTTAAATCAAGGAACTTATCAAGAAATACAGTGATACCTCATTTTTAGTCGTTAGGTTACAGTTACATACATGTATGCTAAATGAAGTATCTGGAATTCTAACGAAAAATAGTCAACGTCCAAATCGTGTCTACTTTGCAGGTCTACATGGTTTTTGGTTAATTATTCGCTAAATTTAAGTGCACACAGAAAAATTGACTTCGAATGACTTAAGTAATACTGAACTCCTACCATGTTGTCCATCGTCAGAAAATGTGTATACATTAAATAAAATTTTGTAGTTCGAAGATTCCCTTGTGGGCGCCGTCATAATTGCGCTTTGCTTGACCCAATAATGGTAAGGGGCCGGTAATCCAGACTAGTGTTAAAATAACGTTCTTTATTTATTTCGGAACACCACGACCACTTATTGAATGGACAATCATTAGTTATTCCTAGTGAAAAACCGAGGAGTTTCGAATGTCACCACTAATGCCTAGTTAACACTGTCCCGATACGTTCCAGTTTAGACATCGGGACAACCGTGGCGTCGACGTGAAGAACCGCATTTAGTCGGGATAAATCGTATTGAATCGGCGATCAACGCGGACTGGTTCAGCTAATGTTAAAAATTTAAGTACGAAACAATTACTGGCTTATTCACAGTAGATCTGGGGCATCACCGTAGCTCTTCCAGCACGATCCATCCGTATCTTCACCTTAAGACAACTGGGTAAAACGGTAATAAACCTGCATGACCTGTGTCCAAGGTTTAGATACGGTGACTTCCGGTTTGGCAACTCTATTTTAATCAAGATTCTGTCCGGTTCATCCTGGTCCACTGACTATAACCGGTACGCACCGAGTAATACACCGGGACAGTGTGAACTAGGCATTATAGGCGTGTTGTTTGTTCATGAGATATTAAGATATTATTTATATACAGTCTACGAAATTAGATTAGAGGTGTTTGTCCGAACAGATCATTCTTAGAGCAAGCACTATGTCTAATTTGCAGAAACTTGGTTGCCCCAAAAAATTGTTGGTTGCCCCAACTAAAATTGGTTGCCTCGGGCAACCGGGCATTCATTAATATCGTTAACTGTATATACATACAAGTATTAGCATTTCCAAAAAAATGCTTGAAATCGTCGTTTAGCCGTGTATTCTCCATAGTTAATAAAGATTCAAGCAATATGCAGATCAAACAGTGCATGCCTTTACAGTAGAGGGCTTTAAATCAGCCCTTCAAAAGCTCGACTAGAGCGCCTCCATCCCCGTCGGATACAAATACCAGCAGTGGTCATCTGACGTATTACCACAGATTCAGGTATTCGTCAGTGCTTTAAACCGTCCCAAGTCTATTTATAGACTACTGAGCTTTTGATCAATTCTACACACTGTAAGGCCAGATTAAAACCATCGAATTACCATGTGCTGTCCAGACATATTCCATCCGCGCACGTACAAAAACATTATCATGGTAGACTTCACAATTCACCTGTCCATTTGACATTAAGAAACTTTATTTTATTGATAAGCAAACCAAATTATTCGTTTCAAGAACATGTTCTGCCCTACATTCCGCCAGCTAATCGAACGTTCATATTTACTATTAAACTCGCTCGGAAGTAGGGAAAATAGGTTGTTGTTTTTCAACAAAAGCGAGTTTTCTTCAATACGAATAGGCATGAATGATGCGCAACGTGAGAAAAGGGCCCTTAAGGTCAAATTTTTCGAAATTGAGATTTTTACAGAAAATGAAAGAGTAGGCTTTGCACTTTCCAAAAATGTATAATTTATTAAAATATCCCAATTCATGACGTTGCTATGGTGTTTTGAAATTCGATAATCGGTACAAGAAAATAAAGCGACGTCATGTTAACGTCGCGTTTTTCGTAAGTTATATAGCAGGTTAATAACTTGGTCATTTCACTGCATAAAGCATTGGGAACTAGTTTTAACACCAAAGTTTTTTAAAAATTCAATATTCTTTACATTAATAATTAAAAACAGCTTACATTTGAATTGATTTAGAGTTTACGATTGACGTAAATATGTCTTCATAAATGAGTCCAAATAACAAGTGGCAGTCTTTACTGACAGTGTATAAACAACTATATTTTGTAGTCCCGACTAATAACTTCAATGTCATTAGCATCAATTATTATTGTAAAACAATTATAGACTTAAACTGACGGCATTGTTTTTTAGGGTACAACAAAAACATTGTGGAGGCATTCTGTACACAAACGGTCTGACTGACCTCTGTACGGAGACGCCGCGCATCACGGGTAAAACTGTTTATTTACCTGAAAACACGTGGCAATGTTTACATTCTATCAATTTCCCCCTTCAAGTATACTGAACAAAAAGAGTATGAATTTTGTGTCTACTCAATAAAACTTGACTATCCAACCAACTAACCTCATTAAATTAAACTTTTATACCGGTAGTTAAACCTTCATCATAACGTGTTTACATCTGTCATTCTTTACAGTAATTTGAAATCGAAACTAGGTTACACGGTTTAACTATGCACCTATACCTACAGAGGTTTAAAAGTACTTTGTATACATAGATTTATATTCCTGTAGCTATGAGTGATCATTTATTTTACATTTCAACAACGAGTTTGTCAAAAAACGAAAAAATCCAAAGATTTTGTCTTCATGCGCCGCACTTTATTCTGTTGCGTACCAAACGCCGAATTTTGAGTCGGTTGCGCGTCTTAGTATAGAGGTGATATCTTCACCTTCTATTTATAGAATGTTGTGGAGGTCTAGTGTTGTCGCATTCGGAACTACCTCGGCGATTTTCCACGCAAATACACCTCGGATATCACGAGGAGCGAAAGCAGTTCCATCATAGAATGTAGCCTCGTTCCCGACGTTTGGAACGCTGGCACACACCAAAAATGACGGACGATTATTGGCAGTTAAAGCTCTTCAATGCCTGTAACTGATATTCACTCAAATCAAAGTTGATCCTCAAACATTTTTGTGTACTCGATACTTTCTGCAAAATGATCTGCCATGTTGGTTGTTTACATCGGCACTACTTAACCTATGAGGTTAATCGCCTGACCTCATAACTTTGTTATATTTCTACTACGATTGATATCCGAGGTGTATCTTCGTAGATGATCGCCGAGGTCGTTCCGAATGTTGTTGTCGATGTCCATCGACGTCAAATTTCCTTTGAATTTATTGTAAGTGGTTTTTTACACAGTAAATCATCTATTTATAGAATGTCCATACTCCTCGCAGTGCTTACGTAACGCTTTGTTATTTTTACAAATTGTAAATTAAATCTATTTTTTAATTTTTTATCTTCATGTACTTTGAACGTTGAAAGACTCAATTTGTAGAAAATATTGAATTGTAACAGAAAAGATGAAAAAAATCGGCTCTCTAAGAGACCAATTTACTTGTGGTGGCAGTGGTTATTGATTAAATAAAAGGGAAATAACCGCTGCGGGGAGTTCGAGGCAACCCTCGATATGGTTGTGGTACAATTGAAGAAACTGAGCATTACTTTGGAAATCCGGTTCTGAATCATGGAAGCTGCAAGTTATTTCAAGCTACATTAAAGTTTGACATAAGTATGGATCTGACGATGTCCTGTGTTTATGTTGCATGCTTCATTATTGGCGAGGGTTAATGCCATTTTATGACAAAATCAGGTTTTTAAGGTTTTTATTGTAAGGCCTGTTCATGTGTTTATCAGATTCAAACATGAAGTAAGATAAAAGATCACTGTGGTACACACAAAATACACTTAATAATACCATCATTTTTTTCAATGAACTGTTTATTTATTCATAGGTAAGTAAAAAGTATTTACAGTTTAGTATGGCGGAAATGATATTTTCTAACGAACTATTGGTTGGTTGTATGGTAAGAAAGAAACACGCCTTATACTTATACCAATTTGGTGTTTTCTTACAATGGTAGAGAGATGGAAACACAACGTATCTAATACTGTTATTTCATACGATGTTACACCCTTGTTAAACAGACAATTTATTAACAACGGGTTCACCTTGTCTCACAAGTGTTACCTAGCTGGGCAAATGCAATGTATTTCTTAGATCCAACTGCTAGATAAGCAATCTTGATTAAAACCCGAACTAAAATTTTCCGCTCCACTACTCACTAATTTAGATCTGACCTTTTTCAAACGAGGATCACGTTCAGGTGACCTTTTCTCATCATAATATTAATGACGAAATTGTTATGATACATAACTTGTTTATATCGTCTACGTCACGCAATTTGAAATGAGCCGTCCAATGGCAGACTGTGAATAATACCGCTGTTGAATTAGTTTGCAAACATTGGTCTAAAATTAGAAATTACAAAATCAAAATTTGATTAATAGTGATTCGTCTAGTCGACATAAAGGTCATCTCGACGTGACCCTGCATTGAGAAAGTAGAGATCCTGTACGACAATGCTCTACATGATATCTGTTTACGGAGATTGCTAGATAAGGTAATTAGCAAGTAGTATAATTTGCTGATAAATTTTTTGGTCAATGATGTAAAGTTGAGCTTTATTAAGTCAAATTAAGAAAAGAAGAATGAATGTAGGTAGATATCTAGCAAGTCCAAACCTAAAGCCTACATTGTGACAGCTCGAGCTGCTGAAGTACAGATTGTTTCTTTTTGGTAACAAATTTCAGTTTTAATTTAAATGACCATTTGAATTATAGACGATAGCAATATAATATAACAGCAAAACCAGGTTTTGTAGGCTAGTGATTACACATGTTTGCATTCGATGCAATAGATGCATAGGCCTGATTTAATCTCTTCATAGTGATAACAGATCCGACTCTATATGCCTAGACTGATGATTAAACATTTTAAAACATCAAGGACATTTCAATTCCGATAGGGACGACGTTTTTATTCTTATTTTGCGTAACCTATTCACAAAATTTCACGATCAAACAAAGATTATAAGTTGTACAGAATCAAAATTCTGAAGAAAAAAGTCGAGTCCGCATTAAAGATTATAGCGTGTGCTCTATTCCCGAGTGTGCATGTGTACCCGTAGTTACGTGTAAACAATTTGTTGGCGACGCGCGTTTTGAAGCTGTAACTAACGTCAGTTTAAAGCTATAGTACCGAAATTATGCGTGCAATTCTCTCGAAAAAACGTTTATGTGTTGCTTATCTATTTACTAATCCAATGCTAAAGCAAAACTTATACAGTACACGTCTAACACGTTACTCTAGTTAAAGAAAATTCAACACCACAGGACGGCTCGGCACGTTGACGAAAGTTGGACGGAAAACACAAATCACGACTATAAACAATCCTTATTTTTTAGCTATGTGTTACCACTTTCTTCAAACAATGACAGTAAATCAGTCATAGTTTACAAAACATCGATTTATTCCCTTTAATTAAAGCAAGATAGCCAGTTAAATATAAGTATTAACAATGCAATAATCACTGACGTGACACGTGTACGCTAAAATTGACCTCGATAACGTTATTGGCGTTTACCGCAAACGACGTCAAACAGCTTAAGGGCCCTTTTCTCGCGTTGCGCATCGAATGTTTTTTGGTTTTATATTGTAAATCCTTGAAATTGATACTCGTTCATATATTGATAATGATATTTTCTTGTATTACAAACAGGTAACCGTATAATACACGCCGTGGACGATTCCATACACGCACCCCTTTTATTGCTACTCGACGTCATCATTTTTTGTCACGTGACCGCCAATGCAACGTACTGATTGGCTAAAGACAGCCGGTGTCGACATAAAAATGCTCAAATCTTGATTATCGCTGTCTCGACAGCGATAATAACAATTATCAAGATTTGAGCATTTTTGTGTCGACACCGGTTGCCGTAAGCCAATCAGAACGATGCATTTGAGGTCACATGATGAAAAAATTGACGTCATACAGTCAAAATAGGGGTGCGTGTATGAACTCTACCGCGCAATGTTTTGTCGGGTTATCTGCTTGTATTACCAGAAAATACCATCATTAATGTATGAACTATAACCAGTTTCAAGAAAGTTGCAAAATATCCCCAGAAAATATACACAGCCAATTATAAAATGTGTTTATCTTTTTAAAACTCCAATTTGTTGAAAAAATGCAAACCTATCTTCCCTACTAATGGGCGAATCTATTTACACGGGAGAAGATAATCTGTATACAATCAGCCGAAAGGCATAACCAGTATCCACTCAGACAGGTTTAAGTCACGCCCCTCATAAACATCGCTGTTAGCTTAACGTTCACCTGTACTTGTTTTACATATCGTTACCAGAGCGCGCTAATTCCTGGAATTCTAAAAATAGACTCAATGGTTTTACAATTTACCAGGGCACGCTAATTCATTTCTTCTATAAATGGACTTGGGACGGTTTGTATACGCTTTGAATACACGGCTTAACAGCGATTTCAAGCATTTTTGGAAATGCTAATACTTGTAATTGTTATTATCGTCGGACAGGACCGACGATAATGAAAATCGAATCTGTTTCTGGCAATTAATTGTGTTTTCTTTAGTACCCAATAGCATGTCGAGCTAAAATTCCAAAAACTTTGAATCCTTGTTTTACGCCTCAACGAGTTTGACGTCGTCATGAATCTGGGCGGCAATAAATGTGTACATCATTTTATATTGTATTAACAACAGTTCAAACAGCTCGAGCATTTAACTATTCGATTGACAACATTCTAAGAGTGACAATTTAATATTGTAAATGTTAAGCGAACAAAACCATTTCGCGAAATGGTAATTCACCGAAAAGGTCGGACGGACTACAACTTCAAATTCATTGGAAAACGTAGGCCAGTCTTTGGATTTTTAGCCTGACAGGACCAATAATGGAAGGTTTGTGCCAGGTCAATGTTAACATTATTATACCAGCGATAGGGAGATATTTAATTGTTACAGCTTCAAGTTACTAGAAAGTAATTGTGTACAAGCTGAGAGTATGAGCAAGATTTGTTTTGCTTCCAACATCATATTACAATTTTTAAATGTTTTTATGCGGACTAGATAAATTTTCATAGAGCTTGATACTTATAATATGAGCGCGCTAGAATAATCATGGTATGTAAATACAGCACATGAACAACTAAAATTAAGTAACATAAAAGGGACACCCAAACTTATCTTTACACCATTTACAATGCAGAGAAAGGTACATTTAACTATCAGTATAACATATACCAAACCATGGTATACACCTCTGGAATTTATTTATTTTCAGTGTGAATACCCTAACTTGGTATTACTTGTAAGGATAGTTCGAGAACACATTCTCTCGCTTGAAGAAGTAACAGTTATTTACCTCCAAAGTAGAAAAGAAAGACAAACACTCAGAAAGCACACCATGTCGTAGAGCAATTTCTGCTCAAGTATGCTTAAAGACCATGCAGTTGTAGTTTAATAGATATAAAATACATTAAATAACTGATCTTGTAGTATTATGTACAAGTACATAAATAATGTCTATAAATGTTAGTTTGTTTCTTGACATCTTGTGGATTTTCATCACACTTGGTCACGATGCTCAAATTTCATATAAACCTGTAAAAATAATAAAAGCAAAGTTTATTAAGACGATGTAGTAAAGAATCCCACTGATATCAATTACAATTAGAAACACATTCTTTATAACATAGTTAATGTTGATTAGATAATGAAAATCGCGTTGATTACACATTGCTCGTCAAACAGCTTAGAGAAGATTTCTGAAACAACATTTTTTGACAAACTTAGCGAGAGTCCGATATTACCTACGCCGAATAATAAATTTAGAGGCTTATTGCAAACACCTCAACACACGCAGTACTTGTTTAGTCGACAAAACATTTACATGTATAGTGTTTTTGACTCATAATCGAACAATTGCCTATGACCATAGACATGGTTTTGTATTAGGAGGAATTCCGTTTTTATGATGAACAAAACTTCTACACTTTGACAAATACATTGCTGTTAATGATGATGTGTATGAACTATGAACTAGAAACTCTACAATCATTTGAATACGGAATGTATCATATAACATGCAATTCACAATACTATTTCAAATGGAAGACACAAAATCGATAGTTCATGTGTATGAGAGGGTTCAGATTGAAAGTATTTGCCCATGTGGCACATGAAACATATTCACATGCCAATATCATTATACCAGTTATTGGTAAAAAGTCTAAAGGCTGTAAGTCAGACATTTCTGAAAGCGTATCGATAACTTTATATAGATATATTGCTTTGATAGATTTGCAAATAGAACATTCATTTTATCACTTTTTTAAATAAGAAATGTATTTTAGTCACAGTTGCCAGAATTGCTAGAACATCACACAACAGGATTAAAATTCAATCATAAATTGAGTTCAGGTGGCACATGAACTGATTTCAAAATAGTCCCCATTGACCAATAACTTGCAAAATGAACTACATGTATGATCGTGATTTTTGTTCATGGGCCACATACAAACAAAAAATCTGAGATCTCCCATTCGAATGAACTGTCGATATTCTGGTAAGTGAAAATGGAGATTGTATGGCGATGAAGCGATTGAAATATTATACAATGAATATATTCCACATTCAAATAATACGGGGTTTTTATAATGCACTTTGTCCATGAAGTTACCTATCAATTGTCAGTTAACTATACATGTCTAATTATAGGATAGTAAAAAGTTTATACGGGGAATAAACAGCTCCTAATTTAAATGTCTATTGAGAAGTATAATCGTGAAAACAACAATGTATTCGAAAACAAATTCAAGAGTCGCAGCGCCGAACTAAAGCTGTTTATTAAGAAGTCTATTCACAAAACTTGACTTGGCTATGCGTTCAAATCTATTTGCAAAATTGCAGCAATGTATTCCGAGGAGAATTGAAATTCGATTAATGCATTTCCGAACAACACTTCTAACAGCTTTTCATTTAGCCCAAAACAATCATGGGATTAAATCAGAAGGAATAAAGACGTTTGTACGAAGACATTACTGAAAATTGTCAATGATTCCTAGGTTTGTCCTTATGTTTTGTGATTTTATCATAATTATATCACATGCAATAAAACCGCAAGGTTATTATATCAAAGAACATAATGAATCTGTCAGACTTAATTAATCTCAGCCTTTTGTAAACTCTTTTTAAAGTTCAATACGATGAAACGGTAGGAAATAATTAATGCTAAATTAATATACATATTTATTCTTGTAAATCAGTTTGTACAGATAACTAAAATAACATATTGACACATACACAGTAATTCTTAAGATTCTGAATAGATTTTAAAAGCACGGCCCAAATTCTTATTAAATGTAGATTTCTGAATAGATACAACGTTTTCGCAAGTACGCGTATACTTCCGAGTAGACGTCTGAACGAGCAGCCGTTTATGCGGCTCGATACCAATAGACTAAAACGGAATTTTAGCTATCTGAAAGAATAGAAAAATATTTGCGATTTGTTTTGTGAAATTGTGTCTAAAGAAATAAGAACTCCACTCTAGTGGGCGAAAACACGTACGGGCTTTAAAATCGATTCATCGTTTAGAGTCCGTTCAAATTTCCACGCAGGAAAGAAATAAACAAGGTCGAGCAAATAAGGTTCCTGTTAACACGTGAACATGCATCTGAATAGATGTTTGAATAAGCAGCTGTTTTAGGTACTGCATCAATAGACTTTTAGATTAAGTTAAGAACGCATAGATATTTTTGGCGAATAGACATCTGAATTGATTTTTTAGTAATCAACTGTTTATTTTGTGCTGCAATAAACTTTTGGATGAAAGTATAACATACGTATAGTTATATTTTGGCGAATTGACTTCTGAAAAGATTACTGAATAATCAGCTGTTCATTTCGCAATGCACCAATATAAATTTGAATTATTTATTGAACGCATTTATTGCAAAATAATTCTGTATAGATGCCTGAAGAATGTTTGTTGGGTTTAACGCCGTAGCAACATATTGTATAGGTCATATAACGGTGGTCAGTTAACCTACTCACTCCTCCTGGAAAGGCTAAATCACTGGAATTAGCTGTTAACCAACTGTGCTCTCGCAAATAAACAATATATACTTTGAATATACTTTTTGATCAGCAGCTGTTTTCAGCCCTTCGCCGAAACCACTCGTAAACAGTCAGGAACGCATATAGTTGGCTTTAAAAATCTGAAAGGTTTTCTAAATGCATTTCACAAAAACTTTTACATAAACTTCTGAATAAGCAGCTGTGTACTCAGCAACTCGTCGATAGACTTCTGCATAAATTTCTGAATAAACAACTGTTAATTTCTGAATGAACTTCTGAATAGTTAACTGAAAACTGATGGACTTAATGGTCGCTTATTACATGCGACCGGTACACTTAACCAACTTTCAGTATTTTATATTAATAGGATAATAGATTATGAACAGCTATACGAATCAAACCGTGGCACCAGACCGCAGTTCGAACCAAACTGTGGTAGTCCTAAGTTTGAGTGAACATAATTTATATTTGATCAAAGTTTCTAAGAATTTCAATGTTCTTACCACTGGAAGTTATATCTTATTGTGCTGTATCCATATACTCTTAAACCCAACTCAAAATGGAACCAATTTGGTATTTTCTTATTATTCTGAATCCGTAGACATCCGTGGCAACCTAAAATGTATAACATACAGGAATACTAACCATACGAAATGTTTCTTCACTACATGTACTCAGTTGCTGAATATTTGTATAAAAGGATGCAGTGAGTAGCCAGTTATATGAATAAACTTAAGAATGAATTCTTTAACAAACTCAAGTGTTTTGTCACTAAATAGCAAGTCAATGCAGTCAGTCGGAATGAATGTTATATGATCATAATTATGAAAATACATATAATGTATCAAATTAAAACATCATTGTGTTTTATGATAAACGCAAAGCCACAAACTCAAATTTCACTTTATACTCGACCTAACAGTTCATGTACAGATTCAAATCAATACAATTGAATTAAACTTATCAAAACTTGCTATCAGCTTTATTTTGTAAATTTGTAACAATAATTAAATTAGCAAAAATAATGATCAAAATAAATAAATTTGAGTACAAAATTGAGTTTTTCGTGTAAGTGGGACTAGGTTTTTTTGTAAATTACCTTATAGAATTGGCTTGTATGAATTTCTTGATCCTTACGGATACATGTATCAGTCAGAATCTGAAATAGACAAAACACGAGAAGAGAAACCCGAAAGAAATATGTTTTTGTTAATAACATGTACATTATACCAAACAAATATATGAAAAAGTTAAGAAAGAAATCCTGAAAACGAAACAAATTAGTTAGGGACACGGAGTATGGAAAAACATGCATTTGGGACGGGGAGGGGCACGGGCAGGAATTTTTACACCATGGAGGTTTGGGGGTCCGTGTAGGGCGGTCATTTCCGCTACCATTCCCACCTATTCACCAGGGCTATAGAAAGTCTCTGATCATCATTATTCCAATATTGCTGACTTGCAAGAAATATTTGTTTTACCTAGTTAAGACAAATATATCAACCCCCCCCCAAAGCACAGTCCCAATCCTGAACCCACCCAATAGTATTCTAATACCCGAGAAATCCTCTGCTTTGAAAGCTTTATAAAACGGCACGAAACTTTTCCTTTAGAAAGGCTTATAACTCTAACTTAAACTAATTTAAAAGTAGATAGCCCCTGACAAGTAACCCCTAAATTTCCATCTTACTCGGAGAAATAAAGTAAACTCGTTTTGGCGTTTCATGAATTTCATCCTCATACTCAACACCTTGGTGAAAAAAAATGATTATCCACAGTTCCTATAATCGCCAGATACGTCAGTTTCATTAAATTTTAAGCACACACTTTTTCACAAATTCTTTTATATTATTGAAAATTTTGAAGAGACCAGCGAGTATAATTTATGAAATTATTAAAATTCTCAACCACTGTTCTTTAGATTCCATGGATCTTTTTCATAGAGCGTATCCATGGTAACAGCAAAATATCATTTATATAACATTTAATTGATGGCAATTGAAGCTTGATAAAAACTTCAATTATTACAAAGTACCGTGATTAATCAAATATTTAAAAGACATATAATTCAAGTATGAATGAAAACAAAATCATTGATTAAATCTTTCAAATTCAATCATCTTTTACATCATCTGTCGTAAATACTCTAATATGCAAAAATTCATGGCAAAGCCATATTTCCTTGTTTGTTGAAGTGCTTCAGGAGTTATTTAGAAACCTTCATTGTAGTTTCAAGTTTTATTTCTACCTAAACTGATAAGGTATTGGACTTAGTACAAAAACATCTTTGGACCGAAACATCTCCTGAAGACGAACGCTGACAAATATATATAGAGCATGTTTACAACCCTTGTTCATTCCTCAGACACACGAGCGTTCTATGAGTAGGATATACTTTTGTTTGACTTAAGAACGCGGATGGTACGAACAAAACTTATACTTTTTACTTTTTTAATGGGTTTAACGCCGTGTCAACACAATTTAGGTCATTTTAATGAGCACCTAATCTAGCTTTCCTAGACCCTTGTCTATAACCAGTACTCACATACCCTTCCACAAGGCCGGAAACTTCTCCATATTATCTGACCAATTGAGGAAAATTGACATTTTTGTCAAATTTTCATGAATGGTAAACCCTCCCCTTGTGGGATTCGAACCCGTACCCCCTTCAAGACACGAGATTCCAAATCCCGGCGCACTACCAACTGCGCTATCTACCCGGGTTACAAAACTTATACAATAGATGGAGTATATTACTAACTACTCGACATAAGATGCACTTGAACTGTGGAAACATAACAGGTTTCAGCACTGATGGATAAACAAGATTCAGAATATTAAACAGCATTTTATAGAAGGAACCGGACATGGAGATTGGTGAAAGAAAACGGCACTGAATAAATATCTGCTTATTACAGAATAAACTTATGAATAGTCATCTGAAGGCTAATAACTAACTTCATGGATATCATATACACAGGAAATTGTAATATGAAAAGAGTAAGTCATATTTTGAAAAGAGAGGGTTTGTAAATTTGTTCTTGTACTTATTGTATATTTATAAATTATTATATGCTTCCATTTGTTATATATACATATAATTACTCTATGTTAAAATATATTGTTTGTAGCATTATTTGTTGGTATACTTTGATTTATTTAATGTATATAGGGATGTGTATTTGATAATAAATGTATCCATTCTGTAACAATGGGTCAATGGCTGTGGGCCCAAATCATTTATATACTGTTTGATCTAAAACACAAAAAGGGATCATAAAACGGGTAAACATAATTCAAGATGTGATTTAAACATATTCATTGCTTGTCATTTGTAATTAGGCTGGCTAAGAATGGACAACTTATCTTAAAGAAACAGTAAGGAAATACAATGGAGTATAACGTGTGTTTACGAACTGGTACATAGGTTTGCAATAATACACATGTATATTGATCAATATTGACTGTAAATGCTAATGATGGCAAATAAAGGGCGCATAGTTGTAATGGAATGGTAATTGTACGAGAGTATAAGTTAAGTTCTAATATAAATTATGGTCCTAATATGCTGTTTAAGAGTATTACAAAAAAGGGACATTTGGACCTGATTTACTTTAACTTATACCAATAGCACAATATATCTTATACCGTATACTTTATAAACGTTGTATTTACACGAACAAGTTTAAATAATATGTAATCCAGTCAGAGAAAAAATATAATTAAATTGATACAATATAATCATTTACACCGATTGTATGCACACGTTAGCTATCTCTTTCAAAAAATAAAAAATATTGCAACATAAAATTTACTAAATAAATAACGACGATAACACAATATTTAAATTTAAAAAAACCCTAATGCGTTATATTGTAACAATAACATTCCAGTAAATAAATTCATGTTCTATTAAATCAGCAGCTATGAAGCATACAGCTCTATATCAATTACCAATATCTATGTACAATACAAACTATAACCAAATGCTGGTATCAATAAACACATCCAAACTGACAAATTAATAAATTTATGATTTGAAAACCAATCAGTTAAGTTACATACATAAATGAACTATACCAAACACCTCCTACATCCATGTTACTAACAACATAATTCATTATACTTAGATTGTTCGTATTTGTTTTAAGCATATACATGTAAGCAGCACCCTAGCAAGACTTAGTACTATGAACACTTTGTTAATTTAACCATATTCAGTAAATAGTACCTTATTTATTTGGTACATCATAACTGATTTTTGAAAAAAAAGTAATTCTGATCTAGCTATCCTCCCATTAAATGGGCCGTTCACTAGATTGCTCAGAATTATGCGTTTAATAAATATGTATAATTCCGATCTAGCTATCCTCCCATAAATGGGCCCTTCACTAGATTGCTCAGAATTATATTTACAAATAATTCCGATCTAGCTATCCTCCCATAACATGGGCCCTTCACTAGATTGCTCAGAATTATGTTTTACAAATAATTCCGATCTAGCTATCCTCCCGTAAATGGGTCCTTCACTAGATTGCTCAGAATTATGTTTAACAAATAGTTCCGATCTAGCTATCCTCCCATAACATGGGCCCTTCACTAGATTGCTCAGAATTATCTGTTTTGTTTCTATAATTCCGATCTAGCTATCCTCCCATAAATGGGCCCTTCACTAGATTGCTCAGAATTATGTTTAACAAATAGTTCCGATCTAGCTATCCTCCCATAACATGGGCCCTTCACTAGATTGCTCAGAATTATCTGTTTTGTGTCTATAATTCCGATCTAGCTATCCTCCCATAAATGGGCCCTTCACTAGATTACTCAGAATTATAGACATTTTCATTTTTTTGAATTAAGAAATATCAAGTTTCATACTTACCTCCTTTATCAAGTCAATTATCATTAAGTACATCGTTATCAAGCATCATTAGCACTTCTTACATGTATTAAAAATGCTATTAAAGGATCGAAAACGTTATCAACATACTATGTATAATGAAAATGTTATTAGATCTATGAACGCGTAGGCATGAGTATTGACCATTTCTGTATGTTAAAAAATTCGACAATTTAGCCATTATAAATAGACTGTTTATATAATTTGTATTGTCAGAGAATTGATAAATTTGGTACTGAGTCAACTGCTTAAATGACCTGATGATTTCATGATTTCAGCTAGACTTTATTCTCATTGTGCTAAAATGCTATCATACTATGGTTGATATAAATATCGAATTGTCATTGAATATAATAAAAATACAAAACTACTGCAAAAATATGCTGAAGTGTCCATTCATTAATATTTTTTTATTTACGTTGAATATAACAAATTCATAAAAATATTGTAAACGATAGATCCCAACAAATAGTATAACAAAAATCCTACCGATTTGATTTGATGCATAATTACACATTCTACCAGTATATTCATTTCAGATAAAAACGTTCTTGAATTTTCCAATGGTTTCTTGATATATTGATCATTGTGTAGTTATAAAAAATTCTGAACTGCTATCAGTATTAGTTTTGTTCTTTTAAATATTGCACATGCTGTTATAAAGCTCATAAATGGAAGCAGACTTTACATACAGATATTTATATGATAGACACCTACATAAAAATAAGAACAAAATTATTTGCAATAGTTTACATCTATCTTTCTCTATCTGACAGTAAGGACCTAATGTCATATTGTTTGTATGTTATCTTATTTAAAGAAAAAGATACTTAACTGAAAATAAGGAAAGGATTACATGCCATATTAAGTAAAAGGTTATCTAAATTAAAGACAGAAACCAACATGAGAGTAATGATAGAACGAAATGTCAATGTCATTGTGTGAATGAATGGTATCTTAATCCAAGACAGATACTTACCTAAAAATGGAAAGAATGACATTTCAAATTGTGTGTATGTTATCTTAATTCAAGACAGAAACCTACATGAGAGTAATGATAGAATGACATTTCATATTGCGTAAGTGTTATCTTTATTTGAGATAGAAACTTACATGAGAGTAATGATAGAATGACATGTCATATTATGTGTATGTTATCTTAATTAAAAACAGATACTTACCTGATGATAAGGGAATGAATGACATGCCATATTGTGTGTATGTTATCTTAATTAAAGACAGAAACCTAAATGAGAGTAATGATAGAATGACATGTCATATTGTGTGTATGTTATCATAATTAAAGACAGATACCTACACGAGAGTAATAATAGAATGACATGTCATATTGTGTGTATGGTATCTGAATTAAAGACAGAAACCTACATGAGAGTAATGATAGAATGACATGTCATATTGTGTGTATGGTATCTTAATTAAAGACAGAAACCTACACGAGAGTAATGATAGAATGACATGTCATATTGTGTGTATGGTATCTTAATTAAAGACAGAAACCTACATGAGAGTAATGATAGTATGACATGTCATATTGTGTGTATGTTATCCTAATTAAAGACAGAAACCTACATGAAAGTAATGATAGAATGACATGTCATATTGCGTATGTTATCTTAATTAAAGACAGATACCTACACGAGAGTAATGATAGAATGACATGTCATATTGTGTGTATGTTATCTTAATTAAAGACAGATACCAACACGAGAGTATTGATAGCATGACATGCCTTTTTGAGTGTTTGTTATGTTAATTGAAGATAGATACCTACATGGGAGTTTTGATAGAATATTATACCCTATATATAAAAAATGAAAGAATGACATGTTATATTGTGTGTATTTTATCTTAATTAAAGAAATATACTTACCTGAGAATAATGATATAATGACATGCCTGATTGTGTGTATGTTATCTAAATTGAAGATAGAAACCTACATGGGAGTAATGATAGAATGACAGGTCATATTGTGTGTTTTTTATCTCAATTGAAATCATATACCTACCTAAGAATTATGACATAAAGACATGCCTTGTTGTGTGTATGTTATCTAAATTGAAGATAGAAACCTACATGGAAGTAATGATAGAATGACAGGTCATATTGTGTGTATGTTATCTCAATTGAAATCATATACTTACCTGAGAATTATGATATAAAGACATGCCTTGTTGTGTGTATGTTATCTTAATTTAAGACAGAAACCTGCATGAGAGTAATGATAGAATGACAGGTCATATTGTGTAATGTTATCTGAATCGATGATAGAAACCTACGAACGAAAATTGATAGAATGACATGTCATATTATGTGTATGTTATCTTAATTAAAGACAGAAACCTACATGAGAGTAATGATAGAATAAACATGTCTTATTATGTGTATGGTATCTTAATTAAAGACAGATACCTACATGAAAGTAATGATTGAATGACATGTCATATTATGTGTATGTTATCTTAATTAAAGACAGATACCTACATGAAAGTAATGATAGAATGACATGTCATATTGTGTGTATGGTATCTTAATTAAAGACAGATACCTACATGAAAGTAATGATAGAATAAACATGTCATATTGTGTGTATGTTATCTTAATTAAAGACAGAAACCTACATGAGAGTAATGATAGAATAAACATGTCATATTGTGTGTATGTTATCTTAATTAAAGACAGAAACCTACATGAGAGTAATGATAGAATGACATGTCATATTGTGTGTATGGTACCTTAATTAAAGACAGATACCAACACGAGAGTAGTGATAGCATGACATGCCTTTTTGAGTGTTTGTTATGTTAATTGAAGATAGATACCTGCATGGGAGTTTTGATAGAATTACTTACCCTATATGTAAGAAATGAAAGAATGACATGTTATATTGTGTGTATTTTATCTTAATTGAAGAAATATACTTACCTGAGAATAATGATATAAAGATATGCCTGATTGTGTGTATGTTATCTAAATTGAAGATAGAAACCTACATGGAAGTAATGATAGAACGACAGGTTATATTGTGTGTATTTATCTTAATTGAAGAAATATACTTACCTGAGAATTAAAATATAATGACATGCCTGATTGTGTGTATGTTTTCTAAATTTAAGATAGAAACCTACATGGGAGCAATGATAGAATGACAGGTCATGTTGTGTGTTTTTTATCTCAATTGAAATCATATACTTACCTGAGAATTATGATATAAAGACATGCCTTGTTGTGTGTATGTTATCTAATTTAAGACAGAAACCTGCATGAGAGTAATGATAGAATGACAGGTCATATTGTGTGTTTGTTATCTCAATTGAAATCATATACTTACCTGAGAATTATGATATAAAGACATGCCTTGTTGTGTGTATGTTATCTAATTTAAGACAGAAACCTGCATGAGAGTAATGATAGAATGACAGGTCATATTGTGTAATGTTATCTTTATCGATGATAGAAACCTACAAACGAAAATTGATAGAATGACATGTCATATTATGTGTATGTTATCTTAATTTTAAACATTAACCTACATGACAATAAGGGTCATTTGACATTTACTATTGTGTGATATACATGAATTAACATTAATGATAGGAACCTACATGAGAGTAATGACCATATATGTCAATTTGTATGCATATTTTATAAGATGGGCACCAACCTGAGAATAAGGACAAAACTCGTACTCGTTTATGAGTAACCTTATTCAAAGATTTAAACGTACATGAGAATAAGGATCAAAGATGTCAATCCAAAATATTTTTTCTTCAAATTAATTCGTCAAAGAATTATAAAAGGGACACAATGTATTAGAGACAAACAGAAATGCTTGATATCCACAATTCTTTCTGATAATATTAGACAAGCCAATAAGTAGGGCATTTAACATCATATACAAAACAGTTATATGACAGGACCATGCTTACAACAAAGCAACTATTTTTGTATGTCCATAACCGGAGATGTTTCCACAATTTAAAATTACATGTAAATGTGTAGGTTTATGTTTGATTACTTAAATTATCCAACTAATCATTAAATACTTAAAGCTTACACTTGAGACATGAAGTAAACAAGAGGCAATGTTGATTTTCCCATATTTTAAATGCTTGCTACGGTGCTAACCAATAAATATATAAACTTATAATGATATTTTGCTGTTACTTTTTTGAACGCGCAGGCATTATGGCTGGCTATATTTTTAGATCTAAATAAATGACAAACAACTCGATCGCCTGTTAATTACGAATTCAAATCACTTAAATACCATAATAAAAATATTCATAATTGTGTTATATTATAACTAAGTTAATTGAAAAGCTCATTTCTGGAAAATTTGATTTAATAAAAAATTCTTAAGTTATTATCTACCTTTGATATGAATAGTTAGAGTGAACTATTATTTCCTAAAAAAGCCTCATAGATTTACGTATGCCAAAAAGTTAAGTATAGATAATAATAAAACACAAACGTGTGGTCATACAATAATATTTTAGTAAATTATTACTTTAAACTCATAATATGAATACTTAGAAAATCGTGAAAGCAGATTCGATTCAGTGATCAATGAAAACCTTCATCATTTGTATGACATAAAATCACATTTCAGACCTATCTGATGTAAATCCTATCAAAAATTATTCACTTCACGGCATACTTTTGTATTTTACGACAGCGGTCTATAGGATACCTGTATACAGAGATTGATTTAAGACACGTATTACTACAATAAATATATCAGTTATTTGTGTAGAATACAGTTTCAATTGTAATGATAACATGATTAAAGTTTTTGACTGTTTTAAATATTTTAATAGACAAAAACACCACAGCCGTTACAAATTTATAGCGCCCAAAAAGAAAACGTATCAACGTCCTCGTTGTTCAGTAGTAACCATTCAATTCTCTGCATACATACGATTTATCCAGCTTAATTACAACAATGGGACCCAACTAAAAGGCCATTTTCTATAATCACTGCAATCAATCGCTCAACTTCCTAAGCTAGCAAAAACAGCACGCCTCATTTTTACAGAATACCCTAAGTGAACCATTCCATTTTCTGCACTTTCTGAGCATAACCTACTTTCCTTGTTTCCTAATGTAGAACCCAAAGAAAATTTACACTGTTCTTAATTGAGCCCAATTTTACCTTACCCAAACACCTAATTTCCACAGAATACTTCAAGAGAATCCTTCCATTTTCTGAGTAAGCCCAAACCTATTTCCTTTATTTTTCCAAAGTAGAACCCAAAGCAAATTCTTACAGTTCTTAAGTGAGCCCCAACTTACTCCACCCAAATAAACCCACCCACTATCCCCAATTTCTAAGAAATGTTTGTCTTAACTAGATAAAACTGATATGAAATCTATAAGTCAGCAAGAATACAAATAATAATGACCAAAGCATTTCGAACCTCTGATGCTGGGGGATATGAAGCCAATGACTCTTAAAAACCCCAACGGACCGAACCCTCTTCATGGCGGGGATGGGGCAGTTGGGAGGGATATGCATGCTGAGACCTGAGATATTGGTGCAAATCTCAGGTCAGACACGGACAACCTAAGGACCAAAGAAAAAACGAAACATAAATTACAATAAATTAAGCAACAACAAATGTAAATGAAGTAAAATGTAAACAAAAGTTAAATGAACCAGAAATGTCATTTGTTAATAAACGTAGTAAATGCTACACAAGTTCATCAACTGGATAATGAATAAGTCAGTTACTGTACACACACGAACTCAACCCCACTCGCACGCACGCATGCATGCACGCACATACAACGCTTACACGCACCACACCCACACACACTAAGAGAAACTGACTTATTCAATAGCCAACAGAAGTGTTATGTACAGTTTTAAAAACGAATTTAAAGTTAATCAGGGTCCGTCTGCTCTACAAGGATGCATTAATGATAATGATGCGTAGACACCGGAATGTGACTTTTCATCCCTGAAAGAGTGATTTCAGAGCCGAAAATGAGTCAAATTTTGATAAAATTCCCAATACAATTCATTTTAGGAGTTTTACTTATTTACAAAAATCTTGCCATTTTCGTTGTTGCCAAAGATGGGTTGTCTCCTAATTGAAACTCAGCACTAGAAAGTTTGAACTTTACCTTTAATGGATAATTAACAAATACTGAAGTTTATAAACAAATGACATATCTAGAAAGAATATATGAATAAATAAATAGACACTCACCGATTCTTCACTGTTACTGCTGAAATGTCTTCTAGCATGCTAGTCATAACCAAAGTGTTTCATAAGTACCTTTCAAACCTTATGAAACTTATTCAATGCCAGGTTTTGAATACATCAGCTTTAATAGTTACTTTACTTAATACAACAACGTCTCAACTACCATCAGCTGAAAATGAAGTAACAGTTTATCAGTAAAATTAAGAGACAAACTCCTGAAGTTATCCTCCTTCCTTAACTTTCAAGTAAAGATGAAAACAATTGATTACCCTTGCACCTTTACACAAAAATTCTTACGAAAAACATTATCGTAAGTCAATTTCATAGTTTTTCAGTTCAAAGTCAGAGGGATAATAAAAATAACTATGATATGATATTTAAACGTTTAACAATATTCTACATAATTAAATAATATATGGAAATGATTGGCCAAAAAATGACCGCTAAAGTTTCTTGCTTTTGACTTATGATGATTCTTGTCGTAAGATATTTTTGTGAAAAGCGCCACCTAACGTTAAATAAAAGAGAACATTATATTGTTACATGTATTTATATATGGCGCTTCTTACTGCATTTCAACATTTTAGTTAACGACGATCAATCGTCCTATCCACCGTGTCTGTATGAGCCTCGATTTCTGGACCGAATCTATAAATCAAGCTAGACTTACGCAAATTACATAGAAGCAGTAGTCAAACATCAGGACACTTTTTGGATAAGAAGTCTAAGGTTCGAATCCCGCAAGGGGCACAAGTATTTTTCTTAAGTCTGGAAACATCTTTGACCTACATGATGGTATATACATGTACGAATCAAATGAGTCAAGTCTATAAAACAGATTGAATATGCATAATTAAAAGCAGATTTAAAAACCGAACTTAGTTTAAACGAACTTTAATGTCTAAAAATATACTTCCTTTATCATTTAAGTGAGAACATTAATCTTTGTCATCAAACAAATCTATATATAAACAGTTGATCATATCACAGTAGTGATTCCATAACATTAATCCTCTTCATGAACTCATACACTCTGAAAACAAGATATTGTAAATATAAATACAAAAAGTACATGAAAGCAAATACAATAGTTTAATGTAGGACATTGATCGAGAGGTGACAGGTTCGAGCCCATACCAAGGGCACTATTTATTTTCTATACCAAGAAAGTTGTCTGTGGTTGCTTCAATTAACCCAGAAGTAAACGGGTACTTTAATTAGGCCGTCAATATGTCATTTCAAACAATTTCAACAATTTAATATGGTTACATAAGTTACATTCATTATTCAGGAGCAGTCCCAAGACAGCGTGTTCGACTTTTCGAGTTTTTTGCTTATAGCAAAGTTTATCCTTAAACACGAGTGTTTGAAGTCTGGACGTTTTTCAAAGAAATAACACAGGTAGTCAATTTAATAACATAATTTCATAAGTCACGTTTTTAAGAATGAAAGGCGCATAACTTCAAAAACAATACATCCTGAGTTACATTCCTTCATAGTTGTGAATACACGACTAAGCATGCCAACTTTCATTTAAATACATTGAAAAACTACAGAGACTAAGTTCGCTTATAAAAATAAACTTGTAAATGCAATTGGGTTAATAAAGGGACATTATAACTAAAATGATTTTGCTCCCCCTCAATCATGGTAATGATTAATTGATTAAGTAGAGCTGATTAATTATCACGTCATCATACTGTCAAACATCTTGATTAGCACTGAAGATATTCAAATTTGAAATGCGTTATACTTAAATATCAGAGTAAAACAGGCAAATACCAAAAATGAACATACTACGTCCATAATAACATTTATATATGAAAATATTGAATAAACAAACAAACTTTCATTTTAATATCTGGATGCAAATATCTCACTGTGAAAACGTTGAACTTAAATGTTAAAGTTTAAAAGGAGCATAACTCCAAAATAATAAATCAAGAGCTGTGTCCCTTTGTGACAGTGTTGATATGTTACTAATGAATAGGTATAATATCAGGATACATATCTAAAATAGTCAAATTTAAGAGCTGTCAGATGAGACAGCATGCTCGACTTAGTAAGTATTTGTCACAGGAGATGTGGCTGATGATAAGGAACATACATATTTTAAAATTTGAAAATAAAATCTTAACAAATTTAAAGTTAAAAAAAAATATTTTTTTTTTACAGAAAATGTTTAATTCATGGGAGACAATTTTGAAAAATGTATTTGGATTTATGAAACTTGTCACATGAGATGTGGTTGATAATAAGGAACATATATTTAAAGTTTGAAGTCAAAACCTAAAGAAATAAAACAGTTGTCGTAAAAACAAATATTTTTTAAAGAAAACTCTTAGTTCAAGGGGGGATAATTCTGAAAAAAAGTATTTGGAGTTATGAACCTTAACACATAAGATGAGGTTGATAATAAGGAACATACACTGAACAAAAGTTCTAACCGATCACTTTTCAAATTTTGACTATTTCATAACGAGCCAATGGATCCTTATTAAATTTTGCAGAGGTGATTTTTGTGTCATTTTCTACCGATTTGTGGAAAAAAATAATTTGATACGGTCCGATGCACTCAATCGGCACACAGGGTGTGGTTTACAAATTTTGACACGAAATGTTCGTGCAGAGAGTGGTGAGTATTAAATTTCACTTTGCATGAATCCTTGTTAACTTTGTAAGTGAAAAAACATAAAACATGGCACGAATTTCGATCCTGACGGCGAGTTGTAACCTTTGATCTTGGTCTTCGGCGTCAGTTAGAAACGATTCCGGTCCCTTGCTACATCGTCCAAAGTCGCGATCGCCGAAAAGACCCGATTACAGTGTCATGCAACTTGAAAAACGGATGAACACATTGAGAATAATAGAATTATAGCATATTCTTTCTATTTTAACAATACTTTATCGATATTTTTTAAAGATGTTTCCATGAACAGCCACTTAGTAGGGTCGATAAGTGTCATTTTTCACGACAATCTTTCACTTTGTGATACAAGCACCAAATTTGGTACAGTTGTTGTACATAGTATGTAGTTTACAAAAAGCACGATTTCCACCTCCAAATTCAAGATGGCCGCCAATTTTACAAGATGGCCGCCGATTATAGGGATTTTTGTCCTGTTCATAGTAAATAGCATTTTTTTTATTATTTTTATTAAAGTATATATCAAAATAATTTCAATATTTTATTACAAATCAACAAATTCTGTTACATTCTTTAGAAAAAATCCATTTAACGGCTGTCAATTCAAAATGGCGGCCATTATAAGACGCTAAATAATTTTATACACTAACACTTATTCTCGTATGAAATTCATTGCATTAAATCGATTCAGAACATTTCTCTTTTATAAGAATATATCTCAAAATAAAACCAGTGCATCTGGTGACATTACTACAATGAAACATAGGCATCCGGCACGGTTTCGGATCATTACATATATGACCGCCTGTGCTGTGATACTCAGCATGTAGATCAGTGTCAGTTTATAGTTTGCTTACTGCTGTATTGGCACAGGATATCTTTCTTTGTTTGTGTGTCGTTAAACTAAAAAGGTTTCTGTAAATTATATTAAAGTGTCCCAAATGCTATCATAACAGCCTCTTTTTATATTTTATAACTATAATAGTCGACGTGGAGGAGCCAATGTTAATAGGGCTGACCACAACGGTGTACAGCTCACACGGAATTCAAATAATACTCAATGAACTATTGGGTTAGATGTAGGATACTCATTCCATTGACACACATTTAGGAATGATTATCCCGGACTACTATGAATTAAATTCAGTGGCGTTTGTATCAATTAGTACAAATCAGAAATTAATACGTTATCATCCATGACTACGGTTTGAATCCAAACTACTTTTAAACATATTCAAAAAGTACCTCATGTCTCAGGAGCTATATATCCATTTTTTGTCAGTACCCAACCGATTTCCTTCTTCTGTAAATGTGTTGCCAAGATATTTAAAAGTATTTACCGATAGTTGTATCACATATTTCAATGTGCTTTTACGGTAAAGCAGTAAAAAGATTCACTATAAAGCAGTAAATGTCTACAAAAGCCATCATGTATTTTTATAACAACCAATTTGGAGAAGTGTTGCTTTCTCTATCAGACACATACAAAGTTCAAGTCTCCCCAAAATTGTTAGTAGCTCAAATAAATTTTCTATATTAAATTTAGATTGTTTTTAGGTTTAATCCATCTTTGCAAGACGATGGAGCTGGTATTAATGAATCTTTGTAATGCAATAGTGCAAATTATCACGAAACTTCCTTCATCAAATGATTACTATTTGCTAATTGCTAGATAACGAGAAGCCTAATAGACTAGTCATTCGTAGCCACACAACCAAGAAACGCTATACAGGTCAGAAACATCAGCTGACCAATACTTTTCAGACTACATAATACTTGACAATCAACCTATTTCCGATGCAATTTTTATTTATGGGTTCTTTCTTGTACATTCTTTTTCTTAGAAAGCATTAAGGGCCTTTGGATAATATGCTTCTCAAACATTCTTTTTCTTAGAAAGCATTAAGGGCCTTTGAATAATATGCTATTAAAGATTTGATTACATAGATGCATGCGTATGAATCAAAATATAAATGGACGCACACGTGTTATTAGTTTTTGATGTTTACGAGTGTCAATATGATGCAAAAGAGCGCGCCATAGAGTAGTAATTAAAACAAAGTTACCACAAATTGGTAAAAAGTTGTACGTGGTAGAGACAACAAGATCGAACTACATCGGGTTCTGATCTGAAAAAATACTAACTATGTGTTTTGTTATGTTGTGACAATATGTGAGATTTCACTATCAAATGCATCCATCAGTTTTACAATAGAATGAATCCTTGTAATCACGATGGATAATATTCAATCTACTTTATACTATAAAGCAACAGGAAAATATGTTATAATAAAGCATGTGTGACTGATGATGTTGAAATAAACGTGTTTGTATCACTAAAAATGTGCAGATTTGATAAATCTTGGATTTAGTTTGGTCAGGGGTAGTAAATAAGGAGGTTACCAATACACAAAATGACGGCTCTGAAAAATCTAATAGAATGTTATTCTTTCACGATTTTACTGGTAGTCATTTTATGTCAGTCTTTGAAAAAGCTAAGTCAATATTTACCAGACAGGATCAAGATTTCAAAACACTCCAGATATTTGTCATAATTATGTGCGATTAGAACAGTTTTTAGACAATGTTGCGATATCAACTTGAATTGTCTGCCCAAGAACAGATATTTTATGATACAAATCCACATAAAAGGGTGTCTTTCTATTAACATGTCAAAGGTTCTGTCTTCCACGCTGCATGTATTTTGGGTCAATTGATGGTTATCAAGATCAAAATCAAGTCGAATGGCTCTGGTAAAACAATAGCGAATGGTAAGAGCTATTGGCCAACCTTTCACCGATTGCAAAAAGTTGTCATCAGTTAATCAAATGTGGTGACAAGAGGGAATGTCATGAGCGATGCAAATGCTATCGAGTCAGTTTTAAATGAACTCGTTTATGTGCTTGCATGTGCAAATAATGAAATCATCACACATACTAAGCCATCTAATGTTTGCATTCATATAATTTAATATCACAATAATATTTGAACTATCTATACGACATTGACCTTTAATTGTTGACTTTTAGACATGTGTGCATCACGCATTATTGTTGAAACTTTAGTTTTTAACAAGGATTATGAGAATCCTTGCTTCATTTTCGTGCATTGTGTTAAATTTCTGATAAAATCACTTGATACATATACCTTCTCATTTGACATTGACCTTTGACCTACACAACATGCGGACAACATTAAGCATAAACATAGTAAGCACTTGATGAAAGCAATCCAATATATATATTCATATTTCACTGTCAAAATAATAGTCTCAAATAAACTAATTGTTTGATTATTTAAATAGTATTTACGGGGTATTAACATCCTCCTTGGATCAAGGTCAAGGTCACGTTAAATGTATAAAATGTAAATTTATGCCTAAATATTTGCCTAAGATTCTATCAAGTTAATTTGAATAAATACTATTTTCTATTTGTATCTCGAACCTTACATGATCATTAAAATGATTCAAAAAGTTTGAAACAACTTTCTCATGTATGCTACCTTTACCATGACCTTGACCTTGACCTTGGAAGTATATCACGTGATGTAAATCAATGTCTTAACATGGTTAACAATTGTAGAATGCAAAAACACTATAATGTATCATCCTATAATACATTTAAAGCGGTTAAAAGAAGTTAAGTCGCTTTGGGATACTGATTTCTAAGCGCATGCGCAGAAACGACGGCCATCTTGAATTTCGAAGTGGAAATCGTGCTTTTTGTGAATGGTAGACCATGCAGGTCACCTGTGCCAAATTTGGTGCTTGTATCACCAAGTGAAAGATTGTTGCAGTTATCGACCCCACTAACTCACCTGTTTGATAGAGGCCCCAGCATTCAACATTCCATTGGCTACGCCACGATCATGCATCGACATTCGTGCAATGTTTTATGGTTTTTTTTTTTCACTTATAGAGTTAAGAAGGATTCATGCGAAGTGAAATTTGATACTCACCACTCTCTGCACGAACATTTCGTGTCAAAATGTGTAAACCACACACTGTGTGCCGATTGAGTGCATCGGACCGTATCAAATTATTTTTTTTCAACAAGTCGGTAGAAAATGACACAAAAATCACCTCTGCAAAATTTAATAAGGATCCATTGGCCCGTTATAAAATAAACAAAATTTGAAAAGTGATCGGTTAGAACTTTTGTTCAGTGTATATTTAAAGTTTGAAGACAATACCTAAAGAAATAAAACAGTTGCAGTAAAAACAAACATTTTTTAAAAGAAAACTCTTAAGTTCAAGGGGGAATAATTCTGAAAAAATGTATTTCGAGTTATATTATGAATCTTGTCACATGAGATGTGAGTGATAATAAGGAACATATATCTAAAGTTTAAAGTTGATACCTTAAGAAATAAAAAAGTTATAGTAAAAAATATTTTACTGCACAAGAACTTTAATCAGAAATGTGGACGCGAACACCGACGCCGACGCTAGGGCGAGTAGGAGAACTCTCCATTTACTTCGTAACGTCGAGCTAAAAAGGGGCATATCTAAAAAGTAATACACCCAAATAATATTTTTTCATAGTTGTAGAGATGTAGCACTGCTGAAAAAGCATACACACTTTCAATCAAATATCCTTATTATTGAAAGTTTAAAAGTGACATATCTCTGAAAATGATACATCCAACCCCTTTAAGTAACGAGTGTAGACGTAATACCGATGAATAATTTTACTAACTCACATTAAAGTAACTTGATTAGTATTGAATCTATCTTACTTAGAAAAACATATACCATTTTCGAACTCTTTCAAGAAAAAAGGGATATAACTCCAAAAAAATGCATCTTAAATAATGCCCCCTTCACAGAATGGTTGATGAAGTCCCAACAAATAAGTATAACTGACTCTGATAGTGATGACGACAAAAGACTTAAACCTAACAGGCAACTCTAAGGAAGACGCCAACGCCGCCACAAAAATGCTTATAAAACTTAAATCTTCTTTGAAAAATATAGCTATGAAGAAATATAATCCTCTATTGACAGCTGTCAGACCAATATGGCTATATAGCAACGCTCTCTGATGTCTGACGCATTTGGGTCCAACGCACTTTAAGGTCCAACGCACTTTTGGGTCTTGAAAGTAGACCCAAAGTAAGTTATGCACCTTGAGGTTGAACCTATAAATGGGTAGAACCTCAAAGTAAGAGGCTATATTGGAGCAGTGTTCCAATGGTAAAACGCATCCTTAAGGACTCACGAAATCTAGGGTTCGAACATAGAAAAAGACACTGCTAAATTTCATAAAGCAAGACAGTTATCTCCCAGTATTTCACTATATACATATTTGAGTGTGACAAATTTGTTGACAGTACATTAAATACAGGGGTGTAACGGTTAACCGATATACCGGTCAATATTGCAACACGAATTCTGACGGTTTTACCTGAACCGGTTCTTGTTGTTAGGTTCCATACTGATTGTTTTTGTCATAACCTGATATTTAAATAGTTGAATAGGTATAAAAATGTGTTGAAAATATTAGATTTTGCTTAAAATGTTAAACATTTCGTCAAATGAGAAAATAATTATCGTCGAAAGTTCGTTTTAAAAATATGCATTTTATAATAAAAATCCATTTTACACAAATCGTTCAAATATTTGGGTAAGAGATTTTTGAAATTACACATGCGTGTAACGAATGCAATGCACGTGCATTAATTCATGCCTCACATGTCTACTAAAAAACCGAAATGTATTGCAATATATTGCGATACGGGTTTTGCATATTGCAATATATTTCAATACGAGTTTACGGTATTGTTACACCCCTAATTAAATAGAGTAAAAATTCGTATGGATATAGATAAGTGGTGCGGTGACCAGGGTAAATGTCTGAGTCTGTAAAGACAGCATGCGTCTATCAACACAAAGACTAGACAACTTCACTTTATTTGCTCGAATAATAATGATACCATTTATAATTTCAATATAACAGTATTAATCTTTTTTTTTAATTTTGGCTCCATCACACTTACATCAACTTATATTTAATCTTTTATCAGAAAAATCGTTATCTATGACTCTGCTTTCATTAATTATCGGAGGTTGACGCGCCAAAATCTAAGTTTTCATTAAAAACATTCGAATATTTTAAAGATTGATTGATAAACTTAGTAAAACTCTGTGTAATAAGGTATATGTGGAGCAGAATGAAACATAATTTACCTTGACATATTTAATCGAATTAGAAATAGTCCAATTTCACTAATAAAAGTTCTAATTATTCCTTGCTTACAACCGCTTTCTGTTACACATTTCAAATTCAAAATGGCGATTTATGTTTTGATCGTGCTTGATTGGATACCGGAATTGCGTTGATTTGAATAAGAATAAAAGTAGCCAGGGGTTAAAGTTTATAGGTAAAAAATGTACGTACGGGTCAACGTATATGACCCTGAGCAGACGACATGTATTTTTATAATTGATCTAATTCGGAACTCCAATTCATGGGGTTTTCCGTCGTTGCAAAGGTGGTACAAATAAAGGTTTTTACACATTGTTGCTGAAAGCACGGAGTTAAAATTAAACTCTATTGATCTATGTACACCTATTTTCATTGTTTGTTCTGCCCGCAAGTAAATCCTAAAATATTTGAACTACAGCTTGTGAGTTATAACAACTTATGTTTATCACTTACGAGTCTGCTTCCTGGTCCCCCAGTACTGAGCCAGAAGGATCAAATTTCTTGCTCAAGGAAACAATGGGGTAGGTTTTGGATGGGATTCAAACCAATGCGGAACTGGCTACAGTCTATAGCTTCCTACAATACTAGTATGTAACCTGGAAAACATACATGAACCGAAGTGGAATTGGTCTGAGAAGCTAGAAAATACACTCTAGCACGTCGCCATACATATAAGCACTAAAGTCAAAAGAACACAAGGGTCGTATTATTTCTTGGTTAAATATTGAAATTATTCGAGCTTAAACTTATCTATTTAGTACGTCACAGAATGAGAAAAATATCCAGCCTGATCGGTACTCGAACCCTAGTCACTAGGCTAAAAATAACATCCCAGGAAGCTTTTTTTTCATTTGGACATTTTTCTACAGAAAAACGTCCAAATGTTAAAATCATGTAGGGTCTTATATTTAGGACTACTCTAACGAAGAACCCTCGCTTACAAGATGAGTACAGTCCTACTGAGCTACCCGGTCGTATTCTGTCCATAATGTGAACATGTAAACTCCGTGACAAGACAGAAACCTAAGTACACCAGTAAATCCAGAAACACACAACAATAAAACACTCACTAATCATTGTTAACTTAAATTCCAAATATATTGAAAGTCTTGGTATAACATTGTGCAATATCACTGAGCAAAGTATTCCGAAAAAAACGCACCAAAGGAGAATATTAAAAATAGTACAATGCCTCCGTCACCGAATTTAACACACATACAGGTCGTCTACGTAAACATTGCGTATATAAACATAGCCAGTTTCATTACACATCAATATTTAGGGGTGAATTATTTTTACAATTTTAAGTTTCAGTTAGTTTAAACTTATTTTACAAAATAGCATTACATACAATTTACAATGCGTGTATATACCATTTTAAATAAATGTTAAATATCAAAGTCGTATGTTTTAATAAGAAAAAAATGTTGTTCATGCACTAGCTTATTCACCTATCTAGTTGGCAAGTCCATTGTTTAAAGTACAAAAACACGCATGACCTAGAATACGACCTGTAGTAACACAGGCGTGGTCAGAAAATAATCCCTATCATTGAATCAAGTTTTTAAACCATTATAAAAACAATTAAAATCTAACGTCTTATATCAACACTGCTCAAGACGTGTAAGTTTCCGTACTTAACAACCATGGCATGATTACCTCCCCTACCATTCACATTTATATTCGCATATATTACTTGATTATGTAATCAGTTATTGTCCATTTTATTTTTAATCAATACATATAGTCCGATCTGTTAAATGTATGAAACGTGTGCTAAAATATTACTAACAATATCTATAAATATAAACTTGGTTAGGTAAATCGCCGTAGTAACACGTTGCATAGGATATTTTTTTCGATTTATTTCTTAACGTCGTATTCAACACATACATAGGTCATATAGACGACGGCCAGCTCTTCCTACTATAGGTTTCCATGACACTTTCTATCACCAGTACTAACTTACACTACCACGAGGCCGACAACTCATGTATAGAGTATGAGCTACCGCGAAGTCAGACATGCTAACATGTACGCCACGGCTGCGGCTAGGATAAATTTATCATGATCGCTGGTCAACCTACTCACTCTTTCTTGAAAGGCTCAATCTCGAGATTTAGCGGTTAACCTACTAAGCGCATACTCTAGTCAGTGACTGACACCAGTTCTACATAATTTAGAACCGGTGGTAGGAGGGAGAACAGTCGTAAAAATTACTTAATGACCAAACTCCGCGAAAGTATCCCCTAACCGATAATTGAACAAACGACCCCTCGATCAATAGACTTGAGTGCTATAAACTCAACTAGCTGCATGGTTGGAGCTTAACATTATAAACACACGTAACAAAATTAACAAACTATATCATCAGGAATAGGTATAACTTTTTTTACAAATCTGTCATAAAAGGTATGCAATCTGGGTCCATAACGCAGTAGGTTGCGCGCATGATTTCTATTTCCGTTGCTCCGATGGGGTAGCTGGTTCGAGCCACGCTAGATTATACCCTTCTATGCAACTTCGTCTGTACTATAGATATTTTTAATTAAATAAGTGTTCGGAAAAAAACAATCGTTGGCTTTGTGGAAGGGTAAGGTTGGTGCTAGTCATAAACAATGTCCAGGAAAGCTAAGATAGGTGCGCTGGTCACTGTAAAATGACCATAATTCATATTAACATGACATCAACCCAACAAAAACAAAGATTGTTATTCTTATTCATTTATAATGTATTTTTAGTAGCCACAGGAAGTCGACATGAAATAGTCCCCTCCCAAAAAATATACATGTAGATATTTTAGGGGAAGAACTTTTTCATGCCGAAAGACTGTGCCGGTAGCTAAAGGACTTGTATCAGGTCATGATTATTTACACGTATGTACTAAAGTAAGGGACTTGCCCATTTAATATGCGAATACGGTGATGCAAGAACATCATTTAACTGTTTCAATACACCCCTTTGACATTCAAAATAATCATAAGTAGAGCATAAAATTATTTGCATCGTAAATTGCATATGACGATATGCTAAAAATATGTTTAAACTAAAACAACTTTCAGGGTGCTTCGCCTCTACATATTGTTTTTATGGAACCAGCCATATATTTACATGTGTAATCTCATTGTTTACAAAAACGAACTGTAGTAGTTTCTATATTTATAACGTTTACGTATACATATATATCAAAACAAAATAGATGTTCTTTTATTAAATAAACGTACATGTAAGTATCTTGTCATAAGCAAATAAAATGCATAACCAGTCTCAGAATACCAACACATACATCTCCTCACCCCATACACACTCTCACACTCGATGCTCGCACGCGCAACCCCCCCCCCACCGCGCATGCGCACGACACACGCAAGTCACACCCATACAGTACCAATAGCTACATCACGTAGCTTGCGAAACAAATATACATATTACATAACATGATAATAAAGACAAAAAGGCAAAAATACAGAAAAAAAGAAAATTCTTACAGCTTTGATCGTCTATCTTCCATTTAGTGAGACCACGTTTACGTGACTTAGACTTTCGGCGAGTCAACCAACAATAATATTATTAAAAGAATAAGTTAAATATGATAAAGTATTATAAAAAAGTATGGTAAAAGCAGTTAAAATTACAGGACATGTAGGTTTTTGGTGAAACACGCACAACCTGGCTGACATCCAGACTTAAGGTAATATTACAGAAACATTAGCTCCCTTGGCTATAAAACTGACCAAAGTGAAAGTAGGCCAATTTCACATATAACTGACAATTTCTTTAAAAGTGAACACTTTGCAATGAAAACACATGTTTGAATATGTATAAGTATTAAAATAATGTGACATAAAGAATTTGAATAAAAAAGTTTAATGAAAAAGAAATGTGCCAAAAAGTGTCAATTTTTGTGTACATTTTATGAAAAACTAAAATAATCCACATGAAAAGGAAATACTGAACAATAATTACTGGTGTAATGACGAGATGCTCGAATGTAGACCTTTAGCAAACACGTCCGAATAACTAAATACCATTGGTGGATAGCACGTACTGACAGATAAAAAATTGCCGCCATGTTGAAAATCACTCAAAAATTTCTAAAATGAAAGTAATATTTACCGGTCACACATGGGAGATCGAAAGTGAAATCAATCTTATAAATATCGTTTTCTTATGACTTACGTCTTATCTATCTAGGTCCAATTCACTCTGAAAGCTAGTGTCAGTTAAATTTGCCGAGATCACTTTAAATGATCAGTTGCTGAAGTTGTTTACATTTTCATCTTGCACACACGATGGTTGGTTTCCGGTCGAATTTTGAGCCAAGCACCAAATTAATGCGCAAACGTTTAAATACGGACTATTGGAATAAAATTTGCCACAATGTGTTATTTTACTTTTAATTATCAATAATTTTTATTATCAAGTATTTTTGTTCGTCCGTTAGTTCACATTTACCAATATCAGGGTACTATTTTCTTTACAAAATTCATACCGTGTTCACAATTTTAGTTTCAATCTGGTTCCTGGCTTTACGTTAAATTTGTTTGACGCACGTCGGGCAGCAGCAAAACAAATATGGCTGTCAACGAAAAACACGTGAAAGGTGTTCAAGATTTAATGTAAATTGAGGTATTATCAACTCGTTAATAGAAAAGATGACTTGTTTATTTTGTTTTAACTTTTGATTTTACACAATAAAATGCAATTATAATTGTGATGAGATGTGACGATCGTCCAGTATCGACATTTGAATTTTTGACATTTCATTCATTTGTAAACAAACTAGGACTGACAGTCACTGTGTTTACAATGTGTGAAGTCTCCACGAAATTTACTTTGTTTATACGCCCCACATGTTTGTGATGTCACTTGATGTGAAAACCAAAGCATGGTGCACATGTATTGACACTGTTCAGAAAGAACGTTGGGGGGATGTAAACTGTTAATAAAGAGGCGTATAAAGTTTGGGAAGCAAGAACTAGATGTAACCATGGACTGATAATAAAATGCAGAGAGTGGGTAATGAAAAATGTAAAGAAGATTCTTTAATTTTTTTTAATAAAATTTGTAATGATTAATTTGTTTCCTTAGAAAGAGGAAGGCATTCATCACTACATTTTCACTAATAAATCTGACCAATGTTTTCACAAGCTAAAATATTACAAAATAGTATTAAGTTCAATAAGCGCTGTTCCTGTTACATTTATACTTAGTCTTTCACATTTTCAACTTTCAAATGCAATAGAAATATATTTCTATATAAGAAAAAAACTCTTCCTGCAATGAAACAGCTTATCCTCATGGAAACATTATCCAATTATTCAGGTCTAGCTCATTGTTAATTTACATTCCATTTCTTGTAAGGATCAGCTATTTTTAGCAACATCAGTATGTATTTAATTTTAAAACTAATGTTACAAATATAGTCAAAAGGGGAGATCACTGTTTATTTCATTCATGATGGCAATTCATTGACACCATACTTGTTTATTGAACTTCTTTAATTTGACAGCTAGTTTACAATAAAAATGACTTACTTTTGATAAATGACCTTCAGTGAAATTCATTTTTCTTCTATTCAGAAAATGTTTTACGCTAGTTTTTGGTTCGAGCATCTGCATTGGACTATGTATATTGTGTAAATAATATTTTTTGTGGAATATATATGTACATTTTTTTAAGAAATGTACACAAAAATTGGATATATTCAAGTTGGTGTATTTAATTTCTGTTTTCTTTTAGAAAGTTGTTTTTTGTATTATTTGATACATAAGCATGTATACAATGACATAGGAATACCAGCATTAACCAACTTTTGCTACTTTTAACTTAACAACCTGTTTCATGACACGCCTTCAAACTCAAGAGGCAGCCATTTTGATTTTGTCATATTACCTTAACTTGGGTCTTAGTTGTTTGACAATATTATCTGGGATATATATTTAAACTATCTTTAACCAGGCGATCCTTTAATTAACCATTAAATTGTATATTAGTAAACAAAATAATGCCACATTTCGCCAGATGATAATAAAACACAAATCGTACTCTTAAACACGTGGTCGACTTACCTTGTTAAACAATCTGGTCTACACGCATACTATTTTGCTCATTTTAGAGTAACTTAATCATGCAATATCTACAAATATATTTACTATCATTAATATACAATTGTTAATGATTAAATTAGTAATTAAAGAATTATTAAGAAATATTTTAACTCACCATTCCATTTTGGTTGTTTTCAACAGCTTCATAACTAAACACAGCTTAATTTAGATTATTCAGCTAGTAGGCACACAAAACCCGTGATTCACGCTCTATGTACTCTACATTGAACCATCAACTATCGAGTTGATTTTATTAACATAAACACAGTCGTTCCAACCCAGCGATCGCTCTACACTTTATAATCAAACCCTATGCAAAATATAGTCCATTTGTTTTGGTAATTTTCATTCAACATATATATCAGTGGCTCAAACATTTGCCTCCGCTGATTTAAATACTCGTTTATAGATAGTTTGTACAGAAATACTGTAGTGAGTACTTAATTGAGCGGGATCAATGTATGAATTAAAGACAGTTGAATAAAATGTTTCAATAATATATTTATACTTTGACTGAAATTTTGTATTTTTAGACCATTTTACCCACATTATGTAATCTGTTATACAAAGTTATGTAAAGGCTTTAATCTTATAAAGTACTGTCAAATTGGTCATGCTACTCCCGATAAATCGTAATTTACAACTTTATTTCGGAAAATAATTATATCAGCACAATACGAGGTTTTATTACAAAACAAGTTTTAACACAGCTTTGAGCTAATTCAAGGGAGCATATCGTACAAAAAATAAAGAACTATTATAGCTCATGTTCAGTCCCTTCATTTGTGAAGAAGTGTACTGTGACTGATTGCATTAAAAGTCCAGCTACATCATACCACATTTGTAATGTTTACTTAAGATCTTTCTCTATCATAACCTATCCTAGCATATAAAAGTCTGTCACAACTTAACAATGCCTAAGATAACCATGTGTCAATATGCTTCATATTCCTTGAAATAAAATCCTGCGAAGTTTGTCTATATAGTGCCGTCACGCGAACTAACTTCATTTGTAGTCACTATAGTAGGATATGTTTATCTTTATGGAAATAGTTTGTTATAAACAACGTCTGGGAGCTTGGTACTGATACGACAAAGCTAAGATAATCACCAAGGCAACAGCAAATTACTGATGTGGTTTACAGATTTTTTCCTAAAAATTTAACTAGCAAAACTACATATTATTATTTAGGTATGGCATGGCAAACGTTGCAATATTCTGAACTGAAAAATTTATATGTGATAAAAAATATTTGTTTGATAAAAAAATCTTGTGTTACAAAAAAAATTGTTTTGTATAAAAAAGTATATATGTTGGATAAATATATATATATATATATATATATATATATATATATATATATATATATATATATATATATATATATATATATATATATATATATATATATATATATATATATATATATATATATATGTTTCAACTTTGATAAACAATATGTATGTGTTGTAAAAATATATTAAGTAAGTAAGTAAGGTTTTTATTAAAGTGACATGTGTAAGACAATACATATATGTATATACACATGTATAAAGAACAAAGTAATATAAATACAGAATACACCCGGCCCTATGGACTTATAAGTCACTAAGTTATAGTTCTGTTACATTAACCTGTCACAACTTGAATAATTACACGGTCACTGAATGTGTTATTATTTAACTTCTTTTTAACCATTGAGCCACCAATCCATATTAATCATTGATAATCTAACTATATATGCGACAATTTTGAATATCGGGGAAATAACAAGTTCGAAAGGGGTTAAAAATAACAGATTCAGTGACCGTGTAATTATTTAAGTTGTGACAGGTTAATGTAATAGAACTATAAACAAAATGTATATACACTATAAACAAATGTATAGAATTGTCTATTATAAGTTAGTCTCTTATTTGTTGTATAAAAATCTTAAAAAAATATATATGTGGTATATATTGATGAAATATTTTTTTGATGATGCACTTTTAAAATAATATAATTAATCATTGTGACTATGTTTACATAGAGACACAGTTTAATTGGTTTATACAGAAGGCGTGTCCGAATGGCAATGATTGCTCTGGTCATTGGATAGCCAGCTCGGCGTTGGTTCAATTTACATACTAAATCTACTACGGCGTTTCCTTTTAAGAGCCAGAAAGTTTACCCTAATACCTCAGGGCTGGGGGCCAAAAAACGGACTCGAGAGTGATTAGTACAAGTGTGTTTCAAGAATTCTCACTTTTTCACAATCGAGCTAAAATGAACTAATACAAACATCGGTTTGAAGCGTTATTATTTTTAAATCAAGCATACGGCAATACCATTTATTGGAGTCATCGTAAATCAATGTTCTAATATTATCTCTGTTAGAGAATGGTTCATCGAGATTTCAAACTTCGATGATTCCTTCCATTCATATTATAGCATTGATATTGTAATGTACCTAAATATGATTAATAAACTTAACGATTTGAAATAACAGGAAAGTAGCGCGGCCTTGTGATTTAAAAAAAATAAGATGGATTTAACTCGAACTTTGTTTGTTTTGTTTATTTTATTAATGGTGTCAGTAAATAGTGTTTGGAGTAACTCTGTGTTGTTTTTATGTGATATGGAAGTATATGAAACATGTAAAGTGGCAATGAAATCATTTCCTTTCAGAATCAAGGACCATGATATATCCTTAGATATCAATGGAGAAGTTATAAATAGTTCTTATGATTTTATTACAGATATTAGGAAACTAAAAAGTACAGGTAAATATCTAAGTCCTTTCCTAGACTACCACTTATCTCATCGAATAAATGTAGTTTCCCTACTAAATAATTTCGGAAGGTTAGTTGCATGACCATTTCGTAAACCGATTGTGCGTTTTGCTTTGTTCTATATTTGATGTTCCAGTCAAATTAAGTGTATAACTGACACCATGTACTTTGAATAATGTTCTACATATTCGGTATAAGATCATTGCAGTTTATGCCATGGACAAAGATGGTTCGAAAACAGCTGTTTTATTTAGACTTGTGTTTTTCTCGAAGCCAATCTTGATTTATAAGCAAAAGTGAACGGTAACGGAGATCGTTATATGAGCACTTATATTTAAAGCTACGTTTTCCTTTTATTTCCTCGAATTTGCGCAAAATTTAATTAAGGAATTACTTGCATAGATTTTACATCGAAAGCGTTCATTTGATCATAACAGCGTTTGTCAAATAATTCCATTAACTCGATGAAGGCATAATTTCAATACCAAAGTTTGTTTAAATTATTTTGTTATCGTTTAGTATTTTCCACTTGTCAATCTTAATATATTTTCAGTGTCAGAAGATACGTTGTTTTTAATTGGATTCGGAAAAGAATCCGCGGTAAATGCAGTCACGTGTATTTCACATGAAAGGGGTATTCCAAGTTTTGTGTATTCCACGTCCGACCACAGACGCTACGTAAGTGTTTAAACCAATCCCTTTTTTTCAAATGAGAGATAAGTTAGGGCTTAGCAAGTTAGCAGCAAAGCAAAAGCTAATGTATGTTATACATTTACTCTTTGACTTTTCGGCGAAGTAAGTTTTTTATGTCATGTGAATGAAATTCATTTTTCGAACCCGGTTACATAGTACACAAATTACAACAGGAACTGCAATGCCAGTAAGCCTAATGTTTCAATGTGATCTTTAAACCATATACAAACAATACAATATGAGTTTGTCTGTAAAACCAATCTTAATATCTTTAAAGTTACTACATGATGTCTGAGTATGTTACGAACAGAAAAGGTTCAAATCGATCATTCAAAGATGTTCGATCACAACTAGTGCCAAAACTAATTTTATTCTTTGTACAGTAAAGTCATACTACTGTCAAAATTGGTATCTTTAAGTCATGTCGCAAACCTAATTAGCCAAGAAAATGTCTATAAATGTCTGTCTGTGTACAGCAATAATCCTGCAATTATTTTCCAAGTTGATTTCGACAAACTAAATCTAATCTGTTATTCTTATTTGTTTTTCATTTTGAACATAACGTTTTTGACGTAGATTGTTATGTTACCGACATTAATGGGATCTTTCAGAATTGCTGTAATGTCACTAATTTTAGGATTTTGTTTGTAGTATGGTATTAGCTTGTTTATTCAGACCATGAATTTGTATGATTATAGAAAATTGAGGGTGTAACCATAGACACACTGGCTACTTATAAAAGACATTTCAACCATTATTGGTTATAATAGTAACTCACAATAAATGATAGATTGTTGTATCATATGAAATAACAGGCTTTAAATTGAATGTCTGAATTGTACTAGCAGAAATTAAAGACACTGTTCAATGGCAATTGTTAGCGCTATGTATGGCACAAATTGATGATGGACATTGTCGAAATTTTGACTATCTCTTTGTATGAAACAAAATGCTATGTTTTAATTGTTTTTTTTTTTAAATAAATAATTGCCTAATCATTATTATAGTACTTACAGATCTAAATTTAGCTGCTAACCAGTTACTAGGTACACACTTCATTCAGTGACCGACAACTGTCCGACATGATCCAGTATCAGTAGTAGAAGGGACTTGAATTATTAATTAAGCTATACTCGTATTTACAAAATTCAATAACAGTCACATACAGAAATTGATTAAAATCTTTTTTTTTTAAGAAAAGGGATCCATATACGTAGACAGGAAAAACGTCACTATAATGCCTACAATCATTAATTAAATGCTTTCAAAAATACCCCACCCTGAGCTTCAAACCGTTCACCTCACTGTACCTTTAAAGTAACATTGTTGAACATAGCTTCAAACCGTTCATCTAACTGTACCTTTAAAGTAACATTGTTGAACATAGCTTCAAACCGTTCATCTAACTGTACCTTTAAAGTAACATTGTTGAACATAGCTTCAAACCGTTCATCTAACTGTACCTTTAAAGTAACATTGTTGAACATAGCTTCAAACCGTTCATCTAACTGTACCTTTAAAGTAACATTGTCGAACATAGCTTCAAACCGTTCATCTAACTGTACCTTTAAAGTAACATTGTTGAACATAGCTTCAAACCGTTCATCTAACTGTACCTTTAAAGTAACATTGTTGAACATAGCTTCAAATCGTTCATTTAACTGTACCTTTAAAGTAACATTGTTGAACATAGATTCAAACCGTTCATCTCACGGTACCTTTAAAGTAACGTAGTTGAACATAGCTTCAAATCGTTCATCTAACTGTACCTTTGAAGTAACATCGTTGAACATAGCTTTAAACCGTTCATCTAACTGTACCTTTAAAGTAACATTGTTGAACATAGCTTCAAACCGTTCATCTAACTGTACCTTTAAAGTAACATCGTTGATCATAGCTTCAAACCGTCCATTTAACTGTACCTTTAAAGTAACATTGTTGATCATAGCTTCAAATCGTTCATCTTACTGTACCTTTAAAGTAACATTGTTGATCATAGCTTCAAATCGTTCATCTTACTGTACCTTTAAAGTAACACTGTTGATCATAGCTTCAAATCGTTCATCTAACTGTACCTTTAAAGTAACATTGTCGAACATAGCTTCAAACCGTTCATCTAACTGTACCTTTAAAGTAACATTGTTGAACATAGCTTCAAATCGTTCATTTAACTGTACCTTTAAAGTAACATCGTTGATCATAGCTTCACACCGTTCATCTAAATGTACCTTTAAAGTAACATTGTCGAACATTATTTCAGACTTACAGTAACAGTGTGTTTCCTATCCATCCAGATCGTAGAAGTTTAGCTAAAGCCATGTTAACAATAGTAGATAATACAATGTTAGATAAGACATTTCTATTTTGTCAAGATTCATATCTTAGTGATGGTTTCCTTGAAGTATTTGATAATGCAACAAACTACACTAGGTAAGTCGTTGTATGGTATCTCTACCAAATACTAGTACATTGCCCTCCAAAAGTTCTTTGGCAAGTGACGTAAATAGAAGAAACTGATCATGCATGCTGCATATAATTTGCCCCCAATACAAGGTGTTAAGGAGCATGCGGTTATGTTTGAGGGCAAAAGAAATGGTCAGTTCCAAAAACAATGCAACGAAATAGCGAGCTTAATGTCAGTTGTGTTTTTGTTATCATAATTCAACTATGTCAACCAGTTGATATTGTGTGACTATAGACTTTGTATACATGTACATGCAAATTATATTTTATGTGATGTATTCGTACGTACACTCGAGTCTGTTGACCTTTTGATTTAAAAATAAATTCTTTTTTTCTTAACAACCATGCTAATTAAAACCTTCAATACAGACGTATTTTAAGTCAAGATAGTATCAGTATTAATTGGAAATAGATCAACTATTGATAACAATAAACACATTATTCAATATGTTAATATAAATGTGTTTTTTTCTCTCTAAAAACCTCTTTAAGCGTATGATTCAGGGCGTATTTATAAATTAAAGAGCGTTCATTAAAAAGACAGATTATTCATTCAAAGTAGATAGCTAATTTCTTTTTGGTTACATCCGGTTACATCCGGTTTCATGTTATGAAAAATTATGAAGGTCGTCTGTCCAAGATTTTGATTGCAAATGCGCCCATTTCAAGTTGAATGTTTTAAAAATACACATTGTCTTTTTAAGAAATAGCAAATTTAGTTCTTCTGTAACGATTAATTTACTCTAAGATGACGTTTTGCTGAAGGTTACCTCGCTTAGAATCGAAATTTGTTTATTAAATCACTATCTCGTTAGGTCTGTGAAATTCGGCACATCTGCTCAAGACCACTGCTAAAAATGGCGTCATTATTCATAAACAGCAAACCGGAAGTCACGTGATATCAGATCGAGTAAAATAGGTCAATGGTAAAATAAATTAGACGTGATTGCGATTATGAATAAGATTATTGCAAAATCAAAGCTTACAATGGCATAGAAAGTGTCAGAGTGACCAATGCAACAACCAATTGCAAAAGAAGAGCTTGATATTGATAACATGAGATATTCATTAAATGTTACATCTATGTCATTGGTATATAGTTTTATTATGTCATAAATATCGGCAAAGATTATCAATGTATCATCGTCTATATTGAACTTGATTTGTGAATTTGTGAATCTACTGAATTATTAATTCAGTGTGCGACAGAGTATGTACATCAACCATTATTAATTAATGATTTGTTGATTTAGATTTCAATTTAACATAAATGATACATATAATGATATTCAATTCCATTCGTTTAGCGGATACTTTCTATTGAGAGATTGTTAATAGCTTTCAAAGAGTCACAATGCTAATACATTAATCAGTGTTTGATGCAATTTAATCTATTTGACACAAAATATATGTTCCAATTTAAGCTCATGTTTGTCATTTAATATGCAGATGACAGTACAGATCATCGCCTCGATATAAACTTAACACTATATTGCTTGATATGAATATGGAACGTATCATATAACATGGAATTCAAACCACTCACTATACAATTATTTTTATCATTATATCGTATTTACAGTTAGTTCACATAGAAGATATCCGATACCTGTAAGTGATGATAGAATGAACGTTCAGTTTAAAATACAAATGTATTACTAATGAGCTGTCAATGTCATAATGTTGAACAAAAGAGATTGTACAGTGTATTGAATTAAGTGAATTCTATGTTACAAGATACATTCTATATTTGAATAATATAGTGTTATCCTGGAGGGCCCGTTAGTTGCGAGCGTAAGCAACAAACCATTAAAAAAGAGATTAAAAATGCTAGATGGCCCAAATTTTGTATTTACTGACAAATTTAATCATTTGCTGACATGATGCTCCAAGAATTTTTCGGAAAGATTAAAAATTGACCGAGTTACAACTCAAAACAACTTTGACCTATTTGTTGGCGGCCATTTTGGAAATACTCCTGAAGTCGCAGATTGCACTTAGTTTGGATTATCTGCCCTTTTGTATACGAAATAGAAGCTGGGAACCAGACTAGGTGGCGCTGTGATCAATACATGAGCATTATTTATTCAAACAAAGCAGACGAAAAAAAGTAGCACTCTAAAAAGCAAGTGTTGGTAACATAGTAAAAAATATGTTGATTTTGCACATTTGTATTTTGTTAGGATGAAATTGCTTGCTTTTGTGCATATTTTTCAAGTTGGAAGATCAAGAGTTGTCTTCTCTTTAAATCTCCATCAAGTTTCATGCTGACGTCACATGATTCAATGTAAACAAATATGGCCGCGACCTAAGGGCACTCGCGACTTTAGGGCATAAGACGATACTATAAAATGTTTTTCTAATACCTGTACAAAATGTATTGAAGTAATCTAGTAATTTCCACTTGTCAGTTTGAAAGTATCGACTTATCTTACTATTATACAAGGTTCCCTCTACATTGTTATCTTGTTTTATTAATAAAAGACATTTAATATCTCTTTGAATGAAACAGTTTGATGTTTGTTAATATCATGTTTACTAATGCCTCGCTTTACATATACAGAATAATTAAACACGGTTCAAAAATATAAAAAAACCCATTAAAATGTTAACTTTCTACAAAAAGTTATTACCTTAGATTACCTTAGATGAATTCTGGTAGAAGGCTGTTTCAGCCTCTGACACCAGCTCTACTTCTTGTATACCTCCTGTTGCAATAGTGGCCTCAAAATTGTTAATTAATTTTTGGTGTTTCCAAAAGTAATCTAATCTAGTTTCAAATGAAAACAGAGAATTTGCACTTATCATACTTTCTGGTAAAGAGTTACAAATGTCCACCACCCTATTACTGAATGAAAATTTCCTGATATCTAAACGTGCCCTACATTTGTACAATTTCTTACTATGTCCTCTTGTATGACTATCATTCTTACTATGTCCTCTTGTATGACTATCATTCTTACTATGTCCTCTTGTATGACTATCATTCTTACTATGTCCTCTTGTATGACTATCATTGTTCACTATGATATCTTTGATTTATCGAAGTAATATTTCTGGCATAAGAGTTTATAGACCTCAATCATGTCACCTCTAATTCTACGGTAATTTTAATATTCTTAATCTTTCCTCATATGTTAAATGTGATAGACCTGGTACCATCTTTGTAGCACGTTTCTGTACATTTTCAATAGTATAAATATCTTTCCTCTTGTAGGGGTTCCATACAGCATGAGCGTAAAGCTCTATATGAACTAGAGCAGTGTATAATTTCTTAAATGTATTAATGTCCATAAATTCAAATGATCTTCTAATAGCTCCAAGTACTGAGTTTGCTTTCTTAACTTTCTCTGCTTTATCCTTAGTAAAAGATAATTTATTGTCTATAATCACTCCAATGTCTTTTTCAGCTTCACTAATTTCCATATAAGGCAGTTCTGGTCGAAGTTTATAGTTACGTTTTATTTCATTACGGTTCCCAATAGTCATAGTTTTACATTTGTCTGGATGAAACTTAAGAAGCCATGTGTCTGATCATTCACACATGTTGTATATATCTTTTTCTAATAGTTCAGCGTCTCTAGGACATGTAAATTCTCTAAAGATTTTTGTGTCGTCTGCATATAAGAAGACTTGGCTTTCATTTTTTATGTTATCAGTTATATCATCAATGAATATTACAAACAACAATGGACCCAGTACCGAACCTTGGGGTATACCACTAGTTACATCTTTCCAATCAGATTCGTGACTATTAACAACCACTTTTGCTTACGTTCAGAGAGAAAGTGTTTTGACAAAATACAACAGCATTACTCTTAATACATAATCAAAGAAGTGAGAATGGCCGTAGAAATAATTTCATGACCAAGCTCCACGAAAGTATGCCCCGCCCGGGTATCGAACCTACGACCCCTCGATCAGTAGACTTGCGAGCTGCCAACTGAGCTAGCCGGGCGAGCTCAATCTTACCAGTTATGTCTGTATAATGTCATAGAATATCTAGAAATGATATCTCAAGAAACAATACCTGCATTCCAGCTATATTTTGATGGCATTGTCTCAGCTCATGGACTATTTCTTATGTACTCTAGTACAAGAATTTTGATAACCTCTGGATACGAGATGCCACTTTGTAAGTTTGTTCCATAACAATGATATTAGGAGGACATAATGTTTAGTTTACATATATAAGCTGTGTAGATAAACAGTAGAATTATCTTAAAGCACGACGACATTGACTTCAAAAGTACATAAATATGCACTGATTACTTTACGGCCTATGTGAGTTTTTGTCCATGTGGAGATGACGACGAACTTTCTGTGACATAAATATTGTCACATTTCCCAGAGTTTGTATTAATACCACTCTATGACAGAACTGTTACATATACATATTGAATACATTTGTACCCTTATAATCACTCTGCTACTATGTTTATGCTTAACCAATGATTAAAATAAAACAAGGAGCTATGTTGATATACAATTTTAAAAAGAACTATTGATTTGTCATTAGCATCATTTGAATAAACAGTGCCTTCCAATAGTCCATGGAAAAATTCCTGTGTCAGGACAAACTATACTTAACGAAACTTCTAAGTACACCGCTTTCAATGTTGACAGAAATTTTCATTTTTCAACATTTTCGTGTACGGGACTATACTGTCGTCTTTTTGTATGTTTTTTCATGCTTCTTAATTGATGCAAAATTGGTTTTGTCGTGCATGTGCAGAAAAGCGGAAATGCGCACGTGTTTATCGTACAAAAATTGCACGTTGTCAGTTTTAGTGAAAAACATTAAATGTGTTGATATGCACAACGAAAAATCAAGAAATGGATCGAATGTCGCTCGAAGAACGAGAAATTGCCAAAGGTCTTTTGCCAGACGGTGCGTCACCTGCAGAATAAGACTTCTAATTGCTAATTTTCTGTTCAATCAAAACAATTAGAAAATCATCCCATATCAACGCATGCGCGACAAAAATGGTTTTGCATTGATTAAGTAGCATGAAAACCATGAAAGCAAACGTCAGTATGGTCCAAAACACATTTCCATCATCGACCAGACTTTAATGTTGAAAAATAAGACTTCATACAATACTGAAATCGGAGTACTTAGAAGTTTCGTTAAGTATATTTAATATACCCACGAAAAAAGAAACCAACTCGGAGCGATCTGAGCAAATTCTAAAATCAGCATTAATTAGTTAATCAACATATAATTCAGACTATTTTATATGAATCAACATTTTGATAATAATGAATGTACTCGGTCATTTTTTTCTCAAAATTTCATTGACCAAGTACTTTTAGAGAACTCGGTTTGATTAAATATTGACTGGTTATTGTCTAAGTCTCGGAACTACGCGTGGTAATTATTTACGTTATTAATAAATCATTTTTACCATTCATAAGCATTCAAACAATTTTAACCCTTGGGTGATACACCGGAAATTGAAACGAAAATAATGGCGTCTTATAATAGAACATTCGGAAAACCTCGACCATTCATTGATTCATGGTGAATGGCCGGGGAGTTCCAAATGATTAGAGAAATGTAAATAGCGCGGTAATACAGCGCATCACGTACGAAAATGAACTTTTGTTGATGAATGGCATCAATTATTTTTCAATTAATGAAACAAACAAAATGAGTGGACCACCTGCTGAGTAAAAATATAGAATTCTCGCATGCAAAGTGTGTGCTTTTAGCTTCAGTTTTCAATTTTAATGAATTCATGTTTCGTTGCGTTTTGTTTGGCTTCGATCTGAATTAAATGAATACGAGTACATCAATATTGACCGATGCAACTTTATTTTCTTAAAGCTAAAATAGACATTGGTCCGTGAATTCAAATTGAATCATTCTTGTTATACCCACAGAAAGCAATTATTTTACATTATGTCAGAAAGCAATTATTTTACATTATATTTATTTCTAAAGAATTGATTGTATCTTTATTCACGGGCATGTAAGAGTTCCCCTTAGGACCTATTTACTAAACTAGAACACATGTATATCCTAACCCTTTTATACAGAATACTATATCTTCTTCTTCTGTTCGTTGTTTAGTTATTTACCGGGGTCCGTCCGCGCTATATAGATGTACGATGTTCAGACCCCGGCTAGAACTTAACTACAAAATAGTCAAGTGTCTATAAGTAGAGTCTGACATAGTTGAGAAGTCTTTCTTCTTCTGCTGGCTGCTCTTCTACGGCAATTGTTGCAGTGTTGATATCACTGCATCTCTCAACCTGGCTTGGGACAGGCTAGGCTGCATTAAAATACTATACATTGTTTATCATATTTATAAATAATGTATTCATGAGTGTAAGTGTAATATCTTGAAATAAGGGAATAATACAAGGAAGCTCAATAATGTTCGGTGCATGTGCCTGTATAAAGGCTGGAAGTAGTTGCATTGATATTACTATATTCAATACATCAAGTTGGTTGATAGTTTTGTCACCGTTTATTCTAGCTCATAATATAATTGACTAATTAAACTCATTCACTAGTTCATTTCATTATCACTTAACATCAATAGTTTACAGCCATTCACACATGTATGATTGGTAAAATGTTCCAATATTTGATGCATTGATAATCATACTAAAATCTTGATCAACAAAAATTACCTGTAAAATTGTAGTGATAAAACATTCTAATGATATTCAGATTCTATTGCCATAAAATCATATTACTATTGTACACAGTATTCAAACGTTTCTAATATCGTTAATGGAACACAAATCTCACGAGATTTGGTCACGAGATTTTATCATAGAACAAACGCTCGCGCTAATTTATGAAACGCCATACATCCATCTCTGTTTCCGTTTGTACTGTAAGCGTTTTAAAAGTAGATTAGCGCCATGTTGAAATTTCGACATTCGAAGCATGGTAAATTTCATGATGCTTAGTCCTTATATCGATGTTTACAACAAATTAACACCACTTGCTGTTGACAAATAATCTCTGTTCGTAAACAAACAATGTTATCTGATTTGACTGTGTGCTGTCCTAGAATAATGTTTAATATGATTTCTGAAGAATCAGTACTAGCTATATTTTGCTGGCTTTATCTAAGCTCTTTAACAATTTCTTATGCAATATAATGACAAGAAATGTTATCAATAACTTAACAGAACAACCATTTCAGCCATGGAATACCACAATCATTGTGTATGTTTGGAACTGTCCGCTTAATATAGAAGACTGGATATTTGGTCATCATTCTTGCAACCAGTATAATTTCCTGCGAATAAATATACCGCTTTTATCATTCAATCACATACCTACACAAACTCACATGAGTGCCTGATAAAAATGTGGCATATAAAACAATAACAAATCTAACAAAGTTATGTCCAAAGTCATAATGCTTACATTCTCGTACTCAGAGGTTATCAATATTCTCGATCAGCAATCTTGATAACCCCTGGGTACGAGAATGTAGGCTAATGCATGTAGAAATAGGGACTTCAATATCTTAATGAGTTATATTAATGAGTTATATTCATTATGTCAGATGGTAATTGAATTTATAACAACTACAAACATTAGAATGTTTATTATGTTACTATTATTTTCAGACAGAATGTAAGTCAATGGATGGTGATATCTACGTCTATCAGTGATCTAGATCTCAAAATGACATTGTGGAATATTCAAGATAGAGGATATCGTCTGCTAGTTGTACACTCGACGTCACAGATATTTGATAGGTTGATACACTTTGTCTATTTAGACAATATCGCGGGTTTAGCGCAAATCGGTCGTAACTCAATATAAGAAAAGAGTGAGTTACGACCGTTATACGCTACACCCGCGATATCGAGGGGTTGACGGTAAACTGTCGTAACTAACATTTTTAAAAAAAATGATTTTAGATAAATTTGGCTTAAGAAATGCCAAATACATGTTCCTACCAAATTTCATCAAAATATTCAAATTTATAAAGTACATAAATTGACTAAATCTACATGCAACACAAAAACAAATTTGAGGCTGGATTTTGGAAGAATGTTTTATGTCTTTTGAACATCATGCTGATACAAACTATCATTTTGACTTAAGTGAACCAATAAATATTGTTGTTTTCTACAAATACAAACAATGTAGGCCTATGCCGCATCTGATGAAAATCAAAATGTAAAAAAGCGGCTTATAAAGTTTTGGAAGCCAGAACTAGTCGAAACTCTCTATTTAAGGTCTTGACAACCTCTGTATGCGAAAATATCATAATATAGGACTGCTCTAAACTCATACACTATTATAATGATTTGACATGGTTTGAAACCCCAAAAAGTCAAATAAACTGCATCTTAATTAAATGTATAGGACCTACACAATTGCAGATTGTCATCCACTGCTGAAAAACTCGACATGTTTGATAATGGGTATGCTTGGATTATAACTGAGTCAACGTTACCAATGGAATCAAGCGTCTTTAAAGATAAACCTACATCAGACGATTATCAACATACAGGTTTGTTAGCTATCCATGGTTACGAGGAAGACATATATGATGACGTCATCAGTGACGTCATAGAAGTTATCAGGTATATTGAAGTTTTCATATTTTGTACAATTTTGACAAAGCTGTTCTTGCTTTATTGTGACTTTTCATTAAGAAAACAGTACATTTTGAGACTGTTTGAGCGATATGCATATCCCACATAAATCAACAGAACAGCTAGCGAGTAGCTTTATAAATATGATATGCCTCATCGATACGGAAACATTCTATAAAACTCATGTCTATATGAATTATTCATAAGTTCCGTTGAAAAGTTTTGCCCTTTTTCCAAAAACAAACGAAACATATTTCAAAATGACATTGTTAAGTATTTGGTACGATTGTTTCTATAAACTGGTGTTTTGTGCCAAATTGACGGACAAATTACTAAGCTAAAATCTTTAGTAAACTAACTACAACCAGACTAACTGATTTTATAAATTGATGTCAGTGATATCTCAAGTGCATACCTTGTAACAGGTCAATATGTACATGTTATAAGTACAATTATATTATCATCAGGAATGAAGTAGAGATGACACTGAGAGAATTGTCTGTCAACCATTCTGATTGTTATGATGTCATTAAACATAACAAGAGTTGTCTGTTTACTTTGATAAGGAATCATGCTTACAGGTAAGATTATGCACTAACGTAATTGTATAAGTTTTAAAACCGGCACGATTCAATTCAACAAAGTCACTTTATAGAAATCATGGTGATTCAACGATTGTGGTCGCATAGGCCTTCTAGTATGTAAAGTCATTTGCGCTTATAACATTTTAAAATACATGTATTGCTTTAATTAGACAACCATGACTTTGTTTTAATGCTGATTGTAATTAGATCATAAACTTGGTGCAGACGATCACTGTGATATTTTTTCTGTCAAATAGGTTTTAAAGCAACTTTTTTGTTAGTTTTTCTCAATTTTGGACCAATCTTGGATCTGAGATATTAGTCAATTTTTGAGACGTAAATTTTCAATATCGGGCTGTGCATGACCACTGCGTAAGAATAGTATAAAGGGCAGCGTCTGCGAATGAACGTTTGTGGTCGTTGTTAGCAGTACGAGACCATATATCACACTCTATGAATCAGGGACATGTATCAATAGAATATGAACACGACAGTCATTTCATGAAAAATCATGTACAACTATAGTTATATGTTACTTGCATGCCATTTGTCCAGAAACATTCCGAACACCCCCTTGTTGGCTCATGCCATAGATTGTTGATGGAAATGATGGATAGAAGAACTGATGTGTTCATTTCAAGTGGTAAGACTGTTAGAGTTTGCAAGCTTGTTGGAATTTCTTGTATTGTCATTGTATTAAAAGACAATTATAAGATCATCTCCCTGTGAACGTATGATTGACTGATTACACAACTCCATTATGCGAACAAAAATCTATAATAATACAGTTCCCTTGAACAAATTTTAGACGAATGACAAGTTGAGAACAAAAAGTTTTTCTTTTTCGTGGGTAAATGTGCATCGATTTATCATAAAATCGGATTTTGTTCAATCACATTCGGAGCGCACTTAGTCTGGTTAAAATCATCCAGTGAGTTTATTTATTTATGCTTGATGATGAGCAAATACTACAAAGAGATTTTCATCTAACTAGGTTATATCATCATTCAAGTGTCAGGTGATAATTTAATTTGTTGTCGGAGATCTGGTTTAGGCCTGTCACATTGTATAGCAAATGAGGGTTATTTTAACTAAAGCTTTTATCATATTACAATTAATTAAAAGGAAATATTAATCAACGATAGTATTAGTATTGATTCAATAAAAATCTGCAATATTTACGCCGATTGGAACTTTATAGAAAAATGTCTAACTGCAAAAAAATCATATTAATTGAATTTGAAATGTATCTTAAGACACGATGACAATACCACGTGCGAACACCCTGGAAACCCTACCAACGTTATTTCTTATCAAGAAGGGACGACTACTCGCTGTAGCGTCTCGTTTTACAGAGTGTTTGCAAAAAATGATAAAACTGGCGTTGGAGATATGATGCGCAGCTCTTTACAGCTCTTTAAAATTGAGCCAAAGCGGATTATTCCGTTCTATTCTTGAAACCGAATCCTTTTTACGTCGTTGTCGAGAATTTATTGGTTTGTGAGGATTCAGATTTTCAAATGTTGTCTTTAAGGGACATGAACAATATTCACACACATAGTTCATTAAATTTGTTTCGGTTAATAAAAACAATGGTTAGTTTTGTTCATTCAAGCCAGAAGTTCCAGTTTTTTTATCCATGCTTTAATTGGCATACTTGAATAGTGCCTGTTATAAACTCATCAGAAAGTAATCAAAATACTTGATCAATATCAACATCAAATGCATATTAATTGTTATGAGCAACTTCAATGTCAATATTGCAGTCATCAATAGAATTATCATGAAGGCGTAAAACATCAGCACGAATAAAGAGACCTGAGATATAGAGATTTTTAGAGACAAAACTCTAATAAAACTAAAATGAGGAAATCTGATTGATGTAATAGAATACAATAATTATTATTTGATGACAATTATGACAAAAAATAATATTAGACAGAGCCGTAGGAAGCTTTTTAAATTGGAAATGGGAGGGCGATTGTGGGGCAATTTTTTTGTGAGGGACAGATTTGGCCGGTGGAAATAATATCAGAACACTGTTCAGCCTCGGTTAATGTTTACGCATTATTTTCAGAAATATTTGGGAAGCTAAGCCTCCCCCTTCTTGTTCCTACGGGCCTGGTGGAGATAATGTCTGATATATGATCTCATACAGTATTGTTTTCATAGTTTTTTGTACCATATAGAGTAATTGTTTATTTTGATGAATGTGTTTGCACGCAACTCAATAATAAATTGTACAAGTCCATTAGTTGATATTATTTCCGGCTCTAGACTCATTAAAATCAAACAACATAACGTTCCATCATATCTAGGCTATAGCAGAAGCATAATTTATTGTACATGCGACATATATACGATATAATTTTTACGATATTATTCTGAATCTTTAAAAATTGGTCTGTTCTATACTGAATGTTATTATACATTCATACGAAATAAATTCATTCAGTGGGAAATGTCACAGGAATAAGTTCAGTGATTAACAGTCTTAACAAAGATACAGTACATAAATATGGTTGTTTTCCAGAGATAAACTCCCCTTTCTTCATTTGTCAAGCGGTAGATTTAAGGCCTTAGTTGAAGGCTTCATAGGTCCCAGATTCGAACCTCGTTAGCGACATTGCTTGTTTCATTGAACAAGAAATGTACCTATACCTGTCTGTTTTACATTCAGGTCTACTACAATTTGAGTCATAAGTTTTCTTGTGAAGGCATAAATATATTTAAAGGTATTAAATGTAACATCACTCAGAGCACAAAACATGATTAGATTCAATGACATTGTACTTTAAAATACTTAATCAATATACATCGTGTCATTACAGATCTTTGAGAGACAATGATATTTTGTACTACTCTGATGGAAGTCGTAAAAATTCACAATTTCAACTTTTAAATCTTGTTAAAGATTCAAATATAAACAGCAGTCATTGGACACAGATTGGATTAATCAAAGATGATAAGTTTGACCTACATACTGTCGTCTGGCCGGGGCAGACGATATTTGGACCTTCTAAAATTGTCAGACAATTTTTCACTATAGTGACAAAACCGGCGGAACCATTTGTGTATGTTCGTGGGCCGGTGACGTCACCACGTGCCTGTGCAGCAGACACAAAATGTCTTCATATTTTTACGCATGATATTGTTGAAATCAAAAATATCGTGGAGTCTTTTAAAAATGGAAAATATAGCTTCAAGTCTCAGTATGAAATATTTTGCTGTGAAGGAATCGTCATGGATCTTATTCATTCATTAGCTACCGAACTAAATTTTGACTTTTTGTTCTATTTTAAAAACGATACTGACTATGGAACAAAGACAAATGGTTCCTGGTCTGGTATGACCAATGACGTCATATCCGGAGCAGCAGACATGATGGCCGGTGCAATCAGCATTACGTCAACTAGAGTTCAAGCTGTTACTTTCACAGAAGCATTTTACTTCGCATCTTATGGAATGGTCGCATACAGCAATTCACGTGTTACGTCATTGCTGGCTTTTATGAGCCCATTTGATTCTCTAGTCTGGATCATGATTGTTGTTACCGCCACGTGTGTCGCCGTAGCAACGTCTCTTTTTGAATGGAATAGTCCATTTGGTCTCAATCCGTGGGGTAAACGAAGAAACAAAAACTATACCCTTGGATCTGCACTCAATATGGTTTATGCCATGTGGTTTGGTCATACCGTGAGGACAAAGTCTCCCAAGAGTTGGCCGAGTAAAGTATTACAGAATTGTTGGTCTTGTTTATCGATCTTTGTTCTAGCAGGATACACAGCTAACTTGGCAGCTTTTCTGGCAGGAAATGCCCAAATTGAAACCAGTTACAGTGTACTTGATTCGAGGGTTTGTATTAATTTTGTTATAGTTTAGATAATTATATATATATAGTTCAATATCGTTTTCTGTAATTCACCCGAATAAGATTCCGATTCTTCATACGTAACTCACTCAGTAACTGCACACTTTTCTCACACTTATTTTGTTGGTTGCAAAATTCGAGCCTACGACCCTCCATCAATGGGAAGTTACATTGATATAAACACGCGCCATAAACAACTCGACGTCGGCGGGGGAGGTAACATGTATGTTGACTGATTTTTCATCATTGGTAGCGTAATTATTTTATTTAAAAACTTACGATAACCAAATACATTGTCGAAAGAATACACAACAAAAAGCTATTGCCAGTTCGTTTATACAAGAACCGCTAAGTCAAAAATATTAACATTGAATGTCATCAATTTCTAAAAGTTTAGAGAGACAATAGTAAAAACCACCTCAGTGTTGCGTTTTAACTCAATAATGAAAACCTATGTAATCAGCTTTCAGCCAAAAGAATTGGAGTGATACCATCTAGTGCTGTAGAGAAATATATCAATGAAATAAATCCAGATCTTAATCTTAAACTAAAGAAATACTATGTTAACAGTGTAGAAGACGCATTTGATAAACTCAGGTAAGTTACAATGGTTTAATCTCTTCTTATATGACCGAATATACCTTCGAAATTCATATAAATTCTAGAATTTGTCCCAATAACACAGGAATATAGTGAAAATTAATTTCTGGCTTATTGTAGCCATTAGTTCCGAACAAAACAAACATATTAAGTCTATAATATATTGCACAAATACAAACAAAAACCTTCTTTGGAGTAGGGGAAATATAATGACTATGCAAGCCTCTAAATGAAACCTTGAAAATCTTCTTATATGTTGTAAATATCATTAAAACCCTTTATTTTTGCATTCAATATCCTATATTTCCCCAATGGACCTATTATCTTCGGAATGCTTTTGTTATATAAAGTTATGACGCATTACTTCCAAGATTCCGGAAGTACATTTCTAATTTTCTAATGCAATCATCAAAGATTTTATATACATGTAACAGCTATTCGAACCATTAGAAGAATAAGTTTTTATGATCAACAACAAAATGGACCTTTCCGTATCATTTCCTATTGGCATATTTAAGAAAGGTTTAAGATTATAGTTTGTCCCACAAACAAGGTGCTAATAAAAGATGTTATGTTATTTTCGTGTTAAAATGTAATGTTATTCAAATGAAAAAAGATTACAATTAATAGTCAAAAGCACAGCATTTCGCGGGCATAGCGCAAAACGGTCGTAACTCACTTAAATTGAGTTACGACCGTTTTGGGCTAAGCCCGCGATTTCTTGACATAATCATAATTAATACCTAATATATATACTTTCAGATCAAGAGAGATAGATTTATATGCAGATGATAATCCATTGTTAGAATATGCTTTATCTAAATACGATGATTCGTGTTCCATTAAGATAGCCTCACATAGTTTTGGTGAGGGTAGTTATGGTATTGGTTTCCCTAAAGATACAGTACTCAAGGTAAAACATGGAAACTCATGTCATCAGCGAACTAGTAGGTTGTTATAAAGGTCTTGGATCCGAGAAATTTTCACAATTCGTTGAGTCTTCCTCCGAAAAAAACACTAAAATTAACCCCCACTGGAAAAGTTTTTGCTAAGTACACACCCCGTTTGCCATTTCAATTTAGCCACTTTTCTATTAATTGTCATTGTAAAAATTCACATCGTCATCAGACGTTTGGTATTTGTCAATTTACAGGATAGTTTTCTGCTGTACTTATGTCCATCTCTTTTCGTACACAAGTGTAATTGCATAAATTAAAACATTGGCTATTTTGTGTGGAATGTATTTGGTGTCCTAGTTTCTTCCTGATGCGTTTAATTAAGCTATATGAATGGCCTTTTAAATAATACATTTTGAACTATTTTATTTCTCATTTTTATTGTTGTTATCAAAGGATTATCTTTGTGGTTACACATTCGTTAGGTATACAATACAGTTTGAAACATTTAGTGTTTAACTGTTAATTGCTCATATCACCCGCCTCCGTCCCATTATCATACAGAAATACTATGTAGCTTGAAACATCAAAATCACAAGTTTGTTTTCATAGCTTATTAAGCATTGTCTTTATTACAGGAGAAATTTGATCGTTTAATATTAAATTATGTAGAACATGGTTATATTGAAGATTTCAAGTGGAGATATATGGGTAAATCACGTCATTGTACTGGAAACCTTGTAGGCGCTGCTAGCACTGAGATGCAATTTGGTTGGGAACATACACATGGCTTGTTTGTAGTATTGTTAGGAACAATTGGACTATCTTTCATACTACTTGCATTAGAACACATTACTTATTTTGTAATTGTTCCCAAATTGAAGAAAATGCCTGATGACAGTGTATGGAAAAGTCGAAACATGGAGTATTTTAGTCAGGTAAGAGTTCCGTTTGACATTTGATACATTAACACTTCATATAACTACATGCACTAGCTGTTGGTTTCATAATCGATATCTAATAAGTTACATATTTACAAATCATATTGCACTCAATGAAGTTTCAAACGAAACCAATGAATATTATACTCTTCTGTGTATCACTCGAAAGATTCACTCGTTCACTTTCTACTTTCTGTGAAGTAATGATATTTGATATTTACTGAGCTGTGAAAAAAGTGTATGAATATTTTTACATCTTAGATGTGTCAATCTCAATATTGTATTGCACAAACTTCATCAAATACAACAGGCTGTTAATCTATTTCCAAAATAACAAGAAAAAATCTGATAGAATTAATTTACCACTTCAGAGATTGTATAAAGCAATAAACAGTCAGAAAGTAGAACCACCTGCTAAAGTTCTGTTATCAAAGGTTAGAAAGACTAAGTTTGATATGAAGACAAAATTGAGACGACAGGTAAACAAATAATACATTCTATAATTATTTTAGCAAAATACGTAAACACTTAATCACTTGTTAGAAAGGTCTCTTCAGAAAAATGATAATACTAATACGTCCGAGCATATTAAGGAAAGCAATACAACAGCACAGTGACATCGCTTCACTATTGAATATCTGTGGTTTCCGTTCTAACTTAGTTGTTGAAAGAAGTTTTAAACATTTCAAACATAAAGGCAACAGCAATGTTACTTCTCTATTTTTGACAATTACATCGTGAACCATTCATTTAAATCAATCATTGAAATGGATATGTGCTGTCTGATATCCTTGAACATTCAACACCTGAAGCCGCTTTATGACAAAATCATACCAAACATTGAAATGATTTGAGGTTGATGCATAATTAGTGGGTGCTGCTTCTCAACAACATTGTTCACTATATTTTTTATAAAACCTAAAGATTCATTTTATATACGTATTCCAACTTGCTTAATAATAATTATTTTGTTTTCAGACAAGAAGTATACCAGCAGATATGATTTCATACCAAATGAAAAATCAAGATTTAGCTCATATTCTGGAACTAGTGTAAGTAAATACTATAACAAAATCGCATTATGTTAAGTTATATCCCATAACACTGAAGTTATCTTAAGTCAGAAATGGTAACCTCGACAAAAAAAATAAAACTCTTCATTTGGAAATTAGCAAAAGCATTGAGATAAACCATTTCATTTATATGAAGTCACGGTATTCTAGACGTTTCTTCTGTAATAATTGAAACGGTTTCCTTCCATTCAAACAAAGTGTTGCCAATGGAACACAATGGCGATAGTAAAACGAAAAATGACTAAGCAAGAATGCAAAAGAAGTATGAGCTTGGCCAACCTGCTTGAATTATATTTATTGGTCCCTCTTAACAGCGTTGCTAAAATGTCAAAGAAATTTTGTTCTTACTGTATGGCAGACCGAATGCTTGTCTAATTGTTAATCCAAGTCTTTCTATGGACATATACGACTTATGTCATCTCATTTGCAATGTTTGACTTAGACCAAATAATTAAGAATGCAACACTCAGAACAATCTGCGATGAACATACTTGTGAAAACGGCTGTTACCGTTCAGAAAAGCGAATGCAATAGAGAGGATCATTTACAATAGAAAATCCCACATCAATTGGTACTTGGGTGTGGCTATTGTGGAAAGGTGACTGTTGTTAAGCTGTGGTTGTTGTTTGGATGGCCAATAAGGGAGGTTTAATGCACGCATATATGAATTTCTAACAAAGTTATTTATTAGGTCAAATACTTGTTTTAGGTACCAAAGTGTGAAAGAAAAGCATGAGAATGAAGACACTGATGGTGTGTTTACTGTGTCTGAAGAATATGATAAAGATATATCAGAAAATCTAGCTGATATTATAACACACATATCAAAACACCAGCCACATCGTTCTATCAGTTTAACAAATGGTGACTTACACGACAATTCATCTAGGTGTAGACTGACTTCAGATAGGAGCAAGAAGACCGGAACTAGTCTAGATAGAAAAACTGGTGCCAAATATCAAACTAATAGTCAATCAAGGTTGAATCGTCTAAGGTCTTCATTAAAAAAATCACGAAAAAAGAAATTTTCCTCTAACGGTAGAGAATTCTATAATCCAACATTTGAAGCAGATATTGATGACACTAACGAGATCAAATCTTTACCAGCTAAACATCAAACCAAAACTGATGGTGCAAGTTCAATGGATAGAATAACAGACCCGTGGCAACGGACTTCGAGTCTGGAACAAAATCACAGTCCTTTATCTGAAAGAGTTAGTTTCAGTAAAACAGATAGCTGCATAATGGGTAGAAGACGATATGAAACATGGCCATCACCAAAAACAAGAAAGAAAAGTATAAAACGAAAAGAGGCTAATAATAGTGTCTCATTTTCTGATTCAACAGATAGATCTGTGAATGAATCTGTCAGAATTGTGAATGAATTACCAACTGTGCATTACAATAGTAGAACCGGTATGGTTGCCAGTAAAAGTGATTTGAATGCAACATTAGCTTTAAAGAACAATAGGTTTAAATCAAGTTTACGTGATCATGCAATGTCAACTGTTGAAAGACGAAGTCATTCTTTTGCTCTAGACAAAAGTGCTGTTGAAGCTCTCTCAAAGGAAGATCTCCTTGTGTTATGGAAACGATCAGAAATTGAGCTTCAGACTCGATTAAATCATACCCTTCATCAAAATAACCATTTAAGACAATTAGTACATATAGCTGAAGTGTTTAGTGGACAAGATAGTACATCTAATGTAGATGATAGAGATACAAGTCCAGACAACAATGTAGATTTCACTGTGACTAGATTGTGATCAGATATGAGGTCAATTAGTCAACATGACTTATGAATAATATTACAATATTTGCAATTAAGTAAACAAATTAAATTAATATAAGTTTTTCATGAGTAATTATTAAATTTACCAAAGCTAGCTAGAAAGCGATGGAGTACAAGTGCTTTATAATATCTGTGTTGCATGAACTCTTTCTTATCAGAATTCGTCCTTGAAGTTCTTGGAGTGTCAAGGTCTGCAGAAGAATCTAAGGGTGTAATTTATTCACATTAATTTATCTACTGGGCATCAAGCATTACCACAAAAGACTATGGCCTGGAACTTGGTTCAAATTCAGATTTAATCCTAGAATACATGTAGTAGGAGATTCATAGCCAAGTGCAATAGAATGCCACTGCTATAATTGTTCATGCTATAAAGTTTTATACCATACATATTTATGAGTTTTATTCATCACTGAATCAGTAAATTAATCAAGCTTTGAATATTAATGATAAAGAAAACACAAGACACTGAATAATTAATAGATTATTGCCTTTATTGATAGTTTCAAAACAATATCTTAACATATTACATTTTATATTAAATTATGGCAACAAGAAGAATATAAAAAGTATCATATACATGTAGTATTAAGCTGTAGGCGTGCATTTAAACTTTTAACCAATCAAAACTACACTTACATGGCTGTAATAAGCAATTACAACTTTATAAAACTGAAGAATCAAGATTTTATAAAAAAATATAAAATAAACATATTGAAATAGCTTGTGAAAATTGACCTAAGACAAAAGATACAATTCAAATAACATTTGAATACATTAATTCAGTTAAAAACAGTGTAGTTAGCACAGTGTGTAATGTATTGACTTGTCTCAGGTCAACCTGCACCAACTATTCTAACAATTATCTTAAGTTATATGAAAAGTACGAGTTTTTGGAAGTATAAATAAATATGGTGGCATAGAGGTGACATGGAGAAATATTAAAAAAAACGCTGCTATTACGTGCGCACGCAATAACGTTTACGTGGCCACGTAATAGCTTTACGTGCTCACGCAATAGCTTTTACGTGCGCACGTAATAACATTTACGTGGCCAGGCAATAGCTTTATGTGCGCATGCAGTAGCTATTACGCGCACACGCAATAAGTGTCCAATGAAAATGCTCGTTATAGCGGCCGCCAATTTCGACAACTCTCATTGGTCAATTATAACGTGCTATTGCGTGCGCACGTAAAGCTATTACATGGCCATGTAAACGTTATTGCGAGCGCACATAAAGCTATTAAGTGGCCATGTAAACGTTATTGCGTGCGCACATAAAGCTATTAAGTAGCCACGTAAACGTTATTGCGTGCGCACATAAAAGCTACTGCGTAGCCACATAATAGTAGTGGTATTTTAAATATTTCTCCATGTCACCTCTATGCCACCGTAAATAAAGCATTAAATTTAATCAGTACAAAAATAATCATTTTATAAAATAAGAGAAACCTTTTTTATTACTGAGAGAAAATATAAATCATGACTATAACATACATATACATAACAAATCATCTAGCTCATGGCTTGGAAGTGTTGGTGATGATCACTAGGAAATGAGATAAAAATACCTAATTCTTGAGGTATTGAACTGTGCAAATGGTCAAAATTTAACACTAACATGTGAGAAAGAGTGCTCCATAAAAAAATTCATTAGTTATAAATATTAAACAGTTATCTGAATAGCACTGCTTTAATGTACAACAACACACATTCAAATATGTAAAAAGTAAGATCATCTTAATTAATGAAAAGGTTTTAAACTAACAAAGCGGTTTTCATAATAAAATTTTAGACTAATAATACCAAAGGCAGCTAACACTGTCCAGATCAAATTATGACAGTATGTATATATAAACATATATGTATTAAGAGTGTCTATGGTAGAATGGCATCAAACTGGTAAATAAGCTGCATTAAAATACATAAATTACATAAAACTTGGTACTGTGACAAATCTACATTCAAATTTTATACAAGTAGTATCCTACTACATTTTGTAACATACGTATTGCACAATGTTTTATTTGTTTATTGGGTTTAACGCCATAACAACACATTGTATAGGTCATATAACGGCGGTAAGTCAACCTACTCACTCTGCCTGGAAAGGCTAAATCACTGGATTTAGCTGTTAACCAACTACTAAGCACATACTTTCGTCAGTGACTGACAACTGCCCTACATAATTAAAAATCATTGGTAGGAAAGATAATAGCCATAGAAATAATTTCATGACCAAGCTCCACAAAAGTATGCACCGCCAGGGAATCGAGCCCACGACCCCTCGATCACAATGTATTTGCCACACAAAAACAGATGGCCATGATAATACTATGTATATTTGAGTGAGCACTGTCACATTATATGACTAGTTTATCATATAGCAGGTTAGAGTATTCTGTTTCATGTAACCATAGAAACAATATTATGATAATTAAGCTTGTGAAATTGATCTGAGACAATAAATACAATATAAATATCATTTAATTAATAAAATCAGCCACAATCTTGGCCTTAAACCACTAGCGGGAAGCCTTGAACTTGAAAAACTTGATTAAGTCTGGTTAAAACTACAAAAATGTAGTAAATTGGGCAAGCGCAAGTGAAAATTTAAGGCAATGGTTGAAGTAGTAACTGAAACATGAAATATTCATATGAGTCAGAGGTCAATTTCAACGAGCTAAAAAAATACACATATGTTAACACTACCAATTACACCCAACAGTTCTGCCAAGAATTGTTCATCGATGACTTTAAAATGAATTGCACAGGTCTGACAGAGTTTGTCCCTTTGTTTTCTGTCAAGCTGACAAATTATATTCAATATGTATAACATCACCATGTGATGTTTTTTCCTCTTTTCAGACTGAATTTCCATACTTTACCATTTGTGAAGTCAGACATTCATAGAAAAGTGGTAACTGTCCAAAGTAGCACTACATCACACTTATATATCATACAGTAACTCTCTGTTTCTCATGTGAAAATCATACAGTTACTCTCTGTTTCTCATGTGAAAATCATACAGTTACTCTCTGTTTCTCATGTGAAAATCATACAGTAACTCTCTGTTTCTCATGTGAAAATCATACAGTTACTCTCTGTTTCTCATGTGAAAATCATACAGTAACTCTCTGTTTCTCATGTGAAAATCATACAGTTACTCTCTGTTTCCCAGGTGAAAATCATAGTTACTCTCTGTTTCTCATGTGAAAATCATACAGTAACTATCTGTTTCTCATGTGAAAATCATACAGTTACTCTCAGTTTATCATGTGAAAATCATACAGTTACTCTCAGTTTATAATGTGAAAATCATACAGTTACTCTCTGTTTCTCATGTGAAAATCATACAGTTACTCTCTGTTTCTCAAGTGAAAATCATACAGTTACTCTCTGTTTCTCATATGAAAATCATACAGTTACTCTCTGTTTCTCATGTGAATGATGATGAAATACAAATGATATAGGTGTATCAGAATTCCAGGCACTTTTTAATACTAAATCATTTAATCCTTTTTTATCTGTAGAGTGTTGCCATAGTGATAAATCTGAATTACAATCAGAATCTTCTGGTGGTGGTTTAACTTGAATATTGTTTACACATCTTCTACATTTAAATCTGAAATATGATACATTGGAATGGTTAACAACTTTGTTACTGAACAGAAGTTCAATGCTTACATTTACAAGACAGTTTTTAGATACTTGGGAGTGATTAATTACTTCATATGCTTTTGACCATAAATTCAATATGATAAGAGCGCTATACAAATTTGGTATAATATGTATTGTTTCACTTCAAGCTTTAAACCTAATTTTTATAAACTTGTATGCTGTGACGTGTGTTAATGGATAAAGAGGTTGCAAGTTGCAACCCCACTTCTAATTTCTGGAGCTAGAAATAAACCTGCAATTGCCACATTCCATCCAGGTCAGGATGGAATGGTTCTTCTGTGCCAGCATGTCAGCTAGAAATATTCAAAGTAAAAGATTCCCTTAAGGAGACTGATAGAAAGTTACCAGTAGCCAAATGACCAGGGGTAATAGCTGTTAAGTTAGTGAATGTGCATCAACATGAAACTTAAACAATGACATACAATCATGATCACTACAAATTAAAAATATGTAACCATATTCTACTTACTTATCATGTGTATCACTACGAGTGTGTTCATTTAATCTAAATAAATCTTTGAGTTCATCTCTACTAAAATGACGTTCCACATCTTCCTCTTTATCAACCACACAACTACTTAGTGCCTTCTTATGTGCTTGTCTTTGAAATATCTTCTCTTCTATTGTACCAGTCTACAATATAACAATACACATGTGAACATCTCAGACTGTGCCAGAAGCAAAGATATATCTGGCAGATTTTCATTCTATATGACAAGACTTAAAGTTTTGCTATTGTTTTTTTATCAGGCTTAGGTAACTTGGTATCTTTCTTATCATTTAATTCAAAATAGTGTTTATTTGTGTAATATATTATAAACAGGAGCTTATATTTATCATTGTTATCATCATCATTACAAATCTAGTTCCAGTTTATAACACTGGTATTTTTTTTTTTTGGTAGGATTGGTGTGTAGCAACACATTGTATAGGTTCTATCATGGCAGTCAGTCAACCTACTTACCGTTCCAATAAATGCCAAATCTCTGGATTTAGCAGTTATCTAGTTACTTCTGTCAGTGACTGATTACTGCCCTACATGAATAAGAATCAGTGGTAGGAGGAAGAATGCTGGTAGAAATTATTACATGACCAAACTCAACAAAAGAATGCCCTGCCTAGGAAGCAAACCTAAGACCCTTCGATCAGTAGACTATGTGCTACCAACTGAGCTAGCCAGGTGTGTTAACTGGTGGGTAATAAACTTCAAGTGTACATACTGCAAGTAGTCTATATATAAAACATTGTTTCTTCTGACCATCTCTCCAACATCTAGCCATAGCCTGATCATCATTAGCTGGATTCCAATCTGGATCAAACATTACAAGACGATTTGCACCAATCAAATTTAACCCACAACCACCTGCTTTACTACTTAGCATGAAGATAAATTCTGGACTCTGAAATAAAAGGACAACATAAATTAGGTATGATTTTACAGTGTTTACATTAATAACACCAGTTTGTAAATTTTGATTCTCCTAATGAAACATAACTTGACTCAGTCACATGATGTCAACTGATGTCACATCCCTGATGAAGATATGGTTAAAATATCTGAAAACATGTAGGTTTTCTTATGTTATGGAATTTATCCAGTAAACTTGGCCAGATTTCTTGTACCCTTTCTTTATACACAACATCTTTATACACCGACATACTTATGTAATATTTATCCAGGCTATGTAAGTGACAGAACCAATATCCGTTTACGAAACTCATCCAATATCGATACAATAGCACGTCGTACAGAACTTTTTGCAAAATCATTCATACCGGACTCTGTAAAATTATGGAATGAACTTCCACACAGCACTCGAAACGCTGAATCATTATCATGTTTCAAGTCATCAATTCTTGCACAGTTTCAAGTACCATTAGTACCAAAACACTACTTTATCGGCAATAGAAAATGGTCAATTATACACACAAGATTACGAAATCAATGTAGTGATCTCCAATTGGACCTATTTCTCAATCATATATCCCAACAATCTACGTGCAGTTGCGGCTACGAATACGAAGACGCCGAACACTTTCTTTTTACTTGTAGAAAATTCACAACTCAACGAATAAGATTATTCAGGAAACTTATTCAATTCCATCCTTTAAGCACAGAGCTATTATTGTTTGGTTCATCTTCTTACAATTTTGAAGACAATTCAAAAATCTTCATATCTGTACAAAATTACATTAAAGAATCTGGTAGATTTGATGGTTGAGGTAGTTCACGTGTTGGTTAGTTAATATTTGTACCTTTTTCCCGGCTGACACTCGTGCATCACGAAAACAATCTTAATATAAATTTTCAACATATTTTAAAAAATTCCTATTTCATTTCAATAAATATATAAACCATAATATCTTAATATTTCTAACTTAACCGAACCACAATACAGTCAAAGACAGGTTTATTTTTGTAAATATATGTCGGGGAATGGCCGTAACTAAGTTGTGAGAACTTGTGGCCAGACCCCATTGTCATTTTTGTACATATGTATCTGTCATTGTTGTATATTATATCTATGTTTACTATTTGACAATAAAATATGTTTAAAGTATGTAAGTATACACAACAAACTTACCCATCTACATGGAGCTTTTAAGGAGCTGACGACTTTCTTCATAAGGCAAAGGCAATCAACATGAATATTAAATTTTTATCAATTATTATTAATTTTATATCATTATGACCTAGTGCATTAAAGTCTTTAAAGAGTTGTGCCTGATGCTTCAGATTTGAAGTCCAGCATACTTACTATATATCATAGTCGGTGTCACTAATCTGCAGATACATCTACTTTCTAGAATGAGAACATGGAAGGTATGAAGCAAAAAAAGGGACAGGGTTCATCAATGAGATACAAGCTTACATATGAAAATGTTCCAATACTGGGAATTTCTGCAGAATATGGAGGAAACAAGACAAAAATAGGAGGAGGAAGAGAAAAGACGAGGAGAAAAGCTCTGTATTTCTGCCTTAGAACATTAACTAGTATTGTAAGCATGATAATATTATAGTGAAATCATTACTTACAGTAATGATATAGTGAAATCAATACTTACAGTTGGATTGTTAAAACTTTCAACTATTTTTGCTCTCTTTTTGATTGTCATAGATCCATCCAGTCTCACAAATAAATACCTGTAATATAAAATATGTACTCCTAATATTGATAGTGAGTGTAATGAAACAGTAATTCTTTCTCATGATGAGAAAAAGGTGTTTTTTTAATGCCATAATCAACACTAATTCATTACTACTATTATGTACAGTGGCTGATTTGTCTACACAATACATGAACCAGATATTGCTAAATCTTCAGAAAAAGTCCACAGTTTTTACTACAGCCAAGATTCGATTTTGAACCTAAGATATCTTATACAAAGTCATGCAAGCTAACAACAGCCCTATGGGTTGTGTTTTTTAGTTTTTATGTTACATAGCAAATGTCAAAATAATCAACTAGCCCAACTATATGATATACACTTCCCTCCAAAAGTTCCTTCATACATCCACAATTTACATTTGTGATAGATAGAATTTCAAAAAGTTGTATAAGCAATTTATTATAAAAAGACTGTTTTTTTAAAATCAGTATTTTATCCTATTAATATGAAATTAGAAAAATATCTCAAACTTGATATTGGCTCAATGAGTTACATTGACGATAGTATCAGAGGCTGATAGATAACTTTTGCTGCAACTCAAAAAATAAAATGAACCAACAGACAATCCATTTTTGTAGCAAGAATAATTAATTAAATAAATAATGATTGAATAATTCTTCTAACTTGAACATATTAATTGTTCCAATTTGATTAATTGTACCGTGAAGAAACTTTTGGAGGGCAGTGTAGTTTTTCACTAGCCTGAATTAATATTTACTAGTCCAGGCTTTAGGCTAGTGTGTTAAGGCAATTACTGTGCGAGTTCATTACAATGACTCCAACTGCCGTGGTCAAGAAACATAACTTTTAGGGCTAATGGGTCATTTTTGAGTTAATAAATGATATACAACACTTACCCTCTTAATCTACATAGTTTCTCAAACAGATCTAATGTCTGTGTATAATTAGATACTAAGACAACCTTGTCACTACTTGTAGATTTTATCACAGCTAATAAACAATCTAATACAAGAAATTTACCTGAAAAATAAACATTATTATAATATATCTAATAAATCTAACCAATCCACAATCTGCATTTGTACCATGTGACCGTCCAATATATTCCTGTATTGGATAAAAAAAAATTTTCTTATTGGACAGTTGGGTACATGTGCACTAAACGATGCGACCAGGAACCATGCGTGCATAAAGACGCTTTTTAGTATATGTTTACAACTGCTGGTAAAGCATCTTGCTGACCAGGTGGGGTTGTTTGCACAGACGTCAAATGACGTTGACAGATGAAGAAATTTATGATTTTATCGACAGACAAAAAGCGAAAAACACTGTAAACAAAACGAAATCAGATGTTGGAATATTTACACGACGTTCATCTGCTTCATTGCCAACAGAATTGCACAACTTGGAAGAAATTCCCCCTGCACAGCTGAACTCTTTCTTGAAAGTTTTTATTTGAGAGTGAGGAAAAGAAATGGGGACGAGTACAAACCAGAAACTCTCATTTCTATATAGAATAGCATTGACAGATATTTATGTGAAAAATCATATAGATATAGTGTGTGTTGTGGCGGGGATGAGTTAAAATCCAGTCCAAAGGTGCTAAGTGCCAAGGGCAAACAAAAATGTGCAAAGTTTGAAATCTTACTGTTGTGTGCCTCATCAAACAATAAAAAAAGGTCAAGTAATGGGGAAAACAAGGAAAATGTGGAATTCCCTGTGATATAAACTAAAGGCTGCTTTATAAAACATTTTACAAAAGTTATTGCTATGATAAATGTTGTCTCTCATATTGCACAAAGATTGTATCAGTGAAAACCAAGAGGCCAGTTACTTGGACACCATTGACCCTACAAACAGAGCTGCATTGAGATCAGGAGTAAGACACTTCACCACCTATTGTCTACCCTATCACCTGGGAAACCTGCAGCAGTATGAACTCAATATCTAGATAAGTCAAAAGAAGTCATATTGAAAACTGTGCAACATTAACTAATTAAGAACAATAGTTTTATAAATCAAATACATATCTTGGTATTATCAGAGCTTAACATTAATGGTTGTCCGATCACCCCTGACAATCTATATTTGGGTTTGGGCAACCTGTTACTGCTAGTAAACAATTAGTTCAGACAAGTAAAACGTATAGCTGGTTGTCAAACCTAGTTTAAAATTTATGTCGAGCTCTGCACTATATTTTATAAATATATTTTCACAATTAAAACAATAGTGCTACATACCAGAGATTTCAGGTTTAACTGTTCTAAGATTATGTCCAGGTGGATATAGATCTATCATTCCTTCAAAACCATCAGCTTCTTCTATACATTTATCATAAATAAGATCAGGATCTAAATACAAAAATATTCATAATACATATACTACAATAAAATTCCACCAAAATGATCATCATGGTTATTGCTAAATCAAGCAATTTTTGACTATGGACCTTTCCACGACCTTACCTATTAGCATATTTAACAAAGGTTTACAGTAACTTTTTGTCCCACAAACAAGGTGTTAACAATAAAGCACATGCTTACATTTGTGGGTAAATGTATTGTTATTCAAATAAAAAGGTCACACTTGGAATGGTCTATCCTTAAGTTCCAAAATACTTAATTTTAGAAGAAAAGATGCGGTAAAGTATTTTCATATAACACGTTGCTACATCAGTAAGGTGGTCTTGTTGATCATTGGAGTTGATTGATTTTGGATAAAAAATGTAAAAATCAATGATTTTGCTTTCTATGGAACCTAATTTTATTTTGGTTAAATTATGATATTTGGATAAAACATTTTAGACAAACCAGACATTTTTATCTTAACTTATACAGCAAAACATTTTAACAACACAAAGATCAGTTCAGAAAACACATGATATTATAATGATAACTTCGCATGAGTAAAAATTTAATTGTAAATTAAATTATCCTATAGATAATACATCTGAGGATTATATAAGATTCATTTTGTAAATAACATAAAAAAACTTACGATTACACAATTTTTTAAGTTGTGTAATAAAAGATAAACTTCCAGCTGTCGTCTTTCCGTCGTCTGCTTTCATTAAACATTCATCAGATTTAGATTGTACTAATCTTTGATACATTAACTTTTGTAATGGTGTTAATTCTACACATATAACTTCTTCAACTGTAACACACAAATAACATGTATTAAATGAATTAAAACAAGTAAGTTGACAGGAACAATTTGTCTTCACCAGAAAGAGATTTTAAAATTTTAGGTATACAGGGGTGACTGATACACTTAATGTCAAGCGTCATCAATGGTATGGTCATGTGATGCATTCTTCGGCCAGCATCAACACAATTGCCAGTATGAGAATTATAGCCTACAGACATCGTAGGATTCCAAGAAAGACATGGCCAGGGAGTGTAAAGTTTGACTTTAAAGCATACAAACGATTATCTAAATAGGATTTTGTGGAGATCAGATGTCAGACGATCTAGCTGCCAGCTGCCTACCCCAGTGCATCGAAAGCCGGCAGCAGATGACATATTAATCAGGATTTGATTGATTGACAACAAATGTCATGTGGAAACCACATTAAAGCCGCATTTAATAACTTTAACGCAAAAATTACGAAGGGAAATAATCCATAATAAAGCCAGGTAGAGTTGTGGTTACTTTCTTAATCTGTTCAATGCATGGTATGTTATCATTGTATGAAGTTTCATAAAGATTTGACAATGAATGGCAGAGATATATGCAAAAGTGAAAACTTTAACGCAATTGTTAACAACACCGGATGCCCGCCCAATCGCCGGCCCATCTGCCTGTGATTCGCCTAACTTTTAGCCTATTTTTTTCATTGAAAAATCCGGCTAAAAATTGATATTATTTGATCTGCTAGTTTTGAATTAGACAAGAGTCTGTGGTACTGTAGACTATGCCCACATTTACAAATCAAGTGTCTCTAAAGTGTAGCTGGCTTTGAACCCTCCCGGGCTGGTTATACCCTTTCATGAAAATTTGACAATGAGTTTTTTCTCAATAAAATATCACTAGATCAATGAACCTAAGAAAATAGTCACTGCATTCTTAAGTCATCATAGTTTTGCCAGTATTAGCCAAACATTATACATTATCACATTATTACATCTCTATATATCGGAAACTTCCCAATTATATTAAATCAGAGAGCAGCACCCATGATGCAGAAGCAGAGAGCTTGATTGATTTCAAATTCAGAGGATACTACAGTCACCATAAAACTCAACAGTTTATTACTGGACAGTAGGTCCTGTGAAGTTCAAAATTTTACAGGACCAAACCAAGTAAATCTGGAGACATTTTACATCTTGATTAATTGGAAACTGTGAATGAGATCAATTTTTTTTGCCTGACAGTCTGTCCTGGAAACCTGCAGATCTAGAGAGTCCTTCTATTTCTTACAGGATTTGCCCATCAGTCAGCCATGTTTTGTCGTGACTGATACTTTTTTAACGTTGCATTCAACACATATATAGGTCATAGACATGACGGCCAGCTCTTCCTACTATAGGTTTCCTGGACACTTATCTATCACCAGTACTAACTTACCCTACCACGAGGCTAACAACTCATGTATAGGGTATGACCTGCCGCAACCGGGTTTCGAACCCATGATCTCCGGATTCGAAGTCAGACATGCTAACCACAGCCACCACCGCGGCTGTGACTGATACTAGGATCAATACCTGACCATGTCAGGTTATATCCATGTAAGCAACTATAATTATAGATACACAATACACGGTGTTCATTTATGTCTAATCAAAATTAACAAGAACAGTCATTCCACTATGACCTTTGAAGGTCACTGAATTGTAAATGAATTAATAGCTTACTTTTAACAGGAAGATATTGTGTTAATAAGGCTTGTGTTCTTCTTATTATGCATCTATTAACAACTGTAGCAAGCTGAAATAATAATCAAACAGAGATAGGTACAAGTTTTAAACATACATATATAATATGTATCAATCAGTGCAACAGGGATGTGGAATTCCGGTGCCCAACTTGTCTGATTTATACATTTATGTCAGCGGACAAGTTAATGCATAACAATCCCACTTGTCTGTACAAGTAATATTTCAGCTGTAAATATACTAATAAGGCAAAACTAAATAATGTCGATGACTCAATGTTTAAATCAAATTCAACAATGAACTACAATGTATTATATTGTTAATTATTTATCATTACTTATAGTATGTAGTCCAAACTTTTGGTGGGCACCATATACAGGCATTGTAGTCACACATACAGTTAACATAAACCAATAAAGACCAGAAACTAATACAAAAATCTAAAACAACCAGGGCTTTTTCAGAGGGTTTTGGGAAAAAGGCCCCTGCCCAAATTGGGAAATTTTAATGTGGTAAATAGTCTGATTTGGGAAAAAATATCGACAAATCAAACCAATGTGGAAATTTCATCATTGGGTTCTGACAAGGTGCATTGAAGGTTAAATCAAATTATTTTGTTACTGTTAATTTAGTTTTAATCACAAGCAGATCTGTCAGACAAAAATTCTTAAAATTAAACCAGTTAAAAAATCCTTGTCATTTGGGGTTTATTTTAACAGCACATGCACGAAAACGGAATCAAAATTTCGTTTGTGTCGCTTTCTGAGGCAACACTCGTTTAATTAAAATAAAAGAATATGAAAAAAAAGGCATTAATTTTATTACAAACGCGGATCAAAAATGTTTCAAATGAAGTTGCGATCTTGTGTGGGTTGCGATAATACATGACAATGCATGGTAGAGGTTCTTGTGATTTCGTTTCAAATATTAGAACAGAAATTCATGCATAATAAACTTATCAAGGATATTAGATGGTAAACTGATGACAAAATTGTTAGTTATGACTGTTAATTTAAGCTGAATAACCCGTATAGCAGCGAATAAACTATACTTATATTTTTCATGGATAGCGGATCTCACGGATCACGGATCAAAGTAAACAAACCATCCGCGAAAGTTGAAATCTCGTAGTTTCTTTTGTTAAGGCCAGAGGCATCTTGTTCAAAAGGGAATTATTTAACGAAATTGGGAATTTTTTTCTTGAAATTGGGAAAAATGGTTGTTATTTGGCATTGGGAACAGGGCCGAATATCGGCCCCATGAGATAGGCTGAAAAAGCCCTGACAACTATGGTACATCTCCTAGATGTAATATATATAAGATCATTAGATCTAAGAGAAGACTTTTTTCAATAAAGTAGTATAAAATGGCAATCTTACCTCCTTTAATTTTTCTGTACCCTTTTTATGTTCATCATCAGTAGATGTCGAGTCTCTACCACGTAATATAGGAGTCTCAAATTTTCTTTTAAATTCTTGGGCTGTACCTAATAAATAGAATTCAATAGTATGTAGTGCCCAGCATAAGTTTGAAGACAATGTGAATATTTGCTAAAATTCTTAAATTTCAATGATGTTTTTTATGTGGAAACATTACTTTTTATATTTTCATTTATTATAGTTGGTGTTAAATGAAAACTAATATGAATGCATACAATTAAAAGGGTCAGCATCTGATATCCCAAAACTTTCAAAATCATGACCATTTCTAAAACACATTTTTTAAGCTACTTAAGTAATATCAACTATAAAAAGAATAATAACCAAAACTAAGAAGCATTTCAAAATAAACAGTTTTACAAGTGATTTTTCTAGAACTCAGAAAAGGGCAGGGAGCCAGAAAAAGGGGCAGGGTGTGACAGAGGGTTAATGTTTCAAAGTAATTATGTCTGTATATGGAGGAGCCAAAAAGGGCAGTGAGGAGAGAAAAAGGGCAGTGAGGAGAGAAAAAGGGCAGTGAGGAGAGAAAAAGGGCAGTGAGGAGAGAAAAAGGGCAGTGAGGAGAGAAAAAGGGCAATGAGGAGAGAAAGGCAGTGAGGAGAGAAAAAGGGCAGTGAGGAGAGAAAAAGGGCAGTAGGAGAGAAAAAGGGCAGTGAGGAGAGAAAAAGGGCAGTGAAAAGAGAAAAAGGGCAGGGAGGAGAGAAAAAGGGCAGTGAAAAGAGAAAAAGGGCAGAGTGTAGTGCCCTGCTATTCTGCTTTAGAATAATCACTTGTTATACAATTTTTGATAGAAGCTATTAAGTAGGCCTACAAAGTGTCTCCAAACTTTTGGTAGGCACAGTTACTGCATGTAAATGATAATAAAATATTGAATTTTCTTCAACTCAGAGAAAAACCATAATGTTAGTTATTTGTAAAAATTTCTGAAAATTAGAAAGGCCCTGAATATAATTTTTTTAACATATGAATTATGATGCAAACTGTTCATTTATCTTATTATTGATATCAAGGCTTAGCTGTTGACAGCTGGGTTTTTTTCTGCTGTACTAAGACTTATTTTTTATGAATGAGACCAACATCTTTTCAAAGTTCTCATTTATCCACAAGCCAAAAGTAAAAATTTAGTAAGGCTAGAAAACATTGTTTATTTAATATAAATTTACAAGTTTATTTGATACACTCGGTACATGAACATGTAATGAGGTGAGTCAGTTGATAACTGGCCCATAAATTTACAGCAAAATTATTGAATTCTAGTCCAAGTAAACATTTAATGAGAAACTCCTTTTTTGAGAATATCAAACTGAATGGACAATGTCTTCTAAACAAGAAAATGTAATGTGGAAACCACATTAAAGCCGGATTTATAATCTTTAACACAAAAATTACAAAGGGAAATACATGTAATCCATAATAAAGCCAGGTAGAGTGGTGATTACTTTCTAATTCTGTTCAATGCATGGTATGTTTACATTGTATGAAGATTCATAAAGATCTGAAATAAATCGCAGAAATATATGCTAAATTGAAAACTTTAACACAAATGTTAACGACACTGGATGCCCGACCGCCTGTGTTTCGTCAAACTATTAGCTGATTTTTGGTAGAAAAATCTGGCTAAAAATATTTACAAGTAAATACTTGATATTTGATATTAGACGTAAGACATATATACAATGTACTCACCTAATATTCCTTTATTAACAAAATGTATAAGACTAAAATATTCTAACAGATCATTCTGTATAGGTGTACCAGATAACAATATTCTTCTTTTACAATTTAAACCAGTCAATGCTTGATATGTTTGATTCTCACAATTCTTTAATCTATGACCCTACAACATAGACACACACACACATTGTGTAAATAAGCATATATATATGACATTTATCCCTAAAAAGTATACTGAACTTTTCAATCTAACCGTGTAATGAAATTACATGCAGCACAATGATGGATTTATACACTTAACAAGAAGGTAACAAATTGTTACATAGTAAGACTTCAGTTTTATTATGACATAGTGCAATTCAAGGATTCTAACTCATGAGTCCCAGTGGAGATTTGCCCTGGTTGTCAAGCACATCCAAGGAATCCTAGAGATACAACATTTTAACAGGTTTTGGCAAAGACAGTGTGGTCAGTAGCATCAATGGTCTCACATCCTAATTAAGTTATAAATCCTGTACTGTAATATCATAAGATAGTTGATAATATGCAGCCCAGATGTTCGACTAAGGGAGCTAACATCAACGCTTTCACAACCAGTCATTCACCCACAATGGGAGTTCAAATAACATGGCCCAACTCTGGGGGGGGGGGGGGGTATAAAAGTAACATGGGAGTTCATATCATTTCTGAGGGGCGTATAAGAAGTAACATGGGAGTTCATATCATTTCCGAGGGGTGTATAAAAAGCAACAAGACAAAATGATCTTACCTCATCACAGATTACAAGACCAACTTCACCTTTATGTAATACATAGGCATGTAATCTAAATGTTTCATATGATATAATTAATACTGGATTAGATATTCTACGACCTTTCTGCTGCATAAAATGACCTGCAAGAAATAAGGAAACTAAAGTTTTCCCTACCATACAATGTAATATTTTACTGCTGGGAAAAGTTTACAAATTTGGCAAAAATCATTGATTCAAAAGTTTTGTTTCATTTATGAATAACCTGTAAAATTTTAATACATTTAAGTAATCAGCATATAAATAAAATATAGGGTACAAAACAATGGGTGTGTTTGTTTTTAAATTTAGTCTGTGGCTTAATCAAAGTTCCTCTCTACCAAGGTGTCTATACCACATGATATTTGGGGATCAAAGCTGGTCAAACATGAAAACAATTGACCATCATGGTAGGTTCCTTAACTATTTAACTATTTTCCCTTTCTTTTAAGGGATGAAGCTGGGCGATTCCTCCTATTAATACTACGTAAGAAACCTATAAGTGAATGTTTAATGGGAAAAAATAAGTATATGCAGAATGTTTTAAGTAATGTGAAACATCTTGATTTATTTACTTTTTCAACATTCTGAGTCAGATTCATTTCAAGATAGTAAGAAAGTTCTCTGGACATTCTACATCATTCCTAGAGACTTCCATCAGCTGATCCTCCACTGATGATGTAAAGATAATACTTACTTAAATTTCTATCTATTTCATCTTTAGATCCACTGTCAACAGCTAAAGCATTAATCTTGTTACCAAGCCATTTACTTATCTCATTATACCAATTCTGTAATAATAATATAATGTATACTCATATCTATATCAGCATGTTCACTTTTTTTAGAGTGAGTGTTGTACAAATCATCGGGTTGTCAACACTCTAGAGAAGGCTATCGATGCCATGCTTCTTCGACGAAAACAAAAACAATCAGCTCAAGGTTGCTGACCTCATTTTGGTGAAGGCTAAATGCCAGTAAAAAACGTAATAAGCTTAACAGAGTTACTATTTGTTACATTATGATATATTAGATCACGTACTTGTACCCGGTAGAGTTTGAATTTTTGTGTGTATTTTATTTTTTTGGCATGAAATTTGCAGATTTTTGCATGATTGAACATGCTGCTATATATCTATCAGTGTTTATTTTCACATTATGTGGAAAGGTAATGGAACACAGTTTAAGTGAAAAAAAAACATCAAAATATAAAATAGGGAATTTTCACATTTTCAACATTTAAGATGACAACTACAAATAGAGTTATATTTTCCAAAGTATCATTTCTGCCATTTTGTTTGAAGTTTAACACTTTACACTTTAACACTTTAAGGTGTTAATCTCAGACATACTTAAACATTTTGAATTTAAAATAATATGATATTCCCATCTGCATTTGCGCACACAAAAGTCTAATGTTACACTTTCCCTGTTTTATTTTTTATAAATTTGGATTTTAAGCCATTTTAAGCAAAATACCAGAAAAACAAATGGCAACAATATCATACATATCAGCCAAATAAGGAGTATATATCATTGGTACAGCTAAGCTGGCATACTTGTAGAACTCATCAGTACTACAAACATTTAGACCAAGATAAATGGAGACTAGTAAAAAATGTTTGACATAGAGGGCAGACATAACATATGTTCATATGGTAAGTCATCCATTAAGGCAGTTCAATGTAAGTCATGTGCTAAAGTAGTAAAAACCTTTTACAGGCTTATTAATAGAGTGTTTAATCATACCTTTACTAAACTGCTAGGACATACAATCACAGCTTTATCAATGGTTGGACAACAATCTGGACTTTGCCTCTGAAATAAATACAATACAATGTACGTATAAGCTTCAAATGATACCATTGCCCCAACAAACAGAATTACTTGGACCACAAGGGTAAGACACTATTCAGTATTCACCTACAGCGAACCCAAACATTCATGAAAAACCTGAAGCAACTCAATCTTTAAAACTGGATAAAGACAAGTTAAAAACTGTTTGTCTTTCAAAGAAGAAAAAAAAACAATTTAATGGTAAATGTGTAATAATTTACCAAATTGTAGTAGAAAACCCTCCAATCAAAACCACTATATATACAAGAAACTGTGTATCATATATATCTTATCTGAACTGAATTGAGGCCCAAATGTCTATGTCACGCTACAAGGTTTGACCTTATTGGGAGATAGATATGCAACATGGCCGCTGAGCGCATATGTCTTTTAAGTCGATGCTCGTCTTAACATGGACTGAGTAAGTGCTAAGATGGGTATCGACTTTAAAAGACATACGCGCTCAGACGGCACATTACAGATAAAGTGAATATTTAATTCAGCACCATGCTGATCACCTCTGAATTTACACCAGATTCAATTCATTTGAAAAGTAAAGTGACCTATGTTCAGTACACAGAATTGATGTTAACTACACTCCCCTTAAAAGTTACAAAAATAGAGTGACATATCTTCAGTACACAGAAGTGATGTAAAGTAAATTCCTTGAAAAGTTACTCATCTCATTATCACAATTATCCTTGTCATGCTGATACATATTCTATTTCCAGTATTCTGATAAATATGTTTATTGGTTGATGAACAATTACTACATCACAAGGATTGTAAGTGCAAATATATGTCTAATGGTGATAACAAGTCTTTCGTTCAATTAGGATCAAATGTGAGATCAGTTTGTTAGTGGTTTTCCCAGAAAGTATGAGCACATTCACACATAAAAATTCATGCAATCAGGTTTGTTCAATGAACTTAATGCCTTCATTAGAATGAAATTGAAAGCCCCAATTATAAAAAAACACTGTTTTAGGACTGCAAAAAAAATAGACATTGGTCTATTTCAAAATTCTCTAATGAACAAGATTACAAAATTAGATGCAAATATTGCTGAAATATTTTTATGCTATTTATTGCATTGTAAAGTAAAAGTAGATCGAAAGCGAAAGTAGAATTTGGTAGTCAATACTTGAATTGATAGTTTCGATCACGGTATGTTTAAGATGAATTCTTGTTCTCGAAAAATAAACTGTTCCAAATTACATAATTAAGCTCTAAACCTATTTTGTATCAGGTATGTTAAACATTAGTGTATAAATAAATATAGAGTGCTTTTATATAAGTACCCCACTTTTTTAAGAAATGGACACTAAGTCAAACTCAATTTTAGAAAGCAGAGTTGTTTGAACAGTTTTTTGTGTCTTTAAAGCATCTTATATTCTGATAACTTCATGGTTGTAAAACAGTTTTCAACTCTACTGTTGATGAATATATCTTCATATAGTGGCTTCAACAAGAAAAGGCAATGTTCAATACAAAATTGTATAGTACTGCAGCCTATTCATGCTTTTCTCTCTTGCCCCCTTTTCTAACCCATGATATGTATCATGAAGAAGGTGTATCAGTGCACTCTGTCATTTCAGACAGTCGAAGGATATTTAATAACAAGAGCTGTCAGTAGAGACAGCATGCTTGACTAAGTAAGTATTAGTCACAAGAGATGTAGTTGATGATAAGGAACATATATATTTTAAAATTTGAAAATGATACCTTAAGAAATAAAGAAGTTAAAGTAAAAACAAATATCTTTAAAGAAAACTCTAAGTTCAAGGGGAGATAATTCTGAAAAAATGTATTTGGAGTTATAAACCTTGTCTCATGTGATTGATAATAATAAACATATATTAAAAGTTTGAAATCAATACCTAAAGAAATATAACAGTTGCAGTAAAAACAAATATCTTTTTAAGACACTAAGCTCAAGGGGAAATAATTCTTAAAAATGTATATGGAGTTATGAATCTTGTCACATGGGATGTGTTTGATAATAAGGAACATCTATTTAAAATCTAAAGTTGATACCTTAAGAAATAAAAAAATTATAGTGAAATATATTTTACTACACAAAAACTTTAATCCGAAATATGGACGCAGATGCCAGGGTGAGTAGGAGAGCTCTACATTTCTTCGAAAAGTTGAGCTAAAAATTGTAAATGAAATAACTCACCAATAATGTCCATGTTAATGTTATACATTGTAAAGTTTTACCAAGTCCCTACAAAATAGATATATTATAAAAAATCTTAATAACATAACATGTACATTAAACTGGGACTCACAAAATAAGAAAGACAAGAAATTAACAATGATTTAGTTCACTTATGACAGAAGGTAAATCAATTATATGATTTATAAACAAGACATCTTTTTATATGTAAATCACAAAAAATACACAAATTGACATAAGGAAAGTTCTGCTTAAGGAAATTAAAAAATGTTAAATCAAAGATATAGAAAATAATCTGAATTACATATTTTGATTCATAAACCATCTTAATGGATAAAACTCATTTGTGATACCCACAGTGAATTAGGATGATTATAAAGCTTAGATCATCAGGTCTAACTGTCACCAGTCTTTGTCATAAATTTTCTCAAGCACTAGCCAAACATATTATTTTATATAGTAATTGGCCAAATTATCAACTAGCCTAATTACATGATTAAAAACATCTTCACTAGCCCAAATTGATTTTCCCCAGCCTTAGGCTTTGGGATAGAGGGTTAAGGCAAAGACTATTCACATGTTTAATCATATTACTGATTGAGATGTGACTATTAATTTTTAGCTAAGCACAAAGACTGTAAAATTATGGACAGTTTTAAAATGTACAATACAATAGTTAAGAATCATACCATTTCATCAGCCATGATACAACCAAAACTCTCTGGTATCTGAGTGCCTACCACACAATCATACATAAATTTTACACCCTACAAAATAACAAGCAAACAAGAAGTATTACAGTATAAACTCTGAAAACTGGACCTTGTCCGATCAGGGCAAAAAGTTTTGTATTCAGAGGTTTCTGGTTGACAGACATTTATGCACAATCATTGATTAAACAACAATGGATTTGTAGAGATCTTTCTCCTACATTAAAAGGGTGGCTCAGTCATACAATCTTACTTTATTTTTGCAATAATTTAAGGTTAATTTTGATTATCAGAGGGTCCAGTTTTCAGAGTTTCTTCTCATACTGTAGTGTGAAAGTTTTAAGGAAGGTTAATTGACAACTTGAATTTTCACCTTTGGCTAAGAGAAAAACAATAATTAGATTTACTTGTCAATCAGCATCAACAACAGACACTTTTGTACTAATGCTTAACATATACATAAGTCTTATTTCTTTCTTCTTTCGTTTGTTTCTTAGTTTAATTATATTGTATACATTGTAATAGCAATACACTGTAATGTTTGAGATAAAAATATAAACATGGTTAACCATTGACCAAGAAAAGTGAAATTTACCTAAGAATGAACACATGGGTAGACATACATCAACATCTTATTGATTCCAATACATGTACATGCATTTCAAAAACCTGTTAACATATGACAACAGTCTGACCACTAGAACAACACACAAACAGATAGAACTAACTGATTTTATTGTAGCACCCTTCCCATTAAACAAAAGTCCAGCTTAAAATATAATTCATCCTTTTTACTTCAATAATTTTAAATGTTAAGAATACAGATAATAATACAATAAGCTAGTTACCTCCCTTTGATGAGGACGTAAAACTTTAGACAAAACTGGATCAACAACCACATGAACAAGTTGTTTCTCACTGAAAACATAAATATACATGTATTACAGGCATCACGTTAAATTTCATCAAGTCCATCAGGTAGTCTGACTTTTAATGCTGATAAGTAAAGAAAAAATTATCAATTAACCCGACTTTATGAGTGCCTTGTTCATAAAAAGTATAATCAGAGCAGGTTTGTGGATTATAAAATGGTAGAAAATAGTTAACAAAACTGTAAGTGAATAATTTCCAATTTTTAACTCATTTCATTTATTGGTTATTTTGATCTGTACAAGAAATAATTTGGCTTTCAGGTGTTTGTCAGGAGTTAAAATATTATAGAGAATGTCACAGCAGAGGATCAGTTTACATTGCTATTTGTATACTAACAGAACTATTTGCAGAATGATTTGGTAGCTAAAGATTAAAAGAGTCCGAAATGACAATAGATTATTAGTTTGGGCTGATAGCCCCCGCCCCAAATGGATTCAAACTTACACATCCAGTTTAAGTTGATCATGTGCAGATAATTCTGGTGGGATGTATAGAACTAAAGCCCCTTCTTCAAAAGGATCATGTAGGGGTTGTCTAGCCCCATTTCTTCGTACACCTAAGGCTTTGTTTAGTGCAGAACCTAAAATCAATATGGAAAGTTAAATATTAAAAATATACCATTGACAAAAAAGGTTACATCCGGAATTCAAACATTTGGGTTTTTCCCCCAGCGGGTCAAACAAACATTCACCATCCCAATAAAAATATGAGTACAAAGAACAATAGGATTGAATCCAAATTTTGTGCTTTCCAGCAATAATCTGTAAATAAGTTTGTTTGTACAGCCAGCACACAGATGAAAAAAACGCCATAAATTTAAGAGCCAAATTTGGTCTAGTCACAAGTTCCACCAACTTGTTACAGCTTGATTGGATGAATCTATAATTGCTTGATAAACTTAGATAGTTTAATATGATACAAGCTGATTATAACCACAATGACTTTGGTTACCAGTAAAGGTAATGTATCACATGAAATTCCACAGTCTTTGATAATAATCCTAACATAAAACCTTTGTAAGACATCATATATAACTACACATGAGTGTACATTAAAAGTATATACATGTATATACATGATCAATGCATGGTTGAAACTTTAAACCTTTTAAAAAAACTCTGAAAATCATAAATAACATATCAGTGGCTTGTACATAAGAACAGATCTCTTTTCCATAACCCTGAATTTCAGGACCAGTCTAATAAAACATTCAACCATTACAATATAAACTTACCTGTGTAATTTGGTATGGGAACTTTAAATGGTTTTGATAGAATCTTTCTAATAAAAGCTTCCTGAAATTATATAAAGAAAGAATAAAATTAATAACACAATCAGGATATCACAGGCATTGATGAACAAGCTATTAACATCGTAACTGAGTTGTCTCCCTTGCATTGTCGTCAAAGTAACAACTTATCAGTTTATTTTTTCTTATTCATAACAATAACATGTGATCAGCAAAATTTTAAGAATAAAAGATACAGTTGTAACACTTACATAAATGCATGACATTTTTTTTTTAAATTTACATAAAAAATTACTGAAAGGGTATTATTATCTAAAGTCTTTGAATTATAAGAGTATCAAATAATTACTTTCAGAAAACAAATGTATTATTTTTAAATTAATTAAATTTGTAAAGGAGGCAGTCTTATGTTAACCTTTGACACATAAATTTCTAATTCAATTATTCAATCTAAATATCTGGATTATATATCAGTGCGTCTTTTATCCTACTATTGTGAGTCAGATATTTTTCAATATGTATAAATAAATGTTATTTTGTAAAATACTAATGTTGTATGTAACTGTATACATATGCATTTTGTATTTACATGAATGATGAAAATAACTCAATTCCTGAAAAATCAGTTCAGTTCTAAAGCAGGTTAAGGGCAGTCCATAATTTTACAATACAAACTGAGTTTCATATACATATAGTGTAAAATATTTCGATGAAAAAAAGCTTAACATTGCCAGGATGACATCAACTTACATGACTAGATAATCCACTAGAGATATTTTCACTAACATTCTGTATACTATCTAAAGGTTTCCTGTGTACAGGAAGATAATTATTTCCACATTTTGTATCAGGTAAGCTGTTTCTTCTCAACTGGAAATGAATAATAGTTCATAAAATCATTATAAATACACTTTACAGCAATATAAATTTGGTTTAATCTGACAGATTTTTCATTTTAATTCAGTTTTGAACAACAAAAGGTACAGATTTTGAGTTTCAATTGATTTTTACAAAAATCAATAAATAAAATCAATAAAAATGCTGTCTAGATCACAATACATAAATTATATTGAGTAATTTCACACATAATGGAAAAAGTACTAACTTATTAGTAAGACCTTTGACATACAATGTATTATATATAGTTTTACTCATCATACTTGTCAATTTATTATTAGTTTAAATAAAATGCAAACACATTTAATGGTGTTAGACAAAAAATACTTTACATGAAGTATGAAATAGAAGTCGGCATTCAGTAAACATAGCAAATACCCCATTATATTAGTGCAAAGCGAAAATATACCCACTCATGCACTATCATAGACCAACATACATGTATATCAGGGTTTTACGGGACGCACAAATGCGCGTCCATATACGCATAAACTACCTGTGTGGACGCAAACATTTTAAAGCCTGCGTAAATAAGCATAAAATACATAGCAACATCCTCAGATATTCTTTCAACTGCACAAGTTAACTGGAAACATTTATCTTTTAAGCTAAGATTGACCGTATTTGTAGGCAATCAAATAAGAAATTCCATTTCAATACCCCGGATGTAAACACTGTTGACATAATAGGGTATTTCCCAAGTAAGCCAAAGAAGCAAACACCTCGTAGCGATTACGTCACGCGTTGCTACTCTAATATATTTGATAAAGGAAAGTAACAGCTGCGGGATGTTTACTCAAGAAGGCGCGCATTCGGAACTTTCGGTTGTTTAAGTAGAGGGCATTCTGTACACAAACGGTCTGACTGACCTTTGTACGGAGACGCCGCGCATCACGGGTAACTGTTTATTTACCTGAAAGCACGTGGCAATGTTTACATTCTAACAATTTCCCCCATTCAAGTAAACTGAACAAATAGAGTATGAATTTTGTGTCTACTCAATAAAATTTGACTATCCAACGGTCACTGTTGTTACTACCAATGTTCAATAAACTGAGATACAAGTTTTCTGGTGGTTTAATTTTCCTTTATTTCCTTTTTTTATTTTAAACATATAAAACAACAATCATAACTTTGATACAACAAAATTGTTTGCAGTTTGGTATCGGACCCCTGATTTCACTGTGTGGACCCCTGTTTTTGTCAGTCCTGCATCCAGTGGACCCCCAATTATCAATGGCTGTGTAAAACCCTGTGTATATAAATAAATAACAATAAGCATACCTTTGTGTGTTGGACATCATTGTCATCTGAATCAATGCTTTTTCTTTTGGGAATCACACATAGCCTACTAGGTGCATGGGACCTTCTCTAAAAAAGAAGAGACAGGTTTTTAATGAAATGACAAGAATTTGCAAAGTATTATCAAAACAATCAATAGCTTCCAGGTAATGAAATATATTAAATGAACAGGAAGGTTATTTTTTGAGGTTTTTTTTAGTTTAATCTCATTAAAAGCCTTTAAATGGAGTGGAACAATTGAAGTTTAATTTCTTGCTCAAGGAAATTAGCAGTGCCCCTAGTGGGGACCAAACCTGGGACCTCTCGATCCCTAAGCGTGCCTCCTAGAACTGGACATCTGCTCCCATCTTCTAAACTGTTGTCCACCTGAATTTCCCACAGGTACAACTAGAGTTGGCAAATAAACAAGTGACATCTGTGACACATCTAGATCTCTTGCAATAAAATCGATGCACAATCACCCTTACAAAAATTACATCTAGAAAGATAAATAAAGAAAACTTTTTAAAATAATATTTGATAAAAATGTCATATTTTATCTGCATCTGATTGCTAGCGGTATATTTCTTTACTGGACTGGCCATCAGTCCGGTAATTTACTGGACTATTCCAGATGGGCCTAATTATTTCCATGTTTTGACATAAAAACAACCATACTTAATCGGTATTTCTCACTTATTGTATTGTTATACAAATCAATAAATACATAGTTAAGTCTTTTTAAATTACTTGATTATGCATATATCTATATAATGTAATATTTAACACCCCTGAATGATCTCATATTCCCATTACAAATCTGAATGTAACGTGCACAAAATTTAGAAATGCCAGTCCGATAGCAAATACCATAATTTATTTCTTCTTATATTGCATAAAGTGTTTTTAAAACATTTAATTATTTATTCTTAACTATTTATCTAGCTATTCCATCATGAAAACATCGCCTGTCCGGTAGTATTACAATTTTATAAGTATAAATTAAGGCCAGTCCGGTAGTGAAAAGAGAGAGTAATCTTACATATTCATTTTTTTGCACTAAGTCGGTTCAAACGCTTTCCAAACGAAGGTCACGTTCAGGTGACCTTTTCAATCAATCAATTCAATCAATCGATTATCAAGATATTGCCTTTTGAAGTAATGTTAAAGGTAAAAAATGTAATTTTATTGTGTATCTTTATCAAAACAAGAAAATATTTAGGCCAGTCCGGTATAGTCTGGTATATTACTGGACTGGCGGCCAGTCCAGTAAGGGAAGGTACCCAATTGCTAGTTGCCTTGATAATGTATCGATTTGTGTTTAAAAGTTAATGAGATGCTTAAATACATTTGTCATTCTTTTACAAATTACATTTTAATTTGTTTGAGGCAAACAAGTAAATGCACCATCATTTCACTCATTGTCTTTATCCTTAAGCTCTTTCTTATGAAAGCTATGTCATGACTAATGTAGTAGAGTCATAACATGACTTTAGTTTCTTAAAACAGGGATAAACCTGCATAAATATGACACCTAATACAAGTTTAAGCAGTCGTCACTGTTTAAATCGTATGAGTATCTTCATTTTTGATTATTAAATGATAAGAGATTAAAACGTCAAAAGATGCATATCCACAATGGGCCGACTTGATTTGCCCGGGCGGCTCAAAGCGGCGTAAGCCGATTCAGAAACGGCTACCGGCGATTCGCTTTATTTGCTCTGAGAATGAGCCGGGTCAACAACCGGCGCACGCCGAATGCGCCGGTTTCGTAAGAGCGGCTAGCACGTGACGAATATGACTAAAAATAGATACAGGTGAAACCATTATTACAAAAATTTACAACGATTATGGACAAAATACTAATTGATGTGTTCAATAAACCTCTCTTACACGTCATTTGTGATAGAGTTATATTACAAGTACACATTTTACTCGCCAGACACGAATTTGAAATTTGAACTACTGATATGGGTTTATTTACTACACTGCTTGAAATGAGACCGTCTGCAACAGTAATTAGTTAGCCGGATCGCTTGATTCATATGTCACACCGGGGCGAGCCGATCGGCGAGCGGCTTACGCCGGTTTATGAGCCGCTCGGGCAAATCAAGTCGGCCCAATTAGATAAGGTCGCGAAATATGGTTACATTTCACCTACTGGCTGTAAGAGCATTCAACAGTCGTATAACTTATGCTAAACAAAGACAATATGTTTGTATACCATTTCTTCAAGACAGCAACACCACAAAAAGGTCTGTCAATGTAGAATTAGCCTTTTATTTTTTCCACGATATTTACACTCACTGTATTTGTTTTGAAAGCAGCCGCCGTGTACTGAGGTACCCCCATTTGACAACGAGGCGGCCAATGAAAACGTTTATACATTCACACGTGACGAAGTGGCTTTCCCGATATGCGTGGGCATCGAGGGTCGGCCAGGAATGTAGGTCATGAGTAGTTGAGAGTACGAAATGGAATGATCGTGTTATTATTGTGCCGTGATCTTAAAGCTTTCGCAGATCGAAAGAGTTCATGATGACGAAAGAATTAAAGTTACATAGCCCAGTCGGATCGGATCCAGTTGTTTACACGTGGCCGATACCTTCGTCGGTAAGCCAAATTATTCTTTGATGCGTGACCATAGTTCCATTTTTTCAACTGATTTTCCGTGAGTTCTTCAATGTAGATTGATAATTTTACTTTTCAGGATGATAAAGATGGAGCTCAAGAAATCATTGACACCATCCGGTAAGTTTTCTTTTCGTTTAATCTGTTGTTGTCAGTAATCGAAATATTCCTTTATTTGAAATATGCTGATCGCCATGTTTTCATGCGAAGGGGATCCCAATGGGTTCAAAATACATAATGAATGAGTATATCGTTATGTTGTTAGTGTGTTTTTATTTCTCACGTTTCATTTAATTGACGATTTCTGTAATCTTACCATTTTCTTGTCAAAATTGTTAAATAATGTCTTGAATATAAACTATTTAATTAAAATGACAAGAATGACTGAGCAGGATTTGTAACATAACTGAACAGAAACTAGAATGTTGTAAGCTTTCAAGATCAACTCACCCAGTAAGTCTGTTACAGGGCTTGGCAGCAATTGATGAACATGATTGCCCGAATGGACAGCCAGCTGGTTTTCTTTAAATTGCCCGAAGTACTTATATCTTTAATAGCAATAACAGGTTGCCCGAACCCAAATATGAATCGTGAGGACGACCTTTAATGTAGAGCTTTAAGCTGTTATTTAAGTCATGCCAAAAATATGAGCAATATAAGGTGGTGCTACTTTCATTTGATCATAGATGTTGCTTAACGAGCATTGAAACAATTTATGTAATAAAAAGCACTGATAATGATTGAATTAATTGGTAATTGACACATTTTATTTTACTCATGAGCAATATAGGCTTAATATTTTTAGTGGTCCAGAAGTAATCACCATTCTTCTATTTTGGCCCAAAAAAGATGGTGAGGAGTGTTTTTATCCATCCAGCTTTCAAAACTGCATTTCTCCTTTTGGTCTCATGAACATATTTCCATTAAGTCTAGGTTCTACAATTGGCTGGTCAACTGCAATAAATGATTAAAACTAATCTAAGCATTGTTAATTTGTTAGTAATACACTCATTTCAGCGAAAAGTATACTGCTTATTACTTTGTTTGCTTTAATGCTGTTGTCATGGTGATTCCATTTTTAGACAGCAAAACGCTGCTGCATCTCCTCCAAATTTAAAAATTGAACTGGTTTTATTGACAGTTCTACTGTAAACCTATCAAGGTGAAAAATAACAAATAAATTGAAAAAAAATCAGTGAATAGATTAGATAAGCACAACTTGGATTTATTGTGATCACATGATTTGTATGAAAGTGAAAGTAGTGAACAGTAAACAGTATTTTTTTTTATTAAATTTGTTCAACAGCCACTGTACTGAGAGTACAGAGGTACTGTTCAATTTCCTTTTCCTGTAAAACCTCTCCAATCATGAAATCTTGTTGAGATACAATTAAATATTTCTCCTACTGGTTGTAGAATAGATGTTTTAATAATCAAATGCTGTTGTTATATGATTACTCATTAGTATGGTTAGGTTAGCAAGTTCAATGACATTAACAACTGTGATTCCTCAATAACTGTATCATTTTACTGTTAATTGGTCACTTACCTTGTATTGATGGTAGAACTGTATTTGTTCTGTTTTGCTCACATTGAAGAGTAGGGCTGTGGATCGTTGAGCTAGTGGCGATCCGATCCGAACCACGATTCATGTGTAGCGATTCGTGAATCATATGTTAATGGAAAGGCATACAGGAACTCATGTAATAACAAATTACAAAATAAGTGAAAAAATTTCTAAAGCTTTTACTTTATGGGAAGCCATGTACTCTAAACATTACTATCAGACGTTTTATGGACATTTTCAGTGATAACATTTTTGTTAAAATGAGTATCAATAAAAATTTTGACACAAGATAATTCGGTCCCTACGTTAATTTAAGTTTTTATTAGAAGTGCGACTCGTTTTCAAGGGAAATTAACCTGAAAATCTTCTTTTATTTTTTTTCAAAACTAGATCGCGATCTGACGATTTTGGACGTGACGAATATTCGTACTCGATTTTCTTGTCGAGATCACAAATATCAGAGTACTTGGATACTCGCCACAGCCCTATTGTAGAGAGAATGTCAAGCTTTAAACTTTGTCCATGTTATTGTTAATCTTTCATAAAAATATGTTGTCTTGTAGATGTACTTGTTGCTTGAAGTCTTTAATTCTATTATACTTGGGCTTTTTCTTCTCTTGACTCTTGTTATTTCACAAGAAAAAAATCTATGCTTGGCAAAGCAGGCCATATTTTAACTAAGGCCATGCCAAATTGGAGTTCTGTTAAGCGTCAACTCAAATTTGACAAACCTAGGTACCTATTCACAAAAACACACAAACCGAAACCGAAAACACAAATACCTGTGTGACAAAAAATGCATTAGATATTTTTTCTTAATGTAATAACATCCTCGTTATATGAAACAATTGTCTGAATTGAATATAAAATGACTAGTGGTTTTTACCTTAAATCAGAGACATGTTATCTATGTCTCTGGTTAAATATATATTGTATCAATGAGGCGGTTAATATAAATTGCTTACGATGAATAACGTCTTTGCCGAACACAATTTTCCTTGAATTAAGTTGTCGTATTGAACTCCGGAACATCAGAATTATTTAAGAAAGTTACACCAACAATTTTGTTTTTTATTTTGATTTAGGACTCTAAAACCTACGCGGACGCTTAACAAAATTCCGATGTGGCATGGCCTAATGATATCAGTCTATGTACATGTATATATAATATTGATTAAAAAAAATACATCTTAAATTGTAAAATGCTTACAAAAGATTTTTACAGGAAAACTCAGTAAAATAAAATAGCCTTAACTTTTTATTTTGAAGCCAGGGTATGATAATAATTAATTTTGCCCAATACTGTACCAAAAAAAATAAATAAAAATAGGGCTGATGATAGAGAAAATTATAGAACCTCGACTGTAATGGTTAATTGTATTGTACTAAGGTTTGTTAAACTTATTAAATGATAAAAAATTTTTTAAAGGTGTCAACAAACTTTAATATAATTACTGACACTGTGACAGATAGAATCCCTGTTATATGCGGAACAAAAGATTGATTAGAAAGATTTTTAAGTGTATTAGAGTACAATGACTTCAACATTTATAGATCTTAAAGTTGTCCCAATTGAAATTGTGATTTAAAGTTCTCATCTATTATTTAATGTAGAACACAACTCATGCTGGTAGAACATAATAGATCAGCTTTACCCTTTTCTTCTCATTTAGTACAATGATCAGACTGTCTCGGCTAAATTTGCCCCCTGAGACTCATTCTCAATTTCTTCCTTCATATTCTGTCTTACAATTAAGGTCAATAAAATTTAATGTATTGATGTATGTATAGGATTATCTAATGTTTAGAAACATGAGTACAGAAGAAGCAAGTCTGTTTATAACTTTGTGTCAGACTGGTTGTCTAAACCATTATAACCTTATTAATCATTGTACCAGTTTTTTTAAAAATCAGTGTACCAGTCTGAGTAATGAATTGGTAATTTATTTTATGAGACAGTACATACAATAAACTCTAATAATTCAATAACATACAAGTTTAGTAGATCTTGACTAATTGTTGTTGTTTTTTCAATTCATATGAAAATTACTCACTTAACAACAGTCATGCATTATTCAACAGTCGAGTGAGTGTTTTCATGTAGGCAGATGATTTTATAATATAATAGCAGAACACTGACTTTCTTGGATGACAAATTTTGTGGGATGATGTTTAACATTTTCATACAAAAATATATTTCAAAGAAATTAAAAGGGACATAGCTCTTAAGGAATCAGTTAATCATATTCTCAATTTCATTGTTCAAAATGAAATAAGAACACTTCCAGAAATAATCATTTCAAGAAAATTAATTAATTCCGCTTATACTTTTATATCTCTATCTGATCTCATGATAGCTTAAAAAACATATTTACTTGTAAATTTTCTCTATTTATGATTGTGACACTAAATGAGCTATATTTAATTGTTTTTGTTCACTAAGTACTGTTTCTAAAAACAGCTCATACGCATACCACTGTTATAGTTTTTTGCTTTTCAATTCCCACGCTAACAGTTTATTACGTCAAGATACACCAATCCTGCTGCCAATAATTCCAAGTACAAAAATATCACAATAATCGGCTCATATTGTCTTCTTCTACCATGTAGTGTAAATGTCTCTGTTGCCATGGGTAAATCTGTCTACTGACTAGTTCTAAGACATGACCTGGCAGTCGAACAAAAAAATCCAATAGTACAGAAATGTTTCCTAACTGCTCTGTGTCTCAGATCTCTCTACTGTACCTCTATCTCTCTCTTCAATAATGGCTGAATAACCTGGTGGAAATGAATAATGAAATATTGACCTAGATTCAACCTCTATTATACTAACCTATATCCCATGCCTCACTGATATTTACTACCAGTCTGGCTGTATGAATCAATGTAGATTTTAGTATATAAATACATACATTTTATTACATATTACATGATAATTTTACCTGTTATTATGATTGAAGTACTGGCTGTGCCTGTTTCATTGAATCATTTATTGTAAACAAAGCTTTTCACCAGGTTTCATTTGATTAGCTTAGTACAGGAAATCTATGGCTTTTGTGTTTTATATAAATATAAACTTTGATACTCCCTGCTGTCTATTCAGTCTATTGACTCTTACCATATTGAGTTGAATTGTAATAAATAAAATAATATGCTGACTTGCCAGTTAGTTCAGTCTGTAGTGTGTCTGGCTTCAATCTGATTAAAACCCGATCTAACATTTTCTGCTTGCCTACTCGCTAATTTAGATCTGGCCGTTTTCTATTGAGGGTCACATTCAGGTGACCTTTTTCTCATTATGATATTCATGACGAAATCTTTGCTTAGTTACTTGTTTACATACTCAGACTTTTACTGTTACATAGTCTACATCATGCAATTTTAATGAGTCGTCCAATCGCAGACTGTGAATAAAACTGCTGTCAAATTAGCTTGCAAACCTTGCTCTAAAAATAGAAATTACGAAATCAAAATGCTATTAATAGTATTTTGTCTAGATGAAAGCTAAGCATTGATTGGTCTACATAAAGGTCATCTCGACTTGACCCTCCATTGAGATCTTAGAGATCCTGTACGACAACACTCTACAGGATATCTGTTTACGGAGATTTGTCTTGCTACTATTTCAGTGGCAAGGGTTTGAATCCCAGGATAAGAACTTAGAGGAGGTACATCAGTTGAAATAATTTCTAGGACCATTCTCTTCAATCTCTTGCCTACATCTGTATCAAAGTGGGGCAGCTGTCAGTTACTGGCAAGGGTATTTGCTTAGTACTGGGTTAAAAGCTTTGGGCTATCTATGTCTATGTCTATCCAAAGACTTTGAATAGGATGACTGACTGCCACAATAGAAATTGTTGTCTTACTTTAAGTTTAAAACTAAAAACAACTGTTGATGGTAGCCCCATAAAAACTAGTGACTTAACTTTATCATGATTTTATTGTCTGTGTCTTAACCCTCGGCTCAATACTGGTAAAAACTGTTTGGACTACTGAATATTAGTTTGTTGATGATTTGGTCCATAACTATTAAACATAATAGAAATTAGAATGGTAGTAAAGTTAAAGCTAAAGATGGCTATGCAGAAGTTTATAGTAATGTTAGAATGACAGCCCATTAATAAGGATGGTAAAATTTATGTTAACATAACTAATCATCACCAGAGTTGAGGTTATGTGGGTTGTAATCATTGTTATTGACAATATTATATTAAGTGGTTGTTACAAAGATTTCAAACCACTTATTTACAGTACATCATTACATGTCAATGAAGATATTTTATATCGTACATGGAGGATGTCATGTTCAAAGATTGAGTTTAATCTACCTGTTCATAAGGTTAATGTATGAGCGTAGTAAACTTTAGACTAGTTGAGTTTTACAATGGAATGTAAAATATGCAAAAAAGTGGCTACTCATGCTTGATTCATGGAAATGAACATTTGTTTTTTACTTTTATTTGAGTTTTGACACGCATGTCTACTCACGTACAGCTAAATTTTATCATTATGTACTTTATGATATGGTTCATTCTTGTCAAGAGAAACTTTAAAAAGACTTACATGAAGTTTATGTGTTAAGAAGTATAATATGTACAAACTTTTGCTATGATATTAAAACATGTCATTTATAGAAGTAAGCACTAGCCCTGCAAAGTTAAAAATTGACCATGGTTTTAATTGTAGCTGGTCCGCTGGGCAAGTAAGCATTTCTGGACTTAAAACCTGATTTTGCTCTGTAAGTTCTGTCAGAACAATTATATTTGATCTATATAACATTGATATACCTACATTAATAGTACGGCTGCTGCAAGTATCCCAGTACTCCCATATTCGCGATCTCTACCAGAAAATCGAGTACGAATATTCGTCACGTTCGAAATTGTCAGATCGCGATCTATTTTTGGAAAAATTAAAGAATAAAGAAGCTTAATTACCACTGAAAACTATCCGCACTACTTATGAAAACTTTAATTTTTGAGGGAACGAATTATCTTGTGTCAAAATTTCAAATTGATACTCATTTAAACAATAATGTTATCAATGAAAATGCCCATAAAACGTCTGTGTTTAGAGTACATGGTTTCCCATATAGTAAAACTTCTGTAACTCTTTACTTACTTTTGTTATTTCATGAATTCCAGAATGCTTCTCCATTTACTAAAATGATGATTTACAAGTGATTTGTGGTTCAAGTCGTGAATCGCTACACATGAATCATGGTTCGGATCGGATCGCAACTAGCTCAACAATCCACAGCCCTTATTAATAGCACTACTACCAGTGGTGATTAATCTGAAGCAGTATACAGTTATTTTATGTGTGATTTGGGAACAGTCAAACTGTTGGCCCGAGGTGTGGGGAATAGAGTTTTGAACTGTTTACTGAGGCCATAGGCCAAGGGAAAGACAGACTCAGGAAACAGTTCAAAACACCATTCCTGACATCAAGGGACAACCGTTTGACTGTTCCTAAATCACACGTATAAAATAACTGTTTTATTACCTGACCAATTACAATTTTAACAGTACTTGACATGTTAAAAGTGTCTGGTAAAGCCTAAAATCCTGTAGCAGTTACTTCCCCTTATATCAGTACAGTAACAGTTCGTGACATCATTACATGACGTCAAAGCATGCGCGGGAAACAGTAAAAAGTAGTTCACTCAGAAAACAGTTAAAAATATCGAACACTTATATAAGCAATCAGGTAATAAAATAGAATAATGCTACACTCTGCCCTTTTCCCTCGTCCTTGCCCATTTTTTGCTCCTCCTTGTGAAGAAATAGTTACTTTGAAACATCAACTCTCTGGTGGGCCTTGTCCTTCTTTTCTACCACCCTGCCCTTATCTGACTCTGAGTTCTATAAGAATCATTAAGCAGTATATAGGACTAGTAATCATTTCTCTCATTGATTTTTTTCTCTCTGAGAATTAAAGACAGATGGAGACCAATGCCATTGTTCTTCAGATTTAAAATCTAGGTTTTTAGGTCAGATAAATTGTGTAACTGATTGAATGTATAGCAGGTGTATTGTTAGACAATGTATGTAGAAAGTTATATTGATTTTTAATTTGTTATATATTAGCTCAGCAGGTGTCGGTAATGGAGTTTGATTTGATTCTTAAAAATAATGTACATGTAATTTCTTGAAAATTTAGTTCAACATATCAGCTTTCTGTCTCTAATTACTATGTTATATTCTGAATCTCTGTTTTTTAATACACTATAGGAACCCACTTTATAGGCTTACGCATGTCATTTTTCGCATCACCTTATATTCCCCCACATTTTTTTCAAAATCCCCACATTTTTTCAAGAGGTGGGGGAAGATCCCCCACATTTTTCAAATCCTAGAATAAACACTGTGTATATATGATAATAAACATACCGGTAGATTAAAACAAGTATAAGATTACTGAGTATGTTGTTTTTTTTTCTATGAAATCTGTCATATTATATAATTATGTTTTATATGATAGCTACATGTATATCGAACATTGCTGTGTTTACTCAAGCTGTGCCATTAACTCAATTTTATTGATTTACATTCTTGCTAATCTGAGCTATTAATCCTCATAGGGTTAAAGTACGGTGGGTTTTACAAAGATGATAGATTCATGATTGATTTGAAATTTGTTTGATATATTTCTGCATTATGTATATCTGCACAAGGCTATGAAACTAGGGAACTAACGGTTTCCTCTAATCATAAAATTGTTAAACTCCTGACTATATTTCTAGCTTTTTTTCAAGAGAGTACAACCAAGTTCTAATTTAAAGTAAAAACAGGCATTTTCCAGTGGCTATAAAATTTGGACTGTTAATCATTGAATAGCTGATCAATGAAATATTGAGTATTTAAATCAGCAGGGTTAATGCATGTACTACAGTCAGTTGCATAGTATTTGCAAGTACTTAATATGATTTAATGTTTGCAAATTGTATTAAACTTGTCTTTTTGTCTCAGGTCAGTTTTCACAAGCTATTCTAGAGATGATTAATTTTCACTTCATTGTTTTACTTCAATACTTGTATCATTTTACTCCCATTTAGTGATTTACAGTTGTTAGACAGTAAATATGATATTTGATAGGTATAATTTTCAATCAATATGTCTGAACATTGTCTGTGCAACAATCAGGTTTCTGTTGAAGTCTGTTATTATAGAATTGTATTTCTGACTGTTTACATTTCTTACATGTTACATGGTACCGAGCCTGATATTTGTCATGTAGCTCACCGAGTTTAAAAACACCAAATCCTAAATATTAAAATCAAAGGGCTGACAGACTGAATTTGTTTGAGTTAGAAATTATTTTTATTGGATTGGAATATTTTCCGTTTTTTAATTCAAAAGAAATGACCTTTGACTCTTGGTAACCAGAAAGTTAAGGGGTCAATTGTATGATTGTGGAAACTATTCTATTCATAACATTTCTATAGTGAGACTCACTACTCATCACACTAAATGACTAATTGGTAATTTGGCTCTGTGCTAAAATATTTGGACTGACAGCAACAAACAAATAAATGTATGGGTTATATTTTCATTGTTATGATCAAATATTTTATTTGAATTGTCAAACATGCATATAAAAATCATTCAAACCCATATACTGTAGTTTTAATCATGCAGTCTTTATAAAGTATTGAATTTGTTAATAAGGACTTCAGTTTATGTTTAATAATGCCGTCTACTCTAGGTCTACTTTTTGGCCTTATAATTTGGTTGTACAATATCAATTGTCACATTGTCAAGATTTTTGTTAAGTTTAAACTTTTGGTTGAATGTGAACATTGTGTTGTTTTTATTATACAACATTACTTAATATTATCATTATTATTATTGGACATGTCTTGGAGTTGGCTAAATACTATAATCTGAATGGACTAGAGGTTGTAAAAAATTAAGGTAGAGACTGGTTAAGATGTATACTGAACCTTGCAGCTGACAAATCCTTAAAGTCAGTGCAACCCTAGTCTACATCCTTCTTTTTACATGTAGTTAGATTAGTTTTGTTCTAACTCAGTGTTTATGTTCACTCTTTTAGGGGAAAATAGCGACAAAAACAAAATTAGGAGAAATTTTTTTCAATACTTGTGATACATTGATCCTCTAACAGAGTAACATTTCTGTCTACCTATATAAAATTTCAACTATTGAACCCATTTTTCATCTGTGATTTCTCTGTAATGCTTGAGGAATGGGCAAAAATGCTTTAAAAAGTACAAAAGTTTTAGGACACTCTGACAGGGGAATTTTTTACCTGGGAAGGGAAAAATATATACTTTTTGGAGAGGGGAATGGGGCCAATTTCGGTTCCAAAATGGCCTGAAAAAAATCACTGTAACTGAACATGATTTTAGTTTAATTATGTCCTGAAGCTTTCATTGTGAAATTTTGATTGCATAGTGATATAACCTTGTAAATCTTTATGGGTAAACCTTTCATCAATTTATGTTAATTCAATTAATTTAATCTCATAATAATTCAGCATGTAACAACTAAAACCAATAAACCTAAAATAGTTCACTACTAGTCATATTATAGATATCTTGTCACCATCCTTGTATACATACATTCAGTGAGTGATGTTTTATCATTCCACAGTTAGTTTATTCCCAGGATGATGAGCAGATTTTATATCAATCTTCCTCCATGTTCTAGTGATCTATTTCTATTTTATGTATAATTTACTTATAAATATTCTATTTTAGGCTGGTGAGTGCAGAAATTCCAGAGTTAGAAGAGGCCCTGAATAAAAATATACTGAAGAACTATGACACCAACAGGTATTGTTTTAGATCTTTCATTTTGTGTATGTTCATCCATCAAAGACATATTGTATTATGTAATAATGTAGTAAACTCTCAGACTGGATGGTCACACGGTCAGGAGCATGTACTGGTGCCAAGCTCTTTAAGTCAGCTCTTTTAAGTCAAATGATTATTATCCAATTTTCACCAATTTAAGACAGAATGTGACCAAAATAGCTTTGCAACCAGCAGGGTTTGTCACTAACTTATTTTACCAGGTATCCCAAAGGAATCCCAAGTTAGTTTCTCAGGCTTTTTCCTGAAGATTAGGAATTGTTCCAGTAAAAAACATAAGATTTGTATACAGATAGTTAAGTCACTAATTGTGAAAAGCATTTCATGGCAATTTTCAGCAATCCTAATGGAATCCCTGGCTGAGAATCACTAGAATTACTCCCAAGTTTTTGGGATCTTCGAAATTCAGAGACACTGATAGTGTCAAACCCTGACAAGGCAAATTTAGGTAACTCAGGGACACCAGGGGTATGGTCCTTTGAATTATTGAGAGACTTGGGTGTTTTGTGACCTTGTTGCAATTGTCATTATCAGGGTTCAAAGTTCAAATGCTAATTACTGTTGATAATATCTTTCCTTCAGTGTATGATATTTATTTGATTGTCAGTTGACAGAAATATGTTAAGTTTTACTGTAATTTTCATACATTTGTCATAAGTCTGTAAGTGGGTGTGGATTGAAAATGAAAAATTTATCAAAGCTTCATAAAATCTCAGTGTCTGTTTTTATAATCCAAAAAGTCTACATAATTATTCTGTTTAATACCTCTGTATACTACATCAAGTGTTTTGAACATGCCAGTATAATCTTTAGGGCATGTTTTTTGTTAATTGAAGCAATTAATTAACCCACAATGCAAATTTAACCTACATTTTACGATGTCTAATGTTTCTCTGTGTGGTTAACAAAACCTGGTTTATTAAGTTGATTTTGGTTATGTGGTTTAAAGTTATGTAACTTGATATTTGTAGTTGATAGTTTGCTGTGAAATTGTTTTGATATTTATATAATATTTTTTATTTGTTTTATTTTTACCGATTTATTTCTGACTGAAAAAAATTAATGAAGAAACTACATGTACCTTTATTTTATCCCTGACTCTGGATTGTTATGTAGATGCTTCACAAATCACAATATTGTAATTCTGTGTCTTAGTTGTCCTGACTCTGGATTGTTATACAGATGCTTTACAAATCATATAATTCTGTGTCTCAGTTGTCCTGACTCTGGATTGTTATACAGATGCTTTACAAATCATATAATTCTGTGTCTCAGTTGTCCTGACTCTGGATTGTTATACAGATGCTTCACTAATCATATAATTCTGTGTCTCAGTTGTCCTGACTCTGGATTGTTATACAGATGCTTCACTAATCATATAATTCTGTGTCTTAGTTGTCCTGACTCTGGATTGTTATGTAGATGCTTCACAAATCATATAATTCTGTGTCTTAGTTGTCATATTGTTTCTTAGATGATATTTTCTGTCAATCCTATGCTTCAGATATAGTATACCATCTGTGGCCAAGTTACTGAGGCGAGGCACTTGCCTTAATGTTTATTTTGACAGATTTAAAATTAATGTTGGGTGATATCATTTGATATTAAGAGAATATCTTGCTTGCAGATCCTTTTAAGTTTTATTAAAAAGCCTTGTTGTAATATTTCAAAACCCTGAAAGGGCTGGGACAACTCAAAAAGGGCATTACTGTAGGACAGTCTTTAGGCATCAAAATAAGGCTAATGGCTTGAGAGAATGGAAAATTGACATGAAAAATAATATATTTTAATTGTTGATAAGTTTTATTTGTAGTTAATAGTGTGATGTACATGACTTGTAGTTGTACATAATTATATTTCATTGTTGATAATTTGATATATTATATTTTGACATACCCGGTACATGTATATATATTTTCAGTTATGATAGTATGAAATGTTTATGTGACAAGTATAACCGTGCTATAGATAGTGTATTACAACTGGTAGGTACAACCATACAATACTTTATTTTATAACACATCTTGTGATAATGTTATCATTGACTTGGGCCTATTTTCTAACTACTTGTACAATATTATCCAATCTGTATCACCCTATTATGTATCTTTTATGTAACACACAATCTCATATGATACAAATTACTTGATAAAATTTTATAGAGATTTATTCAGTGCACTCCAAAGTCCTTGGGCAAAATCTTGTTTTTAGGATAAATCCCTATTCACTTCAACCAAGAAAAAAAGAGAAACTAATATTCATCTAAGTATATTCCAAAGTCAGAATTAATCTATGAATGTATAATTTCACAATCAAGCCAAAATAAATTTGTGTTAAATGAAATAATTATAGACAAAACAAGTCTAACCAAATACTACATTATAGTTCAAATAAGGTTCTAAAACATGTAAACTGTTTTAATTAGTCTGCTGTGTTTGAAAATATTAAACATTAATGAGTTTGTCTAGAAACTAGTGATTAAAGTTAGGTATAAATAATGGAACCCTTTTAAAAGTACTTCAGTGAAATGTGTTAATTTTTTGAAAAGTATTTTCTTGCTTAAATAATGTTTACATTCTTGCATTGTTTTGCTGTCTGCAGAATCAGCCCTTGACTGGCTGGCCTGGACTAACAGTAACAGTTTTGCTTCCATAGGCACTTTACATAGTCTTTAATCATCTAAGACAGTAAATATTTTGTGGTTTTGAACCTTGTCAGTCACCTTTGAAAAAAATCTGTTAAGCCTACGAAAAATTAGTTAATTGCTAAAATATGTTGTTTAAAGGTTTCAGGGTACCTCTTTTAAATCAGAATGAGTTTTTCTGAAGTCTTATGTATTATTTAGAATATTTTCTCACCAATTAAATGGTTAATTAATTATTTCAGTCTGATGCATTATTTAATTGAGTACATTACCTGAAGAGGTTCTTAAGTTCCCTGAACTGTGTTCATGAAACATTCTGTTACTAATTCTCAGAAGGTTTAGAATATGTATAGCTCTGATTATTATCTTTATTCCCTTGACAGTAAAGTTAAAATTAACTAAGATTCCCCTCTTTGACACTGTAATCTTCTTTCAAGATAAAACTTAAAAAATAAATACAAAAGTGCTGAAATCTCTCGTTCAGTGTTTAAATAGTTTCTATTTAAGGACATGAAGTTGTTTTAATGGTCTATTTATACTAGGCAATCATTAAACTCCTACAGTTGCATTAAAGTTCCTGATTATATGTAACATTTCCCTGACACTAGTTGTAAACAGATTTTCTAGATAAATGATTTCTTTATAATCTAGTCACATCACATTTAAAGTTCATATCAGTACTATTCTATAGGTAAAAACTGTTCCACTGTACAAACCAATTGTTGTAGGGTTGTGTTTGTATGAAACTATCCTTTATGTTTCATTTAGAATCTCAAATGTATTAATGAATGAAAAATCTGAAGGATTTTCTGTTAAAAGTGGTTGTTCCTAGAAATTATTACTATTATCATGGTAGCTCCCAGTTTTGACCATATTTGGTCAGGCAAAACAATGGCCTAGACTAGATTGTAGTTCAGATAGTTAAGGTTTGGCTTATTTTTTCTGACTATTATCCAGGGCTGTCATTGATAGAAAATTTAGTATTGATACATCAAACAGCAAGTATCGGTGATGTATTGATATATCGAGTCAAACAAGGAGTGTAATAGAAGCCACTAGAACTCCAGTATATGTATACTATATAATGCCCTCATGATGTTATGTATGATGTTAAAAGTTGTTTCGGACATAAAACAAACTATAACCAACTGTATTTTCTTCTTTTTAATACTTAACAGAATTCATGAAAACTCAGAAATATTATTCCAAAACGCAAATCGATATCAGATCGTCGGTCAAGAAATCGATGATACATCGATATCACGATTTCTGATGACAGCCTCACTATTATTGACTGAGATTAAACCTCTTATGGTTTGCAATCTTCCTGGTGTATTAGAATTGTACTTGATGATATTAGGGGTTTTTGCTTTTTCTCATACTCTCAGTCCCCTACTTGATACCTTAATTAGGGTTAACCAATTAAATGATGATGGTAATTTTAGTTATGCAACATTACCAGTAAGGCAGTGACTGAGACTCTTAGTTTTTACCCTGGACTGTTAAAATGTTGACTTGGTTCAGTAAAAGTTGCTAATAGTATTACCTGAATATAATGTCCAGTGTTGAATTTTCATAAAAAAATGGTTATTAAAATTGCCCTTCAGGAAGAAACTAGTTTCGTACATACATATTATATTGATTGAGCTTTCTTAGGTATTTCACCACATTGGTCATGCGGCTGTGAATATAATTATAATAACCCATGCAGGCATAATTTTAATAATTATTTATAACACGTGCTTGCAAAGATTTAAATGCATGCATCTAATAATTGGTAAATAAATGCCCATACTTATATACATATTTAGTTACCGGTATATGATATATTTAGTTATCTGATATGAAGTAAGCTAAGTAGACTGCACACCTACTCAACATGCAATCATATGTACTGTAATTTTATTATGTATACAATCAAAGTCTAAATGATATCTAAAATAAAATCTTGTACATTTTGTACTTGCCTGTATATAAAATGTTATGCTTGTATGTCAATTTTTTGACATGAGGCCATACTTCATCAATTTTGGGTTTAACATTTACTGGGGGTAGGTTTTTTACATTTAAAGCTGGTGAAAATTTAGAGTTAAAAACAACAGATTATCAGACTAAATGTTTCGTATATTTGCTCACACAAGTTGTTAGATTTTTTCCTGCCTGGACGGTTGGTCTGAAAAATTTAGCTGGATACTTAACCAAACATTAATTTGGTAATCCCTTATATAGAGTCTAACTTATTGGCATGGTTGCCAATTTTTTACTTGTCAAAGCCTGGGGCTGAAGAAATTTGAGTTAGGCTTTTGAGAAAAAATTAAATGCTAAAAACTCACTTCTCAAGGTCATTATGATATCGTTCTCTTGGTCTTTATTACATACATAACCCGGGTTGGTAGGGCAGTTGATAGCACGCCGGGGTTTGGAATCTTGTGTTCGAAGGGGGTACTGGTTCAAATCCCACCCTGTGAGGTTATACCCTTCCATGAAAATTTGACAATTATGTCAATTTTCCTCCATTAATAAGGTATATGGAGAAGTTTCCGGCCTTGTGGAAGGGTAGATGAGTACTAGTTATAGACAAGGGTCCAGAAAAGCTAGGTTAGGTGCGCTGGAAGCTGTAAAATAACCAAAATGTGTTGACACAGGGTTAAACCCAGTATAAATAAAATAAATTAATATGACATACATATTTTGAATGTAATTTTAATGTGTGGTATTATCTTTGTTTTTCTTACAGTGGAAAGGAACATCAAAACCTAATAGTCTCATAAATACCCGTGCATCAACACCATTATTAAAACATATATTACAACAATGTTATGATCATGCTGTACAAGAACCAGACAAACTTAACCAATATGAACCTTTCTCACCAGAGGTATGTATAGTATAGTATTTGTTGTTTGTACTTCCTGGTTCCAAAAGAACTCCGTTAATTTGATTGATGACTGCAAGGTCATGCTAAATTTAAGGAATTGAGCATATTCAAAATCCAAAAAATACTGAATCTCATTCCTGACTTTAAAGGCATTACATTTCACTGTACTGCATTATACTGTAAATGCCATGACTACCATCTTTTTTTTATTTCTATTCTTCATGTAAAGTAGAAATGTCACAAGCTCGTGTGTGACATTTAAACTATCCATTCATTTGTAAGTCATAGTAACAGTATAGAATAAGCTATTAAGTAGTATTATTAGCCGGATTTTTCAACGAAAAAATTCAGTTTATAGTTTGGCGAAACCCAAGTGGGTGGGCAGTTGGGCCTCTGGTGTTGTTAAAGTTGCGTTAAAGTTTTTCTTTACCATATATTTCTGCCATTTATTGTTAGAACTTTATGAAACTTCATACAATGATAACATACCATGTGATGAACAGAATTATAAAGTAACCACACCTCTACCTGGCTTTATTATGGATTATTTTCCTTAGTAATTTTTGCGTTTAAAGTTTTTAAATCCGGCTTTATTGTGGTTTCCACATTACATTTCTTGTACTATTATTGTTATCTAATTATCACAATGATTCATACTGTATACTCCTTTATATATGACATGATAACTCTTCAAAGAGTTTTCCATAGACCTTCTCATTGATGATGGAAATTTTAAACACGTATAGTTGCATTCATCACCTTAAATATCATCAAGCTCTAGCTCCATTTATTACACTGTAGTAAAGGGCATGATTATCAACTAGCCAGACAATTATGAAATAAGTAATCTTCACTGGGCTTATTCAATTTTCACTTGTCACAGGCATTGGGCTATTGAGTTAAATGCTTCAGCATACGTTATTTCATAAGGGTATTTAGACCAGCACCTATGTTTTTCTTGGACAAAATACAGAAAATGAGAAATGCAGTATCAGGGTTCGCGCTGCCGATCGCCAAATTCGCCAAATGCGATAAAATTTAATTTCTGGCGCCAATTTTGAAAAATTGGCGAATTTCGCGGCGACAAAAAAATCGGCCGGTAAAAATTTTCTTTGATGTAAGTTTTGATATCGTAAGTGGCCAAGTTCATATTCGCAAGTGATAAGATATTGATTTAATTGATAACGACAGACGGAGCGTTTGTGATGTTCGCCTTTTGATGTAATTGAAAAATCCGCTCAGCGGGAGGTGCTGTTAGTATACATGCTTCATAGGCCGATAATTAGTGTCTCGCTGTATATGACATCGATGGCCCCTGATGTTAAATGCTCAGCCATGCGTCAAACAATTATTGACAATTGCGTATATTCAATTAATAGGCGGAGCTTAAGCTTAATGATATGCATTATCAACCAATCGGCGTTCGCTAAAAAATCAATAGTGTAACACGTCGGCTCGATAACATTGCTTACCTAATCTAACGGTTGCAATTAACAAACTTGTGACAAACTGTGATATTGCATTAATTTCAGTGGTTTAAACTGTTTAGAGAAGATAATTGTATTAAATTTGAGCGTGTTGTAAATAGGCGTAATTGGCAGGTTTTTAAGTCAATAAAAGGTGACAATAACAATAATCTCTGGTTGAATAATCAAAAAATTTAAATTCCATAAGAAAATTATCGTAAAAACTTTTTTTGTTTTCACTTTTGATAACAAATATAGTTAATAATTATACTTAGTAATATTATTTCGTAAAAATAAAACCCCTTCAATCATCATGTCATTATGTCACGTATTTTCGCGACCGACGCTATCGCCAATTCGGGTGATTCATTGTTAAATCTACGTTTGTAATTTAATAATACTATTATTTTGAGTAACAGTTCTTCATAAGTTAGCAAAAGTAAAAAAGAAATCCCCTCTATTTTTCTATCTTAAGAATAAACACAGGTTGGTTTCGACAAATTGAATTTGTGAAAATAATAATAAGTTTTAGTCACATAATCAACTAAAGACGTGTAACAGACTCTAAAAATCAATATTAAGTATGCATTGCTACATGAAAAGTAATATTTAAGGAAAAAGTATGATAGCCAACCAATATGATAAAACATATTTTAACAAAGAAAGGTCAAAATTGAGGACATTGATATTTTCCAAGAAGATATACCTGCAATCATTTAGACTCAACCAGAAAGGAGACATTTTCTATTGAAATGACAAAAAGATTATTTTAGGTAACAGTTTGATACAAACTCACAATGTTCTGAGGAATTTGTGTAAAGTAATTTAACTGAGCAACCAAACATTACGGGTGTATTAATTAATTTTTAATGTAAATTAAATGAATTAATTAGTTAACATTCAAGTTCTAACTATTTTGAGTTTTGTTTTGTTGGAATTCTGAGTTATTCGACTTTAATTGTCAGTCATGATAAGATGATAGTGATTTATGACACAATTAATGGGTTTAATCAGAAGTGAAACATAAGAAATTCTACATTTGTGTGTGAAATAATTGGTGCTTCTGACATTCTATACGAATCTATTCTATCATTTCGGCATATGCATTTACGTGACATTGACTGCTCTTGCTTTATTTATGTAAAAAATGAAAAATCTGCAAATTAAAAAATAATACAATAATTAAGATACATACAAGAGTTCAGGAGAGCTAGACTACAATGAAGGTGTGCTTGCTGTCTTAATACAACAATAATTTGCATTGATGCACTGATAAACTTGTTAAACCGTAACAAATTTTGTTGGCTCCAATGGCCCCAAAGTGGCGACAACTTTTTTCATTTGGCGAAAATGTTGGCGACAACTTCTTATGACCCAGCGCCAACCCTGAGTATATTATTTGGATTATGACTAAAAAAATGATTTGATGATGCCACATTAAATATTTAGTGAAATGTTTGACTATGTTTTGATTGCATATTTGCAATGCAATTGTCTATGTTATAACATTATTTAAACATGTTGCTAATTGTCAATTTACGATAATGTTTTATAGGTATATGGTGAAACATCATTTGAGCTTGTTGATCAGATGGTTAAATCTATTAATTTTTCTGAAGATGATTATTTTATAGATCTAGGAAGTGGTAAGTGAATAGATTGTGATAGAAATCTGTGTACAGTAATTTATTAAAAAGTACCAATCAGAGAGCTCAGATTGATTTCAAGTAAATATTTTCTGCTTGTTGTCTTAAGTAAAGCACTTTTTAGCTCTCAGTAGAGTTTTCCTATGCTAAGGTTTGTTTTAGTCTAGCTTTTACAATCTGTTTGTACACTACTGTATTTTTACGGGTCTAAATCGCACACGTGTATAGCACACATTAAAAATGTGGGCAAAGTCTGTAGAAAAAAAACTTTCTGCCTATTTCTTTGGCGAAATCAAAAAGAAAAAGAAATGGGCCGAGTTTTAGGTGAAAAGACCAAAAAATTCTGCCAATTATTTTGACAAAAAAAAAATTGTAAGTTTTTTTAAACATTACAAAGCAGTGGGATCCATTTCTCATTGTTTTCTGTCCTACTTTTAGTTTTTATATAATTATGATGTAACCATGGAAACCATATCTGATAATTGTCTATATTTAATCATCGTGTAAGACGTCTCTATAAATGTCTCATTTAGAATAGGTTTCCATGACATTAGAGACTTTCATTTTATGTTTTGTCTTATTTTAACTAATTACATCCCTAGGGCTACCTTAGTAGACTTCCTAGATTCTGTATGTTATTTACAATAATTAGTTTCCTTGATGTAAATAACTAGTAGTCAGGGCTAAAATTTACGCTTGCATACAAGCAAAATGTGAGTGAATTTTGAAAATTGCGAGTAACTTTTATTTATACTAACAAATTTTTGCAAGTTGAAATCGCTGAAAAAATATTACTGTCGAAAACTAATGAGGCTCAAATCAGCATTGGAACAGCAAGATAGATTGGTAGTATTAATTGAAAATTCACAGTTAAATATGTTTGATATTCTTTATCTATCCCAAAATAACGTCTTTGTTCTATCCATAGTTAAATATAGTACTGTGGTGCTTTTATAAAGCATATATAACAAGTTACTATGTATTAAGAAAATTTGGGGAAAAAATGTGCTTGATATTTTTTTTTGTGAGTTGAAATGAAATCAAATCATAAAAATTTGCAAGTCCAATTCTTGTTAGATTTGAACTCTGCTTGTAGTACTCTATGGTCATTAGTTTATAACATTTGCATAAAACTGATGGGTCATGCTGCATGCTGTGGGTTTTCATTAATTGGAAGATGTCTCGAGCTGTGGTATGGCTTCACTTGAGCGTCTATGACATTGTACAAGGCCCTTGGTGTACTCATTTAAGACAAATAATTATTTTTCATTATTAGGATATTATTTAAAGAAACCTTAAGCATCCTATGAGAGTTGGAACAATTCTTTCTGATTGAGGAAATCAATTCAATGACTCACATATGAAGGTTAATGGCTATAATGATCTTTAGTGGCTGTAGCTATAATTGAAGGTCTCTTGACAAGAATAATTTTACTTTGAAATATCAGTAAAAGGTTATTATTTCATATTGCAACACTATCAGTCTTATTGAGGCTAGATTTAGATTTTATCAGTCATGATTAAATTCCCTGATGAAACCTTTGTAGAGTTTTGTCATAGATATTTTCCCTTAGGAGCAAGGCAGTCAGCCAATGGTGAGAGTGTATGCTCAGTTTATAGAACTGGTTAGAAGTTTGGGTCTAGAAATCTTAGCCTAAACAGGACAGTTATAGTTAGCCAGAACACATTTTTAAATCATCAAAAATTACTATATTTTATTGTATTAACTATTTATAGGTGTAGGACAAGTTGTATTACAAGTGGCAGCAGCTATACCTTGTAAATTATGTTATGGTATAGAGAAAGCTGAATGGCCGGCAGCATATGCTGAGGTAAGTTTTGTAGCACTTTTACCATGTCAACTGTGGTCCTATGGCTAGTGCTTTGTATCAATATATCCCTATTTAATCAGTTTTTGGAATGACTTTCTATTTCCATCACATACTTAGACTAGTTAAATATAATATAGTTTATTTGATATACATGGTACGAATACTAGACATTATTTAACACAAACATTAGTAAACAAATAAACATACCCAGCCTAATATGGCTCATCTTGTCTCAGAATAAAGCATTTATAATTCAATAATTTATAATTAAAAAATACAATGCATATGCACAAAAAGTACCATTTAGTACTTGGTAATGGCAAGTGTTTGCTTTATATCCTTGATTGAATATCAAAATTTATGTTCATACTACAATGTTTATGAAATAAATAGTAACATTTTACAATTTCATTAAGAATTCAGTATTTTATTTTTAGATTTAAAATATATTATTTTAAAATTATTTCTTGTTCGAATAGCTGTGTAGTGTACCAGGTTACATTTCTTGCTGTGGCAAGTCATTCTTTTACTTGAATATTTGAATGATGTTTAGCTTCCACCATATGCAAGGAATTTCAAGGATCTTGCATGCTCCTTATGGAATGTTGAATACCAAATTATATCAAGAAGGGTGGTTAGATGAGCTGTTTTCTGACAGAAAAGATGTTAATCAAAGATGCGATATGTGTATAAACAAATAAAATGAAAAAAAAAAATTAAGATATTATTTTTGTTTCAAATATGATGACCTAATATGTATATTATTTATTTACAGGGTATGATTGAACAGTATAAAAAGTGGATGAAATGGTATGGAAAGAAATACTGTAATTTTTTGGTAAGTTTTTTTATGTTAAAACTAAAAATTTTGTATCAACTCTCAAATGACTTCATCAGGCCCTGCCTTGAAGATGTATTATGAGAAACTATTAATTAAGAATTATATTGTTATAAAATATTATCTTCTTGATTACCTTTAAGTTGATTGGTGTGCTCAACGTAAACATTAAAATTTTACTGCTTTCAGAAGGAATCTAGGGGAGATAACTTTTAAAATGTTGTGGTATGGAATCTGTGATTAACTCCCTTACTTTGTATTTATGGTCATTTTTGAAAATGTGCATGTTTTTATTAATCGTTGTGTTGGTTTTGAATAAATCTCGTCAAAATATTGTTTTTTTTTAAAACTAATTAACAACTAAATGAGCTCATCAAAAAAAGTAATGACAATGATTATATTTACAGTTAGAGAAAGGTGATTTTTTATCAGAGGAAACTAAAGAAAGAATAAATAATGCAACGTAAGTAACTTAACATGTTTTTATGTCTTGCAATTTAAAGTGTATAAAGCATAAGCCTAAATTTTCAAGATTAGTCCTGAAGTTAAGAATTTTTTTGTCACTCAGATAGTGTACTTTCCGTTATGAAAGTTCTTATAAAAACCTGAAGGACAGAAATTTCAGGTTGTTTTAGCTTGACTAATTAGCGAAACTTATACACGCTCTTTGGGGTTACCATTGTAGGTTAGTTTCCAAGCTGCAAACCTGGTAACTCTAGCATGAATTATTGACTCTTCAGGGCTTTTTTTCCTTATATAGCAGGGGCCGTTTACAGGCGCTTTCCCCTTCTGAAATTTCTTTGAAATCATGCAGTTTTCCCCAAAGTTGGAGTTTACTTTTGGTTTTTTATTCCCCTATCAATGAAATTGCGTTAAAATTTCCCCTATTGTTCTATACTAAGTAAGGCTCCAGGCCCTTTCCCCACATACTGAAAAAAAGCCCTGCTCTTGTAATTCAATCTAGCATGAGCATTGACTCAAATTCTTGGTTAAGTTCTTGGGTGTAACATTTTATCTTTGGAACTATTTCACATGAAACTTCAATAATCTATCTGCTTGTGTGTAAAGAGTAACATAGTGGTAACTAGCTTAATAAAATTGTGGAGAGGTTTGACCAAGTTTTATAAACAAAAGCAAGGCCTTTTAAACATAAAACATATTTTCTAACTAAATGTGATTGAAATGATTTTACATATTTTGCTTGCTTTTACATAATTTCTATTCAATGGTTATATACTTTTTTGTTCATAATTTTCATCTTGTATCTTGATTTGTACCAGACATTAAAATTGTACTGCTGTTTCTGTCCTTGGTGCTTGGGTAGGCTACATGGACCTTGATTGTTTTACTATTACCCTTCATATAAAATAATCTTTTGCTATTCTCTGATGACCAGTTAATTCCTTTATTTATGCATTTATGATTTGTTTTATTTTGGATGTGAGTGTCCACTAATAATTTGTTATATCATTTTTTTTGCAGTGTGATATTTGTCAATAATTTTGCCTTTGGACCTCATGTTGATCATCAGGTAAGTATAACTAGAGAAATAATCTCCTACTTGTCACATTACAAGAGTTTTTGCATTAGACAAGTTTCCAAGACTGGTCCTAAAATGAAGGACTTTTTAATATTTTGGCTAGTCTGCAGTTTACCTGTACACATTTACTGTAACATTTTATGGCAATTTTTAGGGTGGTTACTCAATTTATTATACCCCCCAAAAATAATTTTGGGGAGGTATATAGGAGTCTGCTTGTCGGTCTGTTGGTTTGGCGGTTAGTTGGTTGGTTGGTCTGTAGCTTTTTCTGTGTCTGCCCAATTTTCCAGCTGCTATTTATGGATTTAATTCTAACTTCACACAGACATGTGCATATTCCATTTATATTCCATTGATTATTCTCAGAGTTATGACATTTTGATGAAAAACAAATTTCTGCACATTTTCTCAGCACCCAATTTCTTTACAAAAACTTGTTTATGGAGGTATTTTATCACATTCAGAGATTGATCTAATTATATTTGTTAGAGCATTAATTGTTCAAAATGTTTTCTACATAACCCCCAAATCTGGGAATGTGGGAGTAGTAACCACCACAGCTTAAAATATTTTTTCATAGTCAAATGCACTTATCTTGATGTTAAAGCCCACTAAAGCTTGTCATGCAAAAACCTTAAAGCAAGATGAAATATGTGAAATCAGGTGAGTGACCAAGGGTCTTCTTGTCCATCTTTCAATACAAAACGATGATAGTGAATTTTTATTATGAATTGTATGATATATTTTCAGTTAAAACTCAGGTTTGCTAATATGAAAGAGGGAGCAAAAATCGTGTCATCAAGAGCATTCTGTCCACTAAACTTCCGTATAACAGATAGGAATCTTAGTGGTAAGTCATAAACATTTATTAAACATCACTTGTCTGTTTTATTGAAACTTTGAAACCTTGATAAATCTCATGTCTGCTATTTAAAGATAAAAAACTACAAAATGTTTCACATTGTTATTTTACATAATGTCTTGAGTACAACTTATGTTGTAGTGAAGCACGTTTGCTTGATACATAATAATCATGAACCCAGCAAAACAACCCTAGGCAGTGATCATTTGTCGGGTGCTGAAATATTGATGGCAATGATTATCTCCCCTGATTCTATTCCAAACAAGCACTGTCAACTGTTATGTTCTTGCATAATCATGGTGTTATATGGAAAGTACAAAAAGAGCTGCAAGTATGATAAAGACTTTAAAAAAATTCTCACATTGATTTCAAGTAATGTATGTATTCTTATAAAAAAGATTTTAATTGTTTATTTGAGTATTCATGCAGTTTTACTACAAGCTTGCATGTTGTAATTTAATATATAATGTATTGTTTATATATAATGTATGTTTTCTTATAATGAATTAATTTATAAAATGTGTTATTGGTTATACAGTGCCACCAAAATGTTCTTCGACAAATGAAAATTGACAAAAAAACTTAATGTGCATATTGCTTGTAATTTTACTATGATTAAAGCTGGTAAGGTAAATTTAGCCATTTGTTTAAAAAACAACTAATTTATGCTGATTTTGAAATTTGTTCAGAATTTGTCAAGGGAGTTTTGGAGGATACTGTATATTTTGGTTGAGAGAGTTTGTGTGTTGAATGACAGTATTTAAGTCATACATGTTTATTATATGCATGCATATTTGTCATATAAAGTGTTATCAGAGTTTTATATCTCCCATTGTAATTTTCATTATTAGTATAAATTTAACCCCTCCCACTAAAAATGGAGAGTGATTTTACTTGAATCACTGTAACTCTTTACTTCAGCAAGCTAGCTCCTTGCTACATAACTCATTCAAGCTTACACTTTCCAACATCACACAGCTTAACATGTGTACAGGGGTCAATGAGTGCATACACATGAGGATATTCTTGTATTAGTTTGTAATCATTTATAGCCAAATATAGTGATTTTATAACATTTACATGATTTATACATCATTATCATTCTATCAGTATCATCAGAAATAGTTTATACCATAGCCTGAGGATTCCATAAATTGTTGGGTCAGTGCAAAACCAGTCCAACTACATGTAAATAAAACAGTTTTGCACTGACACATCAAAATGGTCACACACAAATCATCCTGAGCTTACCTTTTAGGAAATTGATATAAATTTGATATTGAATATTTATTAATAATTCTGCTTTTGTTTTATTTTGGTTGAAGGGTCTTAAGTTACATGTATATGATACATTTGCTCCATTGTGTAAACTGTGAACATTAATGTATCTTTTGTTTTTAAGTTGAGTTGAGCTTTTTGAAATTTATAAGTCTATGTTTGTGGGTATTTTATAAAAATTGAGAAGTTGCCTTTAAAAGGGTCTGTTGCTTGTAAATGCTTTATACCAAAACCTTTGGTGAAGGCCATTACTTCATTTATGATTTAAATTTTAAAGTTCACTGTGTTGAAAGTGAGGATTGGTCTACACAGCCAGTTTGCCCTGGATACTATAAATATGGGTAAAAGTTATAGAACTGGGTTTTTAAGACCAGAGAAATGGTTCTTTTTTGTGTAAAATCTGCTGAAAGTGAGAATTTCTGGAATTTTGGGGTTTTGAACTCTGACCCATGTTTATAGTACCGTGTAATGCTCATAATACAATAGTCACCCTATCATTTATTTATTTCATTGATTTATTTTCTCCTTTTTTTGTCGGAACTTGTTCACAGATATCGGAGCTATAATGCAAGTGACAGAGTTATCACCCTTACGTGGAGCGGTCTCGTGGACATGTAATCCTGTTACATATTTCCTTCATATAGTTGATAGGACCATGGTGAGTCTATGATGTGGATAGAGTTATGTCCCCTTAAGAAGGGTGGCAGAATGGATCTCTGTCTTGACACAGGCATATATCTACTGCTTGGATTAGTTTATTTGATATTTCAATGCTCCAGTTGTAAGGTTGTAAGTGTATTAGCCATAATATATACTTACAATCTTATAGAACTGGAGTTCATAGTTGTACATCATTCCCTGGACATTGTATTAACTACCAGTCATATGGCTAATTTTCATTTTTAAGTCACAATGTACTACATTGTCATAACATTCTGAGAATTTGATTATTTAAAGTAGTAAATGGTAATAAAAGTTTTTTTTGTCCAGATTTTCTTTCAAATTTGGAGATGTATTTAAGCTAGGGAATGATGTATAATCTAAACATTTTTATGTAGCCATCATGGTCACCATTCATGAAATCATCCTCTCTTCTTAATTCATGGAATAAATGCATACAGCTTTAATATTCTTAATAAATTTACTACAAAATTATTAATTCAGCCTTCATAATAGAGAAATGATTTTTGGACCATTTATAAGTTATGATATTTTAATAGAAAAGACTAGAAATAATTTATTTGTTAAAAATATAAATTCGTTTTTTTCTCTATTTTGAAACCATTTTGTTTATTATGAAATCGCTGGGTATGCATTTATTCTGTCAGTGTGAATGTTGCATGGAGTAAATGCGATAACATGTGTCGTCTTACATCATATCATGTTTGTTGCTATAGCAACAGGTTCTGATCTGTACTTGGATGATATCATGTCTCCGCTCTTACAGATATTGGGACCATAATGCATGTGAGTGAGTTATCGCCCATGAGTGGTGCGGTGTCGTGGACGGGAAAAGCGTTTAGCTACTTCGTTCACACAATTGATCGAACGCTGGTGAGTAATGTAATAACACTCCTGTATTTGTCTATATTCATTGTTTTCTGTCGTCATGGAAACAATGATGACACTCAGGTTATAGTACATCAAGTATTTACAATGTTCTTGAGATTTTAAAATCGAGCTTTACACATTATCTGTGAGAAAAAAGACTGTGCGCTGTCAAGCAGATGTTTAATGATCATAGATCTGTGACAATAAAGACTGTGCCATGCCAAACAGATGTTTATACAAACATGGGTGAATGTCTTTAAGACTGGTCCCGAAGTTCTAGATATTTTTGTGATTTAAGTTAACATTTTTTTCTGATGCTGAAATCATGAAATCAGGAATTTCAGGACTTTGAACTGTCACCCAGGAACAATTGTTTGTATATTTTTCAAGAAATCTGAATTGTTTTTTTCTCTGGATTCAACTTGGTTTTTAACATTGTGCTGATAATGGAGATATAAAACCTTCTATCTGAGTCTCTCTTTGCCAAACAATATCTCTAGTGACCAGTTCTGGATCACAATTATGACCATGATTGTCTTGTCTATTACTTGATGTTAGTATATTGTAGACTAGACACTGCATACTTGTATATCAGATCTTTATCTTTTCTTTATTATATGTAATAAATCTACGCTATAATCTGTGACTTGCCTCAGTTGTTAAGTGGTTGAAGTTGCCGACTTCTAATCACTGTAGCCTATCACTGATAGAAGGACATGGGTTAAAGACTCAAACCGTGACACTTTCTGGGAGAAAGTAAGCAGGTGCTTACAGAGAATGGGTGTGTAGTACTGGTGCATCCCAGGAATTATGGTTTGGTGCTCTGTCTACCTCATATGTGTGCTTAGTGAAAAAAGGCATAAAAAGAAACATATTTTGTGTTAACAAGGATGATCTCTCTTATTTAATCATCTTAAATGAATATAAATAAAAATGTGAGAAACTTGTTTCAATATAACCATCCTGTTAAATTGTATAGTGATTTATCTGATGAAGAGATCATTTCTAGATATATTTCAATGGATATACACCATTCAAAACTAAGATTTTTTGTTAAAATGAACACATATTTGTCTGACATAACTTTGTTTGTTTTCTGAGACTCCTGAATGCATTATTAAATTGTCATTTCTATTGTATTTCAGTTAGAGAAGTATTTTCTGAGAATGAGAAATCCATCTAAAAAGGTTTGTATTCATTGGTATTTTATAAATTACACATTTTTTTATATGAGCAAACAACATGGTTTAATCAAACGGGGTGTTTTATTTAACTACAAACTATTGTGGTATCAAGGATGAAGTTAATACTTACTGTATGCAGTCAATATATCATGGTTAGCTATATCTTGTCATACTTAATACTATAACTCTGGACCAGGTAGCATTGGTTGCCAACAAATGTCTTGAGACAAGTAATTCTATATTCAAAGAATGGCCTCACTTTAATAGTTTGTCCACTGTATAGTTTATATTAGGCCATATCAAATAGGAATTTTGTTAAGCGTCAACTCAAGTTTGACAAACCTAGGTACCTATTCACAAAAACACAAACTGATAACACAAACACATGTCCATTCTAGCTAGTATTCACACTAATAAGTACTTTGTAGTGCATGAATGTAAATGACATTAAGGTGAGAATAAAGTAATTCTATAAAAAAATATAAACAACATACACATGTACATTTTCATTAATCAAGTACACAGAAACAAGGAACTATCAGTATTTTCAGAGAAAAGTCAGTTATCGAATCCAGTGATTAATCTAGAAAAAATTTCATGAGTCCTTTGGACTCATATATTTAACAACAATGAGTCCCAGAGAAAAACAATTAGTCCTTTTGGAATCCCAGTACAACAGAATTATTAAAGAAAATTTCACCAATTTTTTTTTTGGATTGAGGACTCTAAAACCTATGCGGACGCTTAACAAAATTCTGTCATGACATTGCCTTATTATATTATATGTATTACAGATAGAAGATGAACCTGTTAAATCTATGAGAAGAGATCGTAGAGGTAGATTGGTTCCTTCATTAACATCATCATTAAAAAATAATAACACTCAGGTAAGTCTTCACATTATATATATCAATAGAGTTAAGTCATTGACTGGTTTTGTGTGTACTCAATTTTGAGTGATTAATTTATGTGGCTAGATCTTGTATCTCAATTTAGCTAAAATAAATTTGTAAAATAATTAAGATAAGCTATATTTGTCTCACCTATTTTAAGTTACACCATTTTGAGACTGAAACTAGGCCCCATCTCCTCCCCCAAAAGTATATAAGTGTATATTTTCCTCTTTGCTGTAGCAAACTCCCCTATTCTTTTAAATGCATTTTTACTGTTTCTATAGCATCATGGAGAAATCTCAGACATAGATATTGCTTCTATAGTTCATTATTTCTAACAAAAAGGACAGACATATTCCTTTGAAAATATAACTCAGTTTGTCTATGTTATCTAAAATATTAAAAATTTGAAAAAGTTATTTAATTCTTGTTGCTTTTTTATCCTTGAAAAGGGCTCTGCCACATTTTGTTTCATGTGAAAATAAACACTGTCTTGATGACATAAAACTACTACGTTCACTTGCTGTAAAATCATCTGATAAAATGTTCTATTATACTGTGTATTTCAGGAATCTAATGATAAAAAACCAGACAACAACTTCAAGGCAGCTAAACTTTTAGACTTTGATTCAACTAGTAATGCTAGCTCGGAAATGAACGGTACAGAGGAATATCAGGTATACGGTCCAACTACACGACGAAAATGGTCTCAGTTGATATCTAGGCCATCAAGTGACACAGATAATGTGAGTTGTATCTGTAGTTGTAGTGGATAGCATTTTAGCTGACCATTTGTTCTCGTTTTGTTTTGGTTTTTTATTTTATAATCTGGACAATATTGACCTGTTGCTGCTGACTCACTGCTGACTCTCATGATAGAATGATCTCACTTTGATAATTGTGGGTTTTCCCCTGTTTTATTGAGCCTCATATTTTTGTATAGTGAATAAAATCATGGATATGTGTTTTGCCTTGGATTTAAAATATGGGGATCAATGCCTCCATTGGTAGAAATTGTTATAGTTCTATTACATTAACCTGTCACAACTTAAATAATTACACGGTCACTGAATCTATTTTTTTAAACCCCTTTCGAACTTGTTATTTCCCCGATATTCAAAATCGTCGCATATATAGTTAGATTATCTATAATTAATATGGATTGGTGGCTCAATGGTTAAAAAGAGGTTAAATAATAACACATTCAGTGACCATGAAATTATTCAAGTTGTGACAGGTTAATGTAATAGAACTATAGAAGCATTTAATTAATTAGTGCCTAGAGAAAGTAAATGTTATTGCTTCCGGTGAAATAGATATTTTTAAATTATTAACTCAAGTGTTTTCAAAATTTCATTCTTACTTTGAAAAATCATTTTATGAAATCCTTTAAAAATTAATAGTACCGTAATAATGTTTATAAACTACCTGATCCACTGTGAACTAATAAAGGCAAAGTTAAAGGTCAGTATTGTCTTCATTATATCACTATGTATTTAACTTTTAATAGATCTTTCCATAAACAGCTGACAACATAAATCACCTACTCAAAACATTTGAATGGGTTTTTTTCTATCAATTCCTACATGTAATATTTTACTATAGACCTGAAGTCTTAGCCCTAGACTAGTGAAAATTGATTCCAGCTTATGAGTATTATTTATTCATTATAGTCGGGCTTGATAATTTTGCCCTTCAACCCAGGCTGGAATTTAACAAAAAAATCTACTTGCAAATTTTTGTGAGTTCATTTTATTTCAACTTGCAAAACGAAAAAATCACTTTCATTTTGTTCTCAAAATTTTTGAAGCATACATAATTTCTATTCTTATAATTATATGCAGTATAAAACAACATTGTACTATATTTAACTGTAGATAGAAGAAGGGTGTTATTGTTGGATAGACCAAGAATATCGAACATCTTTATGGCGAGTCTTTAATCAATAAAACGGATTTATCTGGCCATTTCAATGCTGATTTGAGCCTCATTAGTTAAGACAGTAATATTTTGCGCCGATTTTAACTCGCGAAAATTTGTGAGTTGAAATTAAATGAACTTGCAATTTTAAAAAATCCACTTGCCTTTTGCGAGTATGCGAGCTTAAATTCGAGCCCTGCCTTCAACATGTATTACAAAACAAAATCAGGCTAGTGCTTTAGAATATTTAAAACAATTACTTTTGGAAATTACATAATAGAAAATATTTTCATTGACAAAATGTTTGAAATGAACTGAAAATATTTTATGTTGTTGGAAATTTTATGAAAAGACCTGCTGTTTGGTTTTACTTTTTACTTGTCTGTTTATTCAAGTTCATAACTTGAATATATTTAACAGATTTCTTATATTCACTTTAATATATGTGTCTATATTCAGTTATCATGTGTCATGAAATATTTATCAATATAATTATATAGTTTATTGTAACATTTTACATATACATTGTATACATTACAACAAAATCAAACATTCAATTTATGTAAAACCAGTCCAAAACGTGTGTGTTTTAATTGTATAAATCTAGTTTTGGGTGGAATTTTCTTTTCTGGGTGTTTTTTGTTTGTTATAAAGTTTTAATTTTTCTCATTACATTTTAAAGATAGATGTCTAATTGATATTTCATATGATTTCCCTTAGTTCTGACTTTCTTAATTTAGCTCAAGTTTGAATCAAGCTCTTAATACTTATATAAACTTATATGATTACTTGTAGTTAAGACTAGTATCCTTTCAACATTTGCTTCCCCTTAACATATTATCTTAATACCATGTATTCATTGGGGAAGTTCAGTATTTTTTAGAATAAATCACTCTCTGTTATTAATATGAAAACTTCCTACTTGTATTTTAGTATTTTGCAAGTAGGGTTTTAAAATTTTCATCTTTCACCCAAGTGTATTACCTATTGTGTAAATTTACTTTAAACTCAGGTTAAATTAAGATTGTTAAAAAAATTGGATATGAATGCCTGTAAGTTGTTTTAATTCTGAACTGCTGTAAATCTCAGGGACCTTGAGGCTAAGAATGACTGTTTCTCATTCATTATGATAGCTGGTTTATTTATATAAATATCCCACAATACATCAGTCTAGACTAAAATACTTCATCATGTATTCTATGTGCATTCTATTTAAAAACATAATAAACCTGTCATTTGACTTGATAAATAGCTTTACAAAAACACAAAACTGTTCTTTATATGAACGGATGTACTTTTAAGTGAAATTAAGATGTTTTGCAAGGAGTAATTTATTCAAAGATGATTATATAACATAGTTATGCATACTTGGTTTTTAGTAATGAGTGTCTAATTATAGCTAGAAAAAATAAACATAGCTTATCACTATAAATGTTACGAAATTATCTCGCGTCATACGTATGGTTTATGTAAAATAATCTCCACAATTGGATACACTCTCTCACTGTTTAGAGCAAGTTTACAGTGTTATTTATTTTTGATTAATTTTATCCAGCTTTATATTTTCTAAAGGAAGTTTTTGTTGTGTTATTTATGGATGCTAATTTATCATTGAGTTGATAATGTGTAGCCTTATATGGATGTATTGTTGTATTGTATATATGATATTTGTGCAGTGTTGATTATTCAATTATATATAGTTTGTTTTTGTCTGGCGTTTAGCTAGCTGCTGAATATTAATTATCTAGATAAACATCATAAATCCATGAAAATTAACAAATGTGGAGCATATATTGACATTGTGTAATGGACGATGTTTGGATATAGTTTATTTATGGATAATTTTATTTTAATATACACTGCTATTCAAAAGTTCTTGGGCATGTCATCTGAAATTTTGTAAAAAACTGATCATGCATCAGGGTTTGACACTTCCTGTTTTTACCAGGGATTCGGTGGGAACCCTAGTCAGTGTTCAAGGGATTCCTCTATTTATAAATAAAACTTTTTAAATAGATTTGGAGTTACTTATTGTGATAAACAATTCATGGGAACTCAAATTCCTGTATAGTGATCCCGACGGAATCCATAGCTAAACCTCACTGGGTTTCATCCCAAGTATTTGGGATTCTTGGAATCATGTCTAACCCTGTACATGATGTTTATCATTTTACTCAAATTGCAGCTTATTTGTGTAACATAGTGTGAATCATAAGTTGATTTTGTTAAAATGTTAATTTTGAAATTGGTTTAGATGACTCATTTTTTATGGGTAAATGTGAATTGATTCATTCGTAAAACAGGATTTTATCCAAGAACTTTTGGAGGGTACTGTATATTTGTGGTATAAGTAAATGTGTGTAATTCTATTTGAATTATAATTATTAAGTTTTGATCATTTCGCAAAATTTTAATGCCAAAACAGAATGATTTGTTGGTGCTGGTTGTCCTTGGCAATTTGATATTCATGATACTGCTTGAAACAAATTGTTCAATCACAACCTGTGAACTACTGCCACCTTCAAAATATGATATTTCAAAGCTATTGATAGTGTTTCTGTTAGATAAATGCTAAGCATTGATTGGTCTACACAAAAGGTCATATGAATGTGACCCCTTGTGCAATGTAGCGAGATCCTGCATGACTGCAGTCTATAGGATATGTAATTATAGAGATTGATTATATTATATTTAAATTTATATCTATGTTTCCAGGATGAAGATGAACATAAAGTTGTAAGAAAGTCTAGAGTTAGAAACAAACATATTGAAGGACGTAAAGCTCATCTTGTTGCTAAACAAAAAATACAAGCTGCTATCTCACATATCAGTAATGGTCAAATAAAAGATGATAAAGAGGAGGAAGATGAAAATTTGAATCAGAAAATGAGTAAGTATTCATCATCATCACCAATGTCTTCATCATTTTAATCACCATCATCATTGTAATCACCATCATCATCACTATCATCATGGTGTGTGTTTGCAGGATCAGCTAATATTTTCCATTTTGTCAAGACTTTCTCTAACATCTGGTTTCATGTTAAATGGCAACTAGGTCTTCTTCACCTTACAACCTGTAATTTCCAGAAAACCTGAGTTGGGATTACATTTCATGATTTGGAATAGCTTTCACTTTTTTCTGATCTGTGAAAGTTTTCAGAATCAATTCTGAAGTTCAAGATTTTAAGATAAGAAATGGTTCGTATTTAAGTAAAAACAGTTAAAAACAGGAATTTCTGAGTTTTGAAAATTTTCACCCAGTATCTTTGAATTACCATGCTATTTTTGTATGACAAATTGTTTTATATAACACTATATGCTTTTTAATAATACAATGTTTGAAATGATGATGTGTCTACCTGTCAGCTGATCTGTATAATATTATAATTGTTGACATGTACGTTAAGTTAAACCTGTGTTTGTAGTGTAGTATTATGCTTTATCATGTCCCTCAGATATTTGATAACTCTATTCAAGTTGAAAGCTGTAAATTTAACTACTTTATAGCAATGATTGATGCAAAATTAGTCTAACTACATGTAAATGAAGAAGGATGTACACTTCTTTTGGACTTAACCACCAATAAAATTATGTCTCTAATGTAACTAATATGTATAGTTACTCATGTATTAGATGATAAAAAAATAGAAATTCTCGAGGACTTTGTTAAAAGAGAGCTCTGTACGTATACTGTAGTAACTATACTTAGTTGACATATGGGTGATACTGGTCTAGACAAGTCATAATGTTAAGAAGTTTGGTGACCTGGAGAATTGTGTTTCTTTTCGGGAATTGAATAATTTGAATTTAAAGCTGTAAAATTAGATCATATTAGTCATAATGCAAATCACAAACTTTAAAAAGTGCAAGTCACAAACTTAAGTAAGTGAAATTTAAACAAAGCATCTCTATGTATGTTGTTGTACTATCAGTTGCATGTAATTACTTTATTGAAGATCATAGTTTTATGGAGTTAACTTATCAGTTATGAATATTTTGTTTCAGTGCATCGTCGTCGACAACGTAAAGCATTGTCTGCATTGAAAGCTAGAGCACTAGCAAAGACAAAGAGTAAAGAGAAAGTGTTAGCATCTGATAGTTTGAATTTGTTACACAGTCATACATTGTTGTCTACATCAACTGAAGGTACTTGTTAATCTTATCTTTATACTTGATTCTTTATTGACATGACATTAGTTCACCTTGTATGACTTTCTTTTTCTATTTAAAACATGAACAATTAAATGTTAATCAAATTGTATAAGACAATTATGTTCCAAAATGATTCACTTGCATCCTAGACCTCAAAACGACTTGTTTTTGCATAATAGATCACTCATGAGTCACGCAAGGTCACTTTTTCCTTAGGCTTTTTGTGTACACATTTAAACAAAACCAATGAAGACATAAAGATTGTTAATGCCATTGAAGTACACTTGATTAGTTGTTTTAGAACTTAAGTTTTCATCTAACTGATGATCATGTCATGTAAATGTGTTGCTACAGTATTAAAACCAACCAAAAACAATATTTTTTTACTAAATGATTTGATACTGTAATAATTGATGTTAATTTGATGTTATCTATTTTTAGCTGAAAATGATATGAAGACAAGTTATAATGAACCAAGTATGACAGCTTTATCTAATTCTTATTTTAAACCATCAGTACAACATCAATCTGTATCAGCATTAGAAATGGCACCTGTTGTACAACATTTAATGGGTAAATATTTGTTTATTTATGGGTCAGCAATAAACTAGTCTAACTACCTGTAAGTAAAGACAGATGTGGTCTAGTTTTGCACTGACTCTATGTTCTTTAATATGACTTGAACACTGAAAGTCTTGACCCCCACCCCCTACTGTCAGATCTGAAGTCAGTCTGTTACAGGGATGAAAGTTTTCTGGATTGCTCCCTTACCTCTGAATTTTGGGACTTTAGGAATGTTTTTCTGGTTAGACAAAAGAACTTTTGAAATAATGAAATTCAAGAATCGTAAGAGTTTGTTCAGCTTATGAAAATTACTTATGTCATAATTATAGTTAATCTAGTTGAAAATTTTTCCTCTACTATATGTCATAATAAATTGGGTTAATAAGGGCGACAATTTGAGGTGAAGACTACTTTTTATAAATGATTAAGCAAATTTGTTTTCTAGATTGTTTAGTATTTTTAATTATAAAATTTTCTGTGTACTAACTCATTAATGTTGTAAACTATTCTGTTTACAGATGTGTTTAGACAAGAATATATGCAGTTTTTAGTATATATGCAAACCCCAGAATATAGACAAAATGTGAAAGAACAAATAGAGAAAGAGAAGGTTAGTATTAGTACATTACAATACAATAACAAAACTTGTATTAACTTTAATCAAACTAATCTTAGTGTTATTGAGGAACAACTTTTTTCATACCTGTACACTATTATCTAATACTAATCTTTTTATGGACATTCATATAATTCCTGTATGTCTGCCATTACTGGAGTAGTATTATTACTATATTATTATAAGTATAATACATACTGTTTAGAACTCTAAGTACTTGCTATACATGTTCTAGTTCTTGCTGTCAATAGGGTTGAAAAGACTTGAAAAGTTAAGTCATTTCAAATATTCCTGGAAAAGTTACCATATGCTGTGACCAGTAATTGAGCTAGAATTGCTGATTTTATTTTGTACTACTATTTCCTGGTTCCATTTCTTGTTCATCTTTATTTTGAGCCACATTAGTATTGCAGCGGTTGTATGCTTATATCAAGCTGTCTGGATTAGATTTCCAGTCCTGAATACATCGTACCCTACTAAGAAAACTGGGCATTGATGTGGAAGGGTTGGAGAGAATTTATAAAAAAGATATTTAAGAAACCTAGAAAAGCTTGTGAACATAACATAAAAGCACTGATGATGATTATGATGATATTGATTTAAACTATGATATGTATGTATATATTTGTTTACAGTTACGTCAGGTAGACTTGAACTCAGAAGTTCAAAGACTAGAAAAACAGATTGATCATTTACAGAAAGATAGTACACAGCAGCTTAAAACTAGAATGAAAGAGGTTAGGCCACACTTTTTATATTTTTAGTCTTAATTTTCTTAGTTTTCTTGAAAAAATGAGTACAGTAGGTCCAAATAAAACATAAGATATAAGATATCAATTACAACCAACTTTCAAACCCATTTTGTACAAACTCTGAGAAAACGTCCGGTGTCGTTAACAATTGCGTTAAAGTTTTCGATTTAGCATATATCTCTGCCGTTTATTGTCAGATCTTTATGAAACTTCATACAATGATAACGTACCATGTGATGAACAGAATAAGACAGTAACCACAACTCTACCTGGCTTTATTATGGATTATTTCCCTTTGTAATGTTTTTAAAATCCAACTTTAATGAGGTTTCCACATTACATTTCTTGTTTTCTTTTTTGGTGCAAAAATAAGTATGGCAGGTAATAAAAAATCAATAATCAAGATTATTTTTCTTTCAATTTGTGAAAAATTAAGGTCAGGATTTTTGTGATAGAAAGTGTTCAGAAAACCTATAGTAGGAAGAGCTGGCCGTTGTATATATGACCTTATTAATTTGAATATGATGTTAAACCCAATTAAAAAAAATTAAGTTAAAGTTTTGTGTGTATGTGTTCAATTTTAGCTGGACATAGATGCTAGAACACCATCAGAGTTTATAGCTCAGGCTAGAGGTATACTTACACAACAAAATGATCTCGAATCAATGGTTCATACATTACAGACACAGATACAACAAATAGATACAGAAAATCAGACATTGGTAAGTGTTTTAGTCTAGATCTTTTAAATTGTGGTTTTTAGTCTGCTTCCATATACATGTTCAGTCGACTTAACAATTTTGTACTATAACCCCTGATCATTGAAATCAAGATTAGGCAGGTGATCCGTCAAAGTACACATTTACACGTGGGTGGAGTGGAACAATTGTTGGTAAATTTCTTGTTCAAGGAACCCTACTTGTTATCTGTTAGTTTAAGTCATCACCATAATCCATCAAGCACAGGACTAGTGAAAAGTAATTAAGGCTACTAAAAATGACTAATTAGCCGGATTTTTCAACGAAAAAATTCGGCTTATAGTTTGGGTGAAACACGGGCATGCAGGCTTGCAGTTGGGCAGGCGTCCGGTGTCGTTAACATTTGCATTTAGGTTTTTAATTTAGCATATATCTCTGCTATTTATTATCAGATCTTTATGAAACTTCATACAATTATAACTTACCATGTGATGAACAGAATTAGACAGTAACCACAACTCTACCTGGCTTTATTATGGATTATTTTCCTTTGAAATTTTTGCATTAAAGTTTTTTAATCCAGCTTTTATGTGGTTTCCACATTACATTTCTTGTTTTGTACATTTGGGCGGGTTGATGATATTGCCCATTACTATTGAATGTAATATGTTTGTCTGGTGCATGTGAAAATTTAAGGATCTGGCTGGTTGGTTGGAAATTTTATTCTGTTGGCTTTGTACTAAGTTACCTGGTTGAAGACCAGGCAGTGATATGTCATAGTATGTTATTGCTAGTTTCATGAATAAATGCAATAAATTTATTCTCAATCTTGTAATTATTCTTTATCATTGTTCTATAATTTGTGGTCAGTTATCTTATACTGTATAGGTCCTCAGTTTGTCTCTTTTGAGTGTATTCATGTTACTACTTACATTCATTTTCCTTATAATTAAGTCACCTGATGTTGTTTTTCAGCTTGATGCTCAAAACCGATCTGTTATCGACCACAGTCTGTCTTCAGGAAAATCTAATGGGAAAAAAGTAAGTTTGATTTATTTTCACTATTATCATTGTGTAAAAATGTTGTTTCTCCTTTGGTACGATATTTTTTCTGATTGCGACAAAGAATCACAGAAATCTTTACAAAATGGAGTGTTGTCTAATTTTCACTTCTTCATATGACTGATAAGTTGTACATCATTCAGAAATATAGTCTAATACTCCATTATTTTATTGTAAAATAATTTGATTAACTGTCACTAAGAAATTATCCAAACTTAAGTTTATACCAACCACTGGCTTAGCGGTTCCAAAACTGACTATAATAATAATAATTTTATTTCGGTAACAATGACATGACACATGGCATACAAATAGTGAATAACACAGTATGTATAATGCCATATGTAATGCACATCAATACCAGGGATGACACAAAAAAGAGATAAATCTCTTATTTCCATTGCGGTCCCCGACATTGATGGCATGACACTGACATGGATGCATTAACCTGATACAAGTATATAAATTTCAAACAATCAAAGGTGTATCACAGGAATAAATTATGAATGAGCAAAATGATACTAATAGTATAAAAATGTTACCGAAATGAGAACAAATATCGATAAAATATTCATGATTATGATTAAGAATTTAAAAAATAAAGATATGACTAATTAGCAATGTATTGCACATAAAACTGAATATGTAGGAAACATAATCAAGACTGAACTAAAAAAATTGACTAGTATCTTCCTAATAAATTAATGAAATAAAAATTAATTGATTAAATAAATAAATAAAAATAAATAAGATTTAAATAAATAAGTACACTGAATGTTTATAAATTTTAAGATACAGGCTGGAATAAGAATATTAGATTGTAAAAACAATAATTTAAGACTAGACTTGCAGTTTTTAAATAGTCATCTCTATGTTGGTTCAAACCTCTTCCAAAACCAACAAGTTGATGTCGATTAGCTAGAAATCTTAATTGGTTTGTTCATAGTGATAGTTAGAGGATTAAAGATTAATCTAAAGTGTAAGAATTTGTTTTGATCAAGCTAAAGTTAATTTGTATGAACTAACCTTGTATTGTTATATGTTATTTTCAGAATGGCCTTACTCAGCTATCTAACACTCAAGATTTTCTGGCTGGACAATTCTCAGAGTCACTGTCACGTAAGAAACAACTTCTTAGCCAAGCCCAGGAGTTGGAATCCCAAGTGAGACAGCTTCAAAGTAATATAGAAGTTAGCCAACAACTTGTTAGCCAAATACCTCAGGGATCTTTGAAAAAGAATGACAGAAAACGGAAAAATGAAACAGAAATGGAAAATTTCAATCCAAATGGAACACTGCATTCTAACCCAAAGTCAAGTAAGAAGGGAAAAGAGAAAAAGAGAAGAAATTCTAGCAGTGGAAAAAATGCTGCCAGTAAATCAGTGTCAGATTCTGTAGTGAACATTGAAAGTTCAAATAATTCCAACATATCTATTCGCAAGTTACTTGAAAATACTCACACAGATTTAACAAAAACTGCTGATACAAAATATAAATTAAATGGCTTTATAGAAGCCAGTCATACAGATATAGATCTCAATAGGCCTCGGCCAAGTTTACCTATCAGCATACCATTAGACTGTCTTCCAGGTAACAATGTTAAACATGCAATGGAACAAGGGAGTAAGGAACCCAAAGTGAATAATGAGCAGAAAGAAGGATTTAAAGTAGCAGAAAGTGGAAAAAATAGTTGCAATGATAACTTTTATCTTCAGAATCAGTTAAACCAGTCTAAACCATCAGTATGGACCTCAGCTAATTTCATTCCAAATGCATCAGTTGCTAATAGTAATTCTACTAAGGACAACTTTGCTATAGGTAAAATGGTCCCTAAGAAAAGAGGAGTACTTCTAAATGGGACAACAACTGAACTTTTAAAACAAAGCATTGTAAATAAAGCGGAATTGAGTAAGAATAATATTAAGAGGAAGGGTGTGCATGATGACTATAATAGTTCATCTAAAAGAAATTCTAATGGTGACAATATATTAATGTCATCCAATACCTCCTCACCTGAATGCAATACCTCAGCTGCTATGTTGATCTCTACTGCCAATCAGCCTTTAGCTATCAGCGCCATACCATCACCTGATCTTCATAATAAAGGATTTTTACAACCACAAAATGGTAACACTTTTTATTAACTTTTGATTTTAATATGAATAGAAAAATAGATATGTTTAAGTTATATTACACCAGGGGGTACATTAGCCTTAAAACAGTAGTTTTGTATGAAGTTTCTCAGAACTAACCATAAATACTCATTCAACTTTTTAAACATAATCATTGACACATTTAATTGAGGAGAAAATTCAAAAAAGAAAAAGATTGATGTACAAATTGTTTTTGTCAAAAGGGCAGAAACATGTGAAGGTAGCAGGGCGCGGCACCCTGCTATATCTGCATTAGAATAATCACTAATTTATAATCCGTCTGTGTTCATTTGTAAAACTTTTCAGGACCAGTTGGGAAGTTTGGGATTTTTGAGATCTATTGAAGGGTTATTTTCCTATGTAAAATCTTCTGAAATAATGAAATTCTGTATTTTCAGAATTTTGAACTTTAACCCATGCATTTTAATTAACTTTACTTGTATGTTATCATTTAAACAGTTTCTAAAGCATACTATCACTGTCCTATATTTCAGTTGTTGGTTCTATAAAACATCCATCAGCAACATTTGATGCTTTACTTGCTACAGCATCAGAGGAACACACCAAATCTTTACAAGAGGAACAACAACAACAACCTGTCATGCATGAACGATTATTCCAATCATTTGACTCCAAGAAGTCGTCAAGTCTTGATAAAAGACTAACCTCACCTACGAGAATGCGTCTGGAATCTATATCTCCTCCAGCCTCACCTTCATCATCACATCAAGGTCAAAAATCAAAGAGCACCAGTAGAAATAGGTCACGGTCATCCAGTAGTTCATCAAGTTCACGAAGTCGTAGTTCGTCACATAGTAGTAGAAGCAGTAGTACTAGTAGCTGTGATTCGGGAGATGAGAAGAAATCAAGTCAATATAAAAACAAGACACTTCCAACACAGCCTCAAGGTCAACTGAAAACAACCAGTGTTACTGTTGGTAAAAACACTAAAGTCTCTGTTCAGAACATTCCAAAATATAATATGCAGTCTTCTGTTGTTTCTAGCCACAATGTTCAAAATACTGTAGTGTACGGTGCCAATAAAAATACTGTGTTAATTGGACAAAAGGGTAACTCAGGTCTGGTTATGCCTGATGTAAAAAATTCTGTATCTCTAACACAGACTACATATAAAGTAGTTACACCGATTGTTACAGCTGTTACCAATGGTAACAATAATCCTGTAAACAAGAATATGACAGTTGTAAATAGTGCTTCATTGACTGGTACTGGAGTGAAATTTATATCTGGTATAGCTGGTCAACCTATTGCAAATCATGCTGGTAACCAGCTTCCGGTGCAAATGGCATTAGTTCAACAAAACAGTAATGGCATTGCACAAGGGTACCAGCTTGTGTTTGCTGCTCCTAGTACTGGTTCAAGCCATCAGACAAATGTCCAAGTAAAATATAGTTCATCATCAATGAAACAGAGCAATAATTCTAAATCAGGTAATTCAGGGATTACTTCTCTAACATCAAATGACATTTCAAAACCAAGAAGTCAGTCTAAATCTTCAAGTGCTTCTAATGTGCCAAAATATAATTCTTATGTGAATAAAAGTAGTAATCCATTACTTGTGAGTAGTCTTGCTGGAACTACTTTTAGTAAGAGTACCGAAGTACACAAACCTAATTTACATACAATTAGTGCTACGTCTGGACTATTTCCTGGTATTCATGCTATACCGTCCCATCTAGTGCCAGTTGCTGCATTCCAGCAGCAGCAACAACAACTATCATCTGGTTCATCTTCACCGTCATCATCATCATTACAACAGAAAGGACAAAGTATGAAACAACAACCCAGTCCTAAAGTGTCAACATACATCACGTCTTCGTCTCAGAGTGCACACACACCCATTCCAAGAATATTTACACCAACCCCAGGTTCCAATGCACAGAATATATTGACTGAGTTATCTCATGATCGACAGTTATCTACTCAAAGTCTACTTATACCGTCTAATCTGAGTGGATTATCTACTAATGGAGTATTTAATGCAGCTGGTCAGTTTACACATCAAGCATTTGGTGGAGATCACGCTAGTCTAGCTACGGTGATAGGTGTACGACCCAATCAGAGTGGTGATGCACACCATGCTATTAGATTACAAGGATATCAAGGTGTTGCTACACAAAGACTAGCCATGTTCCCTGATCAAGGGGCTGGATCTAACTTTCCTGTGTATAGACCTGCTGGAGGTATGCATTGTTTATCTTATATTATTAAATTATTCCTAATTTTATTTATTAGTATTTGCTGCAGCCTGTCATAGACCAGTAGTATACGTTGTATGTGACTAACCATCACTGGCTGGACAGGCATCTATAATGTCTATCCTCTTGAGTCAAAATTTGTAACTGAGCTTCTTTAAACCTGGTCTGAATATTTGTCACCAGGATAGTCTTGATGATCTTACAGCCTTGCCAATCTACCCTGGATAATCTGAGTCCATGGTTATCAGACTTTGATCTTTGTCTTGTATTATGTAATAAGTAAATTGACTTGGTTTATTTTGGACATTATGTCACTTTGTTTAGTTATTAATATTATTTACTGTGAGTATGATTAAACTTATTGATCAATGAAATGTATTGAAATTTTCATTCATTAGTATTGTATGGGCATTTTTCATTGATGTTGATTAAAACTGAAAGTATTTTTGGACTGTTATTTACATTTAGTTTTTGACAAGATATCAAATATCTTTGACTTGTATTTGCCAGAAAGCTACTGTTTCATTACTGATTTAGTAGATTTTCAATATAATGCAAACACATGTTGTAATTCAATTTTCAATCTTCTTTATTACAAAAATACTTCAGAACATCTAATGCCAGATTCCGAAGGAAATCACTTCCTAGCGCTTCCTCCTTAGGTACCCTTGCTCCAAAAGTATTATTACAAAAATACTGCAGAGCATCTTATGCCAGTTTCCAAATGAAATCACTACTTAGCGCTTTGTCCTTAGGTACCCTTGCTCCAAAAGTATTAAGTATATGACATCAAATGAAATAAAGGATACCAGGGGGTTGAAGTGCTAGCTTAATGCTTAGGAAAGTGGCCGATTGTGTTCTTAAATTTTCTCTGTAAAAATTTAAAATTCTCTGTTTTTTTTCTTACAGGTTGGAATATCAGATAAGTTATATCAGGCAAATCTGAACACAGTGCACTTTTATCATCATCATCGTCATTAACATCATTATAAAGATGGGTGCAATGTTTATTATCATCATAGATATATTTACCTCAAAATTAAACTTTCAAGGATTATTTTAGGAAAGAAAAGAAGATTTGGTTCACTGAACTTGAAAGATGGAAATTTTGAACTCGGACATGTTTTTTTACCTTCTAGTGTCGTACAAAGAGTAGCTAGCTCAACAGGATAAAAGTTGCCATCCTACATACCTTACAGTTTGTACTATATCACGGATGACCATTACAAAAAGTACTTCAGGGATATTTATATTAATTTATAATTTATAAAATCACTAGGGACTTACATTTAATTATATGTATCTCATTATTTGTGTATCGAAAAAATAATAATTTTTTGGTGAAGTCTGCTGTAAACTTAAGCTTTTTGTACTTTTCATTTTTATGCTTGGAATTTTAGAACAATTAGGCTTTTATTTAAATTGCATGTAGTATATTAGTGTTCAATTTTAGTAAATAAAACATTGTTGGTCAGTTATTTGTAATGAGATGTTAGCAAAGTTTATAGAATTGTTTTTTTTATTTTGGAGAGAAAAATATATTGTCTGTGTTAGAAAATTTTAAGAAATTGTTTGACAATAAATGTTAGTTGTTTTAACTTGGGTTTTCCAGGATTTTTTGTGTACAATATTTAGTGTTTTTATTGAAGTCAAGGCTTATATTGCAATGTTAGAAGTTATTTTTTCCAATTTGGTTAAATTTGTTACACTCCGGTTGACAGATGAAAACAGTGTGTTCATTATTATGTTGTATTTAGACTATAGATATATAAATAGTAAAACATAGATGGCTAAAATAGAGACTGTTAGTACTGATGTATTTATTGGACTATTTAATTTAAATCAGATTGATCAAAGCTCCGCCATATTACCACTACAGTAAATATAAAGGTTTTATTCTTGGTTGACTTTATATATGTACTCAAAGGTCACTCTTATATACTCGTGTATAGATTGTCATTCAAAATGATAATCTTCAGCTTTTAGATACATAGATTCCATGTAAGATTCTGATGTCAATTTGAGTCAGGTGAAAAAGACTGGCAGAATGGACTGACAACATAAAATACTCTGTTTTCAAGATATTTATATAACAGATATTAATTTAATACAGTTATAACCTGCTAAATCTTGATACTAATGTATGTAAGATAATTGTTTACGGTCATTGCTAATTTTCTTGAACACAAGCCCAATTTATTATTTTGTTTAGTAACAGGCAAAATTATCAACTAGCTCTACTGGATGAAATAAGCATTTTTCTATCGCCCAAATCAAATTTTACCAGTCAAGGGCTTTGGGCTAGTAGGTTAAGGCAATGACCATATAACCCTTCCTGGTCATTTTGGTGCAAGTACAACCAGGAGTCATGAGTTCAGTGATTAATGTTCTTTAGATCCACTACAATGTGTTAGAAATCGTCTTGGACCATTTAGGTTCTATAGATTATGTTATGTCTATAGACTACATCCGGAATTCAAATATTTGGGTTTTCCCCTCTGGTACAAACAAACTTTTGCTGTTACAATGAAAACTGGTGTACAAAAAACAATAGGATTTAATCCATAGCTCATGCTATTTAGCAATAATGTGTAACAAACTTTGTTTGTATCGCCTGAGCACGGATGGAAAACCCCATAAATTTGAATTCTGGATTAGGTCAATTATATTAATTTACTAAAACTGCAGACACAACTCAATTCTAGTAATAATTCAACATCTTTGATAAATTACTGTTCATTTTATGTTATATTTTTTACTATAGAATATAACTTGCTGGAAAAAACCCATCTTGATGTCAATATATGAAGAAACTATTATATATGAAAAATTTGTAATAAGGGACTTTAGTCAGTTATTTCCCCTTGTATACACTTCAAATGGGTAGGTCCAATTAGTTGGATTACTTGGATTTTACCCTTACTTTTCAATGTCAGTTTGCCAAAATAAATCTTTAATAACTTTTTTGTAAATCATTGAATTTGTTTGAAATTCAAAATAAGTATTTTTAAGGCAAAGAACTATTTAAATTTCATCACTTCTGTTAATTTCTTCATTTACATGAAAGATATTGGATGAAATATTTTGTTATCCTTACATAGGAATTCAAGGATAAAATCCGAGGGTTCCAATTGTAAGGACCTACTTACCAATTGGATTGCTTCAGATTTTATCAGGGAAAGATAACTGACTAAAGTCCCTCATTATTCTAACTCTCTTAATAGTACTCTGAATAACCTTGGAATATTTTATATAAGTTTGTATTACCATATCTGACAATATTTTCCTGTCTGTGTTACCATCAAGGGAATTGTCTGTTGATTACAAATTGAACAGATGTTGGATATTAAAACTTTTGTCTGTCCTTGAAGGTTTTCAGATATAATATAATGCCATAGATTGCTTATTGTTAGATTTTCATCCTAGCTCCAATCCTTAAAACCTTAATGAGTTATATTTTATTTTGAATCATTGAAGGGTTTTTTTTCACTAAATTTTAGACATTCAAATAACCATATAATTAAGTATGAAACTTTCAGATTACTGAAAAATAAAATGGATCTATACAAGTCTTTAATACATTCAGAATAAAGAGTTTAATCTGCTGGAATACTCCTTTATTTTGTTAAAGTCTAGATGGGATTCTAACAATTATTTCTGTGGTTATGTATAATCTGTATAATGTATTTATGCAAATTTTCATAACTTGTTTCATAACCCCTTTTTATTCACTTGTTAGAATTTTGGACTCATTTGATTAATAGTTCAAGTTGATTGGTCAGTTAGTCAGTAAATTTGAAAGTGTTTTATCTCGTCACAACCATTAGGTATCAAAATTATTGATTCAGGATCAGAGTGAAGTTTTTGAAATTATATACATAAAAACTCAATACCTCAATGAATGACAGTCATATTTTTGTTCAGTAATTAGATATTAGTTTATAATTCATGTGGATTCTGTGGGAGACATCATACACTTGAGTATCTTAATATTTTTATCTCATTGTTTTTAGCAGTCATTACGTTATTTGCTATACAGTGCCATCCATAAATACCTTTACACATCATAAAATTTTACATATGTATAAAATAACTAAGATTTTATCATTTACATCAAGTTTTAATGCAAGAATACTTTAGGTAGATATGAAATAGATACAAAAATAATAAAATGTGGATGTTATGATATAAATTTTCTAAAATATACAGTCAGATTTCATTTTCGGTGTATAATCCAACAAAAGCTAAATCTCAAACACTGGTATTTAGTACTTGGTATATCCACCATTTGAATTTATCACGGCTTGAATTCTATTTGGCATTGATTTAATAAGTTTTTCACACCTTTCCACATTAATGTTCTGCCATATTTCCTGAATGTCTGCTTCAAGAAGATCCAAATTGCTAGGATTGCGACGCTTCAGGGCACATTTGATGTCAAACCATAAATTTTCAATCGGGTTCAAATCTGGTGACTGAGGTGGCCAGTTCAAGCATCTTACATCATGCTCAAGCTTCCATTGTTTCACTATGTTTGCTCTGTGGCATGGCGCTCCATCATCTTGGTACCAAAACTCATTTCCATATCCCAGGAGATGAGCTGACGGCATGGCACAGTCTCTTAAAATATCAATGTAGCCAAGTCCATTAAGTCTTCCAGACACTTTGCTAAGAATACCAGTTCCTCTATAGGACATACAACCCCACATCATCACATTACCTCCGTGAAACTTAACAGTTGGCACAACACAATCTGGTCTGAGAACTTCATCTGGTCGTCTGCGAACATAAACTGGTCCATCACTTTGAAAGAGATTAAATTTACTTTCATCAGTCCATAAAACACATGACCAGTCAACCCAAGTCCAATCCTGGTGAGCCATGGCGAAATCTAGACGCAGTCTACGGTGTCTTGGTGTCAGAAGAGGTTTCTTAACAGCTTTATGGCCATTAAGGTGAACCTCCTGTAATCGTCTCCTAATGGTAGTAGCAGACCTGTTTGTACCTGATGCTTCCCAGGCGTTGCGAAGTTCAGGTACTGTCAGTTTTCTGTTGGCTAGGCATGCCCGCACCAAAGTTCGATCCTCCCGTGGTGTGGTTGACCTGCTTCTGCCTGGTTTGGGGAGATCATCATCATTTCCAGTGATACTGAACCGCTCCAGTGCCTTGTAAACAGAAGGCCTGAAAGAAAAAAAAACACATCCTCAGTTACTTTACACTTAGCAATAGTTAGCAAATTTAGCAAAGTGACTAATTTCAACTAAATAAAATCAGAAAAAGAAATTACAATTGTCTTACCTTGAACATCCAAGTCTTTGGGCGATGGAAGTCACTGGCATTCCTTGCTCGTGGTAGATTCTGCATCTTGCTCGCTGGTCTTGACTTAAACGATTCATATTTGCTGATGATTTACTGTAGTTATGATTCCGTCTACATAGCAGCCACTCATAACAATTAGCATGGCAAAAAAATCATCTCAAAAGTGTATTTGTATGCATTTTTACAAATGAACCACATTGAAAATGAAATTGCTGATGATGATGTTTTTTTGGTTATTTCACAAAAGTTTAAGTGGACATAAAAACAGATATAGAAATAAAAGGGAAGTAATGCAGGATATTCACAACTTTGAAATGAAAACTATCTGGAAACATTTTAAAACAAAATAAACAGTTTTTTGATATTTTTTTCGAATTTTTCATAGTGTAAAGGTATTTATGGATGGCACTGTATATCTAATGTAAAGCCTATATCCAAGGGACATAATTCATACTGTCTCTATTCTGTATACTCCCAGTGTATAAGGGATATATTGTATATAGAGACATTATGTTTCATGCACCTGATGTCTGTTCATGTTGGCTTGAGATGATGATATACAATTTAAATATCAGAAAGATGTGGATTGATCCTCGCTGATGACCCACTTTTCAGAGAGTTTATGGGGGTTAAAGGGTTTAAACACTTGCTAATGAGTGGATCCTGGCTGATGATGTCTGCGGCTAGTGCAGTAAAAACTGTAATATATTACACTCATTAAATCAGTCACAATTTTGTTTCTGAAGCATGTAAAGAATTTATATCCATCTCAGGCCAATTTGATTAAACTTAACATTTAACATTGATATTAATTTTCAGATACATTTTGAACCTGCATATGCTTTCATTAGCTATCAATTTATCACTGTGTTGAATAAATAGAAAATTATATATTTTCTTACTATTGTTTTAAATCTTCCATATATTTATCTTCAGTTATAAATTCATTCCATATTAGGCTAATACAAATTGTTAGGTTAATATATTTGTTTTCATTAACTTGGTGTAGGATGTAACCTAAAGTAATGAAAATCAAACAATTTTTTGTATTTGGCCTTATTAATGTTTATTAATGCAATTTGAAACAAATTCATATAAACTGTATTTATGATCAGTGTACTAATGTTTGTTCTATGTTATAAATGTATTTTTGTATTTATAATCATAATTATATGGATGTACATGTAATTTCATGTGTTTTTTAACTTATTTAAAAGTTTATTAGTTACAGTAATGTATGTGTTATATTCATATTGTGTGGAAAAAATGGACATTTATTTAATGTGTGGTATGTGGCTATTTTGGCCTTGAAATATGAGTGAAATCATATCTTAGTTAGATTGAGTATACCTGCAAGTCATTATGACAATATTGTTTGGATGGTTTAGTCTGTTGTCACCAAGTCATATTCTGTTGTCAGTGCTATATCATGTATAATTTTATATCTTACAGACCATTTAAACCCTCTGCTTATTGTATCCAAGGTTATAAAAATGTGTGTTGCTAGGAGATAATTAATAAGTATTGGTCATCTTCTACATGTTAACCGTTAATGGCTTCATTAAAAGTATTAATTTCTCAATTTCTAATTAGTTGATAGATTAAAATACTCATGTACTGATAAAAGAAATACAATCCATGTTAGATATATTTTGAATTAACCAAATTAGTTTTGTTATTAGCTGACTATGTGAAAGCATCATTAAGGTGTTTCTCACAGTGACTTTATTGTCTGGTACACTTCTCTTGTTTGTCAGGGACATTACTTTGTTACCTTTTACTTTAAGTAACTTGAAACTTGGTATGTGTGCAGTCATTGCTTCAAACACTTGCCCTTTTTATTATGTAACATAGTAAAGGGGCAAATTTATCAGCTAGCTTGACTAATTTTCATTAGATTGAATAAATCTACCAGTTCCAGGTTTTTGGCTGGTAGGTTAAGGCAATAAATGTACACGTTCATTGAAATGTCTCCAAGTGCAGTGTTCAAGAAATGTAACTCTGTCAGTCTTGTATAGAATTATCTCCCTTTCATTGGAAACCAGGCAATGCATCAAGCTCACAGAGTTTTTGTTGTACTTGATATATCTAGCAAATTTTATAATAGTCTCTGACTACTTTCTGTTTTTTTCAGTTGAATGTATTAAGCCCATTGATTTCTGTACTAGTTGTCATCAGAAAGCAAATAATTGGATTTACTTAAGTAATTTTATTAATGTCTTCCTTCCTTCCTTGCTTGTTATAAAATTTTGGAATTTCTAATTTGTCATTTTACTTCATAGTGGGAAATTTTTTTGAATTTCCTTTTTTCTTCTTATTTTGTCATTAATTCTTGTGATCCAAAATGAATGGTGAATTTGTTTCCATATAAGTTTGATTTTAATCTCGGCTATGATTTTATGGGCTAGTGATTCTTCTCACAAAAAATTCTAATACTTCCTCTAAGTGAGTTTTTCATTTTAGAAAAACTATCGTAGAGTAATGCTCTAAAAAATAAATATAAGTTGTGGAATGATAAACTACTAGATTGCAAACCAAAAAAAATTGTTAATTGAATTATGCAAAGCAGTACAATACAAAACAGTATGATACAATACATGTACAAATCAGTACAGTACAGTATGGTAAGATACGATACAATGCATTATACTGTTCAATACTATATGATACAATAGTGATACAGTACTCTACAATGTTGTTATTGCATCAAACTATTCAGACTATTTTTATAGCAACATAAAGTAAATTCAGACGTAAAAACATATTATTATTGTAGTATCATATTAAAATTACTCTCCCAAATGGTGTTATAAAACATAAGCAGACGGAATGAATAATTTTACTATATACTTATACTTCTGTTGGAAATCTTTATTAGTCTATGTTTCCTTGGTTACTGTTACGTCATGTTTGTTTGTTTCACTTTAATTTCCTTTATTGTCTGTTATTATATTAATTCCATTTATATTTAGACTGTAATATTGTTCAGAAGTTAGATAAGTTTAATCTCGAATGGATGTAATTTCAAAGTATTTTATCTGTAACATGTAATGATGTTTTATTGACACAAAACACAATTTGCGTTGATATATAATGTAGAAGTGCTGACCTACAAGTTCTCAAATTTAGCTGCAGGCATTTCCTCTTTATACTCAAATAGTAAGATATTGAATGAATTTAACTTTTTTTTATTTTTTAAATGTTTTTGAGAATGTAATATGTTAACATAGGCTTAGTAAACAACAACTAATATTATAAAATTGGTTTGGAGTATCAAGTTATATCACGAATTTGATTAATACAATGACTTATATAAACATAATACCAGATTTCATGTAAAACTATTTTTATGCTTAAATTTACTGAAACAGTCTTTCATATTCCTTTGGAAAAAATAATGAATTTTTAGCTCACATGAGCTTTCCTCAGACTGAGCTTTTGGGATGGCTTGTTTGTCTGTCGTGTAATTGATCCTACCCCAGGGGTCAAGTTTACCATGTTCCATTGGATAGTATGAAATCTCTCCCATAAACTTTGAGCCTCAGGCGAGTGATTCATTGCCACATGGCCCCTCTTGTTTGTATCAATTTTGATTAATTTTGATAAATACTTACATTTAAATAAATACTTTCTTATATTTATTTTATTACTTATTTATTATACAATGAAGTACAAAATTTTATTTTTTTTTTTTTTTTTTTTTTTTTTTTTAAAGAAAATAACTTTTACATTCAGTTTCTCGCCTGGATATCCATATCAATAATTTCATACATAATTTTGTGAATAGTTTAAAATAATAAATTCTCTGATTTGGATGAAAATAATTCTCATGAAATTAACCTAAATTGATAAGTTACCAAATCGATGTTTTATTTTGTCATATCTGTACATTTTTTGTTTCCCACTTAATACATAACATTGTTAACATTAATATTTTTAGCTTAACTATTTTGGAGAAGAAGAGTGGAGCTATCCTATCCTACTCAGTTGTGAGTTGGTGTAACACTTTTTTTGTTAAGGATTTTGGTGCAAAATTCAATCTTTGAAACTACTAAAAAGGTTCACTTAAAGCTTTGTACCTGTCTCTGTGGGTCATCAATGGATGTAAAATATCAAAGAGCACAACTCTAACATAAATATTTACTGAATTATTGCCCTTTTCTAGTAAAAAAGGTTGATGTTTTTTAATGAAATTCTATATCTTTGACCAATAAAAGTATCCAGTTGAAGTATTGATATCTCAGTGGGCTTGCTAATGTATATTAATTTTGTTTACACAAACTTCTCAAATTGTCAAGTGCATTGTCAGTTGGCTGCATTTGTTTCTATTTTTTGTCTGTGATGAGAAATTTTTTATGACTATAATTCTTCATTTCCTCGACTTCTCCATGAATTCTAAGATAATAGTTATAAGGTATTTTATTTATGGACATATTTGTATTTTTTGTAGAAAGTTTATGACTATACATTGCCCTTGAAAATGTCTTGAACAAAATCCTGATGTAAGGATAGCTTTTAGCCATGACAAAAGAAACATAGAGAGAATTCCAAAATCAGGATTAATTAGTTTATCAACATATAATTTAATACATGGGATATGTATAAGTTTTAAAGAAATGTAACATTTCTTGGGGTATACTAATTCATTTTTTTCTCAAAATGTCACTTGTCCTAGAACAATTGAAGGGCACTGTAAAAGTCTGTATGGCAGTATTGGTTGGTTTTTTTTATCAAAACTTCCCTTGTTAGTTAAGGTGGGTCGTACCTTACTCGGAGAAAAATTATGAATAAAATATCATGTTCACTGATTATGATAAAAGTTGGCAGGCAGATACCTTCATGCTTCTTGTTTGCTTTTCTGGTAACCTTGGTGACGTTGTCGTAATTTTCACAAACGTCCATGACGTCGTGAAAATAACGACAACGTTGCCAAGGTTACCAGAAAAACAAACAAGAAGCATGAAGGTATCTGCCTGCCAACTTTTATCATAATCAGTGAACATGATATTTTTTTCGTAAGTTACCCACCCACCTTAATAATAATAATAATAACTGGTTCACAATCAAACAAATATGTTTCATATTTCATAGTCTTGACCCTCCAGTTAATTGATGTGATTTATTTTTGTTACTTGAATAATGTTAGATTTTTTTTGTTAAATATTATTGAGCAAACTTTATTTCTGACAGACATTGATACAGTCTATGAAATTAGTGAATGTCCATTTGCCCGGGACAACTACTATTTTAGTTCAGGCAACCAAAAATTTCTTTTGGGCAACCAAAATTCTACAAACAAGATATAGTGCTTGCTACTAAAATGACCTGTTCTGGCAACCTCTTTCATATCCTAATTTCATAGACTGCATTAATGATATACTATTATCATAATTGTTTTAACTGGAGTTCTTATCTAACAGTGTTATGTTGGTTATTTTAATAGTTTGATAGCACTTCTCTATTATTTTAATTTTTTTCATTGTTTATGATGTGTTATTTTTTATCATTAAAATGTTATTTTTTTGTTTATTTTTTTAGCCATGTATCTAATCTAACACTTCACCACAAGGGAGATAATTTGATGTGGAATAGTGTATATAAACGTAATTTACTTTCAATGGATTGGACTTGGATCTCGAATTTATGGGATTTTCAACTTGGGTACATTCGATACAATTTAAGTTATTACTACTAATTGCCATAGAGTATGCGTTTATGTATAAAGCAGTCTATGAAATTAGCGGGTGTTCAGTTGCCCAGAACAACTAATTTCTAGTTCAGGCAACCAATAATTTCTTTTGGGCAACCAAATTTCTACTAACAAAAGCTAGTGCTAGCTGCTAAAATGACCTATTTGGGCAACCACTTTCATATCCTAATTTCGTAGACTGAAAAAGTATGTTTTTCTATATCACCTATTTTCATTGTAATTGTAAAATATTGTACCCTTGAAACTCATACTTTTAGATCCAAGTATAATCTATATAATGTATAGAGTTGTTTCCACACATTGTTATCTCCCTTTACTCTCACTGTTTTGAAGTCATGTGTGTGTTTGTGTGATTTGTAGATGATTCATATTAAATGGTACTTTGAATCTATATCATTCACCATTTCATTATAAAATTATGCTCAATGGCCTAATTTAGAAAACTTGTAAATAAAATGCTTATAAAACTAAATAGTTTTTGTCTTCATTTTTCCATATGATTTGCATATGTTTGATTTTTTGTCAAACCTTGGTTATTCGGTGCAAATTCAGTTTGATAAAAAGCCAGTATTTCACTTGTATATAGCCATTATATTCTGACTGGCAAAATTTCTGACACAACTGCATACCTTTGCATATACAAATTTAACATTGGGTCTTTGATTTTTTGAACCCTGGTCGGTAGCGCAGTTGGTAGCGCAGTCGGTAGCATGCCAGGATTTGGAATCTTGTGTCCCTAGGGGGGTATGGGTTCAAATCCCACCCAGGGAGGTTATACCCTTACATAAAAATTTGACAATAATGTCAATTTTTCTACATTAATAAGGTATATGGAGAAATTTCTGGCCTTGTGGAAGGGTAGGTGTGTACTGGTTATAGACAAGGTTTCAGGAAAGCTAGGTTAGGTGCGCTGAATGCCGTAAAATGACTTAAATTGTGTTGACAGGGTTTAACCCTGTAAAATAAAATACTTTGACTTTTAGTTCAGGTATATAGTAATATATAGCAGTAGATGAGAGGCATAGTGCTAATTGTGTTTCTGAAGCTGACTAATTTAGGGGAGTATCCATAATGATATAGCAAGGAATATTCATGCTCACTGAGACGCTAATGGTATTAATACACTGAAACTTGAATGCTTGACAATTAGGAAGAGATCATCCAGCTTGTAATGATACCAAACTTTGCTGATAATCGGAGAATGCAGCTTATACAAGATAATACTCCATGTCATATTGCTGGAGGATCTATAGATAGGCTTGGTAGGAATAATGTGCATGTAATTCCTTTTTCTCCAAAGAGCGCAGTCATGAATCCGATTGAACAAGTGTGGGACTTGCCAATTAATAACTTGACATTAAAAATACCTGTTTTGAATTTCTTCACTTGGTGATTTTTTACATGAATACCTATGTTAAAGACACTTATAAAATCACAGTTATTGAGAACATGATTTTGTCTGGAAAATACCTGATACATTTTGCTTATATAAATACATGTATGTTCATAATAGGCCTGAGTATATTTCAGGTATTTGAAAATACAGAATGAATGTGATGATCAATTAGAAATTTTGGTGAGTGTACAAATATACTATTTTTTGGTCTGAAAGCATTATCAATGACATTTTACTCTATAATGCCTAGCACTGTATAAGTAATGATAACCAAACATTAATTTAGAATGGCCCTATGATAAAGAAGTTATGATATCAAGAATGCTGAATAAAATCTCATCATAATACTTCATTAAACATTTCATCTCCTGATGTCTTTTTCCGATGTACTGTTATCACAGTGTTTGTCCAGATATCACTAAATAGTTCCGCAATAAAGACCACATTGCTCATTGCAAAATCATGCAATTTTTAAGTCCCTATCATGAATTATTATAGGAGAAAAAGGTCTCAATATCTTAGCCATTCCTCACTGCTCTAAGCAATCAATACTAATGCACCAGTAATGTGTCTTGTTTCTAAAATACAACACTAACTTATTTGAACAATTCTTTCTCTTTCAAGTAATGACTCTATGAGATCTTGGTGTCGAGTTAATTGCTAGTTGCTTGGAGACAATAAGAGCTAGGATTGAAATTTCATTAAAAAAAGCATAGATCTTGTTTCTCATTAGAGCTAAAGTATTAGTAACAATGCTAATTTTACTTCTTGTTATTTGCAGATAACAAGCGTTTGGTATCGAGATAAATTTTTACGTGAGGAGGTGATAATAGGATATTGAGATATATGGGAGAGAATATATGTGTGACATTTATTCCAATAATTTTGTAGTTATGTATTTCCTCTTTTTAGTTTAATGTCTGAAAAGTCTCCGGTACATTTGTTGATATCGTAAGCTGTTGAAAGACTCTAGCTTGGGAATCGATATTACCTGGGTTTGAATCCCATCAGGATTACCTAATTGCTTGAAGCAAGAACTGTATCTTTAATTGCTTAATTTCCCCATGTGTAAATAAGTATATGCGAGCACAGTACCTTTTAATTGCAACATTCGTTTGCTGCTAAAAAGGCGACTGTATGTATTACCTAAGGAGACGACAAGATGAATACAAACAGCTCGAAATCTTGCTTATGGTCTTCGGCGAATCTGCGTCTATTTTGTTGATGAGCGACCGCATCAGATGAAAACCTAACGGAAGCTAAAACTACTGAAAACCAAGAGAAATAGCTATAAAACTTAGCATACACTTTCAAATGCACTTTTTCTCCTGCAGTTTACTAGCAGAAAGTTATATGAAATTACTTGTATAGCTTTATACAAAAGAGTATTTGTGTTTCCTCTAATTAACCTATGGTTGGCAACTATGCTGTTTTTCTTCCGTTTTATTTCCAAATGACATTTAAGGAATCTTGGCATCGTATTAATGGAATAATGGTAGCCCAAGATATAACAAGCTATGTAGATAACTTCTGGTAAGAAACTTGATAATAATGAAATCCATGTAATATCAAATGCACGTACGGGTTAAGGCGACATAATATACATTGCTTATGTACTTTAGCACACCATCGAGTAAGAAAAAATAAAAATAAAAAAAACTAGATCTTTATTTTAACTTTTTTATCCATTATTTTTGTGGTGTATTTGTTCAGATGCCTGTGCCATAAATAGGTGTTATTTAAGTAGAATCTCGTTATAAAACGGCACATCAATAACTCCACACTGACAAGTTCACTTTAATTAAATGTTGATATAGCTGTCCTGAATACTAATAGACTATCACACCTATTAAGAAGTCAATAAATAAACAACTCATAGATGTGATAATGTTTCATTTTAGATTCTATTCTTATACGCTCGCTGAAAATACAAATAATAATGGTAAATGTTTGGTTGTATTATCTCTCATATCATTTGTTAACATGATATAATCTTTATTTGGCATGAAAATGTTAATAACTGACAAACAGAAACACATTTCGCTCCCTAAGTCGTTGGACAGACTCCTGTTTTCAAGATAAACCGAATTACAATTTCCTGAAAATTATCATGAAAAAAATCAGACGTATGAGCGAATTCCAAAATCAGCGCTATAATTAGTTTATCAACATATGATTCAATTTACGTTACATTAAAAATATATAAGTTTTAGTTATAGTATAATTACTCGCGGTAGGCTTGATTCTTTTTTCTTAAAATTTGATTTGCCCAAGACTTTCTGGATGACATTATATCATAATTATTTTATAATACAATAATACTAGGGATATAGTCACAGAACAAAACAATAACTGTCGTTTTTTTTCATGTTACATAGTAACTTGATATATATATATATGTAATCATATATAAATACATACAAATATAATGATAAATAAAGAAGCAAACAAAGTATTTTCAATAATATTAGTATTGTATACCACATTGGTATAGCACTCTTTTCATTTTGAAAATATGTTCAAAACCACTTCAAAATTACATGCATAATGGTTTTAAAATACAAAAATAATAGAATAAAAACTGATGAATACAAACATCAGTGATTGATTTAGTGACCATAATGGTTAATAAACAAGTAGGTTTTTAATTTTTTTCTTAAAAAAAAATTAGAGGCTGGGCACACTTAGGTGAGTCTGGAAGAGCATTCCACAGGTTTGGTGCAGCATGACTGAAACTACGGTTGCCAAAAGTAACTGTCCTAGACCGTGGAACAGAAATAGATAGGAAATTACTTTAACGGAGTTCTCTGTTGGACTTGTAAACATGTATTATGTTTTGGATTTATATGGGACATTGTTTGTTAAGTGCTTAATATGTAAAGAGCTTAAAATTATAGCTGATCCGCTGACAAACAGGGAGACAATGAAGGTCTCTCAGCACTGTTGTTATATGGTCATGACGATGGGTTCTGGTGATGATTCTTGGTGCAGTATTTTGCAGACGTTGTAGTTTATTCAGATTTGACTTTGAAGTATTAGCAAGAAGAACAATGCAATAGCACAATCTTGATGTAACCAATTAATTAACTAATGTCCAAGTAAGAAATTTTCTTATGCGACCAATGTTTCTTAGCCCATAATTATAAGAAGACCTGCATACAATATTTACATGCTTTTCCATATTCATGTGTGGTGTGGAGTAAACACCAAGATCTCTAATACAGTCTAAATACATAGGCTATGGCTAGATAACGACTTAATGTATTCATTTACGTGTATCTACGTATAATATATGTTTTTATTTTGTTTTATTGACATATGACATAATAAGTCAGAAATTCTTATCTAATTGTTACAGTGAGAGCTTTGTAATTTCGATGTAATACTCATAACGGTCATGAAATAATTTTGCTAGGCCATTCTCCCTCCTACCACTGATTCTAAGTATGCGCCTAGTAGTTGATTAACAACTAAATCCAGAGATTTAGTCTTTCCAGGAACATTGAGTAGGAGGACTGACTGCCGTGATATAACCTATACAATGTGTTGCTACAGTGTTAAACCAAATAAAAAACTTATATTAACAACACGATTGTTAACACTGATAGAACATGTAGTTGTTCGTAAGAAAGCTAAATACAAAATCTCATATTAATTTAATATCAAATAATTAGTTCTACAACCTCTTAACTCAAACAATAGCCTGTGGCTGAATTTAGTGCAAATTAACACACTACTGCAAAAGATATGGATTTTTTGTATGAAAATCTTCTCCGTTAATAACATTATATACAGATGATTTTAATGTATTTTGTTACTTTTCATTTAAATTATTTTTCGGCGCAGCTTTCTAAGCCAAATTTGACCTATAATTTAACCAATACAATTTGCTCTATCATACCTGTGTAACTAATAAAATTCTCTTCCGGTATAGAGGAATGGATAAAAGATCTGGTACCTTTGGTTGCTGACTATACGCTGGGTATTTTCGGTGACTAACTAAGGTAATTGAATATACATTCGTCGTGGTACGCTCCTGATGGTATGAATGAACAGCGAATATGACTTAATACTTCGAACAAAATTAATCAATTTCGCCGAATATCTTTTTAAAGATATTTCTTGTTTATTTTTAACTATCTATTAGTCAGTTTGCCTTAAAATATAAGAAATCATTATACTAACACCATTATAGATACATTCAGATACAGATCTGATTTTAAACACACGTATAAAAATCTAGCCAAATTTGTGAGCTAGTTCCTTTAATGTCGATATGAAATGCCTATCATTTAAATGGTTCGTAATATTGGTGTTTTGAGTTACGAAAACGACCATTATAGATAACAATAGAAATATAAATGATAACATAAATTGTATTATGTTCATATAGCGAACATTAAACAAACATTAAACAGTGTTCCTGTATAAACGCAGACAACAATATGTTTGATGTATATTTATAAAGAGATTATTAATAATTCTGACCACAGACAATAGATGCCATTCTCAGATCCCCCAAGTGGAATATAAATCTTAACAAATGAACTATACTCAAATTTTCATATGAATTCACATTGCCGTATTATTAACAACTATTAGCCATAGACACTAGACAGTACACTTGAACGTCGACTAGGTTATTGTATTTACTTGACCTCGACAACGTGTCACCAGGAAACAAAACAACTACTCGTAGTGAAGTCCTACTACGTGTAATTTACTGGAAAATCCTTCCAAGTGATTACACCAAGTAATTATCACTTGAAGACTGAAGACAACGTGTGTTTCTGTTGAGATAATTGTATATTAAGAAACACATTCTTGCAATTTGATCATTATATTTACACTATACATTTTAGAGTCTATAGTCACGTGATTCACATCAAAAACTTGTATTGAAGCAAACATAGTTTTTCGCCAATTTTTATTCCCAGGCAAATAATTGGATGACGACAAATAGCACTCACAGTACATGTACCTAAAAATCCAATTGCTATTGTGAGTTTTGATCGCTTTAAAGCTTTCGCACAAAAATTAATCGAGGTCATATGAAAGAATAATTTGCACATAAAATTCCGAGTTTACAATTACAGCTTCCAAGAAATGTAATTGTTATTTCACGCGCTTAGCTATTTAAATCTTTCCTATTTTTTGACTGCTGCAAGATATTGACGAAAAAAGTCCGGTGTTTAGTAAGAAGCCTCCCCGATTCCTATACTTTTACCATAATTACAATGAACCAGAGACACGGCTTGCAATGTCTTTTGGTGAACAAACTCACGTAATTGTCCGTATACGATTGTTTTTCTAATTTCACCATTTCTAAAAAAAACTATTCATCCGACTCCACTTAGTTACCTAGTAAACTTAATCGTCAGCGTCATAAATTTATTAACTAGTGTTAAAAGTTAATTGGCGTAGTTAAGATTACTATGGTATTGTTCGTTTTTTCTCAACTGTCAAAGCATGAATAATTACACGGTGAATGCGTTTGTTAAAATTATAGTCGAAATACATCCATGAGTTTCCGAAAGAGTGTATATTGATCGAGTAAAGCTCCTGATGTCGTATGATATGCTTTAGTCAACATACTTTTAATAACAATTAGGCCGCCAGTACAAAAACAATGCATTCAGTCACCGTAAAATTATTCAAGCTTTGACAGTTGAGAAAAAAACGGACAATAACAAAGACAGACGTTTCCCATGTGTTATGATGATGTTGTGGTGAGAGTAGTAATCGTGTTTAGTATACATCATATCTTACTATACTAGTATACTGATAGATGAGGCAGACGGATTATCTTCCAATTAGCACATCTAAGACACAATGACATCACAAACATCTTATTTTACGTGACACAAAACAAGACGTATTAGTCTTTTCTCTCTCAATTATATTCAATGCCAAAGGCTGCCGACAGACAGAACTGCTGAGGAAATAGACAACATAACTTAATGTAAAGGAAACCTATAACATTAGGTGTAAGATATATGTGTCACCAGATTCTTTGCCATATATGATCTAATTTATTAGCTTTATACTACTGTGGGATACCCACATTATGGAACATAGACGTATTTTATTGCCCTTCATGTGTTCGGTAATTAATATTGTGATTTGAATGCTGGTATCCAACAATATTGTTAGAGATCTATAAATCTACATCATTGTCTTCTGGCATGTGTTGTACAATAACACGGAATAAGGTAAACACTACTGTAACGTAATTGAGTTACAATTTTAAATATTAGCTATAATAATTAATGGGTAATTAGCTATATCATTACAATTTACATGTATATTGACTGTTCTGCATACATGTTCAATGAGTTCATCAACCACACATGTCTTTGGAAAAGGGCCATTTAAGTGCATATTGATACGTAGTATATTGACTTGTCCCGAAAATATACTAACGATGGTATCCGTTTAAAGTCAAGTTGTTTGTGAAACTAACTTGTCAAAAATGGGTGCATTATCTAAAATGTCAGTTTAGTACAAAGTTGTAGTATCTGACTGTTGGCTGACTTACTTTGGAAAGCCAAATCATATACTTAGTACTGGTCATATTCGTTATAAGTCAACTTGTTTACAACATGGACTGTTACTCCAAATTGGCAACGAGTTTCCAATGACTGTGCAATATCGTCACGCTTTGGCTAGACTTTGGTAACTTTCCACTCACTGGCACTGGAGTCCTTATATTCGATAAAATATTCATATTTATTCTTAAAAATACATTATTGAAGAAACACAGAAAAAACGGTCCCTTTTAAACTATAGTATTAGAGTCGTGCCACGGCTATAACTATAATATATATTATAGTAAGACGGGACTCGACTCGAATGCGATAATTTAAAGGGGGCCGTTTTTTTCTGTGTTTCTTCAACAATGTATTTTAAAGCATAAATATGAATATTTTATCGAATATAAGGACTCCAGTGCCAGTGTTTCCACTTTAGAATAAAGGTTTTTCCTTTGTCACTTTGGTGCATGGTGCATCCGTCGCACGTGATAGCTGTACTGTCTAAGCATTTCTAAATGGCAAACACGTATACCTGTTACTAATCTTAGCTTTTCATAGGACATGTTGACATTTCATTTGCTTATATACACCCATACATACTCATCCTTCATTAGTAACGTTTGATACTTACTTCCAAAGCTGTTAAAGAACCTAATTTAAGATGAAATAACTACTTTTCTTAACCACTATCACTCGTTCTAACGTTATAAATACGTTGTACTACTTTCTTTTCTCTAAATATTTCAATGGATCCTGTAAGATTCAATCAATTGTTCTAAATCCTCCTCACAAAAATTATGTGAGCAGTAAACTAGATCACGTGCAAACATTAATTGTGCAGACGATTCAGAACAACCAAGTATAACTCACAAACTTATATGGACATTTTCAGGCAAAGAAATGTAAGTTATTTTATGAGTTATTTGAATCTTTTCTAATATTTGGTTGCAATAAGAGCATGTCCAAATCAAATGTTTGTTTACATTTTGAGGATAACGTGACTTTATGCCATGTGCAATTAGTTTGGGCTTACAGCTGTATTCACACAACAAAAGCCTACCCTATGCATAGAATATTCTATAGAAAATCCTTGTTCTATTTAATGAAGCAAAAAGTCCGTATATCATGTCATAAGGTTGTCTACATTGTTATATCTAAAATAGATGGCTTCCTTTAAGGAACGAATAAATATACAACAAAGTCAGGTTAAAAGAAAATAAATAACGTCTATTTATAAAAGGTGTTTTGGAAACCACAACTTCAGGAAGTTATTATATAAACCATCATGTCATTGCAGAAGAAAGGTCTCTGCAAGATGACAAATTGTTTAAAGATAAAGATTTTTCAAAAGTTTCAAGAAACACGAAAGAATAATATATATATATGCGTGCAGTCAGTATAACATTAAACTGGATAAGCTCACTACACTTCCTGTACGCCTTCATCGCAGCTCAGTGATACTCTAGAAAGTGAACGAGAGTTATAATGTCGGGCAATGCACAGGAGTGTATTTCCCCCTTTTTTTAACGTCGTATTCAACACATATTTAGGTCATATATACGACGGCCAGCTCTTCCTACAATAGGTTTTCTGGACACTTTTCTATCACCAGTACTAACTAACCCTACCACGAGGCCGACATCTCATGTATAGGGTATGACCTACCGCGACCGGGCTCGAACCCGCGATCTCCGGATTCGAAGTCAGACATGCTAACCACTACGCCACGGCCGCGGCTACAGGAGTGTAAGCACACTGCTGGAAAGCAGAAGAACTATTCCGATTATACGGAGCTCGACTCAACGTTTACAGAAGATTCCAATAAGTTAAAACAACTGCACGGCTCAACTTCATGTATAGGCAAACAATAAATTAAACAAAAACATTTTTTTCATAGAAAACATTCATTTATACGAATTAGAAATCTATACACTGCAATAGACATAATCTGTCAATGCCAATTAAGAAACTGGTACTCGTTCCGATGGTGTATGTCCGAACATTGGCATCGAACAATACCTTCTTTTTTGGGCAAACTTGAAGTTGCTACAACATAAGCTAAAGGATGTCACCAATCGTTTGAACATGGTAGAACTTTCTATTGCCTTTACACCAGAAGTGATAGACCATTGTTCTGTATCTACATATTATACACCTATTGGTCATGTTATATTGTGTTTGTTGTTATGTATAGAGTATTGTATATCATCTTTCCATCATATGTAAATTATTCCTCATCTCTTCTCGGTTTTGTAGATATCTAAAAACAGCAAATTTGAAAATTATTAAAATATGTAAGATTTGAATACAGGTAAATGTGTATTCTGCTCAAAGTACTTTTATAATTGAAATATAATGACACAAAGTATTGTCTAATGGAATAAAATAAAACCGTCATATGATGATAACAACATAACCACGCAAAATCGAAAGTCCCTATGAGATTAAATGCTTTAACACTTTCAATGCTAAATTTCCACAATGAACTAGTCCGTCTTCAATTTTAGACCTATTCATTGTCATTTTTAGGGATTTCAGGATAGAATGGGACAATGAGCAGCCAACAGCAATGAGCCTGGTCAGCCGGCATGTGTTGTGTTGAGATGACATAGATGACATAATAATAACTACTGAGACGCACAACATAGCAGCGAATATTCTTACGCTTGAGATATAGTTCGGATTACTAGTGTATTAATGCGCCCGTCTAGCAGACGATCTTTTTGAATCGCTCTATACATATATACTGAGGGACTACTTCTGGATTCGGTAAATTTTCAAAGTGGGAAAGGGTCTGAAATACGGTAAATATATTTGTTCAGGACTGAAGTCCCGAACAAATAAAAAGGGAAATAAAATGTATATACATGTATATATATACACGGGTATGTCATTAACCTTTTGTACTCGTTCTACATCTTTTGTACTTGATTACATAATGTTATAATGTTCGCAATACAGCTCTTATCAGACTTCAATATCAAATGTCTTGTTCATTGTCTAGTCTCTGACTTCAAACACCATTATAGTGTTGTCTAATAAGTAACATCACATGTCTGATAGAAGAAAACACTATCTGCAGATTTTGGCCTTTGCACTAACATATATCTTGTAATTGTTTTCTCGTAATGTACGAGTAACACATGCTATTATAGAACCATTGCATTAAAACGTACGTGATAAAAAATGCCATTGCAATATTACTTGTGATAACATTAATAGTAGCATTGCAATGTTACACGTGATTAAATTATAACAGTGATTCAAATAAAAGTGTCATTGCAAGGTCACATGTTATTAATGTATCTTTTTTTGAGAGTATATTAAACAACTGAAATCTAATACCTTACCTCTGAATTAATGTGACCACAAGTATAATACAGGCAACAGAACTAAGAACTATAACACCAATCAACCATGCTGGAAATAATTTATCTCTACCATCATTGTGATATGGATACAATTCTGAAAATATTTGTAATATACGTACTATAATTGAGCTATTCGGAAAATATTTGTAATGTACATACTGTTACTATGCCATTCTGAAAATATTTTTATCATACGTGTAAATACTGTAACTATACTCGGTTCTAATTCCCTATCAGCAACACCATAACTTAAAGCAATTTTTTTCAGTTAATTAGTACAATTTTCATGCCACTTTAATTTTATTCCCATGACAATGGTAACATATTTAACGTGCTTGCGTGCATACTGTAACTATGTTTGGTTTATTGTCACGGCAGAATACAGTGATAGAAAAATGTTCAAAATTTTCGCAAATAAGTGCATCTTATAGGTTAAATGATGCCAAAAATAATATCTTGCTGTTTGACGTAGCTATTTCTGATCATTAGAAGAAGGTTCGCTTCGTCTGCTACATTTAAGTAGTATGTATTTAAGGATCTCAGTAATTGTACAATTTAACATTTAAATATCGACCTAATAAACATAGTTTCTGCAGATATGCATCATGCAGGACCTTACATTCTCTTATGATGAAAACACTTTCCTTACAGTGAATTGTACCGGTTTGAATAAAAGCATATCACTTGGGATCAATGTATTAGATTTTAAAAATGTCTATGACTACTTAATCACACCACGTTGTCTGGCATGAACAGGTAATTAGACGTTTTTGTTTATAACTGAAACCTTAATGATGTTATTTAATATGACCAACATGTTGAAAAACCTCTCAGAAACCCACGACTTTCGCATTCTGTTTCAAAAACTCATAATTTACGTACTATATTTTGTTTCAATATAACACACTTTAAATGCTTTGGCATTTTAGATAGACGATATTGATCAGACGAACCTTAATGGCCTGTTATATATTACTTAATAATTAGTAAACAACTTTGAAATTGTCAATTCGATAAATTGTAATGAAACCAAACAACTTCATATTTGTCTGTATAAAAGTGAAACAGTGTAAAAGCAATCTTGGATGTTTCTTAAAACGATTCCCTATGTAGCAATACAAATTAGCTTTGAAGAACAATGCCAGAGTAAATAATCAGTCATTAAGAGAGGCAATAACAGAAAACATTAATAAAATGTTCAATGCTTCCTTTATAAGTCTTAATCAAGTTCTGTTGTCACGTGAACTAATTATGGAATGGCACCCAGGGCACCTACAGCGCTTAAAATACAATGAAAAAGCTACTTTTCCATTCCTACATTCCTGAAAATTCCCAATTAGTCCCGTGAATTTTGAATGTTAACTATGAATTAGCTGCACAAATTACCAAGATCATTTACGTTGTTAATGCGCAAAGAATTCAGAATAAGTAACTACAATTCACATGCTAATGATAGCATTTTCTGAGAAAGGAAAGAAACCGTAATTTAATGCGCTATTTGATAATACAGATATTGTTTTGCCGGTGTGAGAATACGTCGAAAAACAAGTGTTTACGTTCTGACGATCACGTGACTGTTAATAGAGATATATTGTAGAGAGACTTGTTAACCCAGCAAAGATTTCGTCCACATAATAAAATTATAAATCTATAAAAGGTTAATCGTCAACAAATTCATGCGACAAATTTGTCGTATTAGTTTTTCCCCGAAGACATCCAGTTCTTCGCAATTTTAACAATAATGCTCTAAGTAACCCCATTTACTTCCACTTGTCTGCAGACGCAATCACGTTTGTACGAGAGAGATATGAGAGAGAGAGAGAGAGGAGAGAGAGAGAGAGAGAGAGAGAGAGAGAGAGAGAGAGAGAGAGAGAGAGAGAGAGAGAGAGAGAGAGAGAGAGAGAGAGAGAGAGAGAGAGAGAGAGAGAGAGAGAGAGAGAGAGAGAGAATAATAAACATTATTTCCTGGTTACATCAATTTGACAATCTATCAAAGTGAGACATAAAAATGAACCATAATATGAACAGAACGGAAAGTGTTCCAGAGTCAGCTATCGCAGAAATTAAGCAGTTCTATTGTTTTCTGTTACTCAGTACTTTTTTCGTGTAAATTTAATTTTATTCCCTTGACAGCTGTAATATAATTAAACTAAGAGTAAACATGTTATTTAAAATAACCGAGAACGCTAATTGTTTTCTCAGTGTACGACATTAACGGAAATTCGATGATAAAACCAAACTAGTCAAGAATGTTCGAACACATGTAGTTTAGTTTCACAAAATTACCACAATGATTGCATTTATTTCAGCCAGTCTGCACTTAGACGCATTTGACGCCTTGCATTACAAAACGCACAGGGATACGCAGAAGAAGGGAATGTACTTCCTTATGTTGGTATAAGGTTTGAAGGAGACGAAGTGTCATTTAATGCTACAAGAAATTGGGATCTCTTGGGGCAGGTAAATCAGTTCCAAAATGGTGATAGAAGAGCACGTTATCAACCTAAGACTTTTAGAGAAAAGAGTTATAACAAAAGACCATTTGAAACCCGATTTATTTTATTGTAACAAGCAAAGTAATGCTATAAACGATACACGAAACATAGTAACAATCCGTATGAACTAGAAACGACCGAGACAAGTTTCGGTATTTTAAACACCATTTATACAAATATGTTGTTTTGTTACCTAAATCGATTGGAAAGCCAGACATGTGAAATTCAATTGACATTTATATCTGCACATGTACGTCTTGAGACCGATTAGTTTTGAAAAATATATATGCATGCGAATATACTAAGTCTCAAACTTAATATTGTTGTTTACAAGTGCTATCATTTTAAGAGACAAAAAGAAAAAACAACTCTCTAACCGATTTTTCATGAAGTTATTTATTATTCCTAATTTGTATGAAATGTTAGTTTGCAATTTAACACAAACACAATTTTAAGACGCATTTTTTAAGAAATAAATTCAAATTACGAAAAGAAAAAGACAAACGTGAACTTAAGCCGATGTATTCGATAGAAACATTATATCTTAACTATTGGAACAACAACCATAGCACTGTCGTGTAGAACCACATTTAATCGGGATAAATCGTGTTGAATCGGCGATCGCCGAAAAGGGGTCAAAGTGGTGTTTAAAATTAAAATACAATTGGGATCAACCGGAGAACGAATCCAATGCTCTTCTATAAATGCTATTGATAAACTTACCTTGTGGTACCCAGCTATCTACAGTAGCATTCAACGAAATAACTATAAACTTACCAAGTGGTACCCGGCTATCTACAGTATCATTGAACACAAAAACTATAAACTTACCTATTGGTACCCGGCTATCTACTGTATCATTGAACACAAAAACTATAAACTTACCTATTGGTACCCGGCTATCTACAGTATCATTGAACACAAAAACTATAAACTTACCTATTGGTACCCGGCTATCTACAGTATCATTGAACACAAAAACTATAAACTTACTAAGTGGTACCCGGCTATCTACTGTATCATTCAACACAATAACTATAAACTTACCTATTGGTACCCGGCTATCTACTGTATCATTCAACACAATAACTATAAACTTACCTATTGGTACCCGGCTATCTACTGTATCATTCATCAAACCAGTTACGATATCTGAAGAAAGATAGAACAGATTGTTCTTAGTAAATTATGAGAGACCTGAAAAGCATATTTATCACGTTCGGTTACATACATTTAGTATTAACATTATTTTTTTTCATTTTGATTTAAACAAAAATGACATAAACATACGGAGATGTATGAACTGTATTATTATAAATATAAGGGTATATGAGTGCAAGGAAATATATCAACCAAAATAAATGCATTTAATACTCTGTGTCACTGGCGTTCTTGCAGTGTTCCTCCGCGACTCAGGACGCAATGGAAACGTCATGGATGTCGTAGGGTCGAGTTAAGAATGTCCCAAGTTGCATTGAGGCGATCCAACTGACACCTTCGGTTCTGTAAAGGTTTATGTTTCAGTGTTACATATACATGTAAGTGGTCATATTTTACTGAGTATTCAAGTATATAGAAAACATTCATTAAAGAAAATTAGTGGCAATGAATGCAATAACGAAGGAACTTATGATCGGACTTTCGGAGGAACACTTCAGTCATTCGATAAATCAAGATGCGATATGCTGCGAGGCATGCACGCTTTTAACTTGACAAAGTTTTGATTTAGAACTACATTTGTAATCGATCGTACAATTACTAAGTATCAAAACAATTGATGTTGTACACCACTTACAATTATATAAACATGCGCATATATATACGCCACGTACTATAGGAGTTCTTCTGAACTTAATTGCTATTACCAGTCTTGATTGTTTATGATGCTTTTATTCGAATTGTTTTATTGCACCCAGCCTATACAATAAAGTAAGTATTAGGCACTTCTAAAAAATTATAGAAAATATGATAATAATGCATGCTGAGTAATGTAGATAGATAATTTTATTACTTCGCTTGGAGAAATATTTCAGGAGTACACTCGTTTATTTATAATAGTGATCACACTGGAGCCCTTCTATTAAGACCACCAATAAATCTTTCAAACAGTAGTCTTACAAGCGAGGTGGTCTTTTTTGTCTAGTATCGATTTTATTACCTATAAATAACATATTAATTAATTTGTGGTCGTATAAGTGGATTTAAAACGCATGCAGGTAATGGCTTTAGTCGGCAAAATTGATCGTATTACGTATAAGCGGGGCGTTTTTTATTTACTTAAGAGCATCGGCTATTAAAAATCCGGTCTTTAAAGCGTGGTGTGATTAGCGGAGTGATGTAAGAATCGATGTGGTCGGAAAGTGAGGTTTCAGTGTTCAAATATATCTAAGTATTTAAATATTTAAGCCTCGCAATATATTATCATTATTTTACAGTTTACGTGAAGAAATAAATGTAGTCGTCACAATGATTAACAGTAACTGTGTCTTGCAGACAGTGTCACTTTTAATGAAAATAAATGATATACAAGTTGGATTTCATTGTGATATATTGTATTAATCATTGTATTATATTTCGAATTTTCCTGTTATATATAATTTATTACTTATCTTTATTGTGAATAGTACGATTTTAATTGTATATTGTATGGTATTTTTATTTTTCCTGTTTTGTTAATTATTTGTTTGTGACATCCTTTTATATAAGTTTAGACATTTAAAACAGCTCCTTTTTTCCTCGTTGGCTGTGTAAATGGTCTGAGTTTTTACTGTTGTTGTTCTCCTGTTGGACTCCTTTTTGTATATTGTAGTTTGCCTTATTGTGAATAGTACAGTTTAATTGTATACTTTTAATATTATTTTGTATTTTGAATAGTACTTTAATTTGTAACGTGCAGTGCATTTTGTAATTGTATTGATAATTATGTACATGTAGTGTATTAAAGTGTTGTGTTGTTTCTAGAATTGTTGTATGTCGTTTTTAACCTTGAAAATAGTATTGATGAAAAATAATGTAATAATAATGGTATTTTACACAGGTGACCGGCACAGCCCCGAAGCAAAAACACAGGCCGCCTGGGGTATTTTATAGTCTAAGTTTCATACTTACACACGTTCACTAACTTAACAGCTATTACCTTTGGTCAGGCTACTGATATCTATCAATCAATCTCCCTGGGTGTCTTTTACTCCGCTTAGTGCAGCCGACAAATTGGCACAACGGAATAAAACCACCTCACAGATACCCATATACTCCTGGGTAGAGTGAAGCAATTTTAGGTATTTATTTGCTCAAGGAAATTAGCAGTGCCTCTAGTAGGATTCGAACGCAGGACCTTTCGATCCCTAAGCGAGCGTCTTACCACTGGACCACGGCTCCCTATAATTATTTTTATTATTCTATTAAAATAATCATTAAAATCTGACAAAATGATTGATCAAAGAGTTGTACATGTATGCACACAATCTGACAAAAACAAAAAGTTGTATTTACACAGTACTTTACTACCATGAACAAAGTGATTCCGTAGACTTGTCTAATATGAATTTGTAATGGTAATAATATACTTGAGGTAATAATAAGGGGCAATGTCTCGACATATAGTACATAAATGATAAGTTGTAAGATATTTTAAATGTCATGTGTCAGTCACATCATTATACAACACCAGAAAGGATTCATTATTTCTTTTTTAATTTTGCTACCCCCCCCCCCACGGTGGGTGCCAATTAACAGCATTAAGGACAACGAACAATATAAAGGCAGCTTATATGACAACCTTTTGTAGCTCTCATTTTCTTATGCCTTTTATATTAATCTATATTTTTTTATGAAAATCAATAGAATGTCATGTTTGGTGAATTTAGAAATGACTAATAAATCGAAATGAACAGTTAATATAGAAAATTTGTTTTTTACATTGCAAGAACAAAAAACATACACTTGGCTAGCTAAATATAACAACTTCGATGTAGCCATTATATGAAATATGCCATTTATTTGATGGGTATTAAAGTTTTCCAACCCGACCATTAGACTTAATGGATATTTAATCTCTACGATACACTAGTTATATTGGAAACTGTGAACCAAATCTCAAATATGGGTTTAATTGAAACAACGCATTCATACAAATATATCATTAAAAAACTATATACTTACCTAAAAAATAAATAATTACAAATAATTTGTTGGGTTCCACATTAAAAGTGTAAGATATCTGAAACATCTCTGTACGTGATATATAACAAGTCTGTTTTACATTTATAACCACATTCTTGGTAATAATTACATTGTATATGATACCTTATAAATGTAGTCCAATATCTTCCATTAAATCATTAAAAACCACTATCACCGTATGATCACAGATAAACAACACTCTTTATATTTATAAAATTCCATACTTTCATCGTAGAATATAACAATAATTTTAACACAATAACACTAGTAAATTTCGAGTGCAAATTCGCCACTCCTTATATATTATCCTCATTACATTCCGAAAGTGTATTTTCTAGCGGAGAAGTTAAAGACTATCCCAGTCAGTTTGAGTATTATTCACTATTTTGGTATATTCCAGTAAACTAATGCTATGATATTTGATAGTTATTTCAGCTGTTCTGTTTCATGAGCTGTTATGTTAGATACATACACTGTACTGACAGCACGAAGGAGTTAGATAGTAATGCACACACGTTATATGCTTAAAACACAATTATGATTAAGTACGTGAGTAGACTTGTAGAACACTAGCTATTTTCTCTGGGTAGGTCTCTTAGAAAAAAATCAATAATCAGTAAAAATCCCTGTTAGTTCGTTATTGCAACTATCATAACTTTATCGTGTTTATGCATGAAAAATAAATTATTGTTTATTTTGTTAATGGAGATTATAACATAGAGTTAATGCCTTAATAGACTGGTATTAAATTAAAAACGGCATTAAAGTCGACAGTTCTAACATTCTGAATAGAAAAATAATAGACCTGACATCTGTTTTTAAATTTGAACTATTTTGGATCAATAGTTCTGTGACCAAACTGAATAAAGGGATTCAATATTAAAAAAGGTTCAAATTTAATACGGGGTACTGAAGATATAAGGTTCAAAGTTTAATTAATTGGTCAGGCTAAATATAAAAGACATAGTACGAACCAAATTTGACCACAGAGTTTGCAATAATAACAGATCGAATTAGATAAAGGAATTCAAAATTAAAAAGGTCCAAGGGGTTAGAAATTAAAAAAAGTAAAGATAAAAAACATTGAAATAATAATTTGTGTGTCATCACCTATAGGATTTTCTAGTTTTCTACTATTCTTGGAAAACCACAAGTTCATTATTATATTATGCTAATTATTCTAGACATCGAATTCTGATCTTAGATATTTCTGATGCGACATGTGTTTCACACAACGAGCATAAATATGTGTTTACTTGTATTAATAAAAAGATTCGTGTTTGGTTTACAGTGATATTTAAAAGAAACATGGGAGATTTTCACGATCATCGCTTTTACCCACTAGCCCGAAGTCAGGGACTAGTGAAAATGTACTCAGGCTAGTGTAAATTAACTATTTAACATAGTTGGGCTAGTTGATCATCTTGCCTGTTTTAATATAGCATTAAAATCGAAACGAACTAGCAATCGAGAACATTTAAAGCAATGATTGTTGTGAATAAAAATAGAAACTTGTTAGAAAAGAACATCGTGACATTAAACATTCAATTGTTTCTGAAAGCAATAAATTCTGACCTTCAATTTAGCAGAAATGAAACAAATGATAACTGACATTTATTGTTTAACAAACAAGGAAATGCACGCGACAGGTTTCCCACATGAATCCATCAGTTTGTATAAGCTAATCAAGTATAGTTCATTGAATAGGTCGTACATGCTTTTGTACTTCAGCAATATGACCGAAATATTGAAATGTGGCATAAAGCATTAGAACATGTATAAGTACATGGCATAAATTACAATAAACCATCTATATAACATGAACTTGAAATCAAAACCACTGGCTTACATACATCTGATATCAGTCAAGTTCAGCACTCTCAGCTCTTCCGCGTTCCTATCTTAGTATATTTATTTTCCCTAGATATTCTGTCATTGGACATCTCGAAAATTTGTCTCAGACATAATCTCTCATATTGCAAATCAATATTACAGAAATCTCCATGCTGCAGTTATCTTTAAAGACTGTATAGATTAAAAGATATGATTTGTTTCCGTAAACAAGAGATTCAACATGATACATCTTACTTAGTGTTTTTCCTTGATAAACTGGACGGAAATGTTCGTACGGAAATTAAAAGTCATCGCAAAAAGCAAGTCTTTACTTAAATTAAACAACAAATGCTCGGAAAAGTGTTATTGTTCGACATGATATGAAGTTTCGATTGTTTTATGATTCCATAAAGTATAATGGTAAAATATTAATACTCTTCATGGAAAAATTGGTATATATGAATTTGTTAAATAAAAGATAGCAATACTAATAACTATAAAACGGCAATAAATTATTAATCAATGGCATTATTGTTGTAACCAAGTACATTATATACATTAAGAATACTTAGGAAACATGAACAATTACGTGACACCAATGAACAACAGAACATTCAATATTCGTATTAGGCCATGCCAAATTAGAATTTTGTTAAGCATCAACTCAAGTTTGACAAACCTAGGTACTTATTCACAAAAACACACAAACCGAAAACGAAAACTCAAATATTTTTCAACAAAATCAATACATTATATGAACTCGTATATTTGTTTTAATGGAAAACATCATCATAATATGAAACAATGGTCTTAGTGACTTATGAAATGACTAGTTTAAGCACAGACTGAAAACATATAAAATAACTAGTGTTTTAACGAAATTGTCGTTTTCGAATCACGGAACATCGGAATTATTTATAAAAAAAATCACCAACAAATTTGTTTTTTTGTTGTTTTTTTGGATTGAGGACTCTAAAACCTACGCGCACGCGGACGCTTAACAAAATTCCGATATGGCATGGCCTTATGCATTCTACATGGAAAATGGATATTTAGATGATAAAAGATGACATCAGGGTATTAATCAGCATGAAAGTAGACATTTCATTAATGTAACTGCACTACTGTACACATTAAAATAAATGCATTAATTGCATATCATCGGATACTACATGTTGTATAAATAGTAACAAAATTGCCGTGAAAGTGTGCCGATATAGCTCAAGCTTTCGGGCAAATACCTCAGCAAGTGTTCTGATATCTTCCTTAAGGTACACTTGCCCTGTTTGATTAATAACCTCAGGTATCAGTTTGCAAAACAATATTTACCAATTTGGAGAGTATAAATATCCTTCAAAACATGCATTTAGAGTGCAATGTATAGGGACTTAAATCCAATAACCCGGCAATTTCCATGGTGATTACTTAAATTATTGTTCTCGAAAGACAGCCTGGCATAATAACATAATTATAAGGAAGTGTTTGTCTAGTTCACCTCTGCAGTTACATCAACTATTCCAGCAATAGTCTAAATGGGATAGTCACTAACTACCCCATTTAGATTATTGCTGGAATAGTTTATATTTTTATATTTATTAAGGTAATAGATATAAAAATGTTTAATGCGCTGAAAAAAAATAGATGGTGGTGGGGTTGTCTCCGAGTTCTCGTTCGAATGAACATGAGATCAATTAATATACAGGCAAGACAGGAACAAACATAATAACATAAATAATCGCCTATCAACAGAAGATATGAATATTATAAGCTACATTGGGAGTTATCTCCTTTTTAAAAAATAAAACTCTATCTAGAGCGAGGTAGGGTAGTCTTTGACTGTTGGTAGTTTTGTGACACTAGCTATACATCTATTCAACTATTACTTGGTTCTAGGTCTTTCAAATAAACAAAATGAACAAGTATTCATAGTTAAAATATAATCAAAACAAATACTAATGTCTGCAAATAGATTTGTATCACTTGCTGAATAGTTGGTAGTAGTGTCTCGTATACTTAAGAAATAGTCTAAATCCTCATCAGTATAAACGTACCAAGCAATACCCTGAAAGTAAACTGAGACCCAGAAATTTATGGTCTATTCGTGCAAAACGTTCTTTTTACACTGGCTGCATTTTATTCACGATACAGAGGGGTTCGAAAATACTTTTCACCATTTTTCTTTGTCTTTTCAACAAACATTCAAGAGATACGAACAAGTCACCAAGTCATCTTTGATGGGAATTCACATTTGCTCGATAACTAAACACAGACTTGACTAGTTTCCTAAGATGATTATTTCGCTGACTATTTCTGACATTGAGCAGCAATTATTAACTGTTGGCCCCGCAGTCATTAAGCGGTTCCCTTTTATGCTGCTTGTACCCACGCCCCGCGAATCCAATCATACGTGTTTCAACCTAGCAAATTTAGAAAGACATAGAAAATAGATTTGTTCGAACTGGTACAAGTGACCAATGATTTTAGTAAATATTTATAGTTTGCTAAAAAATAGTAAAACGAATGATTCAATTGTATGTTCTTACATGGGCCAGTTTAGGGCAAGTGTGAGGTAGGAGCTCCCTAGAACCTGGATTAAACCCCTAAATTACATTGTTTCCCACTGTACGTTTTAAGGATGAACCATATAGATTTTTGTTTTCATTATTTGTTTGTGGCGTCCTTTAAATAACAAAAGTTTAAAAATCTTAAAACGTCTCCATCATTGTTTTTTCTCTGCGTGGAAGATCTGAGCTTTTTGATTGCTGCTGTTTCTTGTATGTTTTCAAACTCCTTTTTATGAAATGAAAACCGATTGATCTTTCACAACTTGTCACGCTATTTGATCTAATTCATTTTAGACAGACTGTCGACACTAGCTTTTTGCGTTGACTTTTAATTTCCATACAAACATTTCCGTACGATTTATCAAGATAAAAAGCTTATAAAGTACACTGTCTCCAGTTTAAGTTCTCTTGCTAAGTAAAACAAACCGATCATATCTTTTAATCTATACAGTCTTTACAGTTAACTGCAGCATGGAGAATTCTGTAATATTGATTTGCATTATGAGAGATTATGTCTGAGACAAATTTCAAATTGTCCAATGACAAATTCAATATCTAGGGAAAACAAACCGCTTTAAATGGAAACGCGGAAGAGCTGAGTGTGCCAACCTTTATTGAAATCAGATTTATTTAAGTCAGTGGTTTTGATTTTACGGACAAATTCTATTGAAAGCCGTAGTTGACATAAGCATATTACATTACAATGAAATTTTGTTTATGTCATTATCCGATTCTGGTCAATAATGATATAGTTTTTCGATTCGCGACAGGGCAAACAGAGCTTTTTCGAGCAATAAAAGATTATTCTAAGATTTTCTAAACCAAGATCAAGTACATGTATACATGTAAAATCCAATCTTGTAAAATTAATCTATATATTATTATAATAAAGTCCGTTTCACAACACTGGTGTCAGAGGATACATCCAGCCATACGGAACATTTACTCAATAACATGGCGACATTATTATAATAATAAGCTCGAATATAATTGCTGAATGATATCAACAGAACAATCGAAGATGGATACGTGTCTCGTGCATTTCCTTAATTGTTTGTTCAGCAACAAATGATAAAAATGTTCCTATTTCTCTACATTGACTGAACAGATTGCAAAGCCATTGAATGTCGAATGTGATTTTTATTCAAATACATTTGTAAGTTGCTATTTTCATTTTAAAATGAAAGATCAAAAAGTGGTAATCCTGAAAACATAAGAAATAAGCAAACAGACAGGCCATGTTAAGTAGCCTCTTATTAGTGTTTTTTTAGATAATCCTTTCTAATATATTAGAATATATTATATAATTATAACTCTAGAAACTTTGTGATTAAGATTAATTTTGTGTATTATTATGACAATTATACATAAATATTGAACTTGTATACTTGTGATACTACTGTATCTTCTTTGCTTTTGTATTATATTTTCATGTTGTAATTATTATGTCACTATATTATGTAAAACATTATGTGTGTGTATTATGGGCTGGAGGCCTCCTTTTACAAATAAATTCATTGTCATTGTCATCATTGTCATTGTCATCATATATTTTTATAAATATGTGCATTGCTATTGTTCCTCATTTTGTTTGTCAAATATTTTAAAAATTAGTAACTGAAAACACCCAAATAGTGAATAAACTCACCAGGCTGGGATGGTCTTTAACTACTCCAGAATAAAATACGCTTCATTATAATTTTAAATAGGCGGTTGCACTCGAAATTTACTTGTGTTATTGTGTTTAATTTATGTTATATTCTAGATGAAAGTATGGAATTTTATAAATATGAAGAGTGTTGTTTATCTGAGATCAGTTTCAGTGATCAAACGGTGATATTGGTTTGTAATGATTTAATGGAAGATATTGGACTACATCTATAAGGTATCATATACAATGTAATTATTATCATATTATCACCAAGAATGTGGTTATAGATGTAAAACAGACTTGTTATATATCACGCATGTTTCAGATATCTTACATTATTCATGTGGAACCCAACAAATTATTTGTAATTATTTATTTTCTAGGTAAGTACAAAGTGTATATAGTACGTGTGTTAAATAATAGCATATATTGTTAAGTTCAAGCTAAGTTCACTATAATTTTATATATAATGATAGAATCGTGTATCAAGGTAATGACCAGTCAAGATAATAGCATATTTTTTCTGAAAGTCTGGTATAACCAAAGAAGTAAGTTTTTGAACTAAGAAGACGGCAAATTGCAAGTTTAGTGCCCAATTTGTTCCATTCTGTTCTGTACAAACAAAACTAACTAAATACAGTGCAAACACCACAGAATTACTACAAAACACAATATAGTTCACTATTTTCAATACTTAACAATACAATGCATACACTTTAGTAGAATTTATCGTTATTCACCCATCTCCGTAAACAGATATCCTGTATAGCATTGTCGTACTAAAATAGCGAGTAGGCGAGCGGAAAATTTGAGATCGGGTTTTAATCAGATTGCGTTATTCACATGAAAATGTGTTCCGGGTTTATTGTTGATCAGAAGAATTTAAACATTATAACACTTAAATACATTTGTGAACACTACATTGAATCAATGATACAATGTACATGTATTATTAAAACAATCTGCATCCATCTCTTTCTTATGAAGTAATTAACCTAACCATCTGGAATACTGCATTGTTACAATATTTTCTATTAACCTTTAAAAGTACCTTCACATTCATCACTTCTATGGAACTATTTATTGTAAATTTTATAAGATAAGTAGAATTTGCAGGATAAGATATTCTAAAGTGGAAAAATGCAGGAAATATTTCAAATAAAATTACCATAAACATTTAGTATTGGTTGTACATGTAGCACAATGAAGAACGTCTGAAGTACTTTTAACACAGACATATTCCAAGTGGTTATCATTCATTGTTATGATTTTATGATTCTGAGATTGGTTAATGATTGTATTGATATTTCATTCCGAATGATCTCTACGAATCAACCGAAATACTATATATAAATATATTATATACTAAATATATAACTGTACGCTTCATGTACCTATAAGGGACCTTAATCAATTATTTCCCCTTGTATACTCTTCAAATAGGTAGGTCCAATTAGTTTAATTACTCAGATTTTACCCTTACTCTTAAATGTCAGTTTGCCGAATTTAATCTTAAATAACTTTTTGTAAATCATTTAATTTGTTTGAAATTCAAGCTAAGTATTTTAAGGGTAAAGAATTATCTAAATTTCACAACTTCTGTTTATATCTTCATTAACAGGAAAGATATTAGATGAAATATTTTGTTATCCTTACATAGGACTTCAAGATAAAATTCGAGGATTCCAACTGTAAGGACCTACTTACCAATTGGATTGCTTCAGATTTTATCAGGGAAAGATAACTGATAGTCCAGTCAATTTAAGATTTGACCTAGAACTAATTGCAACACAAGCTAAACCGCGACAAAAATGAAGTATCATGTACCTTAAACAACATACTAAAAATCTAGAAAAATCTAATCACGGGAAATATGCGAAATTAATCGATATATTTTGTGGTTTTATTAGTAACTATGATGGCAGCGAGCGCCAACCATACGTTTCATTTGTGACGTCATAATGCGAGCGTCCGCATGACTAAATTCAATAACTATGTCAATTGTGTTTAGCGAATGTAAGTTTGTATCCCATCAACATGTTCTCCTTCAAATATACAATGCATTTAGTCAAATACAATGAGTTGTACTTCCCAAAACGTGTTTGAAACCATGATCACAATGCCAAATAACCTTGACCTTCAATGTGACTGTCATAACGAAAAAACAACAAATTCAGTGCAAAATCATAGTTCCATACATGTATGAATATAAAAATATGAAGTTATGAGTTCTAGAATGAAGAATCATGTAGTATTATTTACCTTTTTTCACAATTAAACTTATTGAAAATAATGCGTCGAGACTATGTAATATTTACACTACGGAAGCACGTTCACGCCATTAAACCCACTACGTTGTATAAAAGGCGATAATGTAAAACCGGTGTTTTACGTGCAAACATAGAAATTACGTTTCTGGGTACTTTAATGTCTTAACTTTCAAATTTAATCAAAGTTTAGAAATTCCAAGTATTAAATTATAATGACAGCAAGGTTTTCTTTATTTATAGCCTAAACAAAAGAAATGTTAATTAAACACGTGAGTGAAGTTTTATGACAAAACCTATTTATTTGAGTCTAATTTTCAATATCATACCTATATGTGAATGATGTGTGGCATAGTAGCTATAACAGCTGTACTAGTCGGCGGACTATTACTCGAACCAATTGCATAGACCCAAAACGACATTTTAAACATAAATGGTGATATGGCTATGCCCTTATGAAAAAAAACCACTTTATTTTTCTGAATAAAACTCGTTTTCAGAAATATAGGTCGGTAATCTGGAAAGAAATGAAAACAAATTCGTCAAATTATGCCACATTAATATTTAACTGACACTGACCCCAGTTTCAGCAGGCTATAGCACGGCATTGGTCATAGAGCTCTGTAGGCCTATATGCTAAAGTGATAATACATTTGGAATAATATTCATTAAATATGCTTATATTTATAACATATTGACTCGAATCCTAGTTTTGGCTGGCTATAACCCGACACATGGGAGTAAAAAAAATGTTGAATATATGGAAAAGATGTTATAGTTAAAGACTTACTAAAATTGTCGGTATTCGCAGAAAATTCGTTTTTGGCGATATGTTCGTTCGAATATGTCAATATGCGATATTTCTTTATTAAAATGATTTGAACCCCAGTTACGACAGGTAATTGTAACCAATGCATAGGTCTAAAAGGCTAACAAAGATACACATTTTTCCGATCAAAAATGTCTATTTTTGGAAAATTATTCGTTCATTTATGTCAATTTTCTATCAAAATGAGATGAATCACACTTTCGACTGGCTATAGCGCGGGCCAAGGGTATTGAATCGAACAAAAGCTTCGGAAGCTGAATATACAAAAATAACATAATTGTTATACCTTCACCGAAAAATTTCAAACAATTTTGCGAATATTTCTGTCACATTGGCTCTAACCCAAGTTTCGGCCGGCTTCAAGGGCGTAAATGTACAATTAATAACCAAAAAAGTGTACAATCCAACTTTATAGGTCGTAATCATGGAAAACTTAATTTTGAAGAGATGTTCGTCCACATATGTCATTTTTATCAAATTGACATGACCTCAGTTTAAACACGACATAGCTCAGCATAAGGGCCATGAAGCTGAATACACAAAACTATGTTATAGATGTGCCTTTACAGAGATGTAGGCATGTATTTTGAGAAAGCTCATTTTTCTGAGAAATGGTCGTCAAAACATGCCAATATTTGATTATATTACAAGGACTAAAACCCCAATCCCTGTGTAACATAATATAACATAGTCCATATATTATCTGCTATGTTTATTCCTTCTATTAAACATATAGGTTACAGCACCCAACACCCAGCCAGGTATTCCCACTTAGTGTTACACACAGCTGAGTGTCCAGGGACAACCTTCCACTCTGCCTGTAAAACTAAACTCTCCAACTATCTACCTTGATAGTTGTAATATTGACCTGTCTCAACTTGACCATTGAGAATTAATAAGGGTGGACTATGTGTACTTGGTTAGTGATATAATATTATATCACACACTGCTGGCTACAGTCCGTCCCTAGGGCATAGACCTCATGAAGCTAAATATACCAAAATGATACAATAGTGAGGCGCTCTCCCATTATATTGGCCAGTTATCTACTCTGTCAAATAATTATTCTCCGAAATATACTTATATGTATTACAAATCGGCTTAACTCTTAACTGGTCAATCATTTTATCGTGAATGGAACCCTGCCCCTATTCCAGGCAATGACTTCGATGTTTTAACTGGACTTAGTGAACTTCACTTAAGAAAAGTTAAACCCCCAAAAATAACCTTTATGCGCGCCTCCTCGATCATAAGATGTCTCAGGGGGTCCCAAAGGGGATATGTCCCCGTTTCTCGCTGGGATTTTGTGTAGGTGCAGTGTCCCTCATCATCAGAAAAAAAGATTCGGGTCCTTGGGTGAAAAAGAAATATCACAAAAACCGATAGGTAAATGTTTTCAGTCTCTGTAAAGAACTGGCCATTTAGACCTAAATTTAGGAAATACAACATAATGAAATGCAAATTTTAGGTTAAAAAAGAGCATAAATTACATTTTGCCCCTTTTTGATCGCCCCAGCGTTGCAATGGTAACTGGGATCGGGGTTCAAATCACTTATTCTAGGAGAAAATCACTAAGGAAATAACCTTGTCAAGTTGCATATATGTCAGTCAATAAGAAACTAAACAAGAGCATCGTAAAGTAGCCCTAGCGCGTTGAGGTGAAAATGGTCAATTTTCGACCATGTCGCAACCAATAAATGGATAAATTCCAGTTTGGACTTACATTATGTCGGACCAAGGGCGTAGACCCGATAACCTGAATATACACGAAATTTTTTGTAGTTACGTGTAGGCACTTTCCAACGATATAGATCGGTAATCATGGAAAACTCTTTTTTGGGGAGATTTTCGTCCACATACATGAATGTCTTATCAAATTGACGCGAATCCTAGTTCTGGCAGGCTTTAGTCTGGCCTTAAGGCGTCGATCCATAAAGCTGTATACACTAAAATGATGATTTTGTTATGCCTTTAACGAAGATATAAGTTGGTATTCAGGTAAATTTCATTTTATAGAAATGCTCGTCCAAACATGCCTAAATTTCGACTATACATGTATTTCTATGAAATGACTTGAACCCCAGCTACAGCTGGCAATAGCCCAGCCCTGGGGCGTAGACACCGTGAAACAGATAATACCAAAGTGATAAAATGTTTAGTCACTTTCCGCGATATAGGTCAGAATCCTGGGAAATAGTTTAGAGATATATTGCACCAGATATGCTAATATGTATAATTTGACTCGAACTCCAGTTTCGACCCCTTACAGCACCGCACATGGGCGTTATTCCAAAAAACTGAATATACGAAATCGACGTTATAGTTATACTTAAAGACTGATGTATATATTATATGTTTATTGTTATATATTCTTGATATGTATATCTTGAAATTATAGCAAATTAATATATATTTATTCACCAAATGTGAAATTTGTTGATTTTGTTTATGCATAAATCTGCTATTTATACTCGGGTTCCAATATGTGAAAAAATATGAATTTCCCGTGCCTAGATTTTTCTAGATTTTTTTGTCTGTATACTAGAGGTAAAAAACCAGATGGCAGAAGTGGTTTTGTTTATGTTGCAATTAGTTCTAGGTTAGGCCCATTTTGACCGTAGATTGACTGGCCTACTACCATCTGTGCGACCGACCCGGGCTTTTAAGGCACAAATGTTGTTTTGAAGAGAAAAAAGTCCCTATGAACCACTTCGCTGACAATACCATAGAGTTTGCTAGTCTTAAGAGCGGAGCTTTATTATTGCGCAAAAGTTTAAACGTCTGCCATACAAAATGAGTAACTTTTGATTTTGTATAATATACATGTAATAAATGAAAAAATGCTTCAGTTGTTTTACGAATTATTTTCTATCTTCTAGGTTACACGTATCCATGGCAACCACCGTAACGATGAAATATTCGTAATGATCACATATGTTAATAGACGGAAGACATACTTTTAATTTTCATGTAAAATTAAAGTTCACACCATTTTCTACATATCTGACATTAACAAGCCTGTTAGTAATTTTAATCATCACACGTACATATATAGGCCTACATGTATATTCAAGTACACTCCAAGATACAATCCAATGTATCTATATAGATTGACCTAAGTCTTTGGTACATGTATAAAATTTAATGTGGTTATTTGAAGAATACTGAAAGTTTATTTTTGAATTTAATGGCAAATTTTATGAGACAATTTTAAACATAGATTTAATGGTTATGTAGTTTTTATTATCAATAAGTAGCATATTTTCTGCAAAATGTGTATAATGTGGTGTGGTTCGAGGTTCGGATCCCCCAGAAAAGTTCAGATCTCTTCAGATCCCCCTAGAAAAGTTCGGACCCCCCCCCCCCGCAGAAAAAAATCCTGGATCCGCCCCTGCAGTTAATTAATAACAAGACATGACTAGCAGTAATTGCACATTAAATTAGTATAAAATACATGTACATGGCCTGATACATTGTTCAAAACTTTGCTTAACTTTCAGTTGACACAGTGAGAGTGCCTTCAAATTGTACATTGGTTATTTTTTGTTAATGAACAATTTAAACTTCATTAATTTGGTTTGTAGAAACATCTTAATATCCAATTTCTGTTAATTCCGTGCATTGGGAAAACAATTATCGTTTCGATTACTTTGAACAACATTTAAACACTTTGTTTAATTATAGTTAATTCTAATTAATACTATAGCAAGGACGTTAATTATATTGCAGTTGTTATTAAAATTGAATTAAAAGTTCTACATCAACATTGTACTGAATAACTGAAAAACATGTTAATTTAAGTTATGAGGTAGCTGATATGTAAACCTTTTTATCTAGCTTCTTTCTATCTACAAATAAGTTTTTTAACGTCGCATTCAACACATATATAGGTCATATACACGACGGCCAGCTCTTCCTACTATAGGTTTCCTGGACACTTTTTCTATCACCAGTACTAACTTACCCTACCACGAGGCCGACAACTCATGTATAGAGTATGACCTGCCGCGACCGAGTTTCGAACCCGCGATCTCCGGATTCGAAGTCAGACATGCTAACCACTACGCCACGGCCGCGGCTACATCTACAAATAGTGGACCCACATATTTGAACCGATGGTTGATCCTGGTGTGATAATGATACATGTCTGGCAACGGACTATATTTCTAAGATCGATCGATACATCAATATTACATTGTACAATTACTATTAGATCCATGTAAAATTTACTGACTGAAGTAAATGAAGTGAACTTTCCTCCAAATTTCAATTATCAGAAGCAGCTTTGTTGAAAAGGTAAATTGTCTTTTTTTGACATAATGTAACTTATAAGATGCACTTACTTGCGAAATTTCGAACACTTTTTTATCGTTATGTGTTGCCATGACATTTAACCTTACAAATTATTACAGAATGTGCATTACAAATACTTTCAGAATAGCATTGTTACAGAATGTACATGTATTACAACTATTTTCAGAATAGCATAGTTACAGAAAGTATATTACAAATATTTTCAGAATTGTATCCATATCACAATGATGGTAGAGATAAATTATTTCCAGCATGGTTGATTGGTGTTATAGTTCTTAGTTCTGATGCCTGCATTATACTTGTAGTCACATTAATTCATAGGTAAGGTATTAGATTTCAATTGTTTAATATACTCTCCAAGCAATGTTATTAAACGCGTTTCACATCGCAATGATTCTATTATTTTGACTATCCTCAAGGCTACGTTGCAGTAGTAACAATACTTTCATCGAGTGTATAAAATATGAACAGTACTATTGAGAAGAATGTCAGTTCTATAGATTAAGATTTACTTCCTTCTACCAGACTTGTCATAATCAAGAATCCTATTATGGTTGTTGAAGAGGGAGTCTAGGTAATCAACATCGTAAAGTCTGCAATTGAAGTCTTATAACCTTCTAATTGCAGACTTGATTACATAATGTAAACAAGTACAAGAACTAGAGTGGGTGCTTATACGTTTATGACATACTCGTGGCGGAGGATATAACATATAATAGTTAAGGAGTATGTTGTATTTAAAGGGACGATTTTCAACAGTGTTTGCTCTATAAACACTGTGCAGTTGGTTACTTTCATTGTTCTATCAATTAAGATCATTCAGTTTTAACTAAATTGCGGTTGTAGCGCAGTGATAGAGCCTGGGATTTCGATAAGGTTTGACGTCCGTCTGAGACAGATAATACCCATCCATCAAATAAATATTTAGGGAATTTGATTAGATGAGTTCGCCGTACATAAGCTATTGAAATGTTAATAACTATTTAGTTTGTAGTCAAAATGTTAAAAAAAGGCTTATAAAGTTTTGGAAGCCAGAACTATATGTGACATCAGACACCATATCTCGGTTTTACAATAACACCAACGATTACATTGTCTGAGCTGTCCTGTTTTAAGAACTAGTACATAGATAATCAGTCTCATCAATCAGAGTCATGGTAATAGTATGTCATGATGTTGATGTACAAAACAAGATGACGTCATCGTATTCTTTGTCGCCATAGTGATCTCTCGAGTATGTTTTCTATGAGGATATTCGAAGATGTCACATAGTCTAGATACACGTTTAAATATTTAGATGGTGATCCAATGACAAGAAACCTTATGTTTACTTAGATCAGGGTCTTTTAAATAGATTTATTTGAAAGACCCTGCTTAGATAGACATAGCAACAACTATACATAATGTCTGTTAGACTTCAGTTGATTTGGTGTAATCACTTGTAAGGGGTTTTCTAATAAATAAGTAAGATTTCGTCGGTATTCTTCCTGTTGACATCTTGTCGCGGTCATGTTAATACTATAGCATTGTTGTGGTTATAAAATGATGACAAATGTATGGTTTCTTATTGTTTTGATTGTAGCGTGAATTCATAAAAAATCGCTGATGGTTATCTATATATTGTTTATGTTCAACTATTTGTAAGAGAAATTGAGAATTGCAATAATTGTCTGAGGTTATAAACATAGAAATATATATAGCTCTAATTACTCTCTTTGAAGCTGTGATCAGTATTCTATTTGAATAAATCCTTTTATATATTACACAAATATTTTGTGTTAATGCTGGGCATTAGACGATTGCCCAAGCCATGCGGCAGTGATCTGTGGTGGATTGTGTTGATTCAAGAAGTCAATCTACACACAGCACAATGTTAAATGGTTAAGTAATGTTTACCGTTTTCGTATCAAGCCTACACCAATGCATATTTTTTCACTTTTCTGCAAACTGTGTGCAAAGTCCATATCAAGTTTAAAATACACAAGACCATGAATGTACAGTATTAAAAAGGGAGATAAATTGTGATATACCATTTTAAATAGTAGTACGAGTAATCTCTCTTTCCTAAATCCATTTCCGTCACATAGCTAGTCTTCATCAGGGAATTAGATACATAGATGTTATCTATGTCTCTGGTCTTCATCTAAGTTCTCTCCTAAGAAATCATCACATATCACAAGCTGAACTAGTCGTGATGACATTCATGTTTGCAACTGACACTGTTTTGTTACAAAGGTCTATCTTAGTTTAAGTTTGCAGACGAAAATTGCGTTGATTAGGGTAACGAACTTTCTGCGGGCAGTATATTCAAGGGACGTTACTCTAATATCACGTGCCGAGGTTATTATTGGATAGTGAAAGTTACATTTAATATGACTATTTGTTTGATTTTAGGGTTAAGTTCATGACGATTTATTGAAAATAGTTAATTTTTATGTATTCAGTGAATATTATAACTAGAAATCTTAAAAATCACGTTTTTGTAGCATTTACTAAGACAAAAAAATATTTGTTTACATTTCTACACTGCTTTTTAAAAGTAAGGTGATATGACATGGTGTACAAGTGTCTAGATATTTATCACAGATTGATTGTGGTATGATAACAGCATATCTGGTTGAAGTCACATTTAAACAAAGACTTTCATATGTTATAAAACATCCTACTTGTAACACAAATCAGTGTGTGAAAAGTTCTGTAGCTGTTCAATTTAATAAAGGAAATAGCCTTAATAGGACGTACTTAATAATTCAGGATGGAGTTATGGACATATTTTATAGTTTTAACTTTAACAATTGTGTTTCAAATATCTTCTGCTGCAGATAAACCATGTATACCTCGTAAATTTGACCAGGATTCAATTGTTTGTGTATGTAATGCTACATACTGTGATACCATTGAAGACCAAGGATCAAAACAGAAACCTTCTAATCCAATACCTTACTGGTATTCCTACACAAGTTCTAAAGCTGGTGACAGATTATCTTATAAATTTGGAGGCTTCAGTCCGTCTGCTTCTAGTCAGATTTTGTTTACAGTTTCAAATATAACAAACACCACTGTGATGGGTTTTGGTGGTGCCTTCACTGATGCAGCTACAATGACTATGAAAACTTTATCCGATGATGCAAGAACCAATCTTATCAAATCTTACTTTTCCCCTGAAGGGATTGAGTACAATTTTGGACGTATACCAATGGCAAGCTGTGATTTTTCAACCCGCATATATTCCTATGATGATACTGATGGGGATTTGAAGTTAGAAAATTTTTCATTAGTTGATGAAGACCTAAACTACAAAATTCCAACTATCAAAGATGCCATTAGTGTTAGTAAAAGAAAAATTTCCTTATTTGCTAGTCCATGGAGTTCACCTTATTGGATGAAAACAAATAACAACATGACTGGTAAAGGAACTCTGAAAGGTGAAGTAGGCGGGGACTATTATCAGACATGGGCAAATTATTTTGTTAAGTTTCTACAAGCATACAAGGAGCAAGGTTTAGAGTTGTGGGGACTTACTGCCCAGAATGAACCAACCGATGGAGGATACACAGATTTTAGTTTCCAGTGTTTAGGATGGACACCAGAAACCCAGGCACAGTTCATTGCTAAAAATTTAGGTCCAGCACTTGAAGCAGCTGGATTTGGTGATCTCAAATTGATGATACTTGACGACAATAGAGCTTTGCTACAATACTGGCCAGACATTGTTTTAAAGAATCCAGAGGCTGCCAAGTATGTGTCAGGAATTGCTGTACATTGGTACCTTGATCTTATTATCCCACCTTCAATTATAGATGATGCTTATAATGAATTTGGTGAGGATTATTTCTTTTTGAACACTGAAGCATGTGAGCAGGATCTTGTGAACTTAAAAAATTCTGTTAAACTTGGAAACTGGTACAATGGTGAACACTATTACACTGATATAATGCAAGATTTGAAACATGGTATAGCAGGATGGGTAGATTGGAATTTAGCTTTAGATATGAATGGTGGACCAAACTGGGCCAATAATTTTGCTGATAGTCCTATTATAGTTAACGCTGGCACTGATGAGTTCTATAAACAACCTATGTATTATGCCATGGCACATTATAGTAAATTTGTTGAACCTGGGTCAAAGGTCGTTTCATATGAATCTAATGTATCTAAAACCTCTGGTGTAGAGGCTGTATTCTTTATTAGAGACAATAATTTTTTTACTGCAAATTTTGTTAACATCAATGATGATCCTTTAGAAATAAGTATTAAGGACCCCAGCGTGTATGGTTATGTTAATATAGAAATACCTGCTCGTAGTTTTGTTACAATAACATGGTGGTCTAACACTGAGTTTGAATAAATGAATTATTTTCATATTCGTCATTCTCAAAAATAAACCATTAATATCCCGAACAGACTAGCCCAAAGCCCGGGGCTTGTGAAAATTAATTTGGGCTAGTAATAATTACTAATTTCATATAGTTGGGCTAGTTGAAAATTTACTATATTATATTGAGCTAGTGCTCACAGAAAATTTAAGGGGATGACTGATAGGCTGTTCTCTCAGAGACAGTAGTTTAGTCGGGTTCTTAAATGACTATTATGTTATAAAAACTTGTGATTCCATGTTACTATCAAAAATCGCTTCCTAGTCATTCCATATTGACAACGACTCATTAAGTGATGAAAATGAACATTGCTCAATTAAAACATGTTAAAAATTAATATTTTCAAAAATGTACTTTTGTTAGCCTATTAGTGCTTAGTATTTTATTTTTTACAAATTGATGATAATTATAATTGATAATACACGTAGTAATGTAGGGATGTCAACATTTAATATCTAAAATATGATAAGAGTGGTCAACCAAATTTAAAAAACTTGTCAATTTGTGACGTTTTTCACAAAAAATCTCATGATAAAAATCATCGTAAGTTTAAAGCAAGAAACATGAATTATGCAGTCATTTTTTGGGCTTATCAATTCCAAACTTTATTGAATTGTGTAGAATATTGTATACCTTTTGAATATCATATTATAATCATGTTTATTATCCTTCTGACTTTAAACTGCAAAATAAATGAAATTGACTTGATAACTTTTTTGGTAAGAATTTCTGTGAAAAGGGTGCACTGGTTTCATTTTTCTCTAATTTAATGAATTTACCTAATTAGTTTTCAAAGCATCTGCTGCTAATACAGGTTGATTTCAGTCCATCTGATGTGTAATATATTTTCTTATGTCTTATGATAATCATGGATGACTAAACTCTCCTGAAATCAGCTTATCTGCTGGAGATTGACACCCCTAGTAGAACTTAATAAAAATGTGATGAAAAATTGTTTGTCATGTCTATGCATAATACATGTACAATGTCTATCAGCAAAAGATTGTATAAAAGAAATGAAGTGGTTATCTCTCAGTTACCTTCAATTTTGATAATTTTTTGGATATGGGTTGTATAAAAATAAACTTGTCCAGTTTCCAGATATAACTTATCCAAATCATATTCCTGTTTTGCATCAAGATTAATTAAGTTTAGCTAACTTAATGTTAAATTTTATTCTGTAAGTGGTACATATATTAACCTGGCTGATTTAAATACTCAATATTTGTTTCATAAGCCGGTACACAAATATGGCCGTCTAGTTTAATTGAAAGAGAGTATAGAAGTACTGTAGTGAGTATTTAAATCAGTGGGGTTACAGCAGATAAAATAATCAAATCTCAATTTTTTATACTATCCGGTACTGGAGTATTCAGTGTCAATTAAAATTGATATCTATTGTAAGACAATACAATTATCTTTGTTTATCTGTCTACATGAATGTTTTAATTGTGTAATCAGTGAACTATATTGACCAGTATAAGTTTGACCTTTGTTAGGTAATCATCTATTGTTATTTCAAATAAAATATGATTATTTTATCTTGTTTGAATAAATTTTGTTGACAGAAGGTGGTACAATAGTCTTGTCTCACTAGTCAAAGTAACCTTCAGTTGTCCAGTATTAATGACAGTCTTCATGGTTACTGCTATTTAGGTTGATTTAAATCTATTAAAACGGGTTTTTATAGTACAGTGCCAGCCATAATTACATGTACCTTTACACTTTTGTTATTGTGTGATTTAAAAAAGACTAGGAAAATTAATAGCATATCTTTAGATACATGTACATGTAGAACAAAATTTTACAGTTGTATACAGTATCATTACTCCCTTTCAAATGTTACTGTCTTTTTCATCTATCGTAATGTGAAAATACATATGAAATAAAAATTAACTGTATTATTGAAAAATCAGTTTATTTACAAGCATAAAGGTAATTTTGTATGACATTGTGCATTTTGCCACAATGGTAGACTTGACTTATCAGAGTATTACGAGGGGTGATCCGAAAATTCGTGGACAATGTGTGTATCTCCATAACGTGACGTCCTACCGTGCTGATTTGTTAGGATATCATTAATCAATGCTTTTTTAATAAATGGACAAAATTTTAAAACATCAATGGCATTTTTCATCTATTTATGACGTCATCAAAATATGAAGTATCGAAATCGCGGCGCAACTCATTTTTTTCCTTGATGAATATGCTTTTACCTCATTCAAACCAATGTAAAATCTGTTCAAATAAAGAAAATGGCAGGAAACATTATAATAATAACGTTGTTTAGACATGTATGACGTCATTCTGTAAGTTTCAGAAGAAATTTTACGTTGCGGGCATTATACTCTGGTGTTTAATAAAAGAAGCGGTGAAAATAGCTTCATAAAAAAGACATCACGGAACCAGCAAAACTGCAGACAGTTATACAATTCTGTGTAAATCTCGGAAAAAACATTTGGCAAGACAAAAACAATGATAGAAAGTGTGAAAAATAAACCATCACTGTGTCATACACTAGTGTATAACTAGCATCTCCGATTTTTGAATGGATGGGAAGGTGTAGGGAATGATTTGCGGTCTGAGAAACAGAGTCGGAGAAACTAAGGAAAATTTGCATGAGAAGGTTTATGAAATCATATGGATAATTTTACGATTCTCAGTTATTCTCTGTATTTATTGTTTGGAACTGATAGCAGAATTGTAACAGAAGAGCTAGAAATGCATTGTACAGGTCAAAGGGGGAATGCATTGAAGATTTATAAGGCAAAACAGTAATTAAGTTTACTTCTTTTGACAACATGACGTCGTTTGAGACGCCATGAGCTGCGCCGCATTTCATCAAGTCCATGTATATAAAATAGTTCAGAATCATTAATTATGATCAAATCCTTACAATATTTTGCAAATTTGTTGACAAATGCTCACTTAAAAAGATACTAGAAGTTCATGTGACTGGCTTCATTACTTTTTGTTTCATGCAAGGTGTCCACAAATTTCTGGATCACCCCTCGTAGTGCCTTGTCTCCATTGTATTAGTAAAGCTCTTACAAAGTACAGAAATAACAAAAAAGAACAGAATATTTGTCATTTTGTGAAAGTTCATTATTATTGCAACAAATGAGCTCAGAAAATAGTTTTACTCTTGAGTTTTAATCATCAATAACTACGCCTTGGATAAACCTCATTGGCTATGATACCATCACTGCATGAAGCTAATGAGTACTCTCGAGTATTCCTCTCTTGGGAATACATCTTATGAGCTCAATTGGTAAATTAAAGATAAATCTTGCACCAAATTTGGCTAATATCCTTGGTATCTCTCCCCAGCAGCTGCACTTTCTCAGTAGAAAGGAAGAAACAACATCCTATAAGAATTTCTATGAGGGATATATTCTGCTACTATTGTTATTCATACCAGATTGCTCAATTTGAAATCTGAAGTTCTTATTTCTGGACTTACATAAAATACAAGTAGTATTTTATTGAAGGAAACTTCATACAAAGTGGCAGTTTTAGGTAAAATAATTATTGTTTAATATTGTTAGATAAACAATACATTAGCCATCAACCATTCATATAAATCTTTAAAACAACAAAATAATACATTACTGGTATTTTCATTTTTTTATTAAGAGACCACTTTACAACATGTGTACAATGTAGTTCTAAAATAAATAACTAAATCTCTGTTAAAATAAAAATATACAATGTATAACAATTTAAAAATTCGTAATCAAAAACAACTTCAACTACAAAAGAATAGGGGGGGGGGGTTAAATAATACATTCCTTATTTGAAACACCAAGTCTTTTTGAGGCATGATATCTAATTACTATAAAACTTCAAACCACAACAAATATTTCTAATAAGGTTTTTATGGGGGTTTCCAATAGGCTCATTATTTAACTGTTGCAATGAAAATGTGTTGACAAAGAACAAAACCCAGGTCGATAGCGCGCTGGGATTTGGAATCTCGCGCCTGAGGCGGTGCGGGTTCGAATCCCACCCGGGAGGTTATACCCTTCCATGAAAATTTGACAATAATGTCAATTTTCCTCTATTGATTAGATAATATGGAGAAGTTTCCGGCCTTGTGGAAGGGTAGGTGAGTACTGGTTATAGACAATGGTCCAGGAAAGCTAGGTTAGGTGCGCTGGACGCCATAAGATGACCTAAATTGTGTTGACACGGCGTTAAATCCAGTAAAAAAAATATAAGTAACGAAGAACAACCAGATTTAATCTGAGTTTTGTGATTTTCAGCAATTATATTCATGTGAATGATACCGATAATTTTAATACAGATATTGTTTGCAATTTTTGAAATTTTAGTGTAATGTTTACCAAAGAATAATTAGTCCGCCAAAGTGCTTGCTTTATGATGTTATGATATTGATGATGTTACTTCATACACAATTGTTTTTCTCTTTAGGACCTTTGTACTTTCTACCTACTTATGTCATGTATATTAATGACATTCCCTTTAAATTAAATAGACAACGCATGATTTATATAAGTCTATACAAAATAGGCCCGTTGGCACTCAATGTAACTTAAAATATAGGCCCATTGGCACAGAAATGGCTAAATTACTGTCAGTACTTGCCTCTTTTGAAGAATAAAAAAATCTGTATAAATAGTATTAAGTATAAATACATCAAACAAAAACACCACAAATAAACATCAACTAGCACCTGACACATTTCGGAAGACAACACAATTGTGAACACACTGTAGGTGAACTAAAGCATTGACAACAATGATTGTGGTATAAGACTAGTAAGTGGTAGCAGGAATGTAGAACAATGGTAGGGGCTAGACAAATAATAGGTATATTGATTTCTTTAATTTGGCTTGAGCATAGCCTAAAATCTATGTAAAAATATTGTTCTGCTCAAATTTTTTTCACATACAGTACATTGTATATTTAACGATCCACCAATCTTGAACGTTCAGATAAACTGATAACAAGTTCATAATTCAAAGGTCATTCTTGGAATGATAAAAATAAATAACAAGATCATATCTGGATTTCCATAATCTTGAATATATATCACTCCTGGTTTTCTTAAGATGAGTAAATAATCATTTGGGCAGGTAACAAGCTGTGTTTTTTTTAGCAAATTCAAGCTACACAATTTCTCGAAACATCTAATTCAAACTAAGTGTAATCACAAGGTTTGTACACATTAAAATACAAATGACTATAGCTCGTTTAGGATAACTTGAGACAAAATACAATGATACCATTTTTATACACAGGTGGATTTAAGTTTAGTACACGTAATTATCGACTATTATCAGACGAGTGTGTTTTTGATCTATCAAATTTAGTACAAGAACACACGTTCCACGCATTAAGACATATTTAATACTTTCATTACACAAAATAAGCTGACCTCCCTGTTTTTTATGTAATACCCGAATCCCAAATATGTAAACAAACTGAGTCGTTTGTCTCAAGTTATTCTAAACGAGCTATAGTGTTCACACAACTGGTATTATGCTAATTTTATGAAAGACATGGGCTACTATACAACGTGTTGGAACTAAATAAACTAACATCAACCTTCAACTTTTTTACTTTCAACTTTATGTTCCTGAAATATAGAGTTTTTTTGTAATTATATTTTTGTACTTATTATTTTTTTACATAAATATAGATCATACACAGAAAACACAAGAAGTACAATAATGATGTTGTAAAATTATGAAGTACAATGAATTCAGGGGAGTAAGTTAAAAAATTTTGAATAAAAAATAATTCTTCAAATAAAATCTTAAAAATATTCTTTCATCTCCTACCAGTGTAACGAAACTCCCAATTATAATGCATACTGAAACTTCTGTGTAATGTTTTAAGTTCACAGTAAATTTGTTTTTTGAAAACAACTTGCAGTGTCGCAATTAGTTAGAAATAAATGGCATGATTTTATAGCCAGTAACTGTAAAGTGAAAAATTTGTAAAATTAAACTATAAAAAAGTAAATAAATCAACAAGAGAAAAAAATTCAAAATCTCCAATCCCTGAATTTAAGATTTCATCAGATTTTAAAATGAGAAAAGAACCATTTTTTAGCACAAATGTTTTGAATTTCAAGAACAGTCCTGTAAATCTTCATTCTTGCATCAGTACTTGACCACTACCCTCTGTAAGTAATTGCCTACTTAAGTTACTTAACTCACATAAAAAGCCACATTGATCCTCAACTAGGTTTGACATACAGTCCTCTTCAATGAGAACTTTTATAATGAGAGGCTACCATGATTTGGAGTCAGTAATTCACTCAACAATCAAATTGGTTGTTTTACACAAGGACTGGGATAAATACTAAAATTTCTTACCCTGTGTTTCATCCAAGACAGAAATGTGTTCCAAGCCAGCGTTAACATTGATACGTAGACTACTCTAGCTTTAGGTGGTAGAAAGAAAAAGTTGAAAAATTGTGCAGGAGGCCAAAAACACCAGTCAAGCTGAAATAAATAAATGTGAATCTTTTGTTCGAGGTATGATAGAGCAAATTAGAAGCAAGTAATTCTACTACTGCTCAGCCATGGATGCTCCTTTGTATATTAGAAGATTTTAGGGAGAATAAAAGTAAACAAACAAGTACATTGTATTTAGTAATGTAAACCATAAATTTGTATTTTTCAGCAAATAATAGCCTCAAGAATCACAATAGACTGACTCATTAAATGAGATTTCCAATATTATACGAGTTATAGTAGTACATGTAATACAGTTAGCTACCATTGTAAAGTGTTCTATTTTTTACTGAGTACACTTTCTTCATAAAGCGTATGCTTATCATTGCTTCAGCAGTCTCTCATAAAACAAAAGTTGCTTTTGTCACTTTTATAAACAACCAAGTATCTGTATATTTAATTAGTTTTGAGTAGCAGATATGTAGATGACTATAAAGCTATGTCATCATCTAAGGCTTACAATCACTATAAGAGATAATTTTAAACAGAATGGATAATATCAACATACAAGATAAACAGTTAAAAACTTCTCTTTTACTTCCTCAACACCATTTTGTACAGATTTTCCTTCCAATAGATTCATACCTAGAAAACAATGATAATAATAATAAAATATTCTGTACTAAGACTAAAGACTAAAGGCAGGGACACTAGTGTAAACAAAATCAGTTTTTGATATGTAATCCCTTTGAGATGAGTGAAATGTAAAGTAGATACTAATATTGATTTAAGTTAAAAAAGTTTCAAGCTTGGTAGCTATGAACTTTGATGCATCAACGGGTCACAATCCGGCGAATCCAATGAATGCTGAAGTTAATCAACTAAGTACTAGTCCTCTAATAGTTAAGAGACAGAAATATAGAATATACAAGAGCTCTGCTGGGTGGGGCATTATACACCCATGTGCTGTCCATTCTGGGTTCTGTCTGATATGAAGTACCAGTGACCTTGACCTATGACCCCGGGTCCCGGGCACTCAAAATAAATAGGTCACATCCTTGACTGGAGGGCTATCCAAACCAAAGATTTCATGAACCTAAGTACAGCCGTTGACGAGTTATCACCGGCACATAGTTTCCAATATGAACTTCAAGTGACCTTGACCTTTGACACCAGGGCCTCAGAACCAATAGAGCACATCCCTGACCCATGGGCTATCCACACATAAAATTTGGTGAACCCGAGTGAAGCTGTTGTTGAGTTATCGACCCAACAAAGGTTTCTATATGATGTCCCAGTGACCTTGACCTTTGACCCAGGGGCCACAGATTCAATAGGGCATATACTTGACACAAGGGCTACACACATTTAAAAGTTGGTTAACTTAAGTAAATCAGTTGTTGATGTATCGTTTAGACTATGTTTTTCCATATGAAGTCTCAACGACATTGAACTTTGACCCCAGAACCAAAAGGGCACACCTTTTACACAAAGGCTATTCACACATAAAATTTGGTGAACCTAAGTGAATCTGTTGTCGATTATGTCTGAACAACATTTTCCAATATAAATCCTAGTGACCTTGACCTTTGACCTCTGAGCTCCAGTACAAGAAAGGCACACTCTTTACACAAAGGCTATCTACACAAAAAATTTAGTTAACCTAGGTAAAATGAATGTTCAGTTATTGCCCAGACAAAGTTTTTGTATCTTATGTCCCAGTGACCTTGACCTTTGACCCTGGGGTCTCAAAATTAATAGGGCACGCCCTCTACCCAAGGGCTAGCCACATATGGATTTGGTGAACCTAAGTACGGTCTTTGTTGAGTTATTGTCCGTAAAAGGTTTTCATATTTTAAGTCCCAGTGACCTTGACCTTTGACCCTGGGATCTCAATATTGTTAGGGCACACCTTCTACCGAAGGGCTATCCACACATAAAATTAAGATTACTGTAAATCAATATATTATACTATCAAATAATTTTACAAACATTGTTTCACTACATTAAATTTGATACTAACCCATAAAGAATGCTGAACAAAAAAATGGTCCAGCGACAACTTGATCAGCTAGTATCTTCTTTCCAACTGTTTGAAGAGCAGCACCAGGTAGATATCTATCTAAGACTTTATACCATACATGTGTCACTGGTCCAAATAGAAATCCCATACAGAACATACGACCTGTCAATTATCATATTATATTCTTTAATTAACATATTAGGCCACAACAAGTTGATATGTTCTACGGATTTTTCTAGAAAAAAATAGGGCAAGCGAAGAGAAAAAATCTTAATTCAGTTGCTTTATATAGCGGTTTGACCAAATTTTTATGAGCGAGCGAGGAAATAAATTTTTTTTGGTAAAAACCGTCAAAATTAATGTGCGAGCAAATCCATAGAACATGTGATCAATTTGTTGTAGCCTTATGCATTTATTACAGATAAACTTAGCTCTTACTTTTAAAGTTCAAAAAATTTATAGTTAAAAGTTTAAATTGGGTTTAAAGTCTGCTTCCATACACATGTTCAGCAGTCTTAACAACTTTGTACAATAACCCTATATCATTGGAATCACCTCACAGGTGATGTGATCTCAGACATTACCCATTTGCATCTGGATTGAGATGAACAACAATGAGTAAATTTCTTCTTCAAGGAAACTAGAAGTGCCTCTTGTGGTGATCGAATCTGAGACCTCTCAATTCCCAAGTTTAGGTATAATATCACTGGTCCACTGCTCCTACCAAGTTTCTGCATGTATATACAATTTCAAACAATCTATATTATGCATACAGTTGTACTTCTTTTTAGAATTTCAACTAGATCTAACTTTTCTGGTTACATTATTTACAGATTTTTTCATCAATAATGCAATATAATATTCTGGCATTCACCATAACAGTAGATTGTATTAAACACCATATATAAGACAAGAACAATTGTGAAATCCTAGTCAATAATATTTCTTTAGAAGCCCTGTTAAAGACAAAACTGAGCATTCAAATAAAACAAATTGTCTTTACAGTTAGATTTGCCTAGTTGTCACACTCCTTAGAAGCTGCTCTAGTGAAAACGGGAGACGGACAACTCGTCCCATGCCATCTTTGACAGGGGTGGACAACTGGTCCCACATAGTTTTTCCAGGCTGGACAACAGGTCCCATGTCAATCTGACAGGGCAGACAACTGGTACTATCTCAGTTTGACAAGGATGGAAAAATGGCATGGAACCAGCTGTCCATGAGACCATTTGTCCTACATTCATAAAGATCAGATGGAAACTAATTGACCTAGGGACCAGACATAACTGATGTCAAACCACCAAGTCACCTGACCCCAATGGTGTCCTGTCTTTGCTATGTCTATAAAATAAAAAGTTAAACATTCAAACCTGTTCTATGATAATCATATTCTTTCTTTGGATTATCTAATTTTTCAATATTTTGTATAACACAATCACCAAGGCCTAACAGAGTAGTTGCGGTAGCAACATTTGTAGCAAGCAAATGTTTGGAAAACAAATTGTTCAGAGTAACACGTAGTTGATTCATTATTGAAGAAAATAAGATCTGAAATAAAAACTGCTGTATCTAAATAAAACATGATTAATAATTGCTCTATTCTTAATTATTTTTTTTCTTGAATTAAAATCTTTGGTGATAAGTAACAAGAGGATGTGCCGGTATACATTGTAAAACCGTTTTCTAGTATGTAGGCTTAGGAAATCATTCAATTCTTTTTAAATGAAGATACATGACATAAATAGAGAATTACATTTCTTTAGAGTAGCTTCAACTTGCAGCTTCCAACTTAAGTTTTTGTCAATGAATACCCCTAATAATTTATGGTTTGATACTTTTCTAAAGGTTCATTATTCCATTTGAGTGGATGGATGTTAAGATTTTCCAACTTCTCGTGCTTATTAGAGGCTGTGATGAACATTGTTTAACTGTTAGAGGCATTTGGCGCCATTCCATTTAAGGAACACCAGGTCTCAAATGATTCTAGTTGAGACTGAAGCTTACAGTTGACATCAGATTTATTTTCCCAAATGCTGATAGGGTTGTGTCATCAGCAAACATGTGGGCATTTTTAACAGATAAAAGTAAATCATTGATATAAATAAGGAAAAGTATTGGGCCTAGAACAGATCCTTGTGGTACACCACTCACCAGCACTAATCTCTTCAGATTCCGACAGTGACAGGGCTCGACATTAACCATTGTCCGACTGTCCGGGACAAGTGAAACCAAGGTCCGGACAAGTACTTTATAGAGCCGGTTGTCCGACGGGACAAGTAGTTTGGGATATTAAAAAGCATGTCTTAACCCATTCTGTATGAATGTCTTATATAAGCGTAACTATTTTGCTGCTCTCTATTACGAGTGCCGCGAATATGCGTCCCCTAAACTTCAATCGATATGCCGACAGACTTGTATTAAACCTCTGATCGCCGCGTGACCCATATATCCGTCATGTGTATATGAAAACGATCTTAACACCGATAAGCGTAACGATAAGCACAGCGGGTGAAGATAGATTGGGCAAGTTATTAAATCAAGGTCACTGCCTGGAATTTAATTCGCGCTATTTTAAAAGTTAATTTATTCTGCACAAATATTATTTTAATTTCAAAATGTTTTTATTTTTATTTAATTTGTAACACTTTTCCATTCAAGTGCAATTGTTGGTAAATCAAATTTGACACATTGTAGCGTTTCTTTTATTGAATGTTTCGTTGATAATTGTTATTATTTTTTGTATTAAAATTTGCAACACCTATTATCTGTTACAAAACGACATTTCCGTGAAAATAACTTTGTGCTGCCAAGTTTATAAATCTGGTTAAACTTCACAACACTTTAAAATAAAACTGTTACAAACAATATTTATTATGATAAGTCATTGATGCGACAATAACATGTGAAGAATGCAAATAAATCGCGACTTGAAAAAACACCGTTAAATTTTATTTAAAAAATAACTAATTAGTAATAGGCACAAACATGTTCTAATGAAACTATGATAACGAACAATTACGGTACGATGAACTTTATGTCCGAAGATTATTTATTGTTAATTAATTTATTAATGTACGCTGTTATAATATCAATGCGAGGAGAGATTAATGGGACATGTCAACACGGAAAGTTGCTGATACGTACCCTTCCTTAAATTAATTGCGCCCACGAATCAATTTTCTATCATACTTGAGGTCCCAAACTTTATCTTGTATAGCGGTGCGTTTTTAAAGTATTCAATATGGCACATGGCAAATACGTCATATGGAGCGGTGCTTCTCTGATCAAAAGAAAATCGCCGCCGCTTATCGTTGTTAGTAGTTAGACAGGAAATCAATTGGAGAGGGGTGTATTAATTATCATGTTAGATAGCAATAAGTTGAAATTTAATTAAAATTAGGTGAGTTTGTCATGGGAAATGATGTCCGTGTTAAAAGTGTGAATTAACTTTAAAAGCATTAGGTAAAATCAGACTTTTACCTCGCATTACAAATACACATGTAACTTTTTTTCTGGTGCAAATATTTTAATTCCGTTTTCAACATAAGAAAATCAATTATTGCAAGCGCATTGTGTCTGTTTCCGATTTTGGTGTTGTCGATGATTTTTTTCAGAAAAAAATCGCCAAAAAAAACGTCGGATTCTTTTTTGCAATAATTTAATTTCTAATTAGCAATGACCTTGCTAGCTATTCTATTGTAAAGGAAGATACAAAACTAAAAGTAACATCATTGGATGCATAATTTAATTTTCTTTCCAAAATGTTAACTTTTGTAAAATATCTGTTTTCCATAAACGATTAAATGTACCAAAAGTTATGACTTAACACCATCAAAACAATGTATACATGTTGTATGTTAATTGTTAGTTGTTTATTCTCAGTTAAATAAATAGTTATGTTATTATGAGTAAATGTTTCTTTTTTTTTTAAATAGAACATACACAATTGTCATTACCCTTATTGAAACTATTTCAAATCCATCCAGTATGACTGAAGGTTAGGACAAGTTGGATTTTGTTCAGGACAAGTGGTTTTTAAAAGTACTTGTCCGACAGGACAAGTTAAAAAAAAAGTTAATGTCGAGCCCTGAGTGAACAAGAAAAACATACTTTTGGAGTATATGGCTTATATTAGAGAATGACCACATTATTGCCGTGTCACTAAATAAGCAGGGGCGGTCCCAGGTATTTTTCAGGGGGGGTCCGAACTTTTTCTGGGGGGGGGGGTCCAAAACTTTAACACCACTACCACATTATACACATTTTCCAGAATAATGCAACACATTTATATCAATACAAACTACATTAACATTAAGAAAAACACTAATGGACAAGTACATTTTGGAAATTCTAGGGAGGGGTCCAGACCCCCCCCCGCTAGATCCGCCTATGAAAAGTTTATGATTAATCAAGTCAAAAGCTTTAGATAAGTCAAATAAAACAGTACCAACTATGTAACTTTCATTTATTTCATTAATCCATTCGTCCACAATGAAGTGACACCAGTCCTAAAGCAAATGTTGTTTCCACTATAAAACTATCAGTTGCTGATTACAGTATTTATGACTTGTATACATGTACTATCTTCATGAGGTTAGATAAATGCCAATGATGTAACCACTGACCATGATGCAATATGACAATGACCCTAATCTGGAAGAATAAATATAAATTGGACAAAGTAAGATCAAAGAAAAAAATTCTCTAAAAACTAAAATTCATTTAAGAATAGTGCATTATGCAGCAAAATGAAAATAAAAAGTTCATACACGAAATTAGTACGAACAATTTCTAATAGTACAAAACATTCACATGTCGCGAAAACATATAACAATTTAAAATTATTTCAATAATATGAATGATTGCAACTAACGGAACAAAACTAACGGTATTGTTAGGTTTTTATCTTGCAATAACTACCTTAGATGTTTTGATCAAAACAATTAAATAGATATAAATTAATAATCACATTACTTGTCAACCTTCCCGATCTAATTGGGACTGGGAGTAGATTATTTGCATCCAATCAGCCGAGGGGCGTTACCAGTATCAACTGAGACGAGTTTCAGTCACGCCCCTCATTAATATCGCTTCACCAGTAGGAACGCCCTAATTTTACGGACGATTTCCTCTCGAGATTTAGACCCGATTTTAAAGCAAAAAAACGGGTGTATTGCTTTTTCTTGATATATAAATGTACTTAGCGGGGACACAATTATATTATGTCAAATATTTAATTCAATACACGTTAAAACAAAAAAAGTTATCACGGAAAATGTCCAAAAAACGTCCGGTAATTGGATTGTGAGGAGTATAAGGCAATCCTTTTAAACAGGAAGGCGGGGCTATGGGCGGCCCTAATATTGGACTACTTTCATCAAATATCGGTTGGGATTGAAATCGACCAAAATCGGTTGGGAAACATTGAATCCCGATTTTTTCTACCGAACTTTTAATAATAAATAAAGAAGTGTCAACATTTTAGCAATGTTAGTTCAATTTCTCTTGCAGGTTTGCATACCATGTATTCTTTCATAATTTATTATAATTAATTTCCTACCTCATTAATTCGGTCTTCTCTAAAAGAATGCTATTTATTTTATTATGTATACATGTGTTACAACAAACTTACACAATTAGGCAATTGATTAATTTTGATGCTTCACCTTCAATTATCTTTTTTACTTTCTCTTTAATTATTCTTGAAGTAAAGTTATGAAGAAGATTCATATGAACATAAATAAAATTCATACAATTGATCTACATACTTGAAATCTTTACAATCTGTTTGATTTTTGTTTTGTTAGATTATTTTGATGTCCTACTTTATAACCTTGCAGAAAGCTAAATAATTCCAGTGTTAACAGTTCTCAGTTATTACAATGGGGTCAGTGGTAGGAAAAACCATGGAAGAAAACTTTAAGAAGCAGCAAGCTTTTATGCAACAAAGTCAGGAAGAAATGGTTGGTAGAATTAATGTTAATTGTCCCTTTAATTAAATATTCTAATTTTGTCAGGATGATCATCTGGATCTATATAATGCACTGGTCATTTGACCTGCACCCTTACCTGAGCAAATAGCAAAATCTTTGTCTGTTAGCCCAGCAAACACTTGGTACAATCTATCTGTTAGCCCAGCAGACCCCGTAGTACAATCTGTCTGTTAGCCCAGCTGACCCCCCCCCCCTGGTACAATCTGTCTGTTAGGCCAGCGAACCCCCCTGGAACAATCTGTTTTTTAGCCCAGCACCCCCCCCCCCTCGGTACAATCTGTCTGTTAGCCCAGCAGACCCCCCCCCCTGGTACAACCTGTCTGTAAGCCCAGCAGACCACCCCCTGGTACAATCTGTCTGTTAGCCCAGCAGACCACTCCCTGGTACAATTTGTCTGTTAGCCCAGCAAACCCCTGGTACAATCTGTCTGTTAGCCCAGCAGACCCCCCCCCCTGGTACAATCCGTCTGTTAGCCCAGCAGACCCCCCCCTGGTACAATCTGTCTGTTAGCCCAGCAGACCACCCCCCTGGTACAATCTGTCTGTTAGCCCAGCAGACCCCCCTAGTACAATCCGTCTGTTAGCCCAGCAGACTTCCCCCCCCCTGGTACAATCTGTCTGTTAGCCCAGCAGACCAACCCCCTGGTACAATCTGTCTGTTAGCCCAGCAGACCCCCCTAGTACAATCTGTCTGTTAGCCCAGCAGACCCCCCCTGGTACAATCTGTCTGTTAGCCCAGCAAACCCCTGGTACAATCTGTCTGTTAGCCCAGCAGACCCCCCCTAGTACAATCTGTCTGTTAGTCCAGCAGACCCGGGGTACAATCTATCTGTTAGCCCAGCAAACCCTTGGTACAATCTGTCTGTTAGCCCAGCAGACCCCCCTGGTACAATCTGTCTGTTAGCCCAGCAAACCCCTGGTACAATCTGTCTGTTAGCCCAGCAAACCCCTGGTACAATCTGTCTGTTAGCCCAGCAAACCCTGGTACAATCTGTCTGTTAGTCCAGCAAAATCCTGGTACAATCCCTCTGTTTGCCCTGCAAAGCCCTGGTACAATCTGTCTGTTAACCCAGCAAACCCCTGGTACAATCTGTTTGTTAGCCCGGCAAACCCCTTGTACAGTCCATGCTTTGTGTGTCCATTCAGATGGTTAAATCTCCAGTAAATAACCTGACCTGCTGGGACATCCCAGTCACTTTCTAAAGCAAAGACTGGACTTATATTCCCAATATTTACTCTAGTCATATATAGCCTACAGGTAACTCTCTAGTTAGCACTTTCAACCCTTAGAAAACCTTGGCTGAAACCAATGTTTCAACTGCTGTAAAACACAGTGAATGATAGTACATGTATTTGTTTTATTCAAACCAACCATTTTCACAATTCATTCAAAACCTTCAATTATTTCAGTTAGAACGTCAAATACAGATGCAGAATCAAATGAGAGAAAGACAAGCAGCCATGATGATTGCTAGATCTCGTGATATGTTAAAATGGTGGTCAGCTTTCTATGCTACTGTGGCTTTTTTTGGTGTAGTCGGGTAAACTTTATTTTGTAATTATTATATTGGCAATTGTCATGCTTGGACTGCAAGTTTTTTTCTGCTAATCTGATCTGCAAAATAAACAGTGGCTCATTACAACTACCCGGTACTAGCTTTTCATTTCTGAAGCCCAATATTATTTTGTGGCAACTATAGTAATATCAAGAATATACTTGGTATATAGATAAATATCTACTACAACTCTTTCAGACAATCATTTTTCAAATCCTTAATTCGCTGACTGTTAATCCAATTCTTATCTAATCTTGAATTTGTTATTTTTTTGTTTAAATTCAATGGTAAGTTCTGATTTTAGCTCTGTAAGCTCATTTTTAAATTTTTATGTGGAAATTAGGCCACAACAAATTGATCATATGTTCTATGGATTCGCTCGCACCTTAATTTTGACGTTTTTTACAAAAAAATATTTTTATTTCCTCGCTCGCCCATAAAAATTTGGTCAAACCGCTATATAAAGCTAGTGAATAAAGACTTTTTTTAAAAAAAATTCTTCGCTCGCTCGCCCCATTTTTTCCCAGAAAAATCCATAGAACATATGATCAACTTGTTGTGGCCTTAATTCATTAACATGAAATGTAAAGACTTCTTAGCATTCAGGCCATTTGACTCAAGTTTTAGTAGAGTATGCAGTTATACATTGTGTAAAAAAAGGAATGTTCCACCCCCTGATGAAAATCTTTTATTACTAGTACACTAACTACCTTGAGGAGTAGGGTAGACATCTGTACATGCCCTTGAAAGTGACTTAACCATTTCAAACTACATGTACATCCAGATATTAATCTCAATTTACATTAAAAAAACTACTGTAATTTTTTTTATCGTCAGTTGTTTGTCTGCTAGTTCTTGCAGAAGGAATTTGCCTAGATCCAACAAACTAAGATATCATATCACAACCAGTGCCCACAATGTGTCCTACTGAATGAATACCCATTTCTGATTTATTAAATCATTAAATTTGAGAAAATTTGTGATTCCTGAGGTTGTATCTTATGAAACAGCTTTGTTTGAACTTTGAGAGAGGACACTAAAATGACAACTCTGCAAATATGATATTAACCTTCATATAAGCAAGTTCATTCAGGCTGACAAAATTTCATCTTTGCTAGTCCTGCTGACTGATAGAATAAGATGACTGATGTTGAAGTCTTTGACATTGGTCATACTAGTGTTGTACCGATGATCGGGAATAATCGATTAACGACTAGTTGGAAGCTTTCGATTCTGATAATTGATTAAACTTTATCAGAATCGATCATCGGTTAGAAAAGAGGATAGGCTATTTAAGGACAATACATATTTTTCCATGTATCTGAACTGTTATTAAAAATGTTTTAAATACATGTCATTTGTGTCTGACTTGTATTGGACACTGATATATCTTGTTCATGTTCCAAAAATACAGCTACTATACTAGTCAAGGGAACTAGGCAATCGATCATTTATTTTTGTCTGTTTATTTGATTTTTAATTTTTATTAGGTTTTTGACACATTTGACTAAAGAAAAAATATTTCCTAATCCATAGTACATGAATTTTATAAGGATTCACAGTAAAACATGCATGCAAAAACAAACTGATCAGGAACCGATTATAATCGGAAGAATCGCATCGACAACAGAAACCGATTCCAAATGATGATCGATTACGATTTTCAGCCGATGTCCCACCACTAGGTCATATATTGTCTTCATATTTCTCTATTATAGGTTTGCTAAGAGGAAGAATCCTGCTCCATTGGTTCCTTTGTTACCACTCACATTTATTGTAGGATATCAATATGATTTAGCTTATGGTAGTAAGATGGAGAGGTGTAGAGGTATACTATTAACTCAATCATTATCATGGGGTGAAAATTTTCATGACTTACTCTGAAGTTCAGAATTTATTTGGGGGGGCAATTAATGGTTTTTTTCCTATGTAAAATTATTGAACTATCGAAATTTAGGAATATCAGGATTTAAGGGTGTATCAGGATTTGAATTTGAAAAAAATCTATGAAGTGGGTGTGGTTACTAAACATATTAAAATATCCATAAATTCCAAAATAATTTTGATATAATTGTAAGTGATGCATTAAGTGTATAGATGTGACAGTGAAAATATAAAAAAAAAAAACTCAACAAATAAGACATTTAGAAAGAAATGAAAACATTTAACCTTACCTTGAAATAGCCTTCAGAACGTCAGTCCAAACACATAATTAAAGTCCTTTTTTCATAAATCCAAATGATGTTATAGAATGTCCATATAACATTTTACATTACCCCACCCACTTGAGAGATTTTTTCAACAAATCAACAAAGGATAAACCCTTAAAAAAGATCTTTCACCCATGCCAATTTTATGTTATGCACAAACTTATGAAGATAGTTGTAAAAATTAATACATGTACTAATTACTACATACTAATTGTGATATTCTGAACTACTTTTTCTGAAAAGTTTTGTTCATTTATGTTCATTTGTATTTTTCTTTAATAAAAGAACTCTTAAAATTGAATTTCCCTAATGCACTTGTACAACTGAGTTTTTATTGTATGACTGACACCATCTGTACTAGAATCAAGCAGGTTTCATGTTAGTTTCATTTTCCAAAACTGACCTGATGCTGTAAACTGAAAGTCTTCCTATGTTACACAATCTTACATTATTTGTCATTCCATCTCTGTTTTGTATTTTTAAATTCACGTACTTTTGTGGTAAACAAAGGGAGATAACAAATATTTACATTTTTATCCTGAGTTTTCTCCCTTTAATGATAAGTTTTGTATTTGAAAATGTTACTTGTTGGAGACACTGAAAATGCTATAGGACTCTATTTATTATATACTGACTTACTCATGAGCTTACCAACAGATTGTTATACATTTTATATTAAATTAGTAAGTCATTAAATCATTTCCCATTCTAATTTATAATCTCACTGAAGTCTAACAGAACTCAAATGGAAATGTTTAACTTCATGTAAATACATGTGTACATATATTTAACTTCATGTTTTGGTTTATGATATATTAAGTTTAGTCTGGATTACCTGCCCCTAACCACTATCGTTATCGGGTCAGGCAAGTCGTGATCATGGTTTGCCTGACGTACTTTTACCTGTCAAAGTACGACTGGGAACCAGACAAATATTAAGTTATGCTTTCATAGATTTAGACATGATGGGAATATCCCTGAAACACTTACTACACTTAACTTTATAAGTATAATGACAAAGAAAGATAGCAGCATGTTTGGTAAATCATATGCTATGTATTTCTGTTATTATTTAACTACAGGTATTTAATTAGAAAGATGTCTGTATGCCTTATTGACAAACGACTAAAAATTCACAATACAATGTAAATGTTGTCCTTTATTTTTTAATTTTCTGTATTTGTATATCTAACTAATAGATATTATCTTGCATATTAACAGAGGAAGCAGAGAAGGTAATGTCTGAAGAATCTAATTATATACAGCTACCTAAGGGATTACCTACAATTAGTAGTATTGATGCTGCTAGAAAATAAACTGTCTCATCACATCTACTCTTCTATATTAGAGGTTAGAAAGGTTACATTGGGAATTATGATGACTTTAATATGTGTAATGACCTTGGTAAATGTTATGACCTTGACAGACATGATATCTTTGGGAGCTTTCTTAGCCTTAGTAACCATGATATTGTAAAAGTGATAACTTAGTAAACAGTGATGACCTCTGATGAACGAGACTGAATCATGACAATAGAAGATGCCATGAAATATTTTTAGATTTATTTATGTGACTATTTATAATACCTCTGCCATATTAAATGTTAGTTGATTGTGTACCCATTTTGTTTGTATATATCAAAAATCATTGTCAGAAACCCATGATACTTGCACATACTGTGGATAAGGAATAATTCCCAGGGTTACCTAGGATGATTTCAAATTAAAAGTCATACATTTCCCTTGATTTTGGATTCAAGTTATGTAATATAATTATAACACCATGAAAGTCAATGGGTCCAAACTCAGATTCATACCTATACCCTCACAACTTGTAAGTTGACACTCTACCATGTCACCATAAAAGCTTGCTTGAAGACACAAGAGAATAAGTGGCGCGTAATACCTCTGCTACATACACTCCTTCCTGAACAGAATTGTCCTCAAATTCTTGGAGCATGAATATCTGTGGGACAATCTTGGGATGCAATCACACAAGTCTTAAAAGGTTATTTAAGTTGGACACCAAATGTATCCCGCTAAAAGTCCATTGTCTGAACTGGGATTCAAACCCACGACCTCTCAAGTTGTAAGCAGACACTCAACCATGTCCCAATAAAAACTAGTTTTAAAGCAAGAGAGAACAAGTGCCATATTATACCTCTGCTACATAATTACATTATTGAGTTCTGCTGTATACAACCTAATAAAAGAGTTGATAAATGGCTTAAATTTCAAATTTCAAAAAGAATTATTTATTTGACATAATGTTTGTTTTAAAAATAGTGGAAACATATTTCAAATGTTGTTATTGTAAATGTTGATTTATTGATTTAGTCTCATTAGTTATACATGTACATGTATTAGGATTTATTTTTCTCTTTTACTATAACAATAAGAAGTATTGCAATAAATGACAAATATTTCTTGGATTTCATTCAATCATTAATCTTTGAATTATAGATAAATATTATTATTCTTAATATGATGATGTTGTTCACTCAGACACCGATATAAATAAAACAAAAACAAATTTAGCTCTGAACTAAAGTTAATTTATGCTGATCTATCTTTGTTGAATATGATTGTGTGTTTACCTGAATACCTTTCATGCCTTCTTATAATTATTATACATGTATATCATATTTTTTTGTATTAAAACTGAGTAAAATATTTAATATTTTTCAAGTATGGCTATTTAAATTGAATTAATTCTATCATCAATAAATTCATGAGCTTTTACCAAGGCTACTGTATCTTACAGATTTGAATTAATATTTTGATGTATTAAAGTTAATATTTCAAGGCCAACTAAACTATTTTAGCAGTTAAGTTGGCCTAAACTAGTTTATATCTTTTACTCTTATACATGTCAATATGAACTTAACTGGTTCCTAATTATTTCTATAAATTATGTATGTTTAGGAAAAGTTAGTAATTTTTAACATTGAAATTTGTGAATGAGCAGCTTTTAGGCCATTACAAGTTGATCATGTGTTCTACGAATTTTTCTGGAAAAAAATGGGGTGAGCGAACGAAGAAAAAAAATAAGTAAAATCTTAATTCAGTTGCTTTATATAGCGGTTTGACCAAAATTTTTATGAGCTAGCGAGGAACTAGAAATATTTTTTGTAAAAACTGTCAAAATTAAGGTGCGAGCGAATCCATAGAACATATTATCAACTTGTTGAGGCCTTACAAAAAAACTTGTATATTGTTGTTTGTAATTGTTTCTTGTAAACATATTGTTGCAGTGATAGTTTTCCTCTAGCTATAGAATTCTATCAATGTCTATATTGTGTAATACAGTTTGATAATCCTTGGGTACCCACATCCACAATGCTTTAATACTTGATACAGTCATGTAGGATTTAATAAATGGGTTGTGGGTATCCGTAGAGTACACACTTGATCAGGGAATGGTTTTTGTAGTATTGTGTTATGATGCCCATAGATTTTATAAGGGTAAATAAAATTGTACCAAAGACTATATTATTCTTAACTTATTTTATCATTCTTTTTGTATACATGTAAGTCAGGCCCTATGAATAGCCACAATTTATATCATTATTACTGGTAAAATCATTCCTCTACCCCATCCCTGTGTTTGTTCTTACTGGCCTGACTAATAGATAAGAAAGCTTGTTAAAATGATGATCACAACCATAATCTGATACAATTTGATATCCTGGGTCTGTAATGAATACTTGTAATACTACACAGCAGCAAAAATAGATGAGCTCTAAATCCTTTAGCTCTAAGAGCAGGGCCCTCTCTAAAGCATTTGACACTTGGTGACTACAAGGTGTGTAAGATGCAATGGGGAGGTAATATGCAGTTACAATAACTAATAAAACTGCTAAAATATACATTGTACTTATTCAGTTGCTTTAAAATTTAGTTAGCAGATGTTTGGTTGACCTTCAAGCTTTCCAAGGTCACAGCAACAAATGATGATTGCATCTGGTTCCATAGACAGATTCAAGATGGGAAGATGCTAACTTTATACATTCATTTCAAGTATATGGCAATAAGAACTTCAGTGAATGACTCTTTTGATAATGGATGTGATATTGTTCATAAAATAAGAAAATCTACTATGAGACCATTCTCGTACCCCGAGGTTATCAAGATTCTCGATCTAAGCTTGTAATGAAAATCTTGTTAGCCTCTGATAACGAGAATGCTAAGAGACAGGTAGAATTTAGTTCTACAATCTACTACTTTGTAGCTACTTTGAGACAAGGACCCTATATATATATAGATTGGGACCTTGTTTGAGAGAAATATGCATCAGTGTTAAATTGGAGCATATGCCTATGAACATTTACAATTGAGATTTAAACTGCCATTAGCAAGGTTGTATAGATAAACCATGCCTCACAGATTTTTTGTATTCATTGTTTTTAACAATGAATACTCTGTTACCAATAGATTAATAGCGGTATTCCGATCGGAGTCCTATACTGACCTATTGACCTATATTTTTAGTTGTTATTACATCTATGGCTATGGCCGTGAGGAGCATCATACTTGTTTACAAATCTGATCTAGTTAAGAAGGTCTAGATCTATTTTGTTTGAATCATCACAATTGTAGGAATGTCATATTTCCAGTGATTGTGTACAAGAAATCTTCCCTTAATCAACAGACAAACCTAGATGTAAAGATTTTCATATTATTCTCGTGCATCCAAAGGTAATAAGTGATCTATATATACAACATGATAGTACTAATTAGTCTAGTTCTCTATTATTTATTATGCATTGCACGTCTACTTATTGAACTTTACAACATTTTTTTGCATTAGTAACACTAAAGAACAGTTTTTGCTTGATATTCAAACAATTTATTTCATATAAATCAATATATTTTATCAAAGAATCACAACCGCGCGCAGTTCATGTTTTTCGTGCAAATCGCAAACGCAGAAATTTGGACGACAACGACAGTTTCTTATACCAGACCCAGCACCTGTTAAATCGATCCGCCGGCGATTAACATGTTGTTGACATTTTTGCGCGAAATCGTTAAGTGAAACATTTTGCTGCAATTTTGGTCTTTTTGTACTATAATCACATCAATCGAACGTTTTCTAGGTAAAGAAGCAGTTTTTCTTTCATTCTTATGATATTTATTCGAATTGAATAAAATAACCGTAAGAACTATTTCAAACAGCTGTTTACGTCACCGAACTGCGCAAGAGTACAAGCAAGTATGTGCTAAGGCCAATGTTATGACGGACGTTAATTCGTAGACAATGAATTTGTTGGACCTTCTTTGTTAAATTGTGTTAACTTTAACTCATAGAAACCATGGGCAACTGTCTTAAAGCCCAAAGTAATGATGATATTTCATTGTTGAGAGGTCATGATAGCCAGGAAAGCGTTGAACAAGCACTGGGACCTCCACCACCGTATCAGGCATGTTGTGTTTATTTTTGTTTTCAGTTCATTGACTTTCTTCGTTCGTATTTTGTCTTTGTTCTTGGCTGATCCGTCTTTGATACATCGTTCAATTCTTTTAATGTTTCTTTGTTTGCTTTTCAGTTTACTTACTTTGTTTATGTATCATTTTTTATGATTTTGTCCTCATATGATTTGTTTTTAATTGGTTTCAAAATGACTCATCTCTTTTGTGTTTACATTTATTTAGGACGTTATACCTGTCATCGTGACAGCTATCGTCACGTTTGCTATTTGTATAACATAGTTTAATAATGATTGCTTTTTGTCAGTTATGTATAATTCATGATTTATCCTTCATAAATTATGTATTTAGCAGTGTAATTAGAGTCTATAAGTTAGTCTCCACATTTACTGTTTTAGTTTGTATACTGTCTGTGTAAATTGTAATCATTATTGGTTTACTTGCACTACGTAGTTTAATCTCATTGAATAAACATGTTGTTAATACATTGGGTCCTTTATCCGTACAGATTGTGGTCTATTAATTAAATGGTTTTGACTATGAATTAATGTATTTGCTGTGTTCTAGTCCTTTATATAAGACCAAGGACCCTAGCTATATGTATATATAGGCCATTAGGGTTCTTGATAAGACCCACTGTAGCTCATTTAACATTTTGACATTATCCTGCTGTAACAGAATAATGTCCAAAAGTGAAATGAGTTATGGCGGGTCTTATATAAATGACCACAGACGGCTGGCATGGTCCATATCAAAAACACTATATATACATACAAGGTATATTACTAAAAAAATTGTAGTTTTTAACCAATTTCACTTAGAGGCCAGTTTTTCCATTATAAATATATTTATTTCACTTATTTAATAATGCACATGTAGCTAAGGTTTTGCTCTTTCAAATGACACCATCTTTTGCATATGCCGAGTAATAAAGTCATGGGCCAAATTTCAAACAGATCTAGTTTTGTCATGTTTAGCTTAAGCTCAGGGCTCTCAGTTGTTTTCTATAAGTTAAGAGCAAATGACTGTTGGAACAAAATTTTCAAGAGTCACATTGAATGCAAGGATGACAATCTTCAGTGGATTAGGTTAAATTTAAGCTGGTTAAACCCTTAATGTCATCCGAGGTAAAATACTTAATCTCTGATAATATTATTGTCAATTCTAAAATTACATTAGCAGAGAATTTGATATGTATTCAGAAAGGTTAAGTATTGGACTATTGGTCCAACAGACCAGTGTTTCTGAAGTGGTTGACTCCTCTCAGCTGATTTGATTTTGAAAAAAATATATTGACTTTCCTAAATGTAGTTTCTCAATAATGTTTATTGTAAAATTACATGCACAATCTACATTACTTCCTTTTAAAATTCATGACAATGTTTTATTCTATAGGAACATTTGCAGCAAAGAATGCCAGTGTATCATCCTGCACCAAATGTTAGTCGTACAGCTAGTCAATTGACAGAAGAAGAACAAATAAAAATTGCTAAAAGACTTGGTTTGATAAGTCATCTTCCTACTGGAATCTATGATGGGTCATCCAAGAAAGGCAAAGAGTAAGTTTAGACAAAATATTAAAGTCAAAGTAGATTTTCTGTATAAAATAAATCAATATATTAGAAAGAACATATTGTGGTTCAGTTGACTTGTCATCCAACTTTCCATTCCTGCTTCACCAAAAGTTTTGCTCATGTGAGGAATTTGTCAGTCCAGAAAGTCAGTATCTTCTTGATCTGAGATGATGTATAAGTTGGTGAAATTTTGAAATTATATACTATACATGTACTTATAGAAATTCTAAACTTTCACCATTGGGTCCATTTTGGATAAGTAACCATTTTCCTGGTTAAAGTAAGTTAGTTTTAAACTGCTAATAAGAACAATGTACCCGTGACCTTGAAAAAAGGATGCAAGTGATATTAAACTCATGTGAGACACAAAAGTTGTCCCACCCAGTTACTGGCAGTATATAACCCAGTCTTCTTTGCTTTGTTAATGCAAGTTTTTATAATGAGAATTTTAGATCAGGTTTTAATCAGATTGTGTGAAAGTATATCTACATTTTCCTGCTAGCTTTGTGTGAAAGTATATCTACATTTTCCTGCTAGCTGCTGTATGTATGTCATGCCCTTGCATGAAAATGACATCATTGCTGTATAAGGAAGTAATCGGCTCCTTGTATTACTGGTAGGTTGAGTATCCTGGTTAGGTGAGTTGGGAGCCATATATAACCTGATATAAAGTGTTGATAAAGAGTGTAAAATCAAAATTAGAAAATTCAACTTAAACATTTCCTTATTTATATGAACAGATATCCTATGGACTGCTAAAATTAGCTAGTAGGTGAGCAGAGAACTTTAGATTGAGTTTTAAACATATTGAAAAATGACCTAACTAAATGATGATGTGTTTGTTGATTTTACAGATGTGTGATATGTATGGGGGATTTTACAGTTGGTGAACATTTACGTATATTACCTTGTATGCACTCTTACCATAAAGACTGTATAGATGATTGGTTAATGAGATCGTTTACATGTCCTTCATGTATGGAACCAGTAGATGCTGCATTGTTAACAACTTATGAAACAAGTTAGTTGTTTATACGTGAAAACCATGATGAATGGATTTTTATACAGTGTGTTCTCAAAACTATGGATAAAAACCTGCATTGTTATGCCAGAGTGTATTTATATAACAAGAAAGCTGGCTAATGCAATGTTACAAACTAATCTGTGATGAACTGTTGTTGTAGAATGTTACAACCTATCAAGACGGTGCAAAATTATGTAATAATACAATGTAACACTTTTTTAACACATTTGTTTGGCTGCATTTCATTACCACTATTATTGATTTAATTCAACAAAACCTAATTTCATTGAGAATTAAGGTTAAGAGACCTTTAAGGTGTTTAAAATTTTCAAATATTTGAGACTCTGTCAAGATGTAACAAAAAAAATGTGAATGACTTGTAATTTAGTGAATGTTTGAAGACAGAACAGCCGAGCATGCCAACCTGCCTTTTTCCCTTCTCCCTCTCTATCTCTTTCTCTCTCCCCACTCTCCAAGACTCATAAAAAATCTGCAATTAGTGCATGAATAGATGCACTGAAATAGAGCTGATCGATCTTGTCTCTATTTTCTTTCTTCCTGGTCATTTCTGAGTCTAGAATAATCACTGACTGACTAAGATACTTCTATATATCGGATATAATATTAGTTATAAGTGAGCAGCTGCTGTTTTTTAATCCATGGGCAGATTGCATCCCTGAAGTTTTGTCCACCTTTAGTCTAGCAGCTACAGTTGTGAATGAATGACAAATGACAACCCTAACACTTACACAGTCATAAGCTGATCTGTCATTCAATATAAAAGTAGCTTTCTGGAGATCTGTACACATCTGTACTAAGTTAGTCAAACTTGACCTTTTTGAAAGAAAAAATATGTAACTTGGACATAATTCTGTTGACATAATTTATTGTAAGATGTGTACAGCGAAACTTCAACTTCTTTTGTTTTGCCTCCAATTATTTGATATCTAGATGAATAAATACATTGTACCATGAATAGAAAAAATGTTTTATAAGGTTGTAAGGTCTTTAGTTCAAATTTTTATTTGATCTCTTTGTGAAATAGTATCCGTCTAGATTTAGCACAATATTCACTGTCAGCACTTTAACCAAGGTTTGTATTGATGTTAAACTGACACAGAGTCACAGTCCCTGTATAATGTATGGTCAGATCAGAGACTGATATTAAGGATCACCTCGCACACCATAGATATTTGAAATGTAATCTCAAAATTCATTGTGTGTGTATGTAAGATTTTAAATGGCAATATATTGCACCAATAACCTATATAACACCAAATATTTTGAGTATATGTGCGTATGATGTGGACATTTTATATAAAATAGGGCTGTCACAATATCATAAAACTCAAATTGGTCAATCATTTGTTTGAAATCAATAAAAATTGGTTAATTCTCAACAATTTTATTTCATACTTTCAGCCATTGGTGTTCACTCATTATTGTAGTTAAAACTGGTTTAAGTAGGAAAATGCAGTGTGTAACCGACACCTGTTATAATGAGTAACCCTATCATCTTTTTTTCATGTTACCAACTTCTAAAGATGTAATAATGTGATATATTGTCAATATTTACTTATGTTTAAAGCATATAAAGTTTATAAATCGTTATATTGTACTTAATCGAGGGATCATAATTCTTATAAAAAAGAATGATTTACTGATTCTGGAAATGAAATCGATTTCTGAATGAAGTCAATTCAGAGTTAACTAAAGGTACTCATTCACAGATGTCAACTTAAATATCAGCTTTTTCTGAAACTATCAAAATTGTATGGAAACAATTTTTGAAGCAGGAAATTAGTGCTTCGATAATGACAATTTAGTGCAAATTGACAAACAACTACAAATGATGGTGTTACAAGTTGTAAAAATCTACCCCTTATGTCACGGTATAGACACTTTTAGGGCATTTTTGTGACTTTTATTGTCAGGGATGGGGTACTCGTACTTGTACTCGAGTATTATGAGTACAAGTACCACTTTTTCCAGTACTCGCCTGTACTCAGTACTCAGGAAAATAAATTGTACTCGTACTCGTACTTACTCAAGTACTGAACTAGCAGTACTCGATACTTGTGAGTATTTCTGAGTACTGGCCATCTTATTTCTATCAAGTTACATTCTTGATTGATTTTTCTTTAAAACTACTTTAGAAATGATAATGCATAGTAATTGGTTATCAATAAATTATTGTATATTTCTTGCAGCCTATTAGTCAGTTTGTCTTAAAATATTGAGAATTATTTTTTGACACAATTACATACACTGAATGGTATTTTAAAAAATATAGAAAAATCTTAACCAAATATGTGAACTAGTACCTTAACCAGATATTTGTGACAGTCCTATATGTTTTATCCATTGTAAGGATATTGTTTTATTGTATTCATTGTTTATTTTTATGATGTAATAAAAACATATCATGTAAGTTAAACCATAATCTTGAATCTAAATGTAATTGTTTACAAATAGTTTTCAACATGTGTTTAATTGTTTAATATGCAAAAATGATAAACTTATTGTGATGTTTTGACTACACATTTATCACTGTGTTATGACTTCTTGAACTCTTTGGATAGTCTTTGTTTGTTTGATGTGAAGAAAATTTTAATATGAAAAAAAAGGTACTTGACATTTGCTTTATATAGCTTTCAATTTGCTTCGGCTAAGCTTATTGGATTTGTTTTGAACTTTCTGTTAATGTGACTAGCTAGTACTAGCTTTATAGTTGTTGATTTTTTATTCCTATTGAGTATAAGCATGGCTAGTATTGCTTATAAAATTCTTTAATTGACATGTAGCTTTTTTGATCTACTGTGAAGTGATGTAAATTTATTTGCTTTATTAATGTTTTTTTAAAAATCTATCATGTTTTCGACTTCTAGATTAATTATTTGTAACAATTCTTTACTAATATTGTTACGAGGAAGACCGTAGTAGCTTAGTGGTGTATAAATTTCTGTTGGTTCCATTGCTGGATTTAGTTAATCTGCCAGGAAAGTTTTGAATGATAACCACAGAATTAATGTTCTTAATTATCAATGTTGGAATTTCTGAATGAACATTCTGTATCTAACCTGATAAACACAGGATTGATGTGTTGGAATTTCTAAATGAACATTCTGTATCTAACCTGATAAACACAGGATTGATGTGTTGGAATTTCTAAATGAACATTCTGTATCTAACCTGATAAACACAGGATTGATGTGTTGGAATTTCTAAATGAACATTCTGTATCTAACCTGATAAACACAGGATTGATGTGTTGGAATTTCTAAATGAACATTCTGTATCTAACCTGATAAACACAGGATTGATGTGTTGGAATTTCTAAATGAACATTCTGTATCTAACCTGATAAACACAGGATTGATGTTCTTAATAATCAATGTTGGAGTTTCTAAATGAACATTCTGTATCTAACCTCAAATTATGTATCAAATTCCATAAACTTTGTTGCTGTTTGACAGGCATTGTTTACAAGTACTATTTATGTAACAATACATGTTGTATTACAGTGCCATCTATAATTACCTTCACAATTGGGTGATTTTCAACACTTAAGAATTATAAACATATCTTTAGATAAATGACATATATAACAATTACAGTTATGGGCATGTCTGAGCGGTTACCATGTTGGACTGGTAATCATTGGATAGCAAGCTCCGTGTTGGTTCCAATCCCATCCAAAACTTACCCCTGTTGTTTTTGTGAGCAAGAAACTTAATCCTACTAGCTCAGCACTGGGGGACCAGGAAACAGATTCCAAAGTGATTAAGCTGTAAATTAGTATAAGTTATATATAACAAATACAGTTGTATACATGTATAGTGCAATTACCATTCTTGTTACAAAAACTACCCAAATGTGTAATACATATACATATTAAATTAAAATTAAGTAAATTTATGAAAAACCAGCTTATTTACAAGTGTAAAGGTAATTTTTGATGGTACTGTTTAATGCATAATTGTATTATAAATGTTAGTGTTGAAATGGCTGTAGGTTATCCTATTATTTCAATTGATCTCCATTCACTTTATGGGATTAAATCCATTGCAAGATTGGAATGGTTTAGGTTAATATAATTTACTGATTTAAGTTGTGATCTTGTTAGATTCTATTAAGGTAGAATTTCCCTTATGCTTTTGGCCATCAACAAATACCCTTCAGCATCGGAAAACAATGTTTGCAACAACATGTTGATTTTTTAATATCTAGCTTGTTATAAAAAATTTGCTAAATTCCAATGCTGCAGGGCTCGCCATATTGCCCCTGATGGCAGATATTTGGGTTTGGGCAACTTGTTACTGATAGTAAACATATGGTCCAGGCAAGTAAAATATGTAGCTAATTTTCCAACCAGGCACCTTACTCTAAAAAGTAATGTTGAGTCCTGTACTAGTTTTTGATGTTGTCACTAAACATTTACATAACACATAAGGGGAGTTCTGCCTTGGTTAATTTATTGGACTTTAATAAAACAAATGTGTGTGTTTGAAACATGATAGTGTAAACTAGAAGATTTTTTGGATAAGGAAAACTAAGAGTCACATGGCATGACTAGTCCTAATTTTCAGGACCTGCGAAGAATTTTGATTATCTTTATAAAACTGCTGAATTAATGAAATTCAGCATAAATTTTGAAATTCTACTTGTGCAACTGACATTTGGCAAGTCCATTGCAAAACCAAAAATTCTGAATGTTTTTTGCTTTAATACTTTGTTAGAAGAATTTATATGTTTTGTTTTTATTGAAATGATTAAGTTGATAATGTATTTTAGAATTTAGTAATAGTTGCTATGATGCTTGTGCAGTAACTGTAATTTGTTAAATATTTTGTTTATATTAGATTTGTATTAGCTATTATAATGTAAGACTGGGTAGTCAATGTGTTGTGTGACTGTGATTGCTACGTTAGTTTTATTGTTAAATGTGTGTGCTGTATGAAACAAGGGTGACTAGCTCTGCCTAGAACTAAAGACACTGTATATACATGTTAGGCATATTACTCTCAATTATGATAGAGTTTTTTATTAGTGCCTAGTTTTGTTTCCATTACTCATTTAAATTCAATGTTGTATACATGCAGACATTGCTGAAGCTTTGCTGTTTTGAAGGGTACCAACATCTATAGACATCTAGTGACAAAAATATACACCAAAGTTGAACCCTGCAATCACCATTGGTTATGTTTATTTACGGACATTGTGTCTCTGGTTTTGGACTGTGTCAGTCACTTTTGATATGAGTCAATGACATTGTTATTGTAAATTATTCATTAAGTGTACTTGTTGTGTGCTAGCCTTTGTTGTTTTATATATTAAACTATAAAGGTTGTCATTAGCCATCCAATTTTAGTCTCATTTTTTCAATATTTGCATTTTGTGATACTAACTATTAAAATTGTTTTGTTAATGATGTATTTTAACCCTTTTCTCTTTCATCTTGTTTCAAGTGTACCATGCCATTACAACTTCTGTAGGTATGATTTTGTTTATGATAAAAAGTGCAGTTCAAAAATATTTTATTTAGATGTCCTAAAAATGATGTTTCAATTTGAATAGTCAACTCATTTCGATAAATAAAATGACATCTGGTCATGATCTAGGTAACTATTATTACATCTTGATAACTATAATAACATCTGGATGGTTCCTGTGAACTCGGATAACTGCAATAACATCTGATAGCTGTAATGAAATATATCCAGATGCTTCTCAAGGTGATAGGAAAGCAGTGGTATAAAAAAAGTTTTTTTTTTATTTGAATAAATTTTCTACTCTCTCTCTCTCTCAATAATATAAGCACTTTCCGGGTACATTACTTTTTTACAATGGGAATTTAATGTTTTATTGTTAATCATATATTAATCAGTTCTTAATGTGTACTAGCATTTGTTTTAATTAATTGAATGTTATTTTTGATCATTTAGTTATATAATCTGAGATTTGGTTTCAAGTTAATTGCTTTAACTGCATGCTAAAATTTTATATGAAAATCTAACCATAGTACTTATATTAGCATATAGGATAAAATTAATGCTTTATTTAGATGGTTGTCAATGGTTCAGTATTCTGGTACTTTTTCATTTTACAAGTAACTGATTCTAAGTTGCTGTTTTAAACTGTAAATTGTATCAGCTTTCAGTGTTTAGATTCCTTATAAATTGTTAAAAGTTTTTAAAAAAATGTATTATTGTCATTATGACCTTTCATAATTTATTTTTGTACACAAATTCAGCATTATAATTAAATATTACTGGGTATTTAATAAATCTTGAACTGTTTATAATCAAAATTAAAGTGTTAATTACTCTTTGAATCTTTGTTTTAGCAAACTTCTTAAAAATTCCAAGACATGTTTTAAATAGGAATAAACCAGTTATGTCCCGTCTTCTTGTCTATGTATGTTAAAGTATAGCAAGAATGTGTTTTGTATGATTAAAAGAAGAATGGTGATTATGCATAATTTAATTGAAATTTAAGTAGTTATTGCACTCATATTTGAATTTTTACTTTATATTGTAGACTGGATTCTCAAATTTTGGAAAGATTCTCAAGTATAGTTGATTTTTGTCATGCCCATACAATATTTTATTTCAAATCCAGAACAAATACAACTTAAATCATTCCTTTTATGTTAAAAGTAATAATTTTGTAGTATCTTCTTAGCAAGTTATATTGGCTTGTAATAAATTAAATCACAATTTCAAATAAATGACCTTAATTTCAGGTTAGGCCTACTGTCGAGAAATGTATTTGGATTATTGATTACAATTACAGCATTGCTGTTGTTCATGCAAAGCATTTAAATTGCCAAAGACAGTTTTCATTTCTTTATGTATGTATTATATTACATTATGAGAAGAAAAATCATATCAACTAAGCAAAAGAAGTTATCCATTCAAAAACCTGAATTAATTGTCTTGCTTGTCTATTTTGAAGTTTGTTTTGGTGTCGCAATAAGAATTATGCCAACATTTGGGAATGCAGGTTGTAAAATAAATCCATAATTCATTGACCATGTTCTTTGTATTTAACTATGTACCTTATACAAATCATGTACAGTGAGTCAAAACTCATCCACTATAACTGTTTGTGTTTTATATTTTTTTTGTTTTGTTATTCTCCTGCAAGTATGTAGAGTGCAATGTTTTTGTTGTAATTGTAGTCATATATATAAATAACTTATGCTTTGGTTTAATAAAACATGTTTTAAATATTTAACTTTTTTCTTTATTATCTTTCCAATAGATCATGATAGATCAAATGTCTTCCCAGTTATAAGTATAAACTAGAGTAGTTAAGTGCACTGTGAAGAGGCTTTTGGAAAGCAGTACGAGTATGGCCGATGCAGCTTGAACTGTAAGACGCCTTTATTTCAGTTGTCGTTTGTTCTAATCTGCAACGTTTGTACCGATTGGTATTCAGCTCAGCTGTGTGTCTGTCTATGCAAGGGTTATAATTCTAAGACAGGTCCTACACAGTTTTATGGAAATACTTTCTGCAGCCTTTTCCCCCCTTATGTCAAGCAGGGCAGCTGTCAGCCATTAACAAAGGAATGAGCTCAGTACTGGTAAAATCTTTGACTCTAGAGATTTATGTCTGTTCATGGAAAGGAAGTAGGTTAACTGATTCCAAGATATGCCTAAAACCTAGCTGTAAGAGCAACATAAACTGCACTTTACAAGTAATGTTCAGTTATTTATTTATTTATTTTTAGTTTAAAGTTACATCACATTCTTTCAGAACATTAAACAACAAGCTTATGGGACAAAGAAATGGATTTAAATTCAATGAGTGCATGAGACTTGGATTCTTAAACCAAGAAACTTGGTATGGATAATTGGAGTTGATTTAAACTTATTTCTAATTATGTTGTTAGTGAAAGATCAGTGTTGAATATTTGTGATAGAAATCCTTCTTCATTTGGCAAGAGAACCTCCAACACTGGCTTTTGATAAATATTGTAAATTCGTGTAGAGCGGTAAAACAATAAAACCCATAATATTTAACATGGGAAATCAACAGGACAGACAGAAATGTTTTATTACTAAATGCACTATATACACATGGTTTTACCAGTATATTGACATGCATGATAGGTCTAAGAAACCATATCAGATACACGATAATGAAAGTTATCAAAAAATTTCAAATGCATAATGTAGTATCAGATTTCTAAAACAAATACATTGATATTTCACTATCTTACATGCAAATATCTTGCCTATTTCTAAAGAAGTTAATACATGTAGTACATGTCAACTCCCAATTATCCATACTAAGTTGTTAATCTTAACATTTCAACCTAATACACTGTGTGTTCAGTTGATCATTTTTTTGTCACACAATACAAAAAAACTTCTTCTCCTAAGTAAAATTTTATGATTGCCCATATTAAATTAAACGACCATTGTGACAAAATACTCAATGTTCAGTCATCAAATGTTTACAATCAGCTACTCTTTCTATAGAAGAGTTAACCAACTTCATAATTCACCATGGAATTTTTCATGGAAAGGCATCTGTATCTTATTGTTCAAAAAGAGCTTTCTCTGTGAGGACATTACATGTTACATGTCAGCATCAATAGGGATAACCCTTGATATACATGACTGTGTTAGTTATCCACACACAACAGTTACCTGACCCTAGGTACAAGAATTGACAAGTAATCATACATACATGGTTCTTTCCATTAGCAGTTAACTAAGCAGTTAAGAATCAATATAGGTCCTCCTACATAACTTTTGGTGACAATAAGTATTATATAAGTGTTATCAAGTAATCACCTGATAGTAATAAAGGTATTTTTGTTGTTTATCACCTAGTATATGTCAAGTCATATCACGCTGGTCAGTCAATCTACTCACCATGCCTGGAAAGGCTTAATCTCTGGATTTAGCTGTTAACCAGTTCAAAGAGTTCATTTGTCAATGATGAACAACTGCCACACATGATTTAGAATCAGTAGAAGGAGAGGAAATGGTCATAGAAATTATTTCAAGACCAAGCTCAGTGAACAATTGCTCCGCCCGGGAACCAAACCCATGATCTCTCGATCAGTAGACTTTGTGAGCAACCAACTGAACTAGCAAGGTGGTTTAATATTGTAGCAATCAGTTAATTAATTTTTTACCTTTTAAGAAGGATCATCCTTGACTTGGTGATTTGGTGATCATAGGTACTTAGGTTTCAAATTTCTTAACCAGACTAGACATGGATGGACACTGGACAGTCACACAGACATTGTTATAAAACATGCCTCATCTAGGATAGTACATAAAACAAACCAAAGATAACAAATGCACCAAAATAATTAGTATTGCGCAAAAGTTGATAATTATAACATGTCACAAACAAATTATAAAGAATGCTAACACAATTATTGATATCAAAATGGCTGAGATACACAATAACTTTAAATGTTAAACATTCAGAGTTATAAGTAGAATACTATTTCATACAATCTAAAGAAATTCCAGCTGATAATGCAGAAAATCACAAATTTAACTTTTTTACTTTCATGGACACTAACATTGAGAATATAAACAGTATATCACAATAGGAGACATCTCTCACACCACACTGTGCACTGACTCTTCATGGATTCCAAGTGTATCTTGAAAAATTGATTTCATTCACTAAAGTCTAAGTTTGAATACACTAAAGTTTATGTAAAATTTAACAATAAATCTGTGGGCAAGTCTTCTACTTGTGTCGGTAAGTCTTCTAGTTGTAAGTGTAACAGGGGTCAAAATATTTGTTTGTATATAACATCATAAGTACTAATTATATGAAGGAAGTCTACACCATCTAAAAATACATATTGTATTTAAATAACTACGATCAAATAGCTTATTTGTGTCCAAAGTTTGATTAACTAAAGACTTGTTTATTATCAGAAAAACTTGGATTATTCATTATTACTACCTTTAACCATTACAACCAAGCATCTAATCCACACATATGGATAACACAGTGTTCACATTGAATTGTTTTTGGCTATAAACAAAACACTAAATTCAGATGGCAGGGCTAGCTTAACATAAAGTTGTGATATCTAACAACAAATAAATTGGATTACAATTAGCTAAAGTCTTTGATATAAAACAACAACACATGCTTCATGTACACAGAACACTTGCAGTATGGTATGATATGATGACGTCAACTTGCCATGGAGTTGTATAATAAAACATGAACATTACTGGGAGTATAAGCTGTTATAATAATACTCAATCACCTCGTAGTTACCACACAAAAAAATGCAAATTAATCATTGAAGTATTAAAACGTTCTATTCAGATATCAATGTTTTTTTTTTAATTTGAAAATTCTTTACAAAGAGTTAATGAGTTCAACTTTCATCATCATCATAACCATGACTTAACAAATAATTAGCAGCTAGTTCTTCATTCTTTTCACAAGCAAAATAAGCTTGAATACACATTCCTTCTTCAAAACCAAGTGCTTTTAACTGAAATGGAAAACCAACAAAACTTTTAAGTATGTCCAATTCTATCTCCATTAAGCTAAACAATAACTCTGGAATTCTAATTAAGAAAACAATAGATCAAAGACTAAGTTACACAGGACCTAAGATATAGGATCAATAGACTACCCTACCCTGGCAACATTTTAAAACTACCAGCAACCTTTTACTTTGGGCTTTTGGAGGTAAAACAAGAGAATTTTAAATATGCCATTAAACATCCAATGCAGAAATAATTACAATTTTGAATCCAGCATTTTCTAGTCAGATTAACAAACAAAGAAGAAAAATCAGAATTTTCAAATCCAGCAATTCTTCAATTTTTCAAAGCAAAAGGGCCAAATGCTTCAGTAAACCAGTATTGTCAACTTTCATCTACAAACATGTTGAAGACCTTTTACTCTGACTACATCTATAGGGAAAGCATGACTCATTTACATCTTGCTCTTCAACATAGCCAAAATCACTAAAACTTACACAATGATGTAGTATTTATACATCATAGCCAAAAGGAATCAAGAACAGGGCTCAAAATTATTTTTAATTAAGGTTGTTGTTTGGACAACCAGCAATATACTTCAAATGCTGAAACCAAATGTTTACTAGCAGTAACAAGTTGCCCCAATCAAAGTATTGGTCGTCAGAGGCAGTCGGATGACCTTTAGTGTTTATTGCCCAGCAACACAACTCCCTCAACTTACTCTATCAATGGCTTCTTTTTCTTCTTGTGTTACATGTATAACACCTTCTTGTCTACCACCAGCTGCAGGTTGACCAGATATTCCCCCAGCACTACCTCCAGTGCCACCTGTGCTACCATCACCACCTTCATTTAACATAGCTATAAATTGTTCTTGATTCTGACTTATCATCTACAATATACAGTAAAAGTCAAAATGTTAATGCCCGGTTCACAATCTGATTCCATATACATGTTCAGCAGACTTTACAATATTGTACGATAACTCTTGATTATTGAAACCACCATCTGGCAGGCAATCCCTCACAGTATCCATTCATACCTTGATGGAGTGGAACAATAGTAGGTTAATTTAAAAAAAAAAAGAAAATAAGCAGTGCCCCAAGTAGGGTTTGAACCTGGACCTCTTGGTTTGTAACCGTCCTACTACTGGTCAACTGCTCTTAGTATATTTGTATGTTTTAACAATTATTCATTTCATGAAAGTCTGGTTAAAATACATAATAATATATTCATCACTATAAATAAACTGCTATCCACCATCCCAAAAACTTGGGAGGAACCCCTGTGATTTTATCTATCCTTCAGGATCCCTTAAAAATTGCCATGTGCTTAAGTGAATTTGAATTTTCATGAATTATCAATCACAATTAGCAACTGCAAATCTGTATCCATTATTTTTTTATTTAAGGAATCCCTAATTCTAAAGAGGAATCTTAATAGCTGACTAGGTATTCATTCGGGATCCCTGGTTAAAACAGTTAGTGTCAAATCCTGCTTTAAGCTGTCACTAGTTTCCTACAAGTGATGTTAATTGTTACCACTATCTTGATTCTTTCTGCTATATTACCAAATCCTTAGCCAAAGGTAGCTACAGGTAGAGCTACATATAGACCAAAAGAATTAACCTGAGCTTGAACTACCTAATTATAATAATTACACACTTCACTACATTAAATCGTGAGTTTTGGTATGCTTGTATACGGATATACACATGTTTATAACAACTGATGTGACAATAAATCAATATATTAAAAGTGGTACGCTATTGTACTTTAAATTTTGGACACATTAGTTTTTGGGGAAACAAATAAGTCAGCAATATTAAGGCACAGTTTCAAAGTATTTATTCAATATTAATTGTTCAATACGTTTATTTTGCTGAAAGCTTCCGATAAAGCGCGATTTACAAACGAAGACAAAAATAGACTGTAAATACTGAGTTTAATATATTCTTGCATAAAGGTCAAGCTCAGGTTAATTCTGTTGGGACTATAACAATTACTAGCTCTGATCTTACACCAGATTTAAAATAAGAGAATGTTTTTACCTGTAATAATGTTGGATTAGATCTACCTATTTGTTGTAACAAGTCTGGTAAAAGTGCTGGATTCCGTTGTAATAATGTTCTCATATGTTGAAATTGAGGCTGATTTCTCAAAAATGCTAAAGTTTCCTCACCTAAAATAACCAGACAAGATAAACTAAAACATCACGTTAGAAACATGATTTAAACATCAGAAAATGTAGATAAAGGTAGAATTCTACTAATTACCTAAATGTGACATAGCCAAATGTATTGCAAAGTAGTGTTAATAGACTATATCCAGATTTCAAATGATTGGGTTTTCTCCAAAAGTACAAACAAATTTTCACCGTCACAATAATCATGTGAACTGAGAATAAAAGGATTTAATCTGTATCCCGTGCTTTTTAGCAATAGTGTATAACAAACTCAAGTTTGTTCTGCCTGTATGGGGACAGGAAAACCCATACATTTCAGTTCAGAATTAGGTCTATTTCAGCAAATCAAGCATATCAGAAACCTGCCTAATTTCAATGATGTTTTGATGACAAGTAAGCTAAAAATTTCCTAGAAATTCTACTTTAACAGTTATTTCATTCCTTAACTCAATTGATCATAGTAAGATATAGCTTGTAAAAATTGACACTAGACTGACTGATATTATTATGTCTTACATGCTACATTTATTACACTGAGCACTTTGTTTTACAAATCTATAATGCTGATTTAGTTTACCAATAAAAAAACTTGCTAAGTTTACCATGAACTAATGCTTATACTCATATTATAGAACCTTAGTAAGAAGAAAGTAAGTGCTAATGATGATGTTTGATAACAAGAGCTGTCAGAGGAGACAGCATGCTCGACTTAGTTAGTGTTTGTCACAGGAGTAAAAAATATGTAAAAGGAGTTATAAACCTAGTCACATGAGATGTGGTTGATAATAAGAAACATATATTTAAAGTTTGAAGTCAATACCTTAAGAAATAAAACAGTTGCAGTAAAAACAAACATTTTTTAAAGAAAACTCTAAGTTCAAGGGGAGATAATTCTGAAAAAATATATTTGGAGTTATACACCTTGTCACATGAGATGTGGTTGATAATAAGGAATGTACATTTAAAGTTTGAAGTCAATACCTATAGAAATAAAACAGTTGCAGTAAAAACAAACATTTTTGAAAGAAAACTCTAAGTTCAAGGGGAGATAATTCTGAAAAAAATATATTTAGAGTTATGAACCTTGTCACATGAGATGTAGTTCATAATAAGAAGCATATATTTAAAGTTTGAAGTTAATATCTTAAGAAATAACAAAGATATAGGAGAAAGTATTTTACTGCACAAAAACTTTAATCTGTAAACAAAAACTTTAATCAGTTCAAGGGGAGATAATTCTGAAAGAAATGTTTTTGGAGTTATATACCTTGTCACATGAGATGTGGTTGATAGTAAGGAACATATATTTAAAGTTTGAAGTTAATATCTTAAGAAATAACAAAGATATAGAAGAAAGTATTTTACTGCACAAAAACTTTAATCAGAAAGGTGGACGCGGACGCGGACGCCGACGCTGGGGCGAGTAGGAGAGCTCTACATTACTACGTAAAGTCGAGCTAAAAAACAAAAGCCAAGCATAAACAAAGAAAGCTTAAATATTTAAGGCTATCCCACATAAACAGTAAATCCATAAATTAGTACAAAATTAGATTACATGTGCTGAAAGCTTTCTTGCCTCTAAACATATACATGACTACATGTGGTTTTTTAAAGTAAATAATAATAAAATGAATATTTTGCCTTTAGTTTAAATGGAATAGCCATAAAAACAAAATGTGCCCTTCGTGTAAGCTTCTCACGGCTCATTTGAGAATATAATTGCTCATGTGAGAATATATATAATCTATGAAAACTTAAACACAAGATGCTTGACCTCATGTTTAGAAGGGAAACAGTGATATGACTGAACACAATGTTGAGCCTTCCTTTATCTAGAATGTGTCTAGCACTCCGGCCTCGGGTACTGGGCGCTTAACTTTTCATGCTCATTGATGACAGGATAAAACATAGGACAACTTGGCTTTTCCTACAAACAACATAGCAAGTTAATCATTGAGCGTGCAATAAAGCAAACAAAGAGTGATAACAAAATAAGAAAATAAGGCAATTAAGTTAAATGTAAAAAATAAAAAAAATTATTAAGCATTTTACAATCAGGGTTGTTAATATTCTTTGAGGTTGTTATTGATTGTACACCAAGCTGACTGACATATAATTCACTACAATCTATTCACACAAATATACACAGCATGCTGTACAAGCTTTAACAACCCACCAGAGAGTCGAGCCCCGGGTGGAGGACCACTAAGAGTTCCAGGACTAGTCGTACCCGTCCCTCCTGATGGTGGTTGTGTTGCTGGTTGTGTAGCTGAGGGAGCTTGAGCTGTCTGTGCACCAGCACCAGGTGTACTTCCTGTTCCTGCTGGGGTACCAGGGGCTTGTGTTTCTTGTTGTGGTTGACCAGCAGCTGGGGGAGGCTCTTCATTGGGCATTTTTGGGATACCCTGAAATATAAACATACGATTATACTTCTGTCTATTTACATGAGTATATAAAAATATGGATTTCTTAGATAATGTACACTTAAACTTCACATTCATTACTTAATACTGTACCTCGAAAGATCTATGCACATAAGTAAACTTGTGGACATTCCTTTTTGTTGTCTATAAAAGTACTGGTTATGATACACAACCTTAACATAAACTCTATGAACTGTCACATAATCAACTTTTAGCACTTAATAAAAATATTATCAATTTCAACCTAAGTTTCAATGAGAATAAAATGATTAAAAATGACACAAAAAATCATTGATTTTACAATTAAGGAATTACGGGTTTAGAAAGTTGTTGTCAAAGAGTCCCAATAGTTGTTTTTGTTTTTGCTTTGATATGTAATTACTGGTCGCTTAAGCAAAAACTATGGTAGTCATAATTCAAAATTGGTTGTATAATTGGAAAAATACTTATTTCTCGGAAATGACAAAATAAAACTTGGTCAATAGCTTAAATTTTTAAAAGTACTAGTATGATTTATTATAACTTATAGACAAAAATTATCATCTAGACAGACTGTGTAAAATCAATAATTTTTCATGAACCTGAGTCTATTTCACCAGTTCAAATCAATTTTCACTAGTCTTGGACTTCAAGCCAGTGAATTAAGGCAATGATGCAAACTGTAATCTCAATTTTTCTCAACAAACTGATTATCGAAACAGTATCAGGCATAAACATTTCTATAACATATCTATGAACAACAAGTAAATCTGTGAGCTAATGCTCACTAGTGATACCCCCGCTGTGAGAAATATGACTATCATAATGTAACTTTCACTTAACAAAATCTAAAAATATGCGACAAACAGGAAGTAGATGAGCAAGGAGCATGAAATCGCTTTACACCACATGGGACTATGGGATGAAGCAATATGCAAAGTATTAGGCTGCTGCATGTTATAGTTGCTGAGAAAACTGCGACGGAAATTTTGTAACGGACGGACGCACGCACGGACAAGGGTAAAACAGTATACCCCCCTCTTCTTCAAAGCGGGGTATAATAATAAATATCAAATAACCAAGTACACTGTAAATGTCATTTCAAGAATAAAAGAAAACAAATCAACTTACATTAAACAAATATTCAACAGCTCTATCAGGATTATTAAAACTGGCTCTCATAGCCCTCTGTACTTCTTCTCTTTCAAATCCCATACTTATCATTTGTGTAACAGCTTCTTCATACAATGAGCCTGTCACTAGAGCACTCTCAGCACTAGTTGTACTCATACCAGATGTTACTGAAGATTCAGATTGTGATTGCGATATATCAGAGGCTGATGCTGTTGTCCCTGAGGATGACTCAGAGGCTGTTGTTTCTGTTGTACTGTAATAATAGATGAAAAATAAAAAACAAGAAATGTATTGTGGAAACCACATTAAAGCCTGATTTTCATCAAGATCTAACCATAAATGACAGAGATATCAAACATATTGAAAACTTAGACGCAAAAAAATACAAATGAAAATAATCCATAAAGCCAGGTCGAGTTATGGTTACTTTCTAATTCTGTTCATCACATGGTATGTTATCATTGTATGAAGTTTCATAAAGATCTGACAATAAATGGCAGAAATATATGGTAAAGAAAAAACTTTACCACAATTTTTAACAACACCGGTCCGGGTATCGCCAAATTACAAGCCGAATTTTTCCGTTGAAAAATCCAGCTAAAAAGCTGATATGTAATTACATAATCTAGAACTGAATTACTACTTTACGGCACAGAAAGATAAAACAAGATGGTTTGTACTGCATATGTTTGGCATCAATGTTTAGGTATGTAGGACATTACAACATGGAAATTGAAGCTACAACCACCAGTATCAAGGTTCTGTATCAGTGTCATACAAACTACAAAATGAGCTAACCAGTCTAGCTTTTGTCCTTGCCGGGGAATGGTTGTCCAGGACATTTACTAATTCCTTTGACAGCCATATAATAAAGTATGGTAAAAGAGTAGTTAGAGAGCAGTATTAGCTTAAAGAGTTCCACTAACAAAGGTAATAAACTGGTGTTTTTTGATAAATGTGATAATGGCCATAATAAAATATATTCATCATCTTTTATGCAGGTGCATAGTTTAGCAATATTCAACCTGCCTCTCTTGACTAATCTGTTGAATTTAACCAGAAACTTAATTCACATAAGCAAATATTTCTATTACGTTTTGTAAAGTGTTCAAGGCTATGTATAGGACTCAGGACAGACACTTCTTTTTTATCACCATTAGCTTACCATTCCCAATAGGGCCAACAATTTATCCCTTAACAGAAAAAAATTGACATCTTTGTCAAGTGTACATGGAAGGTAGACCAATCACGACCAGGAATCAAACCCGCTTAGCCAAATTCACAGTTGAGAGTGCTACCACAGCTCAAAACAATGACTAATATTTGTCAAACTGAAACTTTACTAAATGATCAAGTCAATGTAACCTTACCTTGTAGTTTTTGTTGGAGTATCTGTTTTTTCTGATGGTTTAGATTCTTCTACAGTTAAAGCAGGTGCAGCTTGTGTTGCTGGTGTACTCTCTGCAGGGGCTGGTGTAGATGATGCTCCACTTGAGGCAGGAGCTGACGCAGCAGCTGCTTTAGGCTACAATATGTAAGTACAAATATATTGATTTGTCAATGTCAGAAACAAATTAAAACAATCATGTCAATGATTTCATTTTTAGTAAAGAAATCACCAACACTTAGATGACTTTTCTACAAACACTTATGAATTACAAGATTAAACATGCATTGCCAGTATTAGATTATGTAGCATTTGATTTGAAATGTTGTTATCATTCTTGATATTCAATACATATTAACATGAAATACATACCAAATAGTCACAAAACTAAAATCTATAACAATCAATATTAGCCACTTTCTCAACAATATCTAAACTAAGTTCTTCAATACTTATATTCAATGTAGTAGGAATGGATGCTCAGTTTTCTATCAACTAAATGAATTGTTCACAAAAAATATTCTCCACATACCTTAGTTACCATTACAACCACAAAATTCTTTTCTTCAATTTTATAAGTACCAACAGGCTTTTCATCATCAAGAATTTTACCTAAAACAGAATTGTTTTTTTAATAATCTAATATATATGACAACCTGAATTCAAAAAATGCAGTCATCACCTTTTTCTCTAGCATTATCCTGATTTATTATATGATATAGTACAGGACAAAATTATAAACCAGCCAGACTATATAATTAAGCAAGCCCAAATCAATAATCACTAGTCCAAGGCTTAGGGTTAGTGGATTAAGATGAAGACAGAAAATATGGATGCTCTCCATGCTCTTCCAAGAAATTGAAGAATTAGGGACAAAAAATCAAAGTCATCAACTCAGACAAATCTTCAGAGCAGAACAGGTCATTAATATGTGCATCTCACCTTAATAATGAAACTTCCCATGCATGAAGTTTTAGCCACTAATTGCTCAGAAATAGCATATATAGACAAGACTAATAGACAAAAAAATCAAAGGGCCATAACTCTGTGGCAAATCATCAGATAGGAGAAAGTTTAATTTCCATCCTGCTTCCTCTGAAGGGCAGTCAGGTATTCAGATAACCTTGATGTTTTGCATCACTGGATTTGTAAATGCTAAAAAAAGTCAATAAATATTAAATACAAACCAGCATAAATTAATTTCTGTCCAGCAGCAGGAAATGTGTCAGCACCTTTTTCTTGCTCAATTTTTGCTTTCAGAGCTTTCACCTGAAAATATAGCACCGAAAATATAGAAGTTAACACCATATTGGCATATTCAAATACTTTATCAGGAGGTTTAAGCTTGAGATATAACGTCAGAATGTATTTTAATTGGTAAGACATTATTTAAGTAAATAAGGAGGATAGCAACCATATGCCTTGACTAGGAATCAAACCTGGTTCTTCTGGGAGGTAGGCAAGACATTCAACTGTATGTTGGTATGAATAGCTATTCATATCTAATGTTAAATTGTATTTTTTTATGTTACAAATTGTCCGACAACAAATAAAGTTTGTATCGTATTGTATTGCATTGGGTAAGGGTAAACCCAACAATAATTTGAACTATACTACCCAAACTCAATCTTTTTTAGGCAGTGGCTAAAGTTACAGTACCGCAACTCTAGACCCAGGGTCTAGAGTTATGTAAGTTCCGTAACTGTAGACAACCCTTGCAAAGGCAGGCTAGAGTTTCAGAAATTTTATATCACAAGCATGTTTCAACTTTTAATAGTACATGTAGAAAACTTGTTAATATTTATATTAATCAAAATTGACAAATATTTACCATCGTGACTTAGTCCTAAATATAAGACTCTACATAACTTTTTAATACACGGAAGTTCTTCTGTAATGTAGGGTCTTAACAAATTGCTTCAAAAATGCATAGCAAAATATTTTTTTCAAAAAGTAAATGAATATGGGTCAAATTAGCACCAATCGATAAATAAAAGTTTTCTTTTATTCTTTCCATTAAACAGAAGATAATATTTAGGGTTTTCGATTATGAAAACACTTATTACTATTCGGAGAATTCCTGCTATCCAGGGTTGTTGCCGCTCTCATCCATTTGAACTGAATTCATGCCTGTAAATGAAGTTTCGCTTCACTTTAACAAAAAAAATTTTCTATCCAGAGTAGTCGTTCTCACTACCAACAGTCAATATTATACACGGAGGACAGGATACTGGCTTTTATACCTTATATATTCGTTAAAAATCAATTCTTACAAATGCCAAGATCCAATTTAAATTTGGATTGCCTTGGCCATTAATGCACGGTCATTGCAGCAAACTGAAAGTAATCGTCAACAATGTCTGTACGCTAAAATTTTGCTATGCATTTTTGAAGCAATCGGTTAAGACCCTATGTAACAGAAAAAAGTCCAAATGGTAAAAAAGTTACGTAGGGTCTTATATTTAGGACTATATCATGACTTATTCTTTTATCATTTTAAACGCAGGACAGGACAAACTAGAGGTGGTAGCATCTTTCTGTTACCTTGGTGATATGCTCTCTGCAGCAGGAGGCTGTGACCTAGCTGCCATAACCAGAGTCAAGTCTGCATGGAAAAAATTCAGAGAGCTGCAACCAATCCTCACATCACGTCACCTCTCATACAAAACATGTGGCAGAGTTTACAGCACATGCGTAAGAAGTGTGATGCTCTACGCCAGTGAGACTTGGCCCCTGTCCAAAACAAATCTGCAACGCCTGAAGCAAAACGATCGAGCAATGGTCAGGCAGATTTGTAAAATAAAACAACAGGACATTGCCACCATCGGATCCCAAGACCTCCTCAAACAGCTCGGCCTAGAAGACCTAGACCTCATATTGAGGGAAAGGAGACTAAAATGGTACAGCCACGTAGAAAGGTCAAATGGTGGCATCAAGGCAGCCAGTACCATGCAGGTCACAGGGACACACAAACCTGGAAGGCCCAAGTTGACATGGAAGCAGTTAACAGAGAGGGATCGCAGAGAATGGAACCTCTCTGCGATCAACCCTCAAGAAAGAGACGCCTGGAAAGCAGGTGTGAGAAACCGCAGGCGTGCAGCTAGCCAGTTACTCGGAAGGGGGCTCACTGGCGTGGATAACGCCCCCACACCTGCACTCTAATAAAAAATTTGAAGATGATGATGAAGATGATGAAACACACCATTTTGGGTTTTTATAATAAAATTACCGGATGTTTAATATACAGTGATAAGATGTTGTCATCATCCAAGTGTCACATACTTAGTTTACTTGAGGGTAAGAAACTTATGTTGTACGGTACCATAACTCTAGCCACTGCCTTTATTTTAGCTATTATCTTAAACCTTGGTGCAACAGCTAGAATTGATAAGTGATCAATATCACAGACCCTAGATAATGCCTTGACACACATTTTTTCAGATGTTTTTTCAGACATCAAGCCCATATATCAGATTTATGATAGGGCAAATTTAAGGGTGTCAGAACAAAATGGACCATACTCGGGACAAAACGGACCATAACAAAGAAGAATGACATTTACAATATTTAAGAAAAAAATAGAAACATTTTATTATTGTTATTAATTGTGTTATGATATCATATGTTTGATATCATTTAATTGTGGTTCAACTGTAATCATAATAGTCTTAATTGTGATTAACTGCTTGCATGTTGTTGGTGTGTTGTTTGTCACCAAATGTGATAACTGTGATATTTGATGTGCTAGTAAATAAATAACAACAAATAATGTCCTAACGAATGCTATTAATTGTCCTCCTCGTTGTTTCCTTGAACTAACACCTTTAATGAATTAGTATTGGAGTATTAATTGCCTGAGAGTGATTAAATTTGAAGTTGCCTATAATATTATAGTCAAGCACTGGTTCTTCCTATACACTGACCGCCACATATAACTCTGGAAAAAGATTTATCATAACAAACTTGTAATTCCAAGTATAATCACAGTTACACTAATGAAAAAAAAACACAATCTTAATTAGCCTCTACTACATGTAATTATCAATAATTGTCATCAGTTTAGCATTGATTAAAAAAATTGATTAAGTTGTCAATGAAATAACAAACAACAACACTTATGTATTTTATTGAAAACATGAATATATATTTTATCTAATATAAATATATATATCATAATGGTCCGTTTTATCCCGACAGTGGTCCGTTTTGTCAAAAACTATGGTCCATTACAAGCATGATTTACCTACAAATGGTGGTATCCATCATGCTAGTTTTGTACAAATGAATTACACACATTTTATTTTCATTACTGCCTACCCTAGTCCTAAATATAAGACCCTACATAACTATTTTATCATACGGACGTTTTTCTGTTATGTAGGGTCTTAACGGATTGCTTCAAAAACGCATAGCAAAATATTTTTTTCAAAAAGTAAATGAATTTGGGTCAAGTTAGCACCAAACGATAGATAAAAGTTTACTTTAAATCTTTCCATAAATCAAAAGATAATAATCAGGTTTTTCGCTTACAGAAACACTATTTACTTTCACTGCTATCCAGGGTTGTCGCCGTTCGCCGCCATTTTGAACTGAATTCTTGCCGGTAAATAAAGTGTCGCTTCGGTTAAACGAAAATTTTTTCCAGAGTTGTCGTTCTTGCCTTCAATAGCATGCCTTATAAATTCGTTTAAAATCAATTCTTACAAATCACGTGACCCAATTTGAATTCGGATTGCTTTGGCTATTATTGCATGGTTATTGTGACAAACTGAAAGTACTCGTCAATTAAGGAGTTTAAATGGAATATTTGACTGTCTAAGGTTAGAATTTGAAATAATTTCACTTTTATCATGTGTATTTTTCGTTTATCTTTCCATTGATGTATCGTTTAATTGCAAATTTTTCGAATTAAAACTAGTAGAACGTTCAGACCTGAATCGATGTCTGTACACTAAAATTTTTGCTATGCGTTTTTGAAGCTATCCGTTAAGACCCTACGTAACAGAGAAATGTCCAAATGATAAAAAACATACGTAGGGTCTTATATTTAGGACTATGCCTACCCCTGAAATTGTCTCTTTTCTAATGTTTACCAAAAAAAAGTTTTTTTGTATGCTCTATATGAAGCAGCATATATCATAATGGTCCGTTTTGTCCCGACACTGGTCTGTTTTGTCAAATATATATTGTCCATTTTGTCCCTAACTCAATTTTAAGTTAACAGCGTAAACAAAAAGTAAATACTAGAAAAGGGAAGTTGCTTTAACATATGTCAAATAAAAAGCTTGTCACACTCATACAGATATGGTCTCTTTATCATTTGTTCTATTTTCATTTAAACATTTGTTCCATGTAATTAATGACATCGTATAATTCTCTTTGATTGAACACGAACAGTGAAAATGCAATCATCATGCCGGTAGTTTTTGTTTTCCATACCCCACCCACATGTTTTCAGCAAAAAAGTAAATTTACCAGCTCATCCTCCCCAATATCAATCTTGAATGTCTGCTGTTGCAGAGTCTTAAGAGTAATAATCATTGTTCACAATTAATCCAATCAAACGTAAGCTAGAAATGTCAAATTCGAAATAAACGGCTTATTTTTTTGCGTAAAGTAATGCCGTATCCGCCATTTGCATATGACGTCACTTCTGAGTCAGTAGACGCTTGAAATTTTCTCACGTTGAAAAAAAAAAACAAATTTATGAAATCACTAAATGAATTTGAAGACGATATCTTAAAAAAGAATGATTCTGCAAGATAAATTCGATTACTCTTGTGTATTTGTTGAATTAACGTATTGACTATGTAAATTTAACATATCACAAAACCAATTAGACGATTTGGTGCACGTGTTCATAGCCGTTATGACTTGGGAATGAGGATTGCCTCGCTCTCAGTCATTTTAACCTTGTTTCATAAGACTGCAATGACAACCTAAATAAATTGTCCCTTTAAAGGTGATGTTTCGACACCTTTGGGGATGTATTAAGGGCCCTTTAAAGGTGATGTTTCGACACCTTTGGGGAAATGTCTGGTTAACAGTGGCGTTATGTTACACTGTTCAGGACATGTCCGGTTAACAGTAGCATCATGTTATACTGTTCAGGACACCAATTTCAATATAAAATAAATAGAAATAAATAAGAAATTAGTGATAAAAATGTAAATTAAGTCGAATCATGATCTGTGAAGGATGTAAGTCCAAAAATATGAAATATAAAAGCTCAATAAAATAAAAAATAAACTTACACACTATATAACATCATGTTCGGTAATATTTTATTTCGTTTTGTATATTCATTATGTTTTTATGGTGGAGGGTTTTTACTTACATGTATTTATTTTTTATTACATTATTGTACAACGCCATTGAATATGTAATATAGAAATAGGCGTTTAATCAAATGAAAAAGTTTAAGTTTAAGTTTTATGTTTCTGGTCTACTTTGTATACATTTATAGTTACACAATAATTTTAAAATTAAGATTGTGTTGCAAATTCGTGCTGTCGTTTGGAACTAAATGTACATTAGTTTTAATAATTGAACTATTCAATTTAAGACTGTCCATTTGTTGTGGTGTCCTTTTTATTTGTAACAAAAGGGTTTAAAATATATAGTATAATCCATCTTTTTGGTTGAGTGGGAGGATTGTGTAATGATGTGATGCTGTTCCTTACATGTTTGTCACACTTCTTCCAAACAAATGGATGCCTTGTACGATATGGAACTATATTATGTATAATAGGGTCCTTGACAAGGCCAATATATTAGACATATATAAAATAAAAACCTTATTTATAATGTGATGGGGATTATCACATGCTATTGACATGGCCACCAAGACAACGTTTCAGTACCTTTTTAAATACCTTTATTATACCTTTATTAGGACACCTACAAGTATGTTGTCTTTTTGCTCTTAAAAAAATTAACCAATCAGTTCTTTCTTTAATTACCAATTTTTTTCTAAGATTATCGTATTTTAGGGTAAGCCTATGATACTTTGGATCCGGTACAAATCAACCCGTGGACAACTCAACCCGTGGACAACTCAACCCGAAGTTGGGACAACTCAACCCGTAAGTTGGGACAATAATCTAATTAGTTATTTGTCATAAAAATATGTATTAACAATAAAAAGTGAAATTGAATATATTTCTATCAAGAATGGAAAATATTTGTGAATAAAGTATAGGTAATGTATGGTATTTACAGATTGCGTAAATATTGCGTCAATTGTGTTGTATGTATATCAAATGGGTAGTATTCATATACTTTTAAGATTAAGTACCTGTTTTACCGATAATTGATCATTATTTTGTAATTATTCCTCATATTGACTGTAAAATATGTGATATGTTATAAACAAGAATGATATATATTTTTTATCACAGATTTTCAAGGTAACATAATAATCACAGATCAATAAACAGTAATTTAAGTTTAATTTACTTACTCATAAAATGAGCCATTCTTAAAGAATTTAAATTGCATTAATTGTCAAACTACACGGCGAAATGGGATATTTCACAATAACTATTGATTAAACAAGCTCGTAGTTTTGTATATAATATTGTGGATTTTGTTTGTCAATATATTTAATGACATATTTCCAATTTAATTAGTAACATTATGTTAAAATTGTCATCATTATTTTCATACTTGAATATCTTTCATTAGCGATAAATTTTATCTCAATATCAAATTTAACAGTTTAAACATATTATTTATGATGAATAACTAATTATATATCATACGGGTTGAGTTGTCCACGGGTTGAGTTGTCCCTACTTACAGGTTGAGTTATCCCTACTTACGGGTTGAGTTGTCCCCATTCTGTACACAAACGGTCTGACTGATATCTTCACCTTCTATTTATAGAATGGAGTTGTCCCAGCTTACGGGTTGAGTTGTCCCGGGTTGAGTTGTCTTCGAGTTGAGTTGTCCCGGTCCCAATACTTTGCATGCCAGGGGAGACCACTTAACAGATTTTTATCAAATACGTCGAACGTGCCACTAGATGTTCAGTGGGCGTAAGATTAATAATTCGTGATACTCACTCAGTAAACAAGTTTTGAGAGATTTTGGATTTAGATAACATGTGATTTATAACTTGAATTGTAAGTGTTTTCTTGAGTCCATTAAAGTTAAATAATTATTGATCTTTGTTTTGTAAACTACAGTTTTTTCTTACTTTATTTGTGAGTTAAAAACAAAGCACTCGTGTTCAGTGATGACGGATCTTGCTTCGGACAACGACTAATTCGGACCTATGTATTCACCTGATCTCAATTAGTCATGCTATAATTTATGAATGCTAGGAAAAAAATTGTGTAACTTGACTGACAATTGTTTCTTTATCCTTTTATTGATAAGGAAATATATAAATATGTATTTATATACTGTGTAAACAATTTTCAATTATATGGACTTGGCAATTAATTTTCAATTAAACAATCAAGCATTGAGACTTATAAAACATACAGCTTTAGTTGACTGATGAATGGACTATTGTAAACAAAACAACAGATTCTGATTATAGATCATGTTATGATGTGAGATTTTAGGTTTCAGTTTGAAGATTTATTTTCTAGACTTTCATATTCTTGGCATTAAACAGTGTAATAATGTCACCAGTGGGTTCTCTCTCTTGTATTGTGAGCAGGGACCAGGTAATTGCCGGTTTATCGGTTTTCGGACTGATTTTTCATTTTGGACTGATTAAGATTTCAAAATCCTTTAAAAAATTGGTCCTGGGAAAACTCACAAAATTTTACCTCAAATCTTTAATTTCCTTAATTGTCAAGAAGACATATTGATAAAATATTATCATACACTGATCAGTTGCGTAAACCCACTGTTTATTGTAATATCCTGCTTAATTGCCCCCAGGTTACATCAAGGACCCTGTATATGTATCCATGGTTACAGGTATCATCCGGGGTTGACACAGTGACATTGATAAAAAAATTTATCGAGCACAGCTAGGGGGTCCATGTATTTACCGAAATACAGCAGATTTCCCGAAATACAGTGGATTTCCCGAAATACAGCCGAAATACAGTTGTAAAATTAGTACACTGCTGTTAAAACATGTTTTAATTTTGAAATATTGATTATAATGCTTTAAAATACATTATATTTTTAAAATACGACCCAACTTGATGTGTGAATAATAAAATTGAGAGACATAAAAAAAACCATAAAAAGTTGTGACAACTATTATCAGAGTGTATTTCTGCAGGGAATTAGCTCTATGTCTCTGATTTCTGGTGCTAAATAATTACGATTTTGACAATTCAAATATTTTATTACTACTTTTTGACGATCAAAATATTTTATTGCTACTTAAAAATAGCAAAAAAATGCATATTAAAAAAACATGCTTACATGTCTATTGTTAGGCTTAGTGCAGTATTTAATTCCCGAAATACACTTTGAAACAGGTGGCTTACATATTTTACAATATAAATTGAGTTTTACTTTGGAAATGTAGGTGTATTTTGGGTCTTGCAGAGCTAAAATATCGGCATTATTTTCTATTTTTAAGTAACAATAAAATATTATGATTGTAATAATAAAATATTTGAATTGTCAAAATCGTAATTATTCAGCACAAGAAATACACTCTGATAATAGTAGTCACGACTTTTTATGTCACTCAATTTTATTTTTCACACATCAAGTTGGGTCGTATTTAATAATATAATGTATTTTAAAGCATTATAATAAATATTTCAAAATTAAAACATGTTTCAACACCAGTTTTCTAATTTTACAACTGTATTTCGGGTGTATTTCGGGAAATCCACTGTATTTCGGGAAATCTGCTGTATTTCGGTAAATACATGGACCGACAGCTAGGTACGCTTGATCTGCACTCAATTGATTTGAAGAACAGCAGAAGAATATGTTTTTACTTAAACCGTTAAACGTTTCCATCGAACCGATTATGTTTTTCAATTGGTCTGTTTGAAACCTGTACACTTGTAAATGAACAATTATGTTTTATGAAGAATGTTCTATAAATAATTAAAGAAAACAATTAAATTGCTTTTGTTGTCATTTCCTGATTGATGAATTCGTTGCATCTTTAATTTGTTTGATTTAATTCATGATTTATTTCTATGTCTTCAATTGAGGTGTAAATAATAAAAAATAATCTTAGGGCATGTATCTACGTAATTTCTTATTAATCGAACGTACAGTTGTTGATAATCAAAATTCAACCACACTTCTCCCTTCTTTGATGAACAGATAATAAAGAAAATAAATTCCAAATTCAACAAAAATATTTTTCAAAACGAACAGTTATGTCATTAATTTATCAATAAATAAGTTAACTTTGCATGATTTAATATTCTTTTGTGTTAAATGAAACCGCTTGAACCATTGTGATTTGATGTCATACATTTTCGTGACCCACACTATATCATCACTTCGTATGAGACACATTTTAATCTACGTTTGTAATGAAAAAAATTATCATTATTTTACACTTTCCTTCTAAATTTAGCGAACGATGCTTAAGAATGCGAGACATCAACTTTGGACTCGTTTTTGCGCATGCACAGTTAAAATAATTTCCCCGTATGACAAGTTTTTCAACAACATTGGAACTGGATATTTTTCTTCAAGTTCTGATTATTGAACCGACCGACGACTACGATTGCAGGGAGTAATTTTGGTATCCACGTTTTAATGCTAGATAGAAGTTAAGTTTTGTCAAAATTTAAACAAACAATGCCAATGTATCGTATGCCTTCTTAATAAATGGGAGCAAAAAATAAGAACTAATATGGTCATGAGCAAAGTAAATTAAACTGTCTGGTCCATACCATACACATTAAAACCCGTATTTGGTACTCAGACGGCCCTGGACCGATTGACTTCGGCGAATTTCCTGGTCCCTGATTGTGAGTATAACCACTAGGTATGTAGGTTCATGATTTTCAACATCAGAGATAGACAGACAATAGTGTGTTCATTTACATGATTTTTAATACTTCTGAACTTGGACATACAATTATACTTGATACAACTGTTTTGCAACAAAATTTGTTTTCATCTATAAGTAAGGAGTAAACTGTCCTCAAAGTGGTAATATCTAACCTCTCTCCCTGTATACTCTGATAAAATACATTCCGTTTCTAATGTTATCAGCAAATGAAATTATATCCATTGTCCAATCAGTATAAAGGGATTTTACCATAATAATTACTGACTTAATTGATGTTTACTTATCCTTGGATTAGAACATTAGCATTAGGACATTGATGATTGTTTTAATAACATTGATTGAGTATTTGAACAACTCAATCTTGTTTTTAAATAAATGACTTTGTCTTTTTGATTAATAGTTAGTCAAACACATAAAATCAACATAATTGATTTGCTTAATTATATTAAAATCTGCTATCATACCTGACAATGACTTAAAACATAAATACACAAAAGCCATGGCTTGTCCATTTTTTATTCAAGAAAAAGTCTGTTTTTTTTTTAATCTATACTTTTCTCTGTAGATAGATTTTTTACTGCCAATTTTCAACACAACAGCTGAACTCTGCAGTTTTAAGCCTCCTGTCTTCAGCAGATAGTTTTTACATCAGCTCTGTTGTTACATACATAAATCATTCAAAAATCAAACTAATACTAAAAAATTATTCAGTTATTTTATCAGAGTAAAATTTACCTATTTAAATTTTAATTCAAATGTTGACTCTCTACAGCCTGTTTGAATACATCTATTTCATGTTGGCAGACTTGTAAAATTATTCACCTCTATTTTATTATGATGTTACATGTGCACTGTAATACATCTAGTCTACAGGGGTGTTCAACTTCTAGTAATTATTTCTCGGCACTTGTGAATACATTGACAGATAACAAATATGAACTGTCAGAAATAATAATGTTTCCCTTTATGCTTGCCTCCTTATTGATAACATTGTCATTTATGATACTTCTTACTTAGTCAAGGTGTTGACAACCATACCCTCAGCTATATGTTGTAAAGCAATTTATTACTTTATTTTAAACTCAACTGTTCTGAGAGTTATAGGGCTATCCTACTTAGTTGTAAATTGGTATCTCGACATGACACTTCTAGTTAAATTTTTGGGTGCAACATTTTTATATCATTGATTGAAGCTACGCCATGGATTCACGTATACCTTCATACATGTCAACAAGGTTACCTTTGAAGGACAAATAGCAATTTGTATTACTCTAGAATGGTTTTGACTTGATCATGGCCTTTCTTGAGGTTTTGGTGCAAAATTTCCTTGTAATTTTTATTTTATTATTGAACATAAACAACCACTGAACCACTAATTATAGGTTTATTATGCATGGTTTAATATTTTATTACATGTACATGAAACAAAATCTCTCAAACCATTGCAACCTATTGTCATATTTTTGGAAATCCCGAATGAAAACCCTGAGTGAATGTTTCAATTATATAATCAATGATTGATCAAAAAGGGTTGTTCGATTATTTCCGTTGATCGATTATGATTATTTTTCGATTTTGAAACCCTACCATGGACAGTTTTTGTTTGATATTGTATAATGTTGTGAACTTTCTAATTCTCAAAAAGATTGTGAGGACAGGAAAAAAGGGCAGGTGCATCTGTTTTGTACAAATTTCATCATAACTATTTCCACACATGGTAAAAATCACCAAGGAAATTCTGCTACATATAAAAAATAAACCTTCACTATTTAATGCCAAGAAGTGTTTAGATCTAGTGTTATTGACAAGTAGAGGCTTTTAATTTCCACTTGAAATCATAAGAAGTTTGTTTTACACTCACACACTTTTCAAAGTAAACATAGCTAATAAACTGTTGCTAATTTAGAGCTACATAAACTTAATAAAGAGTATAGTGTGCCATGTTTGTACTTTGTACTTACCAATGTTACATTTAGGCCACAACAAATTGATCATATGTTCTATGGATTCGCTCGCACCTTAATTTTGACGGTTTTTACAAAAAAAATATTTTTATTTCCTCGCTCGCCCATAAAAATTTGGTCAAACTGCTATATAAAGCAAGTGAATAAAGACTTTTTTTTTTTCTTCGCTCGTTCGCCCCATTTTTTTTTTCAGAAAAATCCGTAGAACAAATGATCAACTTGTTGTGGCCTTAAATGTATTTCCTTTAATGATTGTCTAATTCAATTGTAATTTTACTGGTCCAAAGTCTTGAATAGTGGAATTAAATAGATCTTTAAAGTTTTTGTTTAACATTGAAATTTTTAGTAGTGTTGGAACTTCCACACATACTGCCCTCAGTCTATCCTGCTACAATTGTTTCAATGTTTACAATCAATACTATTGGTGAATATACTCTGAAGTCTGAACTATAATCAATGAATTTCTCTATTTACAGAATGGTTGACTGACATTGTTATACTTGTTACAATGGGTCTATCCTGTGTACCTGTACTTATCATTTACATGGAATAGTTATAAGAATATATAATTACAATATGGCCTTGTTAAGCTCATTTATGCAGTGGAAATGTGTTTCCAAATTTTGCAAGGTGAGTTGATTAAATTACTATTCAGGTTATTTTGAATTATTGAGGTGACAACTTTTGTAGTATTTCTGAGTTTAATTTTGCTATTTTTATGATTTTTTCCGGTTATTGCCCTTACTAGTAATGAGATTATTGACAGAAAGATTTGATTACAATGTATGTGCTATGTGGACAATACTAAATTATCAAACCTACTTTTTATTATGTAATTATCCTTGTTATTGCACGAAGACAAACTACTAAAGTTCTATTGTTGTATGTTATTTACTCTTCTTATTAGGGCCGTCATCGAAAATTGTGATATCGATGTATCACTGATTCTTGACAGACGATCCGATAATGATTCACAATTTGGAATATCGATACAATCTAGTATTAAATAAAGCTATAACTATAGGACTTTTACATATTTCTGAGTTTTCATGTTTCCAGTAATGGACCAAAAACAAGAAGACACAGTTTGATTTGTTTGTTTTGATGTCTGAAACAACTTTTTACATCATGCATAACATCATGAGAGCATTATACAGTATATATATATATATCCTGGAGTTCTAGTGGCTTCTATTACACTCCTTGTCTGACTCGATATATCGATATATCACCGATACTTGCCTTTTGATAAATTGATACAAAATTTAATATCATTGACAGCCCTACTTCTTATAGACTGTGGAATTACCAGTTGTCTGAATAATTCATTGTTGACAAACAACATTACAGTGTTGGAAGTTGAAATAGAATCAATCTCTGTAAACAGATATCTTGTAGAGCATTGTCCTACAGGATCTCTACTATCTCAATGGAGGGTCATGTCAAGATGACCTTTATGTCGACCAATCAATGCGTAGCTTTCATCTTGACGAAACACTATTAATAACATTTTGAGTTCGTTTTTTCTATTTTTAGACCAAGGTTTGCAAGCTAATTAAGCAGTGGTATTATTTACAGTCCGCAATTGGACGGCTCATTTCAAATTGTGTGACGATGTAAACAATTTACGTGTCATAACAATTTCGTCATTAATAATATGATGAGAAAAGGTCACCTGAACGTAACCCTCGTTTGAAAAAGGCCAGATCTAAATTAGCGAGTGGAAAATTTTAGATTGGGTTTTAATCAGATTGTAATAGGATAAAAGGGGGCCATTGATAAAACCTTTTGTCATTGCAAGGTAGCTGATGAACATTTTTTTTCATGTGTTTTTAAACAAAGCAAATAGTAATTTTGATTTAAAACCCTAAAGTCTTTTACTAGCAATATAGTGTTAGAATGGCAATGATATTTCAGTGAGTAGTGAATGATTAACTATGGTACTCTAGCCTACAGCCTTCATAGTTAGATGGAGATAGGACAGTAATTTAGATTTAGAAAATATCACATTAAACATAAATGCCTTGTAGGGTAAATGACATCATGATGATCATGAGTAAGTAAGATAAATTTTGGTTTTAGTAGTGTTTCAACATTATACTACAGTAGCCTGTTCAATTACCCTAAACGTTCTAAAACGTTCCGTAAAGATACATTCGGAACTCCTCGGCCATTCGCTGAGAATAATCTCGGACATATTTAGACGCTATTTTGAAACTACCGGTGTTGAAGTAAACAAATATACGATTGTTTAGGCAATGAGTGATGTTTCGTTTTAGTCCATAAATTTTGAAATATCACTCATTGCCTTAACGATCTTATATTTGTTTATAAGATTAGATTATTATAGGTTTTGTAATAGGTTATAGATATTTATATACTTTAAATAGATCTATGGGGCATGTCCACTCAATTGATGAATGATATTATGCAGATACATGTACATCAGTTTACTGATTTAAACAAATCACTTTGACATTCAATATTTTTTTTTTTATTACATAGTTATGAACATTGTAAAATGTATTTATCAATGTGTTAATAAAATATGTTCAAAATCAATTTTCACTTGTCCCAGGCTTGGAGCTAGTGGGTGGGGCAATGGCTGTATTTGGCTGTGTTCTGTATTGGTAGGGGTTTATATTAGCTTGGTCAATATTAGATGAGTCTCCTGCTGACCATAAAAAGTCAATATGAAACTGATTCCAATATGAATATGATGTTTACAGTAATCCAGCTAATTAGACTGTAAATAGAATATGTAAAGGGTAAAAACTGTCTGATTTCCTTATTGATGACATGCCATAAACTATAATATTAATTTATAATCTGTGTTCTTATAGAAATATTAATATATAATCTGTGTCCTTATAGACTTGGTATACTACATGTATATTCTCACACTGGGTAAGCTATTAGGCCATAAAATGTTAAATTTTCATTAAGATTTTTAGTTATGGAGAGGGTTAACATATTTATTGTTTTATTGTAAAAGTGTTTAAAGACTTGAATTGAATAATGCGTAAAAGATTTTAACTAGCCATTTTATAATTTTTAAACCATGATAAAAAATTGTCTGCCATTTTTATGTTTTAAAAGACATAGTTTCAAAATTGAACTTTTTGCGAATTTTTTTCTGGTGTGAAAATAAAAAGCAAAAGTGTAGGGACTTTTTGAATGGGTGGAGATGAGAATTTTTTCAAAAAAACTTTTTATGGCCTTTATTATATCAACTTGAAGTTTCATTTTTTCAACCCTCACTTTTTTAACAAGCTAATACTTTCAGTACTTTTAAGTTTTCAAGTCAGATTACATCAACACTTGTATAATACTGATCTAATTAAGTTGATATAATGAGTTTGTTGATGGAGCCTGATTTAACTGCTGTTTTAATGACTCCGAAATAGTTTAGATACTGTGGTAATACTGTCTAACCTGTATTAGCAACTCTATGAATTTAGTTACTTTCTGTGAAAATTAACTTTGATTTTCTCTCCCTTTACATAACTCTAATATATTATGTGTCACCCTGAATTTAACAAGCCTCTGTCTATATAGACTTGGTTACTTCCTAGTTCTGTTTTGAAACTGGTGATCCAGGTTCAGTAACTTTAATTTATTACATAATTAATCTATTGATTACTTTATTATTGACATTTTTTATGCATATTGTATTAGTAACTGTCATGACTTGAGACTGATTAATTTCAATAAGGATGTTAACAGTAAACTTCCCTCCATAGAACTTCCATTGTCAAAGGTAAGTGGATGAAAGAGTCCATGAATCTGGTGCAGTGAGCCAGCCATAATAGAGACCTTGATACTTGAAAAATTCAATAAACAAACACAAAACCTAAACTTAAATTTAATGCATTAACTATACAGTTGTCTATTTATTCACATGTCAAAAATATATATCAAACTGGATGTACAAAGTCAAACCATGAACAAGAGTTAAGCAATTGAAAAAAGTTTGTTTTTTAAATTTTGTTACTTAATGTACCATGTAGTTTGAATCGTAATGTGAATCACTTAACTGATAACATTTTAGAAGCATGTACAATGTAAGGTAAATGTAGAAGTTATCAATCAACTGTTAAAATATATTGTGTTGACATTTTGCCCAAACTTCATGACTGTACAAAATGGTTGTATGTCATCATATTTAAGCAATTATAATACATGTATTACTTTTTAATTTGCCTCATTCATTTTTTGTATTTCATTTTATTATGCTGAAGCAAGGTTACAGACCAGATGCTAGACAATTTTTAGACAAATTGTATGGCCCTTCATAACTTTGTGAATACCCAGTGAAAGTGACACTGATACTGTGATATCTTGTCATGAGGGGTTATACTTGTCATATATTAAATGGATGATGTATGCATAGGTAACAAATTGCTGGCTAATTATGATGGTGACAGTTCACAACAAATTATAACAATAAAAGTGTGGCATTGATAAATACATGATATATATCTAATAATTTATAGTTACACCCTATGTGAAAATACTTCAGTGATATAGTAGGCAAGGGACCATGCTCCTAGTGTATTGTCCAGTCATATTATTGTCGCAATTTATATTAATTTATTGCCAGTGAATTGATGAGTCAAAGATTAATTTTATGCTCACTGCATATTTTTATCAAGCCATAAATAAAATAAATAATGCCATGACCTTCTTTCAAAAGTAAAAAGGTTTGACAAGATTTATATTAAATTGAGATGCCAAATGGCTATTTTGTTCATGGAAAATAGTTTTTGTTAATTCAACATACTAGTAGTTCAGTTTATAATAGGCCTCCTGAAAAGTTTAAAAAAAGCTGAGATTAGTCTTGAATATCATTGTTGCTTTTAGCAGATGATTTAAGTTTATATTACAGATAGTGAATAATCTTGTAAAATTTTGTTTTAAGATGTTGCAAGTTTAACAGCAGCAAAGTTAAAATCTTGGTTGTACAACAACATAGATTATAATTATGGTGTCATTATTGTACAACAACATAGATTATAATTATGGTGTCATTATTGTACAACAACATAGATTATAATTATGGTGTCATTATTGTACAACAACATAGATGATAATTATGGTGTCATTATTGTACAACAACATAGATGATAATTATGGTGTCATTATTGTACAACAACATAGATGATAATTATGGTGTCATTATTAAACTAGAATATAATTGTTTGTTTATTTCAGACTGCCTTACTGTTGATGTTGATATTATCTGTGATGATAAACATATCATTTATTATTGATACAAACAAAAAATTACAACTTAAACAGGAAACAATTGGTAAGAAAATATTTTATTATCATTCACCTTGGCTATTATACATGTACTGTTATTGTAGGCCAATAAAATACATGATAGTCTGATATAATTGTATATCTATAAGCATGCTTTGAGCTTTATTTCACATGCCTTTAAACAAGCTTATTTCCTTTTTTCAAAGAAATGTATCTTTGAGTCTATGATTTGCATTAACTAGGTCTGAGTTTAAGTTATTTAAGAGGCAAAACCTTATATTTGTAATGTGGCTTTATTATCATAATTTATAACTTAGTATTCAAGAATTAAGAAATAATAATGTTGTGGGATTAATATAGTCAATGCTTTTGAGTTATATCCATTGTCCAACACTTGTAAATGTAAGAACAATTTCCTGTAATCAACCAAGTACTATAACTTTCCAGATAAGTCCTGTTCACTTTACATATAAGCAACATGTCCTATGTCCGCTCTACTGAATAGCCACGCCCTTTTGTCCCAATTGCACTTTTTTCAAAAAAAATAAATAACTGGTAAAGTTAATTTTTATGTTTTAAAATCAGATAAATGCAAGTTAATGTTAGAAGGTGAGTACTTTATTACAACAGTTATTGAAAGTTATTTATTTTAGATGTGACGTCTTTTTCTGACATATAAATCTCTTACTAAAACATTGGGCAGATCAAGATCTTTTTTCAGATTGGTTGAAGTTTTAATGCTTTTTTTCCAGTGCTAGGTTTTGGACATTTTGAAACCTTTAGTCAACATTGTTAACATAATATGGATACTATGCCTTGCTTTATCTATTGATAAAAAGTGATACCTTTTTTCCAATGTAAGCATTGAAGCTTTTTGCTGACTTTTTCGATATTCAAAATGTATCACCTATCTTAAACCCTTGTAAAGATCTATTTTTGGCGTCCGCGCGGGAGTGCGACACGGTCGACACCCCTTATGGAATGAAATCAGATTTTGTGAAAGGGCAACTGCAAAATCTCGGACCTTTTCGTCAGCCATAATAGCCATTAATTCCGATTATTAAGGGTCCTCCTAAAACACTGACCGCTGTCAGAACTGATGAGTTAAATATAGTGCACTTAACTGACTAAATATTGAGCGATTATGTTCCTAACTGACGAGTTAAATATAGAGCGATTATGTTCCTAACTGACAAGTTAAATAAAGAAGGGATTAAAATTGACTGTATTGCTTGCGTGTTTTGTTGATATTGATGGGTTTTTTTTACAACGTTAAAGATGATATTGTGATATATTATCTCATTGAATAATGCCATTTTAAGAAATTATGATTAGATCTAGATAAAAACATTGTTTAAGAAATGGAAAAAAAGATACTAATAAGTAGAAAATTGAGATTGCCATGTTTATAATTTACATTAATAATAATTTTTCTCCAATTTATTAATTGTAGTGTAGTTAACAATTATTCAAGATGTATTTTCAGAATAAAATTATTAAATATGCTAACCTTAACCAAAAAGATATGTTCTCCTAGTTTATTACCTGTTAGTACATTTACTACTTTGAAACGTTCTTTTGGATGCCCTTAGATGCTTTGCATCAATGTTTTTTCTTGTAAACTACTATAATAAATATTACTATCATCAATTCAGGCCAGCATGAAAACTTTTCCGTTTTATTACTTAGGGCTTGTAAAGGAATTTGAGAGGTGTGTCTGTAATGTTGACCTAAAGTAACCACCTTACCCATTGCACTTTCATTCTTGTACACTGAGGTTAATGAAATTACATTTGAAACTGGCATCCTAAAGTCTCCAAAACCATGTTTATTGTTATTATTTTCCATAAAATATCTTTCATGCTATTTTTTGAAGTCTCACAATCATATTAATAACCAAACAATAAAGCAAAACTAAAAAATATTTCAAAATGGAAAGTTATCAAATTTTGGATAAAGGCTATTTAGTAGGCCTACAAAGTGAAAATGTCTCCAAACTTTTGGTGGGCACTGTATAGTGTATATACATTCTGGCAATTGGAAGTATGTAGTAAGTTGGTGTATTTCTATAAAGTTAATAAACCAATAACTTTGCCATATGTGATCCATCATGATATGCTTACTGACAAATAAAATGAATTAATTATTTATTGACATTTTTAATGCAAATTGTATTAGTAATTGTCATGACTTAAGACTGATTAATCTACAATGTTTATGTGCATGAGGGGGAGATATGTTAGATCCATAAGTATTATGAAAGTATTATTACTTGTTAAGTTTCATATTGAATATAAGTCATAAGTAAATCAGGGAATTTAACTGTAAATAATTTTTGTTAGTGACAGCCTTTATAATATAGCCTACTTGCTTAACTTGGTTAGTAGTGTATCTTAATGACAATCAAGCTGTTGTTGGTTTAATTCCAAGACCTTTAGCTTTCATGGAGTTTCGTCATGTTTTCCGGCTATTCTTCCTGCTAACACTGTACCTAGTAGACAAGTTGTGGGCCTCTGGCAAAGGTGTTATGTTTGGTTAAAAAATACCATGTCATATTTTTTAGGGAGTCCAGACTTCTTTTTGGCATGATTAGAATTGGGTCTTGTCCTTTCTTCGGCAATACCAAATAACAATTGGTCACAGTTAAAATGTTGAAAAAAAATATTCTGAATGAAATTAAAATGATATACAGTAAGTGATTTTCTTCAACCAATCTGGAAAAATGTTAAAGAACTGCCCCTGATTCCTTTTTCCATTTTTCTTTCAATTTACATTACATGTTAACTTTATAATGTAATATTACATGACTTTCTTGTGTGTTTGTTATTTATTATTAGATGTATAACACTGACATAGTGAGAATCACAAAATAATATCATTAACAATCTCTGGGCTATATTACGTCTCCAGTATGTCCCTAGTGACAGATGGTGTTCTATAATGTACTGGTTAGTGTATGATGAAGGCTAGATTTACTTGAGATAATGTATATTGCAGGCTTAGTGCAAAACAGTCGTAACTCACTCTTTTTTTAATTGAGTTACGACTGTTTTGCATTAAGCCTGCTATATGTACCTTTAAGGCAATTATAACACTGACTACTCTCATATATTTCAACAAGTAACAATGATATAGTATATACATGTAGATATATATATACATGTACCTTGTACAATTTGGTATTGTCTTTACAGTCATTGATGTATTAATGTTTTACTTTGTATACTAAGTGATATTGTCACCTATGGGGATAATTATTTCATTGAATTTCAATGACATATAGTGAACTTGATTTAGTGTTCAAGGAAAGGCAATGCTAGGACGATAGAACTTGGAATAGTCTGTATACATATAATGAAGTAGCATGAATTACATCTGATATACCATTGCTAACGAAGAATGACTAGTTAGTATATGGACATGCATCAGTGTTAAACTGTTCTATCTTTTTTGTGTTATAGAATGGACTAAGACAAGATATCATAATCATGCCTGTGTTAAGTTATATTTTATGGATGGGACTAAACATAAAAACTTATGCCAGTGTTTAACTCTATTACTTGTTGACATAAAATACATCCATTAGATAAGATAACATATGTGCATGTGTTCGTTTGTTTGTTCTAACATGATAATGAAAGATTTCATACAATGTATTAATGTATGCATCATATATGAAGAATGAAGAGTTCTATATTATATTCGCTATCAGTGTTATGTATTGTTCAACTTGTATTGTTTCTATGGTGTTATTCAAACTGTCATGCAGACTTTCAGTATCAATTTATACATGATGTTTGTGATAGTCTACAATGGAGTAAGATTATTTTATTGTTATGAAAATACATTATTTTACATGGGTGAAAGTTTTCATTATTTTTTCTGATTTTAGTATTTTTAGAAAAAAATACTCTATGTCATTAATAAGCAATCTGTCTATTTCAGTATTTTGAGAGCAGATTTTCAGTATTTTCATAACTTTCAATTTCCATCCTTGATTATATTATAGCTCTTTTAGGAGAATAAGGCCCATTGTTTAAACAGAATATTGTTTAAATTTGTCTCAAGTTATTCTGAAGATGCTGTACATAACAATTCTCTTTGGTCACATAATAGCCTGTCCAAGAGTAGCGTTTATAGTGGAACAAGTTGTAGCAACTGAGATTAATCACTTCCATGTCCCCTAAATGGTCTCTCAATACTGAGCAGAATAAAGTTTCTTATTCAAGGAAACATAGAGATGGGTTAGTGACGGGATTCAAACCAAGGCAGATTTGACTATTCAATGACTACCTGTGCAGCATCGCAACCCTTCGGCCATGCCAGTCATAGAATATTTGTATTATAACCTTCTTGTTAAATAGCGTCTAATGTTATACGTAATATCGTAATATAAAATTTTATGATGGCAAATCAGCTCAGTAAACTATTTATATTAATAATGTCCTTGTTTTTAATGTAATAAGAAGAGTCTGTTATTGTATAGGATATAATACAATACATTGTATATCATTTCTTTTCTAACATAGTCTGTACTAATTTTAGATATGACATATAGATTTTATACTTATCAAACAATGCCATATTATATACATGTATTCACTTTATATTTGATACTTTCATGATGTGTTTTCACTGCTTGTTACATTGCTGTTGGTTTTTTTTCCATTGTAATATCTCAGTATTTATGATTTCAACATAATATTCATGTATAATGACTAAGTTCTAATAGTAGTAACTATGACTCTCAACTCCAATTTTTATACCCCCGCTTCGAAGAAGAGGGGGGGTATACTGTTTTACCATTGTCCGTGCGTCCGTGCGTCCGTGCGTCCGTCCATCCATCCGTCCGTTACAAACTTTCCGTCACAGTTTTCTCAGCAACTATAACATGCAGCAGCCTAATACTTTGCATATTGCTTCATCCCATAGTCCCATGTGGTGTAAAGCGATTTCATGCTCCTTGCTCATCTACTTCCTGTTTGTCGCATATTTTTACATTTTTTGCGGGGATATCACTAGTGAGCATTAGCTCACTGATTTACTTGTTTTCTTTGAATAAATTTGCTATTAACATAGATAGAGCTATGGCTTTGATGCCAGATTTTAATTCGGGGATTTAGGTTGGATTCTTGGTGATGGAGTGCTTCAGGGGTATAGATGCATATCAGTCAATTGTCTTCCTGTTCTGCTTTGTGTCTCAGTCATAAATTCCTTATTTCTCAATGAATTTTAAGAAGACTTGACACTTTTTGACTTTGTCATTTTTGTTCAGCTGACTACAAAATTTCTTTCAGAGGAAGGGTATGTGTGTCATTTTATCTGAACCATCTATCCAGTTACCTGTTTACCTGTAAATTTAATACAGACATGTTGTAATTTCTCATACACCTCAACTAACAATCCAGTATAAAACTGTACTTTATCCCCCCAAAAATGTTTCATTATGAAATGAGATGTATTTCAATTCATTCATTATGTAAGAATACATTATTACGCCTTTAGTAATTGATAGGTAAATAATTCATGACATATAATACTGCAGTGATTTATTGAGAGTATACTAAAAGCATACATTTTTTTTTCAAGAAAGATGATGGTTCTTTATTTGAATTTAATTTGATTTTTTATTTAATTTTAAAAAGCAAATTGAATGAAAAAATTATATGTGTAAACATATAGGAAGAAACCTCCTTACAGAGATTGATAACATGACTAGGTGGCTGTTATTTAGAGGTTACTGTTTTTGTGAGGTGGCTGTTACATATAGATGACTGTATGGGAGGTGGTAATTTTGGAAGGAAGATATTAATGTAGTGAAGTGTACATTGAAAGAATATTACTGTTTGCAGAGTTATAATAATGCTCGCTTGTCACTTCTTAGTTCTGTTTTCCTATTCGTCTAAAGTTTAAAAGTAAAGAACTTAATAATTATTACATGTGATGATAATTACCTTTTCCTTTTATATTTCAGACATACTCAAAACAAATGGTTTATCGTCACGGCAACCTAAACATGAAGAAATCATTGAGAAGCCCCAGAATTCCCAATTACAACAAAATATTGCTAAAATTGATATTGTATCTAGTAAACAACTTGTATCTGTCAAAGTTAATGGAAAATCTGTAAGTTTGTTGATTGTAATATTGTTTCACACCTTTGTCTCATGTTGATTGTTACATTGTTTCACACTTTTGTCTCATGTTGATTGTTACATTGTTTCACACCTTTGTCTCATGTTGATTGTTACATTGTTTCACACCTTTGTCTCATGTTGATTGTTACATTGTTTCACACCTTTGTCTCATGTTAATTGTTACATTGTTTCACACTTTTGTCTCATGTTGATTGTTACATTGTTTCACTCCTTTGTCTCATGTTGATTGTTACATTGTTTCACACCTTTGTCTCATGTTAATTGTTACATTGTTTCACACCTTTGTCTCATGTTGATTGTTACATTGTTTCACACCTTTGTCTCATGTAAAAGTGTTCACTTTGTGTATTGTCTTGTTACCTATATGGCCTTTTAAGATTATTGAATAGTTCACTTTGTGTATTGTAGTGTTACCTATATGGCTGTTTAAGATTATTGAATAGTTCACTTTTGGAACACATTATATAATAATGATCTATTAATATTGCATTTTAAATATTCTCTCTTCTAATTGTAATTTTGTATCGTTTTACTTATCTTTCATTTTGTTAATTCATTATATGTAATTCTTTATGTAAATATTGTAAATGATTAGTACATGTTTTTTTAAGGTCAACATGGAAGATTGGATTTATTAAATGTTAAGCTTTGTTAAAAAGTTTTTATGAATTTGAAAAACCCACAAATTTGTATTCTGAATGTAAATTGAAATTGTAGTATACACATTTTGTAATCAATAATTTCACATACATGTGATTAATCAATCTGAAGATAATTAATTTAAAGGAAACACATCACCATCTGCTTCAATATTTTTCCTTTTTGAATATGTAGACCCTACCATGTTTTCTCAATACCTCCCATGATTTATCTATACAGCCTACATTACACACATATGATATCTTCTATAGTTAAATAGATTACCTGATTAGATTCACTGTTCATTCTGTAACTACCATTGATCTGTAACATTTGTATTATATGATATAAGAAATCTATATTTTTAATTACTGACTCTAGTGTCCTGATAGGGTAAAGAAAAAAATACTTTGATGTGAAATTTATATCATGAATAATTAATTATCAGATCAATATCAGTGATATGTAGCTACACTTAAATAGTAGAACGTTAATTTAATTATTTTATTTGAGTGTATGTCTACAGTCCCGAGTTGATGATTGTATGAATGAAAAAATTAACTGAATGTAACCATAACTTTCATCTTTGTTTATGAGTTATTGTCGAATGTGGAGCAGTCTTGGCAAAGCAGTTATGATGTTGGACTTGTTATTGTTGAATAGCCAGCAGAGTGTTGGTTCGAATCACATCCATGATCCATACCCCTAATTGATTATTGCTTGAGCGAGAAGCTTTGTCTTTCTGCTTAGTTCTTGGCCACTAGATTGCAGACTCAAGACTAGTTAATCTTGGTTGTTAGATCTTGTTTCACAATCTAGCTAAAATAAATTTGACGGTTGTCATATTGACTGTTATATATTGCATAAAAAATGTTGAGACTTTAGTTTTTACATAGAGTAGGGTACATGCCAATTTGAGTTTGATTTGAAATGCTCAGTGCTTTAAGACAATGGAAATCATATAGGATTTTACCTTCATTAGTTACTATGATTTTATAACTTTTTTACTTCAGATATATTTGACAGAGAACTTTGATGAAGATAGAGGCATACATATCTTAGTGTTAAATCAAGCCAATGTAAGTATAGTGGTTTTAGAATGTTCTTTACATTCCAAATATAGAACCTCTAATGTATCATAAATAAATACAGAAATATGTACAAGTATGTCATTGTTGTTTCTGTCTCAATTATTACTAATCAGGTCAGTTTTTTATTTTTTATTTTTAAAAAATAATTCTCAACTCAATTTCTAACTACTATGTTTCTATGTACACTTAGGTGACACTTATAAAAGTTTGTACCAGGCGGTCAGTATGGATAAGGCTTACGTAAAATACAAATAAAATGTAAAAATGAAGAAAATCACAGCTCGCTACCAACTGCCCTTTAGACCCAGGTTGCATATTTTGTTATATTTTGACTCTTTGTTTGTTAGACAATATTGTATAGTTACATCATGAATCAGTATTTCTATGTTATTTTCACAGTTAAACATACTTGCTAGACGTGTATATGATACATATCAAGGACAAGAAGATGAAGCTATGATTAAATTCTTAGATTTATTAAATCCTGGTAGAATATTGATCATGGCTATAAAGGTACGGTAATAGTTGAATCAATCGTGGAGTTTGTACGGATATTCTATAGTGTACAACATGTATAACTGACAGCTGAGCAATGAAGACCTACCAATAGACTATATCCGGAATTCAAATATTTATGTTTTCCCCTGCGGTACAAACAAACTTTCACCATTACAATGAAAACATGTGTACAAAGAACAATAGGATTTAATCCATAGTTTGTGCTATTTAGCAAAAATGTGTAGAAAACTTTGTTTGTACCAGCTGTGCATGGACGGAAAACCCACAAATTTGAATTCCAGATTAGGCCTATTCCAAGTATTATCAAATTTTGTTGGTTTCACATCCTAATTTTCACAGAATATTTTATTCTATAAATTGATCTCCTTGATATTGAATTTAGAATTAATCATTGTGCAGAGATAAAATGCTACTGCAAACCATAATGGACATGGTTGATTTTACCCATATTAAGATGAATTGAGCTTGGTCTATTGTCTCTTGAATTTGATTGTTATCTGAAAGTATCTGGTACAAACAACACTCTGTTGTGAAAAAACAATTTTAGAAATGATGTTATAAGGATGCTGATATTTTAACTAGAACTCAACTAAATTTAAGTTTCCTGCTAGAGAGAAAATGGACATTGTTACCAAGTTTTCATAGAAGGGTATGATCTGCCAAGGCTGGAAATCAAACTGAGATAAATAGTTTCAGATTCAAAGTTAAGCATGCTACATTATGCACCTTGACCATAGTTTTGTAGAAAATTTTTAAAGAATGAAAACATTTATTTCTATGATTTTAAGATGATGGTATGTACATTTTGTTTCTATATACTATACAGGATGAAGGAACATTTAGTTTAAAAGATGAAAGTAAAGCATATCTAGCTAAACTTGGTAGTGAGAAATCTAAATTATTACATTGGAGAGATATGTGGGCTTTTGTTGGTATTGTTGGAAGTAAGTTCTTTATAATATATCTACTTATAGTGTCTCTCCAAAAGTTCTTGGTCAGATGAAATTAAAAAATAACTGATTATGCATATGGCAAAATTATTGTACCATAATGAAAGCTTATTGTTTTTGTGTATTTTCATAAGTAAATGTGTATGTCTAAAATGTCTGAAGAGGATTTTGTCTGAGGACTTTTCCTTCATTTATAGTACAACCTGGTATTTCTATTATTTGTTATAACAAGGAATTACCATCTGTTCTAGAGTAATTTACTGTCCATTAAACAATGTCTAGGAGTTTGATGCTTAGAAATAAAATAAGCTCCCAAAAAGACTCACCATAGTATTTTCCATTGTATTCTCTGAAAAAAAACATACCTTATTTTAATTGTAACATATGATTTTAACTCAGATATTTAGAAAGAACAAAGAATGATTTATCATGGCATGCACATATAGCAACATCATCAGCTAACTATTGTATACCTTTGTAAAGTTTGTTTGTTGTTATGTAGAGAAAAGTATGCATTATGTTAGAATTGTTGTATTCAGTATTCTGTTTTACTATTTGTATGCATTCTGTGAATGGCATTTTTTTCTAACATATGCGTGAGCTTTCACTTTTTATTTAATGTGACATAAAGTACCTGAGTTAATAAGGGATTGACTTTAACAGGACCTTGAATGTCTGTAATAAACCTGTCAGTAAATGTAAAATATGTACTTATCTTATCTCTTGAAGGAAAAGGGTCTAAATTAAGTTTAAAACGATTCTAGCATAAAAAGACATACTTCAAGACGTTTTCTTAGTCCCAGCATTTCCCGGGTCTGCTGTCTCATTTCATTCTGTGCTTCATCCGACGATCATGCCAGCCATTATACAAAAAATACAAAGATAGACTATTAAATTCAAGCCAAACTGTGCATAGCGTAATACAATGGAACTGGCTACGTGTAAATTTTTAAGTTTAATATCCAAGTCAAGCAGCTTGCTGATTTTTTGAAAATCCATTCTTCCTTGACACGCGTTCATAAATCCAATCTATATCCAACCTTTTTAATAAATTCACATTTAAATTGTCTGATAACACACTACTATGCAGTTAATATCCAATCATTTAAGCTGTATTTGCAATATTTCGTCGAAAACATTGAACTTTAAATTATGCTACATCATGATGTGTAAACAAAACGTCACGCACTAAGGGCAAGGTCGCATGTTTTTCTTGTTCTGCGAAGCTTATTTTCTAGAGTGATGTTAAACGCACAAATAAAATTATGACAATTCATTTTTAGTTTTGGGTTTCTATTTTCTAGTTAAGATTTTTTGTTTGGATTTAGATTAGAAACACTTATCTATGAGAATTGTGTAAATAATAGCTATTTTTGACCTTTGCACTAGGGGGTAGATTTCAACAGCATGGCGTTTCTCACTATTAAAAAAAGTTCTAAAAATATGTCTTCACTAGTGATGTATTTTGTGATGTTAGAATCGAAATAACTTAAGTTGTCTATATTTTACTGATTATAAAAATATAGACACTTGTTTGATGCCCTAATTAAATCACTCGTGCTAAAGCACTGTGATTTAATCATACGTGCATCAAAGCTGGTGCCTATATTTTTATAATCAGTAAAATATAGACAACTGTAAGTTATTTCTTAAATAACAATGCATAATATGAAGACTTGCTGAACATAGTCAACCTCATCGTTGTTTACTTCGGTATGTGCAATTAATTGAGCCTCTTCAAACTTTAGGTCTGTGTTTAAAGAATTTCTATCTTATGTGACAATTTTTTAATATCCATCCAGTTGGGACATTTGACATCTTGTGTGTATCTACATAATTTATACCCATACACATGAAACAAACATATACAAATGTATATATATGTTATATTTTCAGAGGGTAAATTATTAGAGAAGTTATCAGTATCACCAGATGTTAGTTCATGGGGTGATCCTATTGTATTGTCTGTAAATGTTACCCTTGTACCTGTAGCTGGTAGGTGTTATATATTACATCTTTTTTTATTATTATATCTCAATATTAGCTGCCTCAATATGACTGAAAATATGTAATAATGCTTTGTAAAAAACTATAGGATACATTTTGTTATATTTTGGGATGAATCTGTCATCTGCAACCCATGATTTAGATAGTCCAAATACATGAATGACACTTCTTGACTGATGAAACAGTTGATATGTTTTAGAATGTGTTACTGCACAGAAATGATAACTATACTAGCATAGTATGCTGGAGGTCTTCTATTTGTTACAATGGCAACATACTCATACATATCATCCTTCAAATAGAGAGTACTCTAAGTTTTTAATTTGTAAACTATTTCAGAGTCACATTGTAAAAACTGGCCAGATGATGCTGCCAGTAGAAGACGTCAAATATTCTGTGATAATCATGAAGGATATGGAAATGTTTGTAGTTGTGATAATCCTCAGTTGTTACAATATCCTAAATCACCAGTATGTATCGACTGCTTGTTTTTTTTTTGTATTTGGTTTTTACACCATTTATTAATGCCTTTTCTGTTGGCAAGGCATTCTGCTCACCTTGTTAGCTTCCCTGGGAAGTACAAGTTCTTTATGAAAAAAGTTGAAGTGCTGTTTAAAGTCTGCTTCCATTTACATGTTCAGCACTAGAATTAGCAGACTATGAAATTTTGTATGATAACCTTTGAAAATAGAAATCACCTTGAGGCAGGTAATTCCATAAGCACAAACTTAAGGTAGGCATATACCTACTAGCTACTATGTATTGATGTACATCGATATAAAAATCTATACTGATATTGTCAATATTCTTCGAGCTCAATCAATAACAGCTTTAGAAAATTGTCCAGAAAATTGATTCAGGCTTAAGAAATTACATATTTTTTCATGTAGTAAGGCTAGTTGATAATTTTGCAATTTAATATGACATAATCAGGATAATGCTTGAGAAAATTTAAGCTGATGACTGGTCTTCACAATAGATATAAATTGTGAATGACTTGAACACTTCCATGTTTGTAATGTATATACATGTATTTCTATATAACTCATGTCCATTTCTATTGTTATTATATTTCAGACATTAGAGAATGGTAAAAGTTTAGATATACCAGTAGCTATTATAGCCAGTAATAGAGCTGAATATTTATTCAAGTAAGTTGCTTACTTTTATTATCTTCTCTAGTCTTATATTAAAGCCCTAGTTTTCACTAACAATTACCTGGATCAAGATGATAATGTTCTAATTTCAGTTTATATAATGTAGTGCATAAAGCTATAAATGATTACACATATACCGGTACATTGTTACAGGGTAAATATTGTTTTATCAAGTAATATGTTGTCTGATACATGTATTAAGAGAAGGACCTGATGGCAATTTTTTGTCTGCTTGAATGATGAATACCCCTTGAGCTTTAACTTAAGTGCAAGGTGCACTATAAAGTGCAAATCAAGTGCTCAGTATGTGTGGATGAATTGCACACCAAGTGTGCTTCATATAAACTTTGATGTGAACTCAACTGAAAGACACTGCTCAGAATTTTAGGTTTTTTTTCTCGTCAAAAATTGAAGGCATAGGAAATGACATCATGATGAGTCAAGTTGATACACCCTCTGAATCTGTGACCGAGCAATACCAAGGCACTAAACTCAAATGTCTGGCTAGTGCTTCACTAGAAGAAGTGAGGAAATCATCGAGAAGTCACCAAATAAATCTTGCCAGTTAGATCCTATTCCAACATGGCTTCTTAAATCTTGTTACCCGAACTCTTGCCTGTAATCACAAATCTAATCAATGCATCACTCAGTGCTGGGAGTGTACCATTGACTTTTTTTCAGTAAAATTCAATTATTTACAGTGCTCTATTTTTTATCTTAAACAAATGTAAAATGCATGTCTTTAACTTGTATTATTTTTTTTAAATAAAATAGCACAATAATAAAATTGTTATCAATGAATTTATAATTTAATTGTCTTTCCGAAAATGTATATTTTTATACACTTATCTTTTAATAATTTTGATGGTATGATATGAAAAAGACAAGTAGTGTAAAAATAAGAAAATGCGTATCAATTACAGATAAATCTTCAGATATTGGGAGGACTTTATCTGATAAGGTCATAGAATGAAATGGGTTAATTCGTATTGAAAAATGTTTGACTGAAATTATTTCATGGATGAATGCCAACATGCTAAAATTGAATGCAGACAAGGCAGAAGTTATGTTGTTCTCTTCAAAACTTAATCGTAAACATGTTAAAGACATGTCCATTAGAGTTGGTGATTCCATCATAAACTCTAAAGACTGTATTAGAAATCTTGGTACTTACTTCACACCACACATAGATATGGAGAAGCATGTTAATATTGTATGCAGATGTTTAAACAATCCTCAATGCAAAAAAAAATATAAAAAATAGCTAACATGTTTATTAATAAGTCCGGTTGTGATGTTTATACCACAATGAAAATTCTTTTAAACAATATAAACTATCTGATCTAAATTGATAGGAAACTGTTAAGAAAACTAAAATTGGTGTAGTTTATTAAAATGGTATAATTGGTAAAACTTAGTATTTTAATTTCATTTCAGAACACTGACAATACTTCTGAAGACACCAGGAGTAGCTGTAGATAAAATAACTGTATTTATAGATGGATTTTATGATGTGAGTATGACAGTCATTGCCTTCAATCTACTAGCCTGAACCCTTGGACTAGTGAAATGACTTATTTCATATACATGTAGCTGGTGTAGATGATAATTTTACCATTTTACTTAATATTAACATACTAACTGTGACAATTGGTATAAGTTTGATTAGCTCAATCTTTTTCGAGATGTAAAGGCTAAATGATTAAAAAAATATTTATTAAAAAAAACTAATCAATTGCACCTTTCTTGTCTGTTCTTTACAGTCAGTTAGTCATTGTGATGAAGCATATTATATATCTTATGTTGTTCTATAAACAGCTTAACTTCTGTTGGCCTGTGCTTTTGTCCTTTGTCTACTGTTTCTATTAAATCACTAACATATGGTTTACCAAAGTTCATTTTCTGTGGTCATTTGAATCACTGACATATGGTTTACCAAAGTTCATTTTCTGTGGTCATTTGAATCACTGACATATGGTTTACTAAAGTTCATTTTCTGTGGTCATTTGAATCACTGACATATGGTTTACTAAAGTTCATTTTCTGTGGTCATTTGAATCACTGACATATGGTTTACCAAAGTTCATTTTCTGTGGTCATTTGAATCACTGACATATGGTTTACCAAAGTTCATTTTCTGTGGTCATTTGAATGTGAGAGCAAGGAAGAAAAGACCTTATTCTGGAACTCAAATTTCTATGTTTTTCTATCCATGGGCAGGTAGTACAAACAAAGCACATCATTGCTGAAAAGCATGAAATGCTGATTAAATCCTATCGTTCCTTGTAATACAAGTTGTATGCATATTTTCATTGTGATGGTTAAAGTTAGTTTGTACCACATGGGAAAACCAAATTATTTGAATTTCGGTATTGTCTATTTCAAATTTTAAAATGTATCTAACATAATCCATCATTTGTTGATTGATACATTTCAAGTTATTGACTTGGAACCACACAACAGACTTGTTTTATGAGCTTTTGATATTTTATTTCCAGGAACCTTATGATGTAGCTAAATTATTAAATCTTCGTGCTATACAACATACACCTTCTGGTACAAAGAACGCTAGAATAACACAACATTATAAAGCTAGTCTTACTGCTACATTTCAATTGTTTCCTGTAAGTATTCTATAAACAATATTTTGGTGTGTAATTACAAATATGTGGTTTTTCTGTCTGTTCAGGTATTGTGGAAATAAGAGTTTTCTCTTTCTTGTGTTATTCTTGGTGTTTATGTTCATATCATGGACAAGAATTTTACATAATGAAATTTTTAATTTATATGATTTAATTTCTTGTATAGTGCGTAAATATTGACCCTGACCTGAGCTTTCACATTTACATCTTATAATTATCTACACATATCCCAACGAAAGTCGGTACCACGCCTATTCTACACTTTGTAAAATTATAGAAGTGTGTTTGTGTGTTATGTTTTAACTCATAATCCTCACGACCATGGTGTAATCGAGTAACAATACTACATTCGTATTCAATGTAATAAATATTCTTGCATAAAGGTCAGGTTGGGGTCAATATTTACGCACAATACCATCGTATGTCTTCTATGCCAAAATAAAACTATAATGTCACATTTTATGATGTAGTCATAGCCAACATTCAGTATTTAAGGATGAACCCTCAGACTGATAAACATGGGGTGTGTTCAGTTGAAACTATGGTAACTAATAATATGTACTTTTGTTGGTTCCGTTGACAAAGTCAACAATTTAATTGAACCAGTTTGTTTACTACTGTTAAAATTGTTATCCAGAGGTAGCTTGTAGTAGTGGCTGACTGTTCAAATAATACCCATTTCACAAAAAACATGCCTCTATATCAATGACATATTATAAGCCATTACTGAATTTAGAGCCATAAAAAGCTAGCCTGGCATCAGCTATGTGATCTTTACAAAAAGCCTAGTATATGAAGTATAATTTAAAACATTGCTTACTAAACTTTTTTTATTCATATAATTATGAAAATATTTTGTAGAAATAATTTTTCCAACATTACTTATAATTTATTGTATATAGATCTATTTCTATCTTTCAGGATGCTGAGTATGTTATTATTTTAGAAGAGGATCTTGAAGTCTCACCTGATTTTTTCAGGTTAGTTGTTTTTATATTGAGTTCTTTGAGAAATAATGGAGCTATACCACTGAGTTGTGTGTTGGTTAGAATTTTGTGTGTGACATTTTATTATCTGTGCAGCCACTGTAGAGACTCAGTTATTTCTTATGTCTATAGTATTACATTAATTAGGGCAAATAGTCAGGTCCATAACTGCTGCAGGACTATAAAATATAAAGTATTCATTTACAGAGAAGCAGTCAGTTTATAATTAGTTTCTTTTTTTTCAATAAGTAAGAGATAAGTTTTGAAATAATTTCTTGTGTTCTGTTATTTTTGCTAATTGATATAAGTTGAAATATACTGATATTGAACCTATGTCAAAAGTGTGGTTTATACATTAAACTTTCTATCATTTGGAAGTGAAAGACTGACAATACATATTATTACTACTTATAATAGCAATACATACATATATATGTATATTACAGTTACTTTGATCAAACCAAATCTTTATTAGATAAAGATGAGACTTTATATTGTATATCAGCTTGGAATGACCAGGTAGGTGTTAGTTAACTTCTATTTTATGTTGCTTTGACTTTACTCGATCCAGATTTTAGATTTTATTTAAAACAGATGTGGATGTCGCAGATACTTATTTATGCATAGAAAATGATTCTGTGAATGTTTACCTGACTTACATACTGTTCAAACTGTGTTGCCTTTTGTGGAAATACTATCTGTTGATGCGTGGATTTTAAACGGTGAAAATAGTGCACCTTGTGAAAATTGACCTGAGACAAAAATTCTATTTAAATATAATTTGCATACATTTAATCAGATAATAAGTATTACTGTTTGTCATAAGTGTAATGTATTTTTCTGTCACAGACCAATTGCACAAAATATTGCTGTAATTAAATTCAGAAAACCACACAATGTTCAGTAAGTTAGATAAACAGTCAAGAAGTGTAATTGTTACCTCCCTTTGTATATTTCATAATAGTTACCTCCCTTCCTATATTTTATGATAATTTTAATGTAATATTTCAGGGTTATGAACATTCATGTAAAGATCCAACGTTGTTATATAGAATAGAAACAATGCCTGGTCTAGGTTGGATGATGAAGAAATCCTTATATTTAGATGATTTATTTCCACAGTGGCCTGCTCCTGATAAGGTATATGATTATTAATAACTTTTAAGTTTGAGACCAGGCATTGGATTTACAAATATACTTTATTACTTACTTATGTTTTAGTTTTTATACCAATTGAGTTTCCACTCATTTTAATTATATGAGTTTTAATTCAACTTTTAGTCACAAAAAATTACTGATCTTGATATTTCACAAAAAATGAGTTTTCCTTTAAATTAAGACTACAAGAGATTAAGAGTCTAATTGCTACAACAAACTCAATGACTTTGTTTGGAAAAGTCTTGTGTTACTAAAATTTTCTCTTTGTTTGAAGAGTAGTGCAAGCAATACTGCTTGCACAATGTAAGCTATCATAATTGTCTTACTATATTCAATAGAATTCATTAAGTTTGATCTTGAAATATTTTTGACTGCCATTCTCTACCCTACCTCTGTTTCAATCAAGATAAGTTATCAGTCACAGATAAGTGTATGTGCCTAACATAAAGTCAAAAGCTTGAGTCAAGAGATGTACTGTGAGTAAGATGGTTGACCATAGCAATGTGACTAAAGTTTGTTGACATGTAGTGTAGAGCACCATAACCTTGCTGTCTAGTCAAATCCTTGTAACTTTACTTTTTGAAATTGCAGTTAGAGATTTTGACTCCACAGTGACGTTAAGCTACTTTTAAATACTTGGAATACTTTGAATATTTGTAAATTAGCTGTTTTAGGTGTAAGACCTCCTGGTGTTCATATATACTCCAGTGTCCATATTTCGTCACCCTAAGGATTTAAAAGGAAATAAGTAAAAACACGAGAAATAGGTAATTGCAACTGCGTATTTGCACTTGAAATCACTCAAGTGTTAAATACTATGCATAGAATCATTTTTTCCTCGGCAACTCACTCGCACCTGTTAAAATCTTGGGGTATCTCAATAAAAACAAAAATGATGACGAAATTAGGACCTCGGAGGATAAGAATACTTACATGTATATAATATATATACATTGATTTATTTCAGCAATGGGATTGGGATATGTGGATGCGTCATGCACAAATACGTAAATCAAGAGAATGTATCATTCCAGACATATCTCGTACATACCATTTTGGTTCTAAAGGACTCAATATAAATCCATATTTTCAAAAACTATATTTTGAGTCACATAAATTACAATCAAAACCAAATGTCAAGTTGAAGGATGTCGACAAGTGAGTGTGATTTCAAGTTTTTATTTACACTTTCTATTTTTAAGATTACATGAAATCTTTTATTGTCTGCAGCTTCACTAAGATTAAGAAGGAGATTAAGATTAAAGTATTTTGGGTATGAAAAATGATAATATTCTTACTACACATATGTAAGTGAGTGCGGTTACACTGGATTAGTTTGATTGACTTTTAATTCAATGACTCTTATCTAATTTTGATTGTTTGATGTCTGTACAGTGTATAGGTTGTGAAAATTGACCTGAAAAAAAAACAACTCACTAAAAACATTATTTGCATTGTTTAACTCGGTCAAAATATAGTGTAGTTACCAAAGCATGTAATGTATTATGCTACAGTCCCATAAACATAAAAATAGCCGTGAGGGCACCGTACGAGCGCCGTGCGATCAAGTTGCGCAAGGACCCGTACGAACTCTTGCGTACCTGTACGGACTGTTACGTTTTTACAAGGTTCCATGAGATGCGCTCAGGATACACGTATCAGTTTCAAAGTCAAATCGTGAACAAAATCGTAGCTGAGTATGGATTAAACATGCATATCTTCCAGCTTAGGCTTCGTACGGGTGTGTTGTTATGTACCATGTGCGTATTGTCACCTTAATATGCAAGGCTTCCGACGGCCTATGACTGTCTGCATGTACGGGTCCCAGCAAGCCATGATTTTATAGGACTGAGGCATTAATCTGTCACAGGTTAATTTGCACTTACTATATACAGTTGATTTACGATTTTTCGACACGCGATTTTTTGAAATTTGCGGTAACTCGACATAGATCTACGGTCCCGACATTTTCTCCTATATGTTTAATGTTAGAATTTCGCGATAATTCAACACACGATTTTTCGAAATTTGCGCTAATTCAACGCTTTTTTATAGTCCGCCGAACAAAGAATCAGTTAAAAATTTATGCGATAATTCGACACGGATCTCTAGTCGCGTGTTTTTCACACCTCTGACCATCTAACTTTATCGCTATTGTTAGATTTGATAACATGTCATGACGTGTGCTTTTCACGCCCGATCGATAGTCAACTATGGATTATTATTATTGGCTTGTCTTATGAAAACAAAGATGCAAACATCTATTGTATACCAAGCGTGATATTTCACATTTGTATGCTTGAGTGACAAAAAACGTATGACCCTTCGTCCTTATATACTAAAGGCAGTGTTCTATTCATCGAACTTGCTTTATGCATAAGTTCTTATTTAAAGTTCATTGCTAAAATTTATTTACCGTTTACCGTATTTTATCATAAACTGTCGTTCAAATTTATTCTCGGTAATTCAGTGAAGGGCTCAGGTCATCTGAGAGGATAGCGGAACCTGCATTCTAAAGCTATTGCGCATGCTCGGACGTTGCGTTGTTTACATTTATGGACGCCATTTTGTTTTTACCCTTGCCGTTTTTTTATTCCTTTCTTAAATGAATTATTTTCAAGAAATATTTTAAAATGCTTTTTTGTAATTCATTTTACAATATCAGCGGGGGTGTAGGGGCAATAGCCCCCATAATAACACAAAATTATCAGCACTTGCCTAGCGCCTCTGTTCGTATTTATATTAATTTCCGGGGTCCGCTAAATAAGATGTGCTCTAACGATAGAATACAAGAATCAAGCTATACAAGAAGTTGTCGCCGGTCCCAAGCCCGGGTGAGAAAAGAGGGGGGAGAGATAAAAAAACAAACACAAAACTAAATTTTATTTTTAAACATATTTTAAACAATACATACACGTACATTAACAAACAAATATTTGTCGTATGACAAGCGTCAATTCACGAAAGACAACTGCGAGCATAAGTAGTTATCACGATGCAATTATATTACGGACAACACCGAAAATCACGATTTTACGATAATACGAAATCGCGAAAACTCGACATATTTTGCTGTTCCCGAGGTATTTCGAATTATCGTAATTGGACTGTATTTAAATCATGAATATGTTCATTTACTAACAAGTGGTCAATGTGATTGATAAAACACTTTATTCATGGTTATTTAATGTATGTGAAATTTTATGATAATACACTATTGCCTTAGCAACAATGTTTACTAATTATATTTGTTTATTTTATAGGTTAACTGGTGAGAATTATGAATTATTAATAAAAGATTTAATAAAGTCAGCCAAAGTTTTAGATCATTCTAAAGATCCATGTGCAGAGGATTTTATACCTAGTACTCAGGTTAGTTTACTGTTTAACTTATGGTTAAGAATTTTGTGTTGTGGTATTTCCATTTTCGATGCCACTCAATTGTATGTATGCACAATACTTAGTTTTCATCTAGGATTCAACATTTTGTCTTTGCAATCATTGATAAGGTTTACTTTAAACTTCATTATCTGTCTCTTGTTGGACAGTTATAAGTGCTTGTACAAATTAAGCTTGTACATTGAGATCTTAGTTTTGTTAGTGACATTGGAAAGATTGACAAAACACAAAAATTAAACTGAAAAATTATTGAAATGACATTGTGGCATATAGCTTTAAAAAATTACCAAACTACATTTCTCTTATTTTGTTATTAAATTGTGTAACATAAAAAATTGTTATTTGATATGCTTATATTTTTTCATATGTTAATGTATATGTTAATATTTTCAGAATGAGACATATGTAATGTATATAGAAATGTCTTCAGCTACAGATTTTGACACATGGAAATATCTTGCCAAGGTAATAATACATAACAATATAAATTTTATGGATTAAAGTTTTTACATTTGGTCCTGAAGTTCAGAATTTGTAGTACCCGAGATAGTGTCCTTTTCCTATGTACATGAAAAATTAACATCAGAAATTTCAGGATTTTGACAAGTTTGAAATGCAAAATGAAATTAGATTAAAAAAAGGAATGAAAATAATGATTAGCATTTGTGGAAATGTATACATAAATGTTAATATTAGTGTCAACTTTTTTCCACATATCTTTGGCTACTTTTTCTTCTGTTCTTTACTCTTGGCCTCATTCATGAAGGACTAACAGAACTGTATTTTAACAGTATATAATTGAGTTAACTGTTAGTTTTTATACGCCCGTTTCAAAACCGGGAGTTATTATGTTATGATGTCGTCCGTCAGTCTGTCTGGCCGTTCGTGGACAATTGCTTGTCCAGATGATAACTCAAGAAATGATGTACCTAGGTTCCCCAAATTTTATGTGTGGATAGCCCTTGGGTAGAGGGGTGCCCTATTGATTTTGAGACCCCAGGGTCAAAGGTCAAGGTCACTGGGACTTAAAACATGAAAATTTTGTCCGGACATTAACTCAACAACGACTGTACCTAGGTTCACCAAATTTTATTTGAGATTAGCCAAAGTGTCAAGGATTTTCCCTATTGGTTTTGGGGCCCCAGGGTCAAAGGTCAAGGTCACAGGGACATCATATGGATAAACCTTGTCCAGACAATAACTCAACAACCACTTGACCTACATGTAGGTTCACCAAATTTTATGTGTTGATAGCCCTTGGGTAGAGTCTGTTACTTGGTGCACCAGTACTGAGCTAGTAGGATAAAGTTTTTTGCTCAAGGAAACAATTGGGTAGGTTTTGGATGTGATTCAAACCAACACCGAGCTTGCTATCCAATGATTACAAGTTCAACCTTGAAATAGCTTGGCCATGCCCGCTCCTAGGTATTTGTCATTGTCAAATAATATACATTCAGTTAAATGATGAAGAAATTGACTGAGAAGTAATAAAGGGATGGAAATCATCTGAGAAATGATCATTTACCTGTCATTTTAATACAATTTGTAGTCATTTTAGATGATTCTAGATTTGAATTAGAATCAGTAATTGTATCATGTATCATATGACTTTTATTTATATTATAATAGTTTACTTGTATCAAATATGAATATATATTTTATATTTCAGTGTTATAAATTATGGGATTTAGATGTTAGAGGTTTTCATAAGGTAACTTTTATACTTGTATAGCATCTTCATGAAGTTTGGCTTGAGTTGTTGAAGTTTAATCAGTCTTTCTGTTTCTGTTAATAATCAAGTTTCAGCTAGTCTTAACTTTGTTTGTGAAAGAGTCATTTTAATAGCTATGTAATTAGAGCATATAAAACTGGGGTAAAAATCTTGCATTTCACCCTAAAATTAAATAGTCCTTTTTTCTTTGAAAAGAAAAGGGACAGAGTTTATACACATTTGAAGTTGTAACATTATGCTATTCTATTTTAGCATCTAATAAATTTCTAAACTAGGCCCTTCAGATAATAAGTTGCTTTTCAATTGTAGCAAATTTTAAGTCACTTTGTAAATGATTTGAAATTTGAAAATGATTCTCACTACAGCATTCATCTCTATACAACCATCATATTTTGTTTTGTTCCATTCTATATAGATGAATATAATGCATATACATTTGTATTTTAAATATTTTCAGAGTATGTGGAGACAATTTTTGAAAGATAATCATCTGGTCATTGTTGGTGTGCCTGCATCACCTTATGCGTAAGTATATTATTTTGTTAACCTGTTCATGTAGACCTTAGCTTTTTATCAGTACTAAGCAAATACTTTTGTCAGTGGTTGACAAGTGTCTTACTTAATACAGGAGGGAGAGTGACAGTAAAATTATTTCTTGATCAAACTCTTGGTAGGAAGTTATTGAATCATGAACCATACGGAGAAACCATTGGGGGTGATACAGACTGAGTAAGTGTACAGGTGTCTGTATTAGATTAAGTAAAGTTAAAGTTAAAATATGGTACTAAGTCTGCTTCCATAACATGTTCAGCCAACTTTACAATCTTGTATGATAACTCCTGATCACTGAAATCACCCTCAGGCAGGCAAACCCTTACAGTACCCCATTAACACCTGGGTGGAGTGGAACAATTGTAGGTTAATTTCTTGCTCAAGGAAATAAGCAGTGCCCCTAGTGGGGATCGAACCCAGGACCTCTCGATCACTAAGCGCGTGTCCTACCACTGACTACTGCTCCTACATTCTATCATAGTATCTTTGTTAAGGCAAAAAGATGAGCAACCTATGATAAAAGATGATTATTTTAATTTTGTGATCTTGATATCCTCCTTTTTCTAGATATTGAATTATACAAGCTGGCTATGTGTCTTTGTTTATCACTTCAACAAATGTCGCGAAATTTCTTTTTTTTTGCCTGCATTTTTATGTTATATAAATGGTATTGTTATATATATCAATACTTGAATGGAGAGCTCTCCTACTCGCCCTAGCGTCTGCGTCTGCATCCACATTTCTGATTAAAGTTTTTGTGCAGTAAAATATTTTTTATTGCAACTGTTTATTTCTTTAGGTATCAACTTCAAACTTTAAATATATGTTCCTTATTATCAACCTCATCTCATGTGACTAGGTTTATAACTCCAAATACATTTTTTTGTCAGAATTACCCCCCCCTTGAACTTCTTAAAAAAATATTTGTTTTTACTGCAACTGTTTATTTCTTTAGGTACCAACTTCAAACTTTAAATAATTGTTCCTTATTATCAACCACAGCTCATGCCACAAGGTTCATTACTCCAAATACATTTTTTTTCAAAATTGTCTCCCATGAACTTAGCATTTTCATAAAAAAAAATATATTTATACCCCCGCTTCGAAGAAGAGGGGGGTATACTGTTTTACCCTTGTCCGTGCGTGCGTCCGCCTGTCCGTCCGTCACAAAATTTCCGTCACAGTTTTCTCAGCAACTATACCATGCAGCAGCCTGAAACTTTGCATATTGCTTCATCCTATAGTCCCATGTGGTGTAAAGCGATTTCATGCTCCTTGCTCATCTACTTCCTGTTTGTCGCATATTTTTAGATTTTGGCGGGGGTATCACTAGAGAGCATTACCTCACAGATTTACTTGTTTTTTTTTACTTTAAATTTGTTAAGGTTATATTTTCAAATTTTCAAATATGTATGTATTTTCCTTATCATCAACCACATCTCATGTGACAAATACTTACTTAGTCGCCTTACTTAGTCGAGCATGCTGTCTCTACTGCTATTGTTAGATCTAGTGAGAACTTATGTTCTTATCTGATATTAAACTGTGAATTCTTTGGTAAGTTATTCATTTCGTTTTACTGTCTTTACATCAACATGTGTTTGCTTAGGTTAAATCCATTTCAATTTTGTATTTACAGAATTTTAAAGCCAGATGATGTCAAACCATATCACTATGAAGATCCAAAGAAAAAGACAGAAAAGTGAAAGATGTGTTGAACAAAAAACTGAGGTTCAAAATTACTGAACTGTTCAAATAGAAATACTTATCGTTTGTCAGCAAACTAGTTTGTCATGACAGTAGAACAAATTAGATAACCAGAACAGGGATTGTCTCAAGTGAAAGATGGATCATGACTAAATCCATTTGAGTTTTAAAATGTTTTACCCTCAAAAAAGAGGTAAAGACTCTTCAGAATGAAGGTTTTAACTTAGTTGTTAAATGATCTCATTTATTTTAGCTGTGCTATTATCTGCTTTTGTTAATTTTATGCATCATGTTTGCCAATTTATGCATTATGTATCTTAGATAATTAAGCTACTTTTTAGCATGTCATTTCTGGTTTAAGTATGTGCTAGTGCAATGAAGTCAGAAAATAATGAACAACATTGTTATTCAATTATTTCTTTCACCTTGCTCTCCTCCAAGAGTTTGCTTGTCTGAATTGATAATTTTTTTACTTTGACAACTACTAAGTTCACAGACTTTTTTAATGTCAAATATTTGCTTATTAAATGCAAGCATACAGGCCAGGTGAAACTGTTGATATGATTTAGCTCAAGTTAAACATTTATTATGTATTATGTGAACATAATTACCTGAAGGAATGCAAAGCATATAATGAATATCAATTATTATATCATATTAGCTTTGAGTTTTCTTTGAGTTTATTTTTTGTTTATATTCTGAACATATATTGATCCAGCTTTTAATAGCCGTGGCATAGTGGTTAGCATGTCTTACTTCGAATCCGGAGATCACGGGTTCGAGCCCGGTCGCGGTAGGTCATACCCTATACATGAATTGTCGGCCTCATGGCAGGGTAAGTAATAGAAAAGTGTCCAGGAAACCTATAGTAGGAAGAGCTGGTCATTGTATATATGACCTAAATACGTGTTGAGTATGACGTTAAAAAGTAAAAAATAAATATGATCCAGCTTTTATAATTTGGATGTACCATTTGAATGATATTGTAAAAATACCTGTAAGATAAGTTATTAGAAGAAATATTTAAGAAAAGTGTTTCTTTGAATAGTCATATTTAAATAAATGTTCCATTTTGTGGCCTTATTTTCCATTTCACATATCATGAATGTTGTGTCCAGTCATGTTAGTTGGTCCATGGGTAAAAATTTTCTGCTTTTATGTATTTTTTAAGTTAACAAGCAAATTTTGTATACACATATTGTCAATCTATGAATAGTTGTTTATACTTCACATTTTATTGTAAATATTATATTTTGTGTCTGTGTCCTGACTACCTTTGATCACAGAAGAAATGTAGTATATTGTAAACTTGTTTTTGTATTAAGATAATGTTCAAAATAATGATAAATGATAGTCCCATACTTCAATGTTAATCACGGTTATTTTAGTTGTTGGTTATACTCTGTACTTCGTTCAGTTAGCCACAGTGTTCATTAACTTTGATTTGGAATCCAAAGACTTTTTTCCAGCTAAAAAACTTACGAGACTTACGCTACTTGAGTGGAATATAGTTGAAATCAAAATATGTGTACAAAGAACAAAAGTATTTTATCTGTATTGTATGTTTTCTAGAAATAATACACTGGGGTCCAAAAGTTTCTTTACACCTGTTAAATTTTGATGTTTTAGAATATACTTCACATTGTGTTGTAAGTTTCACTAATAAAATACATTTTAATATGAACCTTCAATTATGTTCATTCATATCTCCCTTTTGTAAAAATGTAGTTTTTGTTGAAAAATGGCTTTTATTTTATGCTTATTGAACTTTCAAATATTCAAGTTTTTAGAGAAAATATGAGAAAAATAAATGTGTAAAGAAACTCTTGGACCCCAGTGTATGTAAAAAAACTTTAGGCACAAAAAAGTCTGGAGCAAACAAAGCTTTTTGGCCCATCATTTTACATTCCAATATAACTTGTTTGTTTCAATTCAACAGTTTGATAGTTATTGTTTGTATCTACACACATCATGAAGATGCATTGAGTATGTTGTTGTTTATGTTGTTCAGAATAATGTTAATGTTTTTGTTAATTTTGATTACTATATCATTGTATGTTTGTGAAGAAACTCCATCAGGGCAATGTTTATCTTATAATTATAATATCATTTTATTTTAGTAAATAAACCCACATAAGGGCAATGTTTATCTTATAATTATAATATCATTACATTTTAGTGAAGAAACCCCCATAAGGGCAATGTTTATCTTATAATTATAATATCATTATATTTTAGTGAAGAAACCCCATAAGGGCAATGTTTATCTTATAATATCATTATATTTTAGTGAAGAAACCCCATAAGGGCAATGTTTATCTTATAATTATAATATCATTATATTTTAGTGAAGAAACCCCATAAGGGCAATGTTTATCTTATAATTATAATATCATTATATTTTAGTGAAGAAACCCCATAAGGCAATGTTTATCTTATAATTATAATATCATTATATTTTAGTGAAGAAACCCCATAAGGGCAATGTTTATCTTATAATTATAATATCATTATATTTTATGAAGAAACTAAATGAGGGCAAAGTTTATTATTGAAGAAGCCATCTTTATTATACCCCCGCTTCGAAGAAGAGGGGGGTATACTGTTTTACCCTTGTCCGTGCGTGCATGCGTCCGTCCGTCCGTCCGTTACAAAATTTCCGTCACAGTTTTCTCAGCAACTATACCATGCAGCAGCCTGAAACTTTGCATATTGCTTCATCCTATAGTCCCATGTGGTGTAGGCGATTTCATGCTCCTTGCTCATCTACTTCCTGTTTGTCGCATATTTTTAGATTTTGGCGGGGGTATCACTAGTGAGCATTAGCTCACAGATTTACTTGTTATTTTAACAAATTTATGAATAAAATAAAGTTATTAGCATAATGATGATGATTATCTGTAAGCCTAAACCAACTTAATTTCTAATAGCTGTATTATTGCCTTTAATACTTTTAATACCTTGGTACATTTAATATGACTACCACTTGAGTAATAGTATCATTGCCAGACCATTATAGTGTATGGTTGAAAATAAATAATTTAGTTTATTCAAATGAAATGTGTTAAAATATTTAATTTACATTTAACATATCATGTGGTATTAAAGTGCTGTTAAAGAGACTTGTAAATGATGCCTTCACTAAATAGTCCTTTATGATATGATGATGGGGTGGCTACTGTCTATAAAAATATACAATTTCATAATTTTTTAATTATATTACTAGGGAGCTGGACTCCTATGGTGAAATGAAATTTATCAGTGCATGTTTTATAATTATTTTGTATAGCAAGTTTGTTTTATTTGTAATGAAATCAAGCAGTGTTAAAAAAGATGGGAGTAAACTGAACTATGCAACACTTAAGTTCTATTGCAAACCCTCCATTTCACAGGTTTAGCAGAAAACGGTCGTAACTCAATATAAGGAAAGATTGAGTTGTGTCCATTTTGCGCTTATTCCACAATTTGTTCTTGACTTACTGCTGATGTGTTATGAATCTCAGTGTAGTTATGATAGTATGATTTTGTTATTAAGATGTATTCAAAGAAGGGTTGACCAGGGTTGGCGCTGGGTCATAAGAAGTTGTCGCCAACATTTTCGCCAAATGAAAAAAGTTGTCGCCACTTTGGGGCCATTGGAGCCAACAAAATTTGTTACGGTTTAATAAGTTTGTAGTGCATCAACGCAAATTTTTGTTGTATTAAGACAGCAAGCACACCTTCATTGTAGTCTAGCTCTCCTGAACTCTTGTTTGTATCTTAATTATTGTATTATTTTTTAATTTGCAGATTTTTCATTTTTTACATAAATAAAGCAAGAACAGTCAATGTCACGCAAATGCATATGCCGAAATGATAGAATAGATTTGTATAGAATGTCAGAAGCACCAATTGTTACACACACAAATGTAGAATTTCTTATGTTTCACTTCTGATTTAACCCATTAATTGTGTCATAAATCACTATCATCTTATCATGACTGACAATTAAAGTCGAATAACTCAGAATTCCAACAAAACAAAACTCAAAATAATTAGATTTTGAATGTAAACTTATTAATTCATTTAATTTACATTAAAAATTAATTAATACACTCGTAATGTTGGGTTACTCAGTTAAATTACTTTACACAAATTCCTCAGAACATTGTGATTTTGTATCAAACTGTAACCTAAAATAATCTTTTTATCATTTCAATAGAAAATGTCTCCTTTCTGGTTAAGTCTAAATGATTGCAGGTATATCTTCTTGGAAAATATCAATGTCCTCAATTTTGACCTTTCTTTGTTAAAATATGTTTTATCATATTGGTTGGTTATCATACTTGTTTCTTAAATATTACTTTTCATGTAGCAATGCATACTTAATATTGATTTTTAGAGTCTGTTACACGACTTTAGTTGATTATGTCACTAAAACGTATTATTATTTTCAATAATTCAATTTGTCGAAACCAACCTGTGTTTATTCTCAAGATAGAAAAATAGAGGGGATTTCTTTTTACTTTTGCTTAATTATGAAGAACTATTACTCAAAATAATAGTATTAATAAATTACAAATGTAGATTTAACAATGAATCACCCGAATTGGCGATAGCGTCGGTCGCGAAAATACGTGACATAATGACATGATGTTTGAAGGGATTTCATTTTTACGAAATAAAGTTACTAAGTATAGTTATTAACTATATTTGTTATCAAAAGTGAAAACAAAAAAAGTTTTTACGATAATTTTCTTATGGAATTTAAAGATTTTGATTATTCAATCAGAGATTATTGTTATTGTCACCTTTTATTGACTTAAAAACCTGCCAATTACGCCTATTGAAAACACGCTCAAATTTAAAACAATTATCTTCTCTAAACAGTTTAAACCACTGAAATTAATGCAATATCACAGTTTGTCAAAGGTTTGTTAATTGCACCCGTTTGATTACGTAAGCAATGTTATCGAGCCGACGTGTTACACTATTGATTTTTAGCGGACGCCGATTGGTTGATGATGCATATCACTAAGCCTAAGCTCCGCCTATTAATTGAATATACGTAATTGTCAATAATTGTTTGACGCATGGCTGAGCATTTAACATCAGGGGCCATCGATGTCATATACAGCGAGACACTAATTATCGGCCTATGAAGCATGTATACTAACAGCACCTCCCGCTGAGCGGATTTGTCAATTACATCAAAAGGCGAACATCACAAACGGTCCGTATGTCGTTATCAATAAAATCAATATCTTATCACTCGCAAATATGAACTTGGCCACTTACGATATCAAAACTTACATCAAAGAAAATTTATACCGGCCGATTTTTTTGTCGCCACGAAATTCGCCAATTTTCCAAAATTGGCGCCAGAAATTTAATTTTATCGCATTTGGCGAATTTGGCGATCGGCAGCGCGAACCCTGGTTGACACTGACCTAAACCACCTGTAAACTTCATGTATATCAAGGTGTTATTGTCTGTTCGATGTGTGATGACTATTTTCTTCATTAGACATGATTTAAATTGTTTATGTTATGATCTTTCAAATTTTACCAACATTTATAAAACTTTCCCTTGCAAAGCTTTACTGTGAACTTAAAAACCAAAAATGTTGTTTTTGTTAACTTTCTTAATACATGTATAACATGAATCATAAGCTTTACATTTTATCCAAATATTCTCATTAATGTGGTAGTTTTTCTGTACATGTATATAGTGTTTACCAAATGTTTATTAGTACCTATGCTTGTTATACATTTATACTTGCAAAGCTTTAACATATAACCATTGTGAAATGATACCAATGTATATGTACAACGATTTTATTATTTTGTTTGATATGTATATACAACGAGTTTATAATTGGTTGATAATTATTTTTTTGTTTGTTATTGAAGCAGGTTATAATAATGTGATACTTATCTTTTGAAGGTTACATACCACTAAATAAAATCCTTCTTTGTTGTATATAAAAAGTCTCATTTTCAATGACAAATTACACTATGACCCAGGGATGTTAGATACCCCAAACCATATATAGGCTGAAAGATCTATCTATTCCCCTCAAAATGATCAGTATTAGAAAAAAAGTTATGTTACTTATAAGAAAATAAATTTCGATTGAAAGTTCCTACCATGAAAATGTCTAGGTTTTTAACTCGTTGCCAGCCGTACAGAGTCATCTCCCCTTTTAACCAGTTTTTGCGACTAAACAAACCAGATCCATTGATTTTTTGCATATGTTCATAGAAAAGCATTGTCAAAGACATTCATACTCTTCAATATTAAAAAGCACCACAAATGAGGTATCCATGCACTCTCAAAAAATAAATAAGCAGCATGTCACACTTTATATTTCCGGTAAATGCTCACTTCCGGTTACCATTTAGTGGTATGTAACCTGAACAAAATATATATTTAATACAGGAGTACCTCTCTGTAAGACATATTAAGTTGTTGTTGAGAAAGTGGCTGTTTATGAAGATTTGCCAAAATTTCATTTAAAAAATCATGTTATAAATTATTAAGACTTAAGGAGTTTGTTATACTTAAGTATTTTACTGTTACTATAATGTAGTATTTATGACTTTAAGTCAAGCATTAGTTTAAACAATTTACTATTATAATTGAGTTTTAATTTCATGAATATGCTATAAAATTTCTAACCTGATTGTATTAGTAACATATTCTATATTTTGATGCATAAAATCAAATACTTTCAGCTAGTCAGTACTGCCATTTTTTCAAATTTTATACTATGACTTATTATTATTTTTATGCCATACATTTAGTTTTAAAGTGTTCAATGTATAGTATGTTGAGTTGGTATAGTTACCATAGTGATCAGTACTGTATAATGCATTGTTAGGGGACGCACGGGCGATGATGCTGGTGGATGTTCGGGCAGAAGCCTTGGATTAGAATCCAACTTTGCACCTTGCAATCATGGTTTTTCGGGGCATTGGGCAGATTCCCCATCGGCCATTTTGCTGCCGTTCTTCCAACAATCCCTTATCTCTCATACACTATTTTTTACAGTTGAAAATTCACTGGTTTTGTTGTTGTTGTTGTTTTTAAACTGCTATTAGCACTTTATTGATCACTAATTCTTAGTTTTATATTACTCATCAGTTTATGTTTTTTTATATTTTATCATCTCTTAAATCACTTTCATTTTCATTTAAACTTGTTTTTTTCCTAATTATGCATATGATTGTGAAGCGCTTTTGAACATATATTCAATATGGAAAGAGCGCTATACAAATGCGGTATATATATGTACTTAGATAGAAATGTATTGTGAGTAACAATATCTGTAGATATTCTTATCAGTAAGTGAATAATAATTTGATATCAAGGAATGATTATTTCTATGAGTTAACATTGTGCCAATTGACCTGAGACGGATAAATATGTTACATGCGTAAGTAAATTCATGTTGCTTGGAAAAGTATTTTGAATATTTGATAAAGTAATTACTTTTTTTAAGTATCTGTATTGTTATCAGATTCATTTTAAAATTTGAGTGTGTGTATTGTATTTAAATACTTATTTAGCCAGATTTTTCAACGAAAAAATTCCGTTTATAGTTTGGCGAAACCCAGGTGGGCGGTCGGGCGTCCGGTGTCGTTAACAATTGCATTAAAGTTTTTCTTTACCATATATTTCTGCCATTTATTGTCAGATCTTTATGAAACTTCATACAATGATAACATACCATGCCATGAACATTATTAGACAGTAACTACAACTCTACCTGCCTTTATTATGGATTATTTCCTTTTGTAATTTTTGCGTTAAAGTTTTTAAATCCGGCTTTAATGTGGTTTCCACATTACATTTCTTGTTAACATGAAGTGTCTGTATTTACACGGATACATGATATCCTGTAATTATCCCCATTCTGATTTGTATCAGCTATTTACCATTGTTAGCTTACTGTTCTGATAAAAAATTGTATTGTAAAATGTTAGATTTTATCTTATTTGTGTTCATCGCTATATATTTTAATGTTCAGTTATAAGATGTACCATTATATCTGAACCTATAATTTTATTATCTCTTACCTTGTTGATGATGTATATTGTATACTAATTTATTTTAGCTCAATGTGAACTTAAATTTATCACTTTTGAGTCTGCTTCCTGGTCCCCTAGTACTGAGCTAGTAGGATTAAGTTCCTTGCTCAAGGAAAAAAACGGGGTAGGTGTTGGATAGGATTTGAACCAACATGGAGCTGGCTGTCCAATGATTAATAGTCATACTTGGTAACTGCTCGACCACACTCGTTGATGGTGTATACCTGATGTCATGTTGGACTGCCTTGAATGTTAACAAAATACATCTATAATGAATTACTAATTTGTATAGTACTGAAATTTGTAGATCATAATCCATAGAAAGGTGCCATTTTCAAATCTAATTCTGTCTCTCTGACTTATGCCTGTCTATTTTTAACTATTTCAAGATTTGTTAAATTTGAATGCTTCATTGCAAATAAATAAATGTACAACGGAACTTAAGGTTCTGTGCTTTATCATTAATTGTGATATTTATTGCAACCTTAAAAAAGCAAACCCCAAAAACAAGCGCTATTTTTGGCTTGTGAAAGTGATTTACTTTCATATTTAAAAGCTAAAATATTTTCTATTTTGATAGCATATGACTAGTTGTTCTAACTATTTCAATTTCATTACTTTTATTTGTTTATTTTTGTATAGAAATCTTCTCTGATTTCAATACTTTTTTAAACTCTATAGGTCAAGTAGTATTTATTTATTTATTGTGAGAATACACTAAGTGTTCATTAGAAATCCAGTAGCCAAAACTAGACTTTAGTAATTTGTGTACTCAAGACGAGTTTGTCATTGAATGTATAGAAACTGTTATTGTAAATAGTATTTTTGTCACTCCAAATTTGCATTTCCTAATTTGTATGAATATTCTATATCAATAAATCTATTTTGAATACTTTAAATTGCCCTAAAACAGAAGAAAATTGCATAACATGATGCAGATTGATCAACTAACACTATGCTGATGAAATGAGAGGTACTGTCAAAATGTCCAAAAGAATTACATGCATGTACAGTACCCACCAAAAGTTTGGAGACATTTTCATTTTGTAACTTGGACTAAAAATTGCATGAAAACTATGTTATGGAAAGTAATTACAATAAACAATGGTTTTGGAAGCCTTAGGATGGGATGTCAGATGCTCAACATTATACATTGTAAGTATGCTGCATTCATGAAATTTGTTTTCATTTTATCACAAACCATACATAAATATATTAAAATTAATGGTTTTACAAAAATTCAAGAGTTGTAGTAAATGTCTCCAAACTTTTGGTGGGTACTGTATCATAAATGTTCTGTTGTGCTACAGAATTAACTATACATGTACAAAGTATTGATGCCAGTAGAAATCAACATTTTTAGTTGTATGTTGTCAAGTTTTTTGTGACAGAAGGGTAATATTAATTAATTAAATTACTAGTAGGTAATATAATTAATTAAATTACTGGTTAATAACCTCCACGACCTTACCTATTAGCATATTTAACAAAGGTTTACAGTAACATTTTGTCCCACAAACAAGGTGTTTACAATAGAGCACATGCTAACATTTGTGGGTAAATGTATTGTTATTCAAATAAAAAGGTCACACTCGGAAAGGTCCATTCTAAGTTAGGTTTAATTTTTTACCTGGTTTTGTTTCTAACCATTGAACTTAACCTATAGTGTAAATTTATACTCCACCAAAATATATTATCAACATGATTATTTAGAATAGTATTAGCAGTAAAAAAAAAATATGGTAAACGAGATACAGTTTCCCATTGAACAATTTTAGTACAAAACCATGATAAAATAAACATGATACTTGGCATTTATTGTTAAAAATTTCACTTTGCTTGAAAAAAAACTACTTTTTTTACAACAGTAAAACTGATATGTTAAATGTTGGATTAGTTGAACACTATACCACATGTGTCTTTATATTATTCACTGCTTTCATGTGTTCCTTCGCAACTTTTTATGAAAGAAGTCGAACAGCTTGTATTGAATTTAAATTTGTAATTATGTTATGGGGTTGACATGAATGAGCCAAAATTTTTCGGACTATACTGTTATATATTGAATGTATATGCTGAGATAACAAATTTTGAGTAATGTAAATGTTTTATACACATGTATTTGATGTTATATTTTATATATATTACATATATATTTATATTATATACTGATATTAATCATGCTGCTGGTCAATATACTAGTATAGTAAAAATAAAGCACTAAAAATGGATTTGTCTTTGTTTTTTATTATAGTGTGAAGTATATAGTTGCTCTACATTAAACAATGCCTAACTGAATGGTTACATGGGTTAGTGCTGAACTTAAAATCCTGAAATTCGAAATGTGTTGGCCATTGATAGCTTATGGTAGCAGCTAACAGACTGTGTGATCGTATACTCCTGATGTGATTCAGTTCATAATGTATTTATCATAAGTCTTTAATAAATGCAGCCCTGGTTTTACAATTTCTTCAAAACATAATGAATGCAGCAATTTCGGTTCCTTGAAAGACATCAGATTATATGAGTTTAATAAACAGAGTAAAATAAATACTTGACAATTGTCACTCAAAGCAGCATTGGTGCTGCCATTCTACATGTAGTTACTGTTGCATTTTCTTCTACTGTTTCCTGACAATCTTTATATCACCACTGTACTACAAAACATGTCTGGTACCAACTGCTAACAAATGGGGTCAAAGCTCAAATTTTGTCAAAAATTGGCTTTTCTGTGCCATTACTTCACCACAGATTGATGAATTTTAAAATAATATGGCGCAAATGTTTTCCTTGATAAGTTGGCACGTGTCAACTGCATCAACTGTGTGGATACTTCAAAAGGCATGGCCAATAAATTGGGTCTAAGGTCAAATAACATTCCCTTTCAACATGGTTGCTATAAAGGGTATTAATCACTTCTGTGATAGCTCTAGTTTCATGTGCACGACACCTTTACTCATGAATGTATGGGAATCAGATGCACACAAATGATAGATCATGATGGTTTGATGAGCAAGAAGTAAGTAGACTTTTCTGGCATCAGTATTCACTGTATTGCTCAAGGAAATTATCAGTGCCGCTAGTGGAGTTTGAACCCATGACTTCTCAACCACAGAATTAGTGATTATTCCAGAATCAGAAAAGGGCAGGGAGGCAGAAAAAAGGGACAGTGCATGTCTGAGGCTAAATGTCTTAAATGTACTATTACTGCATAAAAAGTTGCTAAAAAGAGTAGGGAGGAGAGAAAAAGGGCAGGGTGCAGCGCCCTGCTATTCCGCTGTGGAATAATCACTAACTAAATGCACTTCTTCTACTTGATCACTGCTCGGATATAGCTGACCAAAGACTTACACAGGTTGTAAATAATATAACAAACAACTTACATGTAGTTTTACTTTATTTCCATAAGAAATTTCATGTTAATAAATTCAAAACATGATTGTTCTAAAACAAATGAATATACATATTCACAAACATGGAAATAAGTACATGTACAGACATAAGGCAACCTATTCAGTGATATTAGGATTGAGGAAAGGTTAACAATCATAACTTTCATGAACAACAGCTGTCAGAGGAGATGGCATGCTCGACTTTTCTCAGTTAATCAGTGAATGGGTTTTAATAGTAAGGAGGAAGTAGTAGGGTAATGATGAATAAGTATTCCAAGTTTGAGTAGAAAATCTTTGAAGTATTGAAGTTTGTAAAATCTTTAACCTTGATTTTGGATGTTTTCTAAGTAAAAAAAGGAGAATAACTCCTAAAACAGTGTGTCAGTGTTATGGGCCTTTTTAGTAGGTGGAGGTAGTGATGATGAAATATTCCAAGTTTGAGTTGAACATCTTTGACAGTATTGAAGTTAATTAAATTTGTAAAAACTTTAATCTTGATTTTGGATGTTTTCTAAGTAAAAAGGGACATAACTCCTAAAAAAAGTGGAGCCAGAGTTACAGGCCTTGATACTAAGTTGGGGGTAGTGATGATGAAAAAGCATTCCAAGTTTGAGTTGAATATCATTGACAGTATTGAAGTTATTTAAATTTGTAAGAACTTAAACCTTGATTTGCAATGCCAACACCAACGCTCAGGTGACAGTATAAGCTCTCATTTTCTACGAAAAGTTGAGCTAATAAAATGAACACCATGATACCTCTATAATGGGTTACATATAATGTAATACAGGTAGAATGCCACACAGCGACAAGCTAGAATTTTCCTTTCTAAATAGAAGGAATGGATCTGACTTACTGTATGATGAAAAGTCAATGCCTTACGTTTACAGTGCAAGTCTATAAAAATATTTAACACAATTTTAAATGCCCAATTCAAAATTGAGGTATCAATCAACAGTTATACCCTCTGCCCAGTCTATTATTTACAGTCTTCATAACATAAGTTAACAACAGTAAAACTATAGTATAAACTCGTAGAAATCTTGAAGTTTGAGTTATCATTTAACAAGTCAGGTAATTCAGACCTTTTAAACAAATAAGGAGTGATGTATGTTTATGATATACTTGCAGTCTTCCCATTAAATTTACACTAGCCCAATTAATTATGTTATACAGAAATAAACCAATCTTTTAACCAGATGGTAATTTATGAACTATATCTATACTAGATTGATTATATTTGTATTAAGCCCCTGGTTTTGAGCTAGATGGGTTGAGGCAAAGACTGTATCTAGTAATTTTGCAATGCTATATATCTAGAACATAGGAGTTGCACAGCAAGTTTATTGATGGTTTTACCCAAATGTTACATTTTGTGGTCTGATTTCACAAAACTTCACAAAATGAGATTGACTGTAATGTTAATATTTCAAGCATAATAAATGCATTGCAGCAATGTAAATCATCTTTTTATGTAAAACTAATGCTTACAGATCTGCAACTGTCTAGGATTCAACTTGCTTAGATCATCTCATGATTTTTCAAAGAAAAGATAATACTTGTAATAAATTAGCCAATGAGATTTAATCTCATTTTGTGAAATTTATGACACCAGGTTTTGGGGAGAATAGATATTTTCTCTACCTATGCATGTACATAAAAATTAAGTTAAAATAAATATAGAACACTACACAATCATCACGTTTCATCTGGATTATAAGGTTTAACAAGAAATTCTGAAAATGATTGAATCTTTTCAACACCCCTCACTTCGTCTTCTTGTAAGGGTAATTTTGTAACATGGAAATCTTCATATAGATCAGATATCTGTAAAAAAAATATGTTTTAGTTTTTATTGTTGATTTTTTTGTGTACAAAAATTCTTTTTATCTAGATTGTGAAACAAGTTCTTACAACTCAAGTTCGCTTCCTGGTACCATGAAGTGAGCTTATAGAAAAATATTATGTACATAGAAAAGGAAGTTGGATTTGAATATGATTCCACATGTATCTAATGCAGAGTTGGGTCAGCTGGCTACCCCATGATTGCCTGTCTAATATCAGAACTTCTTAGAGAACCTCCTCCTTGGTGTTTCAGTGATAATATAAACAAAAAAAACTTATAAAAGATGAGATTTGTATACCAAAATACTAACATCCAGTTCCATGGACTTCGAGTTACAAAGATTATACATTGTATTAGATCTGATTCAATTTCTTTAACATTTTTACATCAACAACATTATAAATATTATATACAGCTCAAGTTCATATTCAAACAGTAATGTAAAGTCATTCAACCTTGACCTTATACAGGTCAACATTTATGTTTGCAGTAATTTGTTCAACTTTTTCACAAGAAGTGACAAAACTGTGTGTAGAAGCAGTTAAATTTATAAAAACAGAAGATAAAGCGTGTGCTACTACTCTGATATAATATGACTGACATATGAAGATAAAAATAATTTGATTTGACCACTATGAAATTATTCTGAATAAAGTTTGAGTATCAGGTTAAATTTGTCAGACTATTGGCCGTTTCCCTAAGGAAATTGCTACCTAGTGCTTTGTCCTCTGGAACCCTTTTTACACCATAAGTAATAAGTATGTGATATCAAATCAAGGGTACCAGGGGGCAAAGCTCTAGCTAGTGATATGATAAGGAAACTGGTCATTTATTTTTTACATTAGTTTTTAAACAGAGACAAAAGAAGTAGTACATACCTGATCTAAGTATTTAGATTGTATTCTATGCCTAGCTGCACAAAGACTGCATGGTTTCTGTCCTTTAGCCAAGAAATGTAATTGATTAACAACAATATTGTGTGTATCTATACCAAATTGCATTAACTGTTGAACTAGTCTTTCTGTTTCATATAATGATAAAAATTCTGCTATACAAACACATACAAATGTTGTCTGGTCCTGTAATATAACATTTAAATAATATTTTCATTATTTTAGAATATCAAAATCGTTAATGGGTCAAGACATTTTAACAATATTGAACAAAAACTTGACCTATCACTGAATGAGATATCAAAATCTCACACATGCAAATTGATCTAATGGGAAGGCAAAAATGGGGACAGGGCAAATCAGAGGGTTGATGTGTAAAAGTAATTATTTTTGCATAGGGAGAAGCGAAATGGGCAAGGAGAGAGAAATGATAGGGTGCAGCAACCCGATATTTGGATTTAAAATAATCAGAAAACATGCATCAAAATATCTATTTTTCACAGGGAATTTTGCAAGGGAACAATCACTGTTTATACCAAAAAGGTACATCAACATCAACTAACCACTTATCCTGAAATCTTGGCATACTTTCTTAAAATTATTATTTCAAATTAAAATGATAAATTCACATATTTCATGAAATGTCTCCTTATATGATACTAAATAACCTTTCTTGTATGTTTATATATTTAAACTCTTGATTTGCTTGTTAATTTCAGTATGTCTAATATTGCACCTAAATTTGTTTCTCTTTGTTATTGTTATTATGTATGTACATTGTAAATATCTGCGTGGACCATATTGAAAATTGGTTTACACCAAATATGTTATCAACAATAAATAAAGTCGTTATTATTATTATTATTACAATATACTTACAGCATTTTTAAATTGTTCATTAACTTGTCTTATAGTATTCATCATATCATCAAGTTTACCAGACATTTCATCAGCATTCATATCTTGCATACCAACCATGCCTGCCATCTAATTATAATATAAACATACATATATAGATGATTTATATTATAAATTATGTAATCACCCTAAAACTCTTCAGTCTATTACTGGACATTAGGTCCTGTGAAGATAAAACTTTTACAAGACAGAACCAAGTCTTACAGCACCTTAAGACATTTACATATTTGATGAATTGAAAACTAAGCATATTTACCAATTTGAATGAAAGTGTATGAGTTTTATTTTAACCGTTTCATTTCAGATTTGACCATTCATGTGTAGGTTTATAATATAACATAACTCTCATTTATGGCTTTATTTTTGTCAGACAGTCGGTCTTGTATATAACATTGCAGCACTATTAAAGCCAGCTTGAAAGCAAGGGAATACAAAAGCTGTATATCTGCTACAAACACCATCTCCTTTCCAGAGTTTGTCCTCAATTTCATGGAGCCTGAATGTCTGTAACAATCAAATACACTTTTATACAGGTCTAATCATCTAAGTTTGTAGCCATAGTAAAGAAGATTGGTGCTGCGTATTTACATTCTACCAATCACGTTGTACCACAGACAAGCCTTCTGTATAGTATTTGTAACATGTACTCTGGTCAATATCAGAATATAAAACTAGCCACTATAGCATACAGTATTCTTTTATTATATGAACCCAAGACATAATAATTAGCTGAATCTGGTCAATAGTTTTGATACTTTACCATAGCAGACCACCATACAAAATGTGAGATTAAGAATCCAACACATTTCTAGTGACATCAATAACTTCAACTAATAACCCAGTTTTTAGACTTACCTGTGTGATAAATGGTCCTATTTGATTCTTCAATCTAAGAAGTTTACCTAGACCTTTTTCTGCCACAGAAGGAAATGATAATAAACGTAAAGTATGTCCAGTAGGAGCAGTATCAAATACAACCACTGAGAAATTCATACTTTTAACCAATCTGTAAAGAAATAAAATGTCACACCAAAATAATGATTGAGTTCAACAGTAAGATCCTTATTTCAAACACCATGATCAAACATAAAGAACAAAATCTTGTAACAAATGTTTTATTATTGTGGCAGTAAGTATATTCAAACCTTATACAAAGACTGACTACATGGAATTTTGAAATCAGCTAAGGGGAATTACTGTGTCTGAAAAGTGCTCAATTTGAGTCCACTTTTGTGTTTTATTGAATAAATCTACAAAGTCTATGGACAGATAGCTCAATGTCTATATTTTACGCTTGATAATTTAATAACAACATTGCTAACATATCATCAAAGGTAAAATAAGTAGGCTGATGATTATGAATGTTAATCTGTTGAAGGTTGGAAGCTTTGTTAAAACATAAAATGAGATATAGCACACATCAGTCATGCATGAGCTAATATTTTTGAACTAATTCTAATATTATATATAAAGTAAAATTCATACATTCTTTTTTACAGGAACAAACAAACTTTTATCATTGAAAATTGAAAATGAGTATAAAAATCAATAGGATTTAATCAGAATTTGGTCACTTTCAGCAATGGTGAGTTAAGAAACTGCTCTACTTTGGTGCTCCGTGAGAAAAACAACATTGATTTGAGTTCAAATCAAATCTATTAGCAGATGTATGAGAATTAAAAACTTCAAATATAATAACTTACTTCATAACTTCAGCAAAACTCATTGCTTCGTCTATACCAGGAAATGCACCAAGTAATTCTTGAGCAGCCTGTTTACCCATACTGATCACATCTAGAAAGAAGACAAGCATAATATAATAAAATAACCATATTCATACCAATAAGCAGTCATTTAGAATGAAAGACTAAAAACTAAGCCAGGCTAGGGAGTGTACTTAGAACTTGTTATGACCGAGACAAGAGAATAGTCAGTACCCGTTACAAGTACTTAGAGACTGATGGCTGTTGCCAATGTAGTAAACGCTTGATTAAAATTTTCAACTCTGATAATAACCCTGTGTGCAAATCTGTGTAAAAAAGTTGACTTTTGTCTTAAGATGCTTCAAATCTAGCTTAAGGTATTCAGAGAACCTGTTACTATACTGTTAATGCTGCATCAGATGTAAAACAAATCAATTGTTAAAAAGATAGCTTATAATGTTTTGGAAGCCTGATCTACATCAAACCTTCCTTTTATATAGCTTTTGAAGGACATTTCAAGCACAATCAGATAACAACATTTACATCAAGGATCAAATATAATTCCAAATATGAATTAAAGTCAGGAAATATACCTTGTTCAAAGTATTCATCTGGAAGTTCAGCTAAACCAAGATTAGGATCAATTTCCTGGAAAATAAACAAAAAAGGTATCAATTACCCCGAATACTATAGATTGCAATTAATGTTTCAATAAACAGTAAATCAATAATGCGCTGGTCACTGCATTTTTCATGCTACTAAATCATGTAATCACTTTAACTAAACTGGCTTTTTGACTGTCATACATTAAGAGGCAAAAACAACTAGGAAAATATTAATTTTGAAGGAGAGGCTGCATGTTGTAGAAAAAGGACTTCACCAAAATAAATGTGACAATAGCTTCAAGTACTATAAATGCAGTCGGCAAAGCACCATTACAATCTAACCAAGAAGTCAATCTACTAAGTCAAGTAACAACCGGGGATTATCATACTTAATATTTTTCTGATAAATCACTAATTTATAACAAGATCAATCACAAAATAAACTTTTCCAATTACCATAGCATATAAGTTGGGAAATCCTTTAACCAGTGTTGGAACTTTAGTGAACTTCTGACTGAAAGCATCTGATATATTGTGAGCAGGGTCAGTTGATATTATAAGAACACTCTCCCTGTGTTTAGACAATAGTACAGCTAGGCTGCAGCTGAAAATAATTAAACAAGAAGTCAATATCAATAGTCCATGAAACATTAAGGAATAGTTGTAAGCGGACACTCTACAACTACAAGTGCCGTAATATACCTCTGCTACATACACCCCCTCCTTATCAGAATTCGTCCTCGATTTCTTGGAGCTTGATCATCTGTGGGACTATCCAAGAAAGCAATCACACAATTCCCAGTGTTATTTATGGGTTATTTATGTTGAGTGCCAACAAAAAAATCTATTGGTCCGAACTGAGATTTGAACCCATTACCTCTTAAATTGTAAGCGGACATTCTACCACGTCACCATGAAAGCTAGTTTGAAGGCAACAGAGTACAAGTGCTGTAATATACCATTGCTACACAAAGAAGCTCAAACTCATCAACACTATTTAGCAATAAAACTGTGATTAACCAGACTTAGTAGTAAACTGTCATAAGAACAAATATTTCCCAAGTGCTCTTTCGGAATAAACAACGCGCCAATAACATCAACATCAAATCACACACCCCCTCAATAGTTTTGCTCATTTAGTGAGACTGTTTCCAGTAACAATACAGATAAAGACACTAGGATGTTTCCCGTGGGGATGGGGCTGTGGCAGTGCAGCTGTGGGTTACAAATGTCAAATAAATGTTGAGTGGCAATAAACAACTTTTGAGAATCATTTCAGACTCGAGACAAGCAACAGTAGCTGCCAATGTCAATATATTTGATGAATTAAAATTAGTGGCATAAACTTAGCGAGGTATGTATTCTGAATAGTCCACAAAAAGAGATAATGTATACAACTATCATACTGTTGTTGAAAGTAGTCCTAAAAATAAGACCCTACGTAACTTTTTTATCATTTTGATTACTTCAAAAAGGCATAACAATAAAATTTTATTGTTATAATTTGTCCCAGTGATAGGCGGACTGTCTCCATCTATAAATTAATTCTAATTGTTGTAAAAACAACTTCTATCTTATCCAGATGACTTCAGATAATTTTTTAAAGCTGATAAATTTGTTTAATTCAAAATAAGCATAAATGATTGCCAACTCCTAGTAATCACCACTTATCTTGTTGAAATGGATCTTAAGTGATTTCATCTAGCTTTTTGTTTTGTTTGTTGTGACAAACAATAACATTTCAACAGTTATTGTGATCAGTTTGACTGCAACATTTAATTAATTTAAAATGCATAATTTAAAGGTTGAACAAGTTGAGTGTGGTCATTGAGTACAAATCATAACTTTGTTACTTGTACAAGACACAAGTCATATAAAATATGGGACCAAACAGAGATGAGATGGGACCTTCTGTCCACCCCTTTCAAACTGAGATGGGACTTTTTGTCCAGGGTGGCAAAACTACATGGGACTTTTTGTCCACCCCTGTCAAAAATGACATAGGATTTTTTGTCCATGGGACCTATTGTCCGGCTCCCAACAGAAAAACGTCTGTATGATAAAAAAGTTATGTGACATATGGAATCATCGATCCTGCCTTGACCTATGTTCCGCTGATTATGACCTCCTTGCCAAACATTCTCATATACAGTGGTTCTGCTGTAGATGTGATAGTGCAAATATAACCAGCTTCACCTTTAGAAGCTTTGAATTCAGTAATAACATCTATGAACCTCTAGCTCACATTGACTCATCAATAGACTCTTTCTCATCATGCACTACATTCAGCCCCCTGCATGTAAGCAGCCCAGCAGACCGACCAAATAGATCTAGACAACAACGTTTTTCATCATCAACCCAGTCTACATCCAACAGCTCATCCCTGTTCCTTGTCTCTCAGAAACGAAACCTACGAATAATGAACATTAACTGCCGCAGCCTAGGTGGAGGTAAGAGTTCCGAACTCCAAGCAGCGCTTCAATACATCAAACCTGATATTGTATGCGGCACAGAGTCGTGGCTAAAAGGAGTCAAACCAGGTAAACCAGCGACACATGATGCCATCCAGTCAAGTGAAGTCTTCCCTACATACTACAAAGCATATAGGAATGACAGAGGCACCTTGGGAGGTGGAGTTTTTGTACTTGTACATGAAGACCTGGTTGCCGAGGAAAAAGCCGAACTTGTTACAGAATGTGAAATTGAATGGGTACAAATCAAGCTGAAAGACAATAAGAAGTTACTTGTATCATCCTTTTACATGCCACATCGAAATATGTCAGACATAAAGGAACTGAAGAAATCACTTGAATTGGCAATGAACGACAAGGAAAGGTTAACCATTATCGCTGGAGATTTCAACTGCCCAGACATAGACTGGGACAACCTCTCAGTGCATAGAGAAGCCCAAGACAGAGATATCCAGCAGGCACTTCTTGACCTGACTACAGATTTTAACCTTACACAAGTTCACGACAAGCCTACTCGGGAAAACAATCTTCTAGACCTCATTTTCACATCAAATCCATCATTGATTAAATCTACTGCAAATGCACCAGGCATATCAGATCATGACATTGTTGTCGCCGACTCAGACACTAAACCATTCTACACCAAACAAAAACCTAGACGATGCTACTTGTTTTCAAAAGCAAACTGGGATCAAGTTAAATTAGATGTCTTAGATATTTCCTCCCAAATATTAGATCTCTACAGATGTAATGCTACAGCTCATCAACTTTGGGATACATTCAAGCTCAAGCTCTTCTCCACCATTCAGTCAAACATACCATCCAAGATGAAATCTTCAAAAAATTCAGCTCCATGGATCACCAATAGCATCAAACGCCAACTTAAACGTAAGGCAAGACTCTACAAAAAAGCTAGACGTTCCAATAACTGGGTCAACTACCGTAAATGCCAAAAAGAAACAAAGAAAGCCTTGCGCAAAGCTGAATGGTCGTTCATCAGTAACATCATTGATGATGGTCTCCAAAACAACAACTCCAAACCATTCTGGAACTATGTTAAAGCTAGGAAGGAGGACAACATTGGTATAGCACCACTGCGTGAACAAGGCCACCTAGTCAGTGATAGCAAAGGAAAGGCTGAAATCCTTGTTAACCAATTCCAGTCAGTCTTCACTACAGATAGTACAACCCAGCAAGCCCCACAACTATCTCACCGTGTAGAAAATGACATACCACCGCTAATTATCGGAGAGGATGGTGTTAGAAAGCTACTCAAGAACATTAACATCAGGAAAGCAGCTGGCCCAGATGATTTACCGAATAGAGTACTACAGGCGTGTGCTACAGAAGCTACCCCAGCCATTACAGCCATATTCCAAAAGTCGGTGGACTCTGGAGAGCTTCCAAAAGATTGGAGAGACGCAAATATCGCCCCAGTCTTCAAGAAAGGTGACCGCCACTCTCCAGATAATTATCGTCCGGTGTCACTCACTTGTGTTCTCTCAAAACTACTAGAACATATAATCTGCCATCACATCCTTAACCATCTAGACAGGCATCAAGTTCTCACCAACCTCAACCATGGCTTCCGTTCAGGATACTCTTGTGAGACCCAACTCATTGTTACAGCCCATGATCTGCTAGCATACAATGATAACAATAAACAGGTCGACACTATGATACTGGATTTCAGCAAGGCGTTCGACACTGTGCCTCACCAACGACTGCTACTTAAGCTAGAAAACTATGGTATACGTGGTCCAATACTCAACTGGATATCCAACTTCTTAACCCAGCGAGAGATGTGTGTTGTAGTGGAAGGTGAGAAGTCCCGACATGTTGAAGTAGGCTCAGGTGTTCCACAGGGTACAGTGCTCGGACCCTTGCTGTTCTTATGCCATATCAACGACCTGCCAGAGCGAGTTAAGTCTCACATTCGACTCTTTGCAGATGACTGCCTCCTATATAGAGCCATAAATTCAATCAAAGACCATAGAATTCTCCAAGAAGACCTTGACAACCTCCAAAATTGGGCCAATGATTGGGGAATGAAGTTCAACGCCAAGAAATGCTATCTTCTCAGTACCAAAACCAAATCAACATTCTTCTATACCATCAACAATGTCATTCTCAAAAACGTTCAAGAAAACCCATATTTAGGCATCACCTTCTCAAACGATCTGAAGTGGAAAACTCATATCACTAATATCACAAAACGGGCCAACTCTACACTAGGCTTTCTTAGACGCAACCTTAGATACTGCCCTCAAAGTTGTCGGAAATCAGCCTACCAAGCCTTGATTCGGTCAAAGCTCGAATATGGGAGTGTTGTATGGGATCCCTATCTACAAGGCGATATTGACCGCCTAGAGCGCATCCAGCGATCTGCAGCACGCTTCATCACCAGGGATTATAAGTCAAGACAAGACGGGTGTGTAGCAGCCATGTTAGAGGACCTGAACCTCCCCACGCTACAAGAGAGACGGCGCCACCAGAGGCTCACACTTCTGTACAAGGTAGTGGAAGGGCACGTACCAGCAATCAATATTGAACACTATTTGCTACCTTTACGTCCGAAACGCACTATTAGGGCTAAACAATTTGAGAACTATATTCATAAAAACATTGTCTTAAAATCAGTGAACAATAATTCTAAGTGCTACCAACCTATACATACAAAAACTGATAATTTTAAATATTCATTCTTCCCTAGAACTGTTCAAGATTGGAATTTACTTAGTGACGATATTGTTAACTCACCATCAACAGAGTGTTTTAAATCATCTTTATTAACGGCAAAAGTGGGACATTTGCCTAACTAGAACTTTAAACTTTTATGCGCACTCCCCGTTGAATTAAAGCCAAGACTGGTTACTTCAACGTATCTATTCAGATTCAGATTCAGATTATGTAGGGTTTAATTGTTGACAGCTGAGCTAGAGAATGTCGGACCGGTTAACGTCATTTATTTGATTGTCAGACCTTGTAAATAGAATCAAATGACAAACCTTGTTGTTGTTTTTCCGACTCCACCTTTTCCACCAACAAACACCCATTTTAAACTCGTCTGTTCTAAAATATTGTTCACAGAAGGCTCAAATTCCATGTTGGCACTACTGGCTTCCGCCATTTTGGATCAAGTCTAATGTAGCTACATGTAGTAAGTTGAATATCGTTGTCGTCTAGCCTTTGGGCATTATAATGATACGTGTGAGGAATACAGTGGTCAATCTGTCAAACTGAACACGGAAGTTGAAAATGAAGTTTTAAATATTTAAATAAACACTTGAGAAATTTTGTTACGCATATTTTTTCAAGGTATCGAACTTTACATAAAATGTGTTTTGTGATGACCGAAGTCAGCTGTGTCCATATTTATGAAACATCGTACTGGTGACGGTCATATACATATTTTTCCCGTGTAGCCAATGTATATCCATTAATTTGTCTATGAAATTCATTTTATTTCAAGCATCTAATAAGATTATTTCACTTACAAAATGAGTGGTAACGAACATACGGTAGCCCTGAGGTCTCATTTGAAGTTAATACCAGGGAATTAGTAGATACACTATGTCTCTGTTAATACCGATTACTTATTTGTTAATACTCATTTATTACGACTTAATTGTTAATCCCTATTACTTATTTATCATGATCCAAGTTTCAAATGGCAGTCCATAGTAGTTATGTGTAAAATAGGACTACTGCTACTGTATATTTACAGATACCTACAAATTGCAGCGTGCAAGATAAATATATATATTACTTTATTCTCTTCATCGGATGACTCCATGCGGTTTCTCGCATCTTTATTAAAACTTAACAAATAAGATATAACAAATAAATAATAAGTCATAACAAAAAAGTAGTAATAACAAATAAGTATAAACAAGTAACTCTAAAAATATAACTTCAAGTGAGAACTCATGCAGGGATTCTGTAAAGATCACATACAAATGATTTAGATATAAATTTAACATTGTCATCAGAATGAATAGATATATAAATACATAGACGATTACAATTTTATAACAAATAATAAAAGAAATGATGATGCTACTGATCCTGACCTGCTGCTGGCCTTAAAACTACGGAATCCCATGCATGGCAGCTTATAGTAATGCTCCTATAATGAAAGATTTGCCATGCTGCAATTAAATCCCATATAAAGAAAAATGAAACTTTTGGAACTTTTCAGCATGGCCTAGATTTTACAAAGAACACAACACCATGTTTTCAAACTTATTGAAAAATGTTAAAACTGCCAAAATGTTATCTAAACATTGGTAGTTAATTCTATCAACTGGGCTCAATGATGCAAGAGTAAAACAATAAAATAATAGGAAAAATAACAAGAAACAATTTAGACTCTGATGTACTTCATATTTTATTGTAATAATATTGTAACAATAACGGTTGATCTAACAAATGACCAATTAAACATAGTATTCAAATTAAAACAACTAATCGATAAAGAATTACAATTTTGCTACATTATAAATATTAAATCAGTGGGAGAAAAAAGTCCCCCTAATAAACTGATACTGGGTCTGTTAAACTAATCTATGGAACATTGTATACCCAGTATTTGTTTGGATTTCAAACCATTAATTACCCATTTTGGACATACCTATTTACCAGACCTATACTTTGAGCATTATTGTTTAAAAAGCAAGGCATCAAGGTATTGGGTCCATTCCTTAACAAGACACTCAAATCTCATCTCCAAATCTTGCCTGATCAATTTTCTGTAGCCCAAGTAACTTGCCTATACTCTGCCATAAGGAGTCAAAAACATTCCCACACATGAAAGAAAATCCACAAAAAATATGTTTAGGTTTTTTTTTCAATATAAATTGCTCGAATTAAATATTTTGTAAAACTGGCCAATTAATTAATTATAAACAGTAATATATAATGATCAAAGAAAATAATAGATTAAAATAATACATATATTAACTAAAATTTAACATGATATTATGATGGACAAAACTTGAAAAATAATGACAATGTGTGATTTCAATTTTTGTCTTAGATTAACAGCAAAACATGAATCAAGAACAATGTGATCAATTACACCACAGGATTATTCGTATTATTTAAATACAAGCTTGGTTTGACCTTTCCTTCCAGCAACTGGTTGATATGTGAGCTTTCTCTTTTTAATTGGTGTCTGACTTGTAAATACTGCTTTATTACTTCTACCTAAAAATTACAAAATTACCATGGATCTTATTTTATAATCTACTGATTCACTAATAAATAAAAGCAGATTTTTTATGCCAAAGCAAACTGCAAACCAACTTTTTTCCAGACTCTTAAACTAATGAAGTCTATCTTTTAAATTTTATTATAATTTACTTAGTCTAAAATAACTGAATGCATAAAGGCAAATAATATTTAGACAGACTGCAAATGATTTGCATGCCCAAAATCTTGTATCTTTTATACAAACAAATAAAGACGCATTTGGTCATGTCTATACAATCATTAAGATGTCAAACTTCTCTAGATCAAGCCCTGAACAAGATGGATAAATTTCATCTGCATGTTATATAAAATATATTTGTTACTCACCATATTGAGGTTGCTGGGTATACAACAAATTATTCATTCCAGGATTTTCATAATCTAGATCCATAGGTGGTGAATTCTCAACACTCCATAATGATTTCTTCATTAGCTGTCTCTCTTCATCACAAATATTACTTAGTAGATCTATATTAAAAATTAACATATACAAGAAAAAAGTTATAAATTGCAGTTAAAGTCTGCTTCTACATACACAATTTCAGCTAACTTAAAATTTTGAAATCACCTTTTACAGGTGATCCAACACAGAACCCATTTACACCTGCAACAACTGTAGGTAAAAGTCTTGCTCAAGGAAAATTAGCAGTGCCCCTAGTGAAGTTCAAACCTGAGACAATGTTCTCTTAGTAAGTTGCCTATCACTGGACCACTGCTCTAACTTATACTTGTAGATGCACTTAAATTTCAACATTTTATATACATGTACATCATTTCTCAAATTCAATGAATAATTTGTAGATAAACCATTTGCAGGCATGAAACATGAAAATCTTGTACTGTGATTATATCAATGACATTATATACATGCAAGTACAGTGGAGTTCCACTACAATGATCAGCAAAATCAATGGTTTAATTAGTTGAAGAGTGTTAGTTGTGTTAGTGTTAGTGTTAGGAATCAGTTTCTTCTCAAATTCTGTATTTTGGTCTAAAAAAAATTGTCAAAAATCACATTGTTTAGCAAAATATAAGGTGATCTTTATCGCTGAATTTTAGTGTACTTATTTGCTATTTTGTCATACATAGACTAAATCATGTAAGCAAGTTACAAAGACAATACGAATATGATTTAGATTAAACATAAAAAACAAAGTATAACATCAATGCTCTCAAGCTCTTAAAAATTAGGTATTTTTTGCTCATTGAAACAACAATATTTTCAAGCCAAAACATAGCTGATTAACTTAAGATCCCATGCCCAGTATTGTATTTGCATGGCAAAGCTTACTCAGAAATATATTTAGAAATGTTCAAATACCTGATACAGGCTTCTCATCTTTTATTGCTCTAACCAGTGGTTGTGCTAAACCAACTCTTATATTCTGTCTTGGATATCTTCTAGCGTTTGACTCAAACCTAAGACAATTTGAGTAAGAGACTTTATAAGAAACTTTATTCTGTCAAAAACATTGTAAATTTTACAAAATATAATTCTCAGTTCATTTGTGCAGTGCAAATAATTTGAATAGTAAATTCAATCACCGTTCACATTATTTTCAACAAAATTATTTAGTTAAACTTTTGGCTTGCATAAAAAACTAATTTGTACATACCTTGAAAATTGTTGTGAGTTTTCCAATGCTTTCTTAGTTGTTTCCCTTAATTCATTAGCAAATGATGTATGCTCAGAGAAAAGAGTACCATCCACCCTTTTTTCTACAGGGAGATCCACTGTCTGTTTTCTTGATAAACGTTTTACTTCTGGATTTACAATAAAATTAGGCTCTGTGTCACGTGACTGGTTCTTGTTAGTAAGTTCAGGAACCACAACAACAGGTTCAATTATTTTGGGTTGAAAATCAAACTTTTCAAGTGAGAAATTGTGATTCAAGTTTCGTTCATTATTTTCATTTTGCTTGTCACTGCATGGAATTTGTAGTTCTGGAATAGTAACAGAAACATCCTTAATGTTTCTGATTGGCCAATCTATTTCAGTTTGTTGTAAATACATGGGCTTTTCAAAGTCTCCAATGGAATTGGATTGCTCTGATAATAAGTGGTATGGAGATGACCCATCAGTAAAACCTTTTAAAGTGTCATGGATACCTGAAATTTCTAATTCAGGACAGTAAATGGAAGATGGCCTCTGAGTGTCTGAATATAATGATTTATAAAGGTTCTCAGCAGAAGGGAATTCCTTTTCAAAGTCACTTAGACTATTGATGGATCCTGAACTAAATTCTGACAAGTTGTCTTTAATTTGAGCTGGATAATTGATATAGCCTTCATCAGTGCCTTGAGTTCTGTTCACGAAAGTATCAGCATGTTCAAAAATGGCACTTGGTTTCCTTTTCTCCTTCTCAAAATCAGTGTATGGCAAACCATGATTGTATTCAAAAGTTTCAGTTAGCTGAGGAACAATTTCATTCTGGAACAAGCGAGGCTGAGGTTTTGTAAGCTTTTGTCTTTCAATTACTGCAGAAGGATAATTAGCTTCCACCTTGCTATAATATTCAGTAGGTTTTTCAATATCCAATTTCTGGTTTAAGTATTGGTCTCCAAAATTCTCTCTGGAAGGTTTCATCAATGCAGAATTCTGCATTCTGGTTCCCATTGAGACATTGTCATTTTTATTAGAGAAGAATGCTGGAGAAGTATCAGATGTTTTAAAGTAATGACTTGAATATTCATTCACTGGCATGTGATCGTTTTGTTCAACTCTGCCATTGGAAAGCATTGGAAACTTAGTATTTTGTTTTGTTGATAAATTTTCTATGCCTGATTTATTGTTACTGCCAATTAAAGATGCTCCTCTCAAATGTAAGTTGGTTGTTTTCTTCACATGTGCCTCCAAAGCCTGAATGAAAAATATATATCTTTATTATTCATGATTACTTAACAAAGAACAGTAATACCAGTCTTGTATGTATAAATGTTAAAAAAGTATACCCTAAATCCTAAAGACCACAAAATTACATACTTTTTAAGATATTAAGCATTTCTAATAAAAAAGTTTTACAATATGTACACTACAATTGTGATGAAATGACACTGAACAAGGACAAGTTTGCAAATTTATATTTTTATTCTAAAATGTACTTTTTCTTTTAAAATGTAAAATAAGAAAATAGAAACCTTTAATAAATTAATGTTGATTTCTGGAACCAGTGTTGATATCTCTGCTGCAGATTTCATTAGTATGCTTGCCATTGAAAGTCTATCCATAAGTAACTGTGCACTATAAACAAAATAAGATCATAATGGCCCATGTTTATTCTGCTCCAACAATGACTATTGAAATTTTAATAATTATTTTACTACATAACTATGTCAAACTGATGACAAAATGTAGCAGCACCAATTTTCAATAAGTGTTCATAATTTGAGAATAAAAATGGATGAAGATTGAAGATGATGGATGCAACATTCCAAATACATGTATAGAAGGTAAAAAATTTCTGAGACAAATATACATTGTATGCTACTTTTGGCAGCACAACCAGAGACAGCTTCCTTGAAATATGATGAGAAAATGTTTAAAAATACTTAAAACTTACTAAACCAACATTAACCTATGATAGTTTTAACATGATCCTGAACATTTAATTAAATAATTTACATGAGTAAATAGAAAAGTTTTACAACAAAATAATTATTAACTTACCTAAAGGAATTCAAACATGGAAAAGTCAACAAGAACATCTCTGTCTGAAATGGTGAAACATCTTAAACTTAGTTGATAAGAGTTAGTAAACATGGGTATCATGGGTGGCTCAAGAAATGTCTAAACAACCAAACTAACATTTCGTTCTCACATAATTGCATGTATGTGAAGACAGCAGTAACAGCAGTAAAGCCTTACTGTTAGAATTTTTTGCAGTACAGAAGTAAAGCCTTACTGTTAGTATTTTTCGGCAGTACAGCATTAAAGCCTTACTGTTAGAATTTTCGGCAGTAAAGCCTTACTGTTAGAATTTTCGGCAGTACAGTACAGCATTAAAGTCTTACTGTAAGAACTTTGGCAGTACAGCATTAAAGCCTTACTGTTAGAATTTTTCGGCAGTACAGCAGTAAAGCCTTACTGTTAGAATTCTTCGGCAGTACAGCAGTTAAGCCTTATTGTAAGAATTTTCCGCAGTACAGCAGTAAAGCCTTACTGTTAGAATTTTTTGGCAGTACAGCAGTAAAGCCTTACTGTTAGAATTTTTGGCAGTACAGCATTAAAGCCTTACTGTTAGAATTTTCGGCAGTACAGCAGTAAAGCCTTACTGTTAGAATTTCGGCAGTACAGCAGTAAAGCCATGAATTTTGAAAAACCCATAGAAGGTTCTCACTAGGTTAACAACTGTGTTATAAAATATATTTTCGGCAGTACAGCAGTAAAGCCTTACTGTTAGAATTTTTCGGCAGTACAGTACAGCATTAAAGTCTTACTGTTGGAATTTTCGGCAGTACAGCAGTACAGCAGTAAAGCCATGAATTTTGAAAAATCCATAGGAGGTTCTCACTAGGTTAACAACTGAGTTATATAACTATGAAGTCATAGCTAAATTGTCATAATGTAAAAGCTAATTGTAAAGCCTTCTTTATCTTTATAGAAAATCAGAAATGCAAATAGGAAATTTTATTCCTCAAAATTTTCAAAAGTCTTGAACGGAAAAGAGTAGAAAACTTTGAAGCATTATTTCATGAATAATAAATAGCCAAGCCAATACACAGACATCATCTTTCATTAGCAAATAAGTCATTTTTATAATAAGATTTTTTTTTTTTTTTCCACTGCTGCAGGCTTCTAACAAACTGGGGTAGGCAGCAGGCTGCAGAATCTCCATGAAATCCTGTTTACAGGATCAGTGTCCTTAAGTTTGTATGCTTTTAGATCAGCCTTAACACAATTGTGGAAATTTTCCAGGACATGGAGACTCATGCTGATAACTGTGTTGAGACAGGCTGAAGAATGCATCACTCTGAAATAATAAAAATGTATAACTTACTTGAGTAAATTCTCCTAATATCCAAGTTCTTTGAAGCCATTGTGATATTGGCTTGTTGACATCATCAGTCATGGTTGTCTCACATATATTTCTAACTAAAGATGCTATTTCTTTATTACTTCTACAAGTCAGAACCTGATTTAGAAAATTTCAATAAATGACACATGTCTCTTTAATACACTGCAGGTCATACAAGTATGGTAGCTGCACATACCGAAACTTTGAAAATAAGCTTTATTCAAATGTAAGGGATGAAAGGATTGTACTAAAGAGAGTCCTTTTTGTCCAAAATCTGATAAATTTTTCGTTAGAAAATATTCTGAGTCTTAACAAATACACTTATAGTTAAGCTAGTTCATAAATTTTTAGTTTTAGTCCAATAATAATTACAATATCTTATTTTAGAAATTTTTTATCAATGGGTTGAATAATGGCCCACCCTGTTGCACATGCATATAGTCATATAGTTGACAGACACAGAATTTAGTACACTACATTTACATAGTATTGTGGGCGTTGATACATTGTAATGATAGTTATAACTAAGAAAAAATATAAGTAAATCATACCTTTACAGATGCATACAAGGTATGGTGAACAACATTTGCTATGTCTGATTGTAATTTTGCTATATTAGAAATCACATGACTTTCAAAGGCATACCTAAAATAATGATATCTATATTAACACAAGCAATGGATGTGTATAAAAAATACAGACAAAATAAATGAACACATATATGAACTGTCTAAGTTACAATGAAATGCTTGAAGTCAGTAAATCTTGAATGGGTCTTTACATAGAGCTTAAAATTGTTTAAGATGTTGCAGAAATGGCTACAAGTGACTAAATGTATATAAATTAGACCTTAACTATGTTCTACTAAGAACCATAAATTGGTTATGACTATGGTGCCCCATGGTGCCTTATAGTTCCTTACAAAAAAAGTTTTTAAATGTTTTTGAATATAAAACAGGTTGCACCTAGGCAGAGATTAGTTCTTTTTTGACAAGATTGAAATTGAAAAAAAATACTACTTGTGGGGTGCTGAAGGCAAATAAAATAACTAGACACTAAATGGTGTCAGCCCAAAATGTTAAATAATTGTCAATGATAGATGTTAAATATAAAAATGAATGTTAGATAAATATTGGGTACAATGTGCTCATTAAGTGAGCTAAAAAGAGTCTTTTTTTATTATTAATATCAAACCTTTTAGACTGTGTACTAGAAGAAAGTATTAACCAACAGTTGGTATATTTGAGAGTTAATGCAGCCATTTTAATCACAAGATATTGTATAGTACTATCATCTTCAATAGCTTCAAGATTTTGTATAACAATTCCAGTGTTAGCATCCACATCTATATCAGAGTAATATAAATGATTCCAACCTTTTAAACAACTATAATCCCTCTCAACCAATACAATGTTTTGTCTGAAATAGTCATAAACAAAACATGTACAAGTTAGCAAAATGAAATATACTCAATTGAACCATACAAGCAAAGTAAAATACTCAATGTCACTGGAATATGTACCTGTTTCCCCATGCCTAAGTTACACTTCTGTTAATAGAACAGACATTTGAAACTGGCTACACAAAGTATTAAAAATTACTATGGGTAAAATATGTACTTACTTATGATAGTTGCCATAGTATTTGGAATACAGATACTTTCTACTTATACAATACCTAATCAGCAATTCAATATTGTGAATGCTTAGACATTTTTTGTCTGTTGATCATTTTGAACAACTTTATACTAAAAATTCAATAACCAAATACAAGTACAACTACACAGGAATAAAAACTTTAAACATAAACAAAAAATTACCCAGCTTCTAATAAGTGCAGCAATTCAGTATTTTCAGTGATTTTTGTGGACCCGATGACGATTATTTGTTTATCTGAGTACTGAGTTCTAGTTTCTTCATTCACAAGTTTAGTACCTAAAATGAATCACATTATATATGATATAGGTACCTACAAGAATCTCTTTAAACATGTTAAACATGCTGCACGAATAATGTTTCTATGACTTATAGATAGATAAAATCATTATTCTACACACATATTCATAGCTTGTCAAAATTAAACTGACACAACATATACAATTCTAACATAATTTGCATTCATTAAATCACATAATTGTGTTGTTACCAAAACAAATAATACACTAATCTGCCTCAGGTCAATCTGCACCAGTTATAAGATGATGATATTTTAAATTTTAATGAAAATAATAGATCTTCTTTGGTAAGCATGCATTAATCTACTTTCTATGTGTTCACATTCAGTAATATAATATCTACAATCTACAGAATCTATTAGTTATGGGAATGTAATTAAAACTTTACTCTGTCAGCTATTTGACAACTGAAAAAAAAGTACTTTATAGTGTTGTCAAGATATACGACTATTACATTCATGATTTTATACCTTCAGAAATTTCTCTGTTCATGAAGAGACCAATATGTCTTATATGTTGTCTCAAACATATTCGTTGCCAGTCAGAATTCTCTTCATATTCATATTCCATCACAAGATTAAACTGAGCCCATGGGAAGCTATCAGTGATAAGTCTGCATGGAGCTATAACACAATTATGCTGATCCAAGCTGAAAATAGCAGAAACAATATACATGTATTTCTATATTGTGAGAAGGCATTTCTTTAACTGCTTTGTGGTCTTACAGAGATGAAGACTAATACACATGAAAAATCTAATGTTTAAACTATAAACTTTATACATGGAATGGTAGATTGTCTCCTTATTGACCAAAAATTATAGGTTGAAATTTCAGCTTGTGTCTAGAGTTTTTATAAGAATTACATTAATCAAATATATGAAACACATATACCTCTTTAAATTGAATTTACGTTTTACATGACAAGGAGAAACCATAATCATGACTCAAGTAAATGAGAGTACATGTACAACAACAACTCAAAATACATGTAAGTAAAAGATATACAATGTATATTAAAAGATATACATGTATATGATAACCTTAGTTCTTATTTCATTCAATCTGAAATACATTCTGCTTGCATAATATAAACTTCATAGTTCAAAATGCTTTAAAAGTCAACAAAGACAAATAAGTCTTTTTACCAGGATGGAAATAAACTGATAACATTAAGAAATGGTAATTAGAATGTAGTATCAATTAATACTACCTACCATTTTATTATAGATTCAGGTTCATTTGATGAAAGCACAACTGGGTAAAGTATATTTCCAAGACTAAGTGCATGTGTTAAACAATTCATCAAACTAGGAATGTCATGTTTTATCAGCACCAAAATCTACAAAAAGAAAAAAAATATGGGTGTATTACATGTATTCATGTACTCAAATAAGGTAACGTGAAGATGAAAAAAATTGGGAAGCAGTTGAAAAATTCAAATGTAAGTGGGTAAACTTTCAATTGGCAATACTGTGGTACACTCTCAAGCATGGATAAGAACTATGATAGTAACTAACATGAAACAATTGAGAAGTTGTGAAATGCTGAACGTAAAATAACTGAACATCAGGATAAGTAGGTTAACACAAAATGTATCTAGTGGGGATATAATTATCTAATAACGTCTATTTTAAAACCCTTTAACATTGCTTTTCTTTTCTTTCAAGGGAGTTTACAAGTAAAACAGTATTGTAAAAATATAAATGCCTTTGGAAGAGTCACTAACCTTTTGTTCACAATCTTTAGATTTGGCTCTTTTCTGTCTTAGCCAAATTTCTACTTCTCTACAAAGTGAGATAATCTTTGGATGCAGCAAATTTTTCTGATGAAAATAAGTTCGCATTTGAAAAAGTTTTTCTCTAAAAGGATCCATTGCAGCTGAAGAAATCAAATATATAAGACAGTATGAGATATAAATGTTCAACAACAGAAATGGATAGTATAGTTAGGCAGTAATATTTATAAATATTTTCCTATTTTACAGGAGTTTAAGTTGTATTGAATAACACCCATGACAAACAATTTGATATTGGGAGATATTATGACAATGCATAAAGTAGTCTTTTAACCACAACAGGGGTGTTTTCTTATGGTATTGTCAATTTGTGGGTTAAATTCCATAAAAAAAAACTTGCATGTTTTCCAATGTTTCCATGTATCTCAAAGTCTTCACTGGTTTTGAAAATCGATCAGTTGGTATGACATCACTGAAAAGGGACAAAGGGCAAGAGCTACCACCCTTGTCTGACACTCCTGGTGGCAGGTGACATAACTGAAATAGTCTATAGTAGCCTTTTATGAAGTGCTATTTTCAGCATTAACACAAAAAAATATTGCCTCTCCTATTATCATACACATTAATATTTAATAAGGCTTGCTTTAAATTTGATAAAAATAAAAATGTATATAACTACTTACAACCCAATATGTCTTTATATTTGTCCTGCAAGGCATTAATATAACCAATAGCAGATTCTAAACAACAATTAACTGCTAAGCCTGCAGCACCAACCAGACCATGTAGAATCAATATCAATCTAAATGTTGGATCATTCAATCCTATAAGGTCAAAAAATATAATAGATGGATTAGTGTAATTTACATAGAAGCATATTAAAAAATTAAATTTAGCAGAGTGATGTAAAACAAGTAAATCTGTGAGCTAATGCTCACTAGTGATACCCCCGCAAAAATCTAAAAATATGCGACAAACAGGAAGTAGATGAGCAAGGAGCATGAAATCGCTTTACACCACATGGGACTATGGGATGAAGCAATATGCAAAGTATTAGGCTGCTGCATGTTATAGTTGCTGAGAAAACTGCGACGGAAATTTTGTAACGGACGGACGCACGCACACACGGACAAGGGTAAAACAGTATACCCCCCTCTTCTTCAAAGCGGGGGTATAATAAAACCCGAAATTTAGTTTAGTCAAGAAAATTTGTGCCAACTCAAACTAGTATAGTAAGACACAGTCTTACATGTTGCATATGAAAATATTAACAGTTTAAGCTTTTCTTTTTTCCATATCAGTGTCTCCTTTGTGGTTGCACATTATCTTAAAGTATATAGGTCATATCACCGTTCCTAAAAAGGCCTAATATTTCTATTAGGCTGTTAACCAGTTTCTAGGTGCATACTTATGTCAGTAACTGACAACTGACCAATATGATTTAAAATCAAGAAGAATGGCCATAGAAATAATTTCATGACCAAACTTTATTAAAGTATGTCCTGCCAGGACATGAACTCACAACTCCTTGATCAGTAGCTTTGTGAGCTTCAGCCAAAGCTAGACGGCGGGCTTAAAACTATAAAAAAAAAACACAGTATATTTCACCATCACGTTGGTTGTCTTGTAAGTATTTCTCTCTTTGTTTTAACATAAATCTAGAGACATCAGTAGACAGAGACAGGAAGGTAGCATTTGACGGTAGTTCTCCACATTGTTTTAACTTTATCATACAATCTTCTGATGATGCTTGAAGAACATCTAAGATTTCATGTAATTCATCTACAAATACAAATCAAATTTAATTAAAGAAGTTTTTCCTAATTTCTGTAAACTAAAACAGCAAATCTTCACAAAATTTATAAATGAATGAAGCATTATTTGGAATAAAGAAGTTTGACTTAAGATTTTCAGCATACACATATTCCTTTAATCAAAGCTACTCATTCCATTTAGAAATTAAATTGACTTAACAAACTAATTATATACCAATGTCATGGCAATACACATATGTATATCCAATCTTACTTTAATAAGGAAAAAATTTCACATATTTTTCTATTGTATAAGCATACTCAAACACTGAATGATAAAATATTTTTAAAAAAGTGAATATATAAAAAGCACGATCATAAAGTTACAATGATATTCCAAGGATTTTATTTAGGAGCTTATGTTAATATATTTCTGATGTTAGTGAATTGATATAAGAAAACATTATGCCTGATAACTTGATCTGTACAGTATGATGCTTGGTTTTAGCTTTGGTAGATTTACTTGATGGTGACCTATATGATGTGTCTTGTTTCTTGTCAATCACTTCATCATTCTCAGGTAAAGGTGTAGCTTTCTCTTCAAGTGGCTTAGAGTTATCACTTTCGTCTGTCAAATGTACAGAAATAAAATTCATTAAAACATTTTTTTAAATTCAACCACAGTAATGATCTATGCTTATGGTGCATTATTTTCTTTTTTTTTATATGCACATACATTACTTGCCATTATATACTTGTTTGCCCAATGCAGGCCTAATGCTTGAATTATGTCAACATTTTCCACTCATTAACAGAACTTTATCTGACATTGACTGACGCTCTCCTGATTTGCAGATATTCTCATCTTGAACCAATGTAGGCCCGATGAGTGCATGCTGGCTGGGTTATTTTTAAGTATGGTGGTATAAATACAATTACATTTAAAAATTTTGGGTGCTTTCTTATTTTCACATTTAGTGATTTGCAGATCATAGGTTTTAAACTCATCAAAAAAGATTAATTAGTTCTTAAACAGCAGCTGAAATATTATAAGTTGCCAGAAACATTCCAACCAAACAACTGTCTATGATGACTACTTACCACTAATATTGCTGTCTTGTAAAATTATGGACTTCATATTATCTTCCTTATTGGAATTAACTTTAGACCTGAGAGCCATGAAAGCCTCTAATGGATCACATGAAGTGAATATTGGTTTGGTTTTATTTTCTGATCTACTTGTATTGGTATTTGCTGAAAGGGAAGAGTAATGTCTTAAAATAAGAAGAAGAAAACATTTGTAAATAAAATAGATTAAAGTTCTTAAACAAGAAGCATATTGTAAAAGTATAAAGTTGATTATATAATTAGTAAATATCAACCACATAGCAGCTGTATAATTATAAATCATGCTACCTTCAAACTGCAATGAACATTGTGCATGTATATTGGGCAAGAGATGTTCTTTATGTGATCATAAACACATCTAAAACAGGTCTACTAAAACAGATGGCAATAAAACTATCAAATTAATTGTCATGGCTGAATAGAAGGAGATAAATCAACAAGAAATTTTAAAGTGGTACCTTTAGATGGTTGTTTGTCTACATTATTCTCTATTGCACTTATTGTACACAACTCTTTCCCTGAAATTAAGTTGAATAATTCAATCATTCCTTTCATTAGTTCAGCAAAAAACCTGGGTCGATAGTGCAGTTGGTAGCCCGCTGGGATTTGGAATCTTGAGTCCCAAATGAGGTATGGGTTCAAATCCCACCCGCGGAGGTTATACCCTATCATAAAAAATTTGACAATAATGTCAATTTTCCTCCATTGAGGATGATTATGGAGAAGTTTCTGGCCTTGTGGTAGGGTAGGTGAGTACTGGTTATAGACAAGGGTTTAAGAAAGTAAGGTTAGGTGTGCTGGACGTCGTAAAATGACCTAAATTGTGTTGACACGGCGTTAAACCTAGAAAAAAAAATTCAGCAAAATGTAATTACAAAAACGCTTAAGCAGTTATTACAAATTGACTTTTTTTGTGACTTTCAGAAGAACCTGGTGATAAGAGATTTATGTATTTGAACTTTTCTGTCATTTATCAACAATTTTTCAGTTAGTTACAGCAACTCACCATATAAGCCTTTTTTGCCTCCATTATTTACAAGTAATAACCCTTCCGCAAAGAGTCAACAATTTCTTATTATACTTTTTTTTATGAAAGCAAGATACTACTCATGACAACAGAAATCAGATCAGCACAGCTATTTGCAAAGCTGGATTCCAAAAACTAACTGGGTGACCATAGAAGAATTGTAATAAAACAAATCTAATTTGTATTATCATAATAATGATCCTCTTTAGACACATTTGTTATCATGACTTAAAAATTCAATAAGGATTGTAAACAATGCTTACCAACGGCTTCAACTGTAGAGAACTTTTCAAAAGTTTCAACTTCATCTTGCTGAGAATCACAAATGGCAACATTGGTAAAACACTGTTCAAGTTTTTTACTAGGATCAATAACTTCATGACATGACTTAACTATCTCCCAGGATAAAGCTAAGTCTGACATCCCTGTACTAAGGTGTTTTAAATCTCCAAGTATTTGTCTTGCAGCTTCTAAAGGATCTACTCTTGTCAAACTTGGTGTTTGAATCTTGGTCTCTGTGATAATAAAAATTAAAGAAATGGAATACTCTTTAGTCGGATTCTTCAATTATTGGCATTTTTTAAAAAATATCTAAGGTTTTGGTTATGCAATGTATAAACATTCTCTGCTCCAGTGTAACTTTTGTTATGCATATTAACCATGCATCAAAACATTAAAAAAACATATAAAAGAAGTAATTTTTAAGATATCTATTCATAGGTCTAAATCGATAGACTCAAAACATTATCATACAAAATGTTGTTTGTTTGGCATTACAAAATGTATTTCTGCTACTACAGGGGAATCAAGTTTCAAATAAAATAAAGTTATATAATGCTTGAAATATTAACTTTGAAAGAATTTTGCATGATATTTAATTCATATCAACGGCATTGTATATTTCATTTAAATGGATCATAAAACTTTAACGATTTATCATAAATGTAATAACTCTTGTGTTATTTGTACCTGGTAGTCTGCAGGCTAGAATTTCATTACCAAACTTTTCATTTTGCCATTGAGCTTGCATTAAGCTTTGCTTAGCATCTTCATCAAGAAATCTGGAATAAAATATCTTTTTTTGAAAAATGCTTGAGCAATGTTTTTTTATAGATTTACTACATATCAACACCATTAGAATCATTAGTTTTAAAATAAAATGAAAATGTTTGCAAAATTACAATAAAAACTTGTCCAGCATAAATGTATTGAAAATGACATTTTTACATCAATTTCATATAATTCAATTATTGTCATCAATGCAATTATTTGTTGTTCATACAAAAAGCATTTATTAATGTTCATAATAGTCAAATCATACCTAAGTTCACTTTTTTCAATATTTGCTTCTTCTATTTTTGGTAATAAATGTTTAATATAATAAGGATCCATCCAACTTGATGATTCTATCTCAGGAACATCTAATACAGCCTTCTCACAAAATCTGTCTTGTTCAGTAACAACTGGAAACATTAATAATGGGTAGAAAAAAACATATTGCAGACAAATCATAGCATGGGTATATTGTACATTTTTCATGAGAATCTTACTTATAGTGGCTTTCAATTAGAATTATATTTTACAACAGGTCTGTATAGTATATGAGTAAATGATTCCCAATAATTTCATTTGGCACAGCATCTAATTTGCAAGTAGAAAGTTGCATGTTTAAATCCTATCATTGCATACCCTAATTTCAAACTCCTATCACATGTAGATATTGATGGTAATGATACTCACATTGGGTACTCTACTTTTCTACCTCTTATCAAAATCAGAAATTGGTGGTAATGACCCCCACATTGGGTACTCTACTTTTCTACCTCTTATCAAAATCAGAAATTGGTGGTAATGATACCCACATTGGGTACTCTACTTTTCTACCTCCTATCAGAATCAGAAATTGGTGGTAATGATACCCACATTGGGTACTCTACTTTTCTACCTCTTATCAAAATCAGAAATTGATGGTAATGATCCCCACATTGGGTACTCTACTTTTCTACCTCCTATCAGAATCAAAAGTTAATATGATGAGCTTAAATTAATTAAAAAGTTTAGACTGTCTTGATTAAAAGTTAGGTAGAAGTTTAAACAAAGTCAGCAAAAATCTAAAGCCATATGTAGGCTAAAGTTTATACATTTACATAAGTTATGCGACTAAATATAAGTTAGCATTAAGAATTTAGAGCTAATTTAGTACAGTATATGAAGTATTTACTTATTTCATTAAAATCTAGAAATGTTGAGTGTTGAATAATTGACAAATCCAGAGTAAGTACTTCAAGTTTCATTAAATCTTCATAACTTTGTTTCACAACATCTTTACATATCACTTCTTTAATGTCAAATTCTGAAAAATGAAATTGCATGGTGATTATTGGAGTATTAAAAGTTCCTAATAAAATGATGTAAATGATGACATTTTTAGCTACAATATTTTATGTTAAGCACTATTGCCCCCACAAGTTTTCCTTAATTATAATTTGATTTTTACAAAATTATGTAGAAGTAAGATAGATAACAAAAATCATATTAAGTACATTACAAGGTTTTGATTTATTTTCTTTCATACCCCCTTTTAATAGTTTGTAATACAAGACAGATCGACAGATCACCTGACCATCTTTTATTAGTGAGTACTCAAAGACTTTATGTCTGTCACAGGTACCAGCATAATTTTCCTCTTTATTCTGTCTGGCACCTGTGTGTCTGTTTAAGAATGACAATTAAAATATGTGATTTATTCACAGAAAAATTAATTGAAAAATAATCACAATATTTCATGTCCAGTTTTCAGGTTATTTGGACACTATTTATTTAAGCATTTAGATATAATACTTGAATGAAGACATTTAAAAGCTAACAAGTAATTTCATACCTTCTTCTATTTGGACATGAGTAATGGGGCCAGTAACAGTTTTTAAAATACTATCAATTTCCATCAATGGATTTTCAATCATCAAACCAAGTTCTTCTGTAACAACCTCTTCCATGGAAACCTTTGTACAAGAAATTGTTTCAAAACTTCAAAACAAGAATAGAACACATCAAGTTTGATAAGTTGGAAGATGAGATAATACCAACTGTATTTTAGGCCTTAATAAAAGAAGCAATTTAAAGTCAACATTTTCAAACCTGCATAAAATAAAGTTATTTTGGTTCTTTGACTCTTTGTACCTCTCCAAATCAGTACAAAACAGACATAGCAAGTTTCAAATAATTTAAAATTAAGATGTAAAAAGGGGATGCTATGGCTGACACAAATTACATGCGTATGCCACTTGAATATTGAAAGAAACGTTTTAATACCTTTATATCAGCATTTTCTTCAGCAATTTTCATGAACTTTTCATAAAAGACAGTTGAATCAAATGTTTGATGTAACATTGGAGTATCACAAGTTGTTTCTTGTAGTTTTAAGCTGTAGAAATTTAAAAATAATTTAAGGTTATTTTATTCTATTTATATGAAATTGCAGTTCTGTTAAATATTATGTTCTATTCTTAATTGCAGAAAAATCACTTTACTTTTATGTAGCAATAAAAATGAAAACCAGTATCAAAAATTAGGTAAATATCCATAGTATTCCATAGAGAAACTACTGTGACTGTAAGACTTTCTATGGCTTTTTCTTCACATGTATTGATAGAGTTTTCTCCCTCACAAAGCAATATGATATTGTTGATAAATATACATTATGTCATTGTCACATGATTGTATTTATGATTTAATTCATTTTCTTGTAAACAAAGGTCTATTGACTTTTTGATTAAAAAGATCATTTTTTTAAATACAGAGATGTTCCAGTACTAAAATATTTAACAGTCATTACACTAACAGGATTTCATAATATGATGTATTATATATTCTGTACATTATGGGTGTCAAACCAAGGTTACACTGCAGAGCAGCTCTTTTTGATAAATGACAAAATTGTCATTCTTAAGAGCTGGCATTATACTTACTTAAACATAACATTTTCAGAGGCTATTTGTCCATCATTAAGAAGCAATGGGTCTTTAACATTCACTGTATTAAGCTTATTTTTTAATTCTGATAGAGATGGTTTTAGTTTTAAAGCATCATAAAGGGTAGTGTCTACAGGTCCAACTACATCAATTCTGTATTCATCTAAATATAAAGACAAAATAGGTAACATTTTAAAACAGAATCAGTTTAAAGCTAGTGAGTAGACAATTAACAATATATTTTGACATTTCATTCATCAATTATTCTGAAAAATTAAAACCTGAACAACATTAAAAACATGTTTGCCAACAAAGAGCTTAGAGAAAAATTCATGAATAGTTAAAGATAAGTGGAAATCTTGAACTTCATTTTGATAGAATCAAAATATTTCTCTGAGGCCAAGTAGGTAGTAGACCCTGTCTTCACCAACACATTGGTCATTGATCTTCCAAAATACCAACAAAAAAGCATCCTGTAATGTCACATCACATAAACAATCCAGTTGGACATACATTTTGTAGATTAAAATACTGTGATAAATGGTAAAATTTCATACTACAAAGCTGTTAAATTTCTATGTACACAAATATTTAAATTTCACTTTTTCTAAGCTTTTAAAAAGACTTTTAAGGAAAATATATAATTATAAGACTGTATGACATTATTTCAAAAAAAATGTTCAATAAATCTTATTCAGATAATATGAAAAATATTATAATGAATAAAAAAATGTTTAATGAGATAGCATCATATTTTACTAATTTACATTTATTTCTATTTGTGTAATGTGTCAATTAGGGAAATTCTACCTTAACAAGGACAAAACAGATGATAAATATATACTACCAGTGCCCCATTTTATTCTCTCTTTCTCAAATATTTCATCGAATTCATCAAATGTGTCAAAGAAATCATCTGGGGTAAAAATATCTTGTGAAGATGGGTTTGAACTTTGAACTATGTCAAGTTCTATTTCAAAGTTGACTTCATCGGTCACACTTTCATTTAAACATTCATTTTTACTAAAAAGAGAAAATAATGTTATTTAAAATATTTGTTAATATGGCTTATTAAAAAATGATAAAGAAAACACTAAAAATATTCATTTGTGATGCACAAAAATTATAATAATTTAATTAAGAAGTATTTGTGGGCATTAGTTCATTGTATTTCAAGAGATAGAATCAAACATATGAAGTTTGAATAATATTTTTTTATATTAAAGTTCATTTACTCTGAGTAATCACACCAACAATAAAGAATTCTATTTAAAATTAATATTTTAATACTGCAGCAATGATTAAGTTTCAATGAAATAGAATCTACCTGTCAAATGGTTCAATAGTATACACAGGTTTTGTAGGCATGAATTTATCTTCATCATCATAAACTGTCACACTTTCCTCAATCAACACCTGATAAGATTCTCCTTTACCTGTAACGAAATTGTAAAAAAAAAAATTGAATACTTTTCAGAATTTTACCTATCAAACACAGTTAGGTCTACAGTTAGGCCCAGATTTTCCACGAGACAAAGGGGACATGTGCTCCCTATGGCCCTAGAGATATTGACACCCATACAAAGAAAAAGGCACAAAATCAGCATTATCACGCAAAGCAATATTTACCTCTTTTCCATGGCAGCCTGTATTTGTCATCAGGCAGTTTTCCATCATGAACATACACTTCCACAGTCTCTATGTTTTTAGGCATAAATATCTCATTTTGTGTCAGTTTTGGTACTGCTGGGATTTTCTTCACTAAAAAGTAAAATAGAAAAACTGTGTTATTTAATATTGGCTAAGTAGATGTTAAAAATAATTCATCAAATAAGAGGCACTTTCCTTCACACATAATTTTCATCAAGATTTAGGGTTTATTCTCAAATTAATTTATTATTTCATAGAAACTTCGTAGCATGAACAAAAGTAGAAATTGGAAGGTGTTTGCATTGGAAGAATATACTCACACATTGTAAACGCAACAAAACTAACGAATTTATTTGCGATTTGATGTGCGTTCTTCTTCTGGAAATCTGATGAACCGTATGAAAAAAAATCGGACTTTATCCATGTCTTTCCTTGGAACAGTCCATTTGAGTTTAGGTTAATATATTTTTGAGTTTATCTTTTGAACATGTTTTACGAGACATGAATACATTATAGTATTAAATAGTTCATCAATTTGAGCTAAAAAAATTTCTTTCAAAATTTGTGAATAATTTCTAAATATATTCAGATAAATCTTTATTAGTAATAAAAAATGCACCCCTACAATCATAGTTTTGTGTTCCACAACAAACTTCTGCTAGCGGCAAATGTCAAAATTGTATTCCCTTAAATTAAAACTAAACTAGCTAGTTGCAAGTTAACATATCTGATTTGTTTCTAAACAAGTCGCAAGCTATCATACCAGGTTTGTTTCAGTAACAGTTGATTGAAAGATATAACTCGACAAGTTTTTTTTGTTTAAAAAATGATCAACTTGACGAGTTTTCGTATGGACCCAATTCGACTATTAAATTGAAAAGGGAGTGCTTTAAGGCATTATATTGTAGTCTCGCGCTGTCGTTTGGTCTTGTACGTGTGCTCATTTTTTTTTTGTTTTAGTAAAAATAAATAGACTGTTGTTGAAAACATTTACCTTAATGACTTACAAGTAATGCCAATGGATCTGAGTAGACTTAGGGACCCTGTGTTGCATGGTTACTATTTTAGTGGTAGGAATACTCGTTATGCTTGCTTAATTCGACTGTTTCTAAATAATTTCAATTTTAATGAGCTAGGTTTATAATCAACTGTACCAGAGAATTAGATAACCAATTTCCTGACATTTTCTACAATATTTTTTTAGACTAAATTCTGATGGAAATTTCATTAAATTTTAAATTCTAAGCTATCAATCTTGTGCCTTAGTTGATAAGGGCTGAATTTGAGCAAAAAGGCTTTTAATTCGAGGCAAAAAGGACTTTTACCGGCGAAAAGGCGCTAAAAGGGACACTGATATGCGAAAAGGACATTCTAAAGTCTTTTTAAAGATATGAAAAGGACTAAAATTTGAACGCCTTTTCGCCTAGTAAATGTCCTTTTTGCATCGCATTGAAGTCTTTTCGCCCGAAATAAGTCCTTTTCATACTTTATTCAACGCATGAACAGATGCAAAGATCCCTTTCGTATATTAGTGTACTTTTTAGCGCCTTTTCGCCGGTAAAAGTCCTTTTTGCCTCGTATTGAAGTCTTTTCGCCCGCATTAAGTCCTTTTCATACTGTATTTAATGCATGAACGGATGCGCTAATGTCCTTTTCGTATTATAGTGTACTTTTTAGCGCCTTTTGCCGCTAAAAGTCCTTTTTGCTTAGAATTGAAGTCTTTTCGCCCGCATTAAGTCCTTTTCATGCTGTATTTAATGCATTCACGGATGCGCAAATGTCCTTTTCGTATAATAGTGTACTTTTTAGCGCCTTTTCGCGCTAAAAGTCCTTTTTGCTTAGAATTGAACGTCTTTTAGCGAAAATTCAGCCCTTTTCATAGTATAATAAATGATTTTTTTTTACGAAAAATGTCCTTTTCGTATATTAGTGTCCTTTTTGCGCCTTTTCGCCGGTAAAAGTCCTTTTTGCGCCTTTTCGCCCAAAAAGTCCTTTTCGTATATTAGAGTAACCGTCTTTTTTCATTGCTTTGAAATGCTTATTTTACTTATAGTAAGTTTTAAAAAATTTGTTTCAACAACTTTCAGTCATAGCAAGCTCTCCATCATTAACTACTACACAAGCAGACTAATATTTATATAAAAATCAGAGAACTATGACTGAGGAAATGACATGTTTTGAGAAAACAGATGATAATCACCAAATCAATTCACCACAAAAGCAAAGGTAAAGATTTTTTATTTATACATATGTTTTTAGAACCCTTCCTAAAGTTCCCTTGCATGTAAAATCCTGTTTAGGATGCTTCGAACGCAAGTGTCAGTGTCTGCAGAGTGGATCATCACAGACTCAATTGACTGTAATGCATAAGAGTGTTTTAAATTTGTTTACAGATATATTTGCTTGTAAGTTGCAAACAATCACTGCTATCAGAGACATAGATATATGTCTCTCACTGCCATGATTTTAATTAAACATTAAGACATTTTGTGTTATAATTTTTATTTGTAGTACGTTATTACTGATTTTAAGCAAACTACATGTACATTAATTGTATTTGATCGAAACATATGTCTAAATAGTTCTTTATGAAGCTTGTGCCAAACAGTTGAAAGTGTCCTTGTGTTAACTTAGTTTAAAATTAAGATTTTCAAAAATCAGACACCAGTGGATGATAAAAATGGTGGTAAACTGTCAAATGTTTGATTTCATATTTTTTATCTGTTTTACCATTTAGTGACATAAATCATCACTTATCTCATACAATCTTAATTTTCATGTAACACTATTGTATTCAATTTTATTCTTTTAGCACTTTAGAAAAGGGAGCACAAAATCCTTGTGACGCCATGGATAATCTGAATGCTACTTTAGCAGAACCTTTACCTGAAAACCCGAATGTAGAGTACATTACCAATACTGCTCACCAACTTGTTGATAGCATGAATTTGAAGAGAAAAAATGACCATGAATTACTTGAGCAGTTCAGAATGGCATTAGACTCTCAGGTTTGTGAACTATTGTTTTGTCTTGAAATTTGACAATATATACAGTTAAGATAATCACATAATTCATTATTATGATTGGAAAGGATTACTGATGATTTAAAGATGATATCCGGGCTTCGTAAATATTACTGGAAGTAATCAAGTTATTTTGATGTTAGTATGCTGTATAAATTTTAGCTTTATTTAAAACTATCCTGTTGTTACAGGTTTCTAAAGCTGTCATGCAGTTAGAAGAACATTTATATCAAGTGTATGAAAAGAAAAACGTGGAAGTTCAAAAAAAGTTAGAAGAACTTTTTTCATGTCTTGACAAAATTAAGGAATCAGAGTCTAATGTTCAAAGTTTTGGAGATTCCCTGAAGAATTTTGTTAGAGAATGAACAAATGTGTTGCGAAAATGTTTTGTGATAGTTTGAAACAACAATATATAACTCCATAGATACAAGTACTTATATTTGTAGGTGCATCATTTGTTGATGTACTTAAAGTCATGAAACAAAAAAATACAGGCCTGCAAAAGCATTTTCAATAATGACATGTATATAATATTCATGCTTCTACAAAGAATTATTCACACTAACTAATTAAATGCAACAGAATCAAATTAGTACTTATTTATTCTTATTTATTACTGTGAAAAGATGAAACACTGATCTCTTGTATAGAAGATTGAACATTACAATTGTTAGTCTCTAATCTAAATATTATAACTAGACATGTAAAAAATTTAAGTTGGCCATTGATTACTTAATAGTGTGCATATACATGTATGGTGTAATTCATATATAACAATGGAAAACATTGTCCAGGGTGAAATCAAAGTAGTTGATTGCCAATATTTTGAGGAGAATTTTAAAATTGTAATACCACGAAGTATGAAGTGAGTAAAGTATGTATACATGCCTTCTTTTAATCACTTATACTTGACTTATTTTTTGGTGTAAAAAAGAAGGTAATGATTTGTCAGTCATTTTTTCCATTTGACAGATTTAACTACTGTGTTGATATTTATCCCACGTTTTTATTGTTAGATGTGGCATTTCAATGCTGCCATTGTTTTGAAATAAAGTTAAACATTGCAGATTATTTGTACTAATTTCTCATGGTAATGAATGTTAACTTGTTTTCATTCCCACCACATACTTGTTTGACATTTAAAGTAATTGTAATCTTTCCAAATCTTTCCAAGGCATTGTTGTGTTAGTAACAACAGAACATCTAGATTAAATCACTTTAATTTACATTTTTATAATGTGATATTCAGTGGCGTAGCAGGATTTCAATTGATGTGCAGCCTAAGCTGTGTTTTGTTTTGGTATGTTATATGAACATGATGTATATGGACTTTCTAGATGCTCTGTCCTTTTAGCAGTGAAAGTCTCATCTACCATTAATATTAACAATTCAGAGCATGCACTTATATTAATATTTAATGTTTTGCAATAATGCTTATTAAAGTCTGACATAATCTTTAAGATGACCTTACATGCCGTATGTTCTTAGCCTTAAGTTTTATTGCATGATAAATTTCATAAGTTCATTTATAAAAATAATGTACTGCCTATAAAAAGTTAAGTCACTGTTACTGAGTGACCTTGGCTAAATCAGCATGCTAAATTTATCGTGGTACATGTGTCTTGAAAAATGTAACGCTTACAAAAGGTTCCCCCACCTAATAAAATTATGAGATGGAGAAATTTAAGTAAATTCTGTAATATACCAGTAATGGAAAATTTGATTGGAAAAATAAAGTCTGACTTTTATATACAAAAATGTATTGGTATTATCAAACCTTGCCAAGGTAATACATAAAACCTTATTAGCAAGTCAATATATTTTACTAAAGCCCATTCCAAACCAGGTTGGCATGATATTTTATATGCACTACCAGTTTTCTGTACAATTTTACTGAGTAAAATCTGATCAGTAGCAAGTATGTGAGAGATTTTTACTGGTATAACAAAACACCAGTATAAGGACCATGAAAATCAACTGTCTTAATTAGCAGAATGGTCTTAGTATAGAGACCTTCCTTCTCAGATTCAGGATGTTGGTCATAAAATCATTAAAAATTGCATGATTTTGCTAAAAACAAGGTGGTCTTTTTAGCCAAATTTTATTGTACTTAAAAATAAATTGTGAATAGCTGAATCAGTTAAATATAGTTGACATTAGCTCTAAACAAGTTTGTTGGTTCCAAATGTCTGTGCTTTTCCATTTATGCTCTACATTATTTGAAAAAAAGATATCTATTTTAGTTTATTTTTACATGTAGAGTCTTTTCCAAAACAAAGCTGGCAATATTTTGAGTTTATTTTGAAAACAAAATTGGCGTGGTAAATGCCTTTTACAAATAATAATATAAATTTCCATGGCCATATGTATCACCATCAGGCGATATAATTGTAAATGGTTCTCACATGTATACATCAAAAATGGTGTTTACTGATGCTATAAAAGACAGAAGTTACTCCAGTACTTGATCATTCAATATGTGTTAACCCGTGGTAGCCGATATGTTTTCAGTATTGATATTAGCCGTATTCATTGGGCTGGCAAGTAAGTCACTTTAATATTATTTTATTCATAAACTAATTGCTTCGAAATCATTTTGGGCTCTACCTTTATTTTCTATGTTTTCAACTTAAGAATTAGTTTTCAGAATATCATGTCTTTTTCTTAATCAAATTTTCTCACAATGCTATTCAGACTGAGGTACTAACAGATACGAGTATTATTAACATTTTTCTTGTATTTGATATTTCAAAATTATTCATAATTTTTATTAATGAATTGTATTTATTGTGACCATTTGAAGATTTCTCTTAAACCAATGAAATTATTTGTATTAATTAATGATAAATTTAATGACAATTTAATTGTTTACAGATTGCCAGATAACCCCAAGGAGTATTGAGACATGTAAGTTTCTTTAGATTTATTTTAATTATTACTGATTATTTTATTGTCAAGATTTCAGTGACAAGGAACTATTAGAAACAAGCAATTTCAGATTTTATTATCCAGCCATTGAATTGTTAGATATATCAAACCATTGTGGCATTGTCTGTATTAGGAGTAATTTGCTGTTCTCAAAATAACCAGATTTTATATATTAATGACCTTTAACTATAAATTCATAATTTCATAAGTAATTTTTGTGTCTTACTTGTGTTTCTATATTCAGCTTACAGTGAAGGAAAGGAGTATAAATATGAATATGAGTCTCAGGTTTTATCTGGCTTACCGGAAGGTTCCAAGACAGTTGCTGGGCTTAAACTCAAATCATCTATCATTCTACAGAAAGTTTCCCCTTATTCATTTAAACTTCAGGTAAAGTATTCATAATTTCTGTTTATCTATTGCATCTTTATCTTTGAATTTGATTTAAGTAAAGCTTCATTTGATGATACCTTTTTTCAAATAGATATTTATTTTAATGTAAAGAATATTTTTATACCCCCGCTTCGAAGAAGAGGGGGGTATACTGTTTTACCCTTGTCCGTGCGTGCGTGCGTGTGTGCGTCCGTCCGTCCGTCCGTTACAAAATTTCCGTCACAGTTTTCTCAGCAACTATACCATGCAGCAGCCTGACACTTTGCATATTGCTTCATCCTATAGTCCCATGTGGTGTAAAGCGATTTCATGCTCCTCGCTCATCTACTTCCTGTTTGTCGCATATTTTTAGATTTTGGCGGGGGTATCACTAGTGAGCATTAGCTCACAGATTTACTTGTTTTATCTAAATTCTGTCATATGATATGGTACATGCATGTGCTCCTACTATTGTATTGTTCTTATGAGTAGATTTTTGTCAATCAATTGCAACTCGGCAAATGTTATTTCACAGGCAGATTTTAACAAAGTTTCATTATGCCATGATTATTAGAACGTCTCAAAGACTATAAGACAAAGGATATACATTTTGTAATCTAGATGGTTTTATACATCACTTTTTTCTATTTTTTTACTGAAGAGATATTTCTACTTTATGTATTGTTGTTTTTTTCTAATGTCAGTGGCACACACATTAACTCAACTGATTTAAATGATCAATTCAGTATTTCTGAACTCATTATCGATAAAATATATTTAAATCAGCAGAGTTTATGAACGGGCCACTGACACATAAATAATATTTAACAAAAAATGGTCAGAATGTAGTTCATAGATAAATCAGAGAATAGACCTAACAGTAGCTTTTGATAATGACTAATGAACAAAATATTTGTCCTCTAAGTATCAAGTAAAGTAACATGACATTATATTTCAATGCAATATTTTTTTGTAACAAGGATATTTGATACATCAATTTTAGTTGGATTCTCCACGTTTCTACAAGATCAATGAAGATGTAGATTCTGTTGAACCATTGAAGGAAATGTTGTCTAGTGATGACATGAAAGAACTTCTAGATAAAGATGTTGAAACCATGAAACTTCATCTTTGTAAACCTCTCACCATAAGGTACTAAACACTGTGTAGATCTATATATTGTTTTCTATTATTACTATATCCCAATCCAGTAATTTTCTGTTCATGCATATTCAAAATGATTATTTTTTAAGATTCAATTTCAGGCTTTGTTGTAATAGTCAGGTGTTTAATTATCTTGATTATTTCTAAGCCAGTAAGAGACTTACAAATGAATGTAGTTGTTCTGAGCTGAGGTTTCTTTTTATTGCTCTAAATCTGGATTTTACTGGCCATGCTCATTATAAGGCGATTCATAAAAAATGCAATCAAGTGACATTTATGGAAAAAAAAGCATGAAATTTTGTATGAATATAGCATTATTACTTCTCACTTGGGGAACACTTAAGATTATTAATTTTAAAAAAATACCAGAGTACCATAATATATTTGGGTGAATAACAATATTTTTAGTAAAACATAGGTTTTTGATTGTATTGTAATCAAAGAATTATTATGCTTTTTTTTGTTGAAAATATATTTTAGAATTACAATATTCCAGCTAAAATTTATTTTACATTGATTTGCATTTAAGTTATATGGGAGTCCACTTGTTTGGGCAATGAATTTTATTTATACTGTAAGAAATTAAATGTAATATTAATTTTGGTCAAATATACATGAATATGTACTCACTATGTGCTTACTATATACAGCTATGTAAAAGGTCATGTAAGTGACTTGCAGACAGAAGAAGATGATCCATCATGGTCAGTGAATGTGAAGAAAGCAATTCTTTCATTATTTGAGTTGAACTTCAATGAAAGACAATCACTAGATAGAGATGTACCTGTGTCTGGATTTGATCCTCAGATCTATCGTGTTGTTGAAGTAAGTAAATAACATGTTTTATATTATATTCAGTAGATTTTGTTCCAAATCATACATCTGTAGCAGGGCTGTATATTTAGTACAATGTATAAATTATTTGTATGTTATACCGGGCATTCATTGACCAAATTAGCTCAGTAAGGAGAGAGTCAGACTTGCCAGCAGGAGGTTGTGCGTTCAGTCCTCGCATTGGGTACTTTAAGCCATAGCAGATAATTGTCAGGGTGTGCTGGAGTATGTGATCTCGGCAGAACAATTCATGAAGTTTTCATCCAATTTTCATTAAACCTGGTCAGAATGTTTGTTGCAAAGATAGCTTCTATGAAGCCAATAAACCAAAGATCACCTGAGTTATTGCCATTGAATTATTCAATGACTACTTAAAATAGTGTTGTTTGTCCCAATCTCAAAAAAGCAATTGTCCTTATTTAGAAAACAATTTGATGAACATGTCTATAAAAAGAGTTAGACATCTTGCAATGTATTTATATTTCACTCTGTTTATTTGTAGCCAAGTACTGTAGGTGAATGTGAGACAAGATACAGAGTAGAACCAGAAAGAAGTGATGATGATGTACCAAGTATAACTGTACAGAAAATACGAGACTATGATAAATGTATAGATAAAGTTATCAATACCATAGATGTATATCATGGAAAACCTTGTCATACTTGTGATAAGAATTGGGTAATTGTTTGAGCTTTTTTAGTTACATTATTATTAAATTTTATTGGCTATATTGGTTAATTTTTGGTTTATAATTTATATAAATATATATTTATATTATGTAATTTCTATGATTATTTTATATTGTTATGTTAAATTGTGATGTAAATCTTTGTTACCTGTAAATACTGTGTTTGCTGTCTGATTTCAAAAATATCAGACAATCTCTCCCCAAAACTATTCTGCCTTGAGACTATCTCTCCCCAGTCTCATTTATTAATTGACATTCTGTTTCCAAAATAGAGTGACTTCAGTTGAACTGTAGTGTAGAGAAGTTCCTTGTTTGAATATCATCAGGGCCACTGTTAATTTCCTTGAGCAAGACATTTACATGTAATTGCTTCACTTTACCTAGATGTAAACGGGTACCTGCAACTGAAGTATAATTCAACTGAGCCAATTTGTCAGCTGCACATAAGTAAAAAAGACTCCACATGAATTATAGATGAGTACCACTTGCACAATGACAAAGGTAGTAGCTGTAACATTGGTGAATATCAGCATACAAAACAGACTATAAAATGCAATCATATTTTTCTGTCTAGTTCACTATGTGTATGTTTTTTTCAGCCAAAAGAACATATGTCTGCACAATCATCAGTATGGTACAAGTTGTTGGGATCACCAGACAATTTCATTATTGTTAATGTTGAATCTGAATCCCATTATAACTTTGCTGTTTATTCTGAGCGTGCTGGAAAATTGACATCAATCACTAAGTGAGTATAACATAGAAAACTGGGAAATGCTTCAATTAATTATTCTAAAGTACTCATTTTTAGCTGGGTTTTCAACGAAAAAAAGTTTAGCGAAACCCGGGCGGGCAGACGGGCGAGCTGTTGGGCGTTCGGTGTCGTTAACAATTGCGATAAAGTTTTTTCTTTACCGTATATTTATGCCATTAATTGTCAGATCTTTATGAAACTTCATGCACTGATAACATACCATGTTATCACCACAACTCTACCTGGCTTTGTTATTGATTATTTCCCTTTTTAAATTTCTGATTGCAAAATGTTTACATAAAATTATGTTTAAAATTTATTTTCTTAATGCAAAAGGTACCATATTCCAAAAATAGCCTATAGTCAAAAAACTATTGCGATATACATGTACTATCAAAATAGTTTTATTTATTAACATAAAGATAACAACAAAATAATTATTTTTAAAGTGTGATGCCATGTTTTTACCAAGCAGTAACCATAAATCATGAAGAATATAGAGTCAAACTGCTTTAAGAAGTTTAATCAGTCAATTGTTTAATTTAACAGTCAACAGTTTTTATTTTATCATATGCTGGTACTATCTCAGTTTGTTTTAAGTATGATTAGTTCTACTTTAGTTTTTAAGAAAACTATCGCTAACAGTTGATAGCCGGAAAAAACTATCCCATTCTTCGACTTGAAAAAGTTCTATTAACCGATTGCTATTGCACGGTAAACTATCGTGATACAGCAATAAATCGACCTTTTGTTTCACCACTAGAGTAAATACGAATCCTAACAACAGAATTTGGACCAGGGACATTTGAAGGGCATTGTTTTTATTAATTGAAATATTTTGGACAATTCTGCCCTCCCAAGAATGTTGTATATATTGAGCTTTTGAACAGTACTCATATCTTGATTTTCTCACATTAATATGTTATGTTCTCCATAACAGGCAAGAATTGAGATTGTTAGATGATAGACCGATCAGTGATCCTATTGATGAGCCCAAATCTCCATTGTCTCATGATCGACCCCTTAAAGTAATTATGTCAGATTATACAAGTTCACCTATGTCTCCCGACAAATATCAAGTGGAGAAAGAAGAACAGGAACTTGTCATGGAAATGGTATGAATAATATCAATATTTTATTTGTGTTTCTGAAAATTTAAGTAATTTTTAACATTTCAAGCTTTTCATCGTCAGTTATCTCTCTATACATTACTCTGCTGATGCTGCATTTTGTACAGCCATTTGGTTAGAAAAATCTTGTGGTCATGAATAATTAATGAGGCAGTATCATTGGTTTCACAAGGAAACCATTGAGGAAAACTAGCCAATGAAATTATGTTTTATATCTAAGGTTTGGTTTACCATTCAAAATTCAAATATTTTCTAAAGCGGGTGATGTATGACGTTAATGTATGACATCATTGTTATTTAAGAGTATTTAATGGTAACATGCAACATTCATTGGAAGAAGATTGGACTCCCCTGCCTCATGCATATTCATGAAATTGAGATTTTCCCAGTCAAATTGCCCGCAGTACGTATGGAGTGTAACGGTAGATAGTACTGTGGTTGCTGACGATGCAAGCTTTTATACTCATTTTGTTTGCTCTTATTTGAATTTCATGATATATCAAGTTTTATTTCTTTCAATATTTACCCCAACACCTGTTCACTATTCTCATTGTCATTATAGAACTGATTTGTGTCATTTTGGATTAGAGATTTTGTTTAAGTTAAGTTTAATTTTAATGAAAACTTGTGCAATAACCTAATGACAATTTTTTGGGGTTTGAAGAGAGTGTCTTAACAATGCTAAATGATATTTATGATGTTCAAGTATTCAAAATTTATGAAAACTTGAATATTATACACAAATATACATGTATATGTAACCATGTTTAATATATGTTGACTTAAAAGTCAATAATTGTGTTTATTAGAATATAATAAATGTATGAATATAATAACATACCATATTTTTTTATATAAGGATAGATTCCGATGAACAGGGTTTTTAAAAATCTTAAAATTATTTAATTTTCAAATCATCAAATTTTAAACATGTTTACAAATACAAGATTGTTGTTTACATACAGGTTGTATATAAATATTGTGTTTTTATTATATTTTACACAAGGTTAAGAAATTGCTTACTGGTCTTGATAAAGTTCTTGAAGACAAAGTAGGAGAAGAATCTGGTGAATTAGTATTGGAACTTGGTGAACTGGTGAGAAAACTAGACAAAGAATCACTAGATGAAATATTAGATGCCCTTCCTCCTACATCAAGATCAAGGTGAATACATTAAGTCTGAAAGTTTCAAAATTATCATATTCTGTAATAATTTATGCTTGATTCAACATTTCTATATTTCAGAAGAAAAGACATAAGAGAACTGTTCTTGGAGTAATGTTTGAATAAAAATAAAATATCGTACGGCCTTCAAGAAAATCAGTACTCTACATAAGTTGATAAGATTTTTACGATGCTAAAAAGACTACAAAGCATTACCATTTTATTACTTTGTGTGGCTTTATGTTAAATAGAATTCAATATCAACTAGATACATATGATTTGCATTTTTTGTTGTGCACTTTTCCATAATCATTTCATACCTTGTGCTATGAATGAATCTATAAAACATTACTGTTATTGTGTAGCATTTCATGTACTTCATATTGTGACCAATATATTTATTTTAATAGAGAAGCCCAATATGATCCACTACATGTTTAAAATAGCTTAAAAAGTCAGAATTCTAGATGCTAAATGTACAGTATAACCTCTGCTAACGGCACCTCTAACGAGCGGCAACCTCCGACGTGCGGCATATTAGAATTCCCCCCGTCGATTTTGCACTATAATTTACCTCTAATGAACGACACCTCCGCAGAGCGGTAAACGGCCGTTGAGATAAATTCCCATTGTTATTCTTTACCTCTGTACAGCGACACTAAGTCTAGCAAGGTTAATATCAATTATCGATAATTATCTATGACCGGAAGATTTAAACAATAAGCGATACCCTTAATCGTATAATACTACCCTAAGTGTCATGTTGTTAAATCATTTGACTAACAGGGGTTAATATACAAGTGACATATGGTTTCCATGACACCAACAAACGGATCTAAGATGAGGAGCGCTTTGTTTGGTAGGCTAACGTCATCAAGTATCAGTTGTACATACGTCCAGCTAGTTAACGATACTAAATAAAACTTATTTGTTATTGTACTTATTATTAAAAGCTTCGAAGGCTTGGATTCAGTTTTAAAGTTATTTGAGGTTTAAGAGTCGAATCAGATAGTTACTCCCGAAAAAACGACGGTAATCCATGCTAAATATTATTCGCCATTAGACAGGTATAAAAACAATTATGACGGTAAAAGAAACGATTTCGCTGGTGTATTGCTTTCTTGAGCGTAAAACTAACCATCATGCTAGGAATTTCTAACGGTGATAATGATTAATTAAAAAAAAGTTTGTAATCATATTAAAACTTGTTACTTTTGTCGATCAGCGCCCGATAATAACTGTATTTACATTACGGAACGGATAACGGCCAGTTTTCCGTACCGAAACGGCTGTTTTTCGTGATTGGTAGAAAAAGTCTACCTCTGCAGAGCGGCACCTCTGCAGAGCGGCAGTTTTTTCAAACTCCGCCGAAAGTCGCTCTGCAGAGGTTACACTGTACTAACAAAATATGTTTTAATTGACAGGAGTGTATTGCTTGATATTCTACCTAGTCTTGGTACCTACTCATCAATGGATGTATTATTTGAAAGAATAGAGAAATCTGAGTTATCACCAGAATCAGCTGCTATGAAAATGATGGCTTTATCTTTAATGCCACAGCCTGATGTATTTATTGTAAAAAGACTTGTGGTAGGTTGCTTTGTACTATTTTTGCAAATGTCAATTGGGTTATCACATATTTCCTCCAAACATCCTTTGACAAAGTCCAATTTTTTAGGAGTAACTGATACAAAAGATGTGTCTGAGCAAATTTCAAAACCAGCATTACTCCTATTGTTAATCAATATAAGATTCATTTAACTTTGTCTCATATATAAACTTTATGTTTATATAAATGATTTCTTTGGCATTGTATGTTGTGGTAGAAAAGAAGAAATTAAAATCAAGAATTTGTATAATTTTTTCGTCATAAAACATAGTTTGGTCTAATGGGAATTCTATACCATAAACTTGACAAAATATTTCAGGATTTCATCAAAAGCAAGGATTTAGAAGAGGAGATAAGTCATAGTTGGTTACGTAGATCTACCTGGCTGACACTTGGTGCTCTTGGTAGAAAAATGAGCACCGTTAGTAAATCTGTATTAAAAGGTAATGTTTGCATGTAGCAAACAATTAAATATATTTATGGCCTCAACACCATCAAGTGTAAATACATATGCAGTAGTTTTATAAGATGTTTATATATTTGTAATTTAACTGAAAATTATGGTCAATATAGAACATGCCAACTATAGAATGATTAGTCTAAGATGTAATATTAAATTGAATATAATTATGATAACATTAGACTGATGCCTTTTACCATACTTATGTAAATGGATGAAGTTGCAACAGCCCAATTTTGGAAGTGATAACAGTTCAAAATTCAGACCATATCAGAAATATATATGATCAAGGCTAGGTAAATTGTGGCATATTTATCAACACTTGTATCCAGAATGTTGTGTTACTTTTATCTGTTGTAGATATTGAAAATGAACTTAAAGTTCTAGAAGAATTACGTATGGAGAGTAATGATGGATCAATGAGAAGAAAGTTAGATGTAAGAGTCGAAGAAGTGAAAAACAAGGAAACACAAATGAAAGATCTTTATACAACAGAAAAACAAAATATCATTGATGTAAGTATTATGTACTTATGGTGTATTCTGTCATTTGTCACTTGACTTTCACCTCTTATGAAAAGTCATTTTCATTGAACTTCTCTAATGCATTTTCAAAGAAATTTTTACTCTAAATTGTGCGAAACAATCTTTAAGAGGCAAGAAAGAATTAACCTTTGGGTTATACAAAAGTAGTTAAAATACTTTACAACATTTGTTTAGAATGACCATGTGTATATTAAGTATATGGCAATAATATTCAATGATATTTAAGTCGATCTTTGTCGTTAGTTTTTTATGCAAAATTCATTCTAACTCGATAAGCGCACAAGCTCTCATACCATGTATTATTCACACTCAAACACACAAAACTATTTTTAATGAAAAAATTTACTTTTGTCTGGATTTATTTCAAACTATTTAACACAAGCTGCAGCTCAGAGACTGTCCAGTGGTCTTTTCATGTTCTTTCGTTGTCATATTATGTAATTCTTAATTTTAATATTAATCTTGTAGATGCTGAAAAGATTAAGTGCTAAGGATGACAAAGATTCAAAACTTCAAGCAGTAAAAGTGATGGGAAGCCTTGGCTTTAAGGAATTTCTACCTTTCTTAGAACCATTGCTCAAGGATGAAGATACTCCTTTCACTTTCAAAGTTGAAGCTGTACATTGTTTGAAGAGTATTGTCAAGGATGACCCAGAACAGGTATCAATTAAACCTTAGCTCAGATTAGGTGTCGCATAGAGTTCGGTTGTGTCATTTCTTGACTTTTAACAGTTTTCTGTAATATCTCCAAACCAGGTCAAACTGTTACTAAAGACAAATTCAGTGACTAGGTTAGCTGTGATTATTGAATTGATCTACAGTGATCTTTGTCATAGTCCTTGGGCAATCTTCATTTTAAGATAAACTGATGCCCATTTACCAATAAAAATGATAAACAAAGAGTCATCTGATCAAATTCCAAAATCAGCATTAATTAGTTTACCTCAAATACATGTATATGATTCAAACTATATTATATGAATAAGCTTCAAATATAGTAAAACTATCGTTGGAATATGTTAAATTTTCTCAAAATTTCATTTGTCCAAGAACTTTTGTTTGGAGTGCACTGTTTTTCTTATATCATATTTTTGATACAATGACACATTTTTTTTATGTTGGCATAATGAACTAATTACCTTTGATTCAAGGTTGAGAGGATTTTGTTGCCACTATCTCTAGACCCTAAACAACCAGATGTGGTAAGAATGTTATCTATAGATGCTGTATTGAAGAGTGTTAAGTCTAAATCAGCTATAGAACTGATTGTTAAATCACTTGAAGACAGACCTAATGAGAATATTGAACATTACCTACGTACAAATCTTGAACAACTTTCTAAACTACCTAGAATTTGTGATGACATGAAATCTTTGTGAGTATTGTTATGAGAATAGATTAGTAATGTTATAAGAATGTCCATAGTTGGCAGCTGTAGTAGAGGTTCAAATCACATCTCATACCTTCCTTGTTGTTTCTTTGAGCAAGAAACGTAGACCAACTATCTTAGTACTGGGGATCATGAAGCAGACTTAAACCTGGAACAATTTGTTCCACAATAGCCCTAAATAGATTAGTATAAATGTTTTGGAGCTTACTAGATGTGTGTCAGTAATGACTGCTTTTTAAGTCTAATATGATATTGTCTCAACTTAACCTGGTCAATGAGATAACTTGCATGAGTTTTACAAACAGGCCAATCTTCAAGGGATGCCAGAATTATTCTCCTTTAATTATGCTATTTTGTAATAAAATTATGTTTTCCACCTACATTCAACATTTGTACATTGGAAATGTTTGAGCTATTGTTTTATGTTGCATTAGGTTGTTTGATTCTTTTATGCAGCTTTTTGAGGTCAGTTCTTTCACCTTTTAAGTGTGAGTCTTTTTCCAACTGTATAAATCAGTGACATTATATGTATATCCTAACCTTTGAAACAAATTCTTGATACAGTTGTAGCCTATCATTTTAGCTCAGTCATTTTCTACAAATGAAAACTTTTTTTATTGCACTTTCATTAATTTATTACAGTACTCAATAAATTTCTTGAAATTGCATTAATTTTGTCAATTTATATTTTAACAGGGCTGTAAATAGTACTTTTGCTCGAAGATACCTTTCCAGAGAACCTCTAAGTAGTCCCAGCAAATCAAGAATAGTTCACAGCTCATCTTATGATGGTGAGTTATTTTTGCTGCAAGATATTAATTGAATTCTAGCAGATAGAATGTATCCTATTGTCTTATATAAAAGTTACTGTATCTAGCACAAACAGGCATCTGTGATGTTTACTCGCTGAAGTCTTACAGCTTTCAGTTGATCTTTACCAAACCCATTCAGAGGGTTTTCCATTGAAGATTTTTGGCAAGTTTGAATGCATGGTTAATCAACCCTTGGAAACAAGAATGATTACCCTTGATTGTCACAAAAAATTCCACCCCATTTTTAAAACCCTGTAGCAATCATACTTCCTGAAATGTTATAACTTATTGATGGTCAATCTGTTTGAAATTGTTGTTGATCATTGTCTCATAATGTGAAGTTGAAAAAAACTATTGATAGCATATTCATATATTACTCTTGAGTTGTAAGTTTCATATGAGTTCACTTTCTTATTACTTACTGTTTCTTATAGCCACCTCTTGTATTATTGTATTCTTGCTCGAACTAAAAAATAAGTTTTTTACCAATCCTAACCCAGAGTTGACTGCAATTGAATCATTTATTTGCTATTGGAAAGTCAGAATTAAAAGCCTACACTAACTAAACATCTCTAACTTCACCACTATGCATTCCTATGTTTTTGTACATGCTAATGTATATTTCAGATAGGACAAGAATTGGTTTCACTTACAGTCATTCAATCTTGTTCTCACCAGAACAAACAACACCTAGTTATCTTAGTACCAAAACAACTGCCATAATACTGGGCAAAGTTACAGATATATTTGAGGTAAGGAAAATATCGGATTTAATGTTAGAAAAACTATTTTTTAGTTTTGAGAATAGTGGGACTATGATCTTTTTTAGTTCTATGTCTGGGCCATAACACTACTTGGTCAAGGTTTTTTGTGCAACATTTTTTATATCTTAGCAACTACTCAAGATATCTGCATGAAACTTCACACATGTCTACAGAATAACCATTGAAGATCAATTACTAAGTTCCATTAATCTAGTATAAAATTTGACAAAGTTATACTTTTTATACTTACCAATTTCTTGGTTAAGGAATTGGTGCACCATTTTATCTTGGCAACTACGGGAGATATTCACGTGAAAATAATACATACCTACAGAGTTACCATTGGTGGTCAAATGCCAAGTTCCATAACTCTAGTATGACTTTTGACTGAATTATGAACCTTATATTCTCAGTTGTAATTCTGTTTTAGTTAAGATACAGTGGAGTTGGTACTGACACAATTATTGATAGTTTGTTAGAAGGTTCAACAGACACTAGTTATGAAACAATGTTGAAATCATTACTTCATCCACGTAACAGAAGAAGTCCACAGTTTGATCCAGAGTCAATGATTAGAGACATCAAAGAAAAGGTTTGAACCATCAAGTTTCATTTGATTCTTCCATTTGTGATAAAACATTACTTTTTCTTGCTTTCTTGAACTGAAATAATTAATAATTTTAGCTTTGCTTTATTAGCTATTTGCTTCAAACAATTTATTAAATGGCATGAAAAAGAAAATAGCTTAGTGATATAAAAATATGGACCCAACTGGTAAGCTCAAATGGTACATGTAGCATGTCTGACTAGGAATGCAGAGAACATGAGTTAGATTCACTTGTAAAACCTGCATATCATCAGATTTTGATCTTTAAATATTTCTCATGCCTTTCATTCTAGAAATATGGTATCATAATAATATTATAATGTCCTCAAATAATGCAAATGTGTCTACAAAAAATAATACACGAAACTGTAAATTTCTAATTGAACTTCCTATATCTATTATATCTGGATGCATGAAGGATTGAGTTACTTTTATCTAATTTTAGATTGGGGTTGTGCCTATGTTTCCTAAAGAAATCAACAGTCATGTTAGCATTCATTACGTGGGACATGAAATGGCTTATTTTGATTCTGACTCCATGGGAAGTCCTAGCTCTGACTCTCGGCCTCCAGGTAAAGTATTTTAGTTTTTTCCTTTATATGAATAGGTAAATGAAATTCAGAAGAAAATTTCTTTGTCAGTGCAGTAATTAGTTTTCAATAAACATTTATTGTTTATTTTACACCTGAAAAATATTTTTCCTGGTACAATTAAGTTATGATAAGTTTATAATAGTAAAAATTTTCATGTATAAGTGAATTTTTTAAACTTGTAGCATTGATTTAACAAAAGAATGGTGTAGCTGTCAAAAGTAGGGATGGATGAATATTTTGTGAGTTATATCTACACTCTTATTCCCTGAGCCACACATACTGAATAATTAATTTTGTTTTCACAAGATGGATACTTTGAAACTGCTACACTGTAGTGTGGACTCATGTGTTTCCCCATAAACGGACAAATCTAAAATTATAGGTACAATAAAAATGCCATGTTTTGAAAATTGATTTATACATGTACTTATGTTTTCAGTTGAACAAGACCCAAAGTTATCGATGCCTGACAGCCTTAAGTATAAACTAGGCTTCATGGGTATATTAATGAAACTTATGAATGTACAGAAATCAAACTTACAACCTCTGGTACATTCCTCTGTCATAACTGAATCTGGTCTTCCATTAAAACTGAAGATTGATCAAGTTAGTATTGTGAAAGTGGATAGTAACATGCGCATGGAGCCTGATACGCATAGTTTTGGCAAGAGCCCATATCACAGCAAGATGGAACAAGGTGCTCCTTTAGTGACAGTAAGACCTACGTATGTATAAGTGTTTGTTGTATATGAACTATTTTAATACAGTATCTCAATGATAACCTTTCCTGTGGCATTGTGCTAATGTGATAAATTTCGAATCTGCAAGTCCCTGGATTAATCCAGGTCATATCCTTCTTTAATATCTAAAATTGGTTTTCATCTGTCTAGCAAGTTGTCCACTCCTTGTGGAAGGTTCATGCAGGTACAGATATTAAGAAGTGTCCTGCAAAGATGGTTAGTTAAACCAGCCACTGCAAATGACATAATAAATAATGTTTATAAACAGCTTGAAATCCACAATATGAAGGGTTATATTTTATTTTATAAATCTGACATTGAAAGCTAAAAAGTACCTGACTATAACTTTAAAGCAGGTTTCCCAATAGTATGACCAACTATAAAGTTTATTTTTCCAAAGCAAATGTTTACGTGCCCAAACAATGTGGTACTTTTTTAGGGTTATGTTTTTGTAATCCTGGTTGCTCAATCAGACAACTTGTTGCCCTAACTTGGGCTGTCACTGACTACCAGATGCCTGTTAATTTCAAGCCCTATAGATTATGACTGATATAGGTTGAGATCACTATATTAAGCATTTCATGATCTAATGGATATTCTTCAAAATAAAAGACTTGTGGGAGTGCCTAGACTCATTGATCAACTGATGTGGATATAATATTATGAACGGAAGTTACTAGAACAATGGGTAACTAGGCCTGGGCCTCTTATACATATCTGTTTTGGTAAGATGCTTGGATCTAACATATTGTATGGATTTTATTCAAACTTTACAAATAGAATGTGTATCAAGTATACATGTGCATATTCTATTTTGGTTGTGGCCCATTGAGTTTTTGCAGAGTTATGGCCCTTTGATGAAAAATCCTGTCCACTCATTTTCTCAGGACCTACTGTACATATTTGATTAAAACTTCTTGATGTTTGTATATACTTTTATTCCAGTGGTGTGGTTGAGTATAGATGTAAAATGGATGTTGAGTTAAAATATTTGAAATCTGGTATATCAGTAAAAATGAGCACTCTTACTGATTTTACAACTGCACTATCTTTTAATATGGACCAAATGAAAACCAAACTTAATATCAAAATCAGAGATGAGGTAAATGTTTTATATTTTCTACTTTTTTTCTTTTTCTTCTTCTTCTTATAAGCTTTAAATGGAAATGTTAGCATCTAATTGAAATGCTGAACACTTGCATTTAAATTATTTAGTAGAATATTTTTTCAAAAATCATTTAAGCTGGCAAAATCGCTCAGGCTAAAAACATTTATGTTTTTAAATACATGAATGTTATACATTACTGTCTTTATCTATTTTATAATTACATTTGATGTATGGTCTCCTTTTGGATCCAGTATTCTAGAAAAAACATTTGTTGGTGTTTGACATTTATCTCATTTACCATGTATGTATGTTATAAGGCTGAAATCATTGTCTCTAAGGTTGACATAAAACTCAAACAGTTTATTCCCCTGGGAATCATTTCTTTTTTAAAAATGACTGTTAATTTTCATTTTACAGAAATTAAATATTTTAATTGAATTTTGAATGAATCATTTCAGAAGAAAATAATTCCATATAAGTTTGATGTACACACACATACTATGATTGAGAGAATACCATCATCAATTGATCAATATCCTATACCATCTGAGAGAAAAGAAATATCTGTCATTGATGAAGCTGATATAAAAGTTGTAAGATTCTTGTTTTACTATTTGTTTATATTTATTGTCTCCCAGTGGATCTTTCTTATAGTTTGGTCTGTGTAGTTTTAGCAAGCTCTTGTTTTCCTTTGCCTTCAAGCTGGCTTTTATGGCCACTTGGTAGAGTGTCTGCTTATGACTTAGTAGATAGTGGGTTTGATAACAGCTCAAAACATGGATTTTTATCATGTTGCAAATTGTGTCTATTATAAAAAAACCACAAAGAATTGTGTGATTGCACCCTATGATTGTTCCAATGACATTCTATCGATTGGAATTTAAGGACAATTTCTGGTAAAGAAATGTATGTAGCGAAGGTATATGACATGCATACTCCTTTGTCTTCAAAGTAGCTTTTGTGACAATATGGTTCACATTGTGAGTTTTCAGCAATAATATGTAAATTATCTTAATTCAGTTGGATGTACCATGTACAAATTAAAGCATTTCAGCTGGAAGAAACAACATCAATTCATGTTCCGGTTATATAATGTACTCTAGTACTTAGTACTGTAAAACTTGTCTTACATTATTATACTTAAGCCTGTTTTTGTAAATTCTGTCAAATCATTGTTTGCTTACATATCAAATTTAAGATTTTACATTTTATTACATTAACATAGATTTCATATGAGATTGGAAAGGAAACACTTGGAAGAAATTTTAAACTTGTAAGTGAGCTTAGCGTTAGGAAAGACAGTCAGGTACCTATGCATCCATTTGCTGGTCGACATACTACATATTTAGATTACGAACCAAACCCTGATGATGATGGCTTTGATATTCAACTTCAACATGTTAAAGGTATGTTACTTTCATTTGACTGCTTGATTTTATTACAAAAAGAGTTTAAATCTAGGATTGTCATTTGGTATGCTTTTGTATTTATGCAAATCTAATGAAATAAATTAGTCAGCTGACATTGTTGTGACAGACTTAGTTGTGTCAGCCAGCCAGCATTAAAACTTTCTTATAATTACAATGCTTTTTCCACAAATTTGAGAATATTACCAATACCTCATAATTATAGAACATGTTATGGGTCATGGAGGAAAGTTTGAGTGTATTCTATATTTATACCAATAGCTTAAGTACTGATGTCTGGCTCTGTAAGCCAGATACTTCGTGTTCATTTCCTGGTTGAAATACACATATTTTTCAATTCTTTTTTCATGTATGTAGAAAATATGTGAAAATTTGTCTATTTTCAATAGGATCATAATTATGATAGTATATATAAACAGTGCCCTCAAAAAATTCTTGGACAAATGAAATGTTTGGAAAATTGGTAATTGGACATGCATATTGCAAGTAATTTTACTATCATTAATGCTTATTAATATAACATTTTTTAATCATATATCAATAAATTAATTGATTATGATGTTGGAATATGCTCAGTTAACTGTTTGTATTTTCTGTGGGTAAATATGAATCATTTTTTCACAAAAACAGGGTTTTGTCCAAGGTCTTTTGGAGGGCACTGTATACACATAGCCATTGTCATATAGCAAATATTGGTTAAAATGTAAATGTACACATGTGTTTTTGATGGACTGATGCCCATAAAGCAATAACATTTGTTGTTTGTGTAGTTGTTAATATTGTATTTCTTTTCTTTCTGATAGTTGATGATGACAAAGATGAAGACAGCTCTGATAGATCCTGGTATTCTAAGTTAACATCTTGGTGGTCTGATGATTCTGGTGATAGTACAGACAGTTCAGACTCATCTAGTGAAGAATCAAGCCGGGAGTCAGATGAATGGTAAACAGCTCTTTTTCTTAAAATATCCTACAATAAATATTAATCTTCTGACATACAGGCCTTGAAAAATCCTCTCGCCCACTCGAATTTGCCAGTAAACTTTGCAGTTAGCCGAGTAAAGATTTTCCACGTGCTTTTTTTGGTGCTAAGTGGAAAAGGTATTGAATAGACCCTTTATAAAAGATATATAAAGTGTTCGTAAGTTGTTATACTGAAATAAATTTGCTTTTTTCTTTTTCTGCTATGATGAAGCCTATTTCACTGTCTAAGCAGGAGGGTTAGTAAATAAAACTGTTAGGCCCCTCACCCTGTGGCTTGGCGAAAAATGTTTGGGGCCTGACAGTTCAGTGTAGATTTTAATTGAAGAACATAATATTTGCATCAAACTGTATGTAAATAACATATCTATGTAACACAGATTATCTTGCTTTGAAAGTTCATACGAAATGACTGATGTACTGCAACACATACCTTGTTACATGTTATCATTTCATGTTTCTGCATCTAAGATTTGTGTCAGTATTAAACATTTCTACAGTATTTGTTAGCAGGACTATGTTTGATTCACTATTATGGAGGCAAGTGTTGCAGTGAGGGTCATTGTCTTAAGAGAAAAAATATGATAAGAATCACTTAGAGGCAGCAAATTTTTAGAGGCGACCCTTATTTAGAGATGGTTTTCAACAGAAATGTTGTTTAAAATGAATACATGTCTAGATGTACACTATGGAACATTCCATGTCCCGATAACTGATGACTCAATATTTATATTTTACCTAGGGATGATGAGGATGAGGATTTTATTGATCTGGAAAGCAAAGATTTGACCATAGATTATCTCAAGAGAAAGTTTAGGAAGCATACATATATCAAGGAATCTGGATTCAAATGTGGTGTAGTAATACGTATAGCTAATTCCAAAAATGACAAGAAACATGAAGTTCAATGGTCAACCCTCTATCAAAAAGATCCATCTAAACTAAAGACTTCATATACAGCTGAATTGAAGGCAAGAACTGACTCAGGAGAGAATATTTGGAAGGTTGGTCAACATCATTTCTATTACTGTATATAGTCATAGGATTTTAGACTTTGGATCAGGCAACATAATTTATGCTTCATATATCTGAGTAGATTTTATTTACTGTTTGTTTTCCCTGAAATCATAGAAATATGAATTCTATTTGTGTGTAACTTAAAACAATGCTACATTTGATGCTTAATATTTTATCTTGCTTATGGAATACTTGAGTGAAAAATTAATAATTATTTTTTATAATTAATTAATTATGGCTTTATTGTATACAGCTTCAGCAAAGCATCACAAAATGTTCATAGGGTGATTTCAATTTTAACCACTTGATACATGGATTATATGATTTGTTAAAAAATTGTTTACTTTTTGTAGTTTATTCAACACTCAAAATAAGTTCAATATATCATTTTACATGTATAATTTATGTACAATGTATTTTTATCTATTTTTAGTCAGTGACAGATCTTAAACTTGATATACCAAAAATGGATTACAAACCTTCAGATCTGTTTAACGAGGAGTATAAAAGATCAATCCTTCATGATATAAGAATGTATGTTAAACAAGATGATGAGCCAGTTGATTCACTGATTGATCTTGGGTCAAAGATACTGACACAGACTATACAGAAAGGTATGGAGTCTGAATCTTCAAAGAAGCATTCAGAGCAGTTAGAAGATATAATCAATCATGTTTTAGATTTATATAAACCTTTAGATTCTGAATCTACTGATCTCAAAGAAATAATTCCGAGACAAAGGAAATTACTCTTGGATTTGAAGGATCTGAAGAAAGAAGTAAAGAATGTTGAAGATGTTGATGAGAGTGTCAAGATGGTTGAAGAAATTATGGAGAAATCAAAACGTATAACATCTGAGGTCAAACAGAAACTTGATGACACTACTAGAGGTGATCAGCTTCCTGAAGATAGTATTTTGGTTTTATATCTGTGTAAAAATACAGAAAAACTACATCACGAAGTAAAGAAGACTGCCAAGAAATTGTTACCACTCTTAGATGTTAGTAAAAGAAGTGATATTGAATCAAGTCTTGAAGAACATGAACGTATGATGTTGGAAACTAAACTAAAACAGATTGATCATTCAGAGCAGAGAGTAAGCTTAGACAGTGAGCTGACATCTTCAGATTCTGAGCTACATAGAAAACTATCAGAAGTAGAAAAGAAATTGACAAAGTCTTTGAAACCTTCTTCTAAAGACAAATCATTCTCTTCAGAGATGGATGACAAGGTTGAACTACATGATGATATTCTTGAAGACCTTGAGGATGTCAAGAAAGATTTAGATGAAAAGTTATCTGAAACAAGTAGTTTGGAGCGACCTCTTAGAGTGAAAGTATTAGTATCAACTTTGTTTCAGAAATTGGCTGTACTTGATCTTGAGAAGAAAATAAGGGATATTGAAAAGAAGTCTTTTGCTGATGATACAAAGGATCTTAAAACACTGTCTGATAATATGATTGAAAATACCAAGAGATTACTTGTTAAGAGGAAAGAAGACCTTGACAGGATTGCTGATGAGTTAACTGAAAGAATTAGTCTTGTCATAAAATCAATTGAAGAAAAATCCATGCTTCCACCTGATGTTTCAGATAAATTAAGGACATTATTTAAAATCAAATTAGATCAAATAAAATTACTTGAAGATTTACATAGAAAACTACACCAAGAGGACCTCAAAGAAGACCATGAGTCTATTAAAGATATTTTTGAAAAAGTAAAGGAAGTCAGTAAGAAAATTAAAGATATATTATCAGAAGAAATTAAGTCTGAACATTCATTAAGTTGGGAATCCCTGAAGTGTATGAAATTACATTTCAAGCAATTAGTAATTTTACATAAAGTTAAGGAAGTTGTTGATGACAGAATACATAAGATGGCAGTATCAAGTGATCCAGTTCTTGATGAATGTAAATCATTGAGAGATGATGTATTGTCCCAGAAGGAAGAAGTTATCAGTACATTACAAAAGATGAGATTATCTATGATGAAACATGGTCAAAGTATTGCTGATTACAATATTGAGCTGAGTGAACCATTTACCCTCCCAGATGTTCTCCAGAGAGTTCATAAGGTATATACCTTGATTTTATTTGATACTTTTAATGTTGGAAGGCTTGTGAAAAAGAAGAATGCTTAAATATATTTTTGTGTACATGTTCTTTTAGGTTGTTGTTAGTGCAATGATAGTCAAAGCATCCTTATGGGGCTTGAGTGTCCATTTCTAATGTAAAGTCTGCTAGAATTAATACACATTCTCTCCACCATGAGACATGTAAGAAACAACTCTCAATGTAAATCCACTTGAATTAATTACCGGTGTCAGCCCATTGATAAATATGAACTTAAAGCTCAAACCTGCATTGTTGTTTTCTCCTGCAAAAAATGTTTATCCTAATTGATTACTGATTAGAAATCAGGCAGCTGAGTTGAGGTAGATTTGTAAATATTGTAATAACTTGTAGCACAATCAAGCTATTATTTGTATAAACAATTGATGGTATGAACATATTTAATATCTTGTTTCTTTTAATAAATAAGTACATAAAATGTTAATATTATAGCTTTAGATATTAAAGTATATCCTATGACTATTAGAGTTACAAGTCTAAAATCTAATGACCTAAGACAATAATATCAACTAACTTTGTAGTACCATATTTTGTTCATTTATTTTTGTACATTGTTTATGTATAGATTGGGGCTTTACATGCTGAATCAAGAGGTTTACATGATCAGTTATGGGAACCAATTTCCAGTAAATCAGACTCTGATAGTGTTTATGAAGAGCCATCTACCATGGAACATAAAAAGATTCTGTATGATATCATTGACAAGCTACAAAGGTCCCAGGTAAGATTATTACCTTAGGAAAGATTTAAAAGTAAGATTTACTACCGATGTAAGAGTTCTATTTTATCACGGTTTGCTGTGATGATTGTCATTATTTATTTGAAAGATTCCATTAATGACTTTAATTGTTGGCGTTGGTGACTTATATTTTGTACATTTTCTAGAGATTCAGAATGCTTAGCAAAGTAATAATTGATAATCATAAGATGAATGATTTCTCAACAGACAATCTTAAGTCTTCTGAGTTTTGGATAATTTTTTAGTCTTTTTTCTTGAAATTCTGTTCAACTGTAATTAGCGCAAGTTTGCGTATAAAGCTGGAAATCTGATGAGGATGATGCTAATGAAATGTAATAGTTTTAAAATATTCTAGGCATGAGTTATGATTTAAGAAAATAAACTGAAGTTATTCCCCTTTTCTTATTATCTATATGTGACAAACTGCAGAGCATTCAATCTGCATAAGCAACAACTCCATTTTGCTTAGCTTAGTGATCCTCTTGTTGCATATAGTTAGCACAGGGATTCTAAGCAATCACTAACCATTGATCCCTAGTATGTATAACTGAAATTTATACTAGGGATCAAACTTAAAAATCAACCTTCACATAAAAAAACTTGCAAAACTCTGGCATTTCATTTCTAGAATACATGTATTTGGTTGGTGATTGCTTAGAACCCCTGTGATTGTAAGCACACATGGCTGAATACTTTTAATTATCATTTATTGTTTTTCTGACCAGGATGAACTAGAGAAGATTCATGAACATCTTGATAGTGTAAAAGATCATCCAGACAAGGACAGATTAGAAGATGCGATTAGAGAAGTAAAAGATAAGGTTGAAAGTCAGTTAAACACTGTCCGATCTCTGGAAGATACTGTTCTTAAGAAATCTAAGTCTGATGACTCCTTGTTTGTTCCACTCCATGTAAGCATTCTTTACCTAAACTGTATACTTTTAGTTTATAATTATCATTGAAATGTATTTTGATTATATTTCTACAGCTCTTATCTATGAAAATGCTTGCTAGTCATGTGAACTATAGACATGCAAGATTTATTCCGCCTATTGGTTCTTATATTCTTAATTTGTATGCATACTTAATTCTTAAAAAGATAACAAAAAATCATCAGCATACTAAATTATTTTTTTAAGTTGTCAAAACCCATATAGCTACTGATGTTTCTGATACATCTACTTGCTGTATATTATCAAAAAAATATTTCACAGTGTTTTTAATATCTAAAAGAGGGCTTTATAGTTTGCTATACACAGACTGAATAAATACATATCGCATCTGTAAACTTGAACAAATTACATTTATTCATTACTTTAATCATTTTAATCATTTGAATAATTTGTCAAAATTCATCATATTTCAGGATATACAGAAACTAAAAGACAAAGCTCTAAGAGTAAAATATGATGCAGAGAGACTAGAGTCTGAAGTTGAGTCGAGGCTAGAGTCTAAAGTTGAGTCGAGACCAGAGTCTTCTCCATGGCTGGATGACAGTTCGGATGACAGTTGGGATGACAGTCGACCTGATTCTGAGGAAGTTGACCCAGATAGGGAGAGACCTATACCTTCAAGATCTGACAGAAGTGTGATTGGTGTTATAAAGACAATGTATGGCGATGAGAAAGATGAGCTACCAAAAGTTGTCACTATCAGAGTAAGTATAAACAGTGAACAGTTTAATGTACATGGCGTCTTTTTATCATTTTTGTCATTGGATCAAACATTGGTGCCTGAGGAAAGTCTTAATAGTATTTTGGATACATGCACAAGTGTATGTCATGATTAAATATTTAAAAAAAAATTATGTTCATTAAATTTATATAATAATGATTACTATGATTATGATAATAGTGATAGGTAATCAACCATAAGTCTAAGGCAACACAGCAGTCAGGAAATGAAATATTTGATTTTCCTGTATATGTAAAAATATTGCTTTCAAAGGACTACCAAGATCATTTCAAAGTCTTCCAGTCTAGGCAGTATAAAAGTATCATATATATTTATACTAATTTACTTCAGATCAATTATGAGACCAGGGCCCGGTTTCACGAACGCATTCCTATCTTAAATTTCTAGATTAACCTTAAATTTTCTATTTTTAGCATTTTTAAGTTTAAGTGCGTTTCACAAACATTTTACAATTTAATCCGTTCTTAAATAGTTTAAGTTATGAGTAAAAATTTAATCGAGTGAACGGGTAGATTAAACTGTATGTAAACATTACTTAAATATAAACAAATGGTTAACGTTCTTCTAAATTTATGTTTGATTGGCTATATAGTCCCTAGACGACGGGAATTCCGACGAAGGGGCACTTAGTGTGGTTTAGGAAATATGTCGGAAGATAGAATATATCAGATTTACAGATTTTTACCTGCTACGATTCATTTCACTGTTGAACTTGTTCGTCTCCTCACGTTTAAGGCGGAGTATGACAGTTTCTGCACTACTTCAAGACTAAGTGTTCACAGAGTTGAGTTTTTTGTATTGTTATATAAATAATAATAAAACTAGCAGATTAAAACGAAACAAAACAGTACTTTAATATCTAGATCGATCGTCATTCTTTTTAGATTTTAGAGATGACAATCATTCCATTTTAGAGATGACAATCATTCCAACAGAAAATTTATTAATTAGTTTTATCAGTTCCATTAATTTTAATTTTAATACACATTCGTCACCCAATCACACCGTAATCCGAAGGTGTTTTATTATTTTTTTTATTATCATATTGTGATACATTGCAATCATACATTTATTCAATTCCTTCATTATCCCCTAAATCTAAATACATGTAAACAACAATAATTTGGACTTCCTTGCCTTTTACAATTAAATATTTGCACCCTATATTCAGCATTTTTGTTCACGAGGCAAGACATATTAAGTAACTATGCTAAATTCATTCGTGATGACTTTATTTAAGATTCATAGCTTGTAGATTTTAACAGAAATTTGTAATATAAACAGTTCGATATTTTCAGATGCAAGTAACATTTTAAACACAGATAATGTAAACGTTTCTGACCACCATACTCTTGCAATACAATCATTGAATGTCAAACCTAATATAAGACAGTAAGAGAATGTTAAGCATATTGTAAGGCGGACATAATTCGTAAAAAGCCATTTTCGAACTGTTTAATGTAGGAATTGTTGGCACTCTACCAAACGGAAATATCTGACTGAACAGTACACTACAATTAAATTAATGACTTTGTGTAACTGTCTGGAACATTTACACATATTTAAAAAGTTGTAATTGTAAACCAAATATTTATCAAAGGGTTCTTTTATCACATACAAGTAAATATACTTGACATACCACCTTTTTTCTAAGTTAGCCAAGTAGGGCATCATAGTTTGCAATGCAATTGTGCAGTTTTTGTTATTCAGATTAAATAACGCTCGTCTCTAAACTTTGATAATGGCCCAAAAGATATTGGATTTCGTATGAATCTTATAACTATTCCCTGATACCCTCCACTAATTACCTACTTATCACTTATTATTCAATCTTCGCCTATGCACAATATTGTAATTTCGAAAAAATACTAAACTCTACAAGTACAGCAATGAAGTGAAGGTAGGATAATTGTGCATAAACACAAATGATTGACAAAAATAAAAAAGAATGGACCAAAAGTTAAAAAAATCAACATTCACGATTCGAACCTATGCCAGACAAAAACAATGTTTTAAGCACAACAGTCTAACCATTTACGCCATAGAGTCCATCAATAAAACACGTTGGACATTTAGTACTCTAAGGTAATTTTGTTGGTTTAAGTTTGGGTCGCTTATATCAACTCCAATTGTATACTTATGTAAGAAAGGCTTCGTGAAATTCACTTAAAATACTTTATAAGATACTCATAGTTACGGCCAAAATATTTAAGACAATCTTAAATTTATTTAAGTTATGAGAGCGTTCGTGAAACCGGGCCCAGATCTTACAACTTAAATTAATCACTTTCGAGCCCGCTTCCTGGTCCCCTAGTAATAATACAATACAATACAATACAATACAATACAATACAATACAATACAATACAATACAACTGTTTTTATCATTAATTTCAGTTTACTGCCAGAAAGTCTGTTGCACAGTTACTGTGGGAACTAGACCAATCGATTTCTTCCAAGCAAGACAAAATGGTCTCGTCCTATCTTAGAGATAGAAGTGAGCCTGATGATCCCACCTCTAAATTCTACAAGGAAATCAAAGATAAGCTTCATTTCTTTAGACATGCCGACATTGATATTGTATATGAGGTTAGTGAAAAAAATGTTCTTATATCTTTAAGTTTTACCAGATGGTTCATTTTATTTGTTACATTTTTGTATTTAAGACCTTTATCAACATTTTATCAGAGATTTATAATAACTGAATTACTTATAAATTTGTTCAGTGACTCTTAGCTAATCCTTAATTTCAAACTACAGAAATGGTACCAAATACTTTTTGTATGCAGGAAACAGTATCTATAACTTGGGTAATTGGAAAATAATTGCCATAAAACTAGTTATACATGTATTATGAAACAGAGTCCTGTCTGTCTAAGAAACTAAGGTAATTGTTTACTGACAAGTGGGATAGATTTTGTTGCCAAGCAAAAATTGTTCAATAAGGTCCCCACTTATTGCATAAACATTATATTTCAAATGTTTTACCAAACCATTAAAACAATCTGTTTACCTTTTTAACAGGATAGCTTACCTGTCGAAATAAGAAAGTTTGCATGGTTATTTCATGAGGGGACAAAATACACATACATGAACCAACTGGAATTACATATGCCAGATTCAACTAACTTAAAGAATAGAGTTGTGATTCAACTTGAAAGATCAGTTGATAATAAATGGGTAAGTCTTGTAGGATTAAAACTTTGATTTTTTAGAGTTTTTGCAATTTGTTTTAAACTTATAGATTATCATGTAATTATGCCAGATAAAGTTAGTGTATTGTTTAATGGAATATTAGTTAATGTAAAATATATTTCTCCTGACAGAGATCTGTATTTCTGTTTTTGAATTGAGAAAATAAGATCACTTTTTTACATAAAAATACACCTACATGTATATATGTTTTTTCTCATTTAATATATCCATATCAATGCTGTTGATTATATAGTTTTCTACTCTCTGGTTTATTGTAAGGTTTTATTCAACTGTCAGTGGCATATACATTAACCTGGTGGATTTTAAAACTTACTACAGCACTTTATGCTCACTATCGATCAAAAAGTTATGCATAATTATCGAGTGAATTTTTGAGGAACTGACAGTTTAATAAAATTCAACAATACAATTCTGTCAATTTTCAATGGATCAGCTGATTTCATCAGGATTCAGTCACCTTTGATCATCAGCTAATGAGAAGTTGTAATCAACTTTATGTTTTACTACAATGTTTGTGACAATGAAATTGTTCTACAACCTGTCATGAATTTTTGTGATATCCATAAGGATGAAAATGAACCAAAATTGATGGGTTTTTCAAAAATGGTTGTCCTGTTTTCCCTAACTTCAAAATTTAATTTTGATAGCCTTAATTTATGATAATGTATTTCATAATAATATTGTATTGTGTGTTTACTAATACTGGTATATGTGATATGTTTGTATTTGATTTTTTTCCTAGGTTGATATTATGGTTAAAACACCAACAGAAACAACCAAAATGTTGAATATTAGAACACCAGAAATACTGAGAAATGTATCACTTAGTGACAGTTTAGAAGTGATTTCAAGTAAAATGTTATATGATCTTAGTCCTCCACCAACTTGTGAAATAACACCAAGAAGAATTAAAACTTTGAAGGATAAAAGTTACGAGGTAGGTTACATTTATTCAAGAATTGTGTAAGGAAATTGTTTGGAAACACTCTTATATTGGTTTCTAAACTGTCTTTTATTTTGCAGAAACAGTTTTTGTGTGGCCATATGTCTATTAGTACTACCTAAATTCTTGATTGTTGGGTGACTGCTGTATTTTGCCTTACATGACATATGTATTTAAAATTGACAAGCCCAAAAGTTTACATATATTTTTACTGTGAAATAAGTGTTTGTAAATTATGCAAAGTAATTATTGAATTTACACACTCAGTTGTAACATGACATTGCTAATGATCTCAATAGTTCTCTGTTTTTCTGTACTGTGTTATCATTACTGAACAGTACAGCATTTAACCAACTTTTAAACTTTGACATGAGCCAAAAAAATTATTGATTTCAACCAATGCTATGAGCAACTTCAGTAAACTGTTATTAAAAGTGACTATACATTACTTGTGGTTTTTTAATGTTTAAATATAACTAATATTGTAGGTTGATCTGAGAACTCACCCATGTAAAACTGTGTTAACAATGGATTGTTCACCTCACAATTCACTAGCTATTACATCTAGACCTCACCATGAAGATCCAGAGAAAAAAGTAAGTACTGATATCTAGTTCTGGTAGAATTTTTTGTTGAGAGTTTAAAACAATTAATTTGTAATTTAAAATATTGAATGATATACATAGGACAGGATGAGTTTTATGATATCAAGTGTGATTGTAAAACTTTAGATTGCCATGCTTGTTGCTTTGACTGTGGAAAAGATAAGTCAGGTACAAATTGATTGTTTTACACATGTTGAATTTATACTTCAAACAATTGATAATTTTATATTTACTCAATTGTCTGATCATTGAAATCCCCTGTTAGCAGATGACCCTTCTAATTACACCTGGTCCGAGTGAAACAATCACAGCTGAAATTCTTTCTCAAGGAAATAAGCAGTTTCTCTACCTGGGTTCTTACTTAGAATATAAATGCACATCATACAATTTGACTACTGATTATACATTGAAGTACCTACAGACCTGTCAGAAATGCAAAATAGGATGGGAGAAATGCAGCAAGAATAAGAATTGGTATTGCTTTATTTTATTTGTTTTTTTTTATTGTATTATAGGTTATAACAATACTCACAAAGACAAGAAAAGTTGAAATAATTCCAGAATCATCAAGTGTACAAGTTAAAGTAGATGATGAAGTTGTTCCTGATTCAATCAAGTAAGTTCTAATTTTGAATTAATTATTTCATGCAGGTCCTTGGTGGAGATGATGTACTATATATGTACCTTGTGATTTTTCTAGAACTCAAGAAAAGGGCAGAAAGACAGAAAAAGGGCCAGGGTGCATAAGATTGTTGATGTTATATAGTAACTGGTTTTATGTAGGGAATAGCAAAAAAATTGCCAGTAGAAGAGAAAAAGGGCAGGATGGGGCGTCTTGTAATTTTACTTTAAAATAATCACTAACCTATCATGTATTATAAAGTTAAATGTACTAATGATTATTTGGAATAGATGAAATACAAATGACTGTTTTTTTACACATTAAAGATGTGTAACAATTTAGGTTATATCTAACTTTAAAGATAATTTTTTATTTGACATTATCATGAGAATGTCCAATATTTATTAAGTTGCATTTCCCATTTGCATATCTTAGATGAATGATGTTGGCAATCAATTAATGATATGAAACTAAATGAATAATATTGCCTGTTACTAAATACATTTAGATTATCCAGAATCTTGGACTTCATAGTTGATACCAATTGTCCCAGAAAAGCCAGGCATATGGTGCAGTGGAAAAGTGCAGTATTTAGATTTTGGATGTTCTGAATTTGAATACAGCTACACATGCCATACCCTTCCATGATAATTCAATGTAATAATGATATTGGCTTTCCTATCGAAAGGATGAAATTAACTCCTTGTGAAAGGATAGTTATTGTATAGAAAATTGCCCTTAGGCTCATAGGTTGATGACGGCCTAGAAAACTAAGAGGACTGTGAGACATTGACTTTAATACTTTTATTGTGTGTGATTTCAGGATTTCAGATAAACCAATGAAGCAAGATGTCCTTGTTACATATAAGGAACGTTCAGCTGAAGTGAAAATTCCTCACATGTTCTTGTCAGTGAAATCTGATGGAAGGAAAATTTCAATTAAGGTACATGTAATTGTGAGACAAAATTTGAAATTAGGTCCTCTGAGACTCTAACATGTTTTCCATAGAACGGCATACTGCTTCTATAGCTGCATGATTTGGTGTCAATTGCTATCATGTGTTAATGGACAGAGTCATCATATTTATAGGCTTTACAAACCCTATGTAGTTATGAATTATAGATTTACCACCTGTTATGAATTCATCATTAATGATAGTATTTTCTATTACTGTCAGTTCATCTAAATACTTTGAAGAAACATGCATAACCTCATTGCTTCTATTTGTTTTACCTTGAACAATTCAGCAAAAAATATGTTGGATATTTATATCTATAAAACAGTTGTTTTTAAAATGTTTTTTCTTCCACCAAAGGCACAAGTCTTGATACTGCGGACTTATGGTTCTTTCTATCATGTATAAATCAAGTTATATTTGTTACAGGTTCCATCATCCTACACTAACAAACTCTGTGGTATATGTGGAACTCTAAGACCTCACAGTTCTAAACTGCAAGATCCTCAACAAATCAAATTCTCTGATCCAGAAGCTTTGATGTCTACATATATGGTACCAGACCAATCTTGTGATCCAGAACCTATCCAGAATAGACTTGGTGTATCTGAGATCAGAACTAAATCCAGTAAGTATAGAAAGTAAAGTATAAAATTCATTTTTAGAGTGTAATAAGTTCTTACATTTATCAAAATAGTTTAAGTGTGGTTTTAAGTATGCTTCCAGATACATGTTCAGCTGACTTTACAATTTTTAACCATCACCCCTGATTATTGAAATCTGGCAGGTACCCATTTACTCCATGATGGAGTGGAACAACTGTGGGTAAATTTCTTGCTCAAGGAAATTAGCGGTGCCCCTAGTTTGGGTTAAACCTCTTGATCCTAAAGTGTGCATCCTACCACTGTACCACTGCTTCTACTTTTTGATTTCCTTGTTCTGTGCTGCCCGTAACCCTGCTGCAGATTCTTTTGAGAAGAAATTAGAGTAAATAAAGTTAGTCGATTATGGGATTTGACCCAACATAAAGTTTGCCATCCATTGATTTAAAGACTTATGTCATGCTGAAATTTGATGGTTGAAAATTAACTAGATGAGAACTAAACCCATAACAAACATTTTGATTTTTCTTTCAGCACAAGTAAGACCAGTTTCAAGGACATTAGTCAAAACTGATAGTGTAGGAAATGCTATGAAAACATGTTTCTCTATAAAACCAGTAAAGAAATGTCCTCCAGGAAGTGTACCAGAGGGTACAGAAAGTCAACTAGTACCTTATTATTGTACCAAATCCTCCAGCTCTAAAACAAAGAGATATCTTGATATTGTATCTAAACGTGTTCTTGATGAAATCAGAAAACAAAGGACTGACATGAAAGATAATGTACAAGTTCCAACCTCTTGTAAAAGACTGTAATATCACTACAGCATCTAGATTTAAGGACTACCCGTGACCTCTCAATAGATCAACAAAATGTACATTATTGACATCTTCTTTGATCAAAATTATATTGACTATGATAGAATTACAAATAAAGGTAGTGTTTAAAAAACAATGAGGAATTCTGTGACTTGAAGAATTTTAGCTTTAATTGCTGTTTAAAATTTTAATATTTTCAATTTATGCCCTTACAGGGAGCTCGTATTGTTATATGGACTTTGAGAAAAGGTTTTTACTTTAATGCTTACTCTGCTTGTTGAAAGTGCTTTATTTTGCTTTCTTATTCATCTTTTTTTATTGTACTCTTTATTATTTTTATTCAATCTAATCTTTTTAGATATTCTTGCTTTTTTATTCTTTAAACACCATTTTTTATTTTCATTACAGGTAATCTATACTACAAAGTCTAATTTTGCTATAAGGATATTATGTTATAGTGCCAAAGGCACCTCTATAGTACATGATTTATTCTTCATTCAGCATAGATATGTACATTATAGAGGGCTGCTAATTGCTTAGTTTGTGTATACCCAACTTTGCAGCTATTTACTATTCAAGCTCTTGCTACATTTTTTCCAATTGCCCATTTCTATTTTTGCTTGCTATACTGAAATGCTGAACTGCCTGGTAAAATTTTGCTCCTTTTAACATTAATTATTTTGCTTTGTTTATCATGTTATAGACAAACTCATGTCTTACCAAATGATTACATATCATAATATAAGTTGATCTCAGGAGTCTTTTATACAAAGACTATCAATAACATAGCATCCTTGCCACAGTTTCATTATCAATATGAAACTAGAGCCTTATTTCTGAAACAAGAAAAGTTCAGTGTTTTATTTTTGTAAGATATGTTGTCTCTTCTACTTGCACTACTGACCTATAAAATCTCTTATTCTTCTATGATGACTTGATAATAGATCAACCATTGTGATGGTCAAGTGCAGTCTTTGAATTTAGCCAGTTGACCAAGTTCACCAAAACTGCTGTCATTCCAATGTTTTTTAAATTATGAGTGGTCTGACGGTCCACCAACACCATAACTACAGGCCCTTATTCTTCTATGAAAACTTGACTTGAAACTACATACCCACCAAAAGTTTGGAGACATTTTCACTTTGTAAGCCTACTACATAGGTTTTATAAAAAAAATGATTACATTTTTTTTAATGCTTTTTAGTTTTGCCTATTTTTGTTATGGTACTATTTGAAGTTGAGATTTACCAAAGTAGCTTAAAATCTATGTTAAAGAAAACAATTACATTGAATTTGGTTTTGGAGGCTTGGGGAAATCAGATGCTGAATCTTATAAATGTGATGCATTCAAGAAATTAGTTGTTTTTTCATCACCCATATAAAAAATTATTTTTAAAAATGGTTCTACCGAAAACAATAAAATTAGACAATTCTATTACATGTAAGTTTCCTGTCTCCAAACTTTTGGTGGGTACTAAAGATCAAGCATCCATGTGCAAGTAATGCTTTGACAATATGCAATTTTTGATAATTTCTTATTTCTTGTCTGATACTTTCTCTTAAATAATAAAATTTATCCTGTAATACTTTTCTATTTGACTAAAATAAAATTGTTAAAGCAGCTACTTTACATATCTGGATTGTGTGCTCTATTTATAACCAATAGGAGTTGTTATAAAACTGTGGCCAGAAAGTGTTATCTGATCTCAAAACTTTTCCAGAACTATTATGGTCAGATCTCAGTGTGTTCATACTCCAAAATTTATCGTAGTTGTCTATTAGTTGATAAATTACTTGTTTATCAGTTTTGTGTCCGTTTTATATGTTTTGTATTATGTATCTAGTCTAACTCATTGTTGTGCTACTAATTCATTATTTTAGTATATTGTTATTTTTTGGTATACTGAAGTCTCTCTTTATATTTGTACCATATAAACATTGTTTTGCCAATAATAAATTGCATGCAGCATTAAAATGTCATTTTTATTTTATGAATGAGGCCACTTGGCAGTTGTTCATATTCAGAGATCAGAAAAAGTCTTAGTTCATGAGCAAGAAATATGAGATTTGAGAAAAAATCTTAGTTCATGAGCAAGAATTATGAGATTTGAGAAAAAATCTTAGTTCATTAGCAAGAATTATGAGATTTGAGAAAAAATCTTAGTTCATTAGCAAGAATTATGAGACTGGAGAAAAAATCTTAGTTCATGAGCAAGAATTATGAGATTGGAGAAAAAATCTTAGTTCATTAGCAAGAATTATGAGATTGGAGAAAAAATCTTAGTTCATTAGCAAGAATTATGAGATTGGAGAAAAAATCTTAGTTCAAGAGCAAGCGGCTAGCTCAGTTGGTAGCCAGCAAGTCGACTGATCGAGGGGTTGTGGGTTTGATTCCTGGGCGGGGCATACTTTTGTGGAGCTTGGTCATGAATTTATTTCTACGGCCATTTTCCCCTCCTACCAATGATTTTTAACAATGTAGGGCAGTTGTCAGTCTCTGATGAAAGTATGCGCTTAGTAGTTGGTTAACAGCTAAATCCAGAGATTTGGCCTTTCCAGGAGTGAGTAGGTTGACTGACCGTGGTTATATGACCTATACAATGTGTTGCTATGGCGTTAAACCCAACAAACAAACAAACAAAATATATTAATGTATTTGGATGACACCATATTGGCAATGACCGAGTCACAACTACTATTCTAATGATGTTAAGTTTATCCAACTGTGGAGGATACTTACTGTAGGTTATCATGGCTGCTGATAGATAAATATTATGTGGAAGAATAAGTTTGACTCAGAACTTAGTATTTGGTGCACTTGAGCAGAACCAAGAGTAAAGAAAAAAGCATGTACACTTAACAGTACCACATAGTCTGTATTTTGTGTTTTCCTGCTATATGTAATTAACTTTCACAGACATGTATTGTTTTTCAACTGGAAAAATTGAAGTTAAGCTCTGAATATTAAATCTAGCACATAGTGTTCATGTGAGCTAATAAAAATACACATCTCATATAGCACTATGTATTCTTCAAGGGTACTGCCTTAACATCAAAAGCTGGAAGTTCTAGGCCGAGTCTGTCGTGGACAATCATTTTACAGTTTTGAATGATTTCAAGAATATAAAGCTCACTAAATTGACCGACAAACTAGGTACACAGAATTTCTAACAAAAATAAAGACAAAGTCAAAAGTTGAGTTTAATCATTTATTTATTATCACAGATTATGGCCACAAATATAACAATATTAACCTTACACTCCTTTATATTCATTTCATTGAGATACCTATTCTCTTTAATTCTATTAATGCATTCAAAAGTGTAAATGATTAAAAACTGTTGTAATACCAAGGGGTATCAGGTCAATATTGTCAGATTATACGAATTGTATTAAATGATGAAAACAAAACTGACTATCAAATATCATAATGAGTCACTTATTTATCCAAGAAAACAGTGACCTTAAACAAGGATGTGTACTTAACATAGCAGTAAAGCATTCAAATTATTTCACCACTATGTATAACTAAAAATACCAAATTCAATCATGATTCATAAGTTAAGCAAGGTACATAATTTTAATTCTGTCATAATACACTACATACAAGTGCCAAGTACAACAAATACGTCTCATTGATTTTCAATACATTGTTATATTTGAGGAATAAAAAATATCAGCAAAATCTATACCAAAACTCAAAACATACAGGGTGAGTTGCCTAAGCGTATTGCTATGCATCACATTGTGTCCTGGTACCCTTAATTTGATGTCACACACTTATTATTTTTGTTGTAAGAAGGGTACCAGGGCACAAAGCGATATGTAGCAACATGTATAGGCAACTCATCAACAACTTCAAACAGTAAGTCAATATAAATATTCTTTCTTATCAGATACTAAACAATCAAAAACATAATTATAGATCAACATGATTTTCATCCATATTTCAAATGCAAGGTAACTGGTCACAATCATTCAAGACATCAAATAAAGTAAAATATCAAGTAAAGTAATCATATAATATTAAATGTTGGATGTTAAATATAACAAGTGATGTCTTGTCTATGCAACTATACAAACATTAGGCTGTTTCTCCAAGTACATATCAATAGATAGTATTAAATGTATAACTATATTGTACAATAGTTAATTAATACCTGTTTTATTTGTTTCCACAGTCATACTGTACCCACCAAAGGTTAGGAGACAAAAGAAATTTACTACAGTTCTTGAATTTTGACGATTACTTTTGTAGAATTAAGAAACATTATTTTTAATATATTTAAGTATGTTTTGTTATAAAATGAAAACAAATTTCATGAATGCAACACTTTATAAGATCCAGCATCTGACATCATTAAGCCTCCAAAACCATGATTATTGTAATAATTTTACATAACTAAGTTTTTACGCTATTTTTGTTGTCTCTGTTATAATAATAATGATCACCAAAAAAATAATGCAAAACTACAAAGCATTTCAAAATTAACAGTTATCAAATGTTAGCTAAAAGCTATTTAATAGGCCTACAATCAGAAAATGTCTCCAAACTTTTGGCAGGTACAGTATTTCTGCATTTGTATTGTGTATCCCTCATTGTACTTTCTTACTGTGTAGAATAAAATACTATAGCATGTCTGGAAAAAGGTTATCAATTCAGACATAATCAGATGCAGACAGCTGATATGATCTGTTGATATGTACATGGATAACAAGCCTCTTGAGATCAACACACATTGTACTGTTGGAACTTATCACCTTTCTTCAGAACCATGTTTCTGCATGAACCAACACAAGAACCTTGTAGCACATTTTTGTGTGCAGAGTCAAGGGGAATAACTCTGTGTTTGTAATGTTCTTTATCATACAAAAGAACATCAGTAGAAGTATTGCTAAACAGCAATAGTGCTGTATAGCACACTTTTTCCAAATAACAAAACCTTCAAAATGTCTTACAAGTATCAGACAATCTTTAATCCTTTAAGGTTTTGATTTATATTAATTACTTCTTTGCCCTGTCGTATCTTTTCTTGAGTAAAAGCTTTCTTATTCATTTTCTTTTCCTGTCTTCTTTCCTGGATAGAATAAAAATAACTTTTACATAACATATTTAATAATATCTAACATTTATATAAAATCATTACATAACTAAAACAGGCTTTCTGACATAGAGCACACAGGTGTTATCAGTCAAGTTATCAAGTGTTAGTCTGATTTTTAATGCTGTATAGTATTAGCCAAATTATCATTTATCCCCACAATATGAACTAAGTAATTTCATCAGGCCAAATCGATTTTCTTTCATCCTTGGGTTCAGGCTATTTAGGTTTAGGCTATGACACTGCTTGTTGGAGGCAAACATTTTCGAGCACAGGGTATTAACATGTTTTCATAACAATACTACCTCACATGACTTGGCACCAACCTTGCTAAATTTATATGATCAAAATAGCATGAGGCATCTAGTGTGCTTCTAGGTAATAACTCTTTGACTGAATTTACATTTTAAAAGTAAGTCAACTAAACAATTTATAAATATTAGACATCTAGCAAGTTGTGTTAAAGTCTTATCATTTTCATTTTATAACATTGTAATTTGGCATTGGCTGGTTAATGAGGTACAAAAGAAACAAGAAAAGGAAGATCAAATTTGAATAAAAAAACCAATGTATTTTGTCACAAATTTATCAAAGTCTAGAAAACTTGACAACAAAAAACCTGCTACATACCTTTCTTTCTTCTTTTAATGCCTTCTTTCTTTCAATTCTTTCCTCTTTTGTTTCATCTTTAGGTCTATATGTACTAGCTTTATCAGTTCTATTCTTATAATTCATTTCTTGATTAATGTCTTTAAGTGTTAAACCACGACTAGCTATATCTTCAACAGGCATACCAAATTTACCAAGTTTTATCGCTTTTACCTGAAATTAAAAATAAAACAATAAGATAATATAGTATTCTTAAAGTGCTACTACCAAGTAACTTCTATTTGGTGATCCAGTTCTTTAAGTCTTATAGTACCATGGTTCTAAAAACATTTTATAACGAGAGCATTGAGTATAAGACATTAGCATAAGAGTGTATTTATTACATTTGACAGGGCAAACAGCATTTGTATGTTAGCATACCATTCATTTCTCAGGGTTCCCACTCTTTTCTAAGAAAAAAATTCAAGGACTTTTCAAGGAAACTTTCGCAAATTTCAAGGACTGCTCTGGATTAACGCCTATTACTTAATTCAATAATTTACATCAAGCTCCATGGTCAAGTGGTTAAGATTGCTAATACTTCAAATTACTTTTACAAATGCTTGTGCTTCCCAAGAACAACAGATAGATGAATATAAAGGTTGCATAACAAATATACTAGCATAGTGAAAATTACAAAACAGTCAAAAGTTGGAGTCTCATATTTTCTGCATGAGATTTTATAAAACAACATTTACATTATAGTTTCTGTCACATTTGACAAACAGACCCATGTATAAAAAGCACATTCAGTATGGCAATGCCTTTGTTGTAACTTAAATTTTGTAAAATTCACAGAAAGTCCTGATTTTGTATCAAATAGTAAACTAAAAATATCTAATTTTCATTTCAATTGACCAGATCTTCTGGTTTAGCATGTTTGCTTGCTGGTATATGTTCATCAACAGAGATAAAAAGGACCATTTTAAAAATATGTTATAAATGTCCTAAATTTTGACCTTTCTTTGTTTAAACATTTTCTTTAAAACTACAGTCAGCTTTAAACATCATACCTTTAGTTAAATTATGTTTTTCATGTAGCAATAGATGCTATTTATTGTTTTTAGAGTCTAAAACACGATTTTAACAGATAGATTATGTGACGAATATTTTTTGAAGTTTTCACATATTCAACTGATGTTTATTCTTGAAATCGAAAAAATGAGGGAATTTCCCCTTACTTATTGCTACATTAAGAAAATCTAAAAATCAAAATGATAAAACATTAATTACAACGTAATTTGAACGATGTTTCACTTTATTGGCGATAGCGTCGGTCGCGAAAAATTTCAAATGTATGACAGTATGAAATAAAAAACTTAATTCGTTGTAAATGATTTGTATTAATGATTATTTTGATATGGAATTTAACGATTATTATTATCATTTAATCAGAGTTTATTATTGTTGTCAATGTTAATTGTCTTTATAAAAACATTTGCAAACTGGCAATTACGTCTATTTAAACTGCGTCACAACATGTTCATAATTAAATACAATTATCAATTTAACGGCAAGCATCCAAAAGCTTATCTACTTTAATCAATGCAATATCACAGTTTGTCAAATGTTTGTTAATTGCAACAGTTTGATTACGAAAACAATCTTATCGGGCCGACATGTAGCACTATTGATTTTTTGAGCGGACGCCGATTGGTCCTTATAGACGACAAAATACACAGAGGTGATCGATAAACAAAGAACTTAGGCATATGCGAACGTAGTCACGCGTGTAAACATAACTTGGCGACTCCTTTGTCGATTTTATGACATCCTTGTGCATACTTTTGTCGGCGAGTTAATCTCCCAGCGTGTGACCGACAATAAGTTTAATCGATATGTAATTAGCATGTAATCGCTGTGGGCGGTCTTATTTTTCACAACACATATCTGGATGAACAATCGACGATCAATTAGGTAATTTAATTTTTGTATACTATGAAAATTTGTTTAACTCTTTTTCGCCGATTTCAAACTTTTTTGTCATACAGTTTAAGAACTTTTAATGCGATTTTTGCCGTTTTAGTGCGAGAAATCGCGTCCTATGAATATTCCTGGAACGGTTCACATACTGACTCGGCCTGGTATGATTTCGTACCAAAGTATGGGACGAATTATCGGCGAAAAATGTAAAAATGTCGTGAGAAAAAAAAGCCGGTCGGCCGGACCGACGGCTCGATCTAACTGCCGGACATGTCCGGCGGTCCGGCGCTTTCGCAACCCCTGCGACAAAAAAACACAGGGGTGATAGATAAACACAGTTACTTGTTATTGGCTTTTGAAGCGTGTTTACTAAGTGCAACCCCCGCGTAGCGCGCATCGCTGGTTGGTCGATTACATCAAATAGGCGGACGTAACATACGCTCTACTTGTTGTCGATCCGAGATCTTGATTCAACTATGACTCTTGAAGGCAAAATACCCACGAGTCAAATTGACGCACGGACAATTTTGATCGAGGGTATTTTGGAATTTCCATGCGTCAAAACCCGAGGTCTCGGGACTAATTCAAGCCCTGACTGGTACGTGCAAAAATCCCGACTTTTTCCCGGTTTTCCACCGTTTTTTCGAAATTCAAGGACTTTTCCCGTTTTCAAGGAAGCGTGGGAACCCTGATTTCCGTAATTTTTGTAAACTTTAGTGAATTTTCATGATTTCTTTTCAATTGTGAAAAGGCAGAATATCAGCCCTATTTAAGTGCAAAACAATCACAGCATAGCCAATTACAGAAGGTATTACACAACAAATGCATGATTGAAAAATAACTAACCTTTTTTGGTTCTTCAATTAGTTTAGGATGATTATACAGATTAGAGTATGTACTCAATATAGACTCACAATCCCATTTTTCTTCAGGTTTCATTTCAACACAAACTAGTTCATCATCATCATCATCATCAGAGTCATCACTTATAACATCAGCATCTACATTCTCACTTTCATCATTTAATGCTTCACCTAATGTTCTGACATAGAAATATAAATAGAATATACATTGTAAGCACATACATCTTTTATTTCATCTTGAATTTACACCATCTACAGTCTATGCAATTGGTAGGTCAACTACTTTTTAGTTTGTTGGCATCAAAGTATACTTTTAGGGCAACTTAACCAATATTTGACCACCAAGATGCTACAATGACCTGTTTCAACAACCACTTTTATATCTTAATGTGTTTGACTGATTTATCAACTCAGTTTATGTATGACAACTGACTCATAACTAGCATTCTTGGATGCTTACTTCCCACCAGGACTTACTTATCCCTGAAGTAGGTGATACTCTTGTTCAGAGGAAAATCAACATTAAACAACATCAGATTTCTAAAAACAATACATAGATACAATTGTAAAATTAAAAGATCTTATATAATAAGTTTACATCATCACGTTTTAGAAATAAGTTGTGCAGTAGTTTTATGCTCCTGAAAACAATAGTGATTCCAGGAAGTAAGTAGAAATCCCAAGATTATGTGTCAAATAGTATAACAATTCACATTGCCAATAAACCAGCATTAAACAAAACCAAAGCCAATAGCAACAGACTGGTAAACATTGAGTTCATAAACAACCACATTAGCAGGAAAACTAATAATTCAAGACTAAAACATACTTTTGTTTCTGTTGTTGTTCAAATTGTTCAACAATAGAATCTAGTAGTTGATGTCCTTGCTGTATATTACCATCAATATCATCATCATCTAGAGCACCAATCTCAGCATCATCATACTCTTCATATAACTATATAATACAAAAAAATGTTATGTGGAAACAACATTCAAGTCAGATTTAAAAACTTTAACGCGAAATTAAATGGAAATAATCCATAATAAAGGCAGGTAAAGTTGTGGTTATGCTAGGTTTACATCTGGCCACAATCTCCCCGATTAGCCAGAGGCTAAAAAATCGGGGAGCTCTACGATTAAATGGTATACTCCACGTTCTGTTACGCTTCCTTACGAAATCAGCACGTTTTGTTGCGCTCTACTGCGCTTTGCTACGATTGAGCCCACGATTTGTATCACGTTCTGTTACGCTTTGTTGCGATCAACACGATTGGCTTCCACGCTCCACCACGTTCCGTTACGTCCTGTTAAGATCTCCAACGACAAAGCCGCTTTGTTGCGATCTCCTGCGATTTGACCTACGATTTGAGACAAATGACCACGTTTTACGTCACGATTTGATAATTGAACAAGTAATAATCCTTTCCCAGCTACGCGGGATGAAAAAATGTGTCCACGCTGGTCCCGATCTGTTGCGATTGTACTCCACGTTCTGTTACGTTCTGTTACGTTCTGTTACGCTTCGGTACGTTCAGTTACGTTTTGTTACGAAGGCCACGCTCTGTCACGATTAGAAAATGAATAGGGGCAATCGTGGCAATCGTGGTGAAATTTAAGTTTGATTTAAAATCTGTCCCGATGCTCACGATGTTACCGATTCAACCACGTTCCGTTACGCTCCCCCACGATCACCCCGATTCGACTCCACGCTCTGTTACGTTCGCCACGATGCTCTGGAATCGGGGACATCGTGGTAATCGTGGCCAGATGTAAACCTAGCATTACTGTCTAATTCTGTTCATGGCATAGTATGTTATCATTGTATGAAGTTTCATAAAGATCTGACAATAAATGGCAGAAGTATATGGTAAAGAAAAACTTTAAAGCAATTGTTAACAACACCGGACGCCCAACTGCCCGCCCAGGTTTCGCCAAACTATAACCAGAATTTTTTCGTTGAAAATCTGGCTAATAAAACAAATAACGCTACAGTAATGCTCTACTATAAACATCACCTTGGTAAAAGCGAAATCAGTTTTGACAAATTCTAAGTCCAAAACCCTTAATTGAAAAAGAAGAAAAAGGTCCTTCAACTTAGATTGTTCTACAATTTTGGTGGAACTAACAGAAGAACTTTGCCACATTAATATACAATTAAGTATAAAAATCATTAAGATGGTTAGATAGCATTCAAAATACATTTTCATAGCAATTGCCTTGTTTCAATGATCTCGCTAGTTGATAATTTTTCAAAACTTAAAATGTTATGTAATTCTGACAAGCATTTTGTTTTAAAGTTTAAGGCAAACACTGCTCCTCTTCTAAGTGTTACTGCCTATCAATCTTTAAGTTAAATAAAACTTAGAACTAATAATGACTTACTTTTTCAAATTTGTCATCAAGTAATGAGAGACCCTGATTTCTTCTAATCACACTTGAAGACATAGAATAATTAGTAAATCTAGATTTAGTTTCTTCATCCATAAACATTCTATCACCATATTGAAAATCACCATCAAAATCATCATTATCAGACATCTGTGCTACATCAGAGTCAAGGTCACTAACTTCCTCAAGGTCACTGTCATCATGTCTGTAATATATATAACAAACTGCACAATATTCTTAATGACACTGAATGAAGTGCTGATAAATTAAGTTAATGAAGTTAATGCAATAAGAACATTTTATTAAGGATATATATACAATAGCAGCTTAGAGGCAATTTGACAGTACCAACTACCAATAAAGATGGTGTCACATCAAGATGACCTTTGTGTTGACCAACCAATGCATAGCTTTAATCTATACGAAACACTAATAGCATCTTAATTTTGTAATTTCTATTTTAATTTTTAAGAGTGACGTTTGCAAGCTAAATTGATGATGTTATTAACAGGCTGCAGTTGGCTGGTTCTTTGCAAATTGCATGACATAGAATATGTTAACAAGGTACTAAACATAATGATTGTGTCGTGCATGTTAAAATGAGAAAGCTCACCTGAACGTGACCCTCATAACAAAGTAGCCAGATTTTAAATTAGCGAGTAGGTGAGCTGATAATTTTAGATCTGGTTTAAATCAGAGTGGGCATGTATATATTTACATAATATTGTCATATTTCTGTAATGTGTAATTTGTCTTTCAGTCATCTACATTCACAATAGATTCTCAAACTCACTATTATTTAAAATCATATAAGTTTTTGCAAGTTACACAAACATCAACAAATTTTTATTTTCTACTCACTTTTGTCCACCTTCAGGGTTGGCCATCTGTATAAAGTCATCTTCTAATTGATTATCAGGATTTTCAAAATCAAAGTCATCATCTAAACCTTCAACAATATCTGGGTCCCAATCAGGCTGTGGACCTATATAACAAACAGAAAACAACAATCAGTTAACTTCAACTTAACCAACTGACGACTTCATAATTTAGAACATCAAATGATTCCATATAAAAAATCACAATCTTTTGAAAGCAAGTTGATAACATAGCCATGAAATAAAACATACCAGTAATAATAAATAAAGTCAATTATCATCAAAGTTTATCAGATCTGAGGAAACTTATTAAAAACATAAAGTCAGTTTAATTTTAGACTTTAAACAAAAAACTGTAATTTGGATTTTACCTCTGACGCGAACTGCTTGATTTAATAGACCAACTTTTTTTTCAAAGTCTGAAGGAAGTGCACTTGACGGCAATCTCAGAGAAGGGCCCTGAAATATACAAATACAACATTTAGAATCAATGGTAAAAGTCTTATAAGATGTAAGCATTAATTTCAAAATAAGCTAATCTAAAATTCAACCACATGGGATCAAAATAGGAAAGCAACTTAAAATAGCTATACAATTCATGTTATCTTATTACAACACAGTTAAAATATGTATAGGTAGAGAAAGAGAGGTCAATAATAACACCATTAAAAATAGAAAGAACTCATACCATAAACTAAACTAATTATACAAAGAACTATGTTACAGTGTCATTATTCAATAGCAACAATCAGTGGTTCAGACATTTGTTTTCTTATCAACATAGATATTCAGTCTAAACATATCATCACTTGTTGCCATCATTAACACTATTATGTCACTAATATCACCAATAGATAAAAATAAAAATCATAAAACACAGTTCCATACAAACAACTATTTAAACTGAAGAAAGAATGAACAGAAGGTACAGCCAATAAATCTTTCACAATTAAAGCTTACAATTAAAATAAAACTTTACCAATAATTATCAGAGACTTTCGTTACCATCAATATGATTAATGAAAAAGTCAAATTATGTAAAATAATATCGACCATATTAGATTTCTGACAATGCTAATAAAAAGGAAGTATAAATCAGTGGTTCAGACATTCTTATAATATCAACATTATAATTATGTTCAGCAGAATCATCATCTATATACTTCTACATTAATGACTGATATTGTTTCAAGTTACAAAAAAAACCATAATGATATCGACAACAAAAACAAACCAGCAAAACAAACCTTAAGTTAAAATGACAGGAAAATATAACAGTTACAGTTAATTATCCTACATCAATTGTGATCATCAAATAAATGTTTTCTAATTTACAGGCAACAAAAATCTTCATTCTTACTATAGCATTACTGAACTATATTAATCTAATCATCAAACCAGATGGATAAATAAATGTAAATAGCAACATCTGTTGCTTCTCTCTTAAAACAATGTCTGAGATTTTATTATCTAATTAACTAAATCAAATGCAGTTAAGATGCTTCTAAGTGGTTCAGAGTTTGTGAAAATATATCCACAATAACTACCCTAGGTCTTATACACTCATCATGTAAACATACAGACTACAGAACAGTTCAATTAAAACCTTCTAAACAATAGCAGAAGCTTATCAGTGGTTCAGACATTTGTAATAATATCAACATTATTTGTTATGTCTAATACACTCATCATGTCAGCATAGATACGATGTTCACATAATTCAATTAAAACCTAATTAACAATAGCAGCTCATCAGTGGTTCAGACATTTGTAATTATATCAACATTATTTGTTATGTCTAATACACTCATCATGTCAGCATAGATACAATATTCACAGAATTCAATTAAAACCTAATTACCAATAATAGCTTATCAGTGGTTCAGACATTTGTAATAATATCAACATTATTTGTTAAGTCTAATACACTCATCATGTCAGCATAGATACAATATTCACAGAATTCAATTAAAACCTAATTAACAATAATAGCTTATCAGTGGTTCAGACATTTGTAATAATATCAACATTATTTGTTATGTCTAATACACTCATCATGTCAGCAAAGATACAATGTTCAGTTCAATTAAAACCTAATTAACAATAATAGCTTATCAGTGGTTCAGACATTTGTAATAATATCAACATTATTTATTATGTCTAATACACTCATCATGTCAGCATAGATACAATGTTCAGTTCAATTAAAACCTAATTAACAATAATAGCTTATCAGTGGTTCAGACATTTGTAATAATATCAACATTATTTGTTATGTCTAATACACTCATCATGTCAGCAAAGATACCCGGTACAATGTTCACAGAATTCAATTAAAACCTAATTACCAATAATAGCTTATCAGTGGTTCAGACATTTGTAATAATATCAACATTATTTATTATGTCTAATACACTCATCATGTCAGCAAAGATACAATGTTCACAGAATTCAATTAAAACCTAATTACCAATAATAGCTTATCAGTGGTTCAGACATTAGTAATAATATCAACATTATTTGTTATGTCTAATACACTCATCATGTCAGCAAAGATACAATGTTCACAGAATTCAATTAAAACATAATTAACAATAATAGCTTATCAGTGGTTCAGACATTTGTAATAATATCAACATTATTTGTTATGTCTAATACACTCATCATGTCAGCATTACAATATTTAGAACAAGGAATTTTAAGTATTCAAATTATAAAGAAAAGTAATTAACCTTATCAGCATTATTTTCTTCAGCAAAAGTCACACCATCTACCATCTCCACTTCATATATCTCATTTGTATCTTTCAAATGTTGCATGTAGTCATAGTCATCATCAAAAAACACTCCAAACTTCCTTTGTTCTTCTCTCCTACCCTCGGATACCTCCTAAAAAGCATAAAACAACAAACTAACTTGAGAATTAACAAATTTACTACAGAGAACTAACATCACTCTTGTTGCGAGCACAATCATCCTGGAAGATGTCTACATTGTGAATTACGCTAAGTATAACCATTTAAGTTGAAGTTTTGATATTATTGACTAGTTAATACTAGTGCAAAAATACTACCATTTTGAAAAGTTGCTTGCTTGCTTCCTTTTGTCTCCATCCAACCATTTGGCATATAGGGTATGACATATAAACTATTGTGACATATATCATGATACATGGCTACTATCGTGATACCAACTAGCTGGCGATACCTAGCTCTATTAATAGCAAGATTTATACAGAAGAATAACCACTTGTTAAATAATGACATTAACTAATAGATACCTTTTTACTTTCAGGTACAAGAACAAGTTCAGTACCATCATCACAGACTAATAATGGATCCTGCTGACTTCTATGTACTAAATGGAAGGTAATAGCTTTTTTCTTGTCAATAAATGGTTTCTTCTTCTTTCCAGGCTGCAAAGAAACAAACAGAAATTAACTCAATTTACACTTTTTAGTATTTTTCACTTTTGCATACATTTTTTACTTTAAAATTGTGGATAATCTAACATTTTACAAATAATTTAAAACAACATTTTATAAATAGTGCTCAACTTTAATAGCTAGAACAAATTGATCAGTGAATACTTTAACACTAGCACTTTTATTTCATCTGTGCATACCATGAAAAAAGCCCCATGTTTAATACTCAAATAGTCAAAAAATGATTGGTTAGGTTTAATTTTTTTTTCAGAGTATGGAAAATAGCAAAGAAATATGAAATTTTATTTCCTGAAATGAGTACATGTAGAAAAATGTTTAGGAATTCGGAATTGATGTTTTTCGTTAAATAAGGAATTCTCCAGTCATTGTAGCTGTCTTTTATTGTTATATGTGCATAATTGTCAAAAATGGGTTGGAACGAAAAAAATCCCCTCGTTTTTTCTATCTATACTCATTTCGTGAAAATAAAATTTCTTATTCCTTTGGTAATAGGTATTGATCGGTAATTGCATATGTAACATGCACTGAGTGGTTTGTTGAAAACTGTTCAACACTAATAAATTGCTGTATACAATATATAACTATTTTCCCTCAGGGTCTACTTTGACCAATGGTCAAGAAACAATGACAAACTTATACATGTGATCCGAGCGGTAGGGCACTATATCAGTCCGAATGATTGATACAATATTCGTATCAATGCAAAATGATCAATATCCAATATATCATATGATATTTTAAGAATACATAATTTTTTATAAAACAATAAAAAAGTCTAGTTTTATTCATTTATTTCAATAGTAGTAGCACCATACTACTAAATAAAATACTAAGTACTTTAAATATTACAATATATAACGTTTGCATGTTTTTAAGTAATATCATTGCATTCAGTGAGTCTGGGTTTGAACATGATCTTTCTGCTGACAGGATTTTTCCTGAGGTTGAAATTACCCATTCATAAGCTACAGAAGTGGCATGAGAAACCAAATATTAAGCAGCTAATGTGCACAAAAGTAGAAGACTATAGTGATTTCTTTTCAAAGCAAAAAATAAGGATGTTTTGGCAGGTCTCTGTAAACTTTCAATTGTTTATTCCATTGAAAGCTTCTAGTCGGCGGACAAAACTGAATGGTCATTATCATCACTTAAAATAAGCTCCAATCAGTTTTTTTGGCTCTCTTATGCTGGGGCAGATCCAGGATTTTTTTCTAGGAGGGGTCCCAACTTTTCTAGGGGGGGGGGGGGGGTCCGAACCTCGAACCACAACCACATTTTGCAGAAAAAATGCAAGATATTGATAATCAAAGCACCAATAGCGCTGTCAGACATGGGGTTTTGGTAGAGTATATGGCTGTATACAACTCATGGAAGCGTTACAAGGGACCTTTACCTTACATAAACCAGATAAGATATACATGGGCTTCTTATCATCTGCTTGTTTACGCATAATGCCGACTACATTAATTGCAGTGGTAATTATCCCTTTATTTGCGCGCGCACAACCGAATGTAATCGTTGGCGACAAATTTTGATCAGGATTTGTCACAGTCCACAACTAAACATGGGGAAACCCCATGTAATAAAAACTACATATCCATTAAATCTATGTTTAGCACTGAGAAAAGTGTTTTCCTTAGCGAAAACCCTGGTTATTATCATTTGCTTTATGAAAAGAATAAAAGTAAACCTTTATTTATCGATTGGTGCTAATTTGACCCATATTCATTTATAAAAAAAAAATGTATTTTGCTATGCGTTTTTGAAGCAATCCGTTTGATAAAAAAAGTTTTGTAGGGTCTTATATTTAGGACTAGGAGAGTTTGATATTGATCGCAGTAAAAAGTTGATGTTTTTTCGGAAATTACAAGTTATCGCCTTCATTGGTTGGGACCATTTTTATAACATTACGAGAATACAAGAAACCCCAGGAATACAAGAAACAGGTATACATTTCACCACTTTATGACAGTGTAACATGTGGGCCATGCCCATGGCCCATGGCATTTCCATTGATATACAAAATTCTGTCTCTATCTATCTCACGCATTTAAACTGTTATGTTATCGTCTTCTCTAGTCAATATCGAGCAATAGAACTACGTCTTTTCTTAAAGCCTTACATAAACATTTATTTAGGTTCGAAACGGGTCGAGTACGAACTGGTTACCAAAATGGGCTTCTTCTCAAGAACTTTATTTTAGAAAGAATTAGAGAAGTAAAATTGTTTTAATTAAATAAATACAGTTGTGATAATACAAATCAGTGACATTCTCACCATTTTTGGTTTTGATTAAATAAGGTCAGCAAAACGAAATCTACAACACGAGGTTCACAGTGTAGACAACCACCATGTTTGTGACGTCCAACTCTTTAGCCAATAAAATCTTCCGAAAGAAACGGATCGATTGGCCAATAGAAATGAAGAACTCATTTTTGTGTCGCCATCTACAATTTATACACTGTCTGGGATTTTTTGCAGAAATCGCATGGCGTTTTGTTAGAATAATGCACCATAATTAAGTTAATTCAGATCATAGAGCAAAAAAAAAATTCATTATTTGAATTCTGTTTCAAAGTCAGACCACAACAATTCTTAAATATGCTCATATTACTGTCTGAAAATTTGCATGAATTATCTCCCTTTCAAAAAGCAGCCGACCTTGCCAGAAAGCCTGCGCGCGACGATCATTCGGCCTCTCTTCGTCAGTCTACGTCACGCTATTGGAGAGGTTTCCCAGATGCCACTGCGCAGCACAAAATTGTTCAATTTATGGATGTCCGCCATACTGGTGGGAGAGGATCGGACACCAAAACGGCACATATGCCTAAATTTCGGTGTTCCTGGTCGCACTGATGCAGTACAGTCCTTCCCAGTTAAAAGGAAGATTGCTAGAGGGCATAGATAGCGACAATAATGTAAGATGTGGCCTTAATATTCTTTTTTTACCGATGTTATGATCCACATTACAAGGCCCTTGTGGCCGACATGGCTGGCAACATGTCGGATTTTTTGTTAAAAATACTAACACGATATTTAACCGGATTTAGCTGATTATGAAGCTTGATTTCTGTGTGAACAACTATATGAAATATATTTACATCATTTGTTGAACATAAAGTTGACCTTAGATTTCTTTTTCTTGCAAAAAATGTCTTTGTTAGAGTGTGCTAATTGTAAATTAATAATCGTATTGCTAAACATGTTTATTTGAAATTGTAGTTCGTTGAAGGTTTAATATTAAAGGTTATATGAGTTAATCGATTTATTTAATTTATTGATACAAATATTTGTGTACTATTTCATTCTTTATTGTCTTGCATGGGATCATTTTTTCATTATTGAAACAATCTTTGTTTAATTGATAATTAAATACTAGAATAATACATTTCCAAATCTTGACTTTGAGTGCATTATTTCATTTTAATTTCTAATCAGTCTTGCTTCCTTTCAATGTTCCAAACCTTCAATGTACACACAATTTGGACTTAGTCTTATATATAAAACCCTCTGTAACTTATTTTTCATTTGGACATTGCTTCTGTTACGTAGGGTCTTATCGACTTCCATACAGGTTGATGTAGCAAAATGCGCAAGGATTCCCTCGCGCAACAAAAGCGAGCATAATTCAATAATTTCCGAAAATATTATTTATTTACTTATTCCTAACACTAATAGACACATTTATCTAACATATTATAACATAAGATATAAAATAACCAACCTTATTTTGTAGAATTAATCCATTGTTAAATCAAAAATCCAGACTTTCGTTTTGAATACTTCTAACACTAAACTCCGGTCATGCCGAAACCGGATTGGTCATGATAAACGCCACACAACCCGTTTCGAATCCGGATTACAAAATTCAAAACATGATGAACATTTTTTTCCCGTCGTCGTCGAAACAAAATTGCTTTCTATCAATTCAATTAACACAATGGTTACATTTAGCTATATTTTTTGTCTTCCGAAAATTAAAAAATAATCAAATTTGTAATCCGGATTTGGTACGTCTAATTTGTCATTTATCAGTAACAATTCCGGAAATGGTACCGTGTGACTGGAATTTAAAACGAAAGACAGGATTTTTTGGACTTGACAGAAACAATGGAAAATTACTACTTGCTGAGGTGACTTATTGTAATTCTCATATTATAATGTGGTTAATTATTGTATATACATAGCGGTCTAATATAGTTTGTTAAGAAAATTTCAACCATATCTTTGAAAATCGAGAGGTAACATGAAATTGCAATTTTTAATGGGCCACATAACTGGAACTTGCCGTATACCTTTTAACCAGAAGGTTTAGTTAAAGAGTGCTAAACTGAATAATGACAGTATTGAGTTGTAAAAGATGTCAAAAAGTGTGTTGTGACCATTATTTTTTAACCGATTCCAAGATTTTATTCATGATTTCCAAAAAGATTCAAAAGGTGGTTTTCACGTGAATGTGCTGAAAATGCATGCGGTATTCCAAATTTGTATGTGATTGGACAAAATAACCACGAAATCAACGGAAAATTTGACCTTTTCCTAAAAATTTCGGAAAAAGACGTTATTCAGGAGATTCTGTTATGATTGCGGGAGTTGAAAAAGTCAACTTAAATCCGGGGTATCCCGGAAAATTTGGTAGAGTTGGCAGGTCTCAGGCCTTTTTTTCCTTATATAACAGGGGCCGTTTACAGGCGCCTTCCCCTCATGAAATTTCTTTAAAATCATGCAGTTTTCCCCAAATTTGAAGTTTAACTTGGATTTTTTGTTCCCCTCCCTACGAAATTGCGATAAAATTTCCCCAAATGTTCTATGTAAAAAAAGGCCCCAAGCCCCTTCCCCAAACAATGAAAAAAAGCCCTGGGTCTGGTCAATTGATGGATTATATTTAATAGAAATCCTACATATATTTTGTACAGAGAGTTAAAAAGTTTGCCAGGTGATATGGCTAGAACTCTGTAATTTTCAAATACAAGTTTGTGGGTTTTGAAGTAATAATTGCTTTATGGTTAAATTTCAGGTGGTTGACATGCCAAAAGTGCTGGAAGTTATTACCATATTGGAAGAATATCCCATTACAAGGGAGATTTTGGAGGTATACTTTTCATTACTATAAATTTTGAGCTATGGTCTGTTGGTTTATCTGCTTTCTACTTATCCGAAGACTAAATGAAAGGCCTTTAGTTGTGTGATTGGCTTTGATAAGAATGAGTGCTTGGTGTCTTTTGCGAACAGGTCTTGGACTTGCAGCACATTCTACCTTAGCTTCATGACAGAAATCATCAAATGGTACAGATACTTTCGATGAGCAATTTGATCCATACAATAAATTTAATAGTTTTGGTTAAATTTTATACCTATTACCTCAAGTTGCTAGTCTATTAGTGACTGTGCTGTCATGGAGTTCATTATTGAAATTTGCTCAGTCAGAGTGCTACCACACTCTATGTAATGGTTTTCTCACTGAACACATGGCTGAATCCAAATTTATAAGACTTAAGATTTTGTTCATTTTTGCCAATTTGGCTGAACAGAATGTCAAGAAATGTTATCTTCTTCCAGACTGCATAATAAATTGTTTATATTTCACCATAAGACCTTACATCTATATGAAGTGTTATATGTAAATATGATGTAGTAATATCATATTTTTACAGGAAACCAGGATTGGACGACTGGTCAATGATGTTCGAAGGAAAACTTCAAATAAGCAGCTTGCAAAGCGAGCTAAGGAATTGGTGCGTAGCTGGCAAAAGGTGGTCAGTACTGGTCCATCGGAGCCGCATGCTACAGTTAATGGGGATGGGTTGACTCGATCATCATCGCAGAGCAGATTGCAGGGTACAAACAATCCACCAATTAGTCCTGCATCTGTTGCTAGTTTTAATAAGTCAGCCTCAGTGGATGGTGTAAATAGATTGATATCTCCTAGTGTAAATTCTAGTCTTTCAAAGGGGCAGATTTCAAGTAAACCAACTACACCCTCATCATATGTGAACAACAAGTATGTCTCCCAACAAGCTGCAAAGAGATCAATATCATCTCCGCAGCTTTCATCTAGTGCTAAACGTATGTGCATATCACCAATAAATGCTGGTTCTCAGCCTGCTACACCAGACAGTTTATGTAGTCAGAGTAGTTGGGCATCCAGCACTGCTACTCATAATGATAGACCTCCAAAAGTGTCATCGTCTTCAACTCATAGAAAACAAACTTCTATTCAATGTGCTTCAGACTCTTCTAAGTTAAAAAGAACTCATTCTAGTGATAGTTTTTCATTAAAACCTCCAGATTCTGATTTAAAGGTTGTTCAGTCAACTAGTAATATTTCATCTAAATTAACAAATTCTGGGCAAAATGGTATGGTTGTGTCAAAATCTCAGCCAAATGGCTCAGAAATATCAACTCCCACTCATTCCATTGAGACCAAAGGACTCAAAACTACTATACGTTTTAATAAAACATCTCCACCAGCCCCTCCTGTTAATGGAGTTATAGAGACGCCAAAGAAACGAGGTAGAGGCAGACCTCCAAAATTGAAGCCACAAACCTCAAGTGATCAAACAAAACCACAAAATGGATCTGTTGCTAATAAAAAAACTATATGTGATAAACGGCAAGTAAAACTTGGATTAAATACCGATGTAGACTCTTCAACTAGAGCTGTAAGTCTCACTCCCAAAGTAAAAAGCACTGCTGAATTAATGCAGGATTTACAAGCCAAGAACAACCTCTCAGTTGGTAGAGATACTGTTAGACAAATTCAGGATAACTTGATTAAAAAGGAGTCAGATGATGAATTTCATTCTGTTGTGCCTGAAGGGGCTAGACCAAGACATCATCGTAAGAAAGGTGCTAAAAATGATCTTGTGCCTCCAAGCACACCTGTGTCTAAAACTGAAATGGTTGAAAAATATTTAGAAAGTTCGGTTATACAAGATCCAGAAGATCTTAGCCCTTTAAAATATGAACTGCCCAGAACTGAGTCTCCTAGTGCCTCGACTAGTTTTGAAGACAATGTAGATGGAGCTCAGGATTATGGTACAAGAAATACACGACTAATTGACAGAGCAGATACCCCTAGTGTTGATAAAAAATCTGTGATTTCTAGAAAACATGCTGACTTTGATAAGTCTGGTAGTGTAAATGAGCCTGTCCCAGGTACTTCTTCAGAGCCTGATAGACCTTTAACTTTAGAAGAAATCTACAGCAAATATCCACCTTTAGATCTAAATACATTTATGGTTGATGAAGACACTTATGAAATGCCAGAACCATTGGAGATTACTGATGACGATGTCAGTAGATTACATCGAGATCCTTGGCCAGGAATGAATGGTTGCTATGACTCATTAGATCAATGGCGGACTTGGTCACAAACATTGTCTTCAACTTCATATAATTCAGATCTATTGCATATATTACCATATGTTGTTATTGATGATTGATTTCTTTTATAAGATTTATCTCTATTTTGTATTCTGAATGTGTAACAGTTCAAGTAATAGACAACAATGATCTGCTCCAAAATTTCTTCCAAGTACATAATTTCCTTCCTATGATAAATATGTTATTTTTTGTCCATGTTGGTGTTATCAAATATTGTTTGTGAATTGATAGTTTTGTATAACCATTCAATTCTTGAGTTTACTAGCAAAATTTCTTTTTATGGCTTTCACCTTGCTGGATAGGACTTTTTGAAAATGTTACCACAGTATTTATTACATTGCCTTTTATGGCAGTATCAAACATTATTAACAAAAAACGTTTATCTCCCGGTTTTGTAATTGTTATCAAGATAAGTTGAAATTGAAAATTATTTTTTTCCATTTTATTGTTTGTGTTGTTGAACATACTATATTTCAATATGATTTATACCTGATATGTTATAAGATTTCTGTGTGAATTGCTATAATCAGGGCTCATCCTGGGGTAAAATTTTAGGGAGAAGTGACTTCTCCCTCCAACTGAGTTAGGGAGAAGTGGAACCGTTCTTAAGAGAAGTTTCCGCGCGCATCTAATTTCAAAAGTAACAGTTTATAACAACAATCATTACTTTGAAATTCTTTTGTTCTTCTAGAACACCAAATTTCATTGAATTATAACCTAATGATCACAATATATTTGCTGATGAATTTATTTTCCTTTACATTGTTTATTATATGCTGGTCAAAGTAATAAATTTATGTGACTTATTATTCATTGTATCTTGAATTCATTTAATCTTTTTGCACTATGCAAATGCAAGCATCTTTCAGTGGATTCATTAGCTTATAATTGTATTGAAATCATTTCAAAGATTAAAATGTAATTTTACCTAATAAGTATTACAGGGTATCAGTCTTCACTGCAACAATTAAGTATTTATCAATGAAAGAATATTAGATGGATTTATTAATATTTCTTAATTTTTTTCACTCAAAAAATTAACGGTCGGACCCGGGTACGAAAATTATCGAGGACGAATGTTTCACGAGTACATCGCTTTTTTCTGGTCAAATATACGATCTGATCAATTATGTTATTAAGAAATCATTATGAAATGAACGGGGTTATAAGTTCTGCATTTGATAGCCACAATATATCATTACGTTGTGTACAATCGTAATATTCGACTAATAGTGAAAGAAGATTTTCAACTGAAATTAACTTTATCCGTTTCGTCCCCAATGTGTGACAAATGATATTGTTTGTTAACTTAAATCTGACTGCTTTCCTAATTAACTGGTAAGGGAATCGATTAGTGTGTAAACTGGTTACCATTATCACCAATAGCGAGCGCGTGGATACAGTGTCCATGACGTAACGAATCTATTTTTAGTAACACTTTATGTCATTTTCAATCGCCATCGAACCTACGTATTTTCGAACAAAGGTTCATTTTATATGTGACGTATTTTTTTACTAAACTGCTTCAAATTAAACTTTTTTGATAAAATAAGCGGAGAACGATTTTACGAGGGGAAATGGTATACTGGTCAGCATTGTTAAGGGGACATGTCTCGCTTCCGCAAGCCTTTACCCTTTCGCATGGCCGACTGCACAATGCATTGTTTAACTTAGGGGTGCAATTAGTGGGCCAAGCGAGTTATTTAATCCTCGCCGACGTGTCATAAACTTAATGTGCTAGTCATAGTCGTAAAACTGCCCAAGGCAACGCTCTACTGGAGCCTGCTAGATCATTACGTACTGTCGATCCTGATTGGCTAATCGACTTTCGATGTTGAGAAACGACGCTCTGATTCGCTGTTGGTGTTAGCTAGGCGGAGTGTAATCAGTAATTGACGTCGACACGATATTATTCAATCGCCGAAATCGGAAATACACGGCGAAGTGGACTTCTCCCTGATGTTTTAATAGGGCGAAATGGTAACACACAAGGCGACATTATCGCCCGAATCGCCCTCGCGGCCGAGCCCTGATAATCCTATTTGTGTTCCAACTTATCTTGTGTTTATACATTTTGGGAACAAATGCAAGTTTTTGTCTTACTAATTTACAGATATTTTGATCATAGTATACTTAATATAAGGCAGATAATAAATATTTCTACTTTATTGTTTTTCCACTTGGTACAAAATTGATTTTAAAGTTAAATCAAAATATGCATACAGAGCTTTGGTGCACCTGAAATTTTGAATGGAAAACATCAACTTGAGTTCCAAATTAAATTAACATGATATAATGTGCTTTAAAGCCAGATAGTTTATACTAACAAGCTGGAAGAAAGTCATGCAACTCTGTATGGTTTCTCTTCTTGTCGGTAGATATTGCTCAAGTCATTGCTTACTTTGGAAAGTAATAAATCATTCATTTATGTGATTCATTCAAAAGATTTATTAAAATGGCATTTATATGCGAGCCAATGCAATTATTGTTCAACTGTATTGAAGTCTATTCTTATAGATCGAGAGCATAGTTGATATGTGTCAAGTGGTTGACATGGCGACCCTAACCATATGGTTTACATCAATTTGGTGCATAATCTGTATGTAGCTAATAATATTTTTGTATGGCAAATCATACAAGTATTAACATCACAGTGTTCTATAATCTATGCAACTTATTATTGTTTTTTCAATGTTTTTAAAATAGCTACCCTAGCCATATAGTGGGCACATAGACACGATACAGGTGAAATAGTGCAAATATCAGTTCATACCTTGTTTAAATTGATGCATACCTTGTTTAAATTGATGTTGCACATACATGTATGTGGCAGATATTAAATATTTATTTCTATTCAAATTTTATACCAGAAAACTTGTGAGATGTTTTCACTTATACCTTGTTGTCTTTAGTTGTAGTTGATAATTGTTACTTCATACTGAATGTACAATTTTTTAGCACAAGATTTTGTATTCTTATGCAGTTTTTGAACGATAATACTTTGATTGAATGTTTTACGGTTATATGAATCTGTTCATTTTTTTTCAATCAGTCATCTGTTTTGTACATTTTGGATTTTTATAACAAATCAGCTAAAGATTATGAAACATGGTTTCTGATAATTTTGTGTACTCTTGACTTGTTTTTATCTAAAATATATTGAAATATATGTATATGATTAACTTTGTGTTTTGTATTGAATGATGAGTGTATGATTTTCATTTCATTATTTATCAATCCAATCTGGACAATGGACTTGCTTTTTCTTGGGCCATTACTACATTAGTGCTTTATGTATTTTAACAAAATGTTATACAAATGAAATAATTACCAGCCCATTTCAGGAATTAGTTACAGAATGTCCGAAAAAAGTATTCATAAAAAAAGTTAGCAGTTGGTTAATTTAAACGAAATTCGCTACTTTGACATGAACAAGTGTATTGATGCTGTGTAATATTTACCTTGTGATGAATTGTTTTATAGAGTCTTTATATTGTATGTACTTACTGATCTCAATATTGATTAATAGCATGAAATGTTTTAAAGACACAACTTATAAATCTTGGACATCAAAAGAAAATTGTAGTAGATCATAATAGAGGTGAAAATTTCAAGTATTACATGTTTCATGACTTTTTCGTGTTTGCTAGCAAGTGATATAAATTGAGGCCCATGCATAGTTGTTGATTAATATTTCCACCATTTTTTAAAACAATGGATAAAAGATTAGTTAAGCAGACAACATTTAATTGAGCAGTAGCCTGTTCAATTAACCTAAATGTTCCAAAACGTTCCATTCGATACATTCGGAACTCCTCGGCCATATGCTGTGAATAATCTCGGATATATTTAGACGCTATTTTGAAATACCGGTGTTAAAGTAAACAAATATACGATCGTTTAGGCATTGCCTCAAAGGTCGTATATTTGCTTATTAGATTAGATTATTCGCAGTGAATGGCCAAGGAGTTCCGAATGTATTGTCAGGGCTTTTTTCCCTTATATAGCAGGGGCCGTTTACAGGCGCCTTCCCCTTCTGAAATTTCTTTGAAATCATGCACTTTTCCCCAAAGTTGGAGTTTACTTTTGATTTTTCATTCCCCTATCAATGAAATTGCGTTAAAATTTCCCCTATTGTTCTATACAATGTAAGGCTCCAGGCCCTTTCCCCACATACTGAAAAAAAGCCCTGATTGTTACGGAATGTTTAGGGTAATTGAACAGGCAACGGACAACAGTTTTCTTCGTAGCTGCTCAACGATTAGACATATGTACTGCATAGGGAAATGTTTTTCTTTTCACAATTCTATCTACATTTGTCAATTTAGATTTCTACAAAAAAAATCACAGAAGTATTGTCATCAAGTGCCTTAGTGTACCAAATCCTCTTTATCGTCCATATATGGGTCTCATATGACTTTTCAAAGAGAAGAGATCTTATTACTGTCACTTGGGTGTTGGTATCCGATGTCTTACTGTTTGCGTTGGAAGACTGATCATTTCAGTTGTATCAAAATTTTAACTTTAACAGCAAAAATGTGTAGTCAATTAGGGACATGTAAGTATTTTGCTGTTCAATACAAAGATCCATATCTACATTTGAACTAGGTTCATGCACTCATTGCAGGGCCTCAATTATTATATCCAATTTATGTGACACAATAAAATTATACGGTTATATCTAGCCACGAAAAAGCATGCAATACATGTGTCAAAATTTATGATAAGTTGTGTCTTTAAAGTCAAATTAGGATTCTAGCATTGTGAAGTAAATACTAAATTGCTTTTTTTACCAAAAATAACAAATCTTTGTTTTTAAGTATGACCCAATTCCTAAGTTTTTTATTGTTCAATTGTGTAATCATTTGATCTTAATTTCTTTCCTTGCATCCAACAATCAGTGAGACAGATATACTGAAGACAGCGAAATCCAACCTTGTCATTGATAATGTAGATCTTGTCTTAACCAACGAAATTGTATTGGAACTGGTATACACATGTATATTAGACTAACAATAACATGTTTTTATTCTTGATAATATTTCAATATATTTTTTAAGAAAATGGCTTGCAAATTGTAATCACATTTTTCTTGTTATTTCTTTCTAAATACTTGAATATTATATTTTTTTGTTCTGATATTTCTTGAAGATATAGTTCCTGTATATATGCATTTGTATTGAGTTATGAATATTGTTGAGTGTTTTGCAAGGGGAGTTTAGTCATTCATCATTGCACATTCCCATTTTTGAATATATGTCTCATATTTTAACCAATTATTTATGAATGTGTTATTTCATCAATCATGGCTAGTTATGTCTTGTATTATTTTGCCATTTGAAAGTAAAGTAAATGTTTATATAAGCTAAAAGCTTTTTTATTTCATTTTGATAGGGTGTTTGTGTGTCGTGTTCATCATTATAGATCAGAGTGATCTCATCTCAAAATGTGTTGGAATGACTGAAAAATAATATCATGTTTTAAAAGTTGCCCAGTTTTTTGTTCAGTATAGGCTCAGCATTATTTAGGGGTACAATTATAGTAGAAGTATGATTGTGAGATGGTATGTTTGAGAGTTGTTGTTGAATGTATTTCTTTCATACATTGTAAGGTTTTTTGCACTTTGAAGACATTTTATGTGCCTGTTTAATGTTATTTATTTCATGTTGAAAACTTTTGCAATTCTATAACATTTGTATGTACAGTCATGCAGCTAATTACATTCTTAATAAAACATGCATTGTCTTTGTTTTTGATGTATATACATTATATGTATAGTCAGACAAGAATGACCAAATACAGGTCAACCTTACTCAAAGTGTTCATAACCCCTACTCAAATTTGTGGGTTTTCCAGCCGAATAAGGTTTGTTAGTACTGGATGCATCTATGCAGAATGAAGTTATTTTACATATTATTGCTGTAATGTATTAAGCACAAATTAAATCAAGTTGCTTTGTATGCTCTAATTTTTATTTCAACCTTGTTCTGCACAGGAACTAAGTTTTTCTGCTGGAAAAACCACTGACTTGAGTTCCGAATCATCTGTTTGAGTCAATCCATTTGAGCACTCATAAAAGGTACAAAACGGCTGACAAAAGCATATCCAATTGTGCAACAAATCCTGTATAACATGATATGGATGATAAAAGAATATACACTACCTGAAAAATTTTGCTGTCATATCCATTAATGGATGTGGTGCTGTGGAGAAATAACAGTAGTGTAGGTTCTACATTTCTTAGATATATCCTCCTCTATGTATTATATGTGAGCTGTCAACTAGTTCAGTTGGTAGCATGTACTTCTACTGGTGAATGGGGCCGAGTTTGGGTGGGCATACCTCCATGGAGTATAGTCATGAAATTATTTCTATGGCCATTCTCTCTCCTATCAATGATTCTTATCATGCAGGTCAGTTGTCAGTCACTGACAGAAGTATGTGCTTAGTAACTGGTCAACAGCTAAAACCAGGGATTTAGCCTTGCTAATAACTTCCAGTAGGTTAATATGACCTATACAATTGTTGCTACTGCATTAAATGCAACAAAAAAAGTATTATGGGAATAGACTATATCCGGAATTCAAATATTTGGGTTTTCCCCTCCGGTACAAACAAACTTTCAATGAAAACATGTGTACAAAGAACATTAGGATTTAATCCATATTTCGTGCTTTTTAGCAATAATGTGTAGAAAATTTTGTTTGTACCGGCTGTGCACAGACGGAAAAACCCATACATTTGAATTCCCATTAGGTCTATTTAGGCTGTGTTCAATAATGGCTAACTAGACCATGTATAATGTATTGTTGTGACACATTGAAAAAAGTCGGTAAGCCATTCTATATGGTTACAGACTTTAAGGTAGTGTGTGTGAAGATACAAAATAGCAGTAGAGCTATTTACAAGAACTGGCAAGGAACAAATTGTAATGCTTTCAACCCAATTCATGTGCTATTGTTCTTTGTACACATACTTTTCGTTGTAACGGTACATGTTTGTTTGTACCACAGGTAAAGACCAATAAATTTGAATTGTGGATGAAATCTGTCAGATAATATCCAATTTATTTCTGAATCTCTTCACAGAATGCTATGTCTATTTCATGACTGCATTTCATTGTACATATTTATTTGATAATGACGGCATTTGAAAGTTGGTCTTGAATATAGGTCTTTTGCTACAAGAATAAGTTCAGTATACCCTATTGTCATTTTAAGAACATGAGTGAATCTTAAAAATCTTGCAGTGTAAACATTGGTCAAAGATTTGTCTCATTTGAGATCAAGTATTTTAAGTCGGATATTTTAAATATGGCGAATACTTTACATAACATCTGTGTATTAAATAAGTTAGCTACCTGGACCTCTTGTACTGAGCTAGTTACAAGAGAATTTTTCTTGTGTACAAGTTATTGGATGTGATTTGAAGCTGGCTATCCAATGATTACTACTCCAACATTTTTAATTCTCAGCCATGCCTACTCCTAAAATGTGGTCAGCTTCATCCAACCTTTCAAGTGGATGGATTTATTTCATACTTAAAAGGTACTCATTCACAGATTACAACTTAAATATCAACTTTTCCTAAAACTATCAAAATTGTATGGACATGTTTGGAAGCAGTAAAATAGTGTCCTGATAAAGACAATTTTAGTGCAAATTGACATACAACTACAAATGATGGTGTTTCATGTAGTGAATATCTACGCCGAATGTCACGGTATAGACAATTTTAGTGCATTTTTGTGACTTATATTGTATATTTCTTGCAACATAAGTCAGTTTGTCTTAAAATAATAAGAATTATTTACTTTTTTGCCACAATTACAAACACTGAATGGTATTTTGAATTTATAGAAAAAAAAATAAACCAAATCTGTGAACTAGTACCTCTAACAAGTTTTCCTGTTTCTGTACAATCTATACATTATAAAACTCAACATAGTTCTTAACAAAGAATTTGCATAACTCTTATAAGCTATTTGATGCAACAATTTCTACATGTAACTTGATCAACACACATTAACTGGATCAATTAATTGCCAAGTAAATATAAATATCAACTGGCTAAAAATTGATAACAAAAAAAACAACATGTTTTCTTTTATAAGAATAAATAATTTATTATGATACATACACTAAAATCAACAAGTCAAATAAAAACCTAACAGCTATTTAAATTAACTATCCTCCACTGATATCACACACTAAAATGTTGTAGTTCTTGAAATTTTGTCATACAGAAAATATGATAAAAATTAAAAAAAAGTACATTTTTAAACGAATACTGGCAATAAAAACACTGAGCAGAGGAAATATACCATACACACTAGATATAGCTAATGCAAATTGAACAGAGTCATGGAATACATTTTGAATATTGTTTACACACATTAAGTTCATTTATACAGCTCGTTTAGGATAACTTGAGACAAACGACTGTTTGTTTACATATTTGGGACTCAGGCATTATATAAAACAGGGAGGTCAGCTGATTTGTGTAATGAAAGTATTAAATGCGTCTTAATGCATGGAACATGTGTTCTCGTACTAAATTTAATATATCAAAAACACACTGATAAAAGTCGATAATTACGTGTACTATACTTAAATCCACCTGTGTATAAAAATGGTATCGTTGTATTTTGTCTCAAGTTATCCTAAATGAGCTATACACATTAAATCAGTATTATTATTTGTCTTAGGCTGTGTTGATTTCATTCAACTGTCAGTGGCGCCTACATTAACCCTATGGTTTAAATATTCACTACTGTACTTATGTACTCAAGGTCAATGAAAATAGATATCGGGTTTTTAATCAATGGGGTTAATGTATGCGTCACTGACATTTAAATATAAAAATTACCAATAAATTTGCACTAACTATATTATAGTAAAATTATTGGCTAACATAAATTTCTTCAAGACATTAGTACAATAGTACTTCGACCTGTTGATTTTTTAAAACAAAATCATCATAGATCAAATACATGTAACAAAAGTTCAATGTTCATACAGTCAATTTAGTAGGAGGAAATATCTAAATTAAATTAATAAAAGATCTACTACACAAAATCTATTATATTAGTAATGTTCTAAAACAGTACAGTGCTCTAGGGGAGCTAACCTTGCCTTTCATTCCACTCTCTTGGAGTCCTTATACCAAATAGTAGAAATAGTTAACTTAAAACTTGCCCCATACTGATAAAATTTATCATAGCTCCCTCTGTGGCCCTTTCTTTGTTCTAGAACAGTTACTAATTAAAGGCCCTATAAATTATTTAAAGTTGAATTCTCAATTCCTAATGTTATATACTGATTACTAAAATATTGATAATCTATTATATACGTAGTGAAGCTAACTATTATATTATAATATGACTACTGTATTATTGAGACTAAAACTCAATCCTGATGTAATTGTAAAAAAAACCCTAATACATATGGAAATTGGACGGACAGGCAGAAATAAATAGCTGCTATTATAAAATAATAAACAATAAAAATAAAAAACCTGATAATTTGTTAAAAGTTATAACAGTGTATAATCCATCACAACAAGTTGAGATAGTAGAATAATAGATATCACAGTATTTTGTATAAATAATGGCAGGGTGTAAAATATAACATAACTTTTAAAAAACATCTTTATACATTTTGTAGAGTGAAATTTATACATAGTTTAAAACATCATCCCCCCATTATTAATTGGGAGAAAAATGCCCTTGAAATTTAAAAATAAAATCTAAAATATGCTTGCAGCTAAAAACTTATTTAAAAAAAAACTAAAAATAAATAAAATTTAATATCTTTACAATTTTTAAAGCATAAATAAAAAATCTATCTAGACTAGAGTAATTTAGGGAGTTGTTTTAGCCGAGTGATATCTAATATTCTATCATCATCAACCGTGTTGTCACGGAGACGAGAATCATAATAATTAGGAACACCTTGGACATCACTGGCAGCATTTTGCTTCGGTTGAACAGGTAACTGTCTACCATATTGAATATTTCTAGTTATATTGTCATATTCATATTTTCCTGTATCACGTGTATAATGATCACGTTGTACTTCTCTCTCTGGAGGAGAATGATTTTGTTGATTAGGTGCCCTTGTAATGCAAGGATTCACATAGCGACCTGTAGCACCGATACCTTTAACTGATGAATCTTGAGTGTATGGTGATGAATGGTGTACAAGAGGTGAAGATTTGTGTGACATAGGAACTGAATTATCATTGCTATTATAACTATTAGGTGTAAGCCTTCTATGGTCTTCCAGTCTACTTTGTATATGATTAGGTTTAGGAGTACCATTAAAACCTATACTTGGATTAGTGTCATTGAATGTTGGTCTAGTATTATCATTTGTTGGCGTAGTACCATTACTGTACGTTCCAAGACGCAATCCAGAAGGTGTACTCATATCATGACGGTTTGATGGGGTACTTAAAACTTCGTGTGTAATCTGAGCAGGTCCATCATCTGAGCCACTAGTCATTGTACTATAATTAGTTCTTAATCTATAACTATCATTCTGAGTGTTGTCACTAGCTGATGTACTGCCTGTATCACAGATGGTTTTATCACCAAGTAAACCATGCTTTTCTAAATATTTTTTTGTTGCAAATGTTAAATCATTTGGTGACATGCCTACATTAGTCACATTCGGAGTACTGTCATCTTCCATTTTAAGAATTTTTTGTAAGAGAGCCGATTTTTCTGAAGTTTTCTTGGATCCTTGTAGTAGTCTATTCTTTGCTTGAAGTTTTGTTAGCTGAGTAAGTTGTTCATCTTTAAGGTATTTCATAGCCATAGCGTTAATCTCCATAGATGTATCAGTGTCTGAATCCAGTAACATTGATACATAATTGATTTTAGGTATGAATGTTGTATCAGCTGGACCTTTAACTGGAGTGTTTCCATCAAACCTGGATATATAAATTGTATCATTTCAATACAACAATATCAACAATATTAAATATGTACATGTTTAAATGAGTAAAGCAGTCATCACCTTTTTCATATTTGTATGCTCTTGTTTAATCATGCATGCTACACATCCAAACTTAGGCCTATATTTTGTCAAAACAAAACACAGGCTATTTAAATGAAATATCACATAGGTAAAGCAAGCGCAAGGCTCAACATTAAATGTCTTCTGATTGTTGTTAACAACCCATATTTGGGTTTGGGCACTTGTTACTGCTAGTTAACCTTTGGTCTGGGCAAGTAAAAATTATATCTTCTGGTCAAATCAGAAACCTATTTTAAAAATTAATGTCGAGCCGTAAAGACAATATAAAACATGGACTGAATGTAACAAAACAAAGAGTAATAATTAGGGGTGTAACGGTTAACCGATACACTGGTTAATATTGAAATACGACTTCTGACGGTTTTTAACCGGTTCGTTTTTCTCTGAACCGGTTTTTCTAGTTATGTTCCAAACTGATTGTTTTTATCAGAGTCTGAAATTTAACTGTTTGAATAAATGTTAAAATGTGTTCGGAAACTTGAAATGTTTTTCGTTAAGTGAGAAAATAATTATCTTTGAAAGTCCATTCAAAACCTTTTTTCTAACTTATTCAAACATTTGCATAATACGTGTAGATCATTTGAAAATAAAAATATCTACATACAATGTTGATTAAATTAAGACGATGCACGTGCATTAATTCGTGCAATGCATGTGTGCGCAAAGAACAATAATTATGTACTGCAATATATTGCAATACGGGTTTCGTGTATTGCAATAAATTGCAATATGGTTTATACCGTATTGTTACACCCCTAGTATTAATGCTACACTTACCTAAAGAAAGATTGTAAATGTTCACCCAGTTTGATATCTTCATGTACTAATTTAACAGGTGTACTAGGATCAGACGATACATCACCAGAATATCCTATATCACCTTCTAATGTATTCTCTGTAGTATTCTGACTTAATAACTTCTTTATATTATCCTGTAAATATGAAAGTATATCTTACATTAGTTCCTGACAAAAAGTTAGTGTACACAAAAAATCTCCCTGTTTGCACTTTGGCTATGTGGTAGATAAGTGTTTTTAAGTGTTGCTGTACCTGATATGTTTGCTTACACTTTTTTTAAGTGATATATCATGAAAAAGTAGTGATAGGGACCTTTTTAACAAAAATATCACATTATTTCTCTGCTGAGATTGTTTTATTTTAATTTTTTATGAAGCCATCATTTTAACATTCTACTTTCATTATAATTGAAATATTACATTTTTTATTTTCATCAAATAATGCCACATTTCACCGCACAGCATAGTAAAAAAGTACTTTTAAATATTAAATAATTACTTCGCTAAAAGGAAAAAAAGTATTTTAACCTAAAACAAATAAAGATCTCTTTTTTAGACTTTTCCTAGGATTGTCATTATCTATAAGACATACTTTGACCATACTTGACTATGAGTTTAAAGGATCGGGACCAACTGAAGCAATGGAGTCCAAACATAGATATTAGGTTTCTTTATGGTGATATACCTCCTTTTTACTGAGTCTGGGACTAATCAAAAGTTTTGAGTAAAAGATACAGAATTAACACATTAAAGATCATTAGTAAAAATCACAGAAACGAACTATTGTCTTACAAGATGCATAATATACAAATAAAACACTTACCATTAATCTATTATAATATTCAGGATTATCAGTACCAGCAGTGTTATCATCACCATCATCTTCATCATCAGAATAATCAGATTCACCACTTCTATCATTATCTATTTGTTGTTCACACATACTAGCTGATATAGGTGATCTTGGTGACATATTAAATGCTGCTGAATCATTACAAGACTCTTGGGATCTTGGAGACCTATATAAAAAACATTTAATTGTAATATGAGCAAAATTAAAGTACCCATAGCAGAGGTTTACCTGGGATCTGGTGAATAAAATAAACTAATAATCTCAACATACACTATATACAGCCCTGTTACATAACTTGCAAAATTGTTTAACCAGCTTTTTACATCTTTGTTTATTATTACTGGGTTTGAGTTTTGAACTAAGATTGCTGAAACAAATCATTAAATGAAATAATAACGAAAAAAATCATTTTTTTTTTTTAATTTTCTAACACTAGCCAAGCAAGAAGAAACTCTGCTTAGAATTTAACATCTCACTTTCAATTAATTAAAAAACTTGCAATTTTCAGAATAATAATACAATGCTCTAATGAGCATGTGGATTTAAAGCTTACTTCAGAATTTTAACACAGTATCTACATTACACAATGACCATAGGCGGATCCAGCAGGGGGGTCAGGGGGGTCCGGACCCCTATTTGGAAAATGAACCTGTCCATTAAAGTATTTCTGGCCTGTAAGTCATTTTTAAGTAGCATGAAGCAATTTTTCTCGGTGCTTAACATAGATGGTAATGTAGTTTTTATTATCAATATGTTGCATTTTTTCTGCAAAACGTGTATAATGTGGTTTTGGTTCGCGGTACGGACCCCCCTAGAAAAGTTCGGACACCCCTAGAAAAAAATCCTGGATCCGCCCCTGATGACATACTTGGATTAAGAAAGAAAACAAACCTTGTAGGTGATGACTGGAAACTTGGTAAATCTACTATCATCTCAGATTGAACACTATCAATAGTTTTATCATGCATATTGTTCATCAATGCAACAAGTTCACCTTGTGACATATCTAAATCAGCATCATCTTTCTGTGTACTATTCATAGGTAATCTACCACGATGTCTTATCTCAGCTGGTGTACGAGTATCACAGCCACTGCCATTAGAACTAGAGTGTGACTGATCTTGATTGATCTGGGGGCGTGGTCTGGATGGTTTCTGAGACATCTGAGGCTGAGTGTTACCATAGTAACCATCTTCTTGTTGACTTGTCTGCATACAAGCTGATACCTGAGATTTAGGTTCACCAAAGTCAAATGATGTGTTTATTCCAATAGTACATTTTTCGGATGGCAGCATTACCTTGATCTGAGCACTTTCTGCAGTATTGTTGAGAGATTGAGCAGTCAGTACTTCAATCTGAGCTTGCATTAGTTTCAGTTGTTTTTCTTGTTGCATTAAAAGTTGATATATTTCAGGTGGAACATTCTGCCAATTAACAGCAGCTAATGATGGTTTCAAGTCAGTTGTAGTAGGTGGGTCAGACTTAGGGCTAGGGTTCTGTGGAGAATGATGCTTCTCAGGTGTAAAACTGAGCCCACTATCATCACTTGATCTCCCACTACTATCAGATGCAGGATTAGATCTTCTTATTTCATTACTGTTACTAACAACACCTTCAGCACTTTGTCCAGGGGTTTTAGGACCTGAGTTCCTTTCCTCGGCTCTCATAGGAAGTCCCCCACTAGCTTGAGGCATAGGAAGGTGACTACTTGATTTTGGACCAGGTTGAAATGTTGAAGGATGTACCGTGTTAGGATTTGAAGAGGCTTCACCCATCTGGACATGGTTAGTAGATTCATGAACTTGACGATTTTGTTGAATGTTATTTCCTGTATTAGAGGAGACTGGTGGATTCTGGAATGGTGCTGAAGTAGGTACAGTATGATCTTGTGGATAGGGAGGGTAAGGTTGATTGTATGGTACTGATTGATGATGATAATTCTGTGGTGGATAGCTAGGATATGAAGCATTTGGTCTAGGTGGTTGACCATAGTTATATGCTGGTCTAGGTTGGTGAGCTGGTCTCGCATTGTCGTAAGAATGACTTCTTCCATACATAGGAGGTGGTCTGGGACAATTTGGACAGCTACAGTATGGTGGTCTGGGTCCTGGTCCCATCTGAGAATGAATATAGCTAGGCCTAGGAGCATTATGATGTACATTCTGTGGCATGGAAGGATAACTCTGCTGACTAACTGGTTCCTGGCTTACAGAAGCTGGATAAGAACTTGGATATGGTTGAACATTGGATCCTCTGTAGACATTCTGACTTGAAGATTGAGGTGGTTTCATACCTTGTGTATTATTAACATAACTATTAACAAGAGTAGTAGCTGGTCTTCCTTGTATTCCAGAATTACTACTGTTTGGCACAGAATGATTTGAAACATGTCCTTTAGATGGAACAGGCTGAGCAGGTACAGATTTTTGTAAATGTCCCATATCAGGTCTCGGTAAATTTGTATCAATTTTAGGTTTTTGAACATTAGGTACAAATGTTGTGTCTTCATCACCAAAGAACAATGATACTTCAGGCACCATTGACTGCATTAATGGAAGCTAAAAATAGAAAATAAATCAATAAAAAACCTTTATCTGTAAAATTCATAAAATACTGACACATACAAAAACATGACGAAACAAGTAAATCTGTGAGCTAATGCTCACTAGTGATACCCCCGCAAAAATCTAAAAATATGCGACAAACAGGAAGTAGATGTGCAAGGAGCATGAAATCGCTTTACACCACATGGGACTATAGGATGAAGCAATATGCAAAGTTTTAGGCTGCTGCATGTTATAGTTGCTGAGAAAACTGCGACGGAAATTTTGTAACGGACGCACGCACGGACAAGGGTAAAACAGTATACCCCCCTCTTCTTCGAAGCGGGGGTATAAATATTATAGCCAGTATTATTTCAATAATTCAGCTGCACTGAAAGTCATCTAATTATCAGATTCATTTATGCATCATTCATCTTCTTTCTAATCTAAATGAAAAAGGTTTTGAGACCAACAATCCATATTATAACGGAAAATGTTGGTTTCACATATGAATTACATGTGTGAAAGGTCAAAGTTTTCAAAATCATGAAACTCCTGCATTTCAATATTTCAGAGGCTATTAAGTAGGAAAAAAAACCTTTAACAGGTCACAAAAACCTGAAATCTGGAGCCACTTTTGATAACTGTTTAATAAAAAATCTCAAACAAACAAGTTTTAATCCTTCATACAGAAACGAAACATTTGTCATAGGATATAAGGGCTTTAACACTGCTGTCACTAAATTGATTTTGCTGTCAAACTAATCCTTTTTTTCTTGTGATGAAAACCTTCACTAAGTTTGGTAGATTGGGTCAAAACAGATTTTTGGAGTGGATATCATCAAGTCCAACGTGTCTAGCTAGCTCTCCCCTATTAATTATACGTAATACAATCAGTCTTTAACAGGCACATTAAAATTAGATTTATGTATAACATATGTATATATTACCTTAGACTTATGAGGAGCAGGTTTTAAACGAGGTGTAATGTCATCATGACTCACAGGATCTGGTGACAGAGAACGTCTACTGGTTTCTAACCCACTAGAAAAAAGCAAAACATTTAATATGTATATTCATTATTTCAGTATTGGTAACATAAATTGATTTCAACTTATTTACAATGCAGGAATATCAGTAAAAGCAGGTCATGGTAGTTATATAGGATTAACAAATCCCAATATTTGGTGTGGCTGAAAATTGAACTTTCTGTGTACATTCAGACTTGAAGATGGAGGGTTTTTAAATTGCCACAAGTAAATAGACCTCTTATAAAGTTTCCACAAGTAATCTATCAAAATGGTAAAAACCACATAGATCTGTAATACAACGTAACAACTTGACCAACACCTCTAAATGACATTGTCATCAAACAAGATAGCGGTACAATTAAAACTAATCAGAGTATGAAAGAATTCTAAGCTAAAAATGCTCACCTGTCATTACTACTGCTTAAAACTGCTTCTTGAAATAATTCATATTTATTTCCATCACGTAACAATGACATGTCGATTTCTACTAATTCATTATTACCCATGCTGTTCTGTAATGAAATAACACAAATAATATTCATTTACTAGCTATGATATTCATAAGAAGTTCTTTGATATATCTTAATTTATCTTACCTCGTACAGAATACTCGTTTTCATTGGCCGAGAGTGGTCACGTGCTGACCATGTTTTATCCCATATTAGGTCAGTAGATTCTAATATCCAGTCAGTAACAAAATTTATAAATGATAGCGCTGACGAAACCTTATTTTTCTACTCCAAAATTTGATGCTAAAATTCAGATGGGGGTACTCGGTAAGATAAATTCGTTACACAGTCAGTTACTGACCGGATACGGTGTGATACCGGGTCAGTGAATAAATATTGGGCTCGAGCTACGCTCTCACCCAATATTAATTTACTGACCCGGTATCACACCGTATCCGGTCAGTAACTGACTGTGTAACTAATAATATCTTCAAATAATATCTGTCATATTCATGATATTAATATCAACATATAGAGGGCTTACCACAATAAATGATTTAACAGACTTTATAAAGTTATTAGTCTAAGTCCACCAATTGACATTACAATTTAGTTCATCTTCGCAAAGTTTTAAATCACAAATACAGTGAAATACATAATTTATAAAATCAGTTGTAATTTTCTATTGCTCAATGGTGTAGCTGTAAAGGAGTTGAATTTTTAAGGATATGTTTCTGCTTCTGAGATCCAGTGTTCAAGTCCTGCTAAGAACTATTAATTTGCTTGAATAATGAACAAAACCAATCGAAAAAGAGTTACAAAATATAAATACAAAAACTACAAAAGAACTGACAACTGAATAGCTGGACCATACATACCTTATTTATTTGAACAGCTTCATACCCAGTGTAGTAATCAAAAGACATTTTATTGCTACCTGATGTAGTTGAGCACTCATAGAATTCAGGTTTTGAATGTGTTGGATTATATAGCACTAATAGAAATGGATCTGGTGGAGTACAAACTCTGAAATATAAGAAAGTGGTAGAACATGTAGAATAATAAATAACATGTAATCAATATATCACAATATTATATAATAAGATGTATAAAGGTCACAAACAGACCTGTCCCTTCAATTCAAGGATCATTACTCTAAAAGATAGATCAGTCTGCTTGGGAGAAGTTAAAAATTCTGAAATTTTTAATCTTTATGGTTTCAGAAGCTTTCATATAAGAAAAAAACCTTTTCTAATGGTTAAAAAAATCCTTGACTTCAGAACAAATCCAGAAACTTTCAGTTATGAGCTTTTTACTGTTGATAAATTGATTCATTTTGGCATTTTCTTTTAAGTTGAAAATAAAAGCAGATTGAGTATGCTCGTCAAGTCTCCTAAATGATTTAGTAAAACAAGACTAGTGTTTTGCATTCCTCAGAAGACATATCAGTATCAATCAAGAAAAAGGTCCGTCACAGAACCTTTATTATAACTGGCATATGAACACTATTGACATTTTCTTGTTTATCAAATGCTTTTCATTCTTAACACTTTTAGATAAAAGTTAAAATTAAAGTGCGATTTAGAGTCTGCTTCCATATACCTGTTCAGCCGACTTTACAATCTTGTATGATAACTCTTGGTCATTGAAATCACCTTCAGGCAGGCGATCCCTCACAATTCCCATTTACACCTGGGTGGAGTGAAACAATTGTAATTTAATTTCTTGCTCAAGGAAATTAGCTTGAACCCAGGACCTCTCGAAGTGTATGTCCTACCACTGGACCACTGCTTCTACATATTAGACTGTATACTATCACAAAAATCTAAACTTACCTGTCTTGTATTGATGCATTGTGTAGATATCTAAGACAACAGGCCCAAACATATGGACTATGAACATATGATATACCACTTATCCAACTGAAATAACAAGTCAACAAATAGTTAATAGCCAGCAATATTGAGAATTGACAAAATTACCATACATTCAGTTGATAAGAGAAACATATTTTCATGATATTTTCAAGGTACTTTAGGATTTCAGTAGGTTATACATTGAAGGAAAATGTACATAAATTCCTTAACTTCAGGACAATTAGTGAAAGCATTTCCATGTACTACATTCAATTACAAAGAGTAAATCCCTTGTTATTCCGACTCTCAGGGCTTTTTGACATCAAACAGAAAGGTTACAGAATTACAAAGCTATTAGAAAAAGACTGAGTCAATCAGGATGATACCTTAGCTCAGAACATTCCAACAGAATTTCTTTTAAGTTTTTCCCATTTTCCTATTCTGAACTTGTACAGCTTGAAACTAATGTAAATAATATTAACTTTCAGTGCCAGTAGCACATGAGGCCTAAAAATAATAGTTGTTACTGGTTTAACAACTGACCCTATTTTTTACAGCTGACTTGCCTACTTTTTTTGAGAGAGATGAAACCAGATACAGAACTCTTTTTGTTCAGATACATAAATATACTTACATTCCAACAAGAGGAAGACTGATCACTTTGGGATCAGATTCTAGCACCAATAAAAGTTTGCGGGTATGATCCATAGTTAGGTATCTATAATATAAATAATATAATCAAAATATAAATATGAGAATCATTCTATTATCATACAGTTATCATATTTACCACGGAAACAATTTACTTACGAATGAATTTAAATTGTCTAAGAACATTCAAAACTTAACAAATATAACATGAAAATGTCTATCTAGTAGTTAACATGTTTAAAATATGTAGTATGGCCTGAATCATTGCAAAGAAATAATGTCAAAACAATCATTAGTTAAGTTAGTACTAATCTATTTTAGTTCAATTGAGAAATAAGTTCTTTCAGCTTATACACACCATCCCAGAGTCTGCTTTCTGGTAGCCTAGCACTGAGAAAGCAGGGAAATAATAGGATTGAGATGTGAACGAACAACTGCACATATTGTAAAACCATACATGATGCAAATTCACAATCAGTTTTCACTTTACCATAAATATGATTTTTTAATAGCTTGAATGAGTTTAAATGTAACATGAATCAAACAAAAATCACACTTACAAGATTTGATAAAAAATGTATATTTACCCAGTTTTAGGAGTACCCTGCATGTGACTAATGCTCATTGGACCAGATAAATTTTTGGACAGAGCTGTAGGTACAATAGGAACAGGTTCAATAGGAACAGCTTTTATTTCAGTTCCCATGGTAACTACTTCAAATTCTAGATGATGAACACATGTTTCTCCAGTTGTATAAAAGCTGCACCAACCCTTGGTTAGAAGAAAGTTACCAAGTTCAACTGGATCTTTAGAACAACATCGTTGTTTTAGTAACTGAAAATAAGCAAATGTTAATTACTTCAAATATCATGAAATATTAGAAATATAATTTCATGGGTGGAAATTGAAAGTTTTGAAAATACTGAATACCTATTTCAAAATACTGAAATAGACAGGTTTCTAATAAACAAGTAAATCTGTGAGCTAATGCTCACTAGTGATACCCCCGCAAAAATCTAAAAATATGCGACAAACAGGAAGTAGATGAGCAAGGAGCATGAAATCGCTTTACACCACATGGGACTATGGGATGAAGCAATATGCAAAGTATTAGGTTGCTGCACGTTATAGTTGCTGAGAAAACTGCGACGGAAATTTCGTAACGGACGGACGGACGCACACACGCACGCACGCACGGACAAGGGTAAAACAGTATACCCCCCTCTTCTTCGAAGCGGGGGTATAATTACATAGAGTTGACTATTCTCAAAATACTGAAATCAGTATTTATACTGAAAACTTTCACCCATGTAATTTGCAACAAAACAAAACTGTATGGCTAAAAATGACCATCAGGCTTTTAATCATGTCTATCATAGTTTTATGATGATAGAAGTCTGGATTGAAATAAGGTAGCTATATATATGTTAAACTGTGTCAACATTAATAGTTTCATAAAAGAGACATTTTTTTCATATTTTTCTTGAAAAATGTGAATGATTTTTTTTCATAACAATATAAGTTAAGTCATAACTATTTTAAAGTCATAAAGAAGAAAACCTTCTATGTAACAAAAACTATGAAATATCAATATTCATTATATTTTACAAGACAATTTCTATAAAATGATAAAATTAATGCAATTTTAAAAAAACATTTAAGATATATTTTTAATTATCACGAATCACATTAGCCTACCTGTAAAGCATTACAATAATCATCAGTTGTACTACCTCTGTCTTTACTTCCTGATTGAATCTGAAATACAGCAAGAACTCAGTGGGTTATATATGCATGGACAGAAGTTGAGTTAAATAAAAATACTGAATACTTACTTTCAAAATACTGAAACTGACTGATTTCATACTACCAGACTAACTGTGAAGTCAATACAGCTTTGAAAAAGATATTATTAATGTTCCAGAACAGGTCTATTATGAGATACCCTGAGATCACAGGCAAACATGAATGTCTCCAGCCAAATAACAGGGCCATTCTGTTCTGTACAGGTACTTTCTCCCATATCTCTTTGAGACACACCATTAAAAAGACACTAAACAATTAACATTTATAACAATAGTCAAAGTAAAAGAATGACAAAGTTAAAGATACACTAAAACTTACATTAAATGGTATAAGAACATCACCAGCAGCATGACTAGTAGAACTGTTAGGATTTCCTGCAGGATCTAATCTTTCCACATTGAATACAACACCTTCACCATCTATAATATATGATACATGATATGATTTAATATAATGTCCAATAATATTCCAAAACACAATATACAAACAAATAAATAACTCTAAATTTAATATTTCAACTGAAGCCTTCACCAAGAAATTGTTGACATGAATTTATTACACTTTATACAAGTTGATGCCATATTCATTGTAATATTAAATATAATTCATATAAATTATATCATCAGAAACTGCCAAAATTCTTTTGCGAATGTATCTGATTAATTATCTTTGGTAGCAAACTTATCAACCAGTCTGACTATATAATATAAGTAATTTTCACTAGCCTAAATCAAATATCACAAGTTTTAAGCTTCAAGCTAGTAGGTTAAGCTTTAAGGTGATGACTGTATCAGTAATTATACACAAAACTGCACATAATTTTACTCCACCATATCTTTGAATTATGGCAATTAGTGTAATTTTGATGGAATTTATCCAGACATTGTATAAACATGTACAAGATGTGAATGAGTTTTGGTAGGGCTTTGATAGAGAATAAATTCTTGAGTGGAAATTTCTACTGATTTAATTCCTGAGAGTTCTGGGAATCTATCAATAATCTATATGGAACATACATAAACCAATCTCACCTTCGTCAACATTTAATGATCCTACCAATACACTATTACAAGATTTCTGACCATTACTTTCAACATGTCTTTGAGCAAATCTTAATACTTTCTCAGCTACACATAATCTAGGTTTCCTACAACGATAAGAAAAAATATCAAGATTAATTACACTTAATTGACAACAATACAATACACTAGTTTGATGTTTTGTATAACAGCATCTTCAACAATAGACAAAATATAAAATATAATGTTACATTGATTTACCATAGACAATTATCAGAAATGTGTTCATAGTATCAATGAGAAAACCTGGCAAAATATGTACCTTGGTAAATTAGTACCACCAGTCTTTAAATTCAGTCAGTGGATGATGGACTGAGTTCATTGTAGCAGAGGTATAATACGGCACGTGTACTCCCTTGCCTTCAAGCTAGCTTTTATGGCAACCTGGTATAGTGTCTGCTTAGGACTTGGATTCGTAACTCAGTTTGAACCAAGGATTTTAATCAAGTTACATTTGGTACCCAACGTAAATAACCTACTAGGAATTGTGTGATTGCACTCTTAGATAGTCCCACAGACAATCCAGCGCTCCAAGAATTTGAGGACAAATTCTGATTAGAGGGTGTATGCAGCAGAGGTATAATACGGCACTTGTACTAATTGAACATAAGTTCAGAGTATTTCTGTACACATAATATAAATGGTCTGAAGGTCCATCCTTTTTTACAGTAACAACTTAACTTTTTTCATTACTGATTATTTTCAACCAATGCAATGCTCCACTAACAAACTTTTTCAGCATTGATTGTGACAGTTTTACTTTTAGTCAGGTAAATGTTCATTAGGACAAGTTAACTTGGCCTTTTCATTGGACAGTAAAGAATGTCATACACTGGAAAAAGATTTGTAGACAGTTTCATTCAGTCTGCAATAAGATTTCATGAACAATAGAGAACAATATAATTACCTAAAGTATGAAATATGTAATGTCTGAGGTTCTCCTGTCACTGAATGATCCCATAATATATTCTTTGTACTAGGAAACTTCAACAATTGAATGTCTTCAGCATTCCTGTAAAATAGATACATTTTTTTAGATACTTATGATATATTATATTTTACAAACTATGAAAATGTTTCTTTTTAAGACTACTTTGACATAGATTGACAGATCATCATCATCACCATCATCATTTGTGTAGGATAATGGCACAAATATCTCAAGATTCTATCGCTGAAGTTTTATTTACTTCAAATTACTTTTTTACATAACACATTCAATATATATACCGAGATAAATTTAAACAACATTAGGCTTAACACAAACAAGCAGCAAACATGTTTTAAAACATGTCTTAACCTTTATATGGAAAACAAGAGCACCTAGAGACAGAGCATCATAGGCACAAAGCATTATTCCTGGTCAACTAACTTTGCCCTAAAGAGACCTTGACCTTACCTGGAGAGGATGACCCTATGTCTTAATTTAATAATGAGATGATTAAAAACAAATAATTTGAAAACCCCTCATTAGGAACAAAATTATGGTCCAAACACTAACTTGTTAACAGACAGTTAGAGAGACCAATGATGCAGATCATAACACAATACGTCTATTCAGGCATATAAAAAAGAGAAATACAAGAACACAACAACACATAAAACATTTATACCACTGAAGTTTGAATTAAACACAAATGATAGTCCCGTACCTTTGATACTGTCTTGGAACTTCTCTTGCCATTTGAGCTAAGTTTAAATCAAGAGGAAGTTTATCATATTTAGCACGAATTGAATCTGGTAAGCTGTCTATCTTCAGAGAATTAACAGCCATTCAACACTGAAATAAAAACAACATTTATAAATTTATACATTAATTTATCTATGTTAATCTGTACATAAATCTATGATTGAGGAAAGCATTTAATACATTCAACCATTTTTTTTCATTTATTAATTGATGAAGAAGTAAAAGAAAGTTTATGAATGTCACATGGCTGATAATAAATCATCAATCAACACAAATTACACCATAGTGTCAAAGTGAGTATGAACAAACTCTTTTTCTCTAGTATAAATTTAACTTTAGCCTTAATAAGGTCAAGTACAGCAATAAACCTGTCATGAAATTAAACAGTGTTTCAATTTATTAATAAAAGTATAAATTCAAGCATTCATTCACTGGATACTAAAATCAATATTCTATTGAAATTCAAAATAAAATAAATGTAGACACCAAAGATTATTGATCAGTGAAAGGTAACTTTTCATGCTATTTATGATGATGTAAAATGTGCAACGATTTGAAATTGTTGATTAATACCACGGGTGCATACATCACCACCGAGGTTTAAGTTCTACCAAACCAATTGATGTAATAAATTAACAGACTTGTTGAATATAGATTATAGTGAGTTTCAAGTCAAATGAAAAATACTTTCAGTTTTTATTGAGTTTGACACATGAACTGAAGGACTACCAAAGCAATTATCTAAATGTAAAATCCTTTACCGTACATAATTTATAAAGTCATACAATATAAACAATGTTTGTAAGTTATTTGCATTAATGCTGCACATGGGAATTGAAAAGAGTAGAATACAACAAAAGGAACAAATAATAAACTAAGTATGCAAATCCCCATTGATCACTTAGTTAAAGCTGAATGGTTTTGAAGTTTCTAGTATAATTCAATCTATAGTAAATTTTTATTTCTCCAAATAAATATGGAATGATTATCAATAGATACCAGGCACTTTGCCTGTGGTTACTACTTTAGCATAAGCATAGTATATACATTTGTAAATCCCTGTCTTGAATTGCTCTCAACTATGCATTGGCTGCTTACGACTCCAATCGTCTAGAACAAGTCCAGAGAAGAGGAGCAAGGTTTGTCTGCAACAACCACTCGGACAGAACTCCAAGCTGTGTGTCAGGTATGCCCAAGGATCTTGCATGGCAACCACTACCAGAGATGAGAAGAGACCATCGTCTGATCCTCCTTTACAATATACAAAACAAACAGGTAGATATAGGTCCCGGACCCATCATCCAACAGAGGAAGATCAAGGTTACAGCAGGCTGCAGCAGCATCTGGTCTACTGTTCATAACAGTTCCTTCTACCCAAGCACCATACGTAAGTGGAACCAGCTACCAGTCACTGTCACAGATGCCACCTATCTAGAACTTCTAGTAGAAGGGTTTAAGACTGCTCTAGCCCAGCTTAGAGCCTCATCCTCTAGAACAGCCTAGTCAGACACAGCCCTGTAAATAGTTTTAACCCCAGTACATAACTACAAGCTCTTCATGGAGTTTTTTATACATTTTAAAAATTGGTGAGCTGATGACTGTCTCATCCCTCTTAGTTAAGTCAACATTACATTCTTTGAAGAATCCTGACACTTTACATTTTGTTCGGTCGACTGAAACAATGAGTTGTAACTAGACTTTCCGAACAATTTGTTTTTACCAGTACTTGCATATCATTCTAAAAGAAGCCTACAACTTTTCTCTGAATTAAGAATGGACATTATTGTCAAATTTTCAGAGGGTATGACCTCTCACACTCAGGAAATGATGTCTGATAGTTGGATTCAAATTAGAATGAATTAATAAATTTGATTGCATCTTTACACTGCCATCAAGACAGCTTATCGACACTATTGTACCAGTGCTTAATGCTAATGAATAGAGGGTTCAAATTCGGGTTCATATTCAGCTAAGGCAACTACTTTTCACTAGAATAATAAACAAATACACTTTTCACTGAATAAAAACAGAACTTTGAATCAACTAGATTGAAACAAGTTTCTCTAATTTCCCGACTAAAAAATATGGGGCTACTGCACTTTACCGGTACGTAGTAATTCACCGGAAGTAGAAATATAACCCTAACCCTAACCCTGTTTGAATAGAAAGGTAAGCGATTTTATTATAATTTCATGATATTTTCTGTCTTTTATCTATCTATCTATCTATCTTCCAATACTGTCATAACCCCTCACGGGGACGTAGACAGGTGCGCGTCAAACCGCCAAAGTATATTAATAACAGAGATAAAATAAGAGAAAAAGAAAAGATAAAAGAATGATAAAAATAGGTTTGGTTAAAAGATAAAAGCAATGACAGTAGATTTAGGGTGAAACATGTTCAATGCTACTGACAGCAGCACTGAACATATCCACGGATGATAAGATAGGAACATGTGATGGTAGATTGTTCCAATGGAAAATAGTCCTAGGAAAAAATGAAAATTTCAAATAGTCAGTATCAGGGGCTGCCGCCCCCAAAACCCCCGCTTTTAACGGTCACCGTCAGTACCAACTCAATGAAAAATGCAACATGACGCATGCGCAGTAGGCGCGTACCGGTAAAGTGCATTCTAGCCAAAAATATTTACAGTCAACAAATTACAACAATCCAAGTAAAGCAATTTATGCACTGAAAACTAAAAGTAACCATAGGAATGTTGATTCTCCTGGGAATGTAATTCACTAATTGTAAGACCAAGAATAGAAAGATGATAGATAAATGGCTCGATGAAGATTGTTCATAGGCAACTACACATAAAAATATCATAAACTAATATGTCAGTGTATAACAAAACATTGGCATATACAAGAAATAAAATATGTTATACATGTCTACACATTGACTAAATCAGTCAATGACTTCATAAAACATTGACAATGCTACATTTTCAACAATATCCTTCAAAAGATAAAGATAATAACAGACTAAATACATTGATAATCTAATGCATAGAATACTAAGACTACTTATATACCTAAGATATGAGTTATCCAATATTTGTCACACTTGCTCACGACATATTTTAGGTTGCCATTACATGTCATTCAAAGGCAAGTAGACAAAACGTGAACAGACAAGTCTGGGGAAGTCCGCGAAGGAAATTTCAATGAACTAAGTATTTATGAATGGAAATATTGATACAAAATATGAAATACGCTTTATTGAAACAGTTTCTGTAAAAAGAAATGAATCTATTTGTAAAATTAAAGGGAAAAAAGGATTTTTTCGTTTTGTTTACAACCGGAAGTCAACACTAGCTTGTCAACAACGTTATACTCGAATTCGCGAAAATGGATGAAAAAGTGGCTATAGTATATTATTTGACTTGGGATGTATTGAATATCCATACTTTGTAAAAAAGATGCTCAAAACGTCGCTTGTTCAGAATGTTTCACTCTCACGATTGACAAAATAACAAAGATGTGATTGCGCATGCGTCTCGTAGAATTCTAGGTCAAAAAATTGGCGCGCGGCGTTTAAATCGGTATGGAGTAAAACGCGGACGAACCGAAATACTACGTTGCTGTGTGGGACATAGATATATTCTACGAGTCGACGATTCTATAAAACACAGAATCACTTAGTTCACTTTGAAATTTTATACCAATTAGATAATATTGGTTTCAACGAAGAATAAATATAAAATTGAAAATTAAAATAAAAAATAGTTTTTCTCTCAGGCAGCAATAAGCTATCCTGTTGGTACAACGCGCTAAGTTTGCACTTCAATAATATTCTCCAAGTACTACCCACTGTGCTTTAACATCTGCCCAGAGACTTATTATTTGTTTGATTTGTTGTTTGCATGATAAAAACTAAACTAGACCTACAATTTTATACAGTAAAGTTCCGCTATTAAGACCACTTTTGGTATTTCAAAATCATGCAATTTTTGACAATTATTAAGATCCATATGATTAATTTGTTAACAAAAAGTTCTCTATAATAAAACCGTTTTGATATTAAGACCATCGTTTTTTCTTGTCTTAATAGCGGAATTATACTGTACTAGACGATTGTATTATTTAATGAGTTACACTAAAATATATTATACAACTTGATACAATAATCTCCATAAAAGAAAGAAGAAAAACTGAATCAGAGACATAATGTTATCTGTGTCTCTAACTGAATGTATTCCTTGCTCAGGCAATTAGATGAAAAAATCTATGTACAAAGCTTGCAAAATACTTGTTCTGTAAGGATTATGGATAATGCTCTTTTTGCTACCATTCTAGATATCTATAGTCAGCTTTTCCTGTAACATGTCAAGTTTATAGCATTGTGATGAATGCTATGTCCAGTGCAGCAAATGTCTATGAATTTATTGATTACCGTTCTTATATATGTAATTTGCTGAGAATTTGATGCTTTCTATTAATGAAGTCTGGTTGAATGGGAGTTAACTCAGTTAATACTACAGTATATATTATTCACTGAGTTAGTTCCCTTCCATTGAATCTGCATACTTGCATGTATTTAAAGTACTTCAATGATACTGTGTATCAGCTTAGCAGTTGACTTTTATTTCGTCATTATGCTTCAGCCTAATTCTTTACTTGTATCTTGATATGTCAGAGCTATAACGCCAACAAGCTTGCTTACATGGCAAGTACATCATAAGCAATAAATATGAAGGGCTTTTGATGATCTACAAAGGTAGAAAGTATCCGAATTACATTCCTACATAAAATGCACACCATACAGATAATGTTCACAGCAAGATGGTTTTCTTGCCCAATGATTAAAACTTTGATCAACAAAAGTATAACAAGGACTAATGTATATGATTAATGTACACTTTAATATAAAATCAAATACTTAATACATTATTATATCACCAACACTTTACTTATTTATATATTCTTTATGTTCGAAATAGATCATACTAATTGACAGTCTTTTAATCAAGAAATATTATTCAACATTAATACCAGCAAACTGAAATTACCAATTGTTATATTATTAGATTTTAGTTTACAAGGGTTACCTCCCTTGATCTTAAATACTATATAATAATGCATGTATGCTTGTATACACCACCTTTCTATCGTAGAGAATAAAGCTTATCATAGTACAGTGTGAATCTTGTTAATCTATTATTATTAATATATATATCATTTGGAAAGATATATTATAACACCAATACCCACTATAAAAATACTTGTAGCACTATTCAAACTTCTTATAAAAATTCTTTGCATTATCACATTGAAGGCTCCAGTACAAAATATCTTAAGTACATTTGTATATCATTTATATTGACTGTGACATGCAGATACAACACAACACCCACAGTTCCTGTAACAAGATGAGCTCATCTACATTATCCAGTAGCAAGCTGAAATTACCAATAAATACCCACTATGAAAATACTTGTAGCACTATTCAAACTTCTTATAAAAAATTATTTGTATTATCATGTTGAAGGTTCCAGTATAAAAAATGTTTACTCTTTTGCCTATTTCACAATTTCTATTCATTTTTAATATTCTAACAAAATAGGACAAATGTTTTTTTTGTAAGTTTTCAATATTTTATAACTCCAGTATCCTCAGTTTCAAAAAACTTCAGTTGGTCATTATTAACATACCACGGGTTTAGCGGAAAACGGTTGTAACTCACCCTTTTCTTATCTCGAGTTACAACTGTTTTACGCTAAACCCATGATACACAGAATACATCAACTAGAATAGCAAATGCATACAATTTAAAAGTTATACTGGCTATGACAATGTGGTTATCAGTTAATCACAACACAATGCCTTAAGTTTGTGTAACAAGACAAGATCATCTACATTATCAAATACAATGAACATGAAATTAAGACATACTGTTACAACATACAATAAGAACCATGTTGCCAGCAACTTTGATCGCAAACATTCCCCAACATTTATTGTACAACATTTCAACTTTAAAAGGATCCCCTCCCAATTTTTTAAAATCTAAATGAACTTTACAATGAAAACAAATTCTAATTTGATGATAATATATTAGAAGCTTTCTCTATACATCTTTTATTTACAACAAGTACTTAATTCCTTCACTCTCTCATACTTGATAACTTCTGCAGTAATAATTCCCAATACATGTACATGTATAATGTAATAATTTTGTAAAATTTAAATAATTTTTCCCTGTCTTTCACTAACTGAAATGTTTTCCCTGCCTATCTTTCAGAATTCTTGCACAATTTTTTAACTTAGAAAAAAATGTCAAATTTCCCTAATATTTTAGGTCTGCTGACAAATCCCAAGAAGTCTAACTCAACTTTGCTTAATCATAACACTGTAATGTAAATTCAAACAAATAACATTAGATCTTCCTAGATCTATGCAGGACAGAACAGAGTAGTAAACATAGGGCCAGTTTCCTAGGGAAATCGTTACCTAGCACTTTGTTCTCTAGTACACTTCTTTCACCAAAAGTAATAAGTATGTAATATCAAAGCAAGAGTACCAGGGGGCAAAATGCTAGCTAGTGATATGCTTAGGAAAGTGGCCAATAAGTTGTATTGCACAAGTCATCACACGTAACAAGGTTGACCAAGATTGTATAATATGTCTGTGGACAAATTTTCCTCACACTACATTTTTGATTGTATATCTACCACTACAAGATCTAGTATTTTTTTCAGACTTGTAATCTTCATCTAGCTGCTTCTTGTTCTGTATTGATAGACGTTTCCAGGATACCTAATAGTTCTGTAGCATACTGCAGTTCTTCCTGAAATTTGAGCAAACAAGACCATGAAATCAACATATGGAAAAATCAAAATTGTTTATTTTGATACTTTAAAGTCAAACAGTTGTAACTAACTATTTTTAATGTTAATTCTTTTTAAATTCTTTTTGATGTTAATTAGTTTTAAGATTGGAAACAACAACTCACACACAACAAAGTTATGATAGATACTGATGAAATAGTTAATACCATAAGATCTTTAAACTTACAAATTAAGCTGAGGGCTGACAGTTTACTATTACATTCTAAGTTCTACAAATATAGTAAATTTTACTATGGTGGTTCAAGAAAAGAAACAGGTCAGCAGCGATGATCATTTAAATTTAGAAATATTATCAAGGTGTTTTAAATGGAGATTTAAAATAATATATATGGTGTATGGGCCCCTTCCCCCTAAAGGAAAAAAAATCATGGGCAGGATTATGTTTGGCCCTACTAATTATAGAAAAAATTCTGCAAAATATGTCTAAAATCTTTCACAACATCTGCCATAAATAAACCATAAAACAAACCTGATATTCTTCTTTTCCTTTCAGATCTTGTTGTTTATGTTTTAAAGTAGATACAAGATTTAGTTCTGATCGACAACATTCACCTAGACTACGAGGATGATCTCTTACAATAGTTAACAATGCAGATAAAATATGTTCATGAAAGTTTGAATGTTCCTCTGATAAATGTCCAACAAGTTGATCTATCATACCTGTATCACATACAATATCTGAAATATACATTTATATAATATGTAACACTATAAAAATCCATAGTCTGAACTGAGATTGGAACATACGAGTCATAAGCGGACACTCTACCACGTCACCATAAGATAGCTTGAAGGCAAGGGAGTACAAGTGCCATATTATACCACTGCTACACACAACCCTTCATTAAGAGAATTCTTCCTTGAGTTCTTGGAACTCGATTGTCTGTGGGACTATCTAAGGATGCAATCATATATACAATTCCTAGAGGGTTATTTACCTTGGGCGCCAAATGTAACCCAATAAAAATCCAAGGTCCTAATGGAGATTTAAACCCACAACCTCTTGAGTCGTAAGCCGACACTCTACCATGTCACAGTCACCATATAATAAAAGCTAGCTTAAAGGCAAGGTAATACAAGTGCCGTTTTATACCTCTGCTACATATCCATTGTACAAGTATTGGAAAATGTCATTCAAGTGTCAGTGTCACATACATTGGCCCGCTAGTTTAAATACTGAAAACTATTGTATAATCCACATACATAAATACAGATACATATCTGTTATTATTGAGGGTGGGTACATATGTACTAATTTGAGTATTTAAATCATCAGGGTTTATGAACGTACCATTGACAACTGAATAAAATTTACCAATATGTATACATGTACATTAATCTATACCTAAATCTTCATAAGAATATTCATAAATGCATAAGCAGCGGGCAAATACCGAGGTTTATTACACAGAAAATTGAAGTTTAACTACAGTTTAATTGGTGGCCAGTTCCTTCATTATAACATAACTTACATTTTTGTTGGGTTAAATGCAATAGCAACACATTGTATAGGTTATATGACGGCAGTCAGTCAACTTACTCTCTGTTCCTGGAAAGGCTAAATCTCTGGATTTAGTAGTTAACCAGTGACTAAGCACATACCTCCATCAGTGACATATAACTGACCTACATGATTTAGAATCAGTGATAGGAGGGAGAAAGGCTGTAGAAATTATTTTAATTAATGTAAGCACCATTAACAGCTGAATAAAATTTAACAATAGAACAGAAATAAAAACACATTCTTCAACGTACTTGTATAAAAGAATCATAATATTACCTTTACATTTGTTATTGTCCGTACAAATAGAACTTAACATAAATGCAGATTTTATCTTTAATTTAGAGATATCTGTTTGCATTGCTCTCATAATGTATGAAAAACCATCATTACTGATAAATTGATCTAAAGCTTCGGCACATTCTCGGGTTAAACCTAAAATATAAAAAAACATCACAATTATTTCTTTTATAATCTTGTACAACAAAACCGGAGTAATAAAACTCGTTTTTCAAGCTCTGTACATTCCGTCCAGTCAAAAGGCAAATTTTACTAGAATGGAGAATTATTCATTTAAACTGAAACAAGAACTAACATGGTTGCTGCCAATGTTGTATAACTTATAGTATATTGGTCACATTTATAGGCCGTTAATGGTAGTGTATTTAAAACCTGTTTTTAATCTTTGGAAAATAATGATAAACTTTCTGACCCCTGTCACTCATAAACACACAGGACAGAAAACAACATTTGTGGACTGGGTCTGTGGTCTACTAACTATATCATGCGAATCACAAAACTAATTTTTCATTTCAAGATTTTTTAAAAATGCACAACAAATGAATTATCACCAACTGAAAGAGCCACTCAATTCATCTACCTCCAGCTAAAGTAAAATAAAAGCTTGTAAAGTTATGAAAGGTATTAGACAAGGTCCTGAGATATTGGGAAATCCAATTAAAACTTGACTGACTCACAATTATAAAGTAAGCAACCAGTGTGACATTATGAAATTATCACGAACTAGTGATTATTCAAAAGCAGAACAGCAGGGTGTCTGACTCTGCCTTTTTTCTCTCTTTTTTTCCCTGTCCTTTTGCTTCCTCCCTAAACAGAAAAAGTTCTTTGAGATATGAACCCACTGATGCGTTCTGCCTTCCTTTCTGCCTCCTAGCTCTTTCCTGAGTTCTAGCATAATCTCTATGAACAAAGGCCCTGCATCAAGGTTAAATTAGACGGGCTACACAAACAAACTAAAGTAAAAATATTTACTTACAAGACAGGGCATATAAAGCTTTAGTTTTAACAGTTGCGTCATTATCAGTATCCAGTATTTTTAACATTACAGGTAATAGACCCTCTTGTAGAACAGCAGCTTGACAATACGGATTCATCTGTACTAGAGATGCTATAACTTCTAAACATTGCCATCTTATCTCAGCCTCATCAGAATTAAAACATATCGGAAATATAACAAATCCTCCAATTTTATGAAAATCTGTAATTTAGAAATGAACACATTAAAAGTACAAGAGTACATGTACATGTCTGAGATTAGAAAAGAATAAATATACATAGTTAGAAATACTTAATTTACAAGTCCTTACAAATACGAATGCATAACAAATAAGCAAACAATCAAGTTGATATTAGAATTTAGGTTTCAAGTCTAGTTGATATTAGAATTTAGGTTTCAAGTCTGACAAATATTGTGATGTTAAGTCATAACTGACCAGATTGAATATAAGAGACTAATCAAGTGTTCTAGCTAAATTTATTTTTTGAAAGACTCAAGGTCTATGTTTAATCTGAAATAATCCGAAAAATGAGAATCAAGTTTACCAATAGCAAAATCAATGTGTTCACACCACTCAGCCAGAGTTTCTAAAGATTCTATTTTATCATCATCATCAATGTTGTCATCTTTAATTTTAACGATACATTTCTTCATTTCTTCCACTGGACTAACTGTCATCTCATTCAATACTTTCTCTAACCATTCTCTTTTCTGTAATATATTATAAATATAAGCAAATTAAAGACTGGGATTCAAACAGGTAAATGTTAATGTATACAACTTGAAACATAGGACATGTACAGATGTTTGTCTAGCAATAAGCCTATCTGATAAAGTACAGTGTTAGATTTAATTTTTCAGATCAACTTGCCCCCTGGGAAGTTAAACCTGACATTAACTTGCCCATAATGCCTTTCTGCTGCCCAACATTTATCATATATTTTTGCCATTTTTATAACTGAATAAACACTTTGACGATACATGAAATAACTTTGATCTTTCAATTTCCTTTTTTACAGGAAATGTTTTTATTTCTGCATTACAATACTTAAACTTAGAAAGATTGACTAGATTGAGAAGAATAAATACAGTAAAGTTCCGCTAATAAGACCACCTGACGGTCTTACAGAAAGTGGTCTTAATAGCGAGTCGGTCTTAATAGCGAACCCACCTATTTATATATTGAGTATAACAGTTAGGTATCAAAAATTATTAACGTTGCCAGTGACTATTCATATAGTTAAAATGTCTTGTTAATGGTTACAATGTACAAATAGAAAGTAAGAATACTCATGCTATTTTTTCCAAACATCTGCATTTAACTTATTAATTTCAGACACTGTTTAAATCACAGTCCTTTCAGGGGCAGATCCAGAATTTTTTTCTAAGGGGGGAGGTTCTTAACTTTTTCTAGGGGGTCCAAACTTTCGAACCACAACCACATTATACACTTTCTGCAGAATAATGCAGCATATAAATAATAAAAACAACATAACCATTAAATTTTATTTAAAGCATTGAGAAAAACTGCTTCATGACTTAAAGTCAATAAATACTTATGGACAAGTCCATTTAGGAAATTCTAGGGGATGATCCAGACCCCCCTGACCCCCGCTAGATCTGCCTATGCTTTTAATGATATTTTGTGAATTAATAATCTAACCAAGAAACTGACTGACAGTATAATTTCGTCACCGCAAAATTCACCAAGTCCGTACCGTCCCAAGACTTTATATCCATCGTGCTGTTCCGTATACTGGAGTTTATACCTGTCCGACACGATGCTATGTTTAATTTTAATTTTGGCAGTTATTTTAATTTTAACAAATTAAAATTAGATTTGTACGCAATATAATCAGATAACTGGAACATATATTTGCTAAAAACCGTATGCAAATTAATGAGACAGACGACTTTTCACATAGTTGTAAAGGAAATGCTACTTTCGTTTTCTTTGTTTAGAACGCTCTGTAAGAACGCTTACGTAAGCAGACAAAACGCATTCTTAACTAATTTGAGTTTGATATATCAAACAAAAATATAAATTATCGCAGTCCGTCTATTTAACTTTCTTTTTAATTAATCTTAAATTATCAAAAAATTAATTCGCGACGAAGTTAAGTTGATTTGAGGGACTAATCGCCGTTTCACTTCACCAAGCATTTGCAATCATTAACAATTACATTTTACAAACAATTCTTTTGTTATTGATCAATGTTAACGATGTTTTTATCACTTATTTTGTGGTTACTATGGGTATCTTGTCATACCTATTACGTAATTGTATACATGTCAAAAATCAATTAAGTTGTATATACTCGATAAAAAGTTGTTACACAACGTGTCAACGACTGCTGTAGACTGGTCGTAATATTGGACCCCAAATTAGTGCAATTAGACTGGTTGGGTCTAAAAAAGCGGTCGTATTACGGAATAGCGGAACGGTCTTATTATCGGACCTCACGACTATTGAAATTATAGAAAATAATTCCGGTCTTTCAAAAACTGCCCGTATTATGTAGTTGGTCTTATTATCGGACCGGTCGTTAGGTGAGACTCTACTGTATAATGCAGTTATTCTGGGAACAACCAACAAATCTCTCAAATAGTGACTTTATGCAAAATTGTGATTTAAGTCCTAAATTGTTGACTTGCCCGACGGAACAGCTGTTATTGTAACAAACTTGCCCCATCAATTTTCAACTTGGCAGAGCAAGCTGGCAAGTGCTTATTTTTAACAATGAAGTAAATCAAAATGGCTTACAACCACAGGTTGAATTCACTTAAAGTTGAACTTTCATTACCTAACACTATCACTGATGACATTCTAAAAATTGACAACCAAATTCTTCTGAATAGGTAACATTAAAATATTTAAGGGAAAATTTCATAAAAGTTATTTTTATTAAGAGGGATTTGAAATAATATTTTTACCAGATAACTATGTATTTTCTTTGCAGTCCATAAACCATGTTTGTCTTGATATTGGGGCTTTTAAGAAGATAGCAACAGGGACATTGTAATAAAACATAATTATAAGAAGTTAAACCACTGACCTCAGCAGGCATTGGTCCCAGTGTATCCTCCCCTTGACCTCCTTCACCACCTTGACTGGCAGTTTCAGCACAAAATTTCAGTAAACCTTTAACATCTTTAGGCATTCTAGGTTGCCTATCAGAGCCGTCCCCACTTCCACCAGCACTAGACATACTGACAATAGTCTGAAAGAAAATAATAAGTCAATAAAATAATAAAAAATGTTTTTGGCTATTATACAAAATAAGTATTTATTATTTACATAAAAAAGGAATTTTTAAGGGAAACATACAAATAAGGAAATAGTAAACTTACATACATGTACTTCAGGACTCAATAAAGCATAGATCAGATGTAAAACTAAATGTACATGTATTTTAATCTATGAACAACTTTTGTCTAAATAACACAGACAGGACAGGACAATTTCTATTCAAAATAAAGTACTTTTCATTTGGACATTGGGTCTGTCACACCCTAACAGAATAATGTCCCAATGTGAAACATAATTACGACAGGTCATATATAGGACTACTCTCCCTTAGGATCAAGGCAAGTGCTCTCTCAACATAGCCATCTGTGGCCACTTACATATCTTTAAACTCATAATGTTTAAACGATTAGTACCAAGACACAATAAATATTGTATACCAGCCAAAAGCCTTATAAATAAAATAAAAGAAGAAGAAAGATTACATTTTAATGGCAAATTATGATGTTATTTACATGATTTGCAGTACAGACTACTGTTATGATCAACTTTTTTTTATTGCCAGGTCGAGAAAATGATCGTTTATAATTTTATATAAATGACACAATCATTCTACAATATTTTACATCATAAATTTAAAAAACATAATAAAGATATCATCACTTACCAACAAATCGCAACAACTGCGATGTGTATTTCTAGATCTTTCTCCAAATTTCGCGAATTCCCGAACTATTTGTAGCGGTGCGTCATTATAATTTTGAAATCATAAAATTTACTTAGACGGATTTGGTTAAAACGCGGACCAAAATATGGCTGTCACGGAATAGCTATTTTATGTTAGGAAACAATCACTGGCACCAGAGTCCATATCTTATGATCATAAAATAATGCGTGCGTCCCTATATATAGTTTTTTGTGCATACATACATGTACACTACCTTATATACATGTATAATGAATGTATAGAGTAATGTGTATACGGGACCAATTTTTAAGTGTGTTTGATGACAAAATATTATATATGTGCGTATTTAACGAGTGCGAAGACTCTGGTGCCAGTGGAAACAATAACCAAAGACAAAGCTCACATTTTGCCTTCAAATTGTCTACAAGAAGAATAAATCCAAGCAATGTTCTATGTATGTACTCATTTTAGAAAATGAAACCAACTCATTTTGAAAGTAGAAAAAAGTTCTGACTCAGGATTTGAGACTGAGATCTTTTAACGTCGCTGAAGTTAGCAATTTTTTTTTTTGCTAGCAAAAGTGGCCACAAAGTGATATTTTGCTAGCAATTTTTTTAAAACGTATCGTGAAATAATAATTTAGGCCTAAAACGACATACAATAACGAGTTATTAAACATGGCAAATCCATTTGTCGGGTTTAATGCCTCTAGCCGGTATTGTGTGTTTTGAGTAAAAAATCAGGTCTCAAATGGGCCATGTTTCAGGGCTCGATTCTACAGTCAAAGCGATTTGGCCGGGTACTGGCGTATACCATGCATGAGGTCTGACATAGGGTTAGGACCTCTCGCCTGGTATACGCCAGTACCCGGCGAAATCGCTTTAACTCGACGTTCGAGCCCTGAAACATGGCCCGTCTGAGTGCTGATTTTATACACAAAACGTAAAATACCGACACTTAGTGGTCTCTGGCCTGAGCCCACGGAATTTTCTCAGGCTTGCCACTGTGCCCACGTGATAGCCTTAGGTCGGACCTCTCGCCTGGTATACGCCAGTACCCGGCGAAATCGCTTTCACTCGACGTTCGAGCCCTGAAACATGGCCCATCTGAGTGCTGATTTTATACACAAAACGTAAAGTACCGACACTTAGAGGTCTCTGGCCCGAGCCCACGGAATTTTCCCAGGCTGGCCACTGTACCCACGTGATAGCCCTAGGTCGGACCTCTCGCCTGGTATACGCCAATACCCGGCGAAATCGCTTTCACTCGACGGTCGAGCCCTGAAACACGGCCCATCTGAGTGCTGATTTGATACACAAAACGTAAAGTACCGACACTTAGTGGTCTCTGTCCCGAGCCCACGGAATTTTTCCAGGCTGGCCATTGTGCCCGTGTGATAGACCTAGGTCGGACCTTTCGCCTGGTATACGCCAGTACCCGGCGAAATCGCTTTAACTCGACGTTTGAGCCCTGAAACATGGCCCATCTGAGTGCTGATTTTATACACAAAACGTAAAGTACCGACATTTAGTGGTCTCTGGCCCGAGCCCACGGAATTTTCCCAGGCTGGCCACTGTGCCAACGTGTTAGCCCTAGGTCGGACCTCTCGCCTGGTATACGCCAGAATCCGGCGAAATCGCTTTAACTCGACGTTCGAGCCCTGAAACATGGCCCATCTGAGTGCTGATTTTATACACAAAACGTAAAGTACCGTCACTTAGTGGTCTCTGGCCCGAGCCCACGGAATTTTCCCAGGTTGGCCACTGTGCCCGTGTGATAGCCCTACGTCGTACCTCTCGCCTGGTATACGCCAGTACCCGGCGAAATCGCTTTAACTCGGCGTTCGAGCCCTGAAATATGGCCCATCTGAGTGCTGATTTTATACACAAAACGTAAAGTACCGGCATTTAGTGGTCTCTGGCCCGAGCCCACGGAATTTTCCCAGGCTGGCCACTGTGCCCACGTGATAGCCCTAGGTAGGACTTTTCGCCTGGTATAAGCCAGTACCCAGCGAAATCGCTTTAACTCGACGTTCGAGCCCTGAAACATGGCCCATCTGAGTGCTGATTTTATACACAAAACGTAAAGTACCGACACTTAGTGGTCTCTGGCCCGAGCCCACGGAATTTTCCTAGGCTGGCCCTTATGCCCACGTGATAGCCCTAAGTCGTACCTCTCGCCTGGTATACGCCAGTACCCGGCGAAATCGCTTAAACTAATAATGAACTAGTCTGTTCAATTAACCTAAACGTAACAAAACGTTCCGTAAGGATTCATTTGGAACTCCTCGGTCATTCGCTGATAATAATCTCAGACATATTTAGACGCTATTTTGTAGAGGTGTAACGGTTAACCGATATACCGGTTAATATTGCAATACGAGTTCTAACGGTTTTTAACCGGTTCGTTTTTCCTTGAACCGGTTTTTGTAGTTAAGTGTCATACTACATGTACTTGTTTTTATCTAAATCTGATAGTTAAATGTTTAAACAAATGTTAAAATGAATTGAATACTTGAAATACTCTTACTGTGCTTTAAAGGTTAAACATTTAGTCAATTGAATGAAAAATATATTCAAGAGTCTGTTTCAAACCACGCATTTTTCTAACATATAAACCACTTTACATTTGTGATTCAAACATTTGGATAAGAGATCATTTGAAAATACCCATTTGCGTGCTATGCTGATCCAATTAGGACGAGGTACATGCATTAATTAATGCTTTGCATGTCTAAGCGAAAAACCGGTACGTATTGCAATATATTGCAATACGGGTTCTGCGTATTGCAATATATTGCAATACGGTTTTTACTGTATTGTTACACCCCTACTATTTTGAATTAAGCTACCGGTGTTGAAGTAAACAAAATTTAATTTACGATCATTTAGACTATGAGTGATGTTTCGTTTTAGTCCATAAATTTTGAAGCATTACTCATTGCCTTAACGATCGCATATTTGTTAATAAGATTACATTATTCGCACCGAATGGCCGAGGAGTTCCGAATGTATCGCTACGGAACGTTCTGTAACGTTTAGTGTAATTGAACAGGCTATGGTTCCCGGGCATTGCATAATGTTTTAGGTTTTGTTGTATTTTTTTTTAATTCTGAATAAAATCATCTGAATTTTAAACATCCATTATGTACATATGATTTCTCACGAAATGAATGACTATTAAAATGCAATAAGATTAAGATTTTCACGACAGAATGGACGAGAATAGACTTGGTTCACATTTTCGATGACTACGTACATTTCCGGAAAACTATTGATGAAAATGATTACCTCCCCTAATCAGTTAAAATTTAGCACATTAAATTGTTGGATGCTAATTTATATTCTACAATTTTATGATTTATTCCGTTATTTTTTATTTATTTCAAAATAAACCTGGTAGAATGTGTTCAAATTTATTAGCTTTAAATGATATGACTATGAAAGAAACCCTTTACTGAAAAAATCAATACATATAATATATTCTAAAAATCATATCGTTACGGAAAATCATTTTGAGTTTTCAATACTCCTACACACCAAAATAATGAGAGACCATTCTATTGTTTTGGCGCTATTTATGTCGATAATTTTGTGACTGAACAATTAGAAAAAAATATGCACAATAGAAACGTGTTGCTGAAGTTAGCAAAAATATTTTGCTAGCAAAAGTGGCTACAAGTTGCTATTTTGACTAGGAAATTTGTATAGGGAATAGTTTTATTTATTTATTTATTTTATTTATTGGAGTTAACGCCGTATCAACACAATTTAGGTCATTTTACGGCGTCCAGCGCACCTAACCTAGCTTTCCTGGACCATTGTCCATAACCAGTACTCACCTACCCTTCCACAAGGCCGGAAACTTCTCCATATTATCTAATCAATGGAGGAAAATCGACATTATTGTCAAATTTTCATGGAAGGGTATAACCTCCCCGGGTGGGATTCGAACCCGCACCCCCTCGGGCACGAGTATCCAAATCCCGGTGCGCTCCCAACTGCGCTATCGACATAAGGAATAGTAAAACATTAAGATGATTTCTTTTTCTTACAGAGTATTTCAAATTGTTGCTTACTTGTGATCTGAAATAGTTGTGTGTTAACAAACCAATTAACCGGGGGTTTTATCCAAAATTATGATTGTACCACAGAGCCTAATAAATCTAGAGTTCTTATATATCCTTGATATTTTTAGGATACCTGGTAACCAATATCAATATTGTTTTCTTTTCCATGCCCGAATCAGAGTAAAGATTAAGTAGGCTAAGTTTCATACTCATTATTTCAAATCCCACTCGGAAAGGTTATACCCTTCCATTTAAATTTGACAATATTGTCAATTTTCCTTAATTAATAAGATATATGGAGAAGGTTCTCGCCCGGGAAACGAAACAACGACCCCACGATCAGTAGACTTGTGTGCTACCAACTGAGCTAGTCAGGCGGCTTTCTGTACTATAATACAAAATGTATATAGGTGAAAATATTGCATTTTATATGAGGATTGCTTGATTCAGGCGAGTTCATCGATTAAATTTTGATAGATATTCTCAAAGTATCAATTTGATTCGACCTAAACTATGAGACATAATGCAATCGGTCTTATACAGATGCCAATACTCGGCGATATTTGCGCTACACACGCGTCCGTTTACAGAATTACCCGAATAGTTTTCCGGTGAAGAAACTTCGCTTATAGACGGACGAATACACACTGACTTGACCACACCCTATTATCATTATTATATTGTTCATGAAAAAGTTTAGGCATTATGGAAAATCTAGCAGACGATTCTTTGTTGGCTCTTGTTTTGGATTAGCAGCATGTTCAGTAATGACTGTTAGCTAATGTTACGGATACGGGACAACTCAACCCGTAGACATCTCAACCTATGGATAACACAACCCAAAGTTGGGAAAAACTCAAACCGTTATTGAGATTCTGAATTTTCTTGGGTTGAGTTGTCTTTGGGTTGAGTTGTCCTGTATCTAACGTTACGGAACGTTTCGGAACATTCGAGGTAATTGAACACGCTGCTGATATTTGCCGTCGCTTTCTTAATTATTTCCAGCAAAATTCTGGCGACTAGTTCAACTGAGCAGGTTTTTTTGTATAAACTGACCATTATTAACTAGCGCGCGATAAAAATAAAATCTACAATGTACTTTTGTGTCAAATTGTAATGATTTGTTTAACGTGTCTTAATTAGGAATTGAAACCAGATCGACAGGTAAAAGGTATTTGAACTAACAACTAACAATTTGATCAGGGCCATGTCATCTGAAAAATACTATTTAAAGTCAAAAGTAGGTACCTATCATAAAATGTACGACACCTGTCACAGGTCTTTCTATCCAACAAAGTGTAAATTGCGCAATAGTGTTGCATAATTATCTTCTGATTATCTTGTCATTAAAGAGCATTTTGATATTACGACTTTCTACGGTAAATAACTTCACTATTATACACGAAATTGGTCTTAACATTTGTTTGTAAACCAATGCCTGTAGCACAGTTTGCAGCGCGTCGGGAATTTCGATTCTAGTTTTCCGATGGGGGACGAATTCGATTGATTTCTACCTGCAGGCGGTTCAGATTATAACCTTAAATGAAAATTTGAAATTGTGACAAGTTTTTCACTGGCACCAGAGTCCTTAAAACCGATTTTACGTCAACTTATGCTTTTATTCGGAACACCTCGACCTTTCATGAATGAGTAATTCGTAGCGAATGGCCGAGGAGTTCCGAATGATATGCTTTATCAACGGACACAATTTAAAGACGGACCCGTATAAATTATCGTGTACGACATGTAACTATACTTTCATTATCATAGTATTGTTATAATAAGGCAATGTTTATGTATTCGAGACACTATAAATGGGGTCGTATGCTTTATTTTATGATCAAAAGTAATGGAATCAGTGTCAGTGACTTTTCTCCATAGGTTAGGTGCACTGGTCGACGTATTGTGTTGACCATGCGTAAAACCCAGAGTAAAAATGTGAAAATAGCAAATGTCTAGTGCAATTACTGGATGGGAAAACGGATGAGTTGCATAACTTTTCCAAGCAGTATACAAAACACAAGTAATTCCAAAACGAGGCAATAAGCGCTCTGCACGTGAAAAACGTTCTATGCGTACTGAAGATTTGAAGGCCTTATTAAATCAGTTGAAACCGGTTTTATTACGCAGTTGTTCGATATTTTTTGTATAATTGCAAAAAAAGGATTTTAATAATTATATAAAAGTGACATTTGAGGCAAATGCATTTATTAATCGATAATTGAAAAAAGTGAAAATTTATGGCACGCAGCGGAAAATGTCGAAACATTCCGATCGAGCTACTTATAGTCTAGGCGTCACTTCTCGGCTATTTCCGTGCATTCCCGATACAATTTGAGATACATGTGAATATAAGCCTCGTTCTGATTGGCTGAATCTTAGCCAATAGAATTCTCCACCTGGCCTAGCCGGTTCATCATCGCCATTACCTCATGGCTAGCCCTAGTCCTAAATATAAGACCCTTCATAACTATTTTATCATACGGACGTTCTTCTGTTATGCAGGGTCTTAACGGATTGCTTCAAAAACGCATAGCAAAATATTTTTTTCAAAAAGTAAATGAATGTGGGTCAAATTAGCACCAATCGATAGATAAAAGTTTACTTTTATTCTTTCCATAAAGCAAAAGATAAAAATCAGTTTTTCCCCATATGAAAACACCAATTACTTTTCCTGCTATCCAGGATTGTCGCCGCTTGCCTCCATTTTGAACTGAATTCGTGTCGGTAAATAAAGTTTCGAATCGCTTACAGTTTACTTAAACGAATTTTAATCTCTCAAGAGTAGTCGTTCTTACTGTCAACATTCACAAGTATGCACGGAACGGTCCGGATACTGGCCTTTATACTGTACCTAATATATTCGTTCAAAATCATTTCTTACAAATTCTCGAGTTTCCAATAGACCATAATCCATTGCGACATGAGGACTTCCGGTTTATTACTGACAACGTAAACAACGCTGTATTAGATAGAACAAGGTTTATTTGCAACCGATTTTCATAGGTATGTGGATGTTTTTTGGTTGGAATACTTTTGTCTTACAAATATATTGATAATTTAAGCATTTTTGCGCTTTTTATTGGTGATTTTTATTGTATTTCGGCGAGCGCAGGTTAATCATAGGGGGTGGGTGGGGTATTTTTTTTACAATTACATCGAGTTGGATTTATCTATTTACAATGGGTTTAACGCCGTGTCAACACTTTTTTGTAATTTTGCGGTGTTCAGTGCACATATCCTAGCTTTCCTGGACCATTTCCATGGACTATTTCCTTTTCAATGACACTGAAAGATTCACGACTTGCCAGCTCAAAATTGACTAATATTGATCACCTATAATTTCCACTTGGATAATATAACAGTTATATATGGTTGGTAATAGATTGGAATCGCTATGAATTTTTCTACTACATGTTGGTTGATAAGTCAGGCAGATATTTACAATTATTGATTGTTGATTTTCATGTTAGATTTTTATTTCCTTATTTTCAGGTGATATTACTCTAACTCAACGGAGGTCATGATCTAGAGAAGAAGGGTGTCCGAATAATAATACTAGACGTCAAAGGAAGATATGGACCACAAATAAGCAGACAAGGAGCTAACATGTCTGGATGCGTATATATATGGCTGGGGTTTATGCGTAAATAATTATTCAAAGAATAAAAACTATCATCTTGAAAGAACTCGCATAACAAACTTTAGCTTATCCTTATTAGGGATTGTGCAGTATTACAATTACACTTGTTATATATATATACACATATATGTATTATGTTTATCTTAGTTTATTAATGTGACATCAAAATTAAATAAAATGATTAATCTTACTTGTATTTTTATTTTGTTCTAGCTGGTTCAAGTGTAGTGCATACAGAGCATATATTTTTTTGACAGTATTAACCAGAGCTTAATCTTTATGCCAGCATATATCGAATTAAGGTTAATGTTACTTAGATCACGGTCTATTTCTGTCTTTGTGTATAGGTCCCCCTTATCGAATTGGTTAGGGCAAATATACACTGAGGTTCAAAAGTTTCTTAACACATGTAAAATTTTCAATTATACTTAGATATACACATAACATGTTGTTAGTTTTTAAATAAAAAGTGACACTTATTGTATCCTTATTTAATTCTCTAAAAGTGTCTTGTTTTCAAAGAATATATATAACATCAAATGTGTAAAGAAACTTTTAGACCCCAGTGTACATATTGTATTTTTGATTCATAATAAGACAACAAGACAACATTGAGGACTTATGTAAGTAAGGCTGTGGGTTCAAATGTCATCTTGGACATTGGATTTTACTTGGTTACATTTAGCGCCCAATATTAATAACCCAGTAGAAACTGTTAAGTTGCGTCCTTAGATGGTCCCACAGACTTTCAAGCTCCAAGAATTCCAGAAAAATGTAGCAGAGGTAAAATACGGCATTTGTTCACCCTTGCTTCAAGCTAGCTTTTATGGCAACAGAGTAGAGTGCTCGCTTACGACTCGAGAACCCGTTGGTTTCAACCATGGACTTTTTAGCAGGTTACAATACAGTACCGTCCAAACACAAAACTTGTGAATTATTGATATAAGGTAGTTCAAGCTCAGGTTAATATTGGCAGACTATATTGTTTGTTCTTTCTCAACTGTCAAAACATGAATAATTTCAGGGTGGATGCTTTAGTAAAAATCATAGTTGTAATACATCCACGAGTGTCCGAAAATGTGTATTGTGATCTAGTAATGCTGATTATGCCTTATCATGATATGTTTTAGTCAAGTTATTTAATTATTTTTAATAACAATTAGGCTGTCTGTACAAGAACAATGCATTCAGTCACAGTGAAATTATTCAAGCTTTGACAGTTGAGGCCAAAAAGGACAATACCATCACTTGATATCAAATGATATCTGGATTCAAATTTAATGATCATAAAATGGTGGTCAATTACTCACTGCTCCTATGAAGGCTAAATCTATGGCATAAACTGTAAAATATGTGTACTACTAAGCGCACACTTTTGTCAATGACAAACAACTGCCTTATAATACTAAGAATCATTGGGACGAGGGAGAATGGCTGTAGAAATGATTTCATGACCAATCTCAATGTAAGTATGTCATGTCCTGGAGTTGACCCCTCGATCAGTAGACTTACAAATGTGCAACCCACTGCGCAAGCAAGACAGATTTGTCACTTATTAAGAAAAAATATATAACATCAAACAATTCGTAAACTTTTTGTGAATGTTTTCTGTACTATCAATACACACATAGACAAATCACTATATTCCAGTTTTGAATATGGACTATTAAGAGAACTCATAATGAATTGTCAACTTCAAAAAGTATTATCAAGTAAGAATATTTCTATGCAGTAGAAATGAAATAAATGACATCAATTATAGTTTGTGGGTATGCACCAGATCCTACAGCAGGGTTCCCACAAAGATAAGAAATCAAAATTCCCTGACTTTTCCCTGATTTTTCCCTGACCAAAATCATTTTTCCCTGACCGGTAAAAGTGTCAAGTTTTCACAATCTTTGAGCACTAAATGTATAGTTCAATACTTATCTCCTTCCACATATTGATTACTATTGCACAATTTGGGGATTATGCAGGAAGGAATTCTAAAATTTCCAAAAAAAGCTGCGCATTGTAATCCTCGACAAGCCATTTGATGCACCATCTTAGGCCACAACAAGTTGATTATGTGTTCTTTGGATACGTTCGCACCTTAATTTTGACGGTTTTTACAAAGAAATATATATTTATTTCCTTCCTCACTCATAAAAATTTGGTCAAACCTCTATATAAAGCAACAGTTTACTAAAATAAGATTTTTTTAAACATTTTTTTTCTTCGCTTGAAATTAAGTTCAAATTCTAATAAGCAATTGCATGGCTATAAGTCTAAACTTGAATTCTAGTAAAGACCAAGAAATTCAGTCTGGATTTGGAAAAAAAAATATTTTGAAACATGATTTTTCAATCGAAGGAACAAGAAGGCATTTTCTATTTTTAATATGATATTAATATATAGTAGGATAATGCAATCAAAAAGTTTCAAAGTGTTAGCATTTGTCACTTTTTTATGCCACTTGAATGCTAGGGCCACTTTTAGAGACTATTTTCTTCAAGACAAATAGTTTTGAACTTATTTGAATGCAATGTATACCCATTTTTATAAGATTATCCTAAGAAATAAAAAAAAAGTATAGCACGCCAAACTTATGAAAAAAACTTATTTCGTAAAAAAAGAGGGGCTACCCTTGTATAAAATACAAAAAATATTTTTCTTTTATTGATTAACAATATATTAAGACCATAATTTTATTATACATATCAATTATGATTATAAGACCATTCCCTGAAAATTTTAAAGTAATATCTTGAAAAATAAAGAAAATATAACAATTTATAAATCAAGACTTTTACAGCACTGTAATAACTTTTTGCACAAATTGGCCGCAGGGCCATTTTCTGATCAATATTGCTCAAAAAAGGAAAAAAATAAAAATCTAAAGGATTATTAAACTCAAATATTAACCTAAATGTGAGTACATACCGGTATATGGAATTAAGGGACTCTGAGAGCTCTTTTTCTTTATAACTTTTGCCCTCAAAGATGGCTCAAAACTGATCAATTTTTAACTTCAATAATAGTGCAATACATACCAACTTCAAATGTCTATATCTCAGAAACTATTTGGAGCACAATACTAAAATTTTGGATTTCTTCATGAATAAGGTTTAATTTGATGTGGTTAAATTTCAGCAAAATCTAAGACTTGAACTGGGAATTTTTTGTTTTTTGAGTGATTTGGAATGACCCTTAAGCTGCTTATTTTCATTTAGTATGCATACACTTATCCGAAATGAGAAGTATTTGATAACACATGTCATGCTCAAAGATGTTACATTCTTAAACATACATGAGAGGATTGACTAACACAGGCACACATTTTACTTGAATATAACAAAAACAATAAGACAGGTAATGAAAGAGCTACATAAAAAGCAAAATACAGTAAGGCAAAGGACGCTTAAAAGTTAAACCCCTTTCAACTTCTTCCTGGAGAACTTAGTTACTGTATCCTAATCTTTAGACATAAGCATGTTTTCAGAGTAAGATGTTAACAAGAATTATAAAGATACTCATTATGATAAATATCAATAAAATATCCAAAATAATAGAAGACTGCCTTAGCCTTTACTTATTTTGCTTCGTACTGTTTGGCCAAAATTTGTCTCTTACAAATTTCCCTGACTTTTGCTTATTTTTCAAACTTCCCTGACTAATTTCAGAATTCCCTGACTTTTCCCTGACCTTGAAAAAAATCATTTCTCCCTGACTTTTCCCTGACCGTGGGAACCCTGTACAGTACCTGAATGTGTAGGTTTTTCATCCAGAACAGACAAACTTAGAATGAATAAGTAAAGACTTGATTCCTCAGAGGACTACTAAATAATAAATTGTGCAATACAAATCCCGCAATCACTTGCTTGAAAAATACAATAATTAAAGTCAGTATGTGACACTTCTGGGTTCAAATTCTGATTCCATAAATTTCCCCAAATATTTGGAGACAATAAAAATTCAGATTAAAATATAACAATTCAAATCATCAAGATAACCATTTAATAAAACAATAGAAATGCTGACAAAATATTTAACACATTTAGGATGATAAGAAATGCATGTTATAGTATAAATAAAAGGAAAAATAAATAATGCATATAACTTGATAAGACAATCTACACCTTGAAAGACAAATGGACTAAAATAATGATCAGTTACATTTTTGCAATCCAAAATTACTCATTTAATCACTTAATGTCTACCGCCATTATGGGCTATATCCATACAAACACAGGTTTTTAAAAGGTGGTTTTATTGTACACTTTTCTAGTTGCTCTTCTTCATTACACCAGATGATATTGAGTTGAAATCTATTTGGATTTTGTAAACTCATTGCATATTAAAACTTCTTTATACACTGGTCAGTGTCTTAGAGCAAGACACAGTAACTGGATTCATAACTAGTAAGTTATTTCAACACTCATCACCTTCCTGAAGTGAATGAATTAAAAACTACTTTCAGCTCTTGCTAAATCATGTGCTTCTTCAGTAAACCAGCTTTTTAACCAGTAGTTTCTGAGGTAATATTTACCCTAAAAATAAATTTAAATTATTAACATTACAACAATTCCAATGCACCACCTTCATTGTCATCGGTTATGTGGGAATCTTTGATAAACACATAACATCATAAATAAAGTCTCTGTGAACATAGTGAGGAATGACCCCAATACTTCAGTAAGTATATTGCATAAAAGACCGAGTTACAGCAGCGTTGCTAATTATAAACTATGCCCCAATCCTTAAGATCACATACTTGAAATGTAAGTAAGCTTTCACTGATGGCTATCAATACAAAAAAAAGCCAACAATTAGAAAAAACACTGGTACAAGGGAGAATGACCATAGAAATACTTATATGATCAAGCACCACGCACAAATGAATGCATCGCCTAGGAATCAGACCAGCAATCCCTTCACCAGCAGACTTGCATGCTACTGACTGAGCTAACCGAGCAGCCATATGGACTTAAATAGGCTAAATTATATCAGTTACTGCATGTCAAATAAAAAACTTGCAAACCTGTGTACATTTTGAAAATAATTGTCTTCAATAACCTCAGTCATATTGGTATGTTAAAGAGGTTTTGACAAAAGAGTATCATTAGTTTATTCTGTTGGGTTAAATGCCATAGCAACACATAATAGGTTATAGCTCATACATGCTCAGTCTCGCAGAGCTAAAAACAATCTGTCAGATCCCAGTTCTTACCGGGAAGGAGAAGATATCCCCGTCGTCAGCCCACCTACTCACTCTTCCTGAAAGGTTTGATCCCTGTTTTTAGCTGTAAACCAAGTACTGAGCACAGACTTTAACCAGTGACTGACTACTGCCCTTCATGATTTAGAATCAGTGGTAGGAGGAAAAATAGCTGTAGAAAATACTTCATGGCCAAGCCCCACGGAAGCATTCCTGCCTTGGATCTGAACCCACATCACATCTCTCGGTAGACTTGTGCCCTACCAACTGAGCTAGCTGGGTGGCTAACAAGCAAGTAGTCAAGGGTTCATTGGATATCCCTCTTCCTTATTAAAAATGATACTTACTATTGATTATCCAGATATTTGTCTTGTAGATATCTATGTGATAAATCAGAGACCAATGTTAAAGAAATAATCTGAAAATAGTCAAGATATATTTGTTAGATATCTAGTAGTATGAAAGACGCCTCGCTATCTTGGACAGTGTATGTGTTGTACTCAAGTCTACTGATCAAGGGTTCGATCCCAGCAGAGCATACTTTACGTGGAGTTGCGTCATGAAATAATTTGTATGGGCTGTGATCTGTTGCCACATAGGTGAGCCGACTTAAAACTCTCAACTCTCCAGGGCTCTTGAAGACTCTAAAAGAGAACATGCCATGTTCTCTTCTAGAGTCTTCAAGAGCTGGCCCCCAGCAATAAGAGACCACTGAAAAGATGATTTAAGCTTCATCTGCTGTGGGTTTTATTAATACATAGTCATAAACAGCAAGGCTGTAACACAACTTCAGTAAAACATACAGTGTCGACTTAACCTCCAGTGGCTCCACTTGCCTACTTACCAACTTAGACTGTGCTTCAATTTAACAGGAGATGGGGTCTAAAAAAGCTTGGAAAGCATAAAATTCACTTCATAAGTCAACTAATAAACTATTTCTAAAAATAGATCTGCATTTGTCCCATTATTTTATCTCAAATAGAGATCAATTTATATATGTAGCATTATCATATTACCCCACCCACCCTTAGTTACCAAATAAACAACTAATATAACCTTGGAATATACCGTCTTCAGCATTCAAATGAAGCAATGAAACAATTAAAATGCTTTAAAATGCTTTCTTTAATCAATAACACAGTTTATACTTACACACAACGATGTATAGTTGACAAAATGCAGTTGAATTACACGGAGAAGTGACGTGACGGATTTTATCGACAATTTAACCGGAACTCCTCATGACGCAATGCATTATGGGATTTTGGAATAAAGATTTAAATTCGGATTGCTTTGGCTATTATTGCACGATTATTGTGACAAACTGAAAGTACTCGTTAATAAAGGATTTTAAATGGATTTTTCGACTGTCTAAGGTTAGCATTTGAAATTATTTTACTTTCATCATGTGTATTTTTCGTTTATCTTTCTATTGGTGTATCGTTTTATTGCAAATTTTTCGAATTAAAACGAGTAGAACGTTCAGACCTGATTCGATGTCTGTACACTAAAATTTTTGCTATGCGTTTTTGAAGCTATCCGTTAAGACCCTACGTAACAGAGAAATGTCAAAATGATAAAAAAGTTACGTAGGGTCTTATATTTAGGACTAGGCTAGCCCAATTTGTTTTCCTTGTATTTGGACGAATTCATGGATTCTTGGTAAGTTTTTGTACCCTAATTGATCAAATATTGCAATAATTTGTAATTTGACATACTTGTATTCTTTATTCAAGCTGTGAGTCATTTGATATTCGATGAATTCTATGTTCAGAAATGAGGATGCCCAGAGCCATGCCAAGCCATGTGCCTGTCTAGGCCTGGACTGCTGGTCTGTTGCTTGACATCATACTTTTTCAGTTGATGAAAACATATCCCATGCAATGTACGTATACGAATTGTAAATGTTATGCTCGTAGACCCATCAAGCGCATAGGCGGATCTATCCGGGGGAGGGGGGGGGGGGGTCCGGACCCCCTGGAATTTCCAAAATGTACCAGTCCATTAGAGTATATCTTGACAGTAAGTCATTTTTAAGTAGCATGAAGCAATTCCTCTGGGTGTTAAACATATATTTAATGGTTATGTAGTTTTTATGGGTCCTACTAATGACCCCAAGACGCCCCAAGACACCCCAAGACGCCCCAAGACTCCTATTTTTTACTATAATTTTTATTGTTTCATTAAAATAATAAGAATGTAATATTTTTAATAATTTTATATACAATTTTTGCGAAGAAGTAAAGATATTCACGCCCCAAGACTCATATTCAACTGCCCCAAGATGCATTAAAATGTCCCAAGACACATGGAATCACACCTGAACACATATTATTGTTCATTTATTTTAAGATGGGTCATGTTGTAGATCTATGATGTTTATATTTGCGTTTTTTCTTCTTACTTTGTTGCAATATATAGCATTTATAACAGAATGCATGCCCCAAGACACATTTGGTTGCCCCAATTAAGACACTTTCAGTAAACCCCAAGACGCCCCAAGACTCCTATTTTTTACAATAAATTATATTGTTTCATTAAGAAGAATATAATATTTGTAATAAGTTTATAAGCGACTTTTGCGAAGAAATAAAGATATTCACGCCCCAAGACTCATATTCAACTGCCCCAAGACGCATTAAAATGTCCCACGTAATACTTAATCATGTTATATTACCTCCCTTTATACATATACATACTATGGTAATTTCGCTGTATTACTCTGTATGAACAACCGAGAATTTATGATTATCACATATATAGTGCTAAAGATGTAGCACTAGATAATTTTAACCGTTGGTTAAAAAAGGTAGAAACTGTTTATTAACAAGTCAGTGTTAAAGTTGTTTATTGTTGGCAGTTTAAGGTGTCTTAGGGCAGTTAAATGTGTCTTGGGGCGCGACTACATTCATTCCTTCGCAAAAAATCCATATAGACTTCTATACAATAATGTTTTAGCAATAATACTCTTCTTCATTTCACTGAAATAATATAATTTATAGTAAAAATAGGAGTCTTGGGGCGTCTTGGGGTGTCTTGGGGCGTCTTGGGGTCATTAGTAGGACCGGTTTTTATTATCAATATGTTGCCAGGTGTGTAGCTACCAGTATGCAGAGTATGCAGCTGCCTACATATTGATCCAGAGAAATCGTAAAATTACAAACGCTAAAAATGCAATAAAAACTTGTGTGTTAAACAAAGCTGTTTGTTATTTCACGGCGTCTCAACGCCGTGATATTGTGATGGGTATATTTTGATAGCAATGGGCAAAAGTCATGTGACATAAATCCTTTCGATTTCTACTGCCGACATTTTATTGTTTTTTTTAATGCAGTCATAATACAACCCATTTCCATTAAAAGTGACATAGGAAAATCATATTTGGGGGAAACCATATAAACAATATTTCTATCAAAAGTGCAACACACGTAAAATCAGCGTTTTATATCAACCATTTCCGCAAATCCTTTCGACTCACATAAAAAGGAGTTGGTATATTTTCCGGACCAGCGGACCAGTCGTTCGGAATAACCTCGGCGATTTTCCATGCAAATACACCTCGGATATCACGAGGAGCGAAAGTAGTTCCAACATAGAATCTAGCCTCGTTCTAGACGTTTACTCAATAGAACGCTGGCACACACCAAAAATGACGGACGATTATTGGCAGTTTAAAGCTCTTCAATGCCTGTAACTGATTATCACTCACTTCAAAGTTGATCCTCAAACATTTTTGTGTACTCGATACTTTCTGCAAAAAGATCTGCCATGTTGGTTGCTTACATCAGCACTCCTTAACCTATGAGGTTAATCGCCTGACCTCATAACTTTGTTGTATTTCTACTACGATTGATATCCGAGGTGTATCTTCGTAGATGATCGCCGAGGTCGCTCCGAATGCGGACCAGTTTAGTATACGGATGCGGTAACACAAATATGCGCATCATTATATGTGCATAGTAGAGATTTGCCAATATTTTATTTGAAACGATAAAAAGATAGAGTTTTTGGGAAATTACATTTAATATTTATTCAAATGTAAATATATAAAAAAATCACGATAAAACATTTAATTTTTAAAATAAAGGTGTTTCTTTTTTTAAAAATGCCAAGTAACATTCAACTCATCACAGCGGTTACGTCACGCGTTGCTACTTCAATTGATTTGATAAAGGAGATAACCGCTGCGGGGAGTTTTTCTGCCATTTTTTGTCAGATCTTTACGAAACTTCATGCAATGATAACATACCATGTGATGAACGGATTAAGACAGTAACCACAACTCTACCTGGCTTAATAATAAATTATTTCCCATTATTTATTTTTTTTGCGTTTAAGTTTTCAAATTGTTGGATATCTCTGCCATTTATGGTTAGAAGTTTATAAAATTTGATAAAACAATTAATTACCATCTGTTGCCAAGAATTAGACAGTAACCAAAACTCTACTTGGCTTAAAAATGGATTATTTCCCTTTGTTCATTTTGCGTTAGAGTTTTCAAATTGTTAGATATCTCTGCCATTTCTAGTTAGATGTTTATGAAATTTCATACAAAGATTACATGCTATCTGTTGAAAAGAATTAGACAGTAACTACAACTCTAGTCCTATATATAAGACACCTCCGTAACTCATTTCACATTTGGACATTATTCTGTTACGGCAGGGTCTTATCGGCTTCCGTATATATTGATGTAGCAAAATGCGCAAGGATTCCCTCGCGCGACAAAAGTGAACATAATTCAATATTTTTCGAAAATATTTTTGTTTTACCCATTCCTAACACTAACAGACACATTTATCTAACGTATTATAACATAAGTTTTAAAATAACCAACTTTATTTTGTAGAATTAATCCATTGTTTCCGTAACTCAAAAATCCAGACTTTCGTTTTGAATACTTTTAACACTAAACGCCGTTTATGCCGTAACCGGATTGGTCGTGATAAACGCCACACAATCCGTTTCCAATCCGGATTACAAATTCAAAACATTTATTCTAAACATTTTTTTCGTCGTCGCTGAAACAAAATTTCTACTTTCTAAACTTTCTAACAATTTCAATTAACACAATTGTTACATTTAGCTATATTTTTTGTCTCCCGAAAATTAGAAATAATCAAATTTGTAATCCGGACTTGGTTCGTCTAATTTGGCGTTTATCAGTGACAATTCCGGAAATGGTACCGTGTGACGTGGAATTTAGCGTTGTTATTAAAACGAAAGACATGATTTTTTGGACTTGACGGAAACGATGGAATATTTCTACTTGCTGAGGTGACTTATAGTAATTCTTATATTACAATGTGGTTAATTATTGTATATACTAGCGGTCTAATAGAGTTTGTTAAGAAAATTGCGTAATAATAACAAATTACAATCGTTTAAATCGTGCACTAAATCTGTGCACGTTTTGCTACATCAAACTATATGGAAGCCGACCCTGCCGTAACAGAATAATGTCCCAATGTGAAATGAGTTACGGAGGGTCTTATATATAGGACTACTACAACTCTACCTGGCCTATTAATGTATTATTTCATTTTGTTATTTTTGCGTCAATTTTTTTAATTGTTGAATATCTCTGCCATTTATGGTTAGATGTTTATAAAATTTCATACAATTATTACATACCATCTATTGAAAAGAATTAGACTGTAACAGTAAATCCCCTGGGCATAATAGTAGATTTTTCCCTTTGTTTTTTTGCGTTATTTTTTTGAATTGTTGGATAACTCTGCCATTTATGGTTAGATGTTTATGAAATTTCATACAATTATTACATACCATCTATTGAAAAGAATTAGACAGTAACTACAACTCTACCTGGCCTATTAATAGACTATTTCCCTTCGTTTTTTTGCGTTAAAGTTTTCAAATTGTTGGATATCTCTGCCATTTATGGTTAGATGTTTATGAAATTTAATACAATGATTACAAACCATTTGTTGAAAGAATTAGACAGTTATGGTTACTCTACCTGGCTTAAATATGGATTAATTCCCTTTGTATTTTTATGGTAAATATCTTACATATCGTTACCAGATCCATGTTCAGTATCTACTGTTAGCCAACGTTACGGATACGAGAGAACTCAACCGGTTACGTCATGTTTTGCTCTTTGGAAGTAGCTGTCACTTTTTATGTACTTTGATTTTCAATTTGCCCGGAGACCATAAATCGCCCCTTATTATACAGATCACTTTTGGGAACCAATAGTCACACGGATTTGGTAAGGACAGATCCGCAATGTAAGGAGCACTTGACTGAATAGAAGCGATATGTCATGTAAATAGCTTCAGTTCTGAAAGACTATGTTTTCCCTTTTGTCGATCTTTTTAAGCGTCATGAAAATATGAATTACTGGAAATGAATCCAACTGAAACCAAAAATCCTGTCGGCATAAACATGGTGTCTAGATCCAGACCATTATTGTACCCCAAGGTTATCAAGATACTCGATCTAACTAGTAACGAAAATCTTACTAGGCTCTGGGAACGAGAATGTTACATTTGAACAGGAAAACATTTTATAACATATTCTAACTCTTTTATTACTGAAAAACCTTAACATGACATTCAATATAATGCTTTTTGAGTTACCTTTAGATTATACTTAATAATTCTTTTTTGTTTGCTGTGACAATCAATTTGCTGCATTTCGCAACAATTTTTTACTTGTATTTTAATACTCTTGCGTCAAGTTACATTTCAATGGGACTTGTGAGTTGAGTTTACGGTTAAAATTCGTTGTATTTGACTCCAGTCTTTATAATTCTTAAACGCTGGTTGGAAATTAATTATAATTGGTACCAATGTCTTCCTATGTTTGTGCCCGGAATGAATTATACTAACTCTTTCCGCAAAGTTGTCGAATTTCTCCTGAGATGATCTACAGAAAAAACAAATTCGGGGGGGGGGGGGGGGGGGATGCCCTTGACCCCTAGAGTTCTGTGTACACATAAAAAAGCTCTTGCTACGCCCCTAGTTGCATTATTCTGCAAAATGTGTAAAATTAAAATATGTTTGTGGTTTGAAAGTTTGGACCCCCCCTCTAGAAAAAGTTTGGACCTCACCAGAAAAAAAATCCTGGATCTGCCTCTGAAGCGAGAGACAATGAAAGAATCGTGGTAGTCACATGGTTGAGCCACGATGCTGACAAAATTCCTTTATTCCTAATTCATGTCTGTCCGTTCAAGCTAACTTATATAGCAACATGGTAGTGTCTGCTTACGACTATTGAGGCTGTGTGTTCGCATCTCAGTTTGGACAATGAATTTATAAGGATTTGCAATTGGTGTCCAAGGTAAATATTTTACTAGAAACATGATTGTACCCTCAGAATTGCCACAGACGATCATGCTCCAAGAATCCGAGGACAAATTCAGCTTAGGAGTCATTGGTGTATGTAGCAGAGGTATGATATGGCACTCATACTCTCTTACCACTAAGGCCAACATTTTTATATTTTTTTATTTACGGGAGCGCCGACCCTAATTTCTGCCGAAATGAAATAAAAATAAAAGAAACAAAAGTTTCTTTTATTTTTCTTCTCTCCGCCGACTTGATGAATTCCCTCCCTTGCAAAAAAAAATACCCGCGATCTGTCAGAGAACTAGGGCACGTTGCCTAACGGTTTCGCTACGTATCGCTATGAAAAATATAGCGATAATCAATATTGGACAACTCAATAGGTATTGAATATCAAAATCGTCCGTGCGTCAATTTGACCCGCGTATATTTTGACTTCGAGAGTCATAGTTGAATCAAGATCTCGGATCGACAACAAGTGGAGCGTATGTTACGTCCGCCTATTTGATGTAATCGACCAATCAGGGATGCACGCTACGCGGGGGTTGCAGTTAGTAAACACGCTTCAAAAGCCGATAACAAGTAACTCCTTTGTTTGTCGATCACCCCTGTGTTTTTAGTCGCCGATTAAGACCAATGGGCGTCTGCTCAAAAAATCAATAGTGCTACATGTCGGCCCGATAAGATTGTTTACGTAATCAATCTGTTGCAATTAACAAACATGCGACAAACTGTGATATTGCATTGATTAAAGTAGATAAGCTTTTGGATGCTAGCTGTTAAATTGATAATTGTATTTAATTATAAGCATGTTGTGACGCAGTTTAAATAGACGTAATAGCCAGTTTGCAAATGTTTTTTTTAAAGACAATTAACATTGACAACAATAATAAACTCTGATTAAATGATAATAATAATCGTTGAATTTCACGTCAAAATAATCATTAATACAAATCATTTTACAACGAATTAAGTTTTTTATTTCGTACTGTGATACATTTTCGCGACCGACGCTATCGCCATAAAGTGAAACATCGTTTAAATTACGTTGTAATTAAATATGTTTTAGCATTTTGATTTTTAGATTTTCTTAATTTAGCAATAAGTAAGGGGAAATTCCCTCATTTTTTCGATTTCAAGAATAAACATCGATTGAATATGTGAAAATTTTAAAATATTCGTCCCATAATCTATCTGTTAAAATCGTGTTTTAGACTCTTAAAACAATAAATAGCATCTATTGCTACATGAAAAGCATGATTTAACAAAAGGTATGATGTTTATAGCAGACTGTAGTAAAATGTTTAAACAAAGAAAGGTCAAAATTTATGACATTTATAACACATTTTTAAAATGGCCCTTAATGATTTTTGTCTCTGTTGATGAACATACACCAGCAAGCAAACATGCTAAACCAGAAGATCTGATCAGTTGGAATGAAAATTAGATATTTTTAGTTTACTATTTGATACAAAATCACTATATTCTGTGAATTTTACAAAATTTAAGTTACAACAAAGGCATTGCCATACTGAATGTGATTTTATACATGGGTCTGTTTGTCAAATGTGACAGAAACTATAACGTAACTGTTGTTTTATAAAATCTCATGCAGAAAATATGGGACTCCAACTTTTGACTGTGGGACTCTTCTCAGTATTAAAGAGAGTCTTGGGCTCCTTCTTGTAAAATCCTAGTGAGAACCCTGAAATCTTAGTAATTGAAGTTATTGCATAAAGCTACAACAACATTAAAATCAATGGACAAAAACGCGTTAAGTATAGCTTGACTCCTGAAAATTTGATTTTGACCCCTGAAAATTTTGACTGAAGGGTCATTGACCCTTGAGTCTGAAAGTCTAGTTCAAGCCCTGGCTTCTTCTTAGAAAACGGCTTGCTACTTACCAAACTCCCCACAGCGGTTATCTCCCTTTATCAAATCTTTTGCGCTCATTGCAAATGCATGTTTTCGGGGCGATTTCAAACTAAATAAGTCTTTAAAGGTATAAAATCATTGAACAAACATATGTTTAAATGAACAATTACAAATATTTATTGATTTCAATTAATCTTTAGTCAGTCAAACATAAAAACAAGAATTGTCGACAAACAGGAAGTTACATTACTGCGGAGGCAGTCATTTTGATTTGTTAAAGCGCTCTTGGGTAGCGAAGGTTTTTTCGCTAGCTTTCGCTATGTAGCGAAATGAAGCGATATGTTGTAGCAAGCCGTTTCCTAGTATTTTGCTTCATAGCGATATCTAGCGATTTCCTCTATTTTCGAAACAATATTTATGAAACAGCATTTATGTCGAATATATATATGCCAGATTAGAATTTGTCACCAAGTCAAATCTTAAATATGCATTGTGAGCACTATATGCCATGTATTTGAACAATTCTGATTAAATTTGCCATGAACATTTGAATATAGGCCCAGTCAAGTCAGATACTAGGTCACCTGGTCAAATCTTGAAAACCCTTGAGAACATAAGAGATCACTTCATATACTTTTTATAGCTTTTTATATTTGAACTGAAAAAAAAACAATAACAAAAGATCTTCCTTTAGATTTATTCTTTGATATATGATATAAAATACATATTATAACAATGGATGATTGTACTTACTGAACTTATGTCAATAATATTTGTGATCATAGCCATAAATGTTATCAAAAATAAGTTTTCCGAAAAATAAAAGTATGCTGACCTATTTTCAATTTTATTTTTATTTTTTTTGTCGACTCGACCAAAAAGTGGATTTTATTTTTATTTTGCCCCCCCCCGACTCAATTTTTTTGAAAAAATTCCCGTAAAACAAACAATAAAAAAATGTTGGCCTAAGCTAGATTTTATGGTGACATAGTAGAGTATGGTCTTATGACTAGAGTCTAGAGGTTGTGGGTTCAAATCTGATCAGACAATGGATTTTATTTGGTTACAATGGGTTCAAATTTGAAAAAAGAATATGGGGTTTGATGTTAATAGTTATTCTTTTATCATCTTTTCAGATGTTAATGTAGATTTGGTCAGTTGAATTTGGTAGAATAAATGGTAACCCAGTGTATGACATCTAGATATTGTTAGCTATGTGACTTATTGATGTTCATCTATTTAAAATCAGCCTTACCACAGAGTTTCTACTGTAGTGCAATACTAAACAAGATAAATGGTAAGCTATTTAGTATTGTCATTTGATTTATCCAACATTTTTATTTTCAGGTCTGATTAGATATTGTATTGGTACTATTACAATCAACAAAACACTTATCGTCTGAAACTGTTTAGCATAAGTATTGAGAAACCAAATAGTACTTACTAGAATTAAAGATTTTGTATTGCATTACTTTTTTAAAAAAATTAAGGAGTTGCTTAACCCAGGTCAGAGCTCAATTTAAGTAGCACACCTGGATTTCCTGAATCTAGTGTCACGAAAGGTGTACCGGTTCGAATCCCACCCAGGGTGGTTAATTATACCCTTTCATGAAAATTTGACAAATTTCATTTTTCCTCCATTATTAAGGTATATGGAAAAATTTCCAGTCTTGTGGAAGGGAAGGTGAGATTTGGTTATAGACAAGGGTCCAGGAAAGATAAGTTAGGTGCTCTGGACGCCGTGAAGTAACCTTTAAAATAGTGTGGACACGTCGTTAAACCCAATATAGATAATTAATTATACAATGGTGGACACATTGAGTTAGCTCCCCCTGATTGTTAAAAAGTTTGCATATAATTTTGTGGTACTTATTAATTCTGGGTGTCCCTGGTGATCCTATGTTTAACTAGTATCAAGCTTTCTTCTTATGATATCTTATTTGACAACTTATTGTTTATTTATTTATTAGAATCATTTCAAAAGATCTAAATCAATATGTGCACAATTTTATACATGTAACTGGACCACTAAAACATTTAGAACCTGCAGCATTTTATTAGTTATAAAGCTTGATTTTTCCAAAAAAATAGAGCTTATCCTTTGGCATCAGCATTGTCATTGCTTGTAAGGTTAAAGTTTTTTTATTAGTCTTATATCTTCAACACTATCCTACCTATTTTTTGAAAGTTGGTATACCTATTCAATAGGACCTTTATTAATCATACTGTGAACGGACATAAATTTGGATGATTTTTTTATTAGTAATTAACCTTTTACTCTATACAAATTGCAAAATATGAGGCAAGTTTTTTCTGAATAGAGTTTTTTCAATACTAATCAATATACTTATGTTGTCATAAGTATTTGTCGTTACTACATGTACATAAATATTAAGGGAGGTCAATCTAGATGTATTATTTTTGAAGTTTTGTCCCTTTATAACTTAATATTCAAGATTAAAATTTTGTTTAAATTGAGATATCATTAGTAATTATAAAAATATTCTATTGAAAAGGGTATATTTATTTATCAGTGCTACATCTACATGACATTTTAAGGGAGGTAATTCTCGACAAATTATTTTGCAATTATGTCCCTTTGTACTACAATATTTAAATTTGTTCAAATTCATCAGTACTACTTGTTTATTTTGGATTTATCAATAGTTGTTTTGTTTTAGTAATTTATTGGGAATTATGCCCATCTGTTATGATGTCAACATGTTCTTGTCAAAATTCACCCTAGATCACCAAGTTGGCCTCAACAAAGATAGTAAACATTGTGCACTTGTGGGTCTGCAGCAAGCCTTACTTGTAATTTGAAAATTTTAAAAGCTAATATCATGCAAAGTGAATAGACTAAAAGCTGCCATATGCGGCTGTTAGAATCTCTTAATGGTCATTTACTACAATGTTGCCTTCATGTTCTGTGTTTCACTACTCCATCTCCCTCTTTGCCAGATTTGTTACAGTCAAGGTTGAAAAACCTACATTAACAATTTGGTTAACAACAGCCTGGAACTTGATATGTTAATGCACTTACTGAAATACTCCTCGTATGTTACTCTGCAAGACACATTTATATACAACAGTTCAGTTAAAAACATTATCAGTACAAGACAAGGTTAACTTAGTTTGGGTTATCTCCCTTGTATCAGGTTTATAATAAAACATTATACCCATTTTATAATGAAACATTATACCCATTTAATTGATAACATTATATGCTTGACCATTTATCGTGGCCTATAAGCACATAAAAATATATCATTAACAATATGAAAAAAATACAAGCAGGTCAAATATATATTTATGATAAATTTACAAGAAAATACCAAGTTACTGATAATTTCTGGTGTAAATGTTGTTGTTTTTTTGTAGTAATACTAAGATTTTGTTTGTGATTGACACCATCCATTGTTTTGAACATCCAATGATTTTGTTTGCCTGATGTGCATTGTCTAAATTTAAATTTTTATTTGTCAAAACTCAGTTAATCACCACCAAGTAAAGAACCAAGTGTATTTTTATGCAAATCAAATACTTTGTTTAAACTTGAATGTCAATTAAGGTTACAGATACTGGTATAGGGTATCAATAGTGTAACCTTTCCACACCAATAAAATTGTGGATTCTAGCACATCAAATGAATAATTTCAATGGGTGTACAATAGGTCTTATGCCTCCTTGGAGGTGTAAAGCTGGTCATACGATGGCTTTGAGTTTTCTATCTACTGTATAACAATGTTGTGCAGTTAACGCCCGTTAACTCTGTTGTGTCTTGAACTTACAAAGTCAATGTATATTACTATATAATCATACAACACCATGGTCATAATAAATCTCATACCTGATACATTGTAGCAAAAACTTCAATGATTATTGACTTACATTGCCATACAATAACTTTTAAACAATGGCATCTGTTTGTCTTTAATCAAACATTTATCTTCGAACAATCTTTATCATAAAACCATAAAGTATGAGAATATGCACAACAATTTGTCAGCCAGGATCCAGCCCTGTTCACCTCTCAGAGTTACACTCAGACAGGATCTAGCTAAATTCTCCTCTCACTCTCATACCTGCTCAACACTAAGCCAGTATCTAGCACTATACTCCTCTCACTCTCATACATGCTCAACACTAAGCCTGTATCTAGCACTATACTCCTCTCACTCTCATACGTGCTCAACACTAAGCCTGTATCTAGCACTATACTCCTCTCACTCTCATCTGTGCTCAACAGCTAGCCAGGATTTAGAACTGTACTCTTCTCACTCTCATACATGCTCAACAGCTAGGCAGGATCTAGCACTGTACTCTTCTCACTCTCATACATGCTCAACACTAAGCCAGGATCTAGCACTGTACTCTTCTCACTCTCATACATGCTCAACAGCTAGGCAGGATCTAGCACTGTACTCTTCTCACTCTCATACGTGCTCAACACTAAGCCAGGATCTAGCACTGTACTCTTCTCACTCTCATACATGCTCAACACTAAGCCAGGATCTAGCACTGTACTCTTCTCACTCTCATACATGCTCAACAGCTAGCCAGGATCTAGCACTGTACTCTTCTCACTCTCATACATGCTCAACACTAAGCCAGGATCTAGCACTGTACTCTTCTCACTCTCATACATGCTCAACACTAAGCCAGGATCTAGCACTGTACTCTTCTCACTCTCATACATGCTCAACACTAATCCAGGATCTAGAACTGTACTCTTCTCACTCTCATACATGCTCAACAGCTAGCCAGGATCTAGCACTGTTCTCTTCTCACTCTCATACATGCTCAACAGCTAGCCAGGATCTAGCACTGTACTCTTCTCACTCTCATACATGCTCAACATCTTGACTGGATCTAGCACTACTCTTCTCACTCTCATACATGATCAACACTAAGCCAGGATCTAGCACTGTACTCTTCTCACTCTCATTTATGCTCAACAACTAGCCAGGATCTAGTACTGTACTCTTCTCACTCTCATACATGCTCAACACTAAGCCAGGATCTAGTATTGTACTCTTCTCACTCTCATACATGCTCAACACTAAGCCAGGATCTAGCACTGTACTCTTCTCACTCTCATACATGCTCAACACTAAGCCAGGATCTAGCACTGTTCTCTTCTCACTCTCATACATGCTCAACAGCTAGCCAGGATATAGCTCTATACACCTCCCACTCTCAGAGTTGATGGTCAACAGCTAGCCAGGATCTAGCCCTGAACACCTTAAGAGTTGTATCTTAGCCATGGCTCTTTATTTCTTATCTGGTGACAAATACTTACCCTGCCTCTGTTTCTAAACAGTTCGACTATTATAATTAGGTGGTGCATAGGAGAGGCGCAAGCTGGTGTTTGGCCCCTTTCATTGTTTGATTTTTTTATTATTTACTTTTATGTACTTCAGACTAGTTTCAGAATTCTAATTCACATTATAAGTATTATGAATGATTTCTTTCTCTATTCATATCTACTGTTTTATTTAATCACTGTATCACAGTTTTATTCATTTATTTGATTATCAAATTTGAGCACAGGAAATATCTGTGGTATTTTTCCATTCTCTATTTTTGTAATTTTTTTTTAACTGTAGTATTGACAATGGACTATATCTTGAAATCAAATTGTTCGTTTATTTCCTGCAGTACAAACAAACTTCCATTGTCACAATAATAATGTTTACAAAGAACAAAAAGGATTTGTCTGCATATATACAACAGTACAGTTAAAAACATTATCAGTACAAGACAATGTTAACTTAGTGTTATCTCTTTTGTATCAGGTTTATAATAAAACATTATACCCATTTTATAATAAAACATTATACCCATTTAATTGATAACATTATATGCTTGACCATTTATCGTGGCATATAAGCACATAAAAATATATCATTAACAATATGAAAAAAATACAAGCAGGTCAAATATATATTTATGATAAATTTACAAGAAAATACCAAGTTACTGATAATTTCTGGTGTAAATGTTGTTGTTTTTTTTGTAGTAATACTAAGATTTTGTTTGTGATTGACACCATCCATTGTTTTGAACATCCAATGATTTTGTTTGCCTGATGTGCATTGTCTAAATTTAAATTTTTATTTGTCAAAACTCAGTTAATCACCACCAAGTAAAGAACCAAGTGTATTTTTATGCAAATCAAATACTTTGTTTAAACTTGAATGTCAATTAAGGTTACAGATACTGGTATAGGGTATCAATAGTGTAACCTTTCCACACCAATAAAATTGTGGATTCTAGCACATCAAATGAATAATTTCAATGGGTGTACAATAGGTCTTATGCCTCCTTGGAGGTGTAAAGCTGGTCATACGATGGCTTTGAGTTTTCTATCTACTGTATAACAATGTTGTACAGTTAACGCCCGTTAACTCTGTTGTGTCTTGAACTTACAAAGTCAATGTATATTACTATATAAACATACAACACCGTGGTCATAATAAATCTCATACCTGATACATTGTAGCAAAAACTTCAATGATTATTGACTTACATTGCCATACAATAACTTTTAAACAATGGCATCTGTTTAACTTTAATCAAACATTTATCTTCAAACAATCTTTATCATAAAACCATAAGTATGATAATATGCACAACAATTTTACTAGTCAGCCAGGATCCAGCCCTGTTCACCTCTCAGAGTTCCACTCAGACAGGATCTAGCTAAATTCTCCTCTCACTCTCATACATGCTCAACACTAAGCCAGTATCTAGCACTATACTCCTCTCACTCTCATACGTGCTCAACACTAAGCCTGTATCTAGCACTATACTCCTCTCACTCTCATCTGTGCTCAACAGCTAGCCAGGATCTAGAACTGTACTCTTCTCACTCTCATACATGCTCAACAACTAGGCAGGATCTAGCACTGTACTCTTCTCACTCTCATACATGCTCAACACTAAGCCAGGATCTAGCACTGTACTCTTCTCACTCTCATACATGCTCAACAGCTAGGCAGGATCTAGCACTATACTCCTCTCACTCTCATATGTGCTCAACAGCTAGCCAGGATCTAGAACTAAACTCCTCTCACTCTCATTCATGCTCAACAGCTAGCCAGGATCTAGAACTGTACTCTTCTCACTCTCATACATGCTCAACACTAAGCCAGGATCTAGCACTGTACTCTTCTCACTCTCATACATGCTCAACACTAAGCCAGGATCTAGCACTGTACTCTTCTCACTCTCATACATGCTCAACACTAAGCCAGGATCTAGCACTGTACTCTTCTCACTCTCATACATGCTCAACACTAAGCCAGGATCTAGCACTGTACTCTTCTCACTCTCATACATGCTCAACACTAAGCCAGGATCTAGAACTGTACTCTTCTCACTCTCATACATGCTCAACAGCTAGCCAGGATCTAGCACTGTACTCTTCTTACTCTCATACATGCTCAACAGCTAGGCAGGATCTAGCACTGTACTCTTCTCACTCTCATACATGCTCAACATCTTGACTGGATCTAGCACTACTCTTCTCACTCTCATACATGCTCAACACTAAGCCAGGATCTAGCACTGTACTCTTCTCACTCTCATTTATGCTCAACAACTAGCCAGGATCTAGTACTGTACTCTTCTCACTCTCATACATGCTCAACAGCTAGCCAGGATCTAGCACTGTACTCTTCTCACTCTCATACATGCTCAACAACTAGCCAGGATCTGGTACTGTACTCTTCTCACTCTCATACATGCTCAACACTAAGACAGGATCTAGCACTGTACTCTTCTCACTCTCATACATGCTCAACACTAAGCCAGGATCTAGCACTGTACTCTTCTCACTCTCATATGTGCTCAACACTAAGCCAGGATCTAGCACTGTACTCTTCTCACTCTCATACGTGCTCAACACTAAGCCAGGATCTAGCACTGTACTCTTCTCACTCTCATACGTGCTCAACACTAAGCCAGGATCTAGTACTGTACTCTTCTCACTCTCATACATGCTCAACAGCTAGGCAGGATCTAGTATTGTACACTTCTCACTCTCATACATGTTCAACACTAAGCCAGGATCTAGCACTGTACTCTTCTCACTCTCATACATGCTCAACACTAAGCCAGGATCTAGCACTGCACTCTTCTCACTCTCATACATGCTCAACAGCTAGCCAGGATATAGCTCTATACACCTCCCATTCTCAGAGTTGATGGTCAACAGCTAGCCAGGATCTAGCCCTGAACACCTTAAGAGTTGTATCTTAGCCATGGCTCTTTATTTCTTATCTGGTGACAAATACTCACCCTGCTCCTGTTTCTAAACAGTTCAACTATTATAATTAGGTGGTGCATAGGAGCAGCGCAAGCTGGTGTTTGGCCCCTTTCATTGTTTGATTTTTTTATTATTTACTTTTATGTACTTCGGACTAGTTTCAGAATTCTAATTCACATTACAGTAAAACTTGGATATAACATACTCGCTGGGCCATAGAAAAAGGTATGTTATAACCATGGTATGTTATATCCATATAGCATACTAAGTATATTATATATCAGGATGAAAAACGGGCCAGAAAAGATGGTATGTTGTAACCGAGTGTATGTTATAACCGACTGTGTTATATCCGAGTTTAACTGTATAAATATTATGAATGATTTCTTTCTCTATTCATATCTACTGTTTAATTTAATCACTGTATCACAGTTTTATTCATTTATTTGATCATCAAATTTGAGCACAGGAAATATCTGTGGTATTTTTCCATTCTCTATTTTTGTAATTTTTTTTTAACTGTAGTATTGACAATAGACTATATCTTGAAATCAAATTGTTCGTTTATTTCCTGCAGTACAAACAAACTTCCATTGTCACAATAATAATATGTTTACATAGAACAAAAAGGATTTGTCTGCATTTCATGCTTTTCAGCAATAATGTGTTACAAATTTTGTTGGTACCTCCTGCACATGGACCAAAAAGCCCATAAAATTGAGTATTGAATTAAATTAAAAATTTTATTTTTTATTTTTTTACTGGGTTTAACACCATGTGTCAACACAATTAAGATCATTTTACAGCATTCAGGGCACCTAACCTAGCTTTCCGGGACCCTTGTCTATAACCAGTACTCATCTTCCCCTACCATAAGGCCAGAAACATCCATATTTTCTAATCAATGGAGAAAAATTGCCTTTATTGTCAAATTTTCTTGAAAGGGTATAACCTCCCTAGGTGGGATTCGTACCCATACCCCCTTTGGGATACAAGATTTCAAATCCCGGCGCACTACCAACGGTGCTATAGACTTGAGTTTTAAATGGCGAAATAAATTTTACTTTACTTTTTATAAAAATAATTCTCAAGTATTTACGAGCAGACATCCATGACTATCTTGAGTCTGAAATGCAGTTGGTACAAGTAACACGCTGGGCTTGCAAATCTGGTTTCCTGAAAGGGAATGGGTTAAAATCCCTCCCAGGGTAGTTATTCCTGTCCATGAAATTTTGCGAATTGTGATGATGTAAATTTATTTTATGGAGTTACTTGTATTAAATTAATAAAAAAAAAATAATTTGGTGTATTTATATTTTTGCAGTTCTGTATTGTGTTCTATTAGTCCTGGGTATGACTTTAAACTGCGTCCATCTGTGGCATCCCAATGTGGATGTGGGAAAGTGAGGCTGCCCTTTACCACAGTTGCCTCCAGGCTCCCCTTAGGCAAGGGTCAGCACCTGAAATTGCCTCCCTTCTCAGGGTTACGAGCTGCTTCAACAAGAAAGAAAGAATCACATTGTGGTCAGTACTGACCAATGCAGTAGCCTTAGTGGATTGGTGGATGAACTTCGTTTGTGGTCAACAACAAAAGGGCAAAGGTATGAAACTATTTACTTAACACTCTTTCATTTTATGATGAAATCACTAGATCCAGCAATGAAATTAAAAATAATTATTTTGAAATAGATCACAAGTCTTGAATGAAATCAAGATTTAGATTTTAGACTCATCTGTTTATGGGAGAAACACACTAGTCCACAATATTGTAGTGTGGTTTCTTAGTACTTGATTTTATGTAATCAAAGTAATTTTTATTTAGTGTGTGTGGCCTAGAAAATAAGAGCATAGATATAAGACATTCCGAAAAGTGTTTTGACATGACTAGACATTAGGTCCAGAGATCTTAAAGAAGAATCACTGGACAGAATCAGGTTTTGTTGGACTGAAGAAATCATCAAAATAACAGATTTTTGCACCTTTATCAACAACAATTTTTACTAATAATTGGATTAATTATGGGAATTCCATACGTCATGACAAATGACTGTTTAGACGCTACTCAGTCATTATAAATTATTTTAACTTTTAACTGAAGACAAACACAAAATAGGTTCCATATACTTATCAAGAATTTTGATAAAATAGCTGATAATTGTCAGGATTTTAATTTAAAAAAAAGAAATTGAACTGGACTTTCGGACCAGGTATGACGGAATTTTTACTGGACCTAATGGAAATTTACCGTCAGGTCCGTTGGACCAGCACTTTTTGGAATCTCTGATAGATATTAATCACTTGTTGTTATATGGATATAATTATAGAATATTTCTGACTATATTCATTCATTCCTGTTATTGAAAGCTAGCCACATCTTTTGTTAGATTGATGCCCTATGTTAAAAATTCACCTGTATTTGGTTTCGTTTTCAGTTACAAAAATTCACCTTGGAATCAGCTTGTAATTCAAGAACCATCCCTGGTAAAGGAAGATAACAAGATTCATAAGATAAGTTACTGTTTCTTATACAATTATTTAGTGCTGTATTTATACTGAATACGGTTTTGTCATATTGGAACTTTTTGTATAAGTTGATATATCAGACGCGTATCTGCCATTACGCACTTTACCCATGTGTGTAACCTGGTTTCCAGAAATCAAAATCAAGTGCCAAAAACACATGAGAAATAGGATGCTGTTTTCATAAAAATGGGATGGAACAAACGGTATTTTTGTTGTCTAATTAGCATACAACCAGTGGCCAAATTATCACCAAAAACATTGCAAAATGTACCTTAGCAAATGTAGCGAGAACAAATTTCCAAGGGGGGGAGGCCTAGAGATGTGTCTGTTTATTGCAATACAAAGTCAAACCATTGTACTAACATTTTTTTATTGAAATTCTCCTTAAATTATTCTTGTAGTTTTAATGTACCATGATAAAAATCATAATGTTTGTAAAACTTAACTTGTTATAAATTTTCAGTATGTCATAGCCAGTGAACAGATTTCATCAGAAAAAGAATATAGTCAGTCAATAGATAAAGATGACAATGTTATTGTAGTACAGAATCAATAAAATTGTAAGTGTAGAATTTTTGTGTATCATTTGTGAAGAAGATAACTCGACATAGATTGTTTGACAATGTATACCTGGTAGTTTAATATAGAGTTAACTCCCTTGAATACCCCATGTCAAAAGATTGAAATGACTGGAGTGTGATTCAATTCGACATTTTTTTTTACAAAACAAGCAACAAATTGAATGTAAATCTTGTCTTAGTAGTCAACTAAAAGCCCCATCATCAAAAGTTATACTTTTTGGACTGCAAAGAAAATAGACATTAATTTATTTCAAACACCTCAAATGAACAAGATTTTTTAAATAAATGCAAGTATTGCTTAAATATATATATGTTATTTATTGCATTTTAAAATGAAAGTAGAATGAAACCCAATGTAGAATTTGGTCGTCAAAAATTGAAACAATAGTTTTGGTCACAGTATGTTTAAGATGAAGTCATATTATAGAAAAACTTACTCCCAATGACATAATTGAGCTCCAAAACTACCCGGTATTGTGGATCAGGTATATTGATCATTATCGTATAATTGAATATGGTGTGCTCTTATAGCAGTACCCCACTTTTTTTAAGAAATGGACACCTTGTTAAACTTAACTTTAGAAAGCAGAATGGTATGAACTGTTCATTGTGTCTCCAAAACATGATATAGTTTGATAACTTCATGATTGTAAAAGAGTTTTCAAGCCTACTGTACTGATAACAAATATATCTTCATATAGTGGCTTTAAGTTAGTGTATTATTATTGTTAACTATTATTTTAGAATAAAATGAAGAGAAAAGCAAAACCTGAAGAAATAGAGATGTTAGATGAACAATTTCCAGCTTTACTATTGATGTAGGATGAGGTAAAAGCTTTCATTCATTGTACTTGTCATGTGTTTTTGTTTGTTTGGGTAAGCAACGTAGCCTCACATTGCACTGGTCATATCAAGGCAGTCAGTCAACCTACTTATCTGGAAAGGCTTAATCTCTAGATTTAGCTGTTAACCACTCGCTAAACACATACTTCCATGAGTGACTTACAACTGTCCTACATGATTAAGAATCAGTGGTAGGAGGAAGAATGTCAGGAGAAAATATGTTATGACCAAACTCCATGAAAGTACATGTATATCCTGCACGGGAATTGAAATCATGACTCCTCAATCAGTAGACTTGCATGCTAGCAACTGATATATAGTGGGGTGGCTTGTATATGATTTAATTTAGTAAGTGGTTTCATTTGATAAATCTTAAATTATTTGTTTTAAGGATGACAACATAAACTAATGTCATGACCAACTGGAAGAAAGAAATCAGACGACAAGTCTTTAATTGGATCAGGACATCGACAGAAGAAAAATAAGCTAAGAACTTTACATTTACCTAAATCTTTTTTCTGCCAAGTCAATACTGTCATTAGATAGAGATATATGTTGACCCTTTATATCAAAATGTTTACTTTACAGATCCAAAGAATAGTTTGGATATCTAAAGTGATCATTTTCCCATGAATCTGACTTCATTGAAATATTTGTTAGCCATTTTTTACCAATCCAATATATGGAGCACTTGCAGGTTAATTATACCCCCGCTTCGAAGAAGAGGGGGGTATACTGTTTTACCCTTGTCCGTGCGTGCGTCCGTCCGTTACAAAATTTCCGTCGCAGTTTTTTCAGCAACTATATCATGCAGCAGCCTCATACTTTGCATATTGCTTCAACCCATAGTCCCATATGGTGTAAAGCGATTTCATGCTCCTTGCTCATCTACTTCCTGTTTGTCGCATATTTTTAGATTTTGGCGGGGGTATCACTAGTGAGCATTAGCTCACAGATTTTTGGTACTGTAATTGTTGTCTACTCATGTAAAGCTATATGCAAATGTATATGTTTAAGGTAATGGCACAAGAGTACTCATTAATGTTGCAAGTTCTCATGGTTTGGTGTAAAACTGGCTAGCCTTCATTTTTTATTGAAGTCTGGTAGTTGGCTAGATTAGATTAGAATATAGTTAGATAGTTTGGACTTTTTCTCTACTCATTGCATGTGGAACAAAAATCAATCATGTACAACATGTATTCCATATAAAAAATACCATAATTGCCTTTACATTTGAATTAAAATAAGTAAAATGTTTCTTCATTTTACTCTGTACTTTATACACTCTTATATGATCTATAAAATTTTAAATGTCGACTAAATTCTAACAGTATTTACAATTAACAGAGAGAGAGAAAGTCCTTCGTGCAAACATCTTTTCCTCCATAGCTGTTTCATGAACCTAATTATTGTAGTTTTTGTACTCTGAGTCATTTCGGCGGCTCTGGTTTTGATTTTGCTTCCAATACTTTTTAAATTATAGAAAACACATGCTTACATTTTTTTCATCGGTTTTGCTTTCAGTTAAAAAGAATCTTTTTCATTGTACAAATGAAATCTAATGTTTGTTATTTTTTGCTTTCTTTTATAATCTGTCATGAACTCTCATTGTTTTACATTCAAGCTTATTGAATATACAAAAAATATTTATTTTTGTCGGAACTTTAATCTTGTAATAGTTTACTCACATTGACCCGAGACTAGGTTTACAATTACAATATCATTCATTTATTTTTGTTACATAAGTTAGTCACAGAGTTGATACTAAAACGTTAATTGTATTCATTTGTTTCTGGTCAATATGAACAAGCTATATATTTGTAAAAATTGGAGGAAAAGATGTAATTTTAGTGTGGAATACCTATGTTAAACTTGTCATTCTTATGTAGGAGCAGTAGTCCAGTGGTAGGACATGCGCCTAGGAATCGAGAGGTCTTGGGTTTGAATCCCACTAGAGGCCTGCTAATTACCTGGAGCAAAAAATTTACCTGCCATTGCTTCACTTCACCCGAGTGTAAATAGATACATGCTAGGGTCATGCACTGTATGCTGTGGCTGCAATCTGTGCCCTATGTTAACAGTTTGTGAGTGACTCAATGATCGGGGAAGTTAATGTCAAGAGTCAACTGAATAGTCACCAAATACTATAAAATAGACTTTAAAAATCTTTAACTTTAACTTTACTTTGTCACAGTTTGCTTGCAAATTGATGCAATATTGCATCTGATAATTTTGGAATAAGGTATAATCTTTACTTGAAAATACAGCGCCCACCAAAAGTTTGGGGGACGAATAAAAATAATTAAAATTCATAAATTTCAATTTTTGGTAGAACCAAATTTTAAAAAAATATATTTTATATGGTTAGTGATAAAATGAAAACAAATTTCATGAATGCATCACATTTAAAGATTCAGCATCTGAAATCCCAAAGCCTCAAAAACCAAGTTCAATGTATTTTTTCTATAACATTGATTTTTTATCTACTTTGTTTGTCTCAACACCAAATCACACCAGCAAAAAAGTAAACAAAAGTAAAAGTATTTTAAAAACCAACGGTGATAAAATTTTGATACTATGTAACAGGCTTAAAAATTGAAAAGGTCTTCAAACTTTTGGTGGGCACTGTATTCCCATGCCTTTATTTAATGGTGTAGATATTAATGATGGCAATGATGAAGTTAGTATAGTCCAACAGAATTAACCTGAGCTTGAACTCCCTAATTATAGTAATTACACACTTCACTTACATTAAATCGTTAGTTTCCGTATGCGTGTATACGGTTATACACGTGTCATTAACAACCGATGTGACAATAAATCAATTTATTAAAAGTGGCATGTTATTGTTCATTTAATTTTGGACACTTAAGTTTTTGGGGAAACAAGTAAGTCAGCAATATTATGGCACAGTTTCAAAGTATTTATTCTTATGAAAACAACATTAATTGTTCAGCACGTTTATTTGTCCAAAGCTTCCGATAAAGTACGATTTACAAACATGGACGATAATAGCCTGTAAATACTGAGTTTAATATATTCTTGCATAAAGATCAAGCTCAGGTCAATTCTGTTGGACTATATTTTAAATTGAAATTCTGATCAGTCTCTGCTAGACTGCTGTCAAATGGAAATTTCTGTTGTTTAAATGGACTTATTATACCCCCGCTTCGAAGAAGAGGGGGGTATACTGTTTTACCCTTGTCCGTGCGTCTGTGCGTCCGTCCATCCGTCCGTCCGTCCGTTACGAAATTTCCGTCACAGTTTTCTCAGCAACTATAACATGCAGCAGCCTAATAGTTTGCATATTGCTTCATCCCATAGTCCCATGTGGTGTAAAGCGATTTCATGCTCCTTGCTCATCTACTTCCTGTTTATCGCATATTTTTAGATTTTGGCGGGGGTATCTTTAGTGAGCATTAGCTCACAGATTTACTTATTTGAATATATTAGTGTTTCCACATTCTTATTTTAAGTCTATCACTCCTAACACAGCCTATTTGTATACATGTAGGTACATACAATCTATAATATTTAGTATTCTTATCTATTTATAGTCTTAACCCGGGTCGATAGCGCAGTTGGTAGCGCGCCGGGATTTGGATACTCCTGCCCGAGGGGGTGCGGGTTCGAATCCCACCAATGGAGGTTATACCCTTCCATGAAAATTTGACAATAATGTCGATTTTCCTCCATTGATTAGATAACATGGAGAAGTTTCTGGCCTTGTGGAAGGGTAGTTGAGTACTGGTTATAGACAATGGTCCAGGAAAGCTAGGTTAGGTGCGCTGGACGCCGTGAAATGACCTAAATTGTGTTGATACGGCGTCTGAAAATATATTTAGGCTAGTGAAAATTATTCCTTCAATATAGTCCAGCTTGTTGATAACTTGTTTTCTTTATTTGGTATGCAATGTATCGATATCGGTACAATATTTCTGTGAAAGTAAATGGTGGGTAAGGAGTTGTAGACTTTCATTCAATCTAATCCAAGGAAAACATATGTCAAGGGCTTAATGGGAAACATTTCTTTCTCATATTTAAAAAAAGTTTTTTTAAATATCTATGGAAATACCAAGTATGAATACTAGTATTTTAACCCAGTGCAAATGTGTATAATATCTGAGAGAATTTGAAAAATCTAAAAACTTGTGAAAGTTAATGACAGTTATCTGTTAAACCCTTGACATAAAGTTTATTAATGTTAACCTGTTTAAATGAGTACATCCACATCATTTTTGATCCCAGAGATGATTAAGATTCTCCTAAATGCTGAATCCAGAATCTGATTACTTCCAGGTTAAAAAATGATGCAACTTTTCACACAAAATCTTATAAAAATGTTATTGTAAGTCAATTTCACAAATTTGCTGTTCAAAGTCAGATGGATAATTAACATAACTATGATAATATTTTTATAATACTCAATGTATACAATATTCTACCTAATTCAAAAATATTTGGAATTGATTATCTAGAAAATTACCGTATTAAGAATGTTTCTTGCTTAAATTGACTTACAATGATTTTTGTCATAAGATTTTTTGTGAAAAGCTACATACTAGATATGTTACTTTGAATCTTCATCTGGAACAGAGATGAGAAGCTGATATTCAGGTATAAGTTGTAGAATACTAACACTGTTTCTTGCTACAGTACTTTTAAGTGTATAAATCTATAAGATCTGACAGATAATTGTTTTAAAATAAAAACAAAATGAAATATGCATTTGTTTCTATTCTTAATGTTTGTCACACAAAAAATAATTTTCAGTGAAATTTAGTACACACAGTTGTTTGCATTTTAATAAATTCTATAATATCTGAATCATTGCTTGTGAACAATTTCAAATAAAATTTTAAAACCTAAAGTCATGTTTTACAGCATCCATTCATTAGTTATTGTACTTATTCAGGCTATTTGGAGTAAATTTTCATATGATACTGTGAACTAGTGAAGTACCAAACTGTACATGATGTGCAATATATATACTATATATCAGATATATGGTGGCTGATTTACGCCATGAAACATTTTATTAGTCATATTGTCGCATATATATTTGTTGTATTTTTGTTTCTTTGCCGCAAAGATTAGAAAAAATGAAAACACGAATATACAACAATCTGTTAATTTGAGGTATCTTTGGTTTTTCCGATTTTCTAATTTTCACGGCAAAGAAATGAAAATATGACAATTGGCATAAATCCGCCAGCATACATATAAGATTAATACACTTAATAAATTGCTAATGGGACTATCTCATGTAAAGTGCTCTTGTTTGTTTGTTTGTTTGTTAGGTTTATTTTCCATGAAAATGTAACAAAAATGTCAGTTTACTCCATTAATACAGTATATAGAGAAGTTTCTGGCCTTGTTCAAAAGTTTTTATTACAACTGGGGTTGTTTATTACTTGTAATATTTATATATGTTAAAATTCTTAACATTTCATTTAGATAGTCACATTAGCTGGACAGTACTGTAGTAAAAATCATGAAAGGGGATTTGTAATGCATGTAAATTACATTCAGTAGAAGCTGAGAATACCACACAGCCCTGGGGACTGACAAGACTGTTTCATTTTCCCTAACAGTCCTGTATTCTCAATGCAACATATAACTTTAAAAGCAATATTTTCTGGACCAAATATAATTTTGTGCAGTTTCTCAACTTTCCCCTTTTCAATGTGTGAAATTCTCAGCTTTTTCTGTAGAACCCTTCATGACATTTAACATTAGTTAAAAAGCCAACTACCAACATTTTAGATACACATTTATCTTTATGTAATAGACAATATTTGACTTGGACATTTGTTTTACTGTGTTTACTATTTTTATATTTCTATGTCTTTAATATAGTTATCTAAATAAGTCATGTATTTTAAGAAAGTTGGGATAGATTTCAAAACTCAAAATTTGTAGCTACACTATATGACCATTAGGGGGGAAGGGGGTGGGAAGTTTCGGTGGCAGTAGTGTTGATGGATCAGTTGACTAGTCAGTTATATATAAAATTCTGGCAAGTTGCATGTTGGAGAATTACTTCACTATTGCAATCTGTGTTGGTAAAACTTTATTTCAGTTTTGTTTGGGGGATGTATGGGGATCTGGCTCACAGTTATAGCCTACCAGTTGAATACCAATCTCATTACATTCATGTTCAAGCTACAATATCTGATCAGGACACAGAAATGACAAAATTGATTACTGTTAATTTCTTTGAGCAAGACATTTACCTACAGTTGTTCCATTCAAGTTCAACTCAGGTGTAAATGGGTACTGTGTGGAATCAGCTGCTTGAAGAGGATTTCAATGATCAGGGGTTAAAGTATGAAATTGTCAAGTTGGCTGAACTTGTACATGGACGCAGACTTTAAACCACACTTAAACTTTTTTAATAAAAACATAATGTTCATGGAGACTGACTGCATGGAGATGTAGTCCAACAATGTTAACTAGAGCTTGAACTACCAGTATTATGAAAATTACATTGTATATGCTTTAACTACATCAAATTTTGAGTTTCTTGTAATAGAAGCATGATAGTAATTGTGACCATTATTATTATTCAGGATGGTACACACTTATAAGATTAGCCTCAATTGTAGATTATAAGTTCAGCCTGTATGTCCTTGTGATTGAAATTCCCGAACTTTCAACACTAAAAATTAGACAAAAATTCATAGTATTAGATAAATGTGTATTCATTTATAATGATCAAGCTTATGTTGATATTGTAGGACTGTGATAAGTTTTTTAGTTACAAACTAGGCCGCAGACCAGTGAGATGCATGTAATCTGACTTTAATGAGATAGGTTAAATTCTGTTAAATTATACTGTGAGCTAGATAAGTTATGATTTCATGATATCATCACCAGGTCTATTTCATGTATATCATCACAGGTGTTCCCTGTGTAAGGAACTAATTCTTGTGATTGCATGGTGCTCTATTTTGTTGGACTACTTATGTAGGATTGTTTCAAGGGCTGTAATATTAAATCGTAGATTGATTATAGCTAGCTCGGGATAACATGAGAACTATATAATTGATATGTTTATTGAATTGTGAATTCAAGTCTTGTTATGACTTAACTACATGTAGTTATGTTTCTAGGGTTTTGTTTCAATACATTTTTAAGATTGTATCAGTATAAATGCAAGTAACTGCCATTTTTTATTATTTCACAAGCTTAATGTTAAGTGGTTAACTAGTTACATAGATAGATAACCTGTTATCACTTTTCTCTAAACGAAATTGATTTTGCTACATTGTATTGATACAGTCACAGAGCTGGGTCGATAGTGCAGTTGGTAGCGCGCCGGGATTTGGATTCTCGTGCCCGAGGGGTTGCGGGTTCGAATCCCACACGGGGAGGTTATACCCTTCCATGAAAATTTGACAATATTAAATGTCGATTTTCCTCCATTGATTAGATAATATGGAGAAGTTTCCGGCCTTGTGGAAGGGTAGGTGAGTACTGGTTATAGACAATGGTCCAGGAAAGCTACTAGGTGCGCTAGACGCCTTGAAATGACCTAAATTGTGTTGATATTTGCGTCAACTCCAATAAATAAATAAATAAAGCATGACAATGGTGCAATATGCGTATTTCAGATTTTGGGCTATTTCTATTTACAGATAAGTTGTGATTTACTAGTTATGTAACCACTTAATCACTTAAAATAAAGCTCATGAAATAATACAAAAATGGCAGTTGTATGTAGTAACTTACATCTATTTTCGGTTGTGATCATTAATGTAATAGAAAAACTAGTGATGTAATTAGTTTACCATATGATGAACTTAATTTGGTAGTTAACTAGTTATGTAACTAGTTAACTACTTAAATAACATGTTAATTATGTAGTTATATGGTGGCAGAAATATGCCACTGTAGAGAATATCTCCAGACAAAATCTGGTGATGAAATCATGAAATCATTCTTTTCCCCTTCAGTTTGAAATGTTTGTAATGCAGAATCAAATTGATAGCATACATTCGGAACATCCTCGGCCATTCGCTACGAATAACCTCGGACATACTTAGGCGCCATTTTGAAACTATGTAAACAAATACACAATCGTTGAGGCGATGACTGAAGTTCCGTTTTTAATCCGTAAATTTAAAATTACACAGTTCAATGATACCGATAAACAAGATTGTTTCAATTTAAAACTAATAACTCTGTATAGACAAAGATCTGTGTGTATACTATAAGAACTATTTTGCGTAACCGTTTCGTGCTTTGCCTCGCGTAGGTAGTAAAATCACCAAAATCCAATGAAGACCCCCACGAATCCTTCCAGGATTATTCATTCATAAAAGGTCGAGGATGTTCCGAATGTGATGGCATAGTCTAGCCTGGATTACCTGCCCCTTACCACTATCATTATCGGGTCAGGCAAACCGTAATAATGGCTGCCCCCCTCCCCTTAGTTATTATTTGGGTAACAAAATTTTTGTTTACCTTTCTTAATCTTGCATGATTGTTTGCTGACGATAGAACTTAAGGCCATGCCAAATCGGAATTCTGTTAAGCGTCAACTCAAATTTGACAAACCTAGGTACCTATTCACAAAAACACACAAGCAGATAACGAAAACACAAATATTTTTATGACAAAAACAATGCATTATTCTTATTTTTTTCAATGGAATAACATCATTGTAATATGAAACAATGGTCTGAACTTAATATAAAATGACTAGTGATTTTTTACGTAAAATGTATATTGTATTAATGTCGCGGTTATGATAAATTGTTAAAGATGAATAACGATGTTGCCAAACTCAATTTTCCCTGAATTAAATTGTCGTATTGAACCCGTAACATAGGAATTATTTAAGAAAATGTTACCAACAATTTTGTTTTTATATGCCCGAAAGAATTTCGGACATATTATGTATTACTCCCTGGCGTCCTTCAGTCTATCCGTCCGTCCGTACGTTAGCAATTTGGTTTCCGGAGCATAACTTAAGTTCCATTTGGCCCACAATATTCGAGCTTCATAGGATGATTGTCCATATCGGGTAGAAGACCCCTATTGATTTTGGGGTCACAAACTTGAAAGTCAAAGGTCAAGGTCACTATTACCATAAAACTGAAAACAGTTTACGGAGCATAACTGAAGTTCCATTTGGCCCACAATATTCAAATTTCATAGAATGATTGTCCATATCGGGTAAAAGACCCCTATTGATTTTGGGGTCACAAGGTCAAAGGTCAAGGTCACTATTACCTTAAAACTTTTTTCTCTACTTTGTTTTCCACAATTATTCATAATATGATATTCATCTGAAATATTCTTATGTCTTACAAATGTTTCATCTTAACTAAAAAAACAACACTTTCAGGCATATAATGCTCCACCCAGCGGTGCTCTTGTTTATTTTGATTGAGGACTCTAAAACCTACACGCACACGGACGCTTAACATAATTCCGATATGGCATGGCCTAAGTAGGAGTTCGGTACTATATGTATATAGGTAATGATTTCGATTTTTCTGATTGCACATATATTTAGCGAATGATTAACAGAAAACCATGTCTTAGAGTGATCACAATTCGGACCTGTATTAGTATCGTTAGAATTTGGGATACTTAATTTAATGATCCTTTGATTTAAGCCTGTGTAGTAAGAAATGTTCATTTGAAAACATAATCATCGAATACCTAATTCATTGGGCGCAGCCATTATCATATTTTGCCTGACATACTTTTACCTCTCATAGTACAACTTGGAACCAGAAAAGGCATAGTCCAGTTGGCCTATTCACAAAACTTCCTAGGAAAAAAACTATAGTATTTTAACAACATCTGTGAATTGGTGGCCAGTACAATATTGATATCATTTAATAATGTTAATAATAATGATAATGATGATAATGGTAATGGTAATGATAATAATTATGATAACAGTAATAATGATGATAATAATAATCTTAATAATACTGATAATTATGATAATTATAATAATTATAATAACAATAATAATGATAATAATAATAATGTTAATAATAATGATAATGATGATAATGATAATGATGACAATGATAATGATGATAATAATTATTCTAATGGTGATAATGATAACAATAACAATAATGATAAAGATTATGATTATAATAATGATAATATTATCATTGGTATGTAATTTTAGTTGAAGATGTTAGTATGATAAAAACACAATTACAACATGATGTTCAGAATTATATTATATTCTTCATAATTTTAGAATATTTTGAACCCGGGTTGATAGCGCAGTTGGTAGCGTGCAGGGATTTGGATGCTCGTGCCTGAGGGGTGTGGGTTCGAATCCCACCTGGGGAGGTTATACCCTTCCATGAAAATTTGACAATTATGTTGATTTTCCCCCATTGATTAGATAATATGGAGAAGTTTCCGGCCATGTGGAAGGGTAGGTGAGTACTGGTTATTGACAAGGGTACAGGAAAGCTAGGTTAGGTGCACTGGACACCGTGAAATGACAAAATTGTGTTGACACAGCGTTAACTCCAATAAATAAATAAATAAAATAAAATAAATAAATAGAATATTTTGAATTGATAGTCTTGTACTAGGCATACCAGAAAATAATGGTGTTATGAATGTTTCTAATTGCTTCAGACTTACAATGATTTGAATCACATGAGTTTTTTAGAAAACGGCCACCGGTTTTTATCTTAACTACTTTTTATACCCCCGCAAACGAAGTTTTCGGGGGTATACTGGAATCACCCTGGTGGTTGGTTGGTTGGTTGGTTGGTTTGTTGGTTGGTTGGTTGGTTGGTTGGATATGTGGTCTGTCCCAAAAAATTAATACATTTGTAGTATGTTTATTTCTTAATGTATTTTAATAGAAGCTGTTATATACCATGACTTAATGGTGTATACAAAACTCATGTAGCTATGGAAACATACCTCACTTGTTTAAGATATTTAATGGTGTTATATATTTTAAATCTAATTTGATAACTGTATAGTATGCTTTTTTCTTAATAGATTTTTTTCTTGTCTTATTTTATTTTATAGAATTTGCACAGGCGTTTACAGTTGATGTTATAAGCATGTTATATCAATTCCAATTCAAAATGGCCGACTTGCGGCTATCTTGATTTTTTTAATTTAATTTAATAACTGCATGCTTATTTCTGAACAGATTTTTTATTTTTTTATTTTATAGAATTTTGCACAGGCGTTTACATTTGATGTGTACATACACTTTATATCAATTCCAAATTCAAAATGGCCGACTTGCGGCCATCTTGAATTCTTTTTAATTTCGTTTAATTACTGTATGCTTATATCTCAACTGATTTAGATAGAATTTTGCACAGGCGTTCACAGTTGATGTGTACATACACTTTAACTCAATTCCAATTCAAAATGGCTGACTGGCTGTCGTCCTTTTTCTAAATTAATACAGTCTTATTTTGACTTATTATCATACATATTTTGAAAAGAAATTGCATACAAGGTCTCACTAATACAGTTGATCAGGATGACCATTCTTCATCAATTTATATTCAATATGGCTGACTGGCAGCCATCTTGAATTTTTATTTAAATTACTGTATAGTACATGTATGTGTTTTTTTACTTAATTTTATCCAAATTTCGCTCCAAAGTCTTTATTGATGTAGTTGACTTGTACATGGATTTACTTAGGATACAAATTCATTATGGCAGACTGGCAGCCATTTTGACTTTGTTTAAATAACTGTATAGTAAGCTTATTTCATCACCAATTTCTTCTTGCTGAAGTCTGATTGATTTATTGATTGATTTATTGGATTTTACGGCTTATTAATGCAAAAAGGTCATATTACGCCAAAAACAATTGATGATACTATTACTTCAATAGATAATGAAGATTGTACGTCCTATATTTATGATAAACATTTATTTCTGTCAAGTATTGTTTGGTTTTACGGTGCACCAACACAAAAAGGTCATATCGTGTCGAAACCAATCAATGATACTATTTATTAAATCAATATTAATGATGTAAAGCTCTGTATCTTATTATATACATTTATTTCCTTCAAAAAGTTAAGTATCGCATATGATGGTACAGACTCAAAAAGTTCTTCAAGTGAGTTAACTTAAAAATGTTTGTCACGGATGTATTTAAGATCCTTGCAGTCAAGGAGAACGTATTTGACATTGAAATGCTCGTCACATGGTATACATTTAGGTGCTTTCTTTCTTTTGAGAAGGTATGAATGTGTTAATATAGTATGACCAATTCTACATCTCATAGTAACTATTTATCTCATTGATTAGCAAAAATTATTGACGAAGATGAATCAAGGGTTTATGGCTTTATGTCATGTAACTTATTAAATATAGCATTATTCCACATTGTTTGCCATTTTGACTTGCTGAAGTCTATTATGTACTGCTATTTTTATCAAATTCTTATTGTTGAACTTTTTTTTGATGTATTGATATTTTATCAAATTCATAATGGCTGATTGGCGTTATAGCTACATGAGATTTTAGATATTATTTTAACTTTACTTCTGTGAAAATAATGATCGGTAATTTAAGCTTTCTTATGGGGTGTTTGTGAAATTCTTGATACAAGATATTGTAAATACTAATTGTTTGATTTAAATTGTGCATTTTTGCAATTGCCTTATTTTTTACTTATTTATCAAAAATTACAAACACATTCTACATTTTGCTCTTCTGGTTACAACATACACATGATGAGTTTAAATGTGATCACTCTTTGTCTGTTGTCCCACTTTACATTCATAATGACCAAATGGTGTTCATTTTTATGTAAAAAATCATTTGACATATGACAACTCTGTTCATTTTGCTTTTTCATAAATCTATAGTGAATTACACTGTAATTTGCTGTTTATTTCCAATTTGATTTTTGCATCCTATTCTTTTCTTGGTTTTTATGCTTCTTACAACATTTACCCTTTTGGACTTCCACAATGTTGACTTGCTTTTATCTTGAAATGTTGCTGTTGCGGGGGTATTTTCGCCACTGGTGGCAGTTCTAGTTTTTAACGCAATAATTGGTTTTAAAGGAATAAAATAGTCTGTTATTGGTAGGACATAAGTAATCTTTCTATACCATTTGATTTGGCAAATGTCTACAAATAAATAAATTTTGACAAAAACTTTTAACAAGACTATTAGTAATTACCTTCCTTGCATATGAAAGTAGGATATATTTTAAAATTGTGTCCATAAAAAGTCAATGTTGACATTATTGAAATATCTAACATGGTTATAAGTTTAGAAATACTTGTAGAAACAAATAAAACTATCTGTAGAATTATTTAGCTGCCTTACATAGCTTTTAGTTGGGGATTTAATATCTTGAGTATATTAGGCATAATCGACGATCACTGACAGATATAAAACAAGCTTCTTATGATATGCCCGTTTAAAAAAACTGTCCTATTATGTTATGGTGCTGGTCTTCCGTTCATCTGTCCATAATATCTTGTGCACATAACTCTTCATTCACTACTTGAACTATTTTCTTAAAGTTCTCTCTGAAACTCTCACTGAAGATGTATAGTTGTGCATAAAGGGAATGTTATTAAAATCATCATTTACTGATTCTAAATCATGTAGGCCAGTAGTCAGTCACTGATTGAGTATGCTCCTAGTAGTTGATTGACAGCTAAACCATGAGATTTAGCCACCGTGAGTAGGTTGACTAACTATACAATGTTTTGCTACGGCATTAATCCCAACTAAAAAACAACAAATAAAATTTAATATCTAAGTAACATGAGGTTATAAAATTGATATTCTGTACAATCTAATGAAAAAATATTAATAATTACAAAGTAAATGATAATACTTCCCTTAATTACATCATAAAGATCATTTGTAAAGAATAAAATATGAATAGTTGATGAACAATAATGAAATAACATTGATAATTTAAATAAAATGAATAATTTATATATCTTGACATATAAAATGATGTTATGCTAGACAGTTGTCGTTTTAATCTGTAAAAACTGCTGAAGAATATCTGACATTTAAGTTTCTGGACTTGAATTGCGCAAAACCATTTTAACCATTATATAGTGCCAACTATGTTCAACCCTTCATATATTTATTCTTATCAAATTTAACATTATAATGTAATATTACTGCTAAGTGTGTTATCAGTGGTTATTGAAGCATCATCTCCGCAGAACAAATCCTCTGCACAATAACAGCTTTTGACATTTCCCTTTGGCATATTTTTTATTTGATTTTAACCTTTGCAATGCAAAGGCATTAATAGCGACATTCTAAAGTCTCCCAGTGGGTGTTGTTTAAGCGAGGTTGTATTGCAATAATTAGCTATATTCATATTCAGTAGACGGAAAAGATCAAACTTCGAGTTATTATAGAAATCATATCAAGTAAAGTGATTACTTCAATGTCATCTAGTCTGAGCATTAATCTGTATGTACTAAATCATTTCAACCTTATTTTAAAGTACAATTTTAGTAATCTAAGTCTGGCTGTGTGAAATCATTGCTCATGTATAATGCTATTTATTAAAATGCATGATTGTCATACCTAAACTGAATGTATCTCACAAAACAAGTTGTCATACATGTACATCATTACCTGTAGGAACTTTTGATTCTAAAACAAACACCAATTGCAAAATTAATTTAAGTGATTTTAAAAGATATATGTAGTTGTCACTAATGATGCTAGAAAATTGGATATAAAAGGAGTTTTGATCCAAGCAATCTAGAGGTATATGACCATGTTTCCCAGGGTGGTTATACTGTTTAGACTGCTAGATTGAATGTAAAATTGTTCAATGAACAGTTAATGTGGTACTGAAATATATCATGTGAATCTGGCTAGGGTGCTCTTACATATATTATATACTGTACATTTTGGTACAAATTGATGAAATTTAACAAAAAACTCACCATAATTATTAGAAACTTTTGACTAAAAAAAACAACACTAATTGCAAAATTAGTTTATGATAATTTTAAAATATATGTAGTTGTCACTAATGATGCTAAAATATGAGATATAATAAAGATCCATTGGCAATCTAGCGGTATTTGACCATGTTTTCCATGATGGTTAAACTGTTTAGCCTTCTGGATTGAATGTAAAATTGTTCAATGAACAGTTAATGTAGTAGTGAAATATATTATATCATGTGAATCTGGCTAGGGTGCTCCTACATATATATTATATTCTGTACATATTGGTACATATTGATGAAATTTAACAAAGAATCACCAGAATGATTGGAAACTTTTGACTAAAAAAACCAACACTAATTGCAAAATTAGTTTATGATAATTTTAAAATATATGTAGTTGTCACTAATGATGCTAGAAAATTGGATATAACAGGAGTTTCGATCCAAGCAATCTAGCGGTATTTGACCATGTTTTCCATGATGGTTATACTGTTTAGACTGCTGGATTGAATGTAAAATTGTTCTATGAACAGTTACTGTAGTAGTGAAATATATCATGTGAATCTGGCTAGGGTGCTCCTACATGTATAGTAGTTGTCACTAATGATGCTAGAAAATTGGATATAAAAGGAGTTTTGATCCAAGCAATATAGCGGTATTTGGCCATGTTTTCCATGATGGTTATACTGTTTAGACTGCTGGATTGAATGTAAAATTGTTCAATGAACAGTTACTGTGGTACTGAAATATATCATGTGAATCTGGCTAGGGTGCTCTTACATATATTATGTACTGTACATATTTGTACAAATTAACGAAATTTAACAACCACTTGCCATAATTATGATCATTTGCATGGTGAAGTCATATTCAAATATTTTATTTTTACTGGTAATGTGAGATGAACTTGTTTAGCTGTTTTACAGTCAGTACAGGGTATTGAGTGTCATGTGATTTATAGGCTATATTGGGAAATAGTTAATAATCATGAATATAGTAATATAGCAATATTTATTATATGATAGTGATGTTACACATGCACATGGCTTTGTTTACTACATTTTTTACTTTAGATAAAGGTTAATAACTGGTAAAACTGTTTGTGACTGGATGACTTGTTAGTATATATTACTTTATTGTGATTTAATTGGGTTTTTAAGTATTAAGCTTTTAAATTCAAAACAATGAATTTAGTTATTATATTTTTTGAGATTGTAATAAATACAAATGCATGTTACCTATAAAGTGCAAAAAAAAATAAAAATATTCTATTGCACTTTACACAGTTTATTAATTAACCATCATGTGTTCATGAAAATAAACTAAGTAAAATAGCTTTAAGTATTGATCTAAAACTGGCCTCGTTGTCAAGTGCCAATATTTGGAGGCATTTTCTGTTTTAATGTGTCACATAGCTTAAATGATGCATCCTCCCAATTTTAACTAAATAGGTTACATAGAAAGTAGTTGTAAGAACGATTATTTACAAAATCATGGCACAAATGTTACAATGGTTTTTACAATGGTAATTTTATAAATTAAAGAAATCGAATGATTATGTATTAACCATTATCCTGTGTTTAGTCTCTACAGTTAATATAAACTGTGCTCATTAAGTTGACATTTTTAACATCCTTGCTTAAAGCATTGATTTCAAACATTACTAGTATAATACATGTTGTCAATTTCAAGGTGAACAACCCCTAATCAAAACAATGTTTTAAGTTTTTTATGGCCGCTGTAAATTTCTTGAAATAGTTAAACTAGTTTTTACATACCATTTATAAACTTTCCAGCATGTTAGACATTTAAATAATATATACACAGACTGTTAATGGACATATTTAAAATTAGTTTATTTTCATATACAAGGGAGGTAATCCTGTTAACATGTTTAATCAAATATTTTTGAAATCTCAAGTTATGTAATGAAACAAATCCATACAAAAAGATTGATGGTCTCAATTGCAAATTACAAGAAAAACAATTATACTTTTGAGATCTTCTTACCAATACATGTAATACATATAAAATGCTGAATTTTTAATTTATTACTTGCTATGTTGATCAGTAAATCTTTCTAGGAAATCAATACGTCTGCTTTGATCTATACAAAGTTCAATTTCCGTACATTGTTCAATTTTAGTCATCTTGCTAGTCATAATATCTAGTCCAGTTAATGTATACTTGTTTGTTTGTACAGAGTTATATTATGCATACAGAATATCCTTCATGGATATGGGACTTAATTAAGATAAAAAAAATTGTTGAACTTAATTTCTTGTTCTGAATGAACTTACTGCGCAAAAAGACATATGCTCACTGTGAACTTCATTTGTGATCACTTTTTGTCTGTCCGTCCATCAGTTAGACCCCTTATTTTTGTTAGTCCTTTTCTGCATTTCAAACATTTCAAACTGCATCCTCCAAACCAAACTGAATTCCTATAAGACTGACACAGATTGGGATTTTTCATTCAAAGCTCTAGCATACAACTTTAAGGAAACTTATATATAACTGGCCAGGATATTTCCGGTTATACTGCATTGACATTCGAGACCACCGAAACATTACGAATGGGGCATTGGTCATATGGCGTGGCTGGGGGGAGGGTTTTGGCATTACTTTGAAATCTATCCTGATGTTCGTTTTTTTTTATTTTAATTTTCTCTTTCTTATATTATATTATTATTATATAAATTATTTTGATATTTATATTTATACTTGTATTGTATATATTATTGTAATTCTATTTTTTCCATTTTTGTATTATATGATTATGCATTACTTGTTTGTTTTACACCATTTCTTTTTCTTTTCAGTTAATCAATCGTAACTATGGCAACCAGTACTACAAGATCACTTTAACATCAATGTAAGTAAACCATTTTTCTTATCATGAATTCTGAATTTGTCAAATATGGTAGCATATTTCTGCCACTAGATAACTTTATAATTAACATGTTAATCAAGAAGTTAACTAGCTATCTAACTAGATTTTTCAATGAAATAGTGATCATAACAAGAGATAAATGCAAGTTAGTGCCTACAACTGCCTTTTTTGTATTTTTTCATCGGCTCAATGGAAGTTGGTTAACTAGTTATATAGTATCACTTACTAAACTTGTTACTTAAGTGACAAACTAGTTACGTTATTAGATAAAGGCATTCCAGTTAGTGATATTGCGGATAAGTATTAAGTGATAAACTAGTTACTGTAACCTCTTAAATAACGTTAATTAAGTAATTTAACCCGGGTTGATAGCGCAGTTGGTAGCGCGCCGGGATTTGGATACTCGTGCCCGAGGGGGTGCGGGTTCAAATCCCACCCGAGGAGGTTATACCCTTCAATGAAAATTTGACAATTATGTCGATTTTCCCCCATTGATTAGATAATATGGCGAAGTTTCCGGCCATGTGGAAGGGTAGGTGAGTACTGGTTATAGACAATGGTCCAGGAAAGCTAGGTTAGGTGCGCTGTACGTCGTAAAATGGCCTAAAATTGTGTTGACACGGCGTTAACTCCAATAAATAAATACATGTAAATAAAGTAGTTATCTAGTAACGTAACTAATTAACCTGTTACCACTTATAAATTAATTCCGTTTTGCTTCGATGTCTTGTCTGACTGTGTATCAGTTTTACAATGGAGCAAAACAATGCTATTTATAAATAAGCAATTACTTGTTTCGTTTCTTTAACCCCAAATATTGCTTACTGGTATAAGTAGTTTTGTAGTTACATAACTAGATAATTACTTAAAATAACTAGTTAGTTAAGTGGTTAACTAGTTACGTAATTAGTTAACTACTTAAAATTAAGCTAGTCAATTAATACAACAACTGCAGTTGTAGGCATTTACTTGCATTTATTTTATATGATCATTAATGTATTTGGGAAAAACTAGTAACAACTAGTTAACCACATAATTAATTTGTTAATAATACACTTATCTGGTGGCAATAATATGCCACCATAGTTAAAATGTAACCCACTCATTTCGATCGTGTTTAAATGCGTTCTTATAAATTTTGTTGTTACAGTAAAAGTATTGTTAAAATCATGTTAAAATTAGATGGTAATTTTTTTTTTTACCAAGTAATTTCAGAGTTTTCAAAAGTAGAATTACCATAAGAGAAAATGCTCTTTTTTGGACAACACGTTCAAATAAAAATGTGTTCTTAAAATTTCCTAGATGTTCTACATGTTTTTTTTTGCTGTTTTATATTCTGACATTTTATATTTTCATGAAATATTCTTACATCTCATTTCAGATTGTATTGGACTAACACATTCATCAAAATGATCTAACAGTCAAGCTGGTCGATGTTACATGGTTTCAATGGTTTTTACAGAAAACTTGAAGAATCAACAGAATGTCAAATTTCTTGTACATGATATAATTATGGCCTGCTCCCTTTTAACAAGTCGTCTCGGACATTTTGTCCTTGAGATGTTTGTTGCCCCATTACATGTTTTGAAAGACTGGGTTTTTATTTATAAAAATGGGTACATCTGAAGGCGAATGGAAATGTTGGATTTGCATTGGACTTATAGTACCCACTTAAAAAGGGTTCGAAATTTCTAGGTGTGAATCCAAATGTTTTGATTCGTTCTTCAGTTTTCCTATACCAATTAATTAGATATGGAATTGGTGGGCAAATCGAAATATCACCATTATTTCTCGTTTTTTCGCATCCAAACGAATATAATTTTCGTCCTCTGAGGTTTTCACTCCTTAATTTGGTTTCGAATTTTCTTTCTCGTTCTTGGAACGTTTCGCTCCTTGAGGTACGAATTTTTGTGGAGCAAATTGAAATTTGTGTTCAAAATTACTGCATGTTAGCACCTCAAGTCATCCTTGTTTAGATAGTACAGTAGTATATTTTTTTCAATTTGCACACCTGGAAATTTCGCATTCTATAGGGAAACAAACTTTAGGGGCGAATTGAGACATTTTTATCGTTCACATTCGGAGGACGAACGAAAATTTCAAATCGTACCTCGAGGAGCGAAACGTTCAAAGAACGAGAAAGAAAATTTCGATTTGCCCTACAAAATCGCTGAAGCAGTAAAAATTCTAGAGACCGAATTTCGTACCCGAGGATGTAAGATATTTCGAATCCTTACAAATTTCGTACCTAAATAAAGGAGCAAAAGGTTCAACGAACGATAATGGAAATTTCGGTTCTGGAATTTTCGCTCTTTATTGGGTACGAATTTTTTGTGGGGGTAATCGAAATTTCCTTTTTCGTCTTAAAGCTCCCATATGGGTACGAATTGTCCGTGGGGCGAATCAAACGTCCTCTGAACTTTAGTTCCTTAATCCAAGAACGAATTTTTTGTGGGGGTAATCGAAATTTCCTTTTTCGTCTTAAAGCTCCCATATGAGTACGAATTGTCCGTGGGGCGAATCAAACGTCCTCTGAACTTTAGTTCCTTAATCCAAGAACGAATTTTCTGTGGTGCGAATCGAAATTTCATTTTCGTTCTTGGTTTTTTAGGAGGAATCGCCCCATAAATTTCGTACCCAGATTAAGAAGCGAAAACTATCGGAATAACTTTTTTGTCCTGAAACATTTCGTTTCTTAATTACTGTACAATTTTCGTCTTCTGAACTTTTCGCTCCTTAATTTGGGTTCGATTTTTTTGTCGAGCAAATTGAAATTTGTGTCCAAAATTACTGCATGTGTTTGCACTTCGATTCACCCTTGTATAGAACGAAGTAATATATTTATTTTCGATTTGCCCACTGGGAAATTTTGCATTCTATAGGGAAACGAACTAGAGGGACGAATCGAGACATTTTTATCGTTCACATCCGCGAGGACGAACGGAAATTTCAATTCGCACCACAGAAATTTGTACCTCAAGGAGCGAAACGTTCCAAGAACGAGAAAGGAAATTTCGATTTGCCCAACAAAATCGCTGAAGCAGTGAAAATTCTAGAGACCGAATTTCGTACCCGAGGATGTAAGAAATTTCGAATCGCTTTACAAATTTCGTACCTAAATAAAGGAGCAAAAACCTCGGAGAACGATAATGGAAATTTCGATTCTGGAATTTTCGCTCTTTATTGGGTACGAATTTTTTTGTGAGGGTAATCGAAATTTCCTTTTTCGTCTTAAAGCTCCCTTATGGGTACGAATTGTCCGTGAGGCGAATCAAACGTCCTCTGAACTTTAGTTCCTTAATCCAAGAACGAATTTTCTGTGGTGCGAATCGAAATTTCATTTTCGTTCTTGGTTTTTTAGGAGGAATCGCCCCATAATTTACCCAGATTAAGAAGCGAAAACTATAATCGGAATAACTTTCGTCCTCTGAAACATTTCGTTTCTTAATTACTGTACAATTTTCGTCCTCTGAACTTTTCGCTCCTTAATTTGGGTTCAATTTTTTGTGGAGCAAATTGAAATTTGTGTCCAAAATTACTGCATGTGTTTGCACTTCGAGTCATCCTTGTATAGAACGAAGTAATATATTTATTTTCGATTTGCCCACCGGGAAATTTTGCATTCTATAGGGAAACGAACTTTAGGGACGAATTGAGACATTTTTATCGTTTACATCCCGAGGACGAACGGAAATTTCAATTCACACCACAGAAATTTGTACCTCAAGGAGCGAAACGTTCCAAGAACGAGAAAGGAAATTTCGATTTGCCCTACAAAATCGCTGAAGCAGTGAAAATTCTAGAGACCGAATTTCGTACCCAAGGATGTAAGAAATTTCGAATCGCTTTACAAATTTCGTACCTAAATAAAGGAGCAAAAAGTTCAGAGAACGATAATGGTCATTTCGATTCTGGAATTTTCGCTCTTTATTGGGTACGAATTTTTTGTGGGGGTAATCGAAATTTCCTTTTTCGTCTTAAAGCTCCCTTATGGGTACGAATTGTCCGTGGGGCGAATCAAACGTCCTCTGAACTTTAGTTCCTTAATCAAAGAACGAATTTTCTGTGGTGCGAATCAAAATTTCTTTTTCGTTCTTGGTTTTTTAGGAGGAATCGCCCCATAAATTTCGTACCCAGATTAAGAAGCGAAAACTATAATCGAAATAACTTTTTTGTCCTCTGAAACATTTCGTTTCTTAATTACTGTACAATTTTCGTCCTCTGAACTTTTCGCTCCTTAATTTCGGTACGAAAGTTTTGTTGGGCGAATTGAAATTTATTATATCATTTCTACCACGGAATATTTCTTTGGGAACGAAATTTCTGAGGAGTGAATCCAAATTAAAGTTGAATTTTGGCTCCTTTAGTTGGGTACGAAATTTCTGTGGGGCGAATAAAAAAATTCTTTTTCGTCCTCGGAACTTTTCTCTCCTTATTTTGGGTACGAATTTCATATGGGGCGAATCAAAATAGCCTTGTTTGTCCTCGGGAATTTTCGCTTCTCAAAGGTACAAAATGTATGGGCGAATAGAAATTTCCTTTTTCACCCCTTTATTTATGTAGGGCGAATCATAATTTTCTTATTAGCCTTTAAGTTTTCGCTTTCTAATTTAGGTACGAACTTCTTGTAGGGCTAATTGAAATTTCTTTCACGGAATTTTGATCTCTTTAGGTACGAATCAGTATGTGTAGTAAAAATTGATTTTTTTCTCGTCTTTTTTTCGCTCCTTCATTTGGTTACGAATTTCCTGTGGGGCGAATCGAAATTTCTTTTAGTCTTGGAAACTTTTAACCACTCAATTTGGGCTACAAAATTTCTGCAGGGCTAATCAGAATTTCATTCATTCTGAAGTTTTCGCTCCTTAATTTTGGTGGGTACGAATTCTTTATTGGGGCGAATCGAAATATTTATTTGTTCTCGAAACTGCCGCTTCTTTTTTGGGTATGAAATTTCTAAGGAGCGAACTGAAATTTTGTTCGTCCTCGGAACTTCTCGCTCATTTATTTGGGTGCGAATTTTCTGAGGAGCGAATCGTTATTTGCTTTTGCGTCCTCAGAACTTTTCACTTCTTCATTTGAAACGAAATTCTTGTGGGGTGAATCGAAATTTCTGAGGGATGGATCTTAATATTAGCATTCGATCTCGAAACTTTTAGCTCCTTATTTTGTACGCAATTTTTGTGGACGATTAGAATTAATTCGTCCTCATACATTACGTTCCCTTATAAAATTTCACAAATCGTTCTCAATTATCGCAGCCCAATTACTTTGGGTACAATTTTGTGCAAGCAAAAACGTCACACAATTTGTCGTCAATTTGTTCGCACCCAAATTTGGTTTGTCTTGTTCCCAGTCGGATAATGGCCGCGCCCTATGTACGAAATTAATTGGGTATTAGATAATTGTTTTCAAGTGAGCATTACTACACAAGTTTAAATCAAATGATCATTGTTCAAGAATTATACTGGCTATATTTTTGTGTTGTTCGGTTATATTTATGCTAAATAAAGTATCCGAAATTCTAACGAGACCAATCCTCGTCCGAATTGTGTTCACTTTGAGACATGTTTTTTGGGTTAATCGTTCGCTATATGTACGTGCAATCAAACAAAATCGAATTACCTATATACTCCTATTAAAGTTACTATCGTCAGCAAATGATCGTGCAAGATTAAGAAAATGTAAACGAAAATTTTGTTACCTGAATAATGACTTAGGGGGGCATTATTACGATTTGCCTGACCCGATAACGATAGTGGTAAGGGGCAGGTAATCCAGACTATTAAAAGTTGGTTAGGAATTAATGTAAATGATAAAAATGTCTCAATTCGTCCCCAAATTATTACGATTCCCTATCGGATGCGAAATTTCTGTGGGCAAGTCGAAAAACAAATATATAAACCATTAGTTCTAACAAGGGTGAATCGAGGCGCAAACACATGCAGTAATTTCAAACACGATAAATAGACGAATTATTTATTTCGTTAACTATTTAATCAACGATGCCATGTACGCTATCTGTGTTTCTGCTCTATATCAACAACGTCTTAGACGCTATCTGTGTTTCACATAGAAACATCGCTAGATGCTATAATATATAATAGCTTTAACTCGAGATTCGAGCCCTGAACAGGACCCATTAGAGTACTGATTTTTACGGAAAAAGCTAAATAACATCGCTAGATGCTATAATATACAATAGCTTTAACTCGAGATTCGAGCCCTGAACATGACCCATTAGAGTACTGATTTTTATGGAAAAAGCTAAATACCGACATCTAGTGGTATGTGGCCCAAGCCTAAAGAATTTTTACCAGGGTAGCCACTATGATCACGTGATAGCCCTAGGTCAAACCTCTCGCGCGGTATACGCCAGTACCCTGCCAAATCGGTTTAGCTCTAGATATCAGCCCTGACACATGGCCTCGACAAATGGACTTTCCATGTTTAATAACTCGTTATGGTTCCTCGTTTTAGGACTAAAGTAATGTTTTACTATTCCCTATAAAATTTGCTAGCCAAAATAGCAACTTGTAGCCACTTTCGCTAGCAAAATATTTTTGCTAACTTCAGCAACGTAATCTTAACTACAAATAGTGCCACAACAAAACTAAAAAGCATTTCAAGATAAATGGTAATCAAATGTTCGATAAAACTTATGTAGTAGGCTTACAGAGTAAAAATGTCTCCAAACTTTTGGCGGGCACTGTATGTTGCCAGTAAATAGTTTTTGTTGTCATTATCAAATTCTCAACGCTTGAAGGCTATGCCACACTTAGTAAGAAAATTGGCGGTGGATAGGGTTTTTATTATCATTTACATAAAAACAGTGGTATGTACTATAAGCGCTAATTTCTTTATGTCTTTGATGTAGAAGATCTCTATCTGTAAGTTGAAGAACTATCAATGTCTCATAAGCAGTATTTTGTTGACCGATATCTTAAAAAAATGAATTACTGATACAAACGCAATAAACTGTGTATGTTAAACACTAATGCTCAATTTGAATCTACCCATTTGTACATTCATAGGCTTAACCGACTATAAATATTTTCAAGGATGTGGTAATTAAAGTACGTGCTTATTATCAATTTGAATCCACCATCAATTTATCACCATAAAAGTGTCACCTATTATCAACCATAGATTTTTCAAGCGAAATTTATGTCGCAATATGTCCACCATACATTTCCTTAAGTATTTAATTTTACATGATAATACAATGTACTAGGACGTAGTGACAGAATAAGGATGATATTTTTATGAGACAAGTTTAATTGTAAACAACTGTGAAAAAATCAGTGATACATGTGCTGTAGAATAAATAATAACGATGGAAAAATTTGATTTAATGCAAAAGGTATGTACAAATACAAGGTGATATACACTTTACTTGCTGGTATATATACGCGTGAGAGAAATTTGTCATTATAAATAGTAAACATGAAATATGAAGACGAATTAAATTATACTGAACGTTTCGGTTCGCATGATATAAACATAATGTTATTCTCGTTTGAAAAAAACAACTTAATAGAATAATGTATATGATATGTGTGTATATTTTTACATCATATAACACTATATATACACACAATATGTGCCTGTGGATGCATAATGATACTTATAAATGTTTCGTTTACATCATTAATATAAAATTCATGAGGAACATTTTTACGAATTCTTCCGTGCCCAGTTCTTCCGACTTTTGCAGTTTATATACCGGACTAAAAGTCTACCTTTTTAATTTACCAGTACATGTAAAAATTATTAATTCATAAATTTGATATTGCATGTGGTTCGCGGATTAATGTTCATTCTGTATATACATGTATAACATTTTACATAATTTAATACAGCTGAACAAATCGAGTAAAATATTTATGACCACACATTTCTTGTAAAAGCAAAGAAGTGTTGTCTCTATTTACATGTATAGTTGTTTCTTTGTCGTTCCGTCTTGTTTATCTGAGATCTTTTTATGCTATAGTCCGTACAAAAAACATTTCACGTTTGTGTAAACACTAAAATAAACCAATCCATTCCTAAGGTTGCGCAGTATTGAAAATAAAGGTTGTATAGTTATTTTGCAAGGCGGAAAAACCGCCATCCTCTTAGACTTAGTCAGTCATGCTCGTAATGGTAGAACACTTGACCATTACACCAACATGACGCTCATACAACATAACAAACTTATTACTGGTACATGTAATATATTTTATCGTCATCCTGAGCATCCCCTGACGTGGATTAGTTCATTTTATTGTTTACATAAACAGGTTTTTTTATACGAACCATACGTGGTTACCATTTTTCCAAACTTACAACCCGGATACTGGTTGTTTTTTTTTTGCTTAGATGATTTATAACGCTGTACTGTTAATAATCACGTAACTATAATTTCTGGTTGAGAACGTGACTATTTTGTTTACATGCACAGGTATGTCAAATCAATACGTAAATAGGTAAAACAGGATTGTCCCCAACTGAGGCAAATACGAAGGTATGTTCTTGAATACTAAAGGAACAAAATTAATAAAGACCACGAGTGGAATTGAAACACATGGAAGACGCCTTGAAAAAATTAAGTTATGACGCCTTTCCACTGCGCCTCTGAAGTGATTACGATATAGAAGATTAGTCTAGCGTATATGCAAACAATATAATTAGCATAAAGGTGTCATCGTTATTCGAAAAGTTCCGATCATTCGCAGTATTCCGACGAAGCCGGTAAAAAGGCAGTGAACTTGATGAGTAGCCAGTATGGCGGTTTTGCTTCCTTGCAGACATTATAGTAAACTATTGCATGAAGGTCTAGCTCGGGATAATTTTATGCAAGTAAACTATAATTTGACTAAAATTACAAACAGTCAGAAAAGAAAAACAACGTTAAATCAAGCAAGTTGCTTTTAAACAAATACACTTCCACTTGAAAAATACTTGTATATTATACAAACTTATTTCACAATGAAGCAAAACATATGTACTATTTCATTGATTTTACTAACATTAATCGGATGCTCGAATAATGCAAGCAAAATTAGCCTGTTGAGATGAAAGTGGTATCAAGTGGTTATAACTGCATCAGTTAAAATTTTATAATTTGCTGGCCAACGTCTACGTCAAGTAAGGAAGGAAGGAAGGAAGGAAGGAAGGTGTTTTGAAAACTTTATTTTTGGCATCGCACTGTTGAATAACCTTCTTCCCGTGATGCTGGTTATAGATACATAGACATCTATTCAATTTGTCAGACTATTTTAGAAACCAGAAGACCTTACGACCATTTTTAATCATCGAAAGTCAAAATCATTTATACATTGCCAAGAGTCTTGTAAATGGCCAAAGGCATATGTCAATGCCATGTTTTGCCAAATAAAGATGTATGTTTTAACAATATGTTATTTATACAACGTCCTGTCAAATCTATAATACAACATACCTGATAGACATATTGTCTTGAATTGCATCTTAATATGCCTGCAAGACTATAGTAACTCGCTCTTTAATGTAATGCACTTACTACATGATTGGGGCAACCCTTGATATGGAAGTGTTATTAAAATCTCATGGAGGCACAGGCACCAGAGTCCATAACTTACACGTATGAGCATAAAATAATGCGTATGTAGTATACGATAATGTATACGGCACCGATTTTAATTGAGTTCGTGGATAAATGTTATGATTAAAGCATATATTGGCGTATTTAACAAGTTTGAGGACTCTGGTGCCAGTGCATGGAGGGCGTATATATAAGGCCAATGACTAAGCCTTGTTTTGACTTTACTGCATGTTTCTAAAAAGTCTCTACGCAAATTTAAAGTTTGCTTTATTTTACAGAGCGATGACTCAGAAAAAGCAGTTTATTCTGGATCAACTATTTACGTAAGTGTTTTTATTTACATATTTTGTTATCATGATGCATGCCTTTGAATCATGTTTTCTTTGTTTTATAGGTATGAAAAACTATATGTTTATCTAATTCAAATTGATGTATCAAATTTTCAAGTGTATAACTTATAGCATTTTGACTGCGCGCTGTATTTTGGAGACTAAATAATTTCATAGTATGAAGTAGCAATGGTCCAGTGGTAGGACGCGCGCTTAGGGATCGAGAGGTCCCGGGTAGGATCCCCACTAAGGGCACTGCTAATTTCCTTGAGCAAGAAATTTACCTACAATCGTTCCACTCCACCCAGGTGTAAATGGGTACTGTGAGGGATTGCCTGTCTGAGGGTTATTTCAATGACCATGCAGGAGTTATTGTACAAGATTGTAGGCTGAACAGTCGGCTGAACATGTGTATGGAAGCTGACTTTAAACCACACTTTAGGCCACAACAAATTGATCATATGTTCTATGGATTCGCTCGCACCTTAATTTTGACAGTTTTTTACAAAAAATATTTTTATTTCCTCGCTCGCTCATAAAAATTTGGTCAAATCACCATATAAAGCAACTGAATTAAGATTTTTTCAATTTTTTTCTTCGCTCGCTCGCCCCATTTTTTTTCCAGAAAAATCCATAGAACATATCATCAACTTGTTGTGACCTTAACCGCACCTTATGTACATTGGTCTTTCTTCCATACGATAATATCACTTTAACACATCACTTCAGTCACACATGTACACTACAATTCTGTAGATCTCTATATGTTTTCTGAAAACCCCATGTCTACTGATCATTTTCCTTGTGTCTACACTGAGTACCCTCAGGGCATTGAGGCTTTAGTGATATACAACCTGTATATTACTATTTACTAATTTAGAATATTTGACAAAAATTATTTCATTTTATTACTGAAAACGATATAGGTATAATGTATCAATTTGTCTTAATACATTTGGTATTACATGTTGCTAGGATGATGATGCTAATACTCGATGATATATTGACTCCAGTGATAGTAAAGATGAAATCAATACAGCTAGAAAGCCTACCAAAAGTTATATGTATATTGTATTATCTGGGAAATGAGTATTGCTCAAGCCATTAAATAAAGTATCTGCTTTGTTTTGTTAACTCGAGATATGTATCACATTGACGACAAGTATCATTTATCATCATTTACATTGCACCTATTTCTCATTTCTTATCATGCTAACCTAAAGTTCACAGTACATATTTATATTTAGTAACTAAATGCTCTAAAATGAAACCATAGTGTCCGAATTACTCCGTAGCTAAGTACATCATAATATATTTGCACTGTTTGATAAATATAATGTCATTGAAGTGCAGCATAATATCTTTGATATTTAATGTATGGAGCATTTAATGAATATATCCATTTTGAGTATTCAGCGACGGGCAAAGAATTTTTAAGGGGGGGGGGGGGTCGAACAGGATTTTTTATATGTAGCTAATCGTAGAAGTCGTTTCCAGACATTTAACTGTCCAAATATGCTGATGTTCCACTGTAAACTTCACAAAGTATATCGTGGATTTTGTTGACGACAAAAGGAAGTATTTCCGGGCCATTTTGACAATATATGTACTAGTTTTTCCATGTTTTGCTACAAAATTGACCTTTTTTTAAATGTAATGATCCATAGATCTACCAGTGTTTTTCTGGCTTATTCAAAAAACCTATATGCATTTGATTTCTCCAAAAATATGAAAGTATACTCGATCCTCTATAAATTTATGGGGTTTCAATAAATTTCCCAGACCCCCTTCAGTACCCACTGGCGGTATGTCCTAAGATGATCAATAGACCGATTGCTATTTTCTCATGTTTATGGCATTCAAAAGAAATGCCCATTATCAATCAAATAAAAAATGTGTCAGTGTTATAAGTCATTCCATGCTAGTTGAACCCAGTCCATGTTTCAATTTTAAGCGATATATAAATTTACACATAAATTGTACAACCAATCTGACGGATTTGTAAATAATGATAAGAATAGTACCATAAATTATTGTTTTATCTATGTAAGTAAATGTGAATATATTATTTATGGTCCTTGTTCGTTTGAAGGTCACATAGAGAGAAGTGTTCGATATGTACAGTAGAGTGTTTGAGCAAGCACATTTTACCTGTAGCCTGTTCAATTACACTAAACGTTTCAAAACGTTCCGTAACGATACATTCGGAACTCCTCGGCCATTCGCTCCGAATAATCTAATCTAATAAACAAATATACGATCGTTAATGCAATGAGTGATGTTTCAAAATTTATTGACTAAAAACGAAACATCACTTATTGCCTAACGATCGTATATTTGTTTACTTCAACAGTCAACACCGGTAGTTTCAAAATAGCGTCTAAATATGTCCGAGATTATTAGCAGGGAATGGCCGAGGAGTTCCGAATGTATCGTTACGAAACGTTTTGGAACGTTTAGGGTAATTGAACAGGCTACTGATTGTTTCAATTATTATGTTCAGTATACGTGAGTTTATTCCGCGAGCTCTTTTATTTAGAAATACATGTATTACAAAAATAGAATAAAATAAAACTGGATATAGAATCTATATGCTACTAAGAACAGTAATAATTTTCGAACTGAATCTCTTATTTGATCGTTGTGTTTTTATCATAGTAAACAAAACGTATGTGAGAAGATGTTTAATGATTTACAGAAATAATAATTGTGTAAACTGGCTTTAATGGTGTTATGCAGCTTAAACTAGAGCTGCCGGCAGTGAGAGGCAGTCACTTCTATGTAAAGATTTGTCCATAGTCTTGGGATCGAAACAAGCCAGGAAACATTAACACAATTCTTATAAATAATAATTTAAATAAAACGAAATCCATTTTCACAGTATTGGGTACTTTATTTTAAATTTATTACAGTTATCTAATATTCAAATACTTATAAAATCATTCACTGACAAATCCTATATAGTCCTGCAGTAAAATGCCATATTTTAGGTGAACCGTACACTTGATTCCCCACAAAGTTGTTTTGCAGATTCGATATCTTTGAAAGGTGCTGAATAAGAATCCGAATGATGACATTCTGTCATCATTATGCAAATTAAGTCCGCCATTATCGAAATTCCGTTTTTCGCTAATAACTCAGGAACCAACTTAGATAGAAATTTAAAATATGTTTCCAAACCCATGTTTTCAGGGTCTATCTAAATATTAGCTTGATCAGATCATTTAAATATGAAAATTTATGCGAATAAGGTATTTTACGAAAAACAATATTCGGTCTTGAAAACTTAATATTTTGGAAGAGCTTAGATAAAATACGTGCTCTTCAGTGGAAAGTCAAAGCGTGTATCTAAGATGAACTTTTCCTGCTCGTGCAGGGTTCTGGAATGTCTTTTCAAAGCGAGGCTATTTTGTCCGGAATCCTATAACCAAAATGGATTCGGACAGTAATCTGACACTATAGTAATGATTTGATCTTTGAACTCTGTAGTCTTTTTCAGTGAATCATCGGAAACTGTATAATTATAACGTAAACAAAACAAGCTAGAATAGAATACAGAGTAACGCCGTACGAGTGTTTTGTATCGGCCTAAATCTAATAAATATGTAAATGTAATTGCTTTTTAAAACCTTATTAATAACGTCATTTTTAGTTTTAAAGTTCTCAGAGAGGAAACTACATTACTGGCTCTATAGTGTGATACATGCATTGTATTCATTCCTGTTGTAGACAGTCGTGCATACTTAGTTATTCCTTTGGTATCAAGATATCCTTACTCATAAATTACTTAAAGTCTTAGACCTCTTTAGCTCTCGGCGAACGCTCGAATGTCACATGAGAAGACCACAATCAATAGCATTGGGTAACAAGGCTTAGATTTTCCGACTGAGTGCTCACACGATGTGAAATAATTGAAAAGAGGTTACAATATGAATGAAATAACGGACAAAAACAAAAAATTGTCTCTAAACTGAAGCCTTGCACCCAGCAGAATGGTTAAGTATAAGTGAACAAAGTAGGCATAGATCTACTACATGTATATTAATAATATAAGTTTAGTATGATTTTAAAGACTTTATCTTATTAATGCAGCTTGTCATACAATTTTATGTCTATCTTATTAATATATTTACCATGTTATATTGTATTAGAATAATATCTTAAAGATCAAAGCTGAGAGAAATATGTAAGGATAATTGATAGGGTTGCTAAGACAGCTAGATAATATCATTCTATTATAAATTATTTAATACACTCTAGCAAGCGTTCATTCGGTTATGTTATATATGAACCAGGAAAACTAGTCACATATGACATTTTCATGTTGCTATAATATCTTGGCTTTGGTCAGACTACAGTTATCAATAAAATGTAAATAAATCTAACACATGTGCTTACCAGACGACAAAATGTTAAAATGACAGGTCAGTAAAGGAAGAGCAAATGAACATGTGTCATGTCGGGGTCAAAATGTTCTGAAAAGTTACAATGTAACTTTTATTTTATTATCAATAACAATGAAGGAAGTCAGAGAATACCAATGAGGAATTTTAATGGTTCCTTCTTTTTCCCAAGACATGGACAGAAATCCAAGACTGTATTGTTATATGTCTAACTGGCGAAGCTATAAACTAGACAACCAACTGATCTGGGGTTAAAACAATGAATATCAAATTCACATTGGTCAGACACTCACACAATAGCTCACATTGAGCACTTTGTGCTCAGGTCAACTAAATACTGTGAACATCCATAAGCTTTGGTCTACGTCGATGAGAGAGACTGGCCTGTAACCACTAGATGATATGTAGTCTCGGAGTCTCAATGTCAACGATGCATGTCTGTGATATTGATTGGTACATGTAGTTGGTTCCAGTTCTAGATGGGATATGGGAAGAATGAATGATTATACAGTAAAGTCCCGCTATTAAGATCACTTTTGTTATTTCAAAATCAGGCGATTTTTGACAATTAAGACCCAAATGCTTAATTTATGAACAATAGGGTCTCGATAATAAGACCGTTTCGCTATTAACACCATCAATTTTGCTGGTCTTAATGGCGAAACTACTGTATATGTTGGAATTAGTATAAGGCTGGTATAGTCTATGAGATCCTTTAGTACGTCTGTCATTGTATTCATATGCAGAGATAGCCATAATTTTTCAGACCAGGTTGTCCACAGTGCTAGTTTCTTGAAGTTTCACATAGTTCACGTAGTCTTGGAGCTAGATGTGACATATCATACAAAACATAAGGTTTGTTGAGCTCCTTTATAGTTTGAACATTCTTAATCAGCATTTACTACTGAGAACGATGTATAAATTACATAGTTCCGAAATGCACCCTTCACATCCACTTCACATGAGCCGTTATAATCCTGATAAACTTATTACGACAGCGAGCGACATAATAAATAAATGAAAGCAATAAGTAACCTTTATTGATACATGTTTCCATGCCAAGTGTATTTACCTCTGACTTAATTAATTGGTTATCAAAATGCCACGTGTGTAGTTAATTTCACTCTCGTGACAGTTTCAATTATATTGCTCTTGTGCAATATGTAATTTATTATAGACTAAACTTGGTCAACAAAACACATTTTATAGCGTTGCCAAAATTTAATACTAGTTGTTTATACTCAAGGGAACATATAACGTTTGCAACGCAAACATTGCACTATGTTTAGATAAAAGCAGCTGGCTAGCTATTCTGGTCTGTAGTTGACATATGAATCTTTTCAAGGTGAATTCGCGACATACATTTTTCAATGTGATGATACCACAGGTGACAGACCCAATTTTTCCTTATTATAGTATATATAGAGAGAAAAGGTCTCTAACGCCTGTTCAGCAGTCCAGTTTGCTCTATCTTTATTATGGACGAGTTGTTTGACATCGGACGAATTTTAGGGTTTTGGGGGGATTTATAGGACCATTTCATTAATTGTAGATCGATTTTCTTCAAATAAAAAGTATTCTTTTATGCAGAATAATCCTTTCTAGAGCAAATAGTAAAAAAGATTTGACGATCGGGTCGTTTGGTGATGAGTTGAAAACTACGACCGTTGAACAGGCGTTAGAGACCTTTTCTCTATATAATACTATAATAAGGAAAATTTGGGTCTGTCACCTGTGGATAATAATCAACGCACCTAGGTGCAAATGAATATTAACCACAAAATATATACATCTAATACATCTATAGAAAAGACATCAAACACGGCTGAGCGTTGATTTCAAGCATTTTTGGAAATGCGAATACTTGTACAATATCTAAAATGATTTCAAAACCGAGATTATTGCTTTGCCAGATCGTTGGTTTATGTTTAATTTCAACAATACATAAAGAATATTAAAGTAATTCCTAGTCAGAAATTGAAGTATATATGTTTATCCAGAAATAATCTTATTAACGAACAGTAGTTTATGTTAATCACTCTAGTTTATGATAATCAATAATAATCACTATTACGATCGTGTATTTCCCAGACAGAAATTAATACGTTGCTTACAAATATGGAAGTTGCACTCGAGCTAGTAGATCATATGCAAACATGTCTTAGCTAAATGATGTACTTTTTCAATTATTGATAATTATGATATTCATCATAATGCCTTCATTATCACTGATGAACATCATATTTCTTGGGAGATTGAGTTCATCAGTAGACCCCTTTATAAACCAAAACTGTATCATGTGAAGCTAGTTATTATTAAGAGTTATTGTTAGGAGTTCAGTAAGAGTTTAGATACGAGAAAGTAACGTTAGGGCTGTGCAAGCGCCCTTTTGGGCTGCTCGCACCATAGTTATTATATTGTATTATCATTTTTAAGTTTACACTGGACTTACAAACCTATGTTAATTATGAATGTTGAACTTTACGATCGCGGACCTTAATTAAATGTCACCATCTAAAGACGTAGTGTTGTTATAATTATATCCTGAAGTGTTATTGACAATGCACATCGTGTTTGAAGAAATTATGTTAAACATGTACAAAACCCATATTGTCGACTGAGTTATGCTATGCATTCAAGGTTGTTTATAGTGTTTCACAAGGACTATGACTTGATACCAATTTCTACTGAAATGTTCTTTGTGTGCCACCGTCAATCCAAACAGGGTAAATTTTCCCAGATGCAAAATATTACCAAAGGAATATATGTACATCAAATTAAGCCCCAAAGTTCTAAGTTTAGTTTAAACCTAATTCATTGACATTTTGCATACATGTATAAATTCAATATACCTATAAGTCACAACAAGGTGATGACAGGTTCTACGGATTTTTCTGGGGGAAAAAATGGGGCGAGCGAGCGAAGAATTTAAAAAAATCTTAATTCAGTTGCTTCATACAGCGGTTTGACAAATTTCTTATGAGCGAGCGAGGAAATAAAAGTATATTTTTTGTAAAAACCGTAAAATTTATGGTTCGTGCGAATCCATAGAACAAATGATCAACTTAATTGTTGTGGCCAATTATCTACATAAAACATATATTGCCCAAAATGTAAAAAAGGTCTGCCTTTACAACTTATTTGTTTACAGGCATTCTTCAAGGTCATAATTAGATAGATAGTGATACTGAATGAAGATTGTGATAGTTATTTATGAATTCCTTGTTATTTCGATCGTTAAAAATGTTTCACATTTATATTCATTTTTTTGTTTAAAAATATCGTGCAGGTATATCTCTTTTTGTGGTGGTATAAAACATAGGCACGAGTTTTGATGTGCCAAATTAAGTGTTCTAGAAAGAGTTATTTATTAAAAATATCGTGCAGGTATATCTCTTTTTGTGGTGGTATAAAACATAGGCACGAGTTTTGATGTGCCAAATTAAGTGTTCTAGAAAGAGTTATTTATTAAAAATATCGTGCAGGTATATCTCTTTTTGTGGTGGTATAAAACATAGGCACGAGTTTTGATGTGCCAAATTAAGTGTTCTAGAAAGAGTTATTTAGAAGTTTTAATACACGAATTAAAACAATTGCATATTATATGTATGTGTACAACAAATTGTAGAAAAATTATATGCTTTTTTGATTTCTAACATACAACATTTAGTACTTTGGCTGTTAAGTTTTATATGCGATGGGGTAAATTGTAACAGCCGTGTATAGATCGATGACGTCACAGTAAGCATAGAGTGAAAACCACGTGTCTGTTAGAATGCTGCATATTTAAGTAGATATACAGGTAAAGAAGTTGTTTTGTCTTTATACTTCTGTAATGTTTAAGAACAATAGCACCACTTCTTACATATTTTTATTAAAGTTTTAAATGGTTTATAAAACATACAATTGTCAAGTGGACAGTTTCAATACGTCATGTAGATGACGAAGATCAAATAAACTGAACATTTTCACTGTTTAAATTGTCGTGCAGATCATCTGCCAGATGCCGCTTGTAAGAGCGGGTTTAGCTATTATATTTTCGATTATGATAATTCGTGATTTTCTTTACAGTTGACAGAAGACGGAAAATTTCAATCATCAAGGTCAAGATGGAAATATGTTTTAGTTGTTTTGGTATATATTTATTTTATCAATACTTATTTATTTGTTTGTTTTATTAGGGAATATTAACATAGAATCTATATGTATCATGCAATTAGTGTTTGGAGAACCAATGGATATACTTTTTAAAAAAAGCTATTAATCTTGGTGCATGGCGACTTTCAAGAGAGATACAAAAATATGCACATTAGAAAAAACACCATTGAATCAATGGTGACTGTTAGAAATCTTTCAGTGGCTTTTAATTACAAGTGGTCAAGTGGTTAGTACATTGGATTGACAGTTGGGCTTATATTCAATGGTAGGGTCTATATAGTCAATAAATAAATTAAGTTGGGTGCATTTTTATTCTTCAGTGCAGCTGTCTAAGCCGACTTGACATTCATTTTTAACCTAAACAATTTTCTCTATTATACCTGTTTGTCCTATGAAATTCTCTTTTGTATAGAGAAATGGATAAAAGATAAGGTACCATTGGTTATTTGTGATAAATGGGTGCATAGAACAGACAGAAGTTGCTGACTTCTTACTCTGAGTATAATGGGTAACTCATTATGCTCATTGATTATGCTCTCACTGTGGTATGCTTCTGGTGGTGTGACTGAACAGTGAATTAATATATGACTTTTTATACTTCAAACAAAATTAACCCTGCTTAGCACCCAATATCTTTTTAAAGATATTTCTTGTTATTGCTTTGTTGGCATATTATGAATGCATTATATTGTACAAAGAATAAGTTAGTTATTAATAGTAAGACTATTTATCATTTTCTCAGGGTTTACTCTGTGTGGCTGGTTTGATTGTTGGTCTAGTTGTTGGTCTAAATAAAACCTCTACTAGTTCCACTGGTGAAGAATCATCACAAACGGGCAATGAACAAACAACTACTACTGTAAGTAAACCATTGTTATGTATTATATTTTAACTTATGTTCAATTGTGGTTTATTCTTCAACTGTGTTCCATAATTCAGGTTTATCTGCCTGTCCATAAATGCTGGCTTAATTATTTTTTACAATAGCAGTACATGTAGTAATTTTGTAAAGTTAAATTTATGATGAACTCATTCCTTAAAAAAAAAACAAATGTTAATTTATTACAAGTGCTGAGAAATGTTGTCTTCTTCTTGTTTTATTCAAACTAGTTAGTGTTTTGATGTAATTAGTACAAATAGCATTTCATGTATTGACTAAAGACTCCATGTATCAACCTTATACTTCTCTTGTCTAACTCTACAGACAAGCATCGAAACATCAACACCAACATCCAAAGCAACAACATCAAATCCAACAACAACAATTTTACCATCACCATCTACCACTAGACAGACAACGGAAAAGGAGTCAACTACTGCAAACCACACTCCCACAACAGAGAAGGAATCAACCACTACAAATAATCCAGATAATGTTGATTGGTTAAATGAACCTTGTTCTAGTCCAGAAACTTCACAGTGCCCTTGGAGGTAAGCTTGTCTTCTGAATACTAATTGAGAAAAAAACTCGCCTACTCGCTTATTTAGATCTGGCCTTTATATTGATTTGTTTGATTAAAGTGATACTTTTTAATACATGTATTTTATTATTTTAAACTAAGTTATTGTTGTTTGATTTGTATTTTTTGGGGGGAGATTTATTCTTTTTTTTCATATAAAATAGGATTCATATTCAAATTCTACTTTTGGTTACTCTCAAGTCCAGTCAAGTGTGATTATTTATACTTTTATAGTCTGTCGTATGCCAATCTGATTAAAACCCGATCTAAAATTTTCCACTCGCTTTTTGTTGCCAAATGCAAGATCTTAGGGTTCATTTTGTTGCCAAATGCAAGATCTTTGTGTTTTAGAGATAATTTGCATGATGACATGTTTGATAAATGATTCATATTTTGTTTTTGCAGTGATGAATCCAATCCATTACTTCTTATTTCCCTTGATGGATTCCGGGCAGATTATTTACTGAGAAATTTAACACCAACAATAGAGAAGTTAAGAACATGTGGTGTTCATACACCATACATGAGATCAGTGTTTCCAACTTTAACATTCCCTAATCATTATTCTATTATAACAGTATGTTCTTTATTTAAAATTATTTTTTCATTAAATCTAAATTAATTTGAACTTAACATTATTAATATGTCGATTAACATAACAAACTTTAATTTCATAAGTTGTTATTGAAAATTCCAGAGAAGGACCATTGCCTATCTGAATGCTGAAAAACATTTACATAAACCGTTTTTTTTTCTGCACCTGTCTACTTGTATTTTATGCATTTGGCATTTTTGTACATTTTATCAAGATGTATCACACAGTTACAGCACTGTTTTAAACTGAGAAATTTTGTTAGTGTTTTAACCCTATGACACTGTAGCAGGGCTGTATATATATGGTTGTGTTATATTCATCAGCCTGATCAGCTAAGTTAGGAGAGCATTTGACTTGCAAGCAGGAGGTTGTGGATTCAATCCCTCATAGGGCATTTATTTTTTCCTCCTATTATGACACATTTAAGAGACAAAAGTCTCGGCTATAATTACTTAGTTAGTCATTTAAAAGCAACATTTTATGGCAAATTTTATGTGAAATAATATAGTATATATCAATCATATTTTGTTCTATATCCTGGGTCTGTAGCGCAGCTGGTAGCACTACAGGATTTTGAATCATGTGTCCCGAAGGGGGTGCAAGTTTGAATGCCACCCAGGACAGTTATACCCTTCCATGAAAATTTGACAATAATGTCTATTTTCCTCCACTAATAAGGTATATGGAGAAGTTGCCATGCAGCCTTGTGGATAGGGTAGTTGAGTACTGGTTATAGACAGGGGTCCAAGAAAGATAGATCAGGCACATTGGCCTCCATAAATGACCTAAATTGTGATGACAGGGTGTTAAACCCAGTTTATATATATATACATGTATATTCTATAATTTCAGGGTTTGTACCCAGAATCCCATGGTATTGTAAGTAATTCTATGTATGAGCCACATTATAATAACTCATTCTCTATCGGTGGAGACGGAAAGTTTGAGTCATATTGGTGGGGTGGTGAACCGGTAAGTCTTCTTTATTTCACATTTCATTAATCTCTGTTCCAAGGTATAAATAAAGTCAAATGATCTTCAGAAGGTAAAGAAATAATTGTTTTTGTCGAGTTCTTGCACCAGCAATACAACAGAATAGAATCAAGTTGGGAATGATGCTAATTGGTTACTTTTCTTTTTCTCAAAATGCCCATATTAGCCTATGGGTTGTTACTGATTATGCTGACTTCTCTGCACAAACATTTTTGCAAATGACCTAGTATACCCCATGACTCAATTTTTATGAGAATAACAGAGATTAAGATGTATTTTTATTGATTAGGTCATATAATGGTCTTAATAGAGTGACATGTATAGGTGGTACCCAGCAGTTATGATATCTAGATGTGATCTTGTACTTTTCTTACAGATATGGTCCACAGCTAAGCAACAAGGAAAAAGAACAGCATCATACTTCTGGGTTGGAAGTGAAATGAACATATCAGGTATTCAAATGATTCTATTTGTTTTATACTGAGCGACACATGTGTATTTTAAATTTCAAAATTGATACATTTTAACATAAGCAATCAAACAATGTATGTAATATTTGATTATTTGAAATTACTTTATTGATGTTTCTGTTGTTGTTTTTGGAGAATACAACAAGCTTTGTTACTAAGACATATTTTCACTGTTGGCAGCTGTAAATGATGTATGTGGTTTGTATATACATATATAATTCCATAAAATAGTACATGTACATGTAGTTGATTTTGATTGTAACTTTGATATTTTCAGGTCAACAACCAGACATATGGTTTCCTTATGATGGGTAAGTTTGTTATTTTGTTTTTAAAATTACAGTGAGTCACAAAGTTAAATACATGTTGCCAAGTTGTATGCAGATTTGCCTCAAAATGTATTAAAACAACCAGTAGACCATGGACAAAGTCCACAGAAATCACTACCGATGAAGTGACTCTCGGAATGTGTCAGTGCCATTCCACAATTTTTACAGCCATATTTCATTTTAAATAAGCTATTATTTGTAATTATATTGTCTATTCAGTAAAGGGTATGTTATGATAAATTATAATACATACTTTATTTTTTTATGGACTGATGGCCAGTACTCCTATTTAAACAATGGCATCACAAAATTCTAAAAGTATATTTTACTTGTATATTTACAGTGGTGTCGTAATGTATATTTTACTTGTATATTTACAGTGGTGTCATATAGTATATTTTACTTGTATATTTACAGTGGTGTCATATAGTATATTTTACTGGTATATTTACAGTGGTGTCAAAAAGTATATTTTACTTGTATATTTACAGTGGTGTTATATAGTATATTAACTTGTATATTTACTGTGGTGTCATAAAGTATATTTTACTTGTATATTTACAGTGGTGTCATATAGTATATTTTACTTGTATATTTACAATGGTGTCATATAGTATATTTTACTGGTATATTTACAGTGGTGTCATATAGTATATTTTACTGGTATATTTACAATGGTGTCATATAGTTTATTTTACTGGTATATTTACAGTGGTGTCATATAGTATATTTTACTTGTATATTTACAGTGGTGTCATATAGTATATTTTACTTGTATATTTACAGTGGTGTCATATAGTATATTTTACTGGTATATTTACAGTGGTGTCAAAAAGTATATTTTACTTGTATATTTACATTGGTGTTATATAGTATATTAACTTGTATATTTACTGTGGTGTCATAAAGTATATTTTACTTGTATATTTACAATGGTGTCATATAGTATATTTTACTGGTATATTTACAGTGGTGTCATATAGTATATTTTACTGGTATATTTACAATGGTGTCATATAGTATATTTTACTGGTATATTTACAGTGGTGTCGTAATGTATATTTTACTGGTATATTTACAGTGGTGTCATATAGTATATTTTACTGGTATATTTACAGTGGTGTCATATAGTATATTTTACTGGTATATTTACAATGGTGTCGTATTGTATATTTTACTGGTATATTTACCATGGTGTCATATAGTATATTTTACTTGTATATTTACAGTGGTGTCATATAGTATAATTATTTTACTGGTATATTTACAGTAGTGTCATATAGTATATTTTACTTGTATATTTACAATGGTGTCATATAGTATATATTACTTGTATATTTACAGTGGTGTCATATAGTATATTTTACTTGTATATTTATGGTGGTGCCATATAGTATATTTTACTTGTATATTTTGCAATCATGTCATATAGTATATTTTACTGGTATATTTACAATGGTGTCATATAGTATATTTTACTTGTATATTTACAGTGGTGTCATATAGTATATTTTACTTGTATATTTACAGTGGTGTCATATAGTATATTTTACTTGTATATTTACAGTGGTGTCATATAGTATATTTTACTGGTATATTTACAGTGGTGTCATATAGTATATTTTACTTGTATATTTACAGTGGTGTCATATAGTATATTTTACTTGTATATTTACAGTGGTGTCATATAGTATATTTTACTGGTATATTTACAATGGTGTCATATAGTATATTTTACTGGTATATTTACAGTGGTGTCATATAGTATATTTTACTGGTATATTTACAGTGGTGTCATATAGTCTATTTTACTGGTATATTTACAGTGGTGTCATATAGTATATTTACTTGTATATTTACAGTGGTGTCATATAGTATATTTTACTTGTATATTTACAGTGGTGTCATATAGTATATTTTACTTGTATATTAACTATGGTGTCATATAGTATATTTTACTTGTATATTTACAGTGGTGTCATATGGTATATTTACTTGTATATTTACAGTGGTGTCATATAGTATATTTTACTTGTATATTTACAGTGGTGTTATGTAGTATATTTACTGTGGTGTCATAAAGTATATTTTACTTGTATATTTACAGTGGTGTCATATAGTATATTTTACTGGTATATTTACAATGGTGTCATATACTATATTTTACTTGTATATTTACAATGGTGTTATATAGTATATTTTACTTGTATATTTACTATGGTGTCATATAGTATAATTTACTTGTATATTTATGGTGGTGTCATATAGTATATTTTACTGGTATATTTATGGTGGTGTCATATAGTATATTTTACTTGTACATTAACAATGGTGTCATATAGTATAATTATTTTACTTGTATATTTACAATGGTTTCATATAGTATATTTTACTGGTATATTTACAATGGTGTCATATAGTATATTTTACTGGTATATTTACAGTGGTGTCATATAGTATATTTTACTTGTATATTTACAGTGGTGTCATATAGTATATTTTACTTGTATATTTACAGTGGTGTCATATAGTATATTTTACTGGTATATTTACAGTGGTGTCACATAGTATATTTTACTTGTATATTTACAGTGGTGTCATATAGTATATTTTACTGGTATATTAACGGTGGTGTCATATAGTATATTTTACTTGTATATTTACAGTGGTGTCATATAGTATATTTTACTTGTATATTTACAGTGGTGTCATATAGTATATTTTACTTGTATATTTACAGTGGTGTCACATAGTATATTTTACTTGTATATTTACAGTGGTGTCATATAGTATATTTAACTGGTATATTAACGGTGGTGTCATATAGTATATTTTAATTGTATATTTACAGTGGTATAACATATGAACATAGAGTAGATACAGCTCTAGAATGGTTAACAATGCCTACAGGAGAGAGACCAGATTTTATGACGTTATATTTTGATGAACCTGACCATACTGGACATGGCTCTGGACCTGATAGCCAAGAGGTATGCACAATATAAGTTCAAGTGACATATTTATGTAAAACTAATACAAAGACTTATCTTGTATTAATTTAATGGGATTGATGTTACTTGTATATGGGCTAACATGTTTTCATTTAAATCTTACCAATGATGTACAAACTTGCCGAATTACTCGAAAATCATCAATTGTTGATTTTTTATACCAGGTTACATGAAATTAGGTGGTTGCTGAAGCGTTTTCGAGTTTTGTTATGAATGTTGTTTAACCCTTTACTGGTTGTGACATGTGTGAAAAGTAGCCATTTTTTCACCATTACTCGCTATTTCAAGATGCTCTTATTTCTTTACTACTTACCATACAGATGTGCAACTTGGCCAAGTTATTCCCTGGGTGAATATCTTTCAGAAAAACCAAGTTGAGCCCCGATCCCAGTTACCATGCCAATGCTGGGGTTGAGCAAAAACGGCAAAAATTGCAATTTTCACTATTTCCACCCCACATTCCATCAGCATTTGACGCCATTTCTCTGCACTCAATGACCCCAATTTTTTTCTGGCGATGAGGGACGCTGCGCCCCCTTCAAACCCCAGCAACAAAGTCCCTTCGGAACTCCCCATAGACATCTTTTGATGGGTGAGGCACGCAAAAAAAGCTCATTTTTTGAGGACAACTATCCTGTAGTTTCATTAAATTCATTAAATCTAGTTAAAAAGCACTATTTTCAAGGCTGTGGCAGCCATTTTGGAGGGGGGTCTAAACATGTCAAAATGCGTCACGGAGCGGTAAAGGGTTGAAGTATAATGTTATTATAGAACACAAAAGATTTTAACTTTCCTGTAACTCGTCTTATTTTTATCTTCTTCCAATACACAGTGCAAATATTATTAGTTTTAAAAGTTAGTTACATAATATTTATTAAGCAGTAAGTAGTGTACATGCACATTATTTATCTGGATAATTGGAAGTTATATTCAAAGCTTTAATTAACATAATTATATACATTGTCATTAAAACACATTATGAAAGATAACATAATCAACCTACTGCAAGGTTTTCTAGAATGTTCACTAAATGTATCAAATTTTATATTGTAGGTAAATGAAATGTTGGAGAGAATGGATATTATTATACGTCGATTAATGGATGGTCTTCTTGTACGTAAACTGGAACATTGTGTCAATATAGTCATAATTGCTGATCATGGTAAGATGTATATATCAATAATTACAACCTAAGCGATATAATACAATTTGATTGGTCAAAAGTGAACACATGACTTGAAAAATGTGTTTTCATTTCCGTATAAACACAGTTGCCAACAAGAATTCATTAATATTCATGACTTTAAATTACGTCATGCTGGTACTAGTTCATGAATGAAAAATCTATTTTAGCGCTGTCACACACAAAACAAAAGCTATGCACGTCAATAAAAGAAGTAAATCATCGCAAACATGAAAAATGGTCCGATAATATCATATTGAAAATAAAATAAGAAATAAATGTTAACCGAAATAAACATTTCAGTTTCACTTTTATCTTTACTATAAATAGCAAGTTGACCTCGACCTTGATAAACACACGGGAAAAGCGTAAAACTTTCAACTTGTTTACACGTTTTTTTAAAGCTACACAATCTTGGTTTTCCCTTTTAGTGCTCTTTTTATACAAATTAAAATCCAATTACTTACATTTCTTTGCATAATTGGTTCTGTTATGACATTAAACCCTTGAAAAATTGCATCAAAGCGGAGAACAAAATGGCCAACGGCTGGCATGAAAGACCTGTGTACGACCAAGATTATTCCGCACTACAATGCATTCAGCTCTTACGCACTAAAATATAGTTCTTGATATCATCGCAATTAATAATGGCTCTGTCGACAAATTTCGCCCATTAGGTTGTAATTGTAAGGAATGAATTCATAGAAACTGACTTTTATCGAAAAATAAATGTCACTTTTGGTGATAGCTAATAATTTGCATAAAGGCTGAAGGCCTTCATGCTGGAATTAGCTATCACCAAAAGTGACATTTATTTTTCGATAAAAGTCAGTTTCTATGAATTCATGTGGCACTACATGTACACTGTCCACATATTAAACTAACTCTGCATCTTCAACTCAACAAGAACATAACGACAAACACTCATCATAGGTTTATAACTTATTATTAATACAGATTTAACATATCTACAAAACTACGTCCGCTCTCTCCCGGAGCTAGAAAGCAACCCTCTGAACTAACTCACGCTGCGGGCCACCAGACCGTATCAATGATCACGTGGTGATCAGTCACGCTCTCATTGGTCAAATAACCACTACAGAACTCTCTATTGTTCTGGCAGCGAGCCATTGTGTTACATACGTCCCCCACAAAAATGAAGTTTTGAACGAACAAAACTTAAGTGAAAAACGCGAACACAATGGGCGTTAGAACCAACATAAATCTGAAAGTAAAACATAACATGTATTATATATAATACCACGGGTGCACCCAATAAAAGATTAAAATACACATCAAACAAAACATAAATCACGGATCCCTACAGTTCATTTCTACGAGTGATAATTATTAAAATAGTTATTCCTACAGTTTATTCACTACTGATAACTATGAATGTTAACTAATATATATAACTGTTGAATATTCCACCATACTCCACTAAGTTAGATCCAAATTGGTAACCATCAACCACTATGTAGAACGAAGACACCATTAACCACAGAATGAAGAACCATTAACCATTATGTACGGTTAAGATGATTTAAATTTATAGGAACTGCAGAATGCTGATATTGTAAGTCCCCAAGACTGTCGCAATTTCAGTCAATTTATCTTCGGGAACACCAAGGTTCTGTCGTCGTAATTGTGACAAGATCTCCATAAAGAAACGGTTGAACAAATGTCCAAAATTTTCCATTTTAATTATATTGTGATTGATGAAGAGAACACATTAAGCGTTTATCCTACACTGAGTGAAGATTATAATCACAAGTCACAAAGTAATCTATTACGGATCAACTAGTAGAAGTAATAACAATTAAATATCAATTGTCCACTTTGGCAATCAATATTAACAACTACATATATTATATTGTAGAGAACCAAACTTCATAGTTAAATGTTATAGACACACTACAGGCGTGTTGTTTCATTCCTCGACGGAACATACACGTATGGGTACAGTCTCTCAACATTTATTGCGTTGATTGCTTCATTATGTTTCTCATCACCACTTTGTGGGGCGGATCCGGCTAGTGGTTGTCCCCCACTATTCTCCATTTGTTGGAGTCTCATTTCTGAGGCCGCATCATTTTGTCCCTCCTTGTCCCCCTTACGCAAACATTTTGACAGGCGGTTTCTAAGTTTTGATATATGTTTCCGGATACAACAGATGGCAGTTATAATAACCACAAGACTGGCTATGGTTGTGCTTAGTTGGAACCAAGTACTATGTTTGACGGACTTGTTATTAAATTCATTGTAATTGACCCTAGACAAGTCGTCAATTAACATGTTCATTAACATCTCATCAATTTCTCGTAACTTTGGTGGGATATTAATTTCACTAACATTTGGCAATACAGCATTAAAATCTCCCCATAACAAAGTGTTCGAAAAGTTCGCGAATGCCAACAAATTTTGACTATTATGATTAATCATTGACCGACCAATGATATAGGGTGTAGATAATGAAAAATGATTTCCAGAAACAGTACATTGCTCATTTATCTGTATTATATCTAGGCGAGGTTTTGTGCTGATTCCGGTGCGCCGGCCGTTGCACACCAGAGACAGACTCAACTCATCGCGTGAAATCACTACCCAAGATGTTCCAAATAAGTACTTACTTATAGGAAGTATTTGTTGTTCAATTTTTATTTGACAGAATTTATTCGGACTCCCATTAAGAAACGTATTCACGATACATGATTTACTTAAACCCACCGTATACACGGGGCTAATTACCATACAATACTTTATATCTCCATGACTACAAGAATTTAATTCAGTTTCTGTTAATAACTGATACTGAGTACGTTCCTTATTTATTAATAACCCACTGTTTTCTAACTCAATACTCGCTAACAAATCTTTATCGCCGACAACAGGTGTCGGAGATAATGTAGGTAATGAGAATGCTCTATACACTTCGTAGGTTTGATCGACTCTAATTATTGGTATAGAAAGAATCATTACAATCTTATCGGTCATGAATACTACACCAGTCGTTAAATGTCGATAAAATGACCAAATATCTGTCTGTGGATCGCTAAGGAATGTCATAAGTTTAGGCAACTTTCCTTGAATTTCGACTAACATTTCTTGTAATCTACCAGGACTAATTATCTTGGTGGATAATTTTCCTTGTCTTAGAGAATTCAACTGCGCATGTATATTACCCAAATATAATCTAGCGTCTCCTAATAAAAGTTTTATCTCATCGAGCAGCAAATTGAACTGTAATGTAGTAATGAAAAATTTTCGATTTTCCATAATTTCGCTTAGTAATTCATGATTAATAGTATTTAATTTCATGTCCAATTGTTTGACTGTTTCTAATAACTTATTGATTGTTTGCCTATTTTCCTGAATCATTACCCGCGATGCATTTATAATTGTTAAGCTATTTTCAACAACATGTATAATTCGTTTTTGATTGGTCGCTAAATTGCTTACTTGTTGTCGAATAACCTGTATATCATTCTCACTTGCGAGACCAAATAACCATGACAAACCTTCTCCGATAATAGGTATAACTGACCTCTTTGTTTTACCTTTAATTTTTCTAAACTGATGAAATTCTGATTTAATTTCATTGAATTCAGAATTTAGATATTGGATTTCTTGTTCATATGTATATAGTATCCTCTTAAAAGTGTCCAATTGAGTCCGAGTATAATTATGCATTAATATTTTTACCAAAGACCCTGCGCGCTGCACATCGTTATCAATATACGAAATAAATCGTTCAAAATCCGCAAAGTCAATTACAATAGTAGCTAACCATTTAGCTCGCGAAGTAGCAACTTCATTTGTTTTAAAATACACAACCGAATCTTGAATTATCACATTACCACCACCTAAACTGATCAATATTACCGCCGTCAAAATACTTAGCGTAAACGGACTCATGTTTCAACTGAAACATAAACACAAAAAAAAATATAAGTTTAAACATGATAAATAAGCAGTACATCTGGCGAACTCTGCTGGAGTGAATTGCACAGAGTTCAATGCCCCGATCTCATAAGTATGCCTATTTATATCAGGATCTACCAACGATGACTCAATATCATCACCCGGACTAGAATCTACCGGTACACGTGAAAGTAGGTCAGCGACCGTATTTTCAGTGCCTGCTAGATACTCAATCTTACAGTTATAACCGGCTATCGATAATGCCCATAACGAAATTTTCTTATTTTGCATCGGAGAATCAAGAAGATACTTCAAAGGTTTATGATCACATTTAATAACAAATTCAGCATTATGAAGATAATGATCCAATTTCTGGAGACTATAGTATATTGCATAAGCTTCTTTCTCAATTGTAGACCACCTAGTTTGAGTATCACTAAGGCGATGACTAAGATAATAAATCGGTCTCTCAATGGACTCATTATTTTCTATAATTGTTTGTGTAAGACAAGCACCAATACATTTATCACTGGCATCTGTATATAATGTATACGGTAATGATGGGTCAGGAAAGCAAAGTAATGGCAGTTTTACGAGAGCTTGTTTAATGTTATCAAAAGCCACCTGGCATGAATCAGTCCAATTAAACTTTGCGTACTTTCTAGTCAACGCAATTAGTGGCTCTGCGATCTCAGAGAAATGATAAATGTATCTACGATAATAACTAGCCATGCCAATAAATTGTCTTATTTCTCGAACAGTAGTTGGGGCTGGTAATCGGTTAATGACATCAACTTTTCTTGGCTCTGGCTGAATGCCATGCTCATTAATAACAAATCCCAAATAATTAGTTTCAGATTTCAAGAAACTACATTTCTTTAGCTTAAGCCTGAGACTATGTGTACGCAATCTATCAAATACTTTTTGGATATGAGCCAAATGTTCTTCAAATGTATCCGAATATATTAGAATATCATCAAGATAAGCGGTCGAAAAGTCATTCAACCCTTCTAATACCCTATTCATTAATTCCTGAAATATAGCTGGTGCATTTACTAATCCAAATGGCATGACATTAAAATGAAATAAACCCCGATGACAGGTGAAAGCTGTTTTATCCTTATCTTTATTGTCCATCAACACCTGCCAATATCCGGACTTTAAATCTAATGAGGTGAAGAACTTTGCCTTTCCTAACAGTGCAAGAATGTCATCGATAACAGGTAACGGATAAGAGTTCATCTTAGTGACCTTATTTAATTTCCTAAAATCCACGCAATATCTCTTTGTACCATCCTTCTTATCAACAATTACAACAGGGAACGCCCACTCAGACCTACTCCTGTCAATTATTTTAGCGTCCAACATTTCATCAACAGCCTTATCAATAATTTTCCTATTATTAATCTGAGTGCGATAGGGTTTTAATTTAATTGGAGGACTTGTGCCAGTATCAATCTTCATTTTTACTGTATCCGTATGACTCAGCTGAGCATCATTCGAAGCGAACAAATCGGAATTCCTAATAAGGAGACGCCTTATAGCGTTTCTATATTTATCCGGCACGTCGATATCACTAAATTGTTCTGAGTTATTCTCGTTATCAATGCTATCAACTTTATGGCCATTAACACACTTCGCTATAGAGGAAATATCTTGAGGTTCAACGCTAATTAGTTTTCCGACCGGGGAACCTTGTTTTAACAAGAATGTCTTATTTGTGCTATTTACTATCATAATGGGAATTTTACGACTATTTGTTAGATTACATATCGAAGCAGTTATCAAAACACCAGGCTCATTAGTAAGAGATCCATTCTCTATGTCCGAAATCTCGTACAACTTATTTTCTGGAAACTGTGGATGTTTACGAACTGAACAATAACAAATTGATGCAGACTGCGGTCGGATACTAACCTTTGACCTTAGTCTTAAAATAGAAGCTACATGTATATCATCAACCAACGGAACGTAAGTGTCATGAACTCTAATACACGATAAATCATGGTATACACGTACACCACGTGATTGAAGCCAGTCCAGACCTAGAATTATATTTCTGTTCAAATTACGAACAACATAAAATTTATGACTCATAATGAGACCGCCTAAGTTGAACTTTAGCTCGATCAGACCATCTACATGAAGAGGAGTGTTGCCAGCCGTTGCTAAATTTAGATTGTGTTTACCTAATTTGGGTTTGGTTTTCAGACCATCGTATACCCTACGATGAATCAATGATACCTCAGCGCCTGAATCTAAAAGTGCTCTATATTTTTGCTTTTCTATTTTTAGAAGCAGAGAATTATTACTTACATAAGCTGAATTTATGAATATTGTACGGTTAATGTTATATGTGCTTTTACTACTTCTCGCATTGGCTTCAACATGCGAGAAGGCCCTTAGTTTAAATTTTTAGTTTTTTTCTGAGAACGGACTTGACAATTCCTAGTTATGTGTCCTGGTTTCCTACACCTAAAGCAAATAATTTCTTTCTCAGCCTTAACTTGCTCCGAATCAATTTGTACGGCATTTGCTTTATTCTCAAACTGACGTTTTCGACAGTCCTTAATTAAGTGACCCTTTCTATTACAATATCTACAGCGCAGACTATGTCTCGAGTGGTCCACCTCTATAGGTGTATGTTCACTCTTTTCCCCATAGTCGTGACCTGTACGAAGCTTAAACCTCTTTTGGACGGTCTGCTCCGCCGCTGCAATGCTAATTGCATCTGAAATTTGAGCTGGATTGGCCTTCATAATTCTTAGTTTAAGTTTATCATCTCGCAGGCCATCAACAAAACAGCCAATTAATTGATGGTCCCTGACGCATTGTGGTTGACCCTCAAATGCATCATCCGCCAATGAATTTAATCTTTCTGCGTAGATTTGTACCGTTTCACCTGATTTCTGTTTACATTGTTTTAGCAATAACAACGCGTACTGCGAATCAATAATTTCTCCAAAATTTATTTTTAATGCTAACTTAACTTGTTCCCAACTATGAGAAGGATGAGCATCTAAATACCGTTTAAGGAAATCTGAGACGGGACCTAGACTAACCTGATAAGCTATAGATTTGGCATTTTCTGTGGGGATTTCTGCGGATGAAATGAATTTTTCAATGGATTTTACCCATTCTTTGAATTCTTTTGGTTTCGAACCATCAAAACTTTTAATAATTTTTGTGACCCCCTGTGTATAAACAGACGATGTTAGTGCTTTCATATTCTGATCTACTGAACGTACGGACGTGGTCAAATTCGCCATCTGTCGATCCATAGAATTGAATAAATGAAAAAATAAGTCATCTCTATTTGCAGGATTACCACCAGGCAAAGGAATTTCATGTGGCATTTGTACACCTTCCGCCATTCTGTCAAATTACGTAAGAGAAACAAATATTGAAACAAAACTTACGGTTTCTTGGAAGAATCTTCGTTGTTACCACTTGAATCCTACACCAGAATTTATTTTATTGTCTATCAAAATTGTCACACATTGTTTCACAACACCCAGGTTTAAATTGAATTTTAAAATCTGTCACAAATTTTAAAAAACATCCTGTCAAACGGCACCATAAATAAGTCTATGTGGCACTACATGTACACTGTCCACATATTAAACTAACTCTGCATCTTCAACTCAACAAGAACATAACGACAAACACTCATCATAGGTTTATAACTTATTATTAATACAGATTTAACATATCTACAAAACTACGTCCGCTCTCTCCCGGAGCTAGAAAGCAACCCTCTGAACTAACTCACGCTGCGGGCCACCAGACCGTATCAATGATCACGTGGTGATCAGTCACGCTCTCATTGGTCAAATAACCACTACAGAACTCTCTATTGTTCTGGCAGCGAGCCATTGTGTTACATTCATTCCTTAAATAGATGTAATTAGATGACCGGGTGGGAGGGGGGTCCCATGTTCAGGAGTGGACTGTAATAAATTCTTATTTCAATCTGCTATGGACTGTTACATAAGACGGCCGTGTGCAATTAAATGAGATTAATACTCCTACAATTAAAATGTATGTGTTAATGTGTTTGTACCTTGAAGAGTAAAAATGTAACAAAATATGACCAGAGTAATCATACGTATTTGTATTTCTGCTGGTCTCTGAAAAAAGCAAAGGTATTCTACCAAACTAAACCTTAAGTTGACTATTTATAAGTTGTTGGTTCAAATAGATAAACGCTGTTTATTTTTCTGTATTTTAAAGTTATTTTGTATAAGTTCAAAAGTATTACATAATCAGTAGTATCATAAATGATCACCTAGCATTCTCTTTCTATAGGTATGTCAGCAACATCATGTGAAAGAAGGGTTGTATTAGATAAATATGAGAAAGCTGTCAATGATATGTTGGTTTATTCTGGCACTACTGGTTTTATTCATACTGGTTTTAAAAAGTTAGAAAGTGGTACAGTGATGGAGAATGAAGAAGGTATACTTACTGTTGCTTTGATTTAGTTGTCATCACGTCTGTCATGAAAGAAAATTCTATATATAAAACATCAATGTGTTACTCTCTATAAAATTTATATACATTATTAAGATTCATACTGCATACTTTATTCTGCTCCTATAGGGATAGTTCTGTAGTATGTCTGTGATGTTAGGATCAATTGTGGATGACAAAATCTACTTATTTTTATATTTCATGGCTCGTCATTAAAGGTTGTCCTATTGCCCTTGACAACCTATATTTAGGTTTAAGCAACCTGTTATTGCAATTTAAGATAAGATTCGGGAAAGTTAAAAATATAGCTAGCTGTTCATTTGGGCAATCTAGTTATAAAATTAGTGTGGAACCCTGCCTTTTTACCAATAGTCGTCTGGTTTCCATTCGTTTACTCTTTTTAATCAGTTTACTGAGCTGTTTTAACTGCTTAAAAATTACTGTAAGATTTATACGGGCCAAAATGATCAGACTTATGATAACATGTTTTATTGATAGAAAAAGACATGCACAGTAATGCAGTACTATATTCTATGTAATATAATTCAGCAGTTGATATCTAGACCCAGTTTGAGCAATGTAAGTGCAACAAATATGTGGCGGCACATAGACCAAGTGCTTTAAAAGTTTGTATTATTCATCCATCAGAAAATAAATGTTACTGATTTCCATATACGTAATTATTATTTTTCCTTTCTAGTTGTACCAACAGAGAAAGTTTTAGAGTCATTGACATGTAAGAACTCCCATTTAAATGTATTCTCCCATGCATCTACACCTATACGTCATCATTATACTAATAATGACAGGATTGGGGAAATCTTATTAGATATAGAAGATACTTGGCTTGTTAGGTAAAACATTTCTGTTATTATGTTTTTTATCATGGAGTTTTTGGCAGCCATAGCTTGCAATTTCTAAGGTTTTTTTATGAGTAAGAGCATATGGAAATCTTTCTTTGTTTGGTATGACATTCAATTTTTATCAACTGATAAGAAATTTTATCTAAACTACTAGAGGAAGCTTGAAGCAAAAAACAATTTCCATAAGGATTTTAGGTACAAAAATATCATATTTTCTTTATGTTGAAACATGACGTTATTCCATGAAAATATATGGTGGAAATATACCTTCAAAGCTCATGAGGTCCAGCTCCATTATACCCTTACTCATTGAATTACTCAATTACTTATTGTACAGACAGTTTAGGGCTTTATGTGACACATATGATAAAACTTGAATAAATAAACATGTATCATCCTTAATCAGTGATAAAAATGTATTCATTTATATATTTGTTTACAGCCCTACAAGAACTAACTTTTGTTTAAAAGGTAACCATGGATATGACAACATCTATAAAAGTATGCAGGTATAGTATATATATTTTGTGTTTAAAGATTCATTTAGGATATACTTGCATGTCTATTAATTATTTAGATTTACTATTTTGTGTTTATACTTGAAGCTCTGATGATAGTTTTATAGTTTATAGATAACAGACTCAAGTGTTTTTGGTTTCTTAATAGCATGTAAATGTGGTTGGAATTGTTGTTATTTGATAATCATAATAATGAAAATGTATAATATGTTTCAACATAAAATATCATAGGGTTTATTATAAACTTAAAACCACCAACTCAATTTTCACATAAGACAAAACTCAACAGTTCATTAACAGACTCAAATCAATACAATTAAATTAAATCTTATCCAAACATGTTAGTCAGTTTTATTTTATATAATTTTGCTTTTAAATCGCTAGTGGAGCATCAATTGATACTACATTTGCTGTGACATTGCTTATATTAGTAAAATTATTTATCAAAACATAATATTGAGTTTGAGTACTAAATTTAGTTTTTTTTGTGAAACTGTGGCCTGATGTTATCTGAAAGAGCTCACTTGTGGTAAGAATACTCAAGAAAACCACTATAAAAGCAGATAGTTAGTACTTTACCAACCAAAAGTGATAATATTCAACATATTCTCTGTTATTTACAGATTGTTAAACTTCTAAAAAGAATCTATTTAAAAAACACCATTATCTATTTCTCATTGTTTCAGGCATTGTTTTTAGCCCATGGACCTGATATAAAGCAGAATATTGAATCTAAACCGTTTGAAAATATAGAATTATATAACTTTATGTCAGGTATGTATGTCAGTTTATCTTATTTACTGCTGTAAATGTTGTTACTGCCAACTTCAGAGAAACTTGAATCATTTTTAGACTTTTGGCGATTTCGCCGAAAGGCTTAAGTTATACCACAACTCAAAAACCTATTGACGATTCAAATGCCTGATCAGTTTAACTTGCAGAGTAATACATGTGTCTCTGATTTACTAAGCATTTAATTTCTAGGCGATAAAAGAGGTTCTGTCAATCAACTGACACATCTTTGTTTTGGTTTTAGTGACAGGTGTTTAATTGATAAGCGTGTGGATGGGCGGAGTCAAATCTCGTTAATACACTAAGCAGTAATATTTGCCAGTAATACAGGGTAGAATAACACTTCACCTGCATTTTTGCCCTGCTCGATTTGTACTTGAATCTAATGTGTAAGGAGTAATCTAGTATGGATTTGTTAGGTTTCAATGTGCACGAAAGTCTTTCTGTGTTTTAATATTTTTATTAAAATTATTCAGCTATGGATAAATCATAGGAATTTTGATTTTAGATTGATCAGTGACTTGAGTCCACTTCCTGGTCCCTAGTAATAAGCTAGTAGGATAAAGTTTCTTGCTTGATGAAACAAAGGAGTAGGTCTTTGATGTAACTTGAACCAATGTGAAACTGGTAATCCAATGATTAGTTTAATGTCGTAACCACTTGTGCGTGCCTATAATGGCAAAGAAATACAAATGCTATATTATACCTCTATAAAATGAGTAATATTTACTTGGAGGTAGGTATTACAGGGTATGGTAGATTATAAAGCATTGATACTTATGTATTTACACTCTTTTTGGAAACAAGACATCCCTGGTCTGTGGCACAATAGGTTACATGCAGAATTTCGAATCTAGTTTACAGAGCTGGATTTGGCCTCACCTGGGCTGTTTATACCCTTCTATGAAATTTCAGCAATAATATTGATTTTGCTCCATTAATAAGTATTTGGAGAAGTTTAAAGAAGGCTTTATGGAAGAATAGTTAATTACGGCTTATAGACAGATGTCTATGAAAGCTAGGTTAAGTAAGCTGGCCACCTTAAATGAACGTAAATTGTGTTGACATTGGGTAAAAACCCAATAAAATATGGAGCCATGCAAGAGCCATCTAGTTACATTACAGTGGTAAATCACATTGTTCCTTTGTGGTAGCAATATAACAAAATTGTGATATTTAATGATTACAGACTTGTTACATATACAACCTGCACATAACAATGGTACAGTTGGAGCATTATATCATTTATTACGTCACCCTCCATCATCCCCAACAAATATAGGAAATAATCTACAAGTTTGTATGAAATCTGGAAATACACCATCAAACACATGTAGCTGCAATAGTACGGTAAGCTTATTTAAAAAAAACTAACCTGCTTCCTTGAAGTCTTTATACAAAGGAATTTGTGCAGTTTTAAAAGGTTGGTGCTAGCTCTTTATTAGTTTATACACTGTCGTTAGTACCTTGGCTTTTGTCAGCAAATGTGGTTTGTTACTGGTTGTGGTTAGATAAACACAGGTATGATGGTCCTTACTTTGGAAGTCTTATTTTAATGTTGTATGAATATATGGGAACATTCTATACTCGTACATGTATTTACATATTGAATAAACTATGCCTTAATAGCAATAATGCACATTCTTTATTGATGTGTAAAATTATTTTTGATGTTAGGGTTTCTATTTTTTTACATTTCATGAAACATTTTTATGTAATTTTATTTCCTAGGGTACCTACACTCCACCAAGCAATTCTGGTGATAATATATTTCCATTTGGTATACCAGTAAGTGATAATTTGACATCAGGATGTATACTCCATGGTAACCATTACTCATCTATATTTAATACATTATATAAAGTACCAATAGTAACTTCATTTCCACTAACTGCACAACAGGTAAGTTTTTATTTTGTCATGAAAACTATTCAATAAAAGTCACCATATTTCATATTATTATACCTCATGTTAAAGCTAAAGCCTCAGTTGACATTACTTGTCTTGGGTGAACATTCCATTCTATCATCCTCTGTAGCATGTGATATCTATATTATGCTTAGGTAGAAGTCATGAATTTATCATAGAAAGTTTAAGGGTATACATCTATATCTTTTTATTGTTCAATTGACAAAGTTTAACTATTTTACATGTAGTTTATTTACCAGTATATGGTGATAAGAATCAATTATGCAGATCTAAATTGCTACAATATGAATGACAAAACCTCTATCATTTGACCTCAATGTCATTTTTTTCTGAAGATGTGACTTCCTATAGGTAAAATACATGCCGCATACAATATTTATGTACAAAAGTATGTCAACTTTAAAGGACAAAATCAGATTTTTTTTGGGTGTTCAAACTCTTGCTTCTTCACAGAGCAGGTTCATGACACATTATTTTAAATGAAATTTTAATTGTTCTCAAGTACAGTAAAGTTCCCACTATTAGGACATCAAATGAATAGTCTTAGCAGTAGAATGGTCGTTATATTGGGACCTTTTTTTCTTCTCAATTTAAGCATTTGTGATTTGAAAATCATCAAAAGCCGTATGATTTTGCAATAACCAAGATGATGTTTATAGCAGAACTAAACTGTATTTGGGACTTAAAAATCATCAAAAAATCATATGATTTTTGCAATAGCATATGTTAAGCGCTTTTGAACATACATTCAATATGAAATGATCGCTATACAAATGCGGTAAATAATAATAATAATAATAATAATATGTCATCTTTACATTGGAACTTTACTGTATTTGGAAAACTATTTAAACATTGAAATTATCTAAGACATAAATATAAACTATCTAAGGTAGAACAATATACTGCTGACACTGAAGATTGCTATGTATCTGACACTAGACTTGGTAATGATGATATATTTGATTGTATTGAATATAAGAATATAAATACCAGTATAGATGATCTTAGATTGTTTGATCCAGGTAACTATAGTAACATTTATTAGTTTTGAAACTACATTTGTATATATCTAAGGTTTGATAGCAGTTTGTTTTTCTTAAAAGTGAAATAATTTCCGTTTGATAGGTTTGATAACTATTGTTTTTCTTAAAAGTGAAATAATTTTCAAATTCAAATTTTCATGTACAAAGGTATGTTGCTGCTTTACTAGAAGGATATCAATAACAATATTTAAATCACTTTTATATGCCTATTAAAGATGAGTCATCTAATGTGAACACCCTTGGCATCTGGTTTGGTATACATCTGGGCCTCTGATTTGTCATCTATTTATGTCAAAATCTTTTTATCCGATTTTTGCCAAACCAAGAGATATTATGTTGTGGCTACCTAAGTTATGGCAATTGAATAGTTTTATAAGATAGTTTTTACATTTTGGCATATACATTTAATTGGCAGTAATATTAAAATCATTTGATATAAGAAACTGGTCCTAATGTTTTATGGACATAATGTCAGCAAACCAGAGTTTATTGTACACACCATGAGTTATTGTGACGTCTGATTCTGGTTATCATAAGATTTAAGATATAAACAAAATGTATATTGTTTTGTTCTTTGCAGGTTTTCTGTCTAGTGATAAAACTGAAGCTAGACTTTCAACCAACAAAGTTCCTATGTTGACTGGTTTCAGAGATGGTATGTAAGAAGGAGTACTTTATGCGTGCAGTAGGGGTCCTAAGTCTTATCTTTTTTCAAACAATGAGGGGTGTTTCTTTATCATTAGACAAGCATTTATAGCCTTTGCTAAGTCTGTATAAGTCTATATACTATTTATGTTAGCTCGATCGTGCAACAAGTTCTTACAACCTAGATTAGGCATTTTCAAGTCCACTTCCTAATTCCTGGTCCTCCAGTACTGAGCTAGTAGGATAAAGTTGCTTGCTCAAGGAACTATCTAGGTAGATTTTGAATGGGATTTGAACCAAGGCAGACCTGGCTATTCAATGATTAGGTGTGTATTAATGATCTTTCATTCCTTTTGTTTCTAAGGCTACAATTTCTACATGTTATGGGGTATTTTTTAACTGACATTAATGTTCAGTAAACAAAATTGAAGAAAAAAAAATTGTTCAGTATTCACTATATGAGATTATTTACAGGTATCTGGTCGTATGCTTGGCGTTTAGTAAAGGAATATGCTGTAAAATACAATCTTATACATGTTAGTGTTGGTCCTGTGTATGATCATAATTATGATGGATTGGCTGATGAACATCACTCAAATCTTACACAGTAGGTTTTTATATCACATTTAAATCACATCGAAAAATTGATATACATGTATATATATTTGTGGATAATTGTATATATTTGTATTTGACTTCAAGTTAAACAAGTTTAACACATGATTGCATGTTGCTGCAATTTAGCACTGTCTCGGGTCATAATGTAAATATAATCTTTTTTCTCAATTACATTTTTGTTAGATTTTCTTGCAGAAGGTAGCTTGACATTTAGATTAGTTTAATTGTTTAATATATCAATCAGGCTCATGGTTTTTATTTCCTATGCTTAGAATGTTTAAAGTTTGTAAAAAGCAGAAGGTTTTTAAAACCAACACCTGAATTTGCTTCTAAATTGCAATGTAATTTGATGTTTAAGTTTTCATGCCTTGTTCATGTGTTTAATGCCTGAAAATTTTACTTGGAAAAAATGAGTAGACAGATAAACTACGTGGAAGGGCATCTGACTTGCGGAAAAGGTTTAGCTCAATATACATTTTCCTCCCATTTCATTTAGTGCACTCTGCATGAGACTAGACTTTAAATCTTTAAGATAAGTAGAAATCATTGCTGTTTATCAAATAACAAATGGTCCTCGTATGAAGTTTTTCAAAAGCTAAAAGGACATTTTAACAGTGCTATTGTATTTGTAAAGAGAAACTGTCTTTCATGAAGAAATTGATAGCTATGCAATGTGTGCTGAACTTTCTTCTTATGGTACTGTCATATATAACATATGCAGAAGATATGAATATATTATGTATTTTATGGAAGTAATATTTTGTTATATATTTTCAGATATGTTAATGACAAATCTCGTGTTCCTGTACCAACACATTATTACATGATTCTACTAAAATGTTCACATAACAATGTCAGTTTATCCAATTGTCCAGCTGAATATATAGATATACTTGCTTTTGTTTTACCACATGAAAACAAAACTAACAATTGCTTGGTATGGTATATTTGTTCTGTCCTCATTCATTTATAACTGTGTTAATGTATTGTTTTAAGTTGTAAAGTTTCGACAACATGATTTTTTCATTCTTGTTTTAAATAAATATGCGATGCCTATACATCCCCAGTATTTCTGAATGAATGAACAATATAATATTATAATAATGACTTACTTCAACTTGAGTAGCTAATCGCATGTGTAATGAAAATTGCCTGAACCATTCTCTCATATAAGCAAAGTCTTGTGGTCAGAGTATACAAGTACATTGGTCCGCTATATAAGTTCCTTAATGACAGTATTGTTATCATATAGTATATTCATTGTTACGTAAGAAGGCATCTATAATTATAACATTATCATGTAAGAGCAGTAGTCTAGTGGTAGGTAGCGCACTTTGGGAACAAGAGATCTTGGGACCCAACCCCACTAGGAGCACTGCTAATTTCCTTGAGTAAGAAATTTACCCACAGTTGTTTCACTTGGTGCACCCAGGTGTAAATGAGTACTGTGAGGGATCACCTGTCTGAAAAAAAAATCAATGATCAGGGGAAGTCAGCTGAACCTGTAAAATGGAAGATAACATATTTGGTGTAAACCAATTTTCAATATGGTTCACACAGATATTTGAAATGTACATACATAATAACAATAACAAAGAGAAACAAATTTTGGTGAATAATATACGTTCTGAAATTAACAAGCAAATTAAGAGTTTAAATGTATAAACATACAAGAGAGGTTATTTAGTGTCATATCAGGAGAAATTTCATGAAATATGTGAATTTATCATTTCATTTGAAATAATGATTAAACTTATAAAAAAAAGTTCTTACTTGAAAATTGAAAAATCTATGATTATGACAATGTTAAGCATTTTTAATTTTCAGACAAATAAAGACTTTCTCAAGAACAATGTAGTTAGAATAAGAGATATAGAATTGCTGACTGGTCTGAGATTTTTAACAGAATTTGATTTTGATGTTGGAGCTAGATTACGTACATGGTTAGAAACCTCACTATGGCCAACATCATTAGTTACACCATGGACAGAGTTACCATGTACTACAAGTGAATCAACGTGTCCTGCTGGGTAAATCGTTTACTATTGCCTTCTTGGAACATGGTCTACATTTATTGGCTTACAAGAATAGATTTGATTTCAAAATTCCAAGTTGGTGGGTCATTCCAGCAGAAAAGCTTTGTTTGTACCTGATTTATCTGATGTACCTGAGCATCACAGATGTCGAAATAAAAAAAGTGTGTGACCAGAACAATAAGATTTAATCTGTGTTGCATACTTTTCAGCAATAATATGAAACATAACTTTGTTCTGCACAGATTCATCTGGTACAAAACAAACCTTACTTGACTGGAAAACATCATAAATTTGAGTTCTGAATATGAGCTTCTGGGTTCAGGGTTAGCTTCTTAAGTTTGTTTCTGACAACCAGTCTGTCGGATCTCATCAGATTCTGAAACATATTTTCTTGCTTAAAACATTGATTACTACATTCAGCATACTGTTAGGTTCTTTGTGCAATATGTTTTAGTTATGCGCATTTGGTCAAAATTAACTCCAATTTGCTAGGGTCACTTTTTCATTGTATTAAAAAGGGAAAACATTTAAATTCTAAGTGCCTAAAACCATACAATGTAGATTTATCTATTTGGTATGCAATATTCATAGATTCTTTAGATTTGTTTTTATATTTGTTACATACTTTTAAATATAAGTTAAGGGTAGAGTGCTACAAAAGGTAACAAATCTGTTTTTTCTGATCACATTGTTTACTTTGAGTAATTTTATCTCCTCAACAGATGCTGGCCTTTTTGTCCTTATATAACAGGGGCCGTTTACAGGCGCCTTCCCTTCTTGAAAATCATGCAGTTTTCCCCAAATTTGGAGTTTAACTTGGATTTTTTGTTCCCCTACCTGTAAAATTGCAATAAAATTTCCCCAAATGTTCTATATAAAAAAAGGCCCCAGGCCCCTTCCCCAAACAATGAAAAAGCCCTGAGATGTTGTTTGAATGTTTTGTCTCTAAATAATTTAGATCCCCTCTGCTAGACTTTGATTACAAGTTTTGCATTGAAATAGTTCTTCATGTAAATTTATTTATGGATTCACTCCTGATAAGGATATAATTTTATAACCATTTACTTTCAGACCACTACCACTATTACTTCTATCACTGGATGGTTTCAGAGCTGATTATTTATCTAGAAATTTAACACCTACCATACAAAGACTTGCTAACTGTGGTGTACATACACCATATATGAGATCTGTCTACCCAACTGTTACATTTCCTAATCATTATACCATTGTCACTGTAAGTATTAATGTCAAGCTGATTTTGATTTAATATGCCACAGCTTTTGAAATGCCTTATATAACTAATGTATCATATAGTTTATGCCATTGTCGAAAGTGCTGAAGGCTACTTCACTTTGATAAATGAACAAGAGTAAATATTAACATAATAATAATGATACAGTGAAGTAATGAACATATCAATAATGATATAGTGAAGTAATTAACATATGAATAATGATACAGTGAAGTAATTAACATATCAATAATGATACAGTGAAGTATTTAACATATCAATAATGATACAGTGAAGTAATGAACATATAAATAATGATACAGTGAAGTAATTTGAATATAAATAATGATACAGTGAAGTAATTAACATATCAATGATGATACAGTGAAGTAATTTGAATATAGATAATGATACAGTGAAGTAATTTGAATATAAATAATGATACAGTGAAGTAATTTGAATATAAATAATGATACAGTGAAGTAATTAACATATCAATGATTTTGCACCTGCTTAAAGATGTATTCAATGATCAGGGGTTATCATACAAAAATTGGTATGTTGGCTGAAATGTATATGACTATATGGAATCAAAGTTTTAACTGCACTTCAACTTTTTAAACTTTGATGGATTTAACTATTTTAAATGTATTCAAGGTTTATATCTAGCCTTTTTCACAGCATTGTTATCAACTTATATTTCCAGGGTTTATATCCAGAATCCCATGGTATTATTTCAAACTATATGTTTGATGAAGAAATAGGAAAAATATTTAAAATTAGTGCAGAAACGGCTAAAGATCCAAGATGGTGGAAGGGTGAACCGGTAAATTAATGCAACTCGATAACATATTTGATTTTTATTATCACTATTTTATACACTCTTTCTTGCCTGAATTTGCCCCTGAATTCTCAAAGCTTGATTGTCTGTGGGAATATCAAAGGCTGCAAACCACATAATTCCTTATTGGCTGTCCTACGATTGATTCCAAATGTACCTCAATGAAAATCCATGGTCCAAACTAAGATTCAAACCCATGATTAATTGAGTCTGAAGTAGACACTCTACTATGTCCCTATAAAAGCTAGCTTGATGATAAGGGAGTATAAGTGTTGTATTGTATCTCTACTACACTAATGCTAGGACTATAGAGGTAATGAACATAGTGTGTCTGAGTTTTCATACTGGTATTTTTAACAGTACTTGCAATCATTGACATCTCCAATTACAGATATGGCATACAGCAATGAAACAAGGTTTAAAAACAGCTACTTACTTTTGGCCGGGATCTGATGTAAATATATCTGGTATGTTATAATTTATGTTTTAATTTTGCTCTTATGAAACAATATTTTAACTAGTGCTTACACATATTTTTACTACAGATGTGAACATACAGATGTTGATTATTTATTTATTTATGTTTGTCACAGCTACCTGTCTTGATCGCTGACTAGTTAGGCTGTACTGGTTTGGAAAATAGGTGTTCTTTGTTGCGTTGGAGAAAAGTTAATTCATGGAATATAAATATATGTAAAGGATAAATACACTTTTCTAAGTGGTTTCTTAAAACAAATCACTTAATGGAGGTGGTCGATCATAGAGTTAAGACTGTATATTAACTTCAATGATAGTGTTAGACATATGTAATATTTTAGGATCTGTATATTTTAACAGGGAGAGATAGATAATATAATGTTGTAATAAGCCCCGAGCCAGCAGTAATCTCTATGGCGACCCATCTAACTATAATGTACTAACCTCACAGTCTGATGCTTAAATATGATTCATATCCAACATTCTTATTTCTGATCTTAAAAGTCAGCTTACACATTCAGACTGCTAAAGTTGTATATATTCTCAATCAAGGTCCTAACAATTACAGAATCTGAACCATGCTTAGTATACCTCCATATACTGTTCATTTCATTACCTGTATATTTCTGATATTTCTATATCAATTTAATAGAGTGTTGAATAGTTCAAGTAATCAAAGTTTCTATTTTCAGGAAGCTATCCAGATATTTACAAGCCATATGATGGGTAAGTATTATAGAGTAAAAACATCGTTAAACAGGGTTCGTACAAACTGAAATAATCACGGAAAGTGAGATTTTTCTGGAAAAATCATGGAATTTAGATTTAAGGGGAAGTATCATGCAAAAGTCATGGAAAATTAGAAAACACCATGCAAAAAGTTTAGAAAGCCATGGAAAACACCAATTCAAACAAAAATAGCAAGTTTAAATGTTGGGTACAAATTACCCTTGGATATGAAAATTTTACTTCTACTCTGTTTCAAAAATATAATTAGACTTGTTTTGGGTTCTGTATGTGTTTCTGTTGTATCATGGAAAACTGAGAGGAATCATGGAAAAATGATGGAATTTTGGAAATCTGTATGAATCCTTTTATATTGTGTGATAGTGAATTTTTCTGAAACAAACTTTAAGCCTTAAAAGATGCATGACCAACTATGACAAAAGCTTTTATAAATAAAGTAAATCAATATAATTAAATCTTTCAGACACTCAAATTAAGAATGTACAAAAATAATGTATACATAGGACCCAGTTCCTTTGCAGAATCTTCAAACTATTAGATACTTTTTTTGCAGCAAAATAACTGCTTATTTTCTAAGTTAATTAAAAAAATAGGACAACTATCTGAGTTATATTATTTTATTTTCTATGTGTTGTCACTTTGATGATATTTCACAAATTACAACTTTATAATCAATTAAAAATCTTTCTTCAATAAAAAATCTGTCAATCAAAAAACTTTCTTCTAAAAAAAATCTGTTTAAAAAAACCAGATTTTTTTTTCTACTAAAATTTTGATATTGTCATACTCATTTATTATTCCCATGAAATGCTCTCCATGTTCAACAAATCATTACAGCATTGTGACAAATATGAAGAACATACAATTGTGAAGAATAAGAAAACAAAACAAAAATACAATTTTATCATCTCTCATAAAATTATCTATTACAGTACAAATGGTTATTCACAACGAGTTTATGATGTATTAGAATGGTTAACAATGCCAGTAGAAACAAGACCAGATTTTGTTACATTATATTTTGATGAACCAGACCATGCTGGACATAATAGTGGACCAGACAGTGAAGAGGTTTGATATAGAATTGTATATTTTAGCATCTAGAAGGCTTCTTAGATATATCCTGTTGTAAGGGCAACCTGACCCCAAGTTGCAAATCTTGCTGACCCTAGAATTTAAAAAAAAAATTACCAAACTCCTCACAGTGCTTACGTCACTCTTTGCTACTTTAACGTGACTGTCAACATGTAAATCACGTTGACGCTAGTAATACCATCTTTTTATAGAATGCCTTAAAGTCTCACAGTGCTTATGCCATGCTTTGTTATGTTGAAAAATTATTGATCAAAACTATTTTTTTATCTTTATGTACTTTGAACATCATAACTTACTATAAGAAGACTCACTTTGTAGAAAATATTGAATTGTAACTGAAAAGATGAAAAAAATATTCGGCTCTCTGAGGGAGAATTTACTTGTGGTGCCAGTGGTTATTGATTTAATTAACCGCTGTGGGGAGTTTGAAAAATTACCTTCAGGAATATTGATAAGATTATTAATGATATGCATTATTTGGCTTTGTTAAAAAAAAATCTTCTTGGAGCCTGCCCTACCTAACTGTTTTCAGACTGTTGACCTAAACACAAGGTTTTTGTGGCGTAATGCTTGTATAGGTTAAAGCTGTGTGTACATTCTATTTTATCTTCTGAACAATGTTATCAGAATATTAAAAATAATAAAATGGATTCAATCAATGTTCAATTTAAGTGAGTTTGTTTAAAAAGGAACTTGACATAGTTATCATTTGACCGTTGTGTCGACTAAATGAAATTATGTTGATTGTAGTGTTTGGTATTGGCTTACAAATGTTTTATTTGGCTGATGCAAAAGATCTATGATGCCATTCATATGACCAATTAGCTATTTATGCATGAATAAACATGTGGAATAGTATGATACATAATGGAAAAACTGGCCACTATTTAAACTTACTTAATAAAGCTGCCATTTTTTTAGTACTATACCTTATAAGTATATAATAGTGATTTGACTTGTTATCATGCCGCTGTCCTATGGTTTGAGTAGTCTTTGACTGCATTCAAGTTTTGTTTCCATAAATGATTAGCTTAGCACACTTACAGTTATACTGTAAGTGCAATATAATTGTTAGTACATGTAATTTGTTTGTTTTGTAGGTTGATGGTCAGTTAGAAACAGTTGATGAATTAATTAACATACTTATGTCTAATTTATATGAGAAAGGACTACATAATTGTGTTAATATGATTATTGTGGCTGATCATGGTAAGAAAATGTTCAAAATATTTATAAGACATTTGTTGCTTTTTATACTGTTCATGTACTATTATAAAGAAACAAACTCACAATCTGGGAAGATTTAACGTCACACATACTAATTTTTATTTAATTGTTTTAATTTCAACTCGGCTCGATAGCGCAGTTTGTAGCGCGCCGGGATTTGGATACTCGTGCCCGAGGGGGTGCGGGTTCGAATCTCACCCGGGGAGATTATACCCTTCCATGAAAATTTGACAATAATGTCGATTTTCCTCCATTGATTAGATATTATGGAGAAGTTTCCGGCCTTGCGGAAGGGTAGGTGAGTACTGGTTATAGACAATGGTCCAGGAAAGCTAGGTTAGGTGCGCTGGACGCCGTAAAATGACCTAAATTGTGTTGACATGGCGTTAACTCCAATAAATAAATAAATGTTTTAATTTCGGTATTTATATCCTCATTATTAAATAGTACATAAAATATTACAGGTATTTCAGACCATTATAAATCTGACATAATTGTAACTTTAAAAAACATGTATTGTTTTATCTTGGTTGGGTTCTACACTTTGTCAACACAAACTATGTTCATGTTACAATGATCAGATCAATTTACTCAGTTCTCCTGAACCCTTGTCTACAGCCAGTGCTCACTGCTCACCTACTCACCTACAACTGCATATATCTTATTCATTTACTAATGACAAAAATCAACACTATTGTCAAATTTGCAAGCTATATTATAACCTATATTCCAGTGGATGGGTTTCAAACCAGTGTCCCCTTAGGGACACTAGATTAGTAATCCTATGGAAAGCCTACTGAGCTACAGACCTGGGTTACAAATATTATTGACCTATTATATGTTATTATGATTATAAAAGTGAGACTAATTGTTTGAAGTAATATTGTCAAAGAGACAAAATATTCCTTATATAATACAGTTAAGTTCCTCTGTAAAGATTACCTTAGTTATTGCAAGATTATCATCATCATCATCTAGTTTAGTTTATGCAGGCCTTTAATTATTCCTTTGGCAAGGGTGAGACCTGTCTGTCTCTGTCTGCAGTAAAGTCTTCCTCCATGATTGGCGGTCTTGAGGGTTGGTGCCATCCATTTTTTGTACCAGCCGATCACACTTAACCCGGTCTTCCCATGTTAGCTTTGGTCTGCCTTTGCCGCGATGTGCAGGTACGTTTAAATCTTTGACTTGGGAGGTCCAGCTTGTACTGCATTCAACGTGACTAAACCATCTCAGCCTAAGATCATGTAATTTTTTATGATTTTTAAATTCTAAATGTGACAAGAAAAGGTTTTTGTATTAAGACTGCTCTGTCATTATTACTATCAATTTTGATCGTCCTAATAGTGGCATTTTACTGTACAACACATTGACTATAGAATAAATGCCATTTTATTCATATTACATTTATTCAATTGTGTTTCAAACTTTCAGGTATGTCAGAACAAAGTTGTTCAAGGACAATAAGTCTTAAGGATTTCTATCCTAATATTACCAACATGATTGCTTTTGATCGTGTCTTTGGTAATATATTACCACAATTTGGATCTGATAACCATAGACTGAATACGTGTAAGTAAAACAAATAACTTAGTAAACTTTAGCCTTCAAAGTAATGGCAATTAAAATCTTGGTTTTATATGTAGAATGGAAAATTTTATTGCAATGATTATTTTTATAGACAATGTTTTTTGTGTTGACCATGTGACAATCTTAAATCATAGTCCTGGGATAATTTTCATTAAAAGGTGATACTTTAACTGACTTACACGCATTTGAAAATATTTATTAATAGTTGAATACCAGAAATCAATAACAATGGTTCCACCCCAGTTCTGCCTGGTTTCCTGCTGGAATCCATGCCAAATTTTCATACAGGTTGCTAACATTGGCTGATTCCTGTTTCAATTCTTTCTGTTTGTGCTGATTGAGATAAACATATGACATTACAGCCATGTAATATCTTTACAACAGACATGCATAGTTTGATTTTGGGCTTGAATACCTATTAGCTCTTTTACAAAAGTTTCAAACAAAGCTTAGTTACAAAAACTCTTGCTCAAGAAAGTAAGCAGTGCTCCTAGTGGGGTTTGAACCTAGGACCTCTCAATCCCCAAAACCACTTCCTACTCCTGAACTGATGCTTCTGTTGAAACATTTTACGCTGTATATTTCAGCTTTCCCTGTTGATGGTATTGTTGATAGCCTGATGTGTAAACATTCAGCAATGAAAGTATTTACTAAATCTACAATACCTAGACGTCATCACTATATGAATTCTGATAGAATTGGAGATATTGTTCTTGATATGAAAAATGAATGGCTTGTTCTAAGGTACATGGTCATTTGTTATAGTCCAACAGAATTAACCTGAGCTTGACCTTTATGCAAGAATATATTAAACTTAGTATTTACAGTCTATTTTTGTCTTCGTTTGTAAATTGCGCTAAATCGAAAGCTTTCGGCAAAATACACATACTGAACAATCAATGTTGTTTTAATAAGAATAAATACTTTGAAACTGTGTCATAATATTGCTGATTTACATGTTTACCCAAAAACTAATGTGTCCAAAATTAAAAGTACAATAACATGCCACTTATAATAAATTGATTTATACTCACGTCGGTTGTTATGAACATGTGTATTACCGTATACACGCATACGGAAACTCGCGCTTTTATGTAAGTGAAGTGTGTAATTATCATAATTAGGTAGTTCAAGCTCTAGTCTGTTGGACTATACATTGTTACACTAAGCTACTATTGTGGCACTATTAGTCTTAAGGTTGTGATGTTTCACATAATTATGTGCTCTTTGTTTTTTCTTACTTTCTTATGACTAATACAGGCTGTTAATTTTGAAGAATAGAATTTGCCAAATAATGAATTTATGGTTTCTTTTGGTGATGAACGATTTTATGTCACCTTACTAGACAAAATATTTATGTTATTTGTGCTGTCACTGCTGAGTGTATCTTTTGGCTTGATAAGGAGATAACTTGGTCACCTTTACTTCCGATGACTCTAAACTTAGTAAGCGTATTGGTGGGTCAGTGCAAAGTGAGTGTATATCCTTCTATATGCTAGCTTTGTACTGACCCAGCAATATTTACTTTGCAATGACTGAAGTACAAAATAGCTGTAGTTGATGGGTTTTGGAATTATTCTCAGTTTTTAATTATCACACAACACATGTACATGTATCTAACTTTTCAGAGTTATTCTTATATATTTCAGAGATTCTACAAGTTATTGTTCTGGAGGAAATCATGGCTGGGATAATACTTATAAGAATATGCATGTATGTATTATTGATTGATTTTTACTTCCTATGTCTTTAACCTTATGCATACATTAACTATTCATAGTTTTTAAATCATCAATTAATTATTTGTTTTCATGATTGTCCTTATGCTGCTCTATTAATCTTAATTATGTAGAACTGTGTAATATGTAATGCTATAGTGGAAATAGTGGTCCAGTATTTGGACCTTTGTTAAGGGATTGAGAGATTCTGGGTTGCAGCCCCTCTAAGGCCACTGCTGATTTCCTTCAGCAAGAAATTTACCTGTACAGTAGTTCCACTCCACTCAGGTGTAATTGGGTATTGTGAAGGACACATGCTTGAAGTTGAAGGTATTTTCATTAAACAGCAGTTAGTTGTAGTAAAATATGTAGAGTCTGCTGAACATTTATAGTTATGGAAGAAGATTTTATCTAAAAACTTTTTTATCAATACAAAATTATGATATATTTGAGTATAAATTCCTATGGCCTTCTTATGTATCATAAATGTTATTATCTTTATTATCATCTAGTGTAATAAGGTTTAAAGGTTTATTTTAGGCATTATTCCTGGCTAATGGACCAGCATTTAAACAGAACTTTACTGCTGAACCATTTGAAAATATAGAATTATACAACTTAATGACAGGTAAACCTTTAATATCTTTTTATATATCTACTGGTATGAAGTTTCTTTAGAAATGGCCATGATCCATTGATTAGTGCAGAAGATTTCTGAAATGTCACACTGGTTTCAATTTCTAACAATTCTGTAATATTGTTGAACTTGACTGCTATCTAGACATTGTTTGCATTCAGCTGATATCGGACTGAAATGTAGCCAGGTTGCACATCCTGTGTTTATCCGTTATCCGAATCCGATATCAGGCCAATATTGAAACTGATATCGGGCCAACATTGGACCCATATACCTGTAAAATGTTTGCTTGGCTGTGGACACTTGCTCATATAAACTCTAGGTTCTGTTGAGGCAGTTTTATGATGATGTTCTCTTTCTACAGTGACCATTTCTGGGTAGCATTACTTGATGATCCTAGGCTGTGGACACTCACTCATATAAACTCTAGGTTCTGTTGAGGCAGTTTTATGATGGTGTTCTCTTTCTACAGTGACCATTTCTGGGTAGCATTACTTGATGATCCTAGGCTGTGGACACTCGCTCATATAAACTCTAGGTTCTGTTGAGGCAGTTTTATGATGGTGTTCTCTTTCTACGGTGACCATTTCTGGGTAGCATTACTTGATGATCCTAGGCTGTGGACACTCACTTATATAAACTCTAGGTTCTGTTGAGGCAGTTTTATGATGGTGTTCTCTTTCTACAGTGACCATTTCTGGGTAGCATTACTTGATGATCCTAGGCTGTGGACACTCGCTCATATAAACTCTAGGTTCTGTTGAGGCAGTTTTATGATGGTGTTCTCTTTCTACGGTGACCATTTCTGGGTAGCATTACTTGATGATCCTAGGAGTACAGCTAAGTTGATGGACAGATCACTGTTATCAGTGTTATGTTGATGTTCATTAAGTCATATTTTTTTTTTAGTTTACATCAAGTCACATTTTTTGTTTAGTTTTCACTATATGGTCAAAGTCATTGTTTTAATGACATGGTGACTAATCATAGGGCTCAAAAGCTGTTGCCATATATACGAGGCTCACTGAAGAGATTGGGCTTTGTGGAGCTCTGTTGCCTCTATAATAAAGTCTTTATCAAAATTATTTCACATGTTTTTTAATTCAATGGTTCATTACTATTATTTATTAGGTTTGATGTATAAATCCATTTTTGTTGTTTTAAAGAAATATTAAATATAACTGGAGTTGAAAACAATGGTACATATGGAAGTTTACACTATATGTTGAAGAATGCAGGAACATTATCTAAGGAGATTGGAAGAGTGGTTCTAGATAAATGTACTGTTGATATCAACACAGTACAATCACCGCATACATGTGGCTGTAACAGTAATACTGTAAGTTGGTTATGGTGTCTTTTTTCTCTCTTTCTAATTGTATCTAAACATCATTTTCTTTATTTCTTTCTTTTTTTGCTGTTAACTATTTAATGATTTTTTTCCATCCATCATTATTTTGATTTAGCTAAATAAATATCCTGTTAATATTCCAAAAATTATCATACATATTATATATATCAGCATGATGGATACTGGTGAATGTAGTGTGTTACATGTCAAGGCAAGATATTCTCAGCAAAGCCCTGACAAAGAATTTTACTACTGGTATTCTACTTTGTTTCTCATGTAATGTAAAAGCCTGTTGAAGCAACCACTGTTTTTGTTGATGTGCACTGATGCTCATGAAATCAGTACCCTGTAGAAAATCTGATTCATTGGACTTTTTCAGTCCAAATCAAGACTTGTAACTGCTAAATAAGAAAATTTTAGAAATCACTTTTGGTTGTCAACAAGTTGTGATTCAACATGTAATATGACAATGTGTCTTTCATTTTGGAGGCTCTCATGAAAGTCTAGGCTTGCCCAACTGAGTTGCCTTATTAAATTAAGTTGTTATTATAATTTATTATAGGATTTAAACAATGATATATATCTACCTGAAGACAACCAGTATTTAATGTTTGGTTCACCATCTGTAGACACTAATGTTGACATGTGTTTATTGTACCAAAATAATGTGACAATAGCTTATAGTAACTACTTTAACTGCCCACAGATGATGTCAACTGTTATACAAAATGGAACTGTGAGTATTTATCATGTTTATACATAGTCAGGGCTAGAATTAAACAAAAAAAAATGCAAATTTTTGTGAGTTCATTTTATTTCAACTTGCAAAATGAAAAAATCACTTTCATTTTTTCTCAAAATTTTAGTAGCATACATAATTTTTATTCTTATAATTATGCAGTATGAAAAACAACATAGTACTACAATGTATATTTAACTGTAGATAGAACAAGGGTGTTATTGTGGGATAGACCAAGAATCTCGAACATTTTTATGGTGAATCTGTAATCAATAATACCGATCTATCTGGTCGTTTCAATGCTGATTTGAGCCTTATTAGTTTAGACAGTAAAATTTTGTGTCGATTTCAACTTGCAAAAATTTGCGAGTTGAAATAAAAGTTACTTGCAATCTTCAAAATCCACTGGCATTTTGCGAGTATGCAAGCTTAAATTCGAGCCCTGGTTATAGTAGTTATAGTATATTTTGTCCTAGAATAAAACAAAAGCACTATTTTGGTGAGCTTATTAAATAACTCTATTGTACTAAAGCACCCATCAAAGCTTGTGCTAATGTTTCTTTCTACAACAAAATATTGACAACTGTATTTCTTAGTTTGAAAATAATTCAGTAATACAATGTATATGTAGTGATATTTTACTATAAATAGTATTGATCTTACTTCTTGAACACCAACAATTCTTGGTCTTCATTTGTAAAGATAAACCTACTTGGTTGTTTTCTTAAGCAAGGAACATGGTTCCAATTGTTCAGTACTGCATGTGATACCAAAAGGGGTTTATGTAGTGAAATATTACTATACTAATGGCTATTATCTATTCTAATCAATGGAAATAATTGAATTAAGTAAATAATGCCAAACATTAATGTATTGCTAAATTTTATTCAACTGTCTGTGGTGCTTACATTTACTCTGCTGATTTAAATATTCACTACAGTATTTCTGTTCTCAGGATCAATAATAATATCTTTAAATCAGGAGAGTTTTTTTGTATGTGCCTCTAACATTTGTACAAAATTTAACAGTATAATAAAAAGGAAATAAATATAAAAGCACTAGGCATACATGCTCATCTTATAAATAACCATGGCAGTAGTTATCAATACTTGTACATATTTTTTTCTTAGGTATATGATGAAGCAGAATTTTCAGTGGATATAGAGAGATGTTGGATAAATGATACAAGAATAACATCTGAACATTGTACAGTAACATCTTCTGATAATAATTTAAAACTTTTACCATTGTTTCCAAAAAGTAAGTTTTCAACATGGGTTTGTATTTATATAATAAGGGACTTTAGTCAGTTATTTCCCCTTGTATACTCTTCAAATAGGCAGGTCCAATTAGTTGGCTTACTTGGATTTTACCATTACTTTTCAATGTCAATTTGCCATTATTTAATCTTATATAACTTTTTTGTACATCATTCAATTTGTTTGAAAATCAAGCTAAGTACTGTTAGGGTAAGGAACTATCTAAATTTCATCACTCCTATTAATATCTTAATTAACATATAAGATATTAGATGAAATATTTTATTATCCTTACATAGGACTCTAGTGATAAAGTCCAAGGATTCCAACTGGTAGGACCTACTTACAAATTGGATTGCTTCAGATTTTATCTAGGAAAGATAACTGACTAAAGTCTCTCATTTCATATATGAGTTGGCTGCGAGTAAATATTCTATCATTATGTCATTTATCAATGGAGTTGATTCAGAACTCAAGTTGATAGGTTTTTCAAGCAGAATGTTTGAACCAGATGTAGATCTATTTGTGAGAACTAAGTTGAATTAAAAATGAAATATTCACTCTTATTTATATTAGGCTTGTGCGACTTTGCATCATTTTACTTATCTTTCTACTTCTTGATTCCTAATATGTTTTTCACTTTTTAAATAATGTAAATAACTTGAACATGTTTCCCAGCGGTCAACATGGAAGATTGGATTGATCCAAATGTGTAGCCTCGTTCAATAAAGTCTTTATTACTTTTATCATTGTTTTTATGTTTATTTTTTAGATTCAAAACTTATGGACACAGGCTACTTTACATCCACAGTATTGCCTCTGTATACAGGGTTTTATACAGGTAAGTGATGTATTTCATAAAATGTATGAGATTTATAAAGGGAGATATCTGGTAAAACTAGTATATGCTCTTGATGTTAAATGACAGATAGCATCTACTGTTAAAACTTAAAAAGATTAAGTACATACATGTATTATAGTTTCATGGAAAACGAAATTATGTTACAATTACTTAAAGTGACTATTTTGATGGTTACAGCCTGAAGACAGCAATATATTAAATCATAACCTGCTTCCTTTGAATTGAACATGTAATATTTTATATACTAACTAAGAGATGCTGATCCTAATAATATATTGGTAAAATGATTAATTTGACGGCACTATTTATTTTAAATGACACATGCTTAATACTGTATATATAATACAAAAAAGGCTCAAAAAGGTCAATTTTTCTTAACCGACCATTAGCTCACAATGGCATTTGTTTTTAACTTACTGGCACAAAAGCCCCCTAAACATACAAACAGTTGTTCAGTGTCATGATTGGTATTGTAGGTATATGGAAGGATATGTACACTTTGGTACAAGATTATACAAATTTATACGGAGAAGTCAGTATAACATCTGGACCTATATATGATTATAATAATGATGGATTATATGAAGGTTTAAATAATAAAACAAGGTGAGTGATGCATTGAAAATTGAAACTTCCCTTTAGATCTACCACTTCTCTAAATGGATTTTTGGTGACTTTATATTTATAATACATACAGCAGATTTTGCTGAAATTATATAGTCTCGATTAAAAAATTTAAAATGAGTATTTTCACAGCATGGACACACTGATTGTAAAGATAATACATTGTATTTGGATATTACATATAGTCAAAGAACAGGTAGGATTTGGATTGGATTTGAACCATCCCAGAGCTGGCTATCCAATAATTAACAGTCAAACAAAGTAACCACTCTGCCATGCCAGGCGGCCTGCTTCTTATTTTGTTGTCTGAGTACTTGCTACTTTGTGCATGAGATTCTTCTGTTTTGAAAATGATTTTATCAGAACGCTATGTAAATACAACTTTTATTTTTCTAGGTACTTTGATACAGAAAATACTATACCTGTACCTTCACACATATATACTATATTAATTAAATGTAATAAGAAGGGAGATAACCTACCATGTACTGATGGTTTTGATACATTATCTTTTATATTACCTCATCTACAGCAGATTCCAAACTGTTTGGTAAGTTTACAACACTTATCTTAGACATGGATTTTATAAAACGGATTTGCAACAAAGTGCTTTTTTGAATATTCATGGTTGTCCCTGTCAATAACTGGCTGAAGCAGGCTGTACAAACTATTCCAGAGTTTAAAAACTTAATTTATGTTTTTGTACATGTCTTCCATGCAACTTGTGAAAGTTAATGAAGATTTTGACGATAAATTGTTGCAATTATGACTGAAAATATGACTTCAGGTGATGTAAAATAGGGCTAAAAAATGGCGGATCAGCAGAAAAATGTATAGTTTTTTTAAACAGTCTGTGAGCATTATTTACCTCAACTGGTTACCTGTATCAAAAAGGGTGGATCAAATAATTTTAGGTAATGTATTTAAGATTCAAAGTGGGATAGCACCAGGTTACCTCAAAGAGCATTTCATTCCTACTAGTTCTATTCACAGCTATTCCACAAGGCAAAGAATTTTTGTGATGCGTTAGGAACTATTTTCTCAGAAACAGGCAGGTTCAGCCTACCTAAGGTCAAAGGTTTTGGCAAAAAGTCTTCTACTTTTAATGGGTGTTTTTCTGTGAAATGAAATGCCACAAATCCTGTTGCCCGTGACAACCACTTTTTAGTTCGGGCAACCAACAATTTCTTTTGGGCATACAAAATTCTGCAAATGAGATACAGTGGTTGCTTTAGTATGATCTGTTCGGACAAACACTTTCATATCCTAATTTCATAAACTGAGTAAGTGAGTGTGCAACAGCATGGAATGTATACAACAAAATACTATTTTTAAGACAAAATACCTTTTCTGAAATAATGATGATCTTTCATATTTGATATCGTCTGCAATGGCTTCACTTTTCTCAAACTAGGAATTATTTACTTTGATCTCTTAATCATGTTGTTGTTTTATCTTAGAAACAAGATGTCTACCTCAAAGATAATGTTGCTAGGATACGTGATATTGAAATATTGACTGGTTTACAATTTATGACATCATTTAATGTTACCATGGCAGCTAGATTGAGAACATTTCTACCAGAAAATCTGTGGGAATCATCTATGCCTAAATCATGGACAGAGTTAGAATATCCATCTGAAAATGCTTGTACATCAGAGTAAGTTAAATATTCCAACTAGAAACTCGGACTTCCTGATCCCCTAGTCTCGCACCCAGAATCATATGAATTCATACTTATTAAGAACTGCTAGACATTGGAATAGTCTCCCATACTAGGTCAAATCCCGTCCCAGCCTAGAATCCTTCAAGAATAGGCTGGTAACTATCACAGTTTTGTTCCTTATCAGTAATGTTTTTATCCTTGCACTTGTTTATCTCTTTTCTGTTTACCATTTGCTTTACTTTATTCCTTTAACTTTGCTCTTAATATATGTTTTTATTTTAACCAATTTTTTCCTGACAAGCTCCTTTCTATTATAGCCAATATTGATGGATAGGGAGTAACAAGTAGATGTAAATCATTCGACATCTGACTATGAATGTAATTTATGTTACGTTGTGGTAAAATGCATGTATATTGACTTTTTGTTGCATGAATTTAAAAATAATATCGTATGAAAACTGATAACAGTATCCTTGCATTTAATTTCATTTTGTTGTACAAATAACCATTCTTGCATTTTTTTAAGGGCATATTTGTAATAACATTGTGAAGAACAGTAAAGTTCCACTTTTAGGACCATTGGTCTAAATAGTGGAACTTTTTAAAGTAGAGACCTTTTCTTTTTAAATTAAGGATTTGGTACTTCAAAATTGTCAAATATCCCATGAATTTGCTTTACCCAAGGTGGTCTTATTAGCAAATTTTAATGGACATATATTAGTACTGCAATATCATATACAATGTAGTTACAATCCAATACAAAACAATATTTATTTTTTTAGATTTATCTATGAACTGATTATTGCCTTGGTAGCGCTCTGGGATTTGGAATCTCGTGTCCCGAGGTGGGTACGGGTTAGAATTCCACCCGGGGAGGTTATACCCTTCCATGAAAATTAGACAATAATGTAAATTTTCCTCCATTGATTAGATAATATGGAGAAGTTTCCTGCCTTGTGGAAGGGTAGGTGAGTACTGGTTATAGACAAGGGTCCAGGAAAGCTAGGTTAGGTGTGCTGGACGCCGTGAAATGACCTAAAAATGTGTTGATACGGCGTTAAATCCAATAAATAAAAATAAGATTATTGCCTTAAACAATATCATATAGTTACGATGTATATTTATATTTCAGTTATCAACCAGTGCTATTGATATCACTAGGAGGTTTTCGTGCCGATTATTTAAACAGAAATGTAACACCTACATTATCACGCCTCACAGACTGGGGTGTAAAATCACCATATATGAGACCTGTGTTTCCAACAAATACATATCCTAACCATCAATCTATAATAACTGTAAGTATGAAAACAGGCATTATAAGAGCAATAGGTTCTTTTACTGGTGGTCTGTTTGTAGGATATTTATTTGTGCACACTGGTATGTTCGTACTGTGTTTGTAGGATATTTATTTGTGCACACTGGTATGTTCGTACTGTGTTTTCCAAATAAGCTAAGTTTGTAAAGCATCAGACTTGCATTTAAGAAGCACTAAATCGATCCCGATCATTCCCAAGTTAGATTTGGTTCAATAAGTCTGAGACTAATGCCTTGAAATCTTTAAGACAAGTTAAAGCAAAGACTGGCTAGGTCATGCAAATAAAAGTTCATCTTTTTAAAAATAGCCAACTGTCCATTAGTTTAATGTAATAATAATGTTATATATACAGGGTCTATATCCAGAATCACATGGTATCATTCAAGATGATATGTTCGATCCAGAGATTGGACAATTTTCTAAAAACAGAAAAGATACTCGTTGGTGGGGTGGAGAACCGGTAAGTATAAATGTGTTTTAACTGACAAGCAAAATATCTGTGGACATTAATTTTATACTTAAAAAGATCGTTTTCATGCAAAACATTTTGCTGGATCAACTGCATTTTTTGTTTTATGTCATACCCTTGCTTTGAAATTTAATATAGGTGCAGATTTTTTTTAAGTAATTGAAAAGTTCAATTTTGAAAAAAAATAGGCAGATGAGCTAGACTATTCAAGAATTGTGTTTAATTTTAACAAATGACTATGTATATTATTCAGTTTTTAAGGGAAAAAATGTGTGTATATACTTTTAAAAGAATATTTTTACCTTGGAATGATATTTAATCACATATAAGTTAATCACATGTATTAAAAAGAATAAGCCACCAAGCTAACTCAGTTGGTAGCACGCAAGTCTACTGATCAAGGGGTTGTGGGTTCCATTCCTGGACAGGGCATACTTTTGTGGAGCTTGGTTATGAAATTATTTCTATGGTAGGGCAGTTGTCAGTCACTGACAAAAGTATGTGCCTAGTAGTTTGTTTACAGCTAAATCCAGAGATATAGCCTTTCCAAGAACAGTGAGTAGTTGGACTGACCGCTGTGATATAACCTATACAATGTGTTGCTTCTGCATTAAAACCCAACAAAAATAAATAAAATTAAAAAGAATTATGATAATATTATTTTAGATATGGATGACTGCAAGGAAACAAGGTTTGAAAACAGCATCATATATGTGGCCAGGTTCTAATATCAATGGTAAGTATATTAGTATTTCACTTGTTAACTCTTACTTATAGATATCATTTTCAGTTGTTAACTCAGGCTTAGCTTTCTTTCACTGTCAATTGGATTTAGTCAGTTATCAAACTTAGCCAAGATAATTTATCGGCTGCAAGCTTTATTAAGCTAGAACGGTTTTACATTACCCTGGCATCAATATTTAGTAAAATTTTACTCTCAGAGGTTCATTTGTATCAATGAATATCTATTTGCTGATCCAAAAAAGTAAATGTTGTTTCTTTTAGCCAGTTAAATAATATGTTTCAATAATAATGATAATATTTATTTGGCATAGTGTGCACATAGCATAATTGCATTAACATATATCACAGCATGTTGTAATTAACTATGACAAGCACACCAACACCAGGGATAGCACAAAAAAAGGGCAAGCCCTTATTTCCATTATGGTCCCGTCCATCAATACACAAAGTTGTGATTCTGTATGATATATTACTTGTTCTAATACGGAAGTGTTTTATTTTAGGTTCTTATCCAGATTATTGGTATGATACTAGTCAGTAAGTATTTTATTTGTATTAATCATAATGACACTACTGACCATCTCTACTATACTGAGAAAGAAGCCTGTGGAATCATATACCCACATATAAATTGCTGTAGTGACTTTGAGTAATATAGTACATGTACATATGAATTTCAGAACTTCCTTCATATGTTTGCGCTTCAATGTAAAGATGAGATAAATAATCCTTTGTGATTTAAATGTAAAGATGAGATAAATAATCCTTTGTGATTTAAAGGTTTATAAATCAAAAGCCCACCTTGCTAGTCTGTTGCACCTAAGTCAACTGATCAAAGGGTGATGGGTTTGAATTCCAGGGAAGCTTACTTTGGTGGAGTTAGGCCATAAAGTAATTTCCATGGCCATTCTCTCGCCTAGGGCAGTGGTCAGTCACTGACAGAAGTATGTACCTAGTAACTGGTTTACAGCTAAATCCAGAGATTTAGCCTCTCCAGGTACAGTGAGTAGGTGGACTGACCGCCATGATATGACCTATACAATGTGTTGCAACAGAGTTAAACCCAATAAAAAAAACCTACATCCTAGATTAATCTCCTTAAACAGATATTAGATAGACCGCTGTGGTATAGGATCTTTTAGGGTCGCTCCGAGGGTCATGGCGAGATGACCTATGTGTCTACTAATCAATGCATAGCTTTCATCTAGAAGAAACACTATCTACAGCATCTTGATTTTGTAATTTCTATTTTTATACTGAGATTTGCGTGCTAATTAGATGGTAGTGTCATTCACAGACTATGATTGGACTGCTATTTTCAAATTGTGTAATGTAGACCATGTAAACAAGTTACTAAACATGATAATTGCCTCATGAATATCAAAATGAGAATAAATCACCTGAACGTGACCCTCAAAACGAAACAGCCAGATCTAAATGAGCAAGTAGGCCAGCAGAGAATTTTAGATCGTGTTTTTAATCAGATTGCTGCTAGTTGTGTATTTATGTATTACATGGATGATTTATGTTGATTATTCACAGAGGGCCAAGTAGTTATGGAATACAACAAGTTATGAATTGGATGACAATGAGTCCTGATAAAAGACCTGAGTTTATCTCCCTTTATTTTGACCTTCTAGATACTACAGGGATAAAAGAGGGACCTAGTGATCATGCTGCGGTTTGTCATTTATATGAATTTATAAGCTAGCTTTCCTTAGATGATTACTACTATCTATTTATTAATTACCGTTTTTCTATTTTAATGTTTTTGTGATCCACCACTGTTGCAATATTTCACTTGGACCTTTTTAAAGTAAAAAAATGGAAAAGTGTGTTTTAAAGTCTGTTTCCATATACATATGTTCAGCCAACTTTACAATATTGTGTTGATCATTGAAATCACTTTCAGGCAGGTGAAACTTCACAGTAACAATTTATATTTGCTGAAGTAGAGCAACTGTAGTTAAATTTCTTGCTCATGGAAATTAACAGTGCTCCTAGTGGGGTTCAAAGCTGAACTAAGCTGAGCATTAATATATAATACACATTTACTTTTAGATTAACTGATCGCTGATATTTTGATTTCTGAAAGCTGATTGGTACATGAATTGTTGACTAATTACTAATCAAATTAGTTGTTTTATTGTAGATTGACCAATCACTGATCAGTATTGATAATACTCTTCATGATCTAATGGATTTATTGTTTCAACAAGATTTACATTTTTGTACAAACATTGTTATAGTCTCAGACCATGGTATGTTTTATATTCTGTACTTGTGTTATTTGAACTCTGTTTCCCTTTTCTATCTTATTTTTGGAAGGAATTTTTTTCAAAAAATTCCTTTCTATGTCAGCGCTCTGCGAAATTTGAAAAGAACGAACAACACCTAACAATGAGTAAATGCACCCAAGAAAATAGTGCAGTAGAAAAATATGAATACTATCAAACGTAGATGAATTGAAAAAAACTAATTTAAACAAATACTTAAAATTATGATATTTAATGTTTCTTTACATTAATCAAACAATGTTCATACTGTGTACAGAGAATAGTTATTTTGTATTATTGCGCATTATTATCTGCCACTTCCATTGTATAGACGATTTTCACAGCTGGAGTTTACTGTGAGAACGTAGAGCGATGACCAGGTGTCAAAGTTATGCAACGAAATATGAGGTTAGTGGCTGAATGGATGACCGTTGTAAATTAATGTTACTCTGTTGATTTATTTAATTAATTTGTATTTTTGGGGTTAAGCTACAACAATTTGATCATATGTTCGTCCGATTTACCGCACTTAAAATTCGAAAATGAAAAAAATAAATAATAATATTGGACAGTAAATGCAATTGGAACAAAATACAGTCATTTATGATGTATGTACAATATTAAAAGCATTAATGCTACTTACAACAAGTAATCTTTTTTAACAACAACCTGCAAGATAATCAGAGCTATATACCCTGAAACCCAAGATCAAAATAATTAAGTCCAAAGAAGAAAGACTTTGACATATTTTATCTTTAAATGTGCATGATTATTTGTATCACGTCAATATGATGAATAAATTACTTAAAACATAACTTATAATGCTTTTCTGAATTACACATTATGATTTTGTTTTCTGTGAAAAGTCCATATTTAGCATGCTTTTATACATATGGTACATAAATGTTCATGCAAATATCACAAATTTATTCTCTGCCTTCCGCTCGCTTCTCAAAATGCCAAAATGGGGGAAAAAAATTTCACTCGCTCGCTCCAATTTTTTAGACAAAATCCATAGAACATAATTATGATCAATTTGTTGTGGCCTTAACCCCATAGCAACACATAGTATAGGTTATATCACCACGATCAGCCCACATAGTGTTCCTGAAAAGGCTAAATCTCAGGATTTAGCTGTTAACCAACTACTACGGGCATGATTTAGAATCAGTGGTAGGAAGGGAGAACGAAAATTATTGCATACCTAAGCTCTACGAAAATATGACCCGCCCGGGAATGGAACCTACAACACCTTGATCAATAGAATAATGTGCATGTGAAATGAAATATGAAACACAGTTGACAATGAATGATAAAGAGATAATGATGGAAAATCTTTAAGAAATTCCTTCCAACAGTACTTTCAGTACTTTGATTGTGAAATGTAGCTGGGTTGTATATATAGTATATTACGTTTAAATAATTTGTGTTTTATATTCATCAACCTGAAAAGCTAAGTTGGGAGAGTCCCTGATTTGCAAGCAGGAGTTTATGGGTTCAATCCCCATAACAGCCACTTGAACTTTTCTCCTGCTATTACATGTAGAAAAGATGGGGGAACACAAGTTCATTGGTGTTTATCTGCGCAAGTAAACTATCTTATCTGCTACTAGGCTTATGTAATTTACAATGTACAATATGAAATGTGTTTTTTACCTAATAAACTGCTCTAGTAAATATTTCTATGTTTTACTGATACAAACATGTTCGATCTTTAGGTAAAGGTCACTTAGGTAAAAAAATCTTATTAATTGTATATGGTATGTATTATTAAAACAACAACATTGATTCATATGTCATAACAGCAGTTTAAATTTTTGACTGCTGTAAATAATGCAACTGCAAACTTCACTTACAGCATAATAGATTTTCTAAGCCATCTGGCTACCTCAGTTAGTTGCACACAAGTCTACTGATCAAGGAGTTGTAGGTTCAATTTATGGGCAGGGCATACTTTCGCAGAGTTTGGTCATGAAATAATTTCTATTCTCCCACCGACCACTGATTCTAAATCATATAGGGCAGTTGTCAGTCATTGACTGAAGTATTTGCCAAGTAACTAGTTAACAGCTTAATCCAGAGATTAAGCCTTTCCAGGGATGATGAGTAGGTTGACTGACCACTGTGATATGACCTATACAATTTGTTGCTATGACGTAAATCTCGAACCATTGACTAACAGATTTTTATGGAAATTATGAATAATGAAAAAAAGATGTTTGTTCTATTTTGTGTTATATTTGTAGGTATGGCAGATGTAAGTTGTCATAGAATAGCTAGATTAAAATATCATGTAGATTTTGATTATTTATCTGAAAACTTCTATGTATGGGAAGGTACATTTGGAAGGATTGCTAATACATATAGATATAATAGTACTATAAGAGGAATATTAGTAGCTGATGAACCAGGTAAACTTAATATTTGATTTACAAAGTCAAAAACAACCACACCTATCTTTGTTTTGATCCGCCATTTTGTCGTTTTTTTATACAATCACATGGTATTTTTCCATGGTCACGGGATCTGTAACGTGACCTTCTGAGAATTTAGGAAATTACACGGAAGATTATGAGGTTTCAGAGTCTGTAATCCTTAACATGGAGGCTTCTTGATTTGCATATGTCCCAGCTGTGGCTATGCTGCTCATGTGATCGACATACACTGATTTATTAAAGACACATATCAGCCACAATTGGATTGGGAAATTTATTGTGTCATTATTCACTATAGTATTTTATGGATGCTCACTAGAAACTTATAAAATATATGTGTTGGTATTGTTCCAGATTTTAAAAAAACATTGTTTTACAAATAATTTTTGACAATAAATTTAGTATTGCTTACAAGTATGAAATGCACAAAACGTTAGAAAAAATTCAATAGCTCTGAATTAGATTTAGTTAGAAATCTAAATTACAGTACTGGGAACATGCATGCTTTTAAAATGTGTGTGAAATTTGATTGATTAAAAATCTTCACTTCACTTTGCATGTATGCTTATATGCAAGTTAGTCATCCACTCTGAAAATTCAGACTACTTGAAAAAATATTAATGAAAATAAAAAACATGTCTTTTTTTCAGCGCCATACAATGGTTACATTCCAATTTAACATGTACTATTTGACATCTTTACATCCCTGTTTATTACTAGTTAGTTATCCACTAGAAATTTAGACATTCATAAAAAAAATTAATGGATAAACATTATAGGCACATTCTGCAAGGCGATCGCTAGCTAGTGCTTTTTGAAAGCCATTTTTGTAGCATAAGAGGTCTACAGAATGATTTGCTTCAAGCTAGCAAATCCAAGATTGCGACTTTCTCAAACAAAAAGTTCAGAATTGTAACAAATGAAAAATATTCATATCGATTACAGTAAAAACTGCCTTAGCGACCCACTGAATTCAACGACTCCCTGTCTTATGTGACGGTACTTGAGACTGCCCAACATAAATGCCTATATAAAGTCCCTGTATTTAGCGACACACTGTCTGACGTAACTAACGACCTTACTTGATCAGTCCAATATCGATAATTAGGTTAAATTAAGCAACTTTTTATGCCTCAATTGACCCAAAGATGTTTTTCACACCTCGATAATTACTGTTGAATTGTATAATTGGCCCACCAATAGACACGCTTGATACAAAAAATAGCTATGTTAACATGCTACGGACAAATGCAGATAAACAAAAGGCATCTGATTGTTTAAACATCATTACACAGCATTTATAGGCAATTATTACTTGGCCAATGAATTGATCGAAATGTGATTACAAAACATTCGGCCATTTTTGTTTACGATGCTAAAAGCAGCATTTTCCTCAACAAAGCAACTTGCATTCAATTTTCATTTTTAAACATATTTCATTGTTTATGTGTAAGACAAATTTATTTTTAAGATTATGAGGTTTCAGAGTCAGTAATCGTTAACATGGAGGCTTCTTGATTTGCATATGTCCCAGCTGTGGCTATGCTGCTCATGTGATTGACATACACTGATTTATTGAAGACACATATCAGCCACAATTGGATTGGGAAATTTATTGTGTCATTACTCACTATAGTATTTTATGGATGCTCACTAGAAACTTATAAAATATTATTATGTGTTGGTATTATTCTATTTATCGGCTTTGATGAAATATATGCATTAAATGAAATATATATCAGTATTCTTGAAAAAGAAACATGTTCCCACAGGGGGCAGCCAATTTGAAAAAGGCAGAAACACTCCGAATGATACAGATAGCAAGAAAAAAACTTGCTACGTATCGCTAGCTAGCGATTCCACTCGCTCGATCATTGCGGACTGTTCCGTAGGAAATTGCTAGCTAGCAATACAAAGCGCTTGCCTTGCAGAACGTGCCCAATGTTTTTATTTCAGCACCATATGATGGTTTATATACCAATTTGACATGTGCTGATAAACATCTCAGTGTATATGATAAGTCACTGTTTCCTGTAAGATTACATTATTCCTATAATGATAGAATTGATGAAATGATCTTAGATGTACAGCCAGAATATATTGTTACAAGGTAAAAACAACATACTGTTTTATAATTGTTATCAATATCTCTAGAAGTAGCCAACAGGTTTCAGTTTCTTTCCTGGGGGAAAAAACTGACCATTACACTGATACACTAGTCTACTGATTTAGCCTTTCCAGGAACTTGAGTTGGTTGACTGACCGCCATAATATGTACAACACAGTGTGTTGCTAGGGTGTTAAACCCAATCAAAAAAATTAAATCTAAATGTATGGATAACTATAAAGAATTAATTGATTAACAACTAATTTATGATGTAATGTAATGTACTGAATAGTTGGAAGTAATAAACAGAAATTCAAAGCTGTACTTAAACAATTCAAATGCTTTAAAGGAAATATTTTAAAAGGATAGTTACTGGATGACTGTCTTATTAATCTGTCTTTGATTAAGTAAGTATGATTATCAAGGTATAACGAGTGTTTGATAATATGCATGTCACCTGATAAAAATTCCATGGTCCAAACTGAGATTCAAACCTACAACCTCTCGAGTTGTAAGCGGGCACTCTACTATGTCCCCATTAAAGATGGCTTAAAGGCAAGGGAGTACAAGTGCCATATTATACATATGCTACATACATAATAATTTGTCATTGCTAATAGCCGATTGCTATGTGATGATACACACTTGTGTATTATTATTGAGGTTTTATATTATTCTTCAGCTCATGTTTTTTTTTATATTTTATCATCTCTTAAACATTTTCATTTAAACTCGTTTTTTCCTAATTATGCATATGATTGTGAAGCGCTTTTGAACATATATTCAATATGAAAAGAGCACTATACAAATGTGGTATGTAATAATAATAATAATAATAATAATAGTTTTACCGCACTTATACATGTATGTATGTATTTATAGAAACTGGGCAAATTCCTGTTGGGGTGGGAGAAGTGGATATGATAGTATACATCAAAGTATGGAGGTAATATTATCTATATATTTGATACTGTTTTAATGGAATAATGATACATTTTAAAGAAGTTACTTTAATACAGGTATTTTTATCATTATCTTGAAAGACAATCTTGTTGGTTATTCACCTTTTTTTTGGATGGTGCTTTGTCAGGGAGTCTCAGGGTACACAACTAAGGTAACATTTAGTTGTTTCAACAATTTGCATTGGCTCTTATGAACAAAACTATATAAGCCAGTCTGATTCAAAATACTGAAAAATCTCACATGGATTACTTGGGCAATATAAAATTGCACTCCAGGAGAATGAGCACCCTTGGCATTAGGGCTGTCAGGATATGCCAGAAGCGTATCCCGATATACTGCAATACGCTGGCATTGTATCGCGATATGTACCATGATATATTGTGGGTTTTTATATTTGTTGTGCCTCAGCCGTATTTAACAGAAACAACGCAAATTTTACATGCAGCTACTGATAGAATCTAGCCTCTTTAAGTATATACCGTCATTTAGGACTGTGATGGGCCCAATCAGTTAAATTCTTGTAAACTTAAGGTTAGATGGAATGAACAATGGAAAAACTGACGTTACGCTACTTTTATTTCGCGAAGGGAAGAATTTTTCAATGAAATAAAAAATATCGCCAAATACTGGTACATTAGAATTGTACCGAGGTATGTATTGCTGCAGCTGCATATTGCAATATACCGGTATATCGTGACAGCCCTACTTGGAATTATTATGTTTCAAAAAGTAAACTGTTGCAAACAATAGAAATATCATCATCAGTCGAAGATAGGGGTCACAAGATGTTCCTCACAGTCCTGTAAAAACTGTGCACTCCTATTAAAAATGCATATTTTAAGTGTATGGGATTTTTACCCAGTGTAACACCTTGATCAGCTTTTTTTACAATTTCAGTTGCACTGTCCATTTAGTACTTTCAGTACTTTGATTTGTAATTATTGTATATATTACTATTGTTAGGGTTGGGCAAATCATCAACTTTTTTTTGAAACGGGTGTTTTTAATGGCCAAATGATGCACTGAATACAAATATGACCTTTAAAATTGTCTCCGGTGACGTTTTAGGTTCACTTTTGCGAAAATTCAAAATGGCCACCAAAATGGCCGACTTTGGTTATGTAGAACTATTTTATATTTTCACCATAGCTTGTAATATATCATTTTGTAGGTTTTTAAGGATGATAAACACGTTTTTTTGGGGTTAAAAATAACAAAATATGTATGGGAAGCTATATTTATTGATAATTTATATAATATTTCAGCCAAAATCACACAATTTCGTAGAATAATATCTACTTTTGCATTAAATCAATTTCCTAAAAATCTTTTCATAGGCTTTTTCAGCTTGCATATTACTATTGTCATACTTATTTCTGCTTTTGATTATATTAATGCTACTAAGAATGAATCGAGATCTCACTTGGACGAAAAGGTTCCAAGTAACATGATGCAAGGTCATTAGAAGGACTTCAGACATGATTCTTCTAACTTTAATTGATAGTCTATGGAGACTTTAGGAGCACAGTTCCGGTTGCTCTAATGGAGTTATCAAGACCACTCTATCAGTACAATTTTGAACCTGTTGCAGCTTTTGATTTGGTAGGCTGGTAGTACAATGTTTAAACCATGCAAAAGTCAATGTGGGAGTGGAGTGTACAAGACCATGCACAAATACTTCTATTGATTTCTGTGTCAAGTGCTTATGTATATATAAGTCTTTAGATATATAATTGGTTATGTGAAAGCTGATACTCCTTTGTGGTGTAAGATTAAGGTGAAGTGATCTGGCCATAATAACACAAAGGTATTGCACATTGTTCACATTCTTCCATGCTATATAAGGTCCATTTAGACATTGTTGTGTAGTTTTATACACAATGATTTCCTTCTAAATAGGTTCATTTTCATCTTTTAAGTTGTCATTCAATTTAGAATATCAATAAGCATCTGTCAAGTTGTTGAGATTTGTTTTAGTTTCATGGATTCTAGCCTGTATATTGAAGATTATCCTGTTGTTGTCCGCATGGACTTATAGATATGCTTGTTATCTGTTGAGTTGATTGAGAGCTGATTTATAACATGTAAAAAAAAATAACTGTCCATCACAGGAGCCTTCGGAGATTAAAAATTTTACAATGATAAACTTGCTAAACTTACAAAGAGAGGCAATCACTATAAAAGCTTACATGATTAAGATGTGTTATATGCTCACATACTTGATGATGTGATAAAAACAAAAGAAAGATATCTATTTGCTGAATTATATTTTGAACAAACTAATATCGGTCCATTCACACTGAAATCAGTTGATTTGCTAAGGATTCACTAACAGAAAAACGAATGATATGTGAAGTAAGATATCTAAGAGCCACAACTTTGTCGCATTTACACCAAATGCGACACATTAAAAAAGATAGTAAACTCAAAATGGAAATACTCCCTGAAAACAAATTAAACCAAAAACATAAAACCAGAAAATTATGTTTTGCTTAATATGGCAGTGTTTTAAAACTAACTCTTTGATCATGTAGCATATTTTGTAATTGTCTTACAGAATAATCGAAAATATGTATTGTCTTGCCGAAATATTGTATAAAATATCAATAAATAAAGCTTCCACTACATATTTTTGTTATTTTAACCTCAAAAACGTGTTTATCAACCATAAAAACCTATCACATGATATATTACAAGCTATAGTGACAACATTATATTGTCCCACATAACCAAAATCGGCCATTTTGGCAGCCATTTTGAATGTTTGCAAAAAGTGAACCTAAAACGTCATCGTAGAAACTTTTAATTGTGATATTCGGACTCAGCACATAATTTGGCCATAAAAAACACCCGTTTGGTTTGCACCTTTTAAAAAAAGTTAATATTTGCCCAACCCTAATACTATTGTCAAATAAGATTTCATGATAAGTTCTTAGTGGAAATCTTATTTCTGTAATATGCCATTAGTTCTAAAAGCTTTGTTCATTTTTTTCTATTTTTATTTTACTCTTAGTTTTTATTTCCTAATTGTTTGGTGATTTGGCTGCTCATATAATTTATATTTTGCAGGCATTGTTTCTTGCTGTTGGTCCAGCCTTCAAGGCCAATACTGTTGTAGAACCATTTGAAAATATTGAACTTTACAATATGTTTGCTGGTAAGCTAGATTTATTGACATTGTTATTTATACCAAATTACATTTACCTTTGAATTAATACTCACAAGTATGGTATAAAATGATTGATTTTGTCATGGGGGGCATTGTTTTGTGTTTTGTTCTTGATTAAGAAATCATTGTCAATGTTGTTTACGAACAATCAGATAAAGTGTTTGTTACTTCAGATAATCAAAACTTCCTGTTTCCAATACAGGTGATTCAAAATTCAAAGTTAGTATCTAAATAAGGTCAGAATTAGCCTTTTTTATCAAAATTCTTCACATTATACTTTATTTTAACATAGACATGTGTGTTTTCGCTCTATATTTAACATGACATCACCTATATTTTAATATTGAACACATACTTGGCTGCTATAATTTACCACTTGATTTATAAAACTTAATTGGAAATTTTTTCCATTTTCAATATTAGAATTGAAATAACCTATAGTTTTTTCACTGTTTGTCCTAGAATAAAACATAGAATCTTGTTTTGATGTGTTAACTAAATAACTCATTCTGAAGCACTTGATATTTAATCTTGGCACTTCAAAACTCGTGCCTATTTTTTATTGAACAACAAAATACATCTATAGACAACTGTATGTTATTTCTTAAACATTCAGTTTCCAAGTAGCATGGGGTATTTTCAAACTTATGAATAAATTATCTGATTGCTACTTAAATCTTTATTTGTGATACATTCTGTGTTTAAAATGTTAATATTTCAGATATTCTAAACATTACTGCATCGTCAAACAATGGTACATTCGGTTCATTAAACTATTTATTAAAATCACCTAACCATCCTATTGTCTCTGACGTCCATGATGATCTTACTGTGGCAACATTTTTATATGATGCTGAAGAGTTTGTTACTACTGTCCAGTCTCATGTTTGTAACCTAACATGTCATTCATTGCCAGAACAACAGGTACAAGTATTTCATTTCTATTGAATCTAGTTACACTCAGGGCTCGAATTTAACAAAAAATTGGATTTGCAAATTTTTGCGAGTCGATTTAATTTCAACTCTCAAAATGAAAAAAATCACTTGCATTTTTTCTCAAAATTATAATAGTATGCATAGTTTTTATTCTTATATGTAATAAAAAACATCATAGTAGTATATTTAACTGTAGATAGAACAAGGGCGTTATTGCGGAATAGACAAAGAATATCGAGCTTTTCTAGGATGAACCTTTAATTAAATACCATCGATATATCCGGCCGTTTCAATGCTGATCGGAGCCTTTTTTTAGTCGATTTTAACTTGCGAAAATTAGCGAGTTAAAATAAATTCCACTCACATTTTGCGATTACACTGAATTTCTTGCTCACTGTGAAAGTTTTTAAGTTAATATAATTATCAAGATTTAGATCTGGTGTTCTTGTTTTGTAAGTCAAGTTCTTACAATTTTATTGATAAATTTATTTTAAATCATAAAAAGGGGATATTAAACAATATTGAACTTGCCCTTGATTAACTTTTGTAATGATTGTCCGATAAACTCACTGAACAAATAAATCTAAGGAATATAAATTTTATCAGTATAAACTTAGTACATGGTTTACAAAGCTGGCCGAGCATAGCATAATATGATTGTAGACAAATATGCAGGGCAATTTCAACCTTGTTTTATAAAACATCAGTGGTGCTTTTCACCAAATGTCTTACGAAATAAGTCAATTCGTAAGTCAGTTTGATATAATTAGCACTTCAAAGTCAGACGGATAATAAGCATAACTATGACATGCATATGATATTCAAAGGTATACGCAATTCTACACAATTTGTATAATTTAGAATTGATAAGCCAAAAAATGAGCGTATTACTCATGTTTTTTGCTTTAGACTTACGAAGATTTTGTGAAAAGCACCACAGGTTCATACAAAGTGTTTGTATATTTACAGATTAAGCACATGTACAACATTCTACTAAGATCAAACATTACTGAAGTTCCTTTTGGTACACCATATATCTCTTCTAGCCACTTATCTAGTGAAACAATAATGTTACTTACATATCCTGACCATCTTATTGCTTATGATACTATACTTCAACAACCAAGATGGATTTCAACCACTATTAGTAAACCTATGGTAAAATTTTCTTACTGAGTGTATTTGGATTTATACATGAATTAAATTTTCTACATCTACATTGTTACATTGAGCTGTCACAGATTGACAATTCTTCAATGGTGCGCTAGAGGAAAGTTGGAAAAGATAGTGAAAGAAAGAAAATAGTCCAGCTCAGATGAATGTTTGCAATATTAATAGCAAAAAGCTAGAAGTAATGGAAAAGAAGCTCTAATCACATTTCATTCATCTTGATGTGACCAATTCATTACAGCACTAGGCCAACTAACACAGCTTGCACCCTTCTCTTGTATACAATAAATTAATTTCCATTTGAAAACAAAGAAGATTGTATTTCCCTTATGTATAAAAAAGTTGCCTTTGAGTTTGTATTTTTAAAATATAAAATTTGTAAACATGGAATATTAATGTAGATTTGACCACAGCTTTTAAAGAAAGGTCTGTGATCTGATTTGACTTTTGAATGGTAGGATGGATTAATGGCAACATATTTATTTGAATTGGTTTAAATGGTCACCTGCAGTAAGCAGCCAATCCAGCCACTTCCTTTCACTGCCTGCCTAATGCAGGTTATACTGTATAATTATGTTTAGGATGACAACTTGTACTTAGAAAAATGATTGTAATGAAATAAATGGTGATCATTTATTTTGTGAAGAAATGTTTTTCAGGATAAAAACAGTTTGCCAGATTGTGTTAAAATTGATCCTAGATTGAATGCAACAATTGAAGATATATGTTTAACTAATGAAGGGATCGTACATGTGTCTTTAATTGGTAATGTTATCATCATCTTATTCGAAAAAGTCATTATTAATTACATACAAATTCATATGTTGTATGATTTTAAAGAAGGTACTTTAACCTAATAACTGAGTGTTTGCCGTGCCAATGGTCTAGTTAATTGTCACATATTACATATACAGGTCGTATTCTAGGCCATGGGTGTTTTTGTACTTTAAACATTAGACTTGTCCACTGAATAGGTAAATAAGCTGATCTATGAACAACATTTTACTTATGAAAACATACAACTTTGATATTAAACATTTATTTTAAAAACTGTATTTGCACATTTTGAATTTTATATAATGATATGTTTATAAAATAAGTGTCAAAAAACTAAACTATAAAACTGGAAAAATGATACACCCCTAAATATTGGTGTGTAATGAAACAGGCTATGTTTATATACGCAATGTTTACGTGGACGACCTGTACTTTATATACATCACAACAAATGTAAGGTTTGACAGCTACTGTTTTTAATGTTGACTGTGTATTTGGTTCTTAGCAAATTATTTGCCATTATTTTTGCAAGGTTTAAAACAAACTAATGAAGGCATATCCTAGGAGAAGCAGTAAACCATTGATATAATATTTTGCCCAGGTGATCCCTGGTGGTCCCTACTTACTTTATTTAGCAATAAAGATGCTTACCATTGTTCATTCTACACATGTGAAAATGGGTACTACATGTATAAGGGTCAACTGCATGTTAAAATTTTAAAAACAACACTTATTAGTTAATATTATGAAGTCAACTAAAATATATTAATTATAAGTTCTATCAATCAATTATATGGCTAATGTTTGGTAATAACCACATAAATGTATTGAGAATTTAAATAAAAGATCAAATTTAAATTATCAGACTATTTTGTCATTGTTTCAAGTCATCTTTTCCCTATCTGAATATGCTGTTTGGTAATCCACTAAATCCACAGCTTCAATGTACAAAAATGTTTATATGAATGGTCATCTTAAGCTCCTTAAGCCTGTCTGGCTAGCTTAGTTGGTAACACCAAAGTCTACTGATCAAGGGTTCATAGGTTTTTTTCCCCAGGTTGGGCTTATTTTCGTGGAGGTTGATCATGAAATAATTATTACAGCCATTCTCCCTCCTACCACTGATTCAGAATCATGAGGGGCAGTTGTCAGTCACTGACAGGAGAATACACCCTAGTAAATGGTAAACAGCTTATTCCATAGATTATTCTGTAGTACTAAGTGAAACATTATTTGATATCAGATATTGAATAGTTTGATTTCCTTGCAGACAATACAAATCTAACAGTACAAGACAAGAAACTTAAAATGAAGCCAAGCCTTGTGAGAATGAAAGAAACATTCTATTACAGTAAGTTATCAATTTTTAGAAAAAAAGTTTACTTTTCTTTAACAGTTTGAACTTTAAATGCATAATCCTTTAGTTATGTCTTTTCACTACAGTATTTCTGTACTCAATATAGCAGAAATCAAGTATTTAAATCAGCATAGTTATGGTATGCCCCACTTACAGTTGAATAAAATTTATCAATAAAACAGCGAAACTGCGTCTGATGTACTTCAATATTGCTTGACCTGATAATTTATCATGATTCTTGATGCTGTGAAAGGTTCATTTATAATTTGATTTAAACAATATTTATACATTAATTGTAAAATGTTACAGTAGTGAGAATTGAGAAGATAATGAGCTAATTTTTATCTCTCTCATGTACTGGCTACATATTTTAATAGATATTAGGTGAAAGTAGTCAAGGCTGTCTTAGCCAAAGACAGGTAGAGAATGAAAGAGATAGAGTGGGATTTATAATTTGACCATACAATTTTCATCAAATGGTGGAATACTACATGTGTTGTAATCAATTTATCATTTCAGAAATTTGGCAGCCTGTTACAGAAGAGTTAAGATCTATATACACTGGACATACTGATATGAATATATTATATGGTCCTATATTTGATAACAATCATGATGGCTTACCAGACAGTACAAATACATCAAGGTATATTATATAGTATAATGTGTTTTGCCCAGAATGTAGTTTTCGCCATTTGTGCATGCAAAATCAAGATGGGGCATGTAAAATCATGTTAATGCATCAAGTGATGTAACCATGTCCAGTTCATTCCATAACTATTTAGGAACAAGCAAGAGGCCTGGTTTTAGTCTGATATCATGTTAGAAATGTTTTGTTTGGATCGTAAGCTTGTATAGACATTTTGCTACTGTATGCCTTAGGTAGAGTGAAATTTTGAAAAATAAAACCATGCATAAATATCGATAACATATGTATATGGTGTATTATGCATCTCATATATTTTCTTTTGATAGTTTATTGGACAGTCATGTTGGAGCAGTGGTCAAGTGGTAGGACATGTGCTTCCGGATCGAGAGGTCCAGGGTTCAAAACCCACTAACGGTACAGCTTATTTCCTTCAGATTTTCCACTAAAGCAAGAAATTTACTCCACCTAGGTGTAAATGGGTACTGTTAGGGATCACCTGCCTGAAGGTGATTTCAATGATCAGGGGTTTTTGTACAAAATTGTAAAGTCGGCTGAACATATGGAAGCATATTTAAACTGCATTTTAACTTTTTATGTTTCAGTGGGACAGTTCCAAGTCACTATTTTATCATCATACATACATGTGATAATGTCAATATACAAGTAAACAATTGTACAAGTATAATATTTACTACTTATATTATTCCACATGATGAAAAACTAGAAATATGTCGGGTTAGTGGTTTTATTACTGTTTATTTACTGTTCCAAGTTATATTGCTCTGCAATTGGTTGTGTTATATCCAAGTTCAATAAGTATTCAGTTACTCCATTTTAAAATTTCTGAACTGGGGTCAATAGCGCAGTTGGTAGTCCGGGATTTGGAATCTCGTGCCCGAGGGGGTGCGGGTTAGAATTCCACCTGGGGAGGTTATACCCTTCCATGAAAATTTGACAATAATGTCCATTTTCCTTCATTGATTAGATAATATAGCAAAGTTTCCGGCCTTGTGGAAAGGTAGGTGAGTACTGGTTACAGACAATGGTCCAGGAAAGCTAGGTTAGGTGCGCTGGATGCCGTTAAATGACCTAAATTGTGTCAAAGGTTGGTTTCTTTAGTTGTGGTACTGTTAGGTTGTATGTGCCTGCACATGCGTGTCAGGCTATAGTACATTGCTTAAATAATAATTCTCTTTAAATAACAGCTACTTGCCTAGTATAGCAAAAATCTTTGAGTGATTGCTTCTTCTGAGCAGTCTTTATTATACCCCACAAATTTAAGACATATACCAGATATATCATGCATTCAGGCAGACATGTGCATATCCCATTTTGGTTACAGTCCATTGATTTTTTGCTGAATTATGGCCATTTGATGAAAAATCTTGTCCGCTCATTTTGTCAGCACCCAATTTCTTCACAAACACCCGATATGGGTATTTTCTTACATTCAGTGATAGGTCTAGTTTTGCTTAGTATTTTGTTTGAGGATTTGTTGAGTGATTTGTTAAGTCCTTAACTTGACTTCAAGCATTCACAGCAATACGTTTGAGCTTGATTTAATGGATAGCAAATGAACTGTATTTTCTGTTTCTTTCAGGATCAAACTACGAAACAATTTATGGATAAAAATCAAGCGAGGATTAGAGATATAGAACTATTAACTGGATTTAATTTGTTTTCTGATATATCATTGGACACGGCTATAAAATATAGAACACAGTTACCTTTATCAAATACTGTGAAGTAGTTTTATCATATTAGTTCTTGGTAGCTTGAGGATTTTTATAAATTAGTATATTGAGAAAGATAATGTCCCTATATTTTAAGACCATTCAGCTATTAAGACCAATGATTTTGATGGTCCTAATTGTAGAACTTTACTGTACTTATGTGGAATACACAATTTGCATCTGTGTCTTTGTTTATGAATTTTTTGCTGTGAAGGATGTCAATTATGGTCTCCATTTTAATATAAACATTTTTATATCTCCGCTTCGAAGAAGAGGGGGTATACTGTTTTACCCTTGTCCGTGCGTGCGTGCGTCTGCCCGTAACAAAATTAAAATCCGTCACAGTTTTCTCAGCAACTATAACATGCAGCAGCCTAATACTTTGCATATTGCTTCATCCCATAGTCCCATGTGGTGTAAAGTGATTTCATGCTCCTTGCTCATCTACTTCCTGTTTGTCGCATATTTTTAGATTTTGTTAAATGAAAGTTACATTATGATTGTCATATTTCTCACAGTGGGGGTATCACTAGTGAGCATTAGCTCACAGATTTACTTGTTTATTATATAGTATTGAAATTAAGTGTTTATGATGTCATTATAAGCCATCACAATACCTGATCTTCGGAGCAGTCATTTTATATTACACAGATATATGCAATCAAGGTATCATATCTATAAAAGTAGCCAGGGTGCATTGAACAGTTTACACTGAAATCATTTGGCTAATGTTCTCATGAAATCAATAATTTGTTCATAGATATTTTTGAAAGTTCATTTAAATGAAGACTCAGAGCAGAGAGGAAACATTGCTCACAAAGAGAGTACCCTTACAACATTTTCAACAAAGAGGTTATCTTCTTGTCTTTATGCTGTGTTTTAGTAGTCGTGGCAACCGAATGATACACAAGTGGTGTCTAGTTGATGTTACTGTAGCTGGTTACCAGATTCACATGTATATATAGTGTGATAGTATGTTTATAACTAGATATACCATTGGCCAGTTTCTTAAGGATAGCGCTTGGTATCTCTTTGTCCTCTGGTACCCTTCTTACACCAAAAGTAATAAGTATGTGAAATCAAATCAAGGGTACCACGGTGCAAAGCTCTAGTTAGCAATATTCATAGAAAACTGGTCACATATTTGACATTATTGTTTTTCAAATTTTCATGAAAAAATTATGCAGTGTTATTTGTTAGTGATTGATTATTGTGATCTTTTTGAATATTTTTGAACATTATTTTAGCAAGTTTAGTAATACAATGTATATATTCAGATAATCAGAAATATAGTTTTTTTATACATGAATATTTTTGTAAAAAAATATATATTATAAACTTTTTTGTTTCTTTTTTCATTCATATATATTTGTGATATACATTAAAACCTGCATTGAGAGGCCATTGAAGGGAAGTGCCTGGATTGGTTGCTTACAAAAGTGACCACTTTAAACCAGGTTCAAATAAACTGCTCAGATTAGTCCATTCTGACATTCTTAGATTCATCATTTTCATCAAACTTTGTTTGAATGCTGATTAACATTGGTAACATAACTTCTCTTAGTGTTATAAACATCTGAACATAATTTTACGAAAGATTTGATCCAATACAATAGCAAAAACAAGCAGCCATTTGTCTATTGAGACTCTATTTAATTTTTAATTAAAAAAATCTGTTACGTTTTAATGACAGACAAAAATAAGAGATCAATGAAAAACAGATATAAAAATACTATTAATAGTATAGCAGAGGTATAAAACAGTATTTGTATCTTTGCTTCCTAGTTAGCTTTTTAGTGATGTGTTAGAGCGTCCGACGCAGTGATAAGTAGCGCTGTCACAATAAACCGGTACATTGCAATATGCAGCTGCGGCAATACGTACCGCGGTACGAATTTATCGTACCGGTATTTGGCAATTTTTTTAATTTTATTAAAAATGTGTCCATTCCCATAATGAAAGTAGCAAAGCCTCAGTTTTTCCATCATTCATTCAATCTAAGCTTACGGAATGAGACTCGTTGGATTGGTTGTACAACATATATCACAGTCCTAAATGACCGTATAGACTTAAAGAAGCTAGATTTTATCAGTCGCTGCATGTAAGATTTGCCATGTTTCTGTTAAATACAGCAGAGGCATAACAAATCTAAATGCCCACAATATATCATGGTACGTATCATGATACAGTGCTAGCATATTGCAATATATTGCAATATATCTGGCGTATTGTGACAGCCCTAGTGATTAGTGGGGTCAGTTCAAGTTTAGACCATGAAAATTCATCTGGTTATTTTAAAACAAACATTTACTAGCTTATGTATAAAGTCATTGGCCATTTTCCTAAGCATATAGCTAGATATCACTTTGCCTCCCGGTAACCTCTACTAGATATCGCATACCTATAACTTTAAGAGCAAGAAGGGTACAAGAGGACAAGGCCCTAGGTAGCAATTTTCTCAGGAAACTAGCTACATGTCTCATTGTTTTTTCAACAAAATGGATGTTTTGTGGTTTTGCTTCATTAAGGGTCTCCACTACTACACTGTTTCTATGAAAAAGTGAAAATTTGACATGTCTATCAGCAACTGAGGCTTCATTACCAAACTGATCCATTTCATAATTCATTGCAAGGAGGCTTCAAGGAAGCTGTGTTAAATTAAACCTGTGTTTAATTAGTGTTTATCTACAATCTTGCATGGGTACCTGTGCTCTTACTTACAGCCCAATTGCAAAGAAACTGTCAGACAACTTAGGCCCTGTGGATAACAACCTGCCTTTAAATTCAGAGCTATATCTGAGCCCAGTGGTTGAAATCAGCAACAATGGGTATCTCTAAACGCATTCATTACAGTCTATGAAATTAGGACATGAAAGTGGTTGCCAAAACAGGTCATATTAGCAGCTAGCACAACATCTTGAATGGTGGTAGAAAGGTTGCCCAAAATAAATTTTTGGTTGCCTGAACTAGAAATTTCTTGTCCAGGGCAACCTGACACCCACTAATTTTGTAGATTGCACTGCATAGACTGAGGTTTGAATCCAAAGCTCCTGGATAAATATCCAGTCATCTCAAATCATGAATTTCAAGTGTATGGTATATTGAATATCTAAAGATAAAAATCAATAGCTCTTATTCCAAATTCACATCTATGGGGGGGGGGTTACAGCTGAAAAGGGTTTGAACCTAGGCGTTTGTGCTGAAGGTAGTAATTTCACTAATTATTGCTGAAAAGTATACATATAAAATCCTATTGTACTGTATTCCAACATTTTTATTTCAACCTTTTTTGCACAGGTGCAAAGTTTTTCAGCTGGAAAAACCATCAATTTGAGTTCCGAATCAATCTATTACCAACAAAAGTAAATTTTCAACAAAAAAAGGGTGAAAATAAAACAAAAACAACAACAATTTCCTCTGGAAACATTTTTATTTCAGACAAAATAGATTGGTATATCATATGTATACATTATGGAATCAACTGTATCACAAGATCACATATAATTTATAATACATCATTACAAGCATGATATATTTACCACACCCCCTGTGAAAACCATTGTCAAAATACATTTTACAGTACATTTCTACCTATCTAACCTATATATATCTCTTAACCACAAACATTGCACTGGAATATAATTTAATAATTTTTTAACAATTTTATAAATAAAAGTATGAGAAAATCTTTCTCAAGATTTATGTAAAATTGCTAATTGTATGAATTACTATTAATTATAGCCACTGAGAATTCCGATATGTACAAATTTATTATAACAAGTTCAGAAGTTCAGAATTTCAAAAAAGTTGTTTTTTTAGACAATTTATTATAAAAAATTCAGTAATTCAAAAGACTAGTTTTTGAGATTTTTTTACTTTTCTTCTAAATTTTGTATATACTAGTCCATAATGAAGATTTAAGTGACTTCCATTAATCAAATGTAAAAAGTAAATAATACAATACAAGGAGACTGTTAAATGAATATACTAAGAATGTTACAATACTCTATCATATGTCATACAGTACTTAGCATCTCATGATATTCTTTACAAGAAATGAACACTTATTAACAAATACTGTTTACAGCAGTCCAAGCTTATTAAATAAATCTACAAAGAAACAAGTTTTCGATGTTAATAAAAAAGGGTAGCAAAATTAAAATATTTTATGCCAAAAAAATAAAATAAATACAACTATTTTTATCAAATATCTATAAATTAGTTCCTACAAATAAAAGAAGAATCTAAGAATAAAACACTGGTTTTCACGGCATCACACTAATGTTGCAATAAGTTATCGCCAAGTTCTTCTTAATCTTTTCCAATTATCAGAATCATAGATTCAACATATTTCTGTGTATATTTCCTCATACATTAGGTCGATAAAACAAACACATCACATAGCTGTTCACACAGGTAAGCACTTCATAATCTCAGATATTGTGAATACAGTATTAAAACAAATTTCCAAAATCAAGTTATTGAGTCTATATAATCCATTAAAACAACATCCTACAACTGACAGAAGTCAAAAACAAATGAACATTATATACATAAGAGATCCTTTCGGCTGCTAGGCATGCTATCACACCCTGATACTTCAGCTCTAAGGCCAAGGGAATTAATATTTGTCCCCATCAAACATGTCTCTACTAAAAAAGTAAGCAACAGTGATGTTCAACTTGTATATAATAAATTTTCAGCTATGTATTAAGTATAAATTATATGAAAGCCGGAGGGTTTTTTTTATGTAAATAATTTCAAGCAGTGTATGACCATTCTAAAATTAAATGAATAAACTGATGTTTTCAATGTACACATATACTAAAATTTACAAAGATGTTTCTATAAATTTCCTAAAGCTTAAGGTAGCATTATGATATTTAACATGAATGGTAACCAGAGACATAAAATATACAAGTACACAGAATTCAATCCAAGTAGCAAATATTTCAGAATATTTTTTAGCCTTCTAACATGAGAAATCTTTTTACATTAATGGAACATATTTTCATATTCATCACTTACACAACACTTACAGAAACTTGTTAATTATACTTCAATAAACTTTGCAATGTAACAAACGTTACTTTATCATAATGCATTTTGACATCACTGAAATTCTTGTCAGACCCAAGTGAGTAATTTTATATTCACAGAAATCCAATATAAATGTGATAGATTGTAAGTGATAGATTGTACAATTATTTATATTCATTAGCAACAATTGATGGGGACAAACAAAATGTTTTCAGTGTTTTCATTCAGTATATATATATTGGCCTAGTCTTAATATAAACAAACACAATATGCACTGACACTATTTAGATATTCATTATAATGCCCTAAGTCTTGACATCTTATATGGTCAAATAGTGACAAAAAATTGTTTCCAATTTGAATTGTATATCTGTTATCCTGGCAATCCTGAAATGTAAAATAATATACAAGTTATCATAATATCACAAAACATGACTAGCAGTTTTACAAGAATATTGCTAGTTTGAGGGTCAAGAATAAAATAATCCCAGGGTAAATTGGCCTGGTGCTCAAACACATTAAGATTTAAATTGGCTACAAATATAATGATTTGATTTTGAAGTAGATTGATTAAAACTGTCGAAACTTTCATCAAAAAACAATACAGCATAAAAAATCAAAATTAAGCATTACTCATTTAGTATAATTCTTAAAATTCAAAACCTCCGGTCCAATTTTGCTGACTTGAGTTCTCATATCTCCTCAACAGGGCAAGTTTTTGTCTTAATGAGAATACAAACGTTTGAGAACAAAGTACAACAGCCGGTCTAGTTTCAAAGAACATCAATTTCCAACAAAAATATCAAATCTAAATATATGTTCTTTCCTCGGCAAATTATAAATCTGTCAGGCCGATATTATGACCAAATTTTCAACCTAAAAAGGTCTAGATGCAGTTGTACTAATTAACTTTTTTAGAATTGTGTTTAATGCCATAGCAATACATAGAATATGTAATATAGAGGCGGTCAGTCCATCTACTCACTGTTCCTGGAAATGCTAAATCTCTAGATTTAGCTGTTAACCAGTTACAAGGCGCATACTTCCTATCAGTGACAGACAACTGTCATACATTAGTTAGAATCAGTGTAGCAGGAAGAATGGTCATAGAAAACAATGGGACTGCTACATCAAATAGAAAGATAAGCTTGAACAAAAAAACCAGTAAATTACCATGTGTTGTGCATGATGTGTGTTTTAAATCTACAAGTGTGGTCAGGAAGCTTGTACACCCCAGTTATATTCAAGTCGACTCAACACAGAGTTGATCAGGCAGTGACTAGTCCTAAAATACAATTTATAAATCTTAAATATATAGATAGTATACGTACATATAACATATAAGATCAAGAAAGCCATAATCATAACAAAATTAGAGGATAAACAATTAACTACTGAACAATGTTCCAATTTGAGTTTTTGTTGACAAATAAGTAAATTTTATTCAACTGTTAGTGGCACATACATTAACCCCATAGATTGAAATACTTAGTAAAGTACTTCTGCTCTCATAATCAATTTAAATCCGCAAGTTCAATGTATGTGCCACTGACAGTTGAATAAATTTTAACTATCCATTTTCACAAATCTAGCAAATCAATATGTAAACAAAGAAAATTGAAAATAGACGAGAAGAAGGGCATTAGACGTACTGCATTAAACATACTAAGTCATACTAAGTAATTGAATTAAGTATGAGTAAGTTAGAGTGGGTATATATTTTATATAACACAAATACCTGTTTAAAGATGGATGTCTCTCAAGACTCCTGATGATGTTATATATTTCATCAAATTCACCCGGTAAATGGGAATTCTTCGTTATCTCATAACCAGTTAACTGTAATGTTCAAATACATAATAGATATTTTAAAAAAATCAAAACCTATAGCTGAAACTTACAAATGAACTTCTATCTGGACTTAAAACTTTATAAAAATAAATTATCTGTCTACATTTATGAAGTTGCATTTTAAACTTGAGTACAATTTGAATTACAACAGCTCTATGGACGTTACTATACAGAGGATACTTCTTGACTTCGCAGTAAAATTGTTTATTTATTTCAACGCATTAGCTCAGAAAACAGCATGATATCACAACCCTGACCAAATGATTTTGAGAGGACCAGGAAGCAGATTCCAGAGGGATTTATCTATGTCGCAAGACCATGTTTCACAATTTAACTAAATACATTCATGCAGAAATAAATAATCTACAAAATGATTCATAAGAAGTCTTACCTTAAGCAAAGTTGCAGCTGCTTTGATTCTATCATCATTTGGCTCAGCTAGGAAGGTCAATATTAATGAACTGATTGCTTGGCGTAGAAAACCAAGTTTCTGAGGCTCTCCATTGTTATCATCCTACACAATGTATAAACACCCACTTGTATATAGAATTATAAATACTTTATGTAATACCTACTTATATATTTATATCATTTGATTTTTTTCCTTATACTTCAATAATTAATGAAACTAATTTAAATAAAAGAGCTTTAAGTCATTTTCTAACAATAGATTTATTTATACTGGGCTTAATGCCGTGTCAATACAAGTTTTTAGGTTATTTTACGGAGTTCAGCACACCTAACCTAGTTTTCCTGGACCCTTGTCTATAACCAATACTCACTTACCCTTCCACTAAGCGAGAAACTTCTCCAAAAACCTTATTAATGGAGGAAAATTGACAGTTATTGTCAAACTTTCATGGAAGGGTATTACCTCCAATGGTGGGATTGTAACATGTACCCCCTTCAGGACACTAGATTCGAAATCCAGGCGCACTACCAACTGCCCCACTGACCTGGCTTTCTAACAGTATAATTTTTTTATTATAACACAATAAATGGCAAGTAAGCATAGGTTACATTTTAAATCAAACTGTGTCCATGATAAAGCTAGGTTGGCTTATTTGGAGTATGAAACTATAATTCACTGCTTGATACTTCATATAATGCATATCACACGGAGATATTAAACTAATTATAAAGTACAAACCTCCAGAACCAGAAATAGTTGACCTATAAGCATGGATAGATTAGTGAGTTGAGTGAACATGGTAGGATCAGCGACCCAGGTTTCTCGACTGTCGTAGGCACGTTTACACCTGAAACAAGTAACATAGTATTTATTTAGCACATTTTTATGTCTAATAATACAAACTTAGTACAAGTTACTTTTTTAGTTTTATTTTCAAAGTCGGTTGAATGGGTTGTATCTAATTTTTATGCATGTAACTATTATATTAAAAGTCAGCTATATCAAGTCAATTTTGTCTGATAATAAAAACATAGAAGAAAAAATAGGACCAACTTTTTCTTCAATAAAATCTTCTTTTTTGCATGCCAAACAATGATTTCAATAGTAAGATGATATTTTTTAATCCAATAATTGAGAATATCCTGCATTGCCTTTTAATTTCAATTGAATAACTACACATTTGTCTACAAACATGAACATATATTCTTTTATATACAGCTTGTTCATGGGGAAAATGTAACAAAAAACATTTGCTAAAATTCTAATAGTTGAGGTCATATAATGAATATCATGTGCATTAAGTATCAAACTAAACTTACTTGTTAAGGAAAAGTGTTCTGAAACTACTGAATGTATGGTGGGATCTCAATTCATTAGCAAGAAATTTGCAGATTTGAGCACCAGTATAACTGAAGTTTGTCTCCTGAATACTCTGAAAAGATAATCAAATAAATATGTTTAAATATAACAACATCACAGCTACTTCATAGTAGTTTTCACTAGTATATTAAAGGTAACAACTGCTGGTTACTTCAAAAGTTATTTGCACCCAATTTTACAGCTAGCTATTATAAAAAATCTTGATAATAAGTAAATGCTAAACATAGAATATTCCTAATTTCAATATACACATTTCACAGTCAATTAAAATTACTAACATAAATTCCGTAACAGAGCGTGAGCAGTAAATCTTGGCACACTTTTCATTAATATACCATAAACAACATCTTCAACACAATCCTAGTAAATTATTTATACTCAAAATCAATATTGTTCAAATTCTCACATTTTGATTAGATAAAATTATCTATGTATCCCTTTTGAAGTCTTACATGATAAAATAATACAAAGTGCAATGTACAAATATTTGCACAGTCATATTGATCCTTCTGAGTTACTTTTTATCTAACATAAATAGAATTGTGAATGGTGTATACTGTATAGATAGTGCAGCATGCAACAAAAACAGGTAAAAAATTATCCAAACCAAGATCTTTTTGTTTTATTTTTTGGTTGGGTTTAACATTATGGAAACACATTATATAGGTCAAATCACTGCTATCAGTCAATGTCATTGTTGTTCCTAGAAAGGCTTAATCTTTAGATTTAGCTGTAAACCAGTTGATAGGCACATATGTCAGTCAGTGACAGACAACTGCCCTATATGATTTAGAATCAGTGGTAGGAGGGAGAATGGCCTTAGTAATTATTTCATGTCCAAACTCCACAAAAAATATTGACTGATTATTGCTTGATCAGTAGACTTGTGTACTACCGATTGAGCTAGCCCAGCCAAACCCAAGATCTTAAAGAAATAAACTAGTCAAGACTTACATGATTAAATAGAGTGTCTATCAACTCATTTAGTATAGCCATATCGTTGATACCATTTTTCAGTCTAGCAATGATTGGTCTTATATATTCCTCCACATTGCCTTTTGTAGTTAAGATGACGACAGCATCTCTAAACATATCCACAGGATTATCTGTATCTGAGTAATGGACACCACTAAGCTGGGTCTGTTCAGTAAAACGTTCAAATTCTTCAATCTCAGTCTGAAATAGTACATTTTTATAATTAGCAAAACATTTCAGTGAAATCTTCAATTACCTGCATTAACCCTCCACTTGTTGAATTGACTTATCTTAACTTTTGAAGCAGTCTGTACACAATTTAAGGGAACCCTAGCTAGACATGTTCAGTTGAGCAGCCAATATGCCTTGAATGGTTGATTCTTATTCAATGGTCCGAGTTGCATAATTTAAATACTATTACTAATTACAGTACTTATGTTCTCTCACTTGATAAAAATACATAGCTGTACTTATGTATGGCAGCAGGGTTTACCAATATAAACATGAAATATTTGCAGCACTGGGTTATCTTTAAAAACTAATTAATCTTTTGCTGCATTATCCAATACAATACAACAAAAGCTATACCTTAGACTTCTAGATAAGTTTGATTCTTAAATTCTCACACAAGTAACATATTAATACCCAGAGCAATCATAGTTAGTATTAAGTAGAGATAAGTTCAATCTCTTATTAGTACAAACACAATGTCAATTAAAACAAACTTCATTGGTAAGCAACAAAGAAATGCTGTATAATTTAGTTATGAAGAGACAAACATTATGCAACAAGAAGATTTGAAGCAGATGGTCATTAATATCTGATTAATATATTTATAATTATACAACACTATAAAGATCAGAATGACAAAATATATATCTGATTACAAAAAGTATCAGTTTTAATAAATAACAATAGAAAATCAAAGCTATGATGAATTATCAAGCAGTATATTAACAGCTTTCATGTTTAATGCTTTTATTTATTAAAATTTAATCTATTGACCAATAAATTTCTTTCTTTAAACAGAGTAGATTGACGGGTACATAAAATAGTAGAAAGCAAGTATGAAAGCACTCCCTTATCATTGTTATATCTCAGAAGTCTTGTTTAACTTATGAAAACCAACCTTTCTAAAAAATTGTGCACAAAATTTATATAAGGATGATATTTAACAGCGAACATGCTAGGATATCAATAAGATTAAACTGATGTAATTATGTAGTCCTATGATAGGACACTCAAATGTATAAGTATAAACTATACATGCTCAGAGAGACAGGCAAAAAAGGTATTGTATTTTATGTCCTACATTCCTATTCATCATCTGGTTTAGAAAATAGTTAGATAGTTAGAAAGATTTAGGAAATCATACAAGGCATTGAAATCTTTTATTGAAATAAGGGAAGAATTTAAGACAAAACATGGAGAACTAATTACTTCTATCAGTTTAAAATGCTTCATGATATGTAAAACAAATGTTTATAATAGCTGAAATTATATCAAGCAATGATAATAAAACAAGAAGTGTAATGTAGAAACCACATTAAAGCCGGATTTAATATCTTTAATGCAAAAATTACAAAGGGAAATAATCCATAATTAAGCCAGGTAGAGTTGTGGTTACTTTCTAATTCTGTTTATGACATGGTATGTTATCATTGTATGAAGTTTCATAAAGATCTGACAATAAATGGTAGAAATATATGCTTAATTGAAAACTTTAAATTGTTAACGACACCCTACCGCCCGCCCATGTTTTGCCAAACTATAAGCCAAATTTTTTCGTTATCCGGCTAATAACAATGATGATCAAATCTGAAATCATTTAAGTAAAATTTCAACTAAGATAAGAACACGATAAGTTATAATTATTAATATTACAATTCATTCTCCTGGAATATTCTTCAGAGCAAATAATTAATTTTTAAAATAGGTTGCCTGCTTGAACAATTAGTTGTAGTTTTTACTTGCCAGAATCAACTGTTTTTCCCGAACCCAAATAGGTTGTCAGGGGCAACCAGACAACCTTTAATGTCGAGCATTGTTCTAACAAAGAAAAGAAAATAATTCACTTGGTAAACAATTGATAAATTAGTTCATCCTTTTATATATTCTAATGCAGTACAGTTTGTTAGTTACTCGTTTGATAAATTAGTTTAATCATCAATCATTGTTTGAAATAGCGTGTGTTAAGTTACAATAATGAACATACACTTTGTATGATGCAGTTATTGAAGAGTTAATACAGGAGTGACATTAAAATCTTTATTGTTTTTTAGAATCAGATCAATTAGCTCAAACTACTTGCACTTATAATTACACTAACTTTTATTTTCCCAAGTATCCACATGTAACATTTCATTTGAAAAAAAAAGATATCACACTAAAATTATAGGTGCATGTTCATTTATAACAAGAGAGTTCTGAGGACCTAGGACAGCTTAGCCACAAAAACACGCATAGCAGCTTAATAGCACTTAATCATTAAAGGAATAGTAATTCACTATTTCCTATGTCATAACAATTGAACAACAAGAAATATAATGTGGAAACCACATTAAAGCCAGATTTTCATCAAGATCTGACCATAAATGATAGAGATATCCATCATATTAAAAACTTTAACGCAAAAATTACAAAGGAAAATAATCCAAAATAAAGACAGGTAGAGTTGTGGTTACTTTCTAATTCTGTTCATCACATAGTATTTTATCATTGTATGAAGTTTCATAAAGATCTGACAATAAATGGCAGAAATATATGGTAAAAAAACTTTTTTACGCGATTGTTAACGACAGCCCGGATTTCGCCAAACTATAAGCCAAATTTTTTCGTTGAAAAATCTGGTTAAAAACTGAGATTTATCTAACTGAACAGTACGAATTGAATTTCTAGACTCTTTTAAAGCTCAGTTTAAACTAAAAGAGATTACATCAGATATGAATACAACTAAGTACTCAATAAGTATTGAAACTGTAATTATAACACTTAAACTGTAAAATGGTCATTTTAATATTTAAAATGGTACAGAAGAGAGCAACAGAGTGCAAGCTACATGAAATGAGGCAAGATAATTTAGCATCACACAAAAATAGAAAAAATAAATAGTAAACTTATACTTACAAATAAATAAATGGAGAGTTTCTCTCATGAGTAAATCAAAGAAAAATATAAAAAATGTTAAAAATATTCTTTAAAAAAAAACAATTAAGGTGAAAATAAAAATATATCATCCTTATTGTCATTTAACTTCATGCTTAAACTTTTTAGCTTAAGAATAGAAACAGAGGAACAATACTAACTCAAAATATAAAGGTCATTAATCAGATAACAGTTAGTAGTGACAAAAGCTTTCTATACTTGAGGGAAACAAATTGGAAATTAAACAAGAACAATTTACAAGGGAAAAAATTAAAACAGAAATACATGTGGACAATGCTTTGATGTAATTGAAATAAATTACCTGAGAAGGCATCTGATTATCTGTTATCAGAGCTGTAGTAACTTGATATGGCTGAAAATATAGACATTAGAAATATAGAAATTGATGTTCAAACTATTAACAAGTGTGCCATGAAATTTCTCTATTCAAATACTAGAATGGCTAGAACATCCATAATCACTAGTAAACACATTCTATAGCAAGTCAATATTGTACAGTCTAGTCAAATATTCTATTGGTTTAGATAATAATGTTCATAGCCAGAAAATCAATTGTATTTATGAAACATTTTCTGGTTTACAAGTGTATCAAATTTGGACAAACTTGCCAGTATTTTTTATGCAAAATTAAGTTCTTGGTACTTTCATGTTCAAAGTTAGTTAGCATTACAGTTCACTAAAATAAAGTCTCCATGTTGCACAATAGTGTACACGTCAGCGCATATGCTGAACTCTAAGGTTATGTACATAATAAAATTTTTATACTGAATGTAAAACACATCACAGAAAAATCCTTACCTCAAATGCTGGCTGAGGACTGCTAGCATATTGCTTTGGTACAAATACAGGGGCATCAGCAGATAATGTGTATTTCTTTTTAGGGCTGCCTTTAACAGAATCAGAGCTTTGTCCTATGAAAGCAAAAATAAGATATACTACATATTCATATTTACTAATTAAACTAAATGTTACTGAACTTGAACTACTACTACTAGAACAGAATTTATTTAGTCACCTAAGACAAGCTACATTGAACCAGAACATTTTTGTATTAGAAAAATATTATTTTTAAGATATGATACATAACCATTATCAGTTATTGAAGTAATACATTATTTAAATTTTAATTATTACCTGTCCTGTTACAATTCAATATTGTAATATTTGTTGATATATTATGTTTGTATGATATATTATAAATTTTAATTTACATGTCTCAGTAATAAATATTCTGTTAAGCAAGTGTTTGATGAATGCTGAGTGACCATATGTTATACCCAAGGTTTTGATAATAGTGACAGTTTGATTTATTATGGAAATCAGATTTGGTCAAATTTGCTTAAATCTATAAACAATAAGTAACCAAGTGGTCCACTCAAGCTTTAGAATTTATATCACTTTTACATTCAAGAAACAAACAGCATTTGTTAGTGATAAGTGACCACGATTCACCCTGTGACCAGCAGAATACAACACAAATCAGTTGGTCAGTTTAACTAACTTAACTATAACTTTAATGAAATGTTCCTTAACTCATTCACAAAGAAGTTAGAACATAAACTTGATGATTTAAATAGTCAAAGACCTCTAGAAAAACACAAATTTGAGGTCAAACTTTCAGTAGTTAAATATTTAACCTGTCAACGATCATAAACCTTCACACAGGTTCATTCAACATATGATACCTTCATTTAGGGCATTGACCTACTTAAGATGATTTTGCAACATGTTAAACAATACTGTAAACACTAACATAGCCCAGTAAACTAACTTATTACACTTGGGTTTATATCAGTAGTTAGATTTATTTAAATACAAATATAAACCAGGTGACTTTATAAAGCTATATCAAAGATCGTACTGTAAATAACCGAGTCACCAGTACTACCAGCTGTGAGTCTAAATTTGCTTGGTGCGCTGGTTTCTGAATTCAGTCTTACCGTTTAAACCGTTTTGGTAATCAGGCTCCCCACTTCCCGTGTGATTAGATGACATAATGAACAAACGATCTCTAAATTATTTAAATGTCTTCTTCCTTACAACACAGATATAATAAATAATGTCAAAATAAATAAGAATCTCGTGTTCCTCTAAAATCTGAGTGTGTGTAGAATATTCACTGCGTGGCTCATTTATCAATAAAATGCGAACGACTAGAAACAGGGGGCAGGTTTATTCCGCGGATAAAATATCGAATTCCCCGGATAAAATATCAAGAATGTTAAAAGGGCTGTAAAAGCATTATTATTTATTCAATTTTCATAATTTTTTGTGTATGATATTTTAGACACATCCAATTTTACATAAAAGTAAAAGAAAATGAAATTATGAATTTTAATGAGCCCTAAATTTACGCCTAAAGTTTGGTTAATTTTACATAAAAAATTATCCGCTAAATCCAATTTGAATTCCCCGGATAAGATAAAACTACCTACTACAGCATTATTTGTTGATAAAATCTTTTTTTTTTCTTTCATAATGAAGATATTATATTAGACTTGAGATATAAAGTTTAAAAAATCAAATATTTGGATTAATTTAGTAGTAATTAGCATTTCAAAATACACTGTGATATCAAGGATTTTTTATCCGTGAAATCCAGTTTGGATTCCCCGGATAAGATAAAAATCCCTTCAAAAGCATTATTATGTGTCCAAATGTTGTATTTTTCATTTTATTTAACAGATTTTATATCATACTTGAAGTACTAAAAGAAAAATGGAAAAAAATCAATCAAATAATAACAAAAAGTAGCCTTCAATATACCGTATGAAATTCTATAATTTTTCTCAGTTGATATATAGGCTATGAGTGGACATTTTCATATATCTCAGATATCATGGAACTACAGATAAAAACATTATTATGCGCCCAAATGTTTTGTTTTTTGCTATTATTACAAACTAATTTTAACAAAAACTTCATTACACAACTTTAAGCAATAAAATAATTAATGTCTAGTTGATAAAAATGCACCTCTAAATTACAGCAGAAAATTCTTTGGTAAATATCCGTGCGGATAAGTTTTGATTCCCCGGAGAATTTAAAACTTAAACAAACGCATTTTTATAGGGCTAAATAATAGTTGTTACTTTAATATTAGAAATACTAGTTTGAGATACACTAATTGTAAACGAGATGATAGTAAAATCCCAATCGCTATGTGCAATTATTCATAGAAATATACTAAACATGATATGGATCGCTAGAAATGTTTTCCATATATCATGAAACAACATACAAAAGTGCAATTACTCGCCCAAATGTTTATTGGTTATTCTATAATGAATTTTATAAAATGGTTTTTTAAACGCATGCTAAGATTTGAAATTAGCAAATATATTCCGATTTAAAGGAGGCATACATAAGTTATATTGTTAATTAGAGAGTTTTAGATTAACGTGAAACTATGAATTTGAATATACCCAATTTCACGAGTTCATTTTATTTTGTTTGCCATAAACAATTTTTAAATGTCTGGGTTTAAAAAGTTATTTTTGATCTTGTATACAATTAGTGAACATTTTAAAAAGGTTTCCCAAGCATAATTGAAACAAGAAAAAATGTGTAATTACTTGAAATAATGTATGTCACACTTCATGCTTTAACGATGACACATTATAACACGTATTTATTTCATTTTGAACGAAAGTGCCGACAAAGAACTATTATCTATGTTCAACTTTTAATCCTATTGTGTTGTGTTTTAACACTTGACAAAGACAATTATCATTATATTTGTAAAAACAGTAATTAAAATTTGAAACATTTTTCTCGGTAAGTATTAAAACTAATTTACACCAATCTATTTATATCATTATAATTATCTTATAGATAATGTTTGTTACCAACAGCTTTTGTAAAAAAAAACAGATTTACAATACTTTACATTAAACATTATCATTGATTTCTTTAATATTAATTGAATTATTATATTACATACCTGTTATGAATATACAATTCTAAAATGTATATACAATTGTTATCGGATTATCGCGATAAAAAACAGTAGCATTTTTGACGCGTGTCATATGTATACTCCAGAACACGTGTACTATAATATCTTTATAGCTTCTGAATGGAGTCAAGCTGTTATAATAATTGATTTGATATGGTTGATTTAATCAGTATTTTTAATGCGTTGACCATAGGTATATGCTACAGATGGTACAATTGTATTAAAATTATCTAATTATGTGATGAGATTAACATATACTATCAACATTACTAATTGATATTATCTGTAGAAAACGGTTTCACATACATTACAAAATTGCATAATTGAATGTCTTTAATAATTAGAATATAAAAGAAAAGTACTTTAAGACATGCTTATAAACCTTATTAAATTTGTACATTATTTAATTACCAATCCGATGTTTTCATAAAGTCTAAAACTGCTCCCATTCATGCATTACATTGTTCAGCTTATCTTTTTGAATTAAAACGAAAAAAATGAATTGATCTGAATATATTAACAATTAACATTAATAATGCATATTAGTTTTATATATACCAACTCTTTTTGATTAAACATTGTAATTTTGATGATTCTTTTACCAAAATATAACATTTTGAAAATATCTAACTTTTTGTAAAAGTCACTCGAAATTATACAAAACACTTTGTATCATATATATTTTCTTCGCAATCCTCGTATGATCATTTTCGTGCAATTTTTATTTGAGACAAAGCGTACCAAAATACTTACAATGTAATTTGTATAGTAATATTTGCTTACTTGTGATGTAAAAAAATGTGATGACTATAATATTTAGACTATCAGGGTGGTTTTGCTGATATTTTTAATATCTGGGAAATCTGAAGTTATCTGCATAGATAGTTTATTAAGGATTTTCTGATGGTTGATAGCATACATTGACATTCTATTTGTATTAACTTGACAGTCATTACTCTATTTCATTTAGTTGTGTTCCTGCTTGATCATAATAATAAAAGCAACAAAAAACAACAACAAAACATCTCTACGTATAATAAGGTTTTTATAGGTAGTTTTATGATATCTGAGGTATATGAAAATGTCCACTCATATATATCAACTGAGAAAAATCATAGAATTTCATACAGTATATTGAAGGCTACTTTTTGGTATTATTTGATTGAATTTTGTTCAATTTTAATTTTAGTATTTCAAGTATGATATAAAATCTGTTAAATAAAATGAAAAATACAACATTTGGACACATAATAATGCTTTTGAAGGGATTTTTATCTTATCCGGGGAATCCAAACTGGATTTCGCGGATAAAATATCTTTGATATCACAGTGTATTTTGAAATGCCAATTACTACTAAATTAATCCAAATATTTGATTTTTTAAACATTATATCTCAAGTCTGATATAATATCTTCATTATGAAAGAAAAAAAAAAAGATTTTATCAACAAATAATGCAGTAGTAGGTAGTTTTATCTTATCCGGGGAATTCAAATTGGATTTAGCGGATAATTTTTTATGTAAAATTAACCAAACTTTAGGCGTAAATTTCGGGCTCATTTAAATTCATAATTTCATTTCTTTTTACTTTTATGTAAAATTGGATGTGTCTAAAATATTATACACAAAAAATTATGAAAATTGAATAAATAATAATGCTTTTACAGCCCTTTTAACATTCTTGATATTTTATCCGGGGAATTCGATATTTTATCCGCGGAATAAACTTGGCCAGAAACAGGTACGGAAAATATCGTTGTCGTCACATGTTCAACGTGAATTTTATGATTAATCTAGAAGTAGAATTTTGTTAATTTTTATGAGAAAAATCTTAATGAATCACTTTTGCTTTCAATTAAATATTCAAGTTAATATAAGTTAATACATATTAATATATATATATTATATATATTCAAGTTATGTTATTCCAAAGAAATCTATATCACATGTATTTGATTGGCAAATATTAAAAGAAGGGTATTGTAGACCTATACCAAGGACCCTATATAACACAGTCCTTGTGTATACGTGTATGTAAAATATTCGCACTTCTATGTAAAGAAACTAATTTAATTAGTGTTGAAATCTCATCTCTTCATTTAAAGGGACTCAATCAGCATTACCGTCAACTGGCTAAAGAAATTGCTGTGGTCGAGTACGCACGGTCATTTATATTTCACAAACTTCCGACAAGGAGCATAAGTCCCATGAAATATTTAATGAAGTCGAGCCCCTCTTGAAGAAATCTATGATTCATTTATCTTGTAAGTACATGCACGTGAGTACTAGAATACGCCAATTGAACTGCACCACTTGATGACATTGTACTTACTCTCCATTCTTTACATTCCTAGAAATGTAGACAAGAGGAGAAATGCAATTAAGTCATAGTCAAAATATAAGTCATCAACATTTTTTTCATTTTCACCTTCAAACTCAAAGGCTTTAAATATGAATATCTTCCCGGCAGTAAATATGTAATATTTAAAAAATCTTAAATTTTTTATTTATTTGTTATTTTATTCAATAATAATATCTTGAATCAAAATAAACTTGATCTTGAATTCAAACAACCACCCTAATTAGAAATTAAACATTAATACATAAGCAATTAAGTTCTTAAAAACATATTTTTTCGGGTACAAAAAAGTAGAAAAAATATTATAGTAGATGAAACATTTTTAGGACATAAATGTACATTGAATATCTATACGCGTAGCGTGCAATAATTTACGAGACTTTGGCTACACTAATACAAAGACATATCGTACATGCAATAATTCCTTATCATCATAACATGATTAAACGGCTGTTATAAGATTATCTGATATATCTAGATGCTACATTGTATTCATTGTATATCCTAGGACAGGATAGTTGAGATTCTGGAAATGAGCCTGAATGCCTTAGAAATGACCAAAACTCAGAAGCTTCCGGGGGCCACCGCCCCTGGACCCAGGTTAGGCTCTTGACTAGGACCCATCAGGAGCCCTTACAGCCCCTGGACTTCAAGTCGTCTTGTTCATTTTCCACCGCCCCTATAGCTAGAATGTTCCGCCCCCCCCCCCCGTAACTAGAAATCCTGGATGCTCCTATTAGATTTTATATTAACTAAATTATTCCATGGATTATATAGATGATTATTGAAGATAAAAAATAGCTACAGATCAGTTGATTTTTAAAAACAATTGACGTTGCGTGATGATAGATTGTCCTAGGTGCAAGCGTGCAAAACAAAATCTCTATTTTAGTTAAATGTTAAGATAATTTAATGCTTTCAATGCTTTGATTCTAAATATACGTAGCAATAGACCATCCGAGCACGTTACAGTGCGGATTACGAAATAGTATCGAATTTCAAGTACCGGATATTAAACTTTAGACAAGAAAATATCTCAATCATTAAAATAAATTTTAAAAATATAACTTTAATTTTATTTTTACTTACTTTTTACTATGGTGTTATTGAGAACATAAAATAAGACAAAGATTTTTTTTTATTTTACCAAAAATCTAAAAACGTAAACATTAGCTCCGCAGTAAATCAGTAGCAAAACATGGGTAAGCGATCTCGAAAACAAACTGCTGCCGAACCTGTTAAAAAGAAACCAAAAGATGACACAGATGAAATAATATTAGCCCCAGTAATAAGTTCCGACGAACCACCTCTAAAACAAGTAAATTAATTCATTGATTTTCATAGTTTCTACGGTTTATTGTTACATCGCGAAAACTCATTACATTTGAGAATTACATGCAGCTGCTAAATTTGCAATTTTTAATTCTCTGTTTTAGTAAGCATCAAACGTTAATAGACATCATGCTTTGATTTAATTGCCATGTACATTTGTTTACATAAGTGAACAATCAATGTCAAAACACGAAGCTTTATAATTAGTTTTTAGAAGCATGCTGTTAGGTAAGACCACAGTCTAGACAAGTGTAGGTGTTAGGGGACAAGTCACTGTATTTTATCATCTATTGGGTTTGTATTGTAATATTAGACATAGTGTGTTGTTTTTAACACTTGAAATATTAGTGTTACGTAGTGATTTTCTCAGTTGTATAGTACACCCCTCATTGGGTATATACATTATACATATAAGTGTGTCTGTTTACTAAAATACTAGTACCTGTCAAGCCTGTTAACTAATTGTATATACTAAATGTAAATCATTTATATAAAATGTAATATCAAATACTCAAAATTAAGAAAGGATGACAAGGTATAGAAATAGGCATTGAAATAAGTATAATATTGTCTTTTACTGTTTACATCATATAAATAATGTGTTACATGATAATATAACATACAGTTTTATATGTTTTACTTTTAGGTAAAATGGACAAACAAAGAACGTGTCTTAGTATTTTCTTCCAGAGGAATCTCTCACAGAGCTCGTCACTTGATGATAGATCTCAGAACTATGATGCCACACTCAAAAGCAGGTTGGATAAGCAGATTTATTCAATTATATCTTACTATATTTTTATCTATTTTTTTTTATAAAATATTCTAACATAGGCACGTAAGCTTTCACTAAAATATTTTTCCTTGTTTTCTTTTATTTTTTAATATGAAAGCCAAAAGAAGTTTAGAACCAAGAGCTTCACTTATAATATTCTTTTTAGATGCTGCTGGTGCATACTAGGGCTAAGGTAAACAATCAGAAATGCATCACATTTTGAAAAAAAATGTAGTTGTTAAAATATTATTGCACTGTGTATGCTTCAGTCAACACCTTTCAAACACGAAATTCACACACTTACAGGGCTTTTTCAGCCTATCTCACGGGGCCGATATTCGGCCCCGTTCCCAATGCCAAATAACGACCATTTTTCCCAATTTCAAGAAAAAAATTCCCAATCTCGTTGAATAATTCCCCTTTGAATAAGATGCCTTTGGACTTAACAAAAGAAATCACGAAACTTCAACTTTCGCGGATCATTTGTTTACTTTTTATCGGTGACCCGTGAAATCCGCTGTCCGTGAAAATCATAAGTAAAATTTATCAAACTCCCCGCAGCGGTTATCTCCCTTTATCAAATCAATAACAAGTAGCAAAGCGTGACGTAAGCACTGTGAGGAGTTTGGAAATTTATTCGTCGCACTGCGGGTTATTTAACGTAAAATAACAGTTAAAACTAACAATTTTGTCATCAATTTACCTTTTAATAGCCTTTAATAAGTTTATAACGCACAAACTTATGTTCTATTGTTTGAAACGAAATCACACGAACCATTACGATGTATTGTCATATATTTTCGCGACCACCGCAAGATCGCAAATTCGTTTGAAACATTTTTGATTCGCGCTTGTTATAAAATAAATATTTGTTTATATTTTTCATCTTGATTAAACAATAGTTGCCTCAGGGAGCGACACAAACAAAAAATTGATTCCGTTTTCGTACGTGTGCTCTCAAAATAAACCCTAAATAACAGTGATTTTCTTCTTTGTCAACAATATCTTATTCTTAACTGGTTTAGTTTTAAGAATTTTCGTCTGACATATCTGCCTGTGTTTTAAAACAAACAGTTACAAAATTATTTGATTTAACACCTATACACCTTGGCAGAACCCATTGTGAAGTGTAGTTCAATACTGTAACTTTCATTGGTTACCAACTTGCCTGGGATGCACAAAAATGTTTTTGATAATTCAAGGTCTCAGACATATTTCATTATGTTTGATAATAAAAATAACTTATCATTTTTTCATATTATTTTACTTGTAAAGAGAGCATGGAATTTAAGAAATAAGGAAGTAATCAAGTACAATCAAAATAAGAATCATAAAAATAATGGATACATGAGAATTTGCAATGAATACTTTACTGAATTGTCTGAACAAACTCTTGAATGGCACTGCAACACCTTCAGAGACACCAAAGCAATTGTTTATGCATACTGTATAAAGATTTATTGCAGAAAAATTAAATTATGAAATATCCAAATTGGTTTGATTTGTCAATATTTTTTCCCAAATCTGACTATTCACCGCGTTAAAAATTCCCAATTTGGGCAGGGGCCTTTTTCCCAAAACCCCCTGAAAAAGCCCTGACTTATGAGGTTTATGTTATGGTAGTAATTTATTCATGTTTATCAATTTTCTGTTAAAACCTTTCAGAATCCAAGATGGATAGAAAAGATCAATTATTTGTCATTAACGAGGTATATATCTCTTATATTCTTTATTGTTTAAATTTTTTTAATGACATGAAAGTTAGCTATAATTGTAATTATAGCAGAGATTTTTGAACATTGGAATGATGCTATGGGGGCCAATACTTATTCATAGCTGTGAATATTATCTGTATTATAGACTATAATTAAATTTTTGTACTTCAATCTAAACCCTTGAACATGACATAATTGATTCAAATATTTACCTATGGTGTCTGAACAATTTCTTATTAAGGGATTGACAGGTGTAAACAATTTCTGGTATACTGATGTAATACCACTAGATACTGGTTTAGTTAAGACATAAGTTTTCAAGTTACCATATTCTATTGATTCTATGCTTACTTGATCTTGTATCAAGCAATCATGTGGGGTAAAGATCACCTTAATCATTATCAGGACTATCAAGTAATAGCCCTAGTTCTAAAGTGAAGTGCTAATATGGAAAAGAAATTTATTTTAAATTGCCTCATATGTTATTTTACTGAGTTGGATTTTGTATGTAAGAAAAAACTTACTATAGTTAATATTGTAAGCTTGAAAAAAGATGTCATGAATCAACGAAGGAAACTAATTTAATGAATGACCAATGTGTAACAATTTGTGTAACCTCAACTACTGGATGATGTTTTGTTTCAAATGATATATGCCAGTTAATTTTATACATAATTTAGGGCTTTTTTTCAATGTTTGGGGAAGGGGCCTGGGGCCTATTCTTTGGGGAAATTTTATCGCAATTTCATATAAAGGGGAACAAAAAATCCAAGTTAAACTCCAAATTTGGGGAAAACTGCATGATTTTAAAGAAATTTCATGAGGGGAAGGCGCCTGTAAACGGCCCCTGTTTCATAAGGAAAAAAGGCCTGCATGATATATAGTTTATTTATGCAAACAATATTGATGGGTACAAATGTACTAGCAGCAAAAAAGAGTTCATACTTACATGTATCTGATATTTACATCTAATACATGCATATACAACAATTAGCAGTTAAATATAAAATAATTTAATATCAAGGTATGTCGTTCTGATTGATTTATGTTTAATACAATGTATTTATTCTTCAGATATGTGAAATGAAAAATTGTAACAAATGTATATTCTTTGAAGCTAAAAAGAAGATGGATTTATACATGTGGTGAGTCAGAATATTCTGTTATGTTATACTAATCAAAATGTGAGGTCAGCAATTTCTGAACAAGTAAAGTGGTCAGAAAAATACTTTAGTGGCAGTGATATTACCTAGAATTGCTGGGCATGTAGTCTAGTGTATCAACAATCCAACCAGTCATGGACTTACTTCATGTATGCATGATCACTTTTTGTGTGACACTTGAATTCCCTTATTGTGGACAAGTTTAGTTTCAAGCGACCTGCTTTATAATTCTACTAAAAGTTTTCTGTATGGCCACAACAAGTTGATGATATGTTCTACGGATTTTTGTAGAAAAAAATGGGGCAAGCGAGCAAAGAAAAAAAAATCTTAATTCAGTTGCTTTATATAGCAGTTTGACCAAATTTTTATGAGCGAGCAAGGAAATGAAAATATTTTTTTTGTAAAAATCGTCAAAATTAAGGTGCGAGCGAATCCATAGAACATATGATCAATTTGTTGTGGCCTAAGCATGCATTTTACATGGAGCTTGTTTACATAAAACATTTGGTATGGAAGTCACAAAATTGTAAAGATGTCATTGTAAGTGTACCATAATTTATTGATTGTTCCATATCTTTATTTACTTACATTGTTTCCATCTATATTTTAGGGTTTCAAACTGTCCAAGAGGTCCATCAGCAAAATTTCTAATAGAAAATGGTAAGTCTTTATGAAATTATAAGTATGCTTGCTTAACATTAAATAACAAGGTTGTCTTTCAAATATTCAGCTTTAGTTGTCAACCTATGTTATAGTAAGACACAGATCATCTTTGTCTGGGTGTACTAGGCAGTCAATTCAGGCATGGATAATGTTAAACAAAACTTCTGTTTTTAACAAAATTTAGGTAGTTTGGCCTATGTGATAGTTATATTACAGTATCATGGGTAAAAGTTTTCAGTATTAATGCATCTGTACAGATTTCAGTAATTTGAGAATAAATTACTGCATGTTGTTTTTATGAAATCTGTTTATTTCAGTGATTTGAAAGACGGCTTTCAGTATTTTCTAATCTAAGAATTTCCACCCATGAAGTATTGTTGAATCTGAATTATGGGAATTTAAATATCAAGTTGTGAATAAGAACTTACTGTATGAGGACCACTTAATTCTGAAACGCCTAGTCTCTGGGGCTCATACAGAAATAAAGAGTCAACTGTGGGATATCATATATACATATAGAGTGAAAGGTGAAGTGCTCAAATAGATAATAAAAGAACCCAGGTTGATAGCGCAGTTGGTAGCATGCCTTGATTTAAAATCCAGTGTCCCAATGGGCTACGGGTTCAAATCCCACCCAGGGGGTTTATACCCTTTTATGAAAATGTGACAATAATGTCAATTTTCCTTCATTAATTAGGTATATGAAGAAGTTTCTGGCCTTGTGGATTCAAGGATTAATTATTTATGATATTTCATATCCCTATAACATTTGTTTTCTCCTATTTTTCAGTTCATACAATGTCAGAATTAAAGATGACTGGTAATTGCTTGAAAGGTTCTAGGCCATTACTCTCATTTGATAAGGTAGGAAATATGATGGTGATGATAATGAATTTAATGATGATAGATTTTTATTTTTTTATTATACAAAGGGATGCCACAAACAATTAAGTTAAAATAAGTGTGCTGAAATACAAGAATGCACACAGCTAAGTTTGTTTCCCTTTTGGTATGCTGGAATGCTGTATGAATGCATTAATGAACTAACTTGTTTTGCCATGAGAAGAATAAGATTAGTTTAATTGTTATAAACTGCTCATAATTTGCTTTATTAGGAAGCTAACTAAAATTAATATATACATTGCCTTGTGTCTTAATATAATCCATCTTGGCCAAGAAACCATTATGGATTTGAGCTCCAGGTTGAATTGTATCAGTGGCTACTGTTACTTCATGTGATATAGTTTTTTTAATCAAATATCAGCAAATGTTCAAGATTTCCTTGAATATAGTCCATTTTTTCTTAACTGTCAAAGTTTGAATAATTTCAGGGTGATCAAATACACACTATCACAATATCACGAATGTTAGACAAAGAACACTAAGTCACCATGAAATTATTCGTGTTTTGTAGGTTGAGAAAAAATGAACTATACCTATGATTTAAGTTATTTCATGGAAACTGTTAAAATTTTTCATTTCTCAAGAAGTAAAGCTAGAAGTTATTATAGAGCTAAGGTTGATTACACATACATAGTTATAACTTTCATTATATACATTAATGATGTGTTTCAATAGTTATATTTTTTTTATATTCCAGGAATTTGATGAATATCCACATTGGCAATTATTGAAAGAACTTTTTACACAGGTATGGATAATGGTATTTTATCAGTTATAGCCTTAACCAATTAGCCTAAAGCCATGGGCATGTAAAATTCAAGAAAATTAGTCATTTCATGTAGTTGGACTTAATGATCATTTTGCTCATTACTGTATAACATAAAATCTTTATATCACTGGTTAAAATCCAATTGAAAGACAATACATAGATCATATATGCAAATTACTACCAAACACTCGCCTAGGCTACGAACAGCAGTATGCAAATGTAGTATTGTGTATATCCTCGATGAAATAAAAATCAAAGTATTGAAATACAGAACAACTCGTTCACATTGAAACCTAACGAATCCATACTAATGATTACTCCATACACATTAGATTCAAGTACGTACCGAACAGGGCAAAAGACGCGGGCAAGTGTTTATTCTATCCTGCATAAATGGCAAATACTACTGCTTAGTAAGTGTATTAACGAGATTTGACTCCTCCCATTCGCACACTTATCAGTATAAGTAAAATATATATCACCGACTCTGAAACAAAGATGCGTCAGTTGATTGACAGAGCTACTTTATGTGTAGAAAAGATTGTTTGTACCGCCTGTGCGGAGTTCCTAATAAGGTCTACTAACAAATGGGACTTCTTTTTGTCCTTGAAATTTCTATTATGGCTTGTATTTTGTTATGTATAACATACATTGGTTGGAATGAAAACAAAAATCTATATTTTCAGATATTTGGTACACCTAATCATCATCCTAAAAGTCAGCCATTTTATGATCATGTGTTTACATTTTCAATATCTGATAACCGTATTTGGTTTAGAAATTATCAAATATTAGAAGAAGATGGGTCATTAGCTGAGATAGGTCAGTATAAAAAATACTTAAGGGCCGTAGAAACTAATTGTATAGGTCATATCATGGCTGTCAGTCAACCTACACACTGTTCCTTACCGGCTTAATCTCTGGAATAAGCTGTTCATTAGTTTTTTAGGACATACTTCCATCAGTGACTGTCTGCTGCCCTACATGATAAATCATCAGTGGTAGGAAGAAGAATGGGCAAAGAAATTATTTGTCCTCCCCGGGAATCAAACCTAGGACCATTCATTCTGTAGTCTATAATTTATCAGAATGTTCCAGGAAGCAGACTAAGAAAACAATAAATAAGGGCAAGGTGTATAAATTCGAAGCAGGTTTCAATGTATACTGTTAGATAAATACCTCATTTGTATGAGGATAGGAGTTATTTATATATTATTGCTGAAAGTATGCAACACTGATTAAATTCTATTTGATACAAACAAAGTTTTTTAGCTGGAAAACCCCATCAGCTTAAGTTGCAAATCATGTGCTATTATAAAAGGCTTGTATTGTAGGCTAACCTGCATTTTCACTTTTGTCCATGTATTATCAAGTTCATGATGTGATGTTGTCTAGTTAGAACATTTTTTGTGATATATTTTACAGGTCCAAGATTTGTTCTGAATCCTATTAGAATATTTGAAGGAAGTTTTGGTGGACCAACATTATATCTTAACCCTGGATATGTATCACCTAATGAGGTAGGTTTATAGTCATACAATATTTAAGGCCATCTATAAAAAGTGTTTGTTTGCAGTTTTCTGACTGACCCACTGATTTGTTGTATTTCACATTTTTTATAAGCTCTCGCGAAAATGTGTTTTTTTAATTGACTGTCCAGAAAAAAACCTTTTGCACTAAGCCTGCAATTGGTCTGTTCTACCCAATATTAAAAATGGCTTTTGTAAAACATTTACACAAAATGTCACTGTTGAACTATTCATGTTTTTGATAGTTAAGAAAAAGAACATCTTATTTACTTTGCAACTTACAAGTGTATGTTTTGATTTCATTTCTTTCTAGCATCGAAGATTAATAAGAAAACAAGTTGCCAAGAAATATATACATAGAGTTGAAGCTAAGAAATCATTAGAAGAAAGAAAACCAGAGTTTACTTATCCTCGTGATATTACTGATGATGTATTTGTAACAATAAGACCTGATGATAAATAACACATTTATATCTTGTTGTAAATAAACTTTACTAGAAACAATTTTCACTTTGTCTATCTTTATTTATTTATACTGAGTTTAACTCCTTGTCAACACAATTTTTTAGGGTATTTTACGGCGTCCAGCGCACCTAATCTAGCTTTCCTGGACCCTTGTCTATAACCAGTACTCGCCTACCCTTCCACAAGGTTGGAAACTTCTCAATTAAACGTATTTTATGAATGAAAATTGACATTGTCAAATTTTCATAGAAGGGTATAACCTCCCAGGGTGGGATTCGAACCTGTACCCCCTTTTCAATATTTAACTATAGACTAAACTAAAGTGGTTGTCCATAAGAATACATGTACATTGATCAACCCTTGTGCAATGAAATAATTCTCTGTTTAAATAGTGATAGCCCTTTCAGCAAAACATACGGAGAAAAGGGGGCCAAATGAGCCAGGAATGTACATGTAATTGTTTGTGTGGTTTATCTTGAAATGCAGGATGTGTACCACATTAAAAGTACTATGTACACTCATAATAGAACAAAATGTTCAGAAATTATTTGAAGTTGATTAAATTGCATAATATTTGAGGCCATTCCCCAACCTTATTTCCCAGAATAACCTTGATGATCATCTGCAGTGAAAGCATTTACAGGAGACGATTTATACATGTATTAAGAGAAACCAGCGGAAAATATTTATTGTTAGGTGCGGGGAAATCGGACAAAAATGAGCATTTAATTATCCAATGATTGTGGCTTCTGAATGGTTAAAGACTCAACCTAAAGAATATACACTTATGGACAGCAAAACATAACCTATACATAGTATTTCAAAGTCAAAAGAGATCGAAATGTAAAGTGGAATATGACGTTTTGATTTTGAAAATCATTACAAAAAAAATGATCGTTTATTATAAACTAAGATTGATCTATCGATAAAACAAGACAGAATCTCTCTATCAATAATCTTACCATTATGATTAGTGTGATACACAGGAACTGACACTGGTGGGTGAGATGGATCCTTTGATCAGATTTCAACTTTGCATCTTGCAATCATGGATTCTTACCAAGGCATTTGACTTGGTTTCCCATCGGCCTGTGGTTTCCTTTCTATCAATAATCTAATCATTATCTTCTTCATTTATACTTTTCTTGCTACATCACGAACCATAGTGGTCAAATCGATGACATCCGTTTTGAAACTTGTAGATGTAGAAGTTGATTAATCATTTTGAAAAACTTGTTTTCTTTACTGTTCAGCAACACAAAATATAGTTGAGTGGTTGAAACATGTTTGTTTGTTTTGTTGGGCGTAACGCCGTAACAACACATTGTATAGGTCATATAACGGCTGTCAGTCAATCTACTCACTCCTCCTGGAAAGGCTAAATCTCTGGATTTAGCTGTTAACCAACTACTAAGCACATACTTTCGTTAGTGACTGACAACTTAAGAATCATTGGTAGGAGGGAGAATGGCCGTAGAAATAATTTCATGACCAAGCTCTACGTATGCCCCCCCGGGAACCCACGACCCCTGTATCAGTAGACTTGTGTGCTACCAACTGAGCTAGCCGGGCGGCTCTTAAAACATGTGATTTAACAGAACAGAACAGAACAATACTTGTATTTACATTCACAGGTTACAGTTTTGTAACTACATGTGAAAATATATTATTATTATATACCAAATTTGTACAGCGCTCTTTTCATATTGAATATATGTTCAAAAACGCTTCACAATCATATGCATTATTAGGAAATAACTACATTGTACATGAAATTGAAAATTGTTCAGAGATAGTAAAATATAAAATAGTAAAATGAAGACTCATATTAAACTAATAATTAGTGATCAATAAAGTGCTAATAGTAGTTAAGAAACAAGTGGGGTTTAACTGTAAAAGATAGTGAAATGAGTAATAATGGACTGTTGGTAGAAAGGCAACCAAATGGTCGATGGGGAATCTGGCTAACTGCCCTGAAAATCAATGATTGCAAGGTGCAAAGTTAGATTCTAATCAAAGGCTCCCGTCCGAACATCCATCAGCGTCAGTGCCCGCGCATCCCACCAACTATCATGCACTCTATAGTGGTCAGATAAATGATGAGTGATATAGGTAATGATTAGATCATCAATAAAGGCAGCCACTGTCCAATGGGAATCAGACAAGATGCCTTGAAAAATCTATGATTGCAAGGTGGAAACTTGGATTCTAACCCAAGGATCCCTTCAAAACATCCATCAGCTTCAGCGCCTGATTGCTTGGATAAAGTATAAGTGATATAGGTAATGATTAGATTATCAACGGAAAGGCAGCCACCGGCCAATAGGGAAGCCGGCTAGATGTCTTGGAAAAATCCATGATTACAAGGTGCAAAGTCGGATTCACCTCCAAGGATTCCGCTAGAACACCCATCAGCGTCTGCGCCTGATTGGTTAGATAAAGTATAAATCTTGAGGTAATGATTATATAATCAGTGGAAAGGCAACCCTCGGCCAATGGGGAATCTGGCTAGATACCCTGGAAAATCCATAATTGCAAGGTGCAATGTCGGATTCTGCTCCAAGGATCTCACCAGAACATCCATCATGCGGCCGTGCATTATTTTGTTGTAAATCTCGTGCATGATTATGGTTTGTTGTTAAGAATTAAATAATTTCATGGTATTATATGTTCGTAATTTGGGTATATCTTAAGATCATTTAGCCGGATAGTTTGATTTAATTAAAATAACCTTCACTGTAGAATAAACATCACAACTGGACTTTTTAATTAAAAAGTGGGCCCTATTTATTGAATTGAGGATTGTAGGATAAACATCAGTGCACCAAGGTTTATTATGCTGAGAAAATTGCACAAGAACGCTTTTAAGCAGTCTTAGATTGGTTCAATTTACTGGTCTATTCCAAAGTCGTAGTTTATTGACCCGGGGTGATTGATTTAGTGGCCGTAGTAATTAACAAACAAGTAGGTCTTTATCTTTTTCTTAAAAAGATTAAGAGACTGGGCACACTTGAGTGAGTCCGGAAGAGAATTCCACAGGTTTGGCGCCGCATGACTGAAACTACGATTGCCAAAAGTAATTGTCTTAGACCGTGGGACTGTAATAGATAATTAATTGCTAGAACGGAGGTCTCTATTGGGTTTGTAAACATGTATTAGGTCTAGGATATAATATATTATATGGTTGTTAATTGCATTATATGTATATATCAAGAGCTTATAGCTGATCCGCTGCCAATCAGAAAGCCAATGAAGTTCCCTAAGCACTGGTGTTATATGATCATGACGATGGGTTCTGGTGATGATTCTTGCAGCCGTATTTGGAAGACGTTGAAGTTTATTCTGATTTGACTTGAAGTATTAGCAAGAAGGGCGTTGCAATAGTCTTATCTTGATGTAACCACAGATAATTGACTAATGTCCATGTAGCATCCATAGTAAGAAATTTTCTTATGCTACCGATATTTCTTAGCTGATAAAATTGATCATGATATACAATTTATATACAATGAACATGCAAAATGACCTGTTCTGTTCTGGGCTTTTAGACAACAGTAATTGTCAGTTCGAACAAACAATCTCGTATTAAAAATATTGATACAATGTATCCCCGGTTACGAGAATTCAAAACAAGTAAATCATTTTGCTTTTAAACCCACATTACCTTAATTACATTGTGTGTTTAAAACAATTATGTTTGACGCACAACTTGCTTCAAGAAATTAATCATTATGACGGGGAAATGATAGATAGGGTTTATTTAATTTCCAACACGTATATTGGTTGTTAACATATTTTAATTTGATTCATTGTAGATGTATGAGTATAGAAAGTAATGTTATGAATGATATTATGAATTCAATAATTAAGTCTTAATATTTTAAGTGTTAAATGTGTTAGCTAGTTTAAACTGGCTATTTTTTCACTAATTAATGAAGTACAATGAACATTTTCATGTAACATGAAACATATACGTAGCATATCATTGATACATTTTTTGCTTTTAAGTTCTAACCAAAGATATTAACACAGTGTCCGTTTTTCGACGAACAGGGAAATAGTGTTCGTTAGAAGGGTTTTTGGAAATAGTGTTTGTTAGATTTATACATGTTCTATTCGTGGTAGATATTGTGATATGCACTTCTAATTTATTTATAGGACTATGTAAGGTGAAATCACGGATGAATACTACTGGATATTTTTTTCATGAGCCTCTCCTGTAATAAATGTAAATACATTATTGCAAAACAGGATTCAACATAAAGAAATAGACTGAATTTCGTGGAAAATTGACATAATTCAAGGAATTCGTTCACTGACCATGTAAATACTTTTGCGTATATGATAATGCAAACCTGTTTTTTGTTGAATGACGGAATACATAACTACGTGCGTTTTTTGTACGATGACACAGTACTAATTTTCAATTTTAAGTCGGTATGAAATTAGGAAAAGACAATATGAGTATCACGTTTCGTGTTTTATTATTGTTTTATGGATTTATGATGGTCTGTTCCATTCATCTGGGTCATGGTAAGAACTATTTATTTACTTGCTTTGTATTCTACGATGAGTTTTGTCTTTTTTCAGGATGAAATACGTTAAAATTTACAATAATACAAAACATATTTCCTTAACAGTGAAAGTATCAATATTGTCTAATGAAATGTTGATGTCAGTCGTGATCGGATCGACTGAAATAAATGTAAGAAACAGAATATTCGTCATTTTAGAGCTTAGAAGCCGTTTAAGTATTTTATCTAAACTATTCGCAGAAAAAAGCCTCGACCTCACATCACAACAATTATCAATTTTTACAATTCCATGCATCGTTTGGATCAAATAATAATTATTTCATGAAATATGTATGTGAAGGGAGCAGTAACAATAGTAACCGCAGTAAACCTTTACTGTAAGAATTTTCGACAGTAACGGCAGTGAACCTTTAGATCAGCTATTAGAAGTTTTGGCAGTAACGGTCTTCACATACATTCCTGAAATACAGTTTTTTAATGTATAATAGTTGAAAATGTACGTTTGTCTTTTATAAGATCAGGAGTAATTTAAAAGAGTCTACCAATTTCATATATTTTTTAATTTTTAAATCATAAAAATGTGTGTGGATTAGTCGAACATCATGTCCGACGTAATTATAAAATTGCAATATTGCATTACAGCATTGATAATAATATTTATTTGGCAAAGTGTACACATAGCATAATTACAGTAACATATATCACAGTTACAAGTAATAAGTTATGACAGGCACACCAACACCAGGGATAGCACAAAAAAGGGCAAGCCCTTATTTCCATTGTGGTCCCTACGTGTTGGTGGCGTGACATAGAGAGGCAATGATAAAACAAAAATGAACTAAAGTATGATTAAGACCAATACAGACAAAAAAAAGAACATAGCACTTATTCTTTCAGATAATTGAATATACATGTAGATGTTAAATGTAAAATATGTACCAGACAGTTGTTATACTGTATACACAAAATTAATCACAGACATGTAGAAAGTATCACAGTTTAGTTGATAGTCACAATGTTTATTACATGAAATTATCAGGTATCACAGTTAATCCTATATCAAGATACAAATTAAAACAATAAAAATGTTTGGTTTGATGAGATTTTGTTTGTTTATAATTTATACTTTTGTCAAACAATTTATTAATGTAATTATTCCTTTAAAGATGAATTGTACATTATTTAGGTAAACATTGCCAATCTGAGGAGTTCCATTGTAAATCTAGTGATGCATGTATACCTAAAACTTGGATGTGTGATGGACAAAAGGATTGTGGTCCTTCTGGAGAAGATGAAAATCCTTTAATATGTGGTATGTTCTTTAATCTGTACTGAAGCTAGCTTGTTCATATTGACCGGAGATGGAATATAGCTTGTTCATATTGATGTATGATAGTGTATAGCTTATTTATAATAATTTATGATTGTGTATAGCTTGTTTATATTGATTTATTATGGTGTATAGCTTGTTCATATTGATTTATGATGGTGTATAACTTGTTCATATTGATTTATGATGGTGTATAGCTTGTTTATATTGATTTATGATGGTGTATAGCTTGTTCATAATGATTTATGATTGTGTATAGCTTGTTCATAATGATTTATGATGGTGTATAGCTTGTTTATATTGATTTATGATGGTGTATAGCTTGTTTATATTGATTTATGATGGTGTATAGCTTGTTTATATTGATTTATAATTGTGTATAGCTTGTTTATAATAATTTATGATGGTGTATAGCTTGTTTATATTGATTTATGATGGTGTATAGCTTGTTTATAATAATTTATGATTGTGTATAGCTTGTTTATATTGATTTATGATGGTGTATAGCTTGTTTATATTGATTTATGATAGTGTATAGCTTGTTTATAATAATTTATGATAGTGTATAGCTTGTTTATAATAATTTATGATTGTGTATAGCTTGTTTATATTGATTTATGATTGTGTATAGCTTGTTTATAATAATTTATGATGGTGTATAGCTTGTTTATATTGATTTATGATAGTGGATAGCTTGTTCATATACAATATAGATGGGGAATGGTCATAGAAGGTATTTCATTACCAAAGTTCACGAAAAAATGCAAGTACAGAGTACTGCTATGCAATGTAACCCTGGAACGCTACGGACTTGAGCTCATTACCCCCTCCCCAGTTCTTTACGGTCTTAAACACTATTACTTTAAACAGTAAGTATACAGTCTGTATGACACATTATAATTGGCATAATTACGCAATGTATTACTAAACTGACTGACGTCTCTTTATAGTGTAATTAAGTATGTTTTACATACATGATCAGAATATTTTATAACATTTTTTTTGCACAGGCAATCCCTCATGCAATGTTAACTTGTAACATATGACAAAAGGCCTTTACACATTCATTTCTTATAATTATTCCATTCATGACTTATATTTTGACCCCTGTCAAAATTGTGAATGGATTTTAATTATATTTATACAGCCTTACTTGCGGTTCGAATGTTTTGCGCAACAATTACGTTTGTAGCAGTAATTAACATAATACGTTCTCATTTATACGGAAGTTTAACTGATAGATACATGTTGTTACTGTATATTTGTTAATTGTAATTTTATGCAAATTTAATATTTTCTCTAACCACAGAAATATTTGTTGAAATGATAAGTAAGTTTGTCAATCAATCACTGTAATGTTGGATGTTAGTTTAACATAGAATAATATCATGACTATTGTTCACGTAGATTTTAACTTAATTATAACTAATATAAAATATACAAAACAAAATGAATTGTGGATGAAATTAAATATTTAGTTTCATAGTATTAAAGATATCTTCATTGAATATTGTTTTTTTTCTAATGAATCTACATTAGATTGATGTATACATTTTGACGTTTCTCGTGACGAGCTCATAGGAACAGGAGTTTAGAAAGGGGTAGTTACTTATGTTTTTTTAGTAATGTGTGTTTTACTTTAAACCAGAATGAGAAAACCACTGATTTTTTCCCTCCAAATGGACAAATCGGCCCTACAAAAAGTTTTAGCCACCCCTCCTTCTTAAAATGCTTAATACGCCACTGCATGATTGAAAATTAGTACCGATTCCTTTGTCTTAGAAATGATTTCATGCTTTTGCATTCAAGCTATTTTATTATCAGTTTGAATTTCACTTCGGAGTCTAACGCCATTCATACCTTGTTTCAAATATTTAGTTCTGTTATATACGTATATTTTACACTCATGATTCATTATATAATGAACTCTCTTTGTATAGTTAATGACCGCAAGACTTGTTTAGGTCAAATAAGATAGCCTAGGTGGCATTGCCATAGAGCTACATTAGTCCAGTGTCTAACTCGTATCCTTCGATAAAAGAAATTAACTGTATATTAATTAACTGTATTGCACATGTTCGACACAATTGCATATAACTGTATTGCACATGTTCGACACAATTGCATATAACTGTATTGCACATGTTCGACACAATTGCATATAACTGTATTGCACATGTTCGACACAATTGCATATACATGTACATGTACATTTTGTCCGAGGTTAATTTATATTAACCCTAAAGTCATTGTACATGACAAAATGACATAAGATGAATAAAATATTCTATTCTATTCTATTCTATTCTATTCTATTATATTCTATTCTATTCTATGTATCATTAGGTCCAAAGACCTGTAGAGAAGATCAGTTTACATGTAGTACAGGTTTATGTATTCCTACAAGATGGACATGTGATGGTGAGAATGATTGTAGAGATGGATCAGATGAACTAAACTGTGGTAAGTTATCATGTTGTTTGAATAGTTTACCAGTATCACGTTGTATATACCACGTGACTTTTGTAGAGTTTACCAGTATCATGTTGTATATACCACGTGACTTTTGAATAGTTTACCAGTATCAAGTTGCATATACCACGTGACTTTTAAATAGTTTACCAGTATCAAGTTGCATATACCACGTGACTTTTGAATTGTTTACCAGTATCACGTTGTATATACCACGTGACTTTTAATTAGTTTATCAGTATCACGTTGTATATACCACGTGACTTTTGAATAGTTTATCAGTATCACTTTGTTTATATCATGTGACTTTTGAATAATTTACCAGTATCACGTTGTATATACCGCGTGACTTTTGAATAGTTTATCTGTATCACGTTATATATACCACGTGACTTTTGAATAGTTTATCAATATCACGTTTTATATATCACGTGGCTTTTGAATTGTTTATCAGTATCACGGTGCATGTACATTGTACCACGTGCCTTTTGAAGAGTTTACCAGTATCATGTTGCATATACCACGTGACTTTTGAAGAGTTTACCAGTATCACGTTGCATATACCACGTGACTTTTTGAAGAGTTTACCAGTATCACGTTGCATATACCACGTGACTTTTTGAAGAGTTTACCAGTATCATGTTGCATATACCACGTGATTTTATTTCAAGAATTTACCAGTATCACGGTGCATGCACCACGTATATCATATATTTACAGTAAAGAAGACTTGTGCAGACAATGAATTTTCATGTGACTCTGGACAATGTATTAAACAACTATGGGTATGTGATAGAGAGCTTGACTGTAGCGATGGTTCAGACGAAAGAAGTTGTGGTAAGTTAATACACTCTTAATTGTCATGTGATAGTCACGTGAAATACATGCTAAGTGTATTTTGATAAATAAAGTGTATAGTTTATGAGTATAATTGCTAAATCCAGAAGTTTAGCCTTTCCAAGAACGGTAAGTTGACTGACCGCCGTATTATGACCTATACAATGTGTTGTTTAACCATAACAAAAACAAGCTATACTTTTCAATCGGCGAAAAAAACAGTAACACTCATTTATACCTATTTGGTATTAGTTTGTATAAATTTAATTGTTCGTACCTTTTTATTGCTTTATGACGCCTTTCAACAGCTAGAGTCTGACAAGCTGACAGAATTGTCCATACATCAGTAAAATAACGGTTATAAACCACCATCCTTCATTAGCTACTCTCTTCTTTCTAACATGAAACACTAAGCTAGGTTTTTAAAACTGACAACCTCACGACACTCTCGCGCCCGTATAGTCTAGTTGTTGATTGTCCACCTATACACTATGGTGTCACATTACTGTCCACTATGGTACTTGTAGCTTTTTTTGCAAAGCGCCTAAAATTAAAGAGGACAGGATAAGGACAATATAAACAAGAAATAGACTTCACTCGCTATTCAAATTCATGGGGTTTTAGATGTTCAATAATTGAGTTGACAAGTTGTTCATACCTCATAATTGTGGCTGAAAAAGTCAATATCTTGACTTTCGGGTTACGTCTATATATTAGTAAAGACTTAAAAAACACCATGTACATACATTACTTGTAGGCCTAATCACATATGTTTTTTCAGGACCTTATACATGTGGACATAAACAATTTACATGTAGTAATGGTTTATGTAAACATCATAGCTTGGTAAGTGATGGTTTATATTTCAGGACCTTATACATGTGGACATAAACAGTTTACATGTAGTAATGGTTTATGTAAACATCATAGCTGGGTAAGTGATGATTTATATTTCAGGACTTTATACATGTGGACATAAACAGTTTACATGTAGTAATGGTTTATGTATACATCATAGATGGGTATGTGATGGTGACAGTGACTGTAATGATGGAAGTGATGAAAGACAATGTGGTAAAATTAAATGTAAATCTCGTCAGTTTATGTGTACTTCCGGTATGTGTATCAATAACACATGGGTTTGTGATGGTGAAAAAGATTGTAGTGATGGCTCTGACGAACCTAGTACATGTAAATATAGTTAAATTTTTTACTCTTTTTAGATTTTTAACTAAATGTAATGCATGTATAAATCTGAGAAATAGAATAAGTTTTAATGAAGAATCTAGTTCATAATTGAACTTGGGTAAACATATGTTTAGTACTGCACCTCTTACGTACATGTATATATCGTATTATTTTACTCAAACCGTGCCTGCCGCCTATGCTACATGATTTTTTCCGTCAAAAGGGCGTAAAAATTTTGTATTACAGTTCCCACTTGTGTTCCATTCTAGTTCCAGTTCACAGTCAAACATGTAAATGTACCATTTTAATTACAGGTGTTTCAGTATCTACTGTAAATCAGAATATAGTCAAGTCAAATACAACTAACACTTCTTTGTCACACAATTCTAAGTCCGATTTGATGAAATCAAAAGTAAAAACAGTATCTGAGACAAACAAAGAATCAAGTAATTTTCGTGACATTTATGTCAATATACAATCGTCTCCAATCGTCACGACTGTGTCGCTTCAAAAAGAGCAAATATCAAAAGTGACAACTTCGACTACAACCCCTACGTCAGCAAGTACAACCTTTACGGCTTCGACTACAACCACTGAAACGACAAGTACAACAACAACACCCACAAGTACAACAACTACACCCACAAGTACAACAACAACACCCACAAGTACAACAACAACTACACCCACAAGTACAGCGACTACACCCACAAGTACAACAACTACACCCACAAGTACAACAACAACTACACCCACAAGTACAACACCTAGGCACACAAGTACAACAAATACGCCTACAAGTACGACAACTACGCCAATAAATACGACAACTACACCCACAAGTACAACAACTACACCCACAAGTACAACACCTAGGCACACAACTACAACAACTACACCTACAAGTACGACAACTACGCCAATAAATACGACAACTACACCCACAAGTACAACAACTACACCCACAAGTACAACAACTAGGCACACAAGTACAGCAACTACGCCAACAAGTACAGCAACTACGCCAACAAGTACGACAACTACACACACAAGTACGACAACTACGCCAATAAATACGACAACTACACCCACAAGTACAACAACTACACCCACAAGTACAACAACTACACCCATAAGTACAACAACTACACCTACAAGTACAACAATTACACCTACAAGTACAACAACTACACCCACAAGAACAACAACTACACCTACAAGTACAACAATTACACCTACAAGTACAACAATTACACCCACAAGAACAGCAACTATACCTACAAGTACAACAACTACACCTACAAGTACAACAATTACACCCACAAGTACAACAACTACACCCATAAGTACAACAACTACACCTACAAGTACAACAATTACACCCATAAGTACAACAACTACACCCATAAGTACAACAACTACACCTACAAGTACAACAATTACACCCACAAGTACAACAACTACACCCACAAGTACAACAAATACGCCTACAAGTACAACAACACTTACAAGCACAACAATTACGCCTACAAGTACGACAACAACACCCTCAAGTACGACAATGACACTCATAAGTACAACAACTTCGCCAACAAGAACAACAACTACGCCCATAAGCACAAAAACTACGCCATTGAGTATTAAAACTACATCCACAAGCACAACAACAACGCCCTTGCGTATAACAACTACACCCACAAGTATAACAACTACACCCACAAGACCAACAACTACACCCACAAGTACAACAACTACACCCACAAGTACAACAACTACACTCACAAGTACAACAACAACACCAACAGGTACAACAGCTACACCTACAAGTACGCCAACTACACCCTCAAGTACAACAACTACACCCACAAGTACAACAAATACGCCCACAAGTACGACAACAACACCAACAAGTACAACAACTTCGCCAACAGGTACAACAGCTACACCTACAAGTACGCCAACTACACCCACAAGTACGACAATAGCACCTACAAGTACAACAACAACATCCACAAGTACAACAACTACACCCACAGGTTCAACAAATACGCCCACAAGTCCAACAAATACGCCCACAAGTACGACAATTACGCCTACAAGTACAACTACGTCCACAAGTACAACAACTACATCAACAAGTATAACAACTACACCTACAAGCACAACAACTACGCCCTTGAGTATAACAACTACACCCACAAGTACAACAACTACACCCACAAGTACAACAACAACACCAACAGGTACAACAGCTACACCTACAAGTACGCCAACTACACCCACAAGTACAGCAACTACACCCTCAAGTACAACAATCAAACATACATCTTCATCTAATAGAATAGGAACTTTGTTCTCCTCTTCTAATATCACGATATCAGGTGAGTTGATTTTGTATTAAATTGAATAGTATAATTATTTGTTTGAATACTTGCTAGTTGTGATTATAAGCCGCCCGGCTAGCTCAGTTGGTAGCACGCACGTCTACTGTTTGAAGGGTCGTGGGTTCGATTCCCGGGCGGGGCATACTTTCGTAGAGCTTGGTTATGAAATTATTTCTGCGGCCATTCTGTCTCCTACCAATGATTCTTAATTGTGTAGGGCAGTTGTCAATTACTGACAAAAGTGCTTAGTAGTTGGTTATCAGCTAAATCCAAAGATTTAGCTTTTCCAGGAACAGTAAGTAGGTTGATTGACCGCCGTTATATGACATTTACAATGTGTTGCTACGGCGTTAAACCCAACAAAAACAAACAAAGTTATATGATTAAATCATTTGATTTACTTTGTGGTTTACGCACGAAAGTTCAATAAATATACCCAATCCTTATCAGTATTCCTATCACTTTCATAAGTTTATACATGTATTACCTTTTCATCGATTGAACTCATCGCAAAAAAGCCATGGAAAGCTCTGTTGTTTCAATGCCGTTTTATACAATATGCATGTATGTAAACGATCAGATCAATATGTATTTGATTCAATTAATGGCTTGCTTGCTTTCTTATTACAAACGAAAATGTATTAAATTAATGAATGCAAAATTTAACCTCAACGATGAAGTAAACCCATGACACAGTTTTTTTATGAATAAAATTAGTTACATCTTTCTTTCTTTGTCAAAATACATGATAATACATAAACATTGTATATATATTGTTAGGAAGATGCGGAAGTCAACATTTTACATGTAGTCCTACAATGTGTATACCCTCAGTGTGGGTATGTGATGGTGATCGAGATTGTCTTGATGGCTCTGATGAAAGGAATTGTGGTTTGTATAATAATATTAAAAATAATAGTAATAATAATAATTTGGCATTGTGTACATATTGCAAAATTACAAAGAACACATGTATCACTGACAGCATGTGATAATTTGCCAGGACAAGCATAACAACACCAGGTATAGCACAAAAAATGGCAAGCCCTTATTTCTATGGTAGTTCCTGACATACATACACCAGTTATCATATTGACATTAGCCATAGATTGGTCATTTTTCAAAAGTTGTCACTGCTCTATATTCACTATTGCTCTACATTTGTCGTTGTCTGAATTTGCCATTGTTGTACATTCGCTGTTGTCTTAACTCTACTTGTGTAGGATTGTGATTCTACCATTCTCGAAAGAAACTTACTAATAAACATCTTAAAATGAACTAATTTTACGAGATCGTATTTAATTTGATATACATGTTCATGTATATTTTTAACGAATTAATTATTTAATACAAAATGATACAACTTTTATGTTTAATTCTTCTGTGACGAATTCAAGTATGTTCAGGATGGTTTGTAACGATGTTAGTTAGGTTAGTTAATTATCAATGTTAATTAGCAAAATTTACAAAAGTAATGAAATATTTTTATATTATTTTATATGTCATATCATATTCATTTTGTCGTAGCCTAATGTTATGTTGGTTTCTAATTTAGATGCCAAAAGTTTAGGTTCTAATCGATGTGCTGAAGGTATGATGAAATGTGTTGAAGGAAATAGATGTATACCATTAAGTTGGGTGTGTGATCATGATTCAGACTGTCCCGATAGCTCAGATGAAATGAACTGTGGTAAGAAAGTTATTATAGTTATATATTTGCTTTTAAGAATACTTAAAGTATGTTCAGTACTAGCATTGATAATAATGATTTCGGGAAATTCAATAAATATAGTTAAAGAATACAGAATAAAAAAAGAATAAAGCAGATTTCGCATCGTCGAGCTCTCTTTGAGGATTTTTCAAGGCCATATTGAATTATAGTAGTAGATGTAGTCCAGTAGGACGCACGCTTAGGGATCGAGAGGTCACAAGTTCGAACCCCACAGGGGCACTGCTAATTTGTTTGAGCAAGGAATTAACCTGTAGTTGCTTGGGTACCTGCGAGGGTGGTATTATTCCGTTGCACCAATATGTTCCCTACACTCAGCGGAGTGAAAGACTCCCCAGGAGATTGATAGATAGATACCAGTAGGTAATGATAGCGGGTAATAACTATAATGTCAGTGAACGTGCAAAAGCATGAAACATAAACGATAAAATGCAATTACTTACTTACTAAATTATTCGACTGCTTATTACAGGACCAAAGACATGTAGAGAGGAAGAGTTTTCATGTGATACAAACAAATGTATACCTAGATCTTGGGTATGTGATTGGGATACTGATTGTATTGATAAAACTGATGAAAAGAATTGTTCAAGTTCGGCTGGTTCATGTACGGGAACACAATTTAGATGTCCTTCTGGTGATTGTATACCATTATCTTGGAAATGTGATGGCGAGAATGACTGTGATAATGGTTTTGATGAAAATCAAAATTGTCAAATAAATCTATCAGGTATGCATACAAGTAGGATTATATGATGTTAAGCTTTTTGGGGGGTTGTTGGATTAAATGCCACGTAGCAACACATTGTATAGGTCATATAATGGCGGTAAGTCAACCTACTCACTGTTCCTGGAAACTACTGGGTGCATATTTTCGTCAGAGACTGACAACTGCCCTACATGATTAAAAATCATTGGTAGGTGGGAGAATGCCGATGAAATGACTTCATGACCAAATTACTCGCCACGAAAGCATGCTCCGCCCGGGAATCGTACCCACGACCCCTCGATCAGTAGACTTGCGTGCCACCTACTGAAATAGCCGGGTGGCTAACTAGGATTATGTGTCGTGGAGTCCTCAACGCATCAAACTATTGACAAATCATTAATATATACTAGGACGAAAAAGAAACGCCGGGTAACCTATAATGATTGTTTTAAGGGATAAATTGTATTATTGGATTATTATATTTATTTTTGTATGAAATGTCATCTGTATGGAACCAGCTGTTGAAGTTTCAATCGATTTCCGATGCTGATTATGTGAAAAAATACCCCCTTTTAACGATGACCCTTCTTGTTTTGCGAAACACGGCCGGACATGTGTTGCATATTTTATGTACCCGGCGTTTCTTTTTCGTCCTAGTATATATTTCCGCTATAAATATCACCTTAGTTATTGCAAAATAATGGAATTTTTGACGAGTTTTAAGTCAAAAATGTTTAATTTGAAATTGGGTACATATAAAAAGACTGGTTTTTATTGAGACCATCGAGTTTGGTGGCTCTCGAACGAAATTTTACTGTACTGCGTGTATTTAAGGTAAAACTCACCTATTTCGAAACTATGTCTGTGGACAATATTCTATAAAACAACCAATCCAATTCAAAACTATATTATGTATACTAGTATATTCATACAAACTCGCATCAATAATTCTTGTATTTCTTTCAGCAGACAGATCAAGGTCACCACAAGGTCATCAATCACCATCATCGTCAAAACTCTCAACAATAAGACCTATAGTACAACATACACCATTTAGAACTAATATTAGAGTTCCTTTACCATCTGAGGTGGTTCTTGATTTAGATACTATAGAAACAGACAAAGTAGACCAAAGGAATGGTGTAAACAGTGTTCCCTTAGTGTAGAAAATGACTTCATCATAAGATATTCAGCGAACAATATCACATTTGTGGTAATAATAAAACTAGTCAAGTCATTACAGTTTATTTCAGAACATCAAGTTGTTGTTGTTGTTGATACCAAACTGTTAAAATAGTGCGTAGTGGAAATAGAAGAAGTGCGCTATAAACTATAGTGTTGTATTATAAGTACATGGGGGTATGACATTTATAAAACGTTGATATGCAATTCAGTATTTGAACAATGTATAGGTGGATTGTAGAATAAACTATCTCGCCACTGATGCATGAGAATAACCAATGTATGGGTATTGTGTGAGTAACATGTTTAATTTGATATACTAAATACTTAATATAATATATTGCTACATTGAGGTATTTTAAGATAAGTGTCATAATAACACGTGTAACTGAATAACATATCAGTCCATATATGTATGTTTTATTTTCTGTAATATCTCATACATGTATATATGATGTAATTGTATTTGTACCTTCGATGTATAGAGAAATAAAAGTAAAAGCAATTAAGTTACAATGTGAAATTGAAAATTAACAGTTGGGACTACGCGTGTAACAATATCAGTTTGAACAAAATAGCACGTCGCTGAAGTTAGCAAATTTTTTTTTGCTAGCAAAAGTAGCACTTTGTGGCCACTTTTGCTAGCAATTTTTTTATATAACGAATCGTGAAATAATAATTTGACCTAAAACGGCATACATTAACAAGCTATTTAACATGGCAAGTCCATTTGTCCGGCCTAAGGCCACTAGTCGGTATAATGTGTTTTGTGTATAAAATCGGCACTCAGAAGGGCCATGATTCAGGGCTCGAATCTCGGGTTCAACAATTTCGCCGGGTACTGGCGTATACCACGCGAGGTGTCTGACATAGGGCTATAACGTGGGCATAGTGGCTACCCTTGGAAAATTCCGTGGGTTTGGGCCAAAGACCACTGAAAGTCGGTACATTACGTTTTGTGTATAAAATCAGAACTCGGATGGGTCATGTTTCACGGCTAGAATCTCGAATTAAAGCAATTTCGCCGGGTACTGGAGTATACCACGCACGAGGCCTGACCTAGGGCTATCACGTGGGCATAGTGGCTACCCTGGAATAATTACGTGGGCTTGGGCCAAAGACCACAAAATGTCGGTACTTAAGCACTCAGATGGGCCGAGATTCAGGGCTAGAATCCCGATTTAAAGCAAATTCGCCGGGTACTGACATACCACGCGAGAGGTCTGACTAAGGGCCATCACGTGGGCATAGTGGCTACACTGGGAAAATTCCACGGGTTTGGGCCAAAAAACACTAAAAGTCGGTACTTTACGTTTTGTGAATAAAATCAGCACTCAGATTGGGCCGAGTTTCAGGGCTCAAATCGCGAGTTAAAGTGATTTAGCCGGATACTGGCGTATACCACGCGAGAGGTCTTATCTAGAGCTATCACGTGGGCATAGTGGCTACCCTGGAAAAAATCCGTGGGCTTGGGCCAAAGACCAATAGAAGTCGTTTTTTACGTTTTGTGTTTAATATCAGCACTCAGATGGGCCATGTTTCAGGGCAATTTTGCCGGGTACTGGCGTATACCACGCGATTGGTCTGACCTTGGGCTATCACGTGGCTATCGTGGCTACCCTAGGAAATTTCTGTGAGCTTGGGCCAAAGACCACTAAAAGTCGGTCAATAAACTGTATTTCTCTTCGTCTATTAGAATTCGTATAGTGCGTACAATTTGACCCCGACCTCACCTTTCACATTTGCATCTTATTAAATCAATACCACGCCTACTCTACACTTCGACTCGTTACGTATTTAAAATATAATTTAACATGTATAGAGTATACACAGCCCGCATGTATAACAACTTGCGATTCAAATGCATTCAAACGGGAAACTCGTGTTCTTACATTTTTGATAACAATTAATAATAAAAGGGTGTGGAGATAGTGATTGTGGGGCTAAAACCAACAACCTTTGAATTGGTAGCTAGCCTCATCGTACAATCCTCTAGTCCGGCCTATGTGCAATAGACACTCGTTGTACGCTTTAAATGTACTTTAAAATTAATCCCCGAGTTAAATTTAAATTCGAGCCTTGTCGATAAAATCCGATTGTTATCGAGCATTAATACTACATTCGTATGCATAAAGGTCAGGTCGGGGTCAATGTGTCCGCACTATACCCACTTTGGTTAAGAAAGAGGACAGATTGGGATTTACGATTTGCTCATAGAAATGTCATACCTCATTGATAAGGGAGCGGTTATTAAATGAGGTATAGGAAATTTTCATTTCGCCTATAGAAATGTCAAACCAAATTTAGAGGTTCGAAAATTTAGAGGCCGAACTGCAATCTTTTCACCTGTAGAATTTTTGTACCAAATTCATAGCAGTTCGAAAATTTTGAGGCCGAGCGGTGATACATCAGTTCGACCGCAAGAATTAGCATCTAATATTAACAACTTGATAAGTGTGCTAAAAATTGAAGGACGATCATAGAGCGACAAAATCAAAACATTTCCATTCATCCTTTAAATTCTCGCATTCTACGTAAATATGTACGAAGAAGATTATGAAGGTGTAAATAAAAAAAACCCATATTCATCTGAATATTTTGCCTACTAAGTGGGTACAAATTTTGTAAGGATGAACGGAAATATCGCAATTTGTTCTCAATTAAGTGGTTCTTACACCAATTAAGCGATTACGAATGCCATTCAGTCTCAAAATTTTCCAATCTATGGTACGAAGTTTCTAGAGATATTCATATTCGTTCTATTTCTCGAACCTTCAATGAGCACGAATACTCATGGACGAACGAAAATGTACCCAAATACATAAAAAGAGTTATTCTGCTCGTTACTAAAAAGTTCGTACCCACTTATTAAAAAAAAGACGACAGATTAGGATTTACGATTCGCCCATAGAAATTTCGTACCTCGTTGATAAGGGAGCGGCAATTAAATGACGAATGGGAAAATTTCAATTCCCCCATAGAAATGTCAAACCAGATTAAGAGGTTCGAAATTTAGAGGCAGAATTGCAGTATTTTCGCCTGAATTCAGGTACCTAATTCATGTTAGTTCAGATTTGAGGCAGAGCGGCGATATATCAGTTTGATCGCAAGTATTAGTAATTAAATGAAATGGAATATAAAGTTCCAATTCGTCCACAGAAATTTCACACCTAATTTATAGTCATCTAAGTTTTAAGACCCAAAGACTTGTTCATCCAAAAGTATTCGTAACAACTTGATCAGGATGCTAACAACTCAAGGACAATAATGGTGCGACAAATTAAAGTATGAATAGAAATATTTTGTTTCTACAGTCAAAGTACTTCCATATTAGTCCTTACAATACTGGCATCCTAAGGTACCAAATTTCTGTGAATTAAAAATCTCTTGCAAATACCAGAGACATAGATATCCAATTCCCTGCGCATACTGTATAGATATTTTGAAGTTTCGAGGTCGAATACCTGCATTTCCGTTCGTCTTTTAAAATTCTTATCCACATTATGTGAGAAGAGGACGATAGGAATTTCTGATTCAAGAAATTTTGTTCTCACTATGGTGCGAGAAATTGAAAGCCGCATAGGGTTCGAGAAATTAAAGGACGAATAAGAATATTTCGATTCGCCCTTAAAATGTTCGCACCCGAAAGTATTTACGAAATTTAGGTGCGAATGAAAATCCCTATTTATCTCAATTTTCTGTTTCCTTAGTGGGTACGAATTTGGCAAAGACGAACAGAAAAATTACATATACCTATTGAACTCGCAATTTGGTCGAGAAATTCTCCAATTCCAATTAAAATAGGTACGAAATTCCAATACACGTCTAGGAGTTTCCATTTGTTCTTTTTCTGGTACCTTCAGCAAGCACGAACTTACTAATGGACAAACGGAAATGTCGTACCCAAATACATGCAATAGGGTTTATAGGTACGGGCACAAGGAATTAAAGGACGAACAGAAATATAACGATTCACCCATAAAAATTTCGAACCATAGCGAGACTGAATCGCTTATTTCCATTCATCCGTATTTGTAACTTCTGAAGGTTGGAGAAAGGCCAGAGTTCATAACCTCTTATATTGGGATGTACATTAGTCAGTTATCCAACGATACAATACTCCACTATGCCGCATTATGTACCGTGGGCCATTTGGTTAGAAAAATCTCGTTATCATGAATAAATGCAATTTCGCAAAAAATCATTACGGGAAAGTAGCCAATGAAATAACACCAATTTTTTAATAAACGTGCATTGGTTTTTATTTTAAGAAAAAACCCAGTAAATAAAGTGCATTTCATTGTAACACGCGATTTTATTGGAAGATGATTAATCTCTCCTGCCTCACGCATATAAACGAGATTTTGCCAGTCAAATTGCCCACGGTACGTATGGAGTATAACGGAAGTACTGTGGTTGCCGACAATTGGGTGAAGATGTACGACGGATGGCGACATTTTGATTTGCAATTACAACTTTTGTTCTCAATTGGGTTCGAAAGTTTTGAAGCCGAAAGGCTATATTCGCACATACGATCCAAGATTCGTCCTCACAAATTTCGTACCAAATTAAGATTGGGTTAACTAGAGGAAGAATCGCGACATTTTAAAATCATGCTCAAAATTTCGTACCCTTGAATTTTATGGGTATGAAGTTCCGAATAAGAATTCTGTAAACATCTCGATTCGCCTCAAGTTGTACCAATTTGAATAAAAAGTCAACAATTTTGAAAAATGTAATTGGCCAACAAACATCTCAAGGACAAAATGTCCGAGACGACTTGTTAAATACAATGTAGGAGCAGGCCAGAATTATATCATGTACAAAAAATGACATTCTGTTTATTCTTTCTTGTTTTCTGTCATTACCATAATGTAACAGCGACCAGCTTGACAAGTTGATGAATCTGAAAGTTAAAAATAAAAGTTTAAATTTGATAAAATATTACAAATAAAATTGAAAGTATTAAAACAGAGTCAAAACAACTCACCAGAAGACAACTCAACCTGGGATAACTCAAAATGTAGGCAGGGACACTAAACCAATTTAACACGTATAACTTACCCCAGATGACACTTACTAATTATGCGATAACAAACTATCTACATTTCATCACTTGTTTATATCTTCATGAACTGATAAAATCCGAGGATTCCAACTGTAAGGACCTAGCTACTTACCAAATGGATTGCTTCAGATTTTATCAGTGAAAGATAACTGACTGAAGTCCCTAATTTAGTTTCAAGTGAATCCTTTCAGTGGTTTCAAATGAAAAGCTTGCACAATAAAACTGAACCAAGAAATTATTAAGTACGAGGGGTGATCCAGAAATTCGTGGACACCTTGCATGAAACAGTGTCCACGAATTTTTGGATCACCCCTCGTATAAAGGGACATAATCCAGTCAAAAGCCATGACTGAGTTTTGCAACTCGTAACAAGTGTTACGCTGATGCCACTGCCGACACACAACTAAGTAGGTTAGCCTCACTATCCTCTGAATAGTGGAGCAAAACAACAGTTTTTAAATATTGTCAGACATTTGCTTACATCTCCCTTTAAGCTCTAACTAGTTTTAAAGAAAGCCTACATACTTATCAATTTATACAAAATTGTTATAGTTTTTACCTGAATAGCTGATGAAAACTTTCACCATTTCAATAGTACAATATTCTAATCAGAAGAACAAATTCCTATGGCTGCAACCAATAAAAATATAATAGACAATGTATAAAACAATAGGTCATGGTGATAACTCTGCAACTCCTTTGACTGGAGATCCTGAAAAGATAATAAAAATGAGAACACAGCCAATAATAATTAATTTTAGAGAATAAAGACTCGTCTCAAATAATTGTGCTCCAAGAACAACCCTTTGAAGTGGGAGCCTAATACAGTTGCTTCCCTATTATCTAGACTTAGCAAATCTGACAGTCCCAGGTTTCATTTTTGGCCCTGAACATGAAATCATAAAATGCTATATTTATTATCAATTTTTCTTCATAGAGGGACAAGTTGTCAACTTCTTGTGAAAGTGTAGTAACTAAGTACATGTACTGGTACAGAAGTGTCGAATTATGATGCTCAGATGCTAGTCAAGCGGCCCGGCTAGCTCAGTTGGTAGCACACAAATCTACTGATCAAAGGGTCGTGGGTTCGATTCCTGGGCAGGGCATACTTTCTTGGAGCTTGGTCATGAAATTATTTCTACGGCCATCAGATGCTAGTTCTGAAGACTTTTTAGGCCATGTCCTGGTATTCATGTATCACCACCATTTCTTCTGTGGTGTGGTTTTTTACTTAGGCAGACATCTAATGCAAGGAGTATTTTTAAGCATAGTTTACTAATTAGAATTACAAACTTCTAGTAAAAAAACTAAATAATAACTTCTACTAACAAGAGCAGTCCATGGACAGTGGGCTCGACTATTCAGGATGGCTGTGAACAAAAAAATAATCATATATTTGCAAATCAAACTTATAGAAGCTAATAGACAAACATAAAAGGGCTTTGTTATAACCCAGGCTACAAAACTGGATAAGAAATATCACTTATATTTTATCATTATCATATTGTTGAGATTTTCAGCTTTTTGGCGGTATATAACATTGTATGCCTTGATTAAAGGTAAAGTCAGTGTACTCGATAATCCTTATAAAATGGCATTTTTTAGCAATTTCAATGTTGCAGCCAATTATTACAATTCTTTAGACAGAAATGAAAAAAAATCCAAGAAAATGTGTAAAATATTAAGATTTCTGGAAAAATGAAGGTTCTTTGAAAATAAATACTTTTTACCGTATTTAAATCGGGCAAAAAATTATGGCAATTATATAGCATAATATAAATGTATTTATCGTTATGTTTTGCCATTATTTTGACCATTATAGATAAGACATGATGAATTGTACTTAAAACAAGAAAAACACCCCCTTTTCAATTAGATAACTACAAAACAACAATGTAGTTGTGAAAAATTATAAGTGGTTTTGTCAAAACTTTGGTTCATTTTATTTCCTCAAACCTGAAATGTAGTGATTTTTTTGGTAGAGTCCGTATACCAACTTTCAACTTGATACAAAAGTAACAATTGCCTTTTATATCAAATGATTCTTTCATTATCTATTACATAATGATGAAAAATGAACAGAAATATGATTATACAGTAGTTGCAGAAAACTTGGGGAAAAATATTCCGCGCAAAACTTTGTCCGTAGACCGTAGAGTCGGTGGACCCATTATTTCAGGACCTATAAAACTAGTTAATCACTTTTTTATAACAATTTTTTTTTACTGATTTTATTAAATCTTTTCATAAATATTAAGTTTTAACTATATATTTGTAACTGTTTTAAGTGATTCTTGATTTTTATAATTATGTGTCATAGTTTAGACGATAAACAGTAAAAAATACATTTGATATACCCTTAAAGTGCCAATAGTATGAACTAAAATGTTTATAGTATACTTATTTAACATCCCAATATAAATTAAAACTATAGGGATTCAAAATAAATTATTAATGGATGGTTTATGTGCTTATAAATGAAGATAGTTAAAAGGTCTACGGACTCTACATAAACTAGATTTCTGCATTTTATCTTTATCTTTAAGCATATGTTTAGTTTGATGCCCAAACATAGAAAATAATGTTGGTTGATCAAAATCTTTAACCATTGTCATAGCTACTGGTATTCCTTTTTTCTCAGTTATTTTCTGATATATTGTGATGTTTTTTTTCTCAAAATTGACAATTTTGTGACTTCCAGAACCTATTCTTGTAAGTGATCGCCATTCAAAATACATATGTAAATGTATGTACTGACTTAATAAATTATTTTAAAGGAAGCAATCAATTCTAGTTTAGTTTATTTTAATGTAACAATTATTTGAATACACTGCCTCCACATTTTTCACTTTTTCAAGCAAAATCTATGACAGTGTGTTTCACAAATATGCTGTAAAACTAGTTTGCTGCATTTTTGTCATTGTTAAACCATAAATTAATAAGTACATGGGTTGTCCTGTTTAACTTAATTAGAAAAACTTTTTGGGCCCCTCATATTTGAAATAAGTTACAAATCAATGAAATTTGTTTAAAAGCATTAAAAATTATGATTTTGTTCTATTAAAGTATTCAAACTTATCTTCATAATATTAGTTATAACATAAATAAAAAATAGCAACACTGCTTTAATATCAGCAACTATTAAAAAAAACTTGTAAAAGAATAAATATGCAAAAAAATTAACTTATAGCCAGTTTCCATGGCAACAATTTGAAAAAATAGATTTTAAATTAATTATGTATTTTTATGTGAAATGTTGATGAAAAAATGGAATTCCATCATTAATTTAAAGTATTGTCTATGAAATGTGTTTCAAGAATCAAGATAACCTACATAATTATAGTCAGATATCAAGTCTTATCAATGCCTCTGTACTCATAGGAATTTTAATTCAGAGTTCTAGGTAGGAAGTTTTTTTTGTCTTAGTTAATTTAAAGTCAAATTCACTTGAACTGACAATATTGTTTAACTACTATCTGCATTTTTTTTTGGTAGTTTATGTCTGAAATATAGAAACACTATTTGAAATATTGTTTAGTCCAAAAATGATTTACATTTGACACATTTCATAACCCTGTAGAGAAATCTACATGTGAGAGAAACAAATAGGCTTAAACTAAGCCCGCCGGTTCTCAGCACTTAAAGCACCAACAGGAGAGTTGTAATCAAATTCGTAAGTAAGTTTGGAAATTTGAGAACCTGCCATTGTAATCTATTAGAGGAAACTGAAAGTGCTCACAAGTTTATGACTGTTTCTTAATATAACTTGTTTGTGTCATTTTGTTTTACATAAAATGTTCCATATCATTAAGTTAGAACCTGGTAAATTGGAAAATACTCAATTTGAATTTTGAATATTGATCAATCTAATGCTATCTGGAGGACATAATGAGTAGTTTACTTATTCATAAACTGATATCAATTATTTTCATGTTATTTAACCATCTACCAACACCTATGGAATATAAAAATTGAAGTTTGGTCTTAACTTTGTTCATTAAATGTCACTCTAGTTATTCATTTATATTTGTAGAGTCCGTATACCAGCTTACTTCGTTGCCTTAATTGACTGAGACCTTTTTCCATATTAGATGTGCAGATTTTTTAAATAAATAGATGATTTGCTATTGTTGAGGGCGATAAAGACAACACGATATGTTAATCTTAACCACATATGATAGTTTCAATTTGATTGTTGACATTTATGTTATGTCAGTTTACTGAATTTTCTTTATATTGAGGATAAGTACTTAACAGTTGAGAACTTAAAAGTATTTTATTCATAAACTATAATCAAATGACTTGCCAAAAAATGAAAAAAACTCACATAAAATCAATAATAGATTGTATGTTTTGTGAAATCTGCTTATGTACAATATTGGTAGAGTCCGTATACTCTGAAGAATTAAATGTAAAGTCCTAATTTATGTTTACACAATACAGTTTTTCCCTTAAAAGTTTTTATTTATCCAATCTAAAATGGTGAAACTGTTTGTCTTTTGTTGAATTGCAACATTATCTTTGTTGTATATTGCATACAAATAATTAAAAGATTCAGTGTAATTTTCATAAAAAAGCTGCTTGACTTCCATAACATACATTTTTTATTTTTGGAAATAATTTTTCACTCCCAAGTATTACTCATGTTTGTTACATCATGTTTCAAATTTTTAAACTGTTTCTAGTTCTTAAACAATAGATATTTTGTGAAAATAGCTTTGATTTTGTAACTATTGTAGAGTCCGTATACTTAGATACCTGCCTTATGATAAATGGTGATAATTTGTTTATCCGACAAGGTTTTGTAAAACGGTTTGAAAGAAATATTCCAGACAATCAATACTTTCATTGCAATACAAAATCAATGTGATCGTACAAAGTTCATTTTTTTTGCAATTGTGCAACATGCTGTCCTACCCTGATCTGAGCTCACCCAATAAGTAATTGAGAAATCTGATGATTCTGTATAAACATACATGATAATTGATAAAAAAATCTCTATTCCTTACCACGGGAATCTTTTAAATCTAAACTTGATGTTTCCATTTACTTTTAAAACAAACTCAAAGAGTTTTCTCCTTTCCTTATTAGATTTTGATCCATAGACACAAGTCGCAGCCTAAAATATAAAACATAGGGGACAACAAACCGAACAGAAAATGTCATAATTATGCTTTCATTCAATCAAAATTTACAGTAAGGTCGGTTATAAAATAAAAAGTCAAAATTCGACATGGAAACAAAGAAGTTCCTGGTTCGAGTCATATTCTATCGAAGACATATTTGATCCATAATTGAGGTCAAATGGTTAGTCATATTTTGGATACTGGAACTCGGTGCTTATCCACATAAGGCCGTGGTCATGATACCAAAGATCTTACAACAAAAATCAATTGGTCAGACAATTAAAATAAAATTTTCATCAATGCTATGTGAGTTTGTCCCAAACATTAAAATAAACTTTAAATCAATACTACATTCATAGATCAACACTATTATACATTAATTATACTTTTTATATTTAATAAAATAACATTTTATGAATTTTTTTAATCAGATTTTCGAAGATTTTCGCTGAAAGATTTTTGTAATATGACCCGTTGAATGTTTGTCTGGGATGAAGTTGTCTGATTTTCACTAAGAACAATCGCCAGGAGTTTTCTAGTCTTCTCTAGTTTTTGTCATCCGTAGTTGTCATCAGTCACAACCTGAAATAAACAGAACACGAGACGAGAAACCAGACAGAAACATTTTGTAAAATGACATTATAGCTAAGGAAATATAAAAATATAACAAAACAAAATGCTGAAAAGGAAAGAAATTAGAATAGACATGGAGCACGGACAAGCATGCATCAGGGACAGGGGAGGGGCATGGGCAGGAAATTTTACACCATGGGGGTTATTGGTCTGTTTAGGGCGGCCATTTCCGCTACCATTCCCACCTATACATCAAGGCTATAGGAAGTCCCTGATCACTATTATTCCAAGATGGCTGACTTGCACAAAAAGTTGTTTTACCTAATTAAGACAAATGTATCAACACCCCCAAAGACAAGCCTCCCCCCCTGACCCCCCCATTTATCACTCTTCTTAGCATTGAACTCAAACCCACACCTGAGAAACCATGGGTATTAACATTGCAAAACCCCAGTAAACTGCTTAATCAAACGACATTATCTGAGTCTAAGTCGCCCGGGTAGCTCAGTCGATAGCACGAGGGGTCGTGCGTTCGATTCCCAGACGGGGCATACTTTCGCAGAGCTTGGTCATGAAATTATTTCTAAGGCCATTCTCTCTCCTACAAATGATTCTCAATTATGTAGGGCAGTACATAGTTGGGTAACAGCTAAATCCAAAGTCAGCCTTTCCAGGAACAGTGAGTAGGTTGACTGACGACCGTCCCAACAAAAACAAACAAAAATTATCAGAGTCTTAATAATCCCCAATTAACATCCTCCCAGGATTAAATACCTAATAAAAATTCCCACCTTCTATCAGAAAATACCCCCTTTCTTATGTATAGACCCCATCCAAAAAGTCAAATACCAGGCCAAAAATTAGTGTTTGCCATACTCTCATCCCCAAACTAAACTAAACCAAACTAAAACTTCAAACAAGAAATGTAATGTGTAAACCACATTAAGGATCAAAAACTTAAACGCAAAAATTACAAAGGGAAATACTCAATAATAAAGTCAGGCAGAGTTGTGGTTACTTTCTAATTCTGTTCATCACATCATATGCTATCATTGTATAAAGTTTTATAAAGATGACAATAAATGGCAGAAGTATATGGTAAAGAAAAACTTTAACGCAATTATTATTGACAACAGACCCCCATTGAAAAATCCGGCTAAAAACTTGAATAGCAGAGCAAGGAGATATAGCGGATGCTTACAAACTGATGTGGGCCTGCAATAATATACTTGTTTTGTAAATTCTCAGGTTGGGAATAGCAGTAATTGAAGGATTTATTTACAACAAGCATACATTTATAAATAATGTTACCCAGGTTTTAGTTATTGTGTACATATATTATGTGTACAGATGTAGGTAGCCATAACAGTATGTAGTTAATTTATTAGTTATTGGTTTATGCATAACATAGTGTAACTGTATTTAAACTTTTAAAGTTCATATCAGTGTACTGCACGGGAATTGTTGAATTTACGTGCGTAGCTATTTTTATTGTAGAAATAAACTGACGGTTCTCTGGTATCTAGGGATTTAGTTAGATCTTGCTTTTATCACGGAATATAGAAGTAATGTAAGGATTTTATGTATTCAGTGAAATCTGTGAAGTTGGTGCGAATATTGCCTATTTAAGTACACATATTCATTGTTTTACTGTCATTTCTCGTTTTGGGTTTGGTTCACTCGTATGTATATATTGGCGTTGTCTACGATTATTATCAACGGAATCATTTTAGCCTGGTGAGTTAAATTTATTTAAGATTATTTTTAAGAGTATTTAGAGTATTTTTACGAAAACATTGTAATTTATAAATTTTTACTTCAGGTTTGTTTAAGTTTAACCAAACTTTCGGTACTGTTACAATATTGCTTTGATTTAAACATTTTGATATCGTTGGTGGTATTTGTCACGAATTTAGAGTATAAGATATCATGTTGGCTCATTAGAATTTAATACTTTTATATTATTGATAGAGCTACTGTACACGTAGATTTCTTGTATTTTTATTTGTTTTATTGAATATGTTTTGAACCTAATGCAATTGTATTTTCAGGCTGTATTTTAGTTGATAATTAACTAATAATTTAAAACTACACACCCTCATTGTTCTTCATAAGTCAACCTGGTTTACAATAATATTAAAAGAAGTTCAACTGTTCAGGGTATTGTATTACAATAGAGGCAATTTATTAGAAATTCATACCTGTTCTTACAAAATCATGTTTTTTCCTGTACAGTATTCTAATCAGTTCTATAGTTTTGGCTAAGAGGTCAATAGTTTCTGAACAGGAAGAGGTTTTGTAACATTTTCAAGAAAGGATATATACAGCTTTAGCAAGAATGAGCCTTAAATGAAATTTCTAACCATTTTGTTTGATATCTAGTTCAAATATAGCTATAAAGAAAGCCAAATCAATTAATGTTATTATAACAAGAGATGTAATGTGGAAACCACATTAATGCGAATAAAGCCGGATTTAAAAACTTTAATGCAAAAATTACAAAGGGAAATAATCCATAATAGAAGCAGGTAGAGCTGTGGTTACTTTCTGATTCTGTTCATCACATATGAAGTTTCATAAAGATCTGACTGTAAATGGCAGAAATATATGGTAAAGAAAAAAACTTTATCGCAATTATTAACAACACTAATTGCCCGACCGCCCAAGCCTGCCGTGTTTTGCCTTAACTATTAGCTGTATTTTTTCATTTGAAAAATCCGACTAAAAACTTCAGCTGATCAAAAATCAGTCAGAAAACATTGGAATATTCTGAAAACTTAATTGCATTATTAACTGCGCAGAAAATACATTGGAAAAGTAAAATTATTCAGATGCATGAAATATTTAAGAAGTTTAAAAGTGGTTTAAATTATACCATTACAACATAAAATATACATTATACACTGTATACTATAAAAACATCATTTTTTACACAACCCAGTTGACAAAAAAAATGTTTATTATGAAAAAAGAAAATAACTAGGAAAATATTATCATTTACATTGTCGGTATGCCCAATTTTATCATCTATTTCAAAAATAAAAAAATACAACACAATATTTAGAATACATTCTGAATGCATGTTACAACAAGAAATGTAATGTGGACACATTAAAGCCAGATTTAAATCTTTAACACAAAAATCACTAAGAGAAATAATCCATAATAAGCGAGTTGGAGTTGTTGTTACTTTCTAACTCTGTTCATCACATGGTATGTTATAATTGTATGAAGTGTCATAAAGATCTGACAATAAATGGCAGAAATATCAGCTGAATTGAAAACTTTAACGCAATTGTTAACGACACTGGATGCCCAACCACCCGCCTGTGTTTCGCCAAACTATTAGCCGAATTTTTTCGTTGAAAAATCTGACTGATAATAATATCATACTAATAAATATAAAGTTAAGTTAAATCATTAGTCACAAAACATGTTACTTTAAACCATCATGACAACTTCTATATGCAGTACAAATAATAAAAAGCTGGCTTTCATAAACAAATCTGAAAGTACAATTTCAGTAATTCATAGAAAGCAAATTATTGCTATATTAATCAATAATCTACATTAAATACCTTCACTTCTCATGTAAACAACAACAAAAGTCATAGTACATTTTATTAGTCATTAATAATCATATATAATCATTATACGAGCAAACCTAGGTTTTTCAATATTCAAATTCGACTTTATGCATGTAATTAGCACCCTAGCCAGACTTAGTTCTATGATCCTAATGTCAATATTCTTTTGTGCATGATAAATAGCACATTTTTATATGGTACTAGTTCTATGATCCTAATGTCCATATTCTTTTGTGCATGGTAAATAGCACATTTTTATATGGTACTTAATAGCTAATTCTGATCTAGCTATCCCCCCATAAACATGGGTCCTTCACTAGATTGCTCAGAATTATGTTTTTAACTCTAATCCCGATCTAGCTATCCCCCCATAAACATGGGTCCTTCACTAGATTGCTCAAAATTATGAGTTTATCAAAGTAAAATCCCGATCTAGCTATCCCCCATAAACATGGGTCCTTCACTAGATTGCTCAGAATTATTGATATTCATGTTTATTGATTAATTAATATATATTTGCATCTTCATTTACTAACAAATATATTAAATATATACTTAGAACATCATTATCAAGCATCATTAGTACTAATTACATGTATCTAAAAAAAGAAAAAAGTAATCTTATTAAGAAGCCTCATTAATTCCTAAAATATAAAAGAAACATTCCAAAAACATGTTCTCATTTTGCACAATGACATATGTTGTTAGATCTATTGAAGAGAAGGTAAGAGTATAAATCATTATTGTATGTTCAAAAGTTAGTGAACCATTTATACATTTTACCAAGCTTTTTTATACTTTGTATTGTCATAGAAATTAAAAAAAATGATGCCAAGTTGACAGTTTTAATGACTACATAATTTTCAACAAGACTTATTCAAAATTGAGTTAAAATTAATCCTAAGGGTGATGCGTCTTAATTCTAATGAATTTAAACAATGTCGAACAAAGCACAAGCAAGCAATAAAATCTTGGCAATAGTACAACATTACATTTCTGATGACTTGCTTTGACAATAAGTTGTTAAATTCAAAGGCTTATTTTACAGCAGAATAATCATGTTTTCTAAAACAGTCCGATGTTTTCATGATATATAATTGATCCATTTTATAGTAAAATTAAATGAACTTATATCACTTTTTGTATTTGAACATTTTTTTAAATAAAATTCCAAATAGAAAACTAACAATGCATGAAAATAACAACTGAATAAAAGTTTACCATTATGTATTTTTCTGAATTGATACAGAAACCAACATGGTTTATTAATTTGAGCTTGCTTTAATCATTCCAAAAAGAGACCAAGAAAGGTTTGATTTAAGGTACTGATTTAATCAGGCCTTTTTTATTGAAGAAACAACAAGTATAAGGAACAAAAACCTGCCATGTTATGTTTCCTCAATTGAAGACAGAAACCTACAAGAACAAAAAGAACCACAAACATGCGATATCGAGTATCTATTACCTAAGGTGACAACAGAAGCTATATTTAGAATAAATGAAAAATATCTTGTCATAAGATCTTGTCATATCTTTAAACATGTCATTGATAAACAAGAAATGTAATGTAGAAACCACATTAAAGCCGAATTTAAAAACTTTAACGCAAAAATTACAAAGGGAAATAATCCATGATAAAGCCATGTAGAGTTGTGGTTAATTTCTAATTCTGAAGTGGCATGGTATGTTATCATTGTACGAAGTTCCATAAAGATTTGACAATAAATAGCAGAGATATATGCTAAATTGAAAATTTTAACGCAATTGTTAATGACACTGGACTGATGAAAAGTACAGCTAAAATAATTCTTACAGATTTAATTAGTTTGATTACTATTATTAAAGTCTTAAAGTCTACTTAGAAAGCTGTCAAAATAAAACAAAAATACATATTAAATGTGTAATTTTATCATCTTAATTTCTGAATAAAGTGGTTTCATATTATAGTTTGACTATGTGTATAACTATCAAGTTGTATTGTTAAGTTCATATTCTGGACAAAATTCTTATTTGTACATTACTAGATAATTGTACATGTACAAAATTTTCTGAATAAATTTACTCTTCTGTTCTGTTCTAAGTAACAACATACGAGTTCATTTATTTAAAATGTACACTAGGGCTGCGGCGAGTATCCGAGTACTTGGACATTTGCGATCCCGACCAGAAAATTGAGTACGAATATTCGTCACGTCCGCAATTGTCAGATCTCAACAGATCTATTTTTTAGAAAATAAAGGAACATTTTTAAATTAATAACAACTATAAATCAGTCACACTTCTAATGTTAACTTAAATTTATGTATGGACCAAACAGTCTTGTGTCAAAATGCGATTGATCTCATTTAAACAAAAATGTTATAACTGAAAATGCCAATAAAACGTCTGATAATAGACATGTTTGGAGTACATGGTTTTCCTTAGAGTAAAAACTTCTAATTCTTCACCAACTCTTTTTATTACATGAATTCCGTATGCTTCTCCATTAACAAGTGATTCATGGTTTGATTCGTGAATCTCTACACGTCGGATCACCGCTTGCTCAACTATTCGCAGCCCTAATGTACTCCATGCAAGTCCATCAAACAGAACCCTAACCATAAAGAGTTATACAATAATGTATCATGTTAAAAATTGGGAATTTTCAAATGATGACTGACAGGTAATTTACAGGCTGTAAGCTTGCAACTGATTGGCACAGGTACCTAATAACATTCCAAAAACATGTTCTCATTTTGCACAATGACATATGTTGTTAGATCTATTGAAGAGAAGGTAAGAGTATAAATCATTATTGTATGTTCAAAAGTTAGTGAACCATTTAGACATTTTACCAAGCTTTTTTATACTTTGTATTGTCATAGAAATTAAAAAAATGATGCCAAGTTGACAGTTTTAATGACTACATAATTTTCAACAAGACTTATTCAAAATTGAGTTAACATCTAGTGTCTTGATGAGGGTACGGGTTCAATTCCCGCACAGGGAGGTTATACCATTTTATAAAAATTAGAAAATAATGTCAATTTTCCTCCATTAATAAGGTATATGGAGAATTTTCCGGCCTTGTTGAAGGGTAGGTGAGTACTGGTTATAGACATGGGTCAAGGAAAGCTAGGCTAGGTGTGCTGGATGCCATAAAATAACGTAAAAAATGAGTAGACACTGCGTAAAACCCTGTATAAATAAAGATAATGAATGACTTGAGTTACACTGGTAAATTTAAAACGATACAATGATTTTTTAGTTAGATTTTTATGTTATTAATTATTTATGATATTTCATATCCCTATAAAATTTGTTTTCTCATATTTTTCAGTTCATACAATGTCAGAATTAAAGATGACTGGTAATTGTTTGAAAGGTTCTAGGCCATTACTCTCATTTGATAAGGTAGGAAATATGATGGTGATGATAATTAATTTATTATTTAATGATGATAGATTTTTTATTTTTGTATTATACAAAGGGGTGCCACAAACAATTAAATTGAAACAAGTGTGCCGAAATACAAGAATGCACACAGCAAAGTTTGTTTTCCTTACAATAAGCTGGAATGCTGTATGTATGCATTAATGAACTAACTTGTTTTGCCATGAGAAGAATAAGATTAGGTTAATTGTTATAAACTGCTCATAATTTCCTTTTTCTGGAAGCTAACTAAAATTAATATGTTCATTGCCTTGTGTCTTAATATGATCCACCTTGGCCAAGAAACCATTATGGATTGAGCTCCAGGCCGAATTGTATCAGTGGCTACTGTTACTTCATGTGATATTCTTTTTTTAATTAAATATCAGCAAATTATCAAGATTTCCTTAAATATAGTCCATTTTTTCTTAACTGTCAAAGTTTGAATAATTTCAGGGTGATTGAATACACACTATCACAATTCACGAATGTTAGACAAAGAACACTAAGTTACCTTGAAATTATTCATGTTTTGTAGGTTGAGTTGATGATTTAAGTTATTTCATGGAAACTGTTAGAATCTCTCATTTCTCAAGAAGTAAAGCTAGAAGTTATTATAGAGCTAAGGTTGATGACACCTCCATAGTTATAACATTCATTACATACATAAGAGAAGTGATGGTATCAATAATGTGTTTCATTAGTTCTATTTTTTCTATTTTCATATTCCAGGAATTTGATGAATATCCACATTGGCAATTATTGAAAGAACTTTTTACACAGGTATGGATAATGGTATTTTATCAGTTATAGCCTTAACCAATTAGCCTAAAGCCATGGGCTTGTAAAATTCAAGAAAATAAGTCATTTCATGTTGTTGGACTAATTGATCATTTTGCTCACTACTGTATAACATAAAATCTTTATATCACTGGTTAAAATCAAATTGAAAGACAATATGTAAATCATGTATGCAAATTACTATCTAACACTAGCCTAGGCTACAAACATGAGTATGCAAATGTAGTATAGTGTATATCCTCCATTAAATAAAAATCAAAGTATTGAAATACTGAAAGACTTTCGTGCACATTGAAACCTAACGAATCCATATCAATGATTACTCCTTTCACATTAGATTCAAGTACGAACCGAACAGGGCAAAAAATGCTGGCAATTGTTTATTCTATCCTGCATAAATGGCAAATACTACTGCTTAGTAAGTGTATTAACGAGATTTGACTCCCCCCCATTCACACGCTTATCAGTATAAGTAAAATATCTATCACTGACACTGAAACAAAGACGTGTCAGTTGATTGACGGAGCTACTTTTATCGCCTAGAAATAAACTGCATAGTAAATCAGAGACACATGTATCACTCAGCAGGTTAAATTGGTCAGGCATTTGAATTGTCTATAGTTTACGACTTGTGGTATAACTTGAGCCTTTCGGCGGGAAATCGCTGAAAGTCTAAAAATCTGATGAAAGGGTAATAACATTTTGTTGTCATTTTTTGAGTTTGTGCTTTCCAAAATGAATCTAAATATGGCTTTAAAGAGGATTGTTGATTAAAAATGAGCTAATTTTAAAATTAACCCTTGTTAAATTGCAATTCATTAATGAATGACAGAGAAATTAAAAAGATGGTGAAAAAGTGCAAGTTTAGCATGGATTCTTAGTGATTTTAAATGTGCAAATGTGTGTGTATTTAACTACACCCATGTTATTAAGACTGACTCCAAGCATTTCTTTTCATATGTTGACAGTTTCATGCAAAAATAAGTTGTCACTCTTGAAAATATGTTTCCTGAAATCACTTGGTGAAATAGAAAATCAATCTATAATTGAAATAGACTATGCGGAATTCAAATATTTGGGTTTTTCCTTGCAATACTAACAAACTTTCACCGTTACAATGAAAACATGTGTACAGAGAACAAAAGGAATTAATCCAAATTTCCTGCTTTTCAGTAATGATGTGTTGAAAAGATTGTTTGTACCGCCTGTGCACAAACAGAAAAACACATTAATTGGAGTTCCAAATAAGGTCTCCTAACAATACTTCTTTTTGTCCTTGAAATTTCTATTATGGCTTGTATTGTGTTATGTATAACATACATTGCTTGGAATGAAAACAAAAATCTATATTTTCAGATATTTGGTACACTTAATCATCATCCTAAAAGTCAGCCATTTTATGATCATGTTTTGACATTTTCAATATCTGATAACCGTATTTGGTTTAGAAATTATCAAATATTAGAAGAAGATGGGTCATTAGCTGAGATAGGTCAGTATAAAAATACTTTTGTGCCGTAGCAACCAATTGTATAGGTCATATCATGGCTGTCAGTTAACCTACTCACGGTTCCTTGCCGGCTTAATCTCTGGAATAAGCTGTTCATCAGTTTTTATACGCCCGAAGGGTCGTATTATGTTATGGCGCCGCTCGTCCGTCCGTCTGTCCGTCTGTCCGTCCGTCTGTCCGTCTGTCCGTCCGTCTGTCCGTCTGTCCGTCTGTCCGTCCGTCCGTCCGTCTGTCCGTCCGTCTTCCTTGTGTGGACAACTCCTCCCTCATTTCTTGGCTAATTTTCTTCAAACTCCCTCCGATGATAAACATTGATGCCTAGTTGTGCGTAAAGTGGATATAATTAAAAAATTTTCATTCGACTTTGAATTACTTCCCCTTTCATATATCTGTATAAGCAATATGTTAATAAAGTCAAAATGGCAAGCAATGAAAAACTTGTCCGGACAATAACTGAACCACCAATGTACCTAGGTTCACCAAATTTTATGTGAGGGTAGCCCTTGTGTCAAGGATATGCCCTATTGGTTTTGGGTCCCAGGTTCAAAGGTCAAGGTCACAGAGGCATCATATGGAAAAATTTTGTCCAGGCAATAACTGAACCACCAATGTACCTAGGTTCACCAAATTTTATGTGAGAGTAGCCCATGTGTCAAGGATTTGCCCTATTGGATTTGGGGCCCTAGGTCACAGGTCAAGGTCACAAGGGCATCATATTGAAAAACATTGTCCGGGTAATAACTCAACAATGACTGCACCTAGGTTCACCAAATTTCATGTGAGAGTTGCCCATGTGTCAAGAATGTTCCCTATTGGTTTTGCGGCCCCTTGGTCAAGTTTAAACCATCAACCAGAAGATATCAAATTACCAAGCAGTGACTTCAAATGTTCAATCAATATGTTAATAAAGTCAAAATGGCAAACAATGGAAATAATGCTATATTTAATAAGTAACATGAAATAAGTTCACCAAATTTTATGTGAGGGTAGCCCATGTGTCAAGGATGTTCCCTATTGGTTTTGAGGCCCCTGGGTCAAAGGTCAAGGTCACAGGAGCATCATATGGAAAAACCTTGTCAGGACAATAAATAAATAATGCTTGTACCTAGGTTTACCAAATTTTATGTGGATCAGCCCATTTGTCAAGGAGTAATGTGTTGATAGCTCTTTGGTAGAGGATGTTCCCTTTTGATACGGAGACCCTAGGGTCTAAAGTCAAAGTCACTGGGACTTAATTTATATTGAAACATTTTCTGGACAATAACTCAATAATGATTGTACCTAGGTTCACCGAATTTTATTTAAGGGTAGCCTTAGAATGTTTAGCATATGCCCCTTTGGTTTTAGGCCCCTGGGTCAAAGGTCAAAGTTACAAGGAAATCATAAGGAAAAACATTGTCCAACAACCAACTTTATCTAAGATCACCAAATTTTATGTATCAATTCCCTTTCAGTCAAGGGTGAGAATTTTTGGTTCTGAGGCCCCAGGGTCAAGGTCAAAACTTTGTGCCGGTGATAACTCAACCATGGCTGTACCTAGGTTCTCAAAATCTTTGCTTTGGATAGCCCTCCAGTTAAGGATGGGACCTATTCTGATATCCAGGGGTCGTTTATCAAGGTCACAGGGACTTCATATGAGATAGAACACAGCATGGACTGCACACGGGCGTATAATGCCCCGCCCAGCGGAGCTCTTGTTAAGGACATATTTCCATCAGTGACTGACTACTGCCCTACATGATAAATCATCAGTGGTAGGAAGAATGGGCATAGAAATTATTTGTCCTCCCCAGGAATCAAACCTAGGACCATTCATTCTGTAGACTATATGTTATCAGAATGTTCCAGGAAGCAGACTAAAAAAACGATAAATAAGGGCAAGGTGTATAAATTCGAAGCAGGTTTTAATGTATACTGTTAGATACATACCACTTTTGTATGAAGATTGGAGTTATTTATATATTATTGCTGAAATTATGCAACACTGATTAAATCCTATTCGATACAAAGTTTTTTAGCTGGAAAAAACCCATCAGCTTAAGTTGCAAATCATGTGCTATTATAAAAGGCTTGTTTTGTAGGCTAACCTGCGTTTTCACTTTTGTCCATGTATTATCAAGTTCGTGATGTGATATTGTCTAGTTTAACATTTTTTGTGATATATTTTACAGGTCCAAGATTTGTTCTGAATCCTATTAGAATATTTGAAGGAAGTTTTGGTGGACCAACATTATATCTTAACCCTGGATATGTATCACCTAATGAGGTAGGTTTATAGTCATACATTATTTAAGGCCATCCATATAAAGTGTTTGTTTGCAGTTTTCTGACTGACCCACTGATTTATTGTATTTCACATTTTTTATAAGCTCTTGCGAAAATATGTTTTTTTTATTGACTGTCCAGAAAAAAACCTTGCACAAAGGAGTATTAATGTATGCTAAAAAAGTGCTTACTATTGAGTTGTCAAGTTTAACACATGGCTTTAAAATATTTTTACTTACCTTCCTATCCTAAAAAAATCTGGGTTAGGTAACTGCAAACAAACACTTTTTTAAGGACTGCCTTAATTTTTAGTTTGACTAATATCTTAAATTATCAAAGGAATATTAACAGCCATCCTACTGTGTGGAAGAAAGGTCAACTCATAAATAATTGTGATTTTATGTTCAATGTTTTAATTTGAACTTAGAAAGATGGAAGAAACATCTTGACTGAATGTTTAGTTAATACAACTGTAGGCTCAACACAAAGATAGAATTCTAACCAACCGAAAGCTTATTCAGTTAGGGCTGTGGATCGTTGAGCATGTGGCGATTCGATCCGAACCACGATTCAAGTAGAACGATTCACGAATCAAACCACGGACCACGAATCGCCGTTTAATGAAAAAACATACAGGAATTCATATATACAGCACATATATGTATGAATATACGTATAAATATAACAAAAATAAGTGAAGAATTACAGAAGCTTTTATTGCATTTTCAACATAACCTTCTGCAGCGTCATATTAGAGGTTCAAGGAGGGTTTTCATGTGTGCTGAAAATGCGCGGTGCACAAATCACGTTAGTTAATGTCCGCAGCTCATTTTCGATGGTATTGAGCTATTTTTTTCATTTTTTTGTAACAATAGATCGGGTCCGACAGTTTCGGAAGTGCCAAATATTCGTACTCGGATGGTGGGAATCCTGGATTCTGTTCTTTTCCTATGTGAACACTGCTGGAATATTAACTTTTTGAGAAGATGGGTTTGATTCTTATTGATAAAAATCACCTTTATTTATTTTGTTCCCTCACATTTCTATATTATAATATAGTGCTTTTTATCTCAACTGTCAAAGTTTGAATTATTTCATGGTGACTAAGTACATTCTCCTTAAAAAAAACGAATGTAATATTGGCACAGCTTGTAGGCATTGAACTGTTAAGGCCATGCCAAATTGGAATTTTGTTAAGCGTCAACTCAAGTTTGACAAACCCAGGTACCTATTCACAAAAACACAAACCGAAAACGAAAACACATGTCCATTCTAGCTAGTATTAACATAAATAAGTACTTGGTAGTACATAAATATTTACGACATTAATGTGAGATTAAAGTAATTCTATATAACAAAAAGTATGAACAACTTATACATATACATTTTCATGAATCAAATACAGTAAAACTCGGATATAACATACTCGTTGGGCCATAGAAAAAAGGTATGTTATAACCGTGGTATGTTATATCCATGTAGCAAACTAAGTATGTTATATATAAGGATGAAAAACGGGCCAGAAAAAATGGTATGTTGTAACCGAGTGTATGTTATAACCGAGTATGTTATATCCCAGTTTTACTGTACACAGAAACAAAGTACTATCAGTATTTCCTGATGAAAATTAGTTATCGAAATCCGGAACAAGAGAATTATTTAAGAAAATTTCACTAACAATTTTGTTTTGTTATTTTTTTGGATTGAGGACTCTAAAACCTACGCGCACGCGGACACTTAACATAATTCCAGTATGGCATGGCCTAAGCTATTTCATGGGCTTAGCGCAAAACAGTCATGTCTCCATATAAAAAGAGTGAGTTACAACCCTTTTGCACTAAGCCTGCAATTGGTCTGTTCTACCCAATAATAAAAATGCTTTTGTAAAACAATTATTATTCTTACACAAAAATTCACTGTTGAACTATTCATGTTTTTGATAGTTATGAAAAACAAACATTGTCTTATTTACTATGCAACTTACAAGTGCATGTTTTGATTTCATTTCTTTCTAGCATCGAAGATTAATAAGAAAACAAGTTGCCAAGAAATATATACATAGAGTTGAAGCTAAGAAATCATTAGAAGAAAGAAAACCAGAGTTTACTTATCCTCGTGATATTACTGATGATGTATTTGTAACAATAAGACCTGATGATAAATAACACATTTATATCTTGTTGTAAATAAATTTTACTAGAAACAATTTTCACTTTGTCTATCTTTATTTATTTATACTGAGTTTAACTCCTTGTCAACACAATTTTTTAGGGTATTTTACGGCGTCCAGCGCACCTAATCTAGCTTTCCTGGACCCTTGTCTATAACCAGTACTCGCCTACCCTTCCACAAGGTTGGAAACTTCTCAATTAACCGTATTTTATTAATGAAAATTGACATTGTCAAATTTTCATAGAAGGGTATAACCTCCCAGGGTGGGATTCGAACCTGTACCCCCTTTTCAATATTTAACTATAGACTAAACTAAAGTGGTTGTCCATAAGAATACATGTACAGTACATTGATCAACCCTTGTGCAATGAAATAATTCTCTGTTTAAATAGTGATAGCCCTTTCAGCAAAACATACGGAGAAAAGGGGGCCAAATGAGCCAGGAATGTACATGTAATTGTTTGTGTGGTTTATCTTGAAATGCAGGATGTGTACCACATTAAAAGTACTATGTACACTCATAATTGAACAAAATGTTCAGAAATTATTTGAAGTTGATTAAATTTCATAATATTTGAGGCCATTCCCCAACCTTATTTCCCAGAATAACCTTGATGATCATCTGCAGTGAAAGCATTTACAGGAGACGATTTATACATGTGTTAAAAGAAATCAGCGGAAAATATTTTTTGTTAGGTGCGGGGAAATCTGACAAAAATGAGCATTTAATTACCCAATGATAGTGGCTTCTGAATGGTTAAAGACTCAACCTAAAGAATATACACATATGGACAGCAAAACATAACCTATACATAGTATTTCAAAGTCAAAAGAGATCGAAATGTAAAGTGGAATATGACCTATTAGTTTTGAAAATCAATGCAAAAAATGAACATTTATTATAAACTAAGGTAGATCTTTCGATACAACCAGAGAGAACCTCTCTATCAATAATCTTACCATTATGATTAGTGTGATACACAGGAACTGACACTGGTGGGTGAGATCGCTGGATCCTTTGATCAGATTTCAACTTTGCACCTAGCAATCATGGATTCTTACAAAGGCATTTGACTTTGTTCCTCATCGGTCTGTGGTTACCTTTCTATAAATAATCTAATCATTATCTTCTTCATTTATACTTTTCTTGCTACATCGCGAACCATAGTGGTCAAATCGTTGACATCCGTTTCGAAACTTGTAGATGTAGAAGTTGAGTAATCATATTGAAAAACTTGTTTTCTTTACTGTTCAGCAACACACAATATGGTTGAGTGGTTAAAACATGTTTGTTTGTTTTGTTGGGCGTAACGCCGTAATACCACATTGCATAGGTCATATAACGGCAGTCAGTCAACCTACTCACTCCTCCTGGAACGGCTAAACCTCTGGATTTAGCTGGTAACCAACTACTTAGCACATACTTTCGTTAATGACTGACAACTTAAGAATCATTGGTAGAGGGGAGAATGGCCGTAGAAATAATTTCATTTCCAAGCTCTACGAAAGTATGCCCCGCCCAGGAATCGAACCCACGACCCCTGGATCAGTAGATTTGTGTGCTACCAACTGAGCTAGCCGGGCAGCTCTTAAAACATGTGATTTATCATTACAGAACAGAACAATACTTTTATCTACATTCACAGGTTACAGTTTTGTAACTACATGTGAGAATATTTAATTATTATATACCAAATTTGTACAGCGCTCTTTTCATATTGAATATATGTTCAAAAACGCTTCACAATCATATGCATTATTAGGAAATAACTACATTGTACATGAAATTGAAAATTGTTCAGAGATAGTAAAATATAAAATAGTAAAATGAAGACTCATATTAAACTAATAATTAGTGATCAATAAAGTGCTAATAGTAGTTAAGAAACAAGTGGGGTTTAACTGTAAAAGATAGTGAAATGAGTAATAATGGACTGTTGGTAGAAAGGCAACCAAATGGTCGATGGGGAATCTGGCTAACTGCCCTGAAAGATTCTAATCAAAGGCTCCCGTCCGAACATCCATCAGCGTCAGTGCCCGCGCATCCCACCAACTATCATGCACTATATAGTGGTCAGATAAAGTATAGGTGATAAAGGTTATGATTAGATCATCTATAAAGGCAGCCACCGTCCAATGGGAATCAGACAAGATGCCTTGAAAAATCTATGATTGCAAGGTGCAAAGTTGGAGTCTAATCTAAGGATCCTTCCAAAACATCCATCAGCTTCAGCGCCTGATTGCTTGGATGAAGTATAAGTGATATAGGTAATAATTAGATTATCAACGGAAAGGCAGCCACCGGCCGATAGGGAAGCCGGCTAGATGCCTTGGAAAAATCCATGATTGTAAGGTGGAAAGTCGGATTCACCTCCATGGATCCTTCTAGAACAACCATCAGCGTCAGCGCCTGATTGGTTAGATAAAGTATAAATCTTAAGGTAATGATTATATAATCAGTGGAAAGGCAACCCTTGGTCAATGGGTATCTGGCTAGACGCCCTGAAAAATCCATAATTGTTAGGTGCAAAGTCGGATTCTGCTCCAAGGATCTCACCAGAACATCCATCATGCGGCCTAGCATTATTTTGTTGTAAATCTCGTGCATGATTATGGTTTGTTGTTAAGAATTTAATAATTTCATGGTATTATATGTTCGCAATTTGGGTATATCTTAAGCTCATTTAGCCGGATAGTTTAATTTAATTAAAAGAACTTTCACTGTAGAATTAACATCACAACCGGACTTATTAATTAACATGTGGGCCCTATTTTTGAATTGAGGATTGTTGGATAAATATCTGTGCACCAAGGTTTATTATGCACAAGAACACTTTTAAGCAGTTTTAGATTGGTTTAATTTACTGGTCTATTCCAAAGTCGTAGTTTATTGACCCAGGGTGATTGATTTAGTGGCCGTAGTAATTAATAAACAAGTAGGTCTTTAACTTTTTCTTTAAAAGATTAAGAGACTGGACACACTTGAGTGAGTCCAGAAGGGAATTCTAGAGGTTTGGCGCTGCAGGACTGAAACTACGATTGCCAAAAGTAATTGTCTTAGACCGTGGGACTGTAATAGATAATTAATTGCTAGAACGGAGGTCTCTATTGGGTTTGTAAACATGTATTAGGTCTAGGATATAATATATTATATGGTTGTTAATTGCATTATATGTATATATCAAGAGCTTATAGCTGATCCGCTGCCAATCAGAAAGCCAATGAAGTTCCCTAAGCACTGGTGTTATATGATCATGACGATGGGTTCTGGTGATGATTCTTGCAGCCGTATTTGGAAGACGTTGAAGTTTATTCTGATTTGACTTGAAGTATTAGCAAGAAGGGCGTTGCAATAGTCTTATCTTGATGTAACCACAGATAATTGACTAATGTCCATGTAGCATCCATAGTAAGAAATTTTCTTATGCGACCGATATTTCTTAGCTGATAAAATTGATCATGATATACAATTTATATACAATGAACATGCAAAATGACCTGTTCTGTTCTGGGCTTTTAGACAACAGTAATTGTCAGTTCGAACAAACAATCTCGTATTAAAAATATTGATACAATGTATCCCCGGTTACGAGAATTCAAAACAAGTAAATCATTTTGCTTTTAAACCCACATTACCTTAATTACATTGTGTGTTTAAAACAATTATGTTTGACGCACAACTTGCTTCAAGAAATTAATCATTATGATGGGGAAATGATAGATAGGGTTTATTTAATTTCCAACACGTATATTGGTTGTTAACATATTTTAATTTGATTCATTGTAGATGTATGAGTATAGAAAGTAATGTTATGAATGATATTATGAATTCAGTAATTAAGTCTTAATATTTTAAGTGTTAAATGTGTTAGCTAGTTTAAACTGGCTATTTTTTCACTAATTAATGAAGTACAATGAACATTTTCATGTAACATGAAACATATACGTAGCATATCATTGATACATTTTTTGCTTTTAAGTTCTAACCAAAGATATTAACACAGTGTCCGTTTTTCGACGAACAGGGAAATAGTGTTCGTTAGAAGGGTTTTTGGAAATAGTGTTTGTTAGATTTATACATGTTCTATTCGTGGTAGATATTGTGATATGCACTTCTAATTTATTTATAGGACTATGTAAGGTGAAATCACGGATGAATACTACTGGATATTTTTTTCATGAGCCTCTCCTGTAATAAATGTAAATACATTATTGCAAAACAGGATTCAACATAAAGAAATAGACTGAATTTCGTGGAAAATTGACATAATTCAAGGAATTCGTTCACTGACCATGTAAATACTTTTGCGTATATGATAATGCAAACCTGTTTTTTGTTGAATGACGGAATACATAACTACGTGCGTTTTTTGTACGATGACACAGTACTAATTTTCAATTTTAAGTCGGTATGAAATTAGGAAAAGACAATATGAGTATCACGTTTCGTGTTTTATTATTGTTTTATGGATTTATGATGGTCTGTTCCATTCATCTGGGTCATGGTAAGAACTATTTATTTACTTGCTTTGTATTCTACGATGAGTTTTGTCTTTTTTCAGGATGAAATACGTTAAAATTTACAATAATACAAAACATATTTCCTTAACAGTGAAAGTATCAATATTGTCTAATGAAATGTTGATGTCAGTCGTGATCGGATCGACTGAAATAAATGTAAGAAACAGAATATTCGTCATTTTAGAGCTTAGAAGCCGTTTAAGTATTTTATCTAAACTATTCGCAGAAAAAAGCCTCGACCTCACATCACAACAATTATCAATTTTTACAATTCCATGCATCGTTTGGATCAAATAATAATTATTTCATGAAATATGTATGTGAAGGGAGCAGTAACAATAGTAACCACAGTAAACCTTTACTGTAAGAATTTTCGACAGTAACGGCAGTGAACCTTTAGATCAGCTATTAGAAGTTTTGGCAGTAACGGTCTTCACATACATTCCTGAAATACAGTTTTTTAATGTATAATAGTTGAAAATGTACGTTTGTCTTTTATAAGATCAGGAGTAATTTAAAAGAGTCTACCAATTTCATATATTTTTTAATTTTTAAATCATAAAAATGTGTGTGGATTAGTCGAACATCATGTCCGACGTAATTATAAAATTGCAATATTGCATTACAGCATTGATAATAATATTTATTTGGCAAAGTGTACACATAGCATAATTACAGTAACATATATCACAGTTACAAGTAATAAGTTATGACATGCACACCAACACCAGGGATAGCACAAAAAAGGGCAAGCCCTTATTTCCATTGTGGTCCCTACGTGTTGGTGGCGTGACATAGAGAGGCAATGATAAAACAAAAATGAACTAAAGTATGATTAAGACCAATACAGACAAAAAAAAGAACATAGCACTTATTCTTTCAGATAATTGAATATACATGTAGATGTTAAATGTAAAATATGTACCAGACAGTTGTTATACTGTATACACAAAATTAATCACAGACATGTAGAAAGTATCACAGTTTAGTTGATAGTCACAATGTTTATTACATGAAATTATCAGGTATCACAGTTAATCCTATATCAAGATACAAATTAAAACAATAAAAATGTTTGGTTTGATGAGATTTTGTTTGTTTATAATTTATACTTTTGTCAAACAATTTATTAATGTAATTATTCCTTTAAAGATGAATTGTACATTATTTAGGTAAACATTGCCAATCTGAGGAGTTCCATTGTAAATCTAGTGATGCATGTATACCTAAAACTTGGATGTGTGATGGACAAAAGGATTGTGGTCCTTCTGGAGAAGATGAAAATCCTTTAATATGTGGTATGTTCTTTAATCTGTACTGAAGCTAGCTTGTTCATATTGACCGGAGATGGAATATAGCTTGTTCATATTGATGTATGATAGTGTATAGCTTATTTATAATAATTTATGATTGTGTATAGCTTGTTTATATTGATTTATTATGGTGTATAGCTTGTTCATATTGATTTATGATGGTGTATAACTTGTTCATATTGATTTATGATGGTGTATAGCTTGTTTATATTGATTTATGATGGTGTATAGCTTGTTCATAATGATTTATGATTGTGTATAGCTTGTTCATAATGATTTATGATGGTGTATAGCTTGTTTATATTGATTTATGATGGTGTATAGCTTGTTTATATTGATTTATGATGGTGTATAGCTTGTTTATATTGATTTATGATTGTGTATAGCTTGTTTATAATAATTTATGATGGTGTATAGCTTGTTTATATTGATTTATGATGGTGTATAGCTTGTTTATATTGATTTATGATAGTGTATAGCTTGTTTATAATAATTTATGATTGTGTATAGCTTGTTTATAATAATTTATGATTGTGTATAGCTTGTTTATATTGATTTATGATGGTGTATAGCTTGTTTATATTGATTTATGATAGTGTATAGCTTGTTTATAATAATTTATGATTGTGTATAGCTTGTTTATAATAATTTATGATTGTGTATAGCTTGTTTATATTGATTTATGATTGTGTATAGCTTGTTTATAATAATTTATGATGGTGTATAGCTTGTTTATATTGATTTATGATAGTGTATAGCTTGTTCATATACAATATAGATGGGGAATGGTCATAGAAGGTATTTCATTACCAAAGTTCACGAAAAAATGCAAGTACAGAGTACTGCTATGCAATGTAACCCTGGAACGCTACGGACTTGAGCTCATTACCCCCTCCCCAGTTCTTTACGGTCTTAAACACTATTACTTTAAACAGTAAGTATACAGTCTGTATGACACATTATAATTGGCATAATTACGCAATGTATTACTAAACTGACTGACGTCTCTTTATAGTGTAATTAAGTATGTTTTACATACATGATCAGAATATTTTATAACATTTTTTTTGCACAGGCAATCCCTCATGCAATGTTAACTTGTAACATATGACAAAAGGCCTTTACACATTCATTTCTTATAATTATTCCATTCATGACTTATATTTTGACCCCTGTCAAAATTGTGAATGGATTTTAATTATATTTATACAGCCTTACTTGCGGTTCGAATGTTTTGCGCAACAATTACGTTTGTAGCAGTAATTAACATAATACGTTCTCATTTATACGGAAGTTTAACTGATAGATACATGTTGTTACTGTATATTTGTTAATTGTAATTTTATGCAAATTTAATATTTTCTCTAACCACAGAAATATTTGTTGAAATGATAAGTAAGTTTGTCAATCAATCACTGTAATGTTGGATGTTAGTTTAACATAGAATAATATCATGACTATTGTTCACGTAGATTTTAACTTAATTATAACTAATATAAAATATACAAAACAAAATGAATTGTGGATGAAATTAAATATTTAGTTTCATAGTATTAAAGATATCTTCATTGAATATTGTTTTTTTTCTAATGAATCTACATTAGATTGATGTATACATTTTGACGTTTCTCGTGACGAGCTCATAGGAACAGGAGTTTAGAAAGGGGTAGTTACTTATGTTTTTTTAGTAATGTGTGTTTTACTTTAAACCAGAATGAGAAAACCACTGATTTTTTCCCTCCAAATGGACAAATCGGCCCTACAAAAAGTTTTAGCCACCCCTCCTTCTTAAAATGCTTAATACGCCACTGCATGATTGAAAATTAGTACCGATTCCTTTGTCTTAGAAATGATTTCATGCTTTTGCATTCAAGCTATTTTATTATCAGTTTGAATTTCACTTCGGAGTCTAACGCCATTCATACCTTGTTTCAAATATTTAGTTCTGTTATATACGTATATTTTACACTCATGATTCATTATATAATGAACTCTCTTTGTATAGTTAATGACCGCAAGACTTGTTTAGGTCAAATAAGATAGCCTAGGTGGCATTGCCATAGAGCTACATTAGTCCAGTGTCTAACTCGTATCCTTCGATAAAAGAAATTAACTGTATATTAATTAACTGTATTGCACATGTTCGACACAATTGCATATAACTGTATTGCACATGTTCGACACAATTGCATATACATGTATTGCACATGTTCGACACAATTGCATATAACTGTATTGCACATGTTCGACACAATTGCATATAACTGTATTGCACATGTTCGACACAATTGCATATACATGTATTGCACATGTTCGACACAATTGCATATACATGTATTGCACATGTTCGACACAATTGCATATAACTGTATTGCACATGTTCGACACAATTGCATATAACTGTATTGCACATGTTCGACACAATTGCATATAACTGTATTGCACATGTTCGACACAATTGCATATAACTGTATTGCACATGTTCGACACAATTGCATATACATGTATTGCACATGTTCGACACAATTGCATATAACTGTATTGCACATGTTCGACACAATTGCATATAACTGTATTGCACATGTTCGACACAATTGCATATAACTGTATTGCACATGTTCGACACAATTGCATATAACTGTATTGCACATGTTCGACACAATTGCATATAACTGTATTGCACATGTTCGACACAATTGCATATAACTGTATTGCACATGTTCGACACAATTGCATATAACTGTATTGCACATGTTCGACACAATTGCATATACATGTACATGTACATTTTGTCCGAGGTTAATTTATATTAACCCTAAAGTCATTGTACATGACAAAATGACATAAGATGAATAAAATATTCTATTCTATTCTATTCTATGTATCATTAGGTCCAAAGACCTGTAGAGAAGATCAGTTTACATGTAGTACAGGTTTATGTATTCCTACAAGTTGGACATGTGATGGTGAGAATGATTGTAGAGATGGATCAGATGAACTAAACTGTGGTAAGTTATCATGTTGTTTGAATAGTTTACCAGTATCACGTTGTATATACCACGTGACTTTTGTAGAGTTTACCAGTATCATGTTGTATATACCACGTGACTTTTGAATAGTTTACCAGTATCAAGTTGCATATACCACGTGACTTTTAAATAGTTTACCAGTATCAAGTTGCATATACCACGTGACTTTTGAATTGTTTACCAGTATCACGTTGTATATACCACGTGACTTTTAATTAGTTTATCAGTATCACGTTGTATATACCACGTGACTTTTAAATAGTTTATCAGTATCACTTTGTTTATATCATGTGACTTTTGAATAATTTACCAGTATCACGTTGTATATACCGCGTGACTTTTGAATAGTTTATCTGTATCACGTTATATATACCACGTGACTTTTGAATAGTTTATCAATATCACGTTTTATATATCACGTGGCTTTTGAATTGTTTATCAGTATCACGGTGCATGTACATTGTACCACGTGCCTTTTGAAGAGTTTACCAGTATCATGTTGCATATACCACGTGACTTTTGAAGAGTTTACCAGTATCACGTTGCATATACCACGTGACTTTTTGAAGAGTTTACCAGTATCACGTTGCATATACCACGTGACTTTTTGAAGAGTTTACCAGTATCATGTTGCATATACCACGTGATTTTATTTCAAGAATTTACCAGTATCACGGTGCATGCACCACGTATATCATATATTTACAGTAAAGAAGACTTGTGCAGACAATGAATTTTCATGTGACTCTGGACAATGTATTAAACAACTATGGGTATGTGATAGAGAGCTGGACTGTAGCGATGGTTCAGACGAAAGAAGTTGTGGTAAGTTAATACACTCTTAATTGTCATGTGATAGTCACGTGAAATACATGCTAAGTGTATTTTGATAAATAAAGTGTATAGTTTATGAGTATAATTGCTAAATCCAGAAGTTTAGCCTTTCCAAGAACGGTAAGTTGACTGACCGCCGTATTATGACCTATACAATGTGTTGTTTAACCATAACAAAAACAAGCTATACTTTTCAATCGGCGAAAAAAACAGTAACACTCATTTATACCTATTTGGTATTAGTTTGTATAAATTTAATTGTTCGTACCTTTTTATTGCTTTATGACGCCTTTCAACAGCCAGAGTCTGACAAGCTGACAGAATTGTCCATACATCAGTAAAATAACGGTTATAAACCACCATCCTTCATTAGCTACTCTCTTCTTTCTAACATGAAACACTAAGCTAGGTTTTTAAAACTGACAACCTCACGACACTCTCGCGCCCGTATAGTCTAGTTGTTGATTGTCCACCTATACACTATGGTGTCACATTACTGTCCACTATGGTACTTGTAGCTTTTTTTGCAAAGCGCCCAAAATTAAAGAGGACAGGATAAGGACAATATAAACAAGAAATAGACTTCACTCGCTATTCAAATTCATGGGGTTTTAGATGTTCAATAATTGAGTTGACAAGTTGTTCATACCTCATAATTGTGGCTGAAAAAGTCAATATCTTGACTTTCGGGTTACGTCTATATATTAGTAAAGACTTAAAAAACACCATGTACATACATTACTTGTAGGCCTAATCACATATGTTTTTTCAGGACCTTATACATGTGGACATAAACAATTTACATGTAGTAATGGTTTATGTAAACATCATAGCTTGGTAAGTGATGGTTTATATTTCAGGACCTTATACATGTGGACATAAACAGTTTACATGTAGTAATGGTTTATGTAAACATCATAGCTGGGTAAGTGATGATTTATATTTCAGGACCTTATACATGTGGACATAAACAGTTTACATGTAGTAATGGTTTATGTATACATCATAGATGGGTATGTGATGGTGACAGTGACTGTAATGATGGAAGTGATGAAAGACAATGTGGTAAAATTAAATGTAAATCTCGTCAGTTTATGTGTACTTCCGGTATGTGTATCAATAACACATGGGTTTGTGATGGTGAAAAAGATTGTAGTGATGGCTCTGACGAACCTAGTACATGTAAATATAGTTAAATTTTTTACTCTTTTTAGATTTTTAACTAAATGTAATGCATGTATAAATCTGAGAAATAGAATAAGTTTTAATGAAGAATCTAGTTCATAATTGAACTTGGGTAAACATATGTTTAGTACTGCACCTCTTACGTACATGTATATATCGTATTATTTTACTCAAACCGTGCCTGCCGCCTATGCTACATGATTTTTTCCGTCAAAAGAGCGTAAAAATTTTGTATTACAGTTCCCACTTGTGTTCCATTCTAGTTCCAGTTCACAGTCAAACATGTAAATGTACCATTTTAATTACAGGTGTTTCAGTATCTACTGTAAATCAGAATATAGTCAAGTTAAATACAACTAACACTTCTTTGTCACACAATTCTAAGTCCGATTTGATGAAATCAAAAGTAAAAACAGTATCTGAGACAAACAAAGAATCAAGTAATTTTCGTGACATTTATGTCAATATACAATCGTCTCCAATCGTCACGACTGTGTCGCTTCAAAAAGAGCAAATATCAAAAGTGACAACTTCGACTACAACCCCTACGTCAGCAAGTACAACCTTTACGGCTTCGACTACAACCACTGAAACGACAAGTACAACAACAACACCCACAAGTACAACAACTACACCCACAAGTACAGCGACTACACCCACAAGTACAACAACTACACCCACAAGTACAACAACTACACCCACAAGTACAACAACAACTACACCCACAAGTACAGCAACTAGGCACACAAGTACAGCAACTACGCCAACAAGTACGACAACTACGCCAATAAATACGACAACTACACCCACAAGTACAACAACTACACCCACAAGTACAACAACTAGGCACACAAGTACAGCAACTACGCCAACAAGTACAGCAACTACGCCAACAAGTACGACAACTACACACACAAGTACGACAACTACGCCAATAAATACGACAACTACACCCACAAGTACAACAACTACACCCATAAGTACAACAACTACACCTACAAGTACAACAATTACACCTACAAGTACAACAACTACACCCACAAGAACAACAACTACACCTACAAGTACAACAATTACACCTACAAGTACAACAATTACACCCACAAGAACAACAACTACACCTACAAGTACAACAACTACACCCACAAGTACAACAATTACACCCACAAGTACAACAATAACACCTACAAGTACAACACCTACACCCACAAGTATAACAATTACACCCACAAGAACAACAACTACACCTACAAGTACAACAACTACACCCACAAGTACAACAATTACACCCACAAGTACAACAATAACACCTACAAGTACAACACCTACACCCACAAGTATAACAATTACACCCATAAGTACAACAACTACACCTACAAGTACAACAATTACACCCACAAGTACAACAACTACACCCATAAGTACAACAACTACACCTACAAGTACAACAATTACACCCACAAGTACAACAATTACACCCACAAGTACAACAATTACACCCATAAGTACAACAACTACACCTACAAGTACAACAATTACACCCACAAGTACAACAACTACACCCATAAGTACAACAACTACACCTACAAGTACAACAATTACACCCACAAGTACAACAATTACACCCACAAGTACAACAACTACACCCACAAGTACAACAAATACGCCTACAAGTACAACAACACTTACAAGCACAATAACAACACCCATAAGTACAACAACACCTACAAGTACGACAACAGCACCCACAAGCACAACAATTACGCCTACAAGTACGACAACAACACCCTCAAGTACGACAATGACACTCATAAGTACAACAACTTCGCCAACAAGAACAACAACTACGCCCATAAGCACAAAAACTACGCCATTGAGTATTAAAACTACATCCACAAGCACAACAACAACGCCCTTGCGTATAACAACTACACCCACAAGTATAACAACTACACCCACAAGACCAACAACTACACCCACAAGTACAACAACTACACCCACAAGTACAACAACTACACTCACAAGTACAACAACAACACCAACAGGTACAACAGCTACACCTACAAGTACGCCAACTACACCCTCAAGTACAACAACTACACCCACAAGTACAACAAATACGCCCACAAGTACAACAACAACACCCACAAGTACGACAATAGCACCTACAAGTACAACAACAACATCCACAAGTACAACAACTACACCCACAGGTTCAACAAATACGCCCACAAGTCCAACAAATACGCCCACAAGTACGACAATTACGCCTACAAGTACAACTACGTCCACAAGTACAACAACTACATCAACAAGTATAACAACTACACCTACAAGCACAACAACTACGCCCTTGAGTATAACAACTACACCCACAAGTACAACGACTACACCCACAAGTACAACAACTACACCCACAAGTACAACACCAACACCAACAGGTACAACAGCTACACCTACAAGTACGCCAACTACACCCACAAGTACAGCAACTACACCCTCAAGTACAACAATCAAACATACATCTTCATCTAATAGAATAGGAACTTTGTTCTCCTCTTCTAATATCACGATATCAGGTGAGTTGATTTTGTATTAAATTGAATAGTATAATTATTTGTTTGAATACTTGCTAGTTGTGATTATAAGCCGCCCGGCTAGCTCAGTTGGTAGCACGCACGTCTACTGTTTGAAGGGTCGTGGGTTCGATTCCCGGGCGGGGCATACTTTCGTAGAGCTTGGTTATGAAATTATTTCTGCGGCCATTCTGTCTCCTACCAATGATTCTTAATTGTGTAGGGCAGTTGTCAATTACTGACAAAAGTGCTTAGTAGTTGGTTATCAGCTAAATCCAAAGATTTAGCTTTTCCAGGAACAGTAAGTAGGTTGATTGACCGCCGTTATATGACATTTACAATGTGTTGCTACGGCGTTAAACCCAACAAAAACAAACAAAGTTATATGATTAAATCATTTGATTTACTTTGTGGTTTACGCACGAAAGTTCAATAAATATACCCAATCCTTATCAGTATTCCTATCACTTTCATAAGTTTATACATGTATTACCTTTTCATCGATTGAACTCATCGCAAAAAAGCCATGGAAAGCTCTGTTGTTTCAATGCCGTTTTATACAATATGCATGTATGTAAACGATCAGATCAATGAGTATTTGATTCAATTAATGGCTTGCTTGCTTTCTTATTACAAACGAAAATGTATTAAATTAATGAATGCAAAATTTAACCTCAACGATGAAGTAAACCCATGACATAGTTTTTTTATGAATAAAATTAGGTACATCTTTCTTTCTTTGTCAAAATACATGATAATACATAAACATTGTATATATATTGTTAGGAAGATGCGGAAGTCAACATTTTACATGTAGTCCTACAATGTGTATACCCTCAGTGTGGGTATGTGATGGTGATCGAGATTGTCTTGATGGCTCTGATGAAAGGAATTGTGGTTTGTATAATAATATTAAAAATAATAGTAATAATAATAATTTGGCATTGTGTACATATTGCAAAATTACAAAGAACACATGTATCACTGACAGCATGTGATAATTTGCCAGGACAAGCATAACAACACCAGGTATAGCACAAAAAATGGCAAGCCCTTATTTCTATGGTAGTTCCTGACATACATACACCAGTTATCATATTGACATTAGCCATAGATTGGTCATTTTTCAAAAGTTGTCACTGCTCTATATTCACTATTGCTCTACATTTGTCGTTGTCTGAATTTGCCATTGTTGTACATTCGCTGTTGTCTTAACTCTACTTGTGTAGGATTGTGATTCTACCATTCTCGAAAGAAACTTACTAATAAACATCTTAAAATGAACTAATTTTACGAGATCGTATTTAATTTGATATACATGTTCATGTATATTTTTAACGAATTAATTATTTAATACAAAATGATACAACTTTTATGTTTAATTCTTCTGTGACGAATTCAAGTATGTTCAGGATGGTTTGTAACGATGTTAGTTAGGTTAGTTAATTATCAATGTTAATTAGCAAAATTTACAAAAGTAATGAAATATTTTTATATTATTTTATATGTCATATCATATTCATTTTGTCGTAGCCTAATGTTATGTTGGTTTCTAATTTAGATGCCAAAATTTTAGGTTCTAATCGATGTGCTGAAGGTATGATGAAATGTGTTGAAGGAAATAGATGTATACCATTAAGTTGGGTATGTGATCATGATTCAGACTGTCCCGATAGCTCAGATGAAATGAACTGTGGTAAGAAAGTTATTATAGTTATATATTTGCTTTTAAGAATACTTAAAGTATGTTCAGTACTAGCATTGATAATAATGATTTCGGGAAATTCAATAAATATAGTTAAAGAATACAGAATAAAAAAAGAATAAAGCAGATTTCGCATCGTCGAGCTCTCTTTGAGGATTTTTCAAGGCCATATTGAATTATAGTAGTAGATGTAGTCCAGTAGGACGCACGCTTAGGGATCGAGAGGTCACAAGTTCGAACCCCACAGGGGCACTGCTAATTTGTTTGAGCAAGGAATTAACCTGTAGTTGCTTGGGTACCTGCGAGGGTGGTATTATTCCGTTGCACCAATATGTTCCCTACACTCAGCGGAGTGAAAGACTCCCCAGGAGATTGATAGATAGATACCAGTAGGTAATGATAGCGGGTAATAACTATAATGTCAGTGAACGTGCAAAAGCATGAAACATAAACGATAAAATGCAATTACTTACTTACTAAATTATTCGACTGCTTATTACAGGACCAAAGACATGTAGAGAGGAAGAGTTTTCATGTGATACAAACAAATGTATACCTAGATCTTGGGTATGTGATTGGGATACTGATTGTATTGATAAAACTGATGAAAAGAATTGTTCAAGTTCGGCTGGTTCATGTACGGGAACACAATTTAGATGTCCTTCTGGTGATTGTATACCATTATCTTGGAAATGTGATGGCGAGAATGACTGTGATAATGGTTTTGATGAAAATCAAAATTGTCAAATAAATCTATCAGGTATGCATACAAGTAGGATTATATGATGTTAAGTTTTTTGGGGGGTTGTTGGATTAAATGCCACGTAGCAACACATTGTATAGGTCATATAATGGCGGTAAGTCAACCTACTCACTGTTCCTGGAAACTACTGGGTGCATATTTTCGTCAGAGACTGACAACTGCCCTACATGATTAAAAATCATTGGTAGGTGGGAGAATGCCGATGAAATGACTTCATGACCAAATTACTCGCCACGAAAGCATGCTCCGCCCGGGAATCGTACCCACGACCCCTCGATCAGTAGACTTGCGTGCCACCTACTGAAATAGCCGGGTGGCTAACTAGGATTATGTGTCGTGGAGTCCTCAACGCATCAAACTATTGACAAATCATTAATATATACTAGGACGAAAAAGAAACGCCGGGTAACCTATAATGATTGTTTTAAGGGATAAATTGTATTATTGGATTATTATATTTATTTTTGTATGAAATGTCATCTGTATGGAACCAGCTGTTGAAGTTTCAATCGATTTCCGATGCTGATTATGTGAAAAAATACCCCCTTTTAACGATGACCCTTCTTGTTTTGCGAAACACGGCCGGACATGTGTTGCATATTTTATGTACCCGGCGTTTCTTTTTCGTCCTAGTATATATTTCCGCTATAAATATCACCTTAGTTATTGCAAAATAATGGAATTTTTGACGAGTTTTAAGTCAAAAATGTTTAATTTGAAATTGGGTACATATAAAAAGACTGGTTTTTATTGAGACCATCGAGTTTGGTGGCTCTCGAACGAAATTTTACTGTACTGCGTGTATTTAAGGTAAAACTCACCTATTTCGAAACTATGTCTGTGGACAATATTCTATAAAACAACCAATCCAATTCAAAACTATATTATGTATACTATAATATTCATACAAACTCGCATCAATAATTCTTGTATTTCTTTCAGCAGACAGATCAAGGTCACCACAAGGTCATCAATCACCATCATCGTCAAAACTCTCAACAATAAGACCTATAGTACAACATACACCATTTAGAACTAATATTAGAGTTCCTTTACCATCTGAGGTGGTTCTTGATTTAGATACTATAGAAACAGACAAAGTAGACCAAAGGAATGGTGTAAACAGTGTTCCCTTAGTGTAGAAAATGACTTTATCATAAGATATTCAGCGAACAATATCACATTTGTGGTAATAATAAAACTAGTCAAGTCATTACAGTTTATTTCAGAACATCAAGTTGTTGTTGTTGTTGATACCAAACTGTTAAAATAGTGCGTAGTGGAAATAGAAGAAGTGCGCTATAAACTATAGTGTTGTATTATAAGTACATGGGGGTATGACATTTATAAAACGTTGATATGCAATTCAGTATTTGAACAATGTATAGGTGGATTGTAGAATAAACTATCTCGCCACTGATGCATGAGAATAACCAATGTATGGGTATTGTGTGAGTAACATGTTTAATTTGATATACTAAATACTTAATATAATATATTGCTACATTGAGGTATTTTAAGATAAGTGTCATAATAACACGTGTAACTGAATAACATATCAGTCCATATATGTATGTTTTATTTTCTGTAATATCTCATACATGTATATATGATGTAATTGTATTTGTACCTTCGATGTATAGAGAAATAAAAGTAAAAGCAATTAAGTTACAATGTGAAATTGAAAATTAACAGTTGGGACTACGCGTGTAACAATATCAGTTTGAACAAAATAGCACGTCGCTGAAGTTAGCAAATTTTTTTTTGCTAGCAAAAGTAGCACTTTGTGGCCACTTTTGCTAGCAATTTTTTTATATAACGAATCGTGAAATAATAATTTGACCTAAAACGGCATACATTAACAAGCTATTTAACATGGCAAGTCCATTTGTCCGGCCTAAGGCCACTAGTCGGTATAATGTGTTTTGTGTATAAAATCGGCACTCAGAAGGGCCATGATTCAGGGCTCGAATCTCGGGTTCAACAATTTCGCCGGGTACTGGCGTATACCACGCGAGGTGTCTGACATAGGGCTATAACGTGGGCATAGTGGCTACCCTTGGAAAATTCCGTGGGTTTGGGCCAAAGACCACTGAAAGTCGGTACATTACGTTTTGTGTATAAAATCAGAACTCGGATGGGTCATGTTTCACGGCTAGAATCTCGAATTAAAGCAATTTCGCCGGGTACTGGAGTATACCACGCACGAGGCCTGACCTAGGGCTATCACGTGGGCATAGTGGCTACCCTGGAATAATTACGTGGGCTTGGGCCAAAGACCACAAAATGTCGGTACTTAAGCACTCAGATGGGCCGAGATTCAGGGCTAGAATCTCGATTTAAAGCAAATTCGCCGGGTACTGACATACCACGCGAGAGGTCTGACTAAGGGCCATCACGTGGGCATAGTGGCTACACTGGGAAAATTCCAATCTCTCATACAGAGTTGTCGATCCTTACAGTGATCTATATCTCTGTAAACGTCTCGGGTTTTACAAGATTCTTGTAAAATAGTAATATAATTTAGATTTTGTATCTAAAGCGTAATTCGTCTTTTATATACATTATCTCAAAGTTTTACGTGAAATATAAATTTATTACAGGCGAAATCCAATTTTTAAAGAGTTATATTTACAAGAACTATTTTCTTGTGAAACGTCTTCCTATTCTGAGTAATTTGGCTTTTTTACTCATCCGCAAAAAATGTCAACAATAGATGATATTGCTAAAAATTATGACAAAAATTTAGTGCTAAGGGACTGTCAACGACAAGCCTTTGAACATCTACAAGACAAGAAAGGTGATCTGTTATTTAGTTTGTCTGTTGCGTTTGGACAAAATTCAAAAATTGTCACATGATCGTTTTAAACGATCACGTGTTTGGGACTACTTTCGAGACGTTAACAGAGATAAAGATCACTGTAAGGATCGACAACTCTGTATGAGAGATTGGGAAAATTCCACGGGTTTGGGCCAAAAAACACTAAAAGTCGGTACTTTACGTTTTGTGAATAAAATCAGCACTCAGATTGGGCCGAGTTTCAGGGCTCAAATCGCGAGTTAAAGTGATTTAGCCGGATACTGGCGTATACCACGCGAGAGGTCTTATCTAGAGCTATCACGTGGGCATAGTGGCTACCCTGGAAAAAATCCGTGGGCTTGGGCCAAAGACCAATAGAAGTCGTTTTTTACGTTTTGTGTTTAATATCAGCACTCAGATGGGCCATGTTTCAGGGCAATTTTGCCGGGTACTGGCGTATACCACGCGATTGGTCTGACCTTGGGCTATCACGTGGCTATCGTGGCTACCCTAGGAAATTTCTGTGAGCTTGGGCCAAAGACCACTAAAAGTCGGTCAATAAACTGTATTTCTCTTCGTCTATTAGAATTCGTATAGTGCGTACAATTTGACCCCGACCTCACCTTTCACATTTGCATCTTATTAAAGAAGAAGAAGATTTTATTTTTCAGATCAATAGGTCAATAGACCCGCGTGAACATACAATGAATTTCATAAAATATACAATCACGTGACAATGACATTACATGTAATCAATAACATACAGTTGAAAAAGAGAGAACATTCGAGATCAATGTACACAAAAATATATATATATATGCAGTGTAGTACTTTTGTATAAAGCTATAAAAGATTGGTTTTATGAAAATTCAATCAAACTTGAGCAGGTATCACAGTTAACAAAGGTTATAAAGGTAATATATTATAAATTATATCAAAATCAAAATATCTTAGACGGATACGCAGGAGAAGGTGACTTATACTTGTTTTGTATCGCTGTTATAAGCAGAAACGAGTTGCATGTGGGATATCACACTTTTGTACATATTTACAGACAAAATAATACCAGTACTAATATATAATACTCGTAATTGGCATATACCAAAATAATATCAGTACTTATATATGATACTCGTAATTGACATATACCAAAAATAATATCAGTACTAAAATATAATACTCGTGATTGACATATACCAAAAATAATATCAGTACTAAAATATGATACTCGTAGTTGACATATACCAAATAATATCAGTACTAACATATAATACTCGTAAATGACATATGTCGAATAATATCAGTATTAACATATAATACTCGTAACTGACATATACCAAATAATATCAGTACTAACATATGATACTCGTAATTGACATATACCAAAATAATATCAGTACCAATATATAATACTCGTAATTGACATATACCAAAATAATTTTAGTACTCATATATAATACTCGTAATTGACATATACCAAAAATCATAATAGTACCAATATATAACACTCGTAATTGACATATACCAAAATAATATCAGTACTAATATATAATAATTGTAACTGACATAAGGCAATTTTCTGCAAAAACAATTTTGCAAAAGGAAATCGTACATTTATATATACTCAGAGTCAAAATATATATTCCAGCAGTAATATATACAAGAAATCATCATATATATTATTCAGAAGTTTTAACGGATTAAAATATAAAATCTGTTGATATGTAATAATCAAAACTTCGACTTAAGGAAGTCTTTAAGCAAGAGAAATCAATACCACGCCTACTCTACACTTCGACTCGTTACGTATTTAAAATATAATTTAACATGTATAGAGTATACACAGCCCGCATGTATAACAACTTGCGATTCAAATGCATTCAAACGGGAAACTCGTGTTCTTACATTTTTGATAACAATTAATAATAAAAGGGTGTGGAGATAGTGATTGTGGGGCTAAAACCAACAACCTTTGAATTGGTAGCTAGCCTCATCGTACAATCCTCTAGTCCGGCCTATGTGCAATAGACACTCGTTGTACGCTTTAAATGTACTTTAAAATTAATCCCCGAGTTAAATTTAAATTCGAGCCTTGTCGATAAAATCCGATTGTTATCGAGCATTAATACTACATTCGTATGCATAAAGGTCAGGTCGGGGTCAATGTGTCCGCACTATACCCACTTTGGTTAAGAAAGAGGACAGATTGGGATTTACGATTTGCTCATAGAAATGTCATACCTCATTGATAAGGGAGCGGTTATTAAATGAGGTATAGGAAATTTTCATTTCGCCTATAGAAATGTCAAACCAAATTTAGAGGTTCGAAAATTTAGAGGCCGAACTGCAATCTTTTCACCTGTAGAATTTTGGTACCAAATTCATAGCAGTTCGAAAATTTTGAGGCCGAGCGGTGATACATCAGTTCGACCGCAAGAATTAGCATCTAATATTAACAACTTGATAAGTGTGCTAAAAATTGAAGGACGATCATAGAGCGACAAAATCAAAACATTTCCATTCATCCTTTAAATTCTCGCATTCTACGTAAATATGTACGAAGAAGATTATGAAGGTGTAAATAAAAAAAAACCCATATTCATCTGAATATTTTGCCTACTAAGTGGGTACAAATTTTGTAAGGATGAACGGAAATATCGCAATTTGTTCTCAATTAAGTGGTTCTTACACCAATTAAGCGATTACGAATGCCATTCAGTCTCAAAATTTTCCAATCTATGGTACGAAGTTTCTAGAGATATTCATATTCGTTCTATTTCTCGAACCTTCAATGAGCACGAATACTCATGGACGAACGAAAATGTACCCAAATACATAAAAAGAGTTATTCTGCTCGTTACTAAAAAGTTCGTACCCACTTATTAAAAAAAAGACGACAGATTAGGATTTACGATTCGCCCATAGAAATTTCGTACCTCGTTGATAAGGGAGCGGCAATTAAATGACGAATGGGAAAATTTCAATTCCCCCATAGAAATGTCAAACCAGATTAAGAGGTTCGAAATTTAGAGGCAGAATTGCAGTATTTTCGCCTGAATTCAGGTACCTAATTCATGTTAGTTCAGATTTGAGGCAGAGCGGCGATATATCAGTTTGATCGCAAGTATTAGTAATTAAATGAAATGGAATATAAAGTTCCAATTCGTCCACAGAAATTTCACACCTAATTTATAGTCATCTAAGTTTTAAGACCCAAAGACTTGTTCATCCAAAAGTATTCGTAACAACTTGATCAGGATGCTAACAACTCAAGGACAATAATGGTGCGACAAATTAAAGTATGAATAGAAATATTTTGTTTCTACAGTCAAAGTACTTCCATATTAGTCCTTACAATACTGGCATCCTAAGGTACCAAATTTCTGTGAATTAAAAATCTCTTGCAAATACCAGAGACATAGATATCCAATTCCCTGCACATACTGTATGGATATTTTGAAGTTTCGAGGTCGAATACCTGCATTTCCGTTCGTCTTTTAAAATTCTTATCTACATTATGTGAGAAGAGGACGATAGGAATTTCTGATTCAAGAAATTTTGTTCTCACTATGGTGCGAGAAATTGAAAGCCGCATAGGGTTCGAGAAATTAAAGGACGAATAAGAATATTTCGATTCGCCCTTAAAATGTTCGCACCCGAAAGTATTTACGAAATTTAGGTGCGAATGAAAATCCCTATTTATCTCAATTTTCTGTTTCCTTAGTGGGTACGAATTTGGCAAAGACGAACAGAAAAATTACATATACCTATTGAACTCGCAATTTGGTCGAGAAATTCTCCAATTCCAATTAAAATAGGTACGAAATTCCAATACACGTCTAGGAGTTTCCATTTGTTCTTTTTCTGGTACCTTCAGCAAGCACGAACTTACTAATGGACAAACGGAAATGTCGTACCCAAATACATGCAATAGGGTTTATAGGTACGGGCACAAGGAATTAAAGGACGAACAGAAATATAACGATTCACCCATAAAAATTTCGAACCATAGCGAGACTGAATCGCTTATTTCCATTCATCCGTATTTGTAACTTCTGAAGGTTGGAGAAAGGCCAGAGTTCATAACCTCTTATATTGGGATGTACATTAGTCAGTTATCCAACGATACAATACTCCACTATGCCGCATTATGTACCGTGGGCCATTTGGTTAGAAAAATTTCGTTATCATGAATAAATGCAATTTCGCAAAAAATCATTACGGGAAAGTAGCCAATGAAATAACACCAATTTTTTAATAAACGTGCATTGGTTTTTATTTTAAGAAAAAACCCAGTAAATAAAGTGCATTTCATTGTAACACGCGATTTTATTGGAAGATGATTAATCTCTCCTGCCTCACGCATATAAACGAGATTTTGCCAGTCAAATTGCCCACGGTACGTATGGAGTATAACGGAAGTACTGTGGTTGCCGACAATTGGGTGAAGATGTACGACGGATGGCGACATTTTGATTTGCAATTACAACTTTTGTTCTCAATTGGGTTCGAAAGTTTTGAAGCCGAAAGGCTATATTCGCACATACGATCCAAGATTCGTCCTCACAAATTTCGTACCAAATTAAGATTGGGTTAACTAGAGGAAGAATCGCGACATTTTAAAATCATGCTCAAAATTTCGTACCCTTGAATTTTATGGGTATGAAGTTCCGAATAAGAATTCTGTAAACATCTCGATTCGCCTCAAGTTGTACCAATTTGAATAAAAAGTCAACAATTTTGAAAAATGTAATTGGCCAACAAACATCTCAAGGACAAAATGTCCGAGACGACTTGTTAAATACAATGTAGGAGCAGGCCAGAATTATATCATGTACAAAAAATGACATTCTGTTTATTCTTTCTTGTTTTCTGTCATTACCATAATGTAACAGCGACCAGCTTGACAAGTTGATGAATCTGAAAGTTAAAAATAAAAGTTTAAATTTGATAAAATATTACAAATAAAATTGAAAGTATTAAAACAGAGTCAAAACAACTCACCAGAAGACAACTCAACCTGGGATAACTCAAAATGTAGGCAGGGACACTAAACCAATTTAACACGTATAACTTACCCCAGATGACACTTACTAATTATGCGATAACAAACTATCTACATTTCATCACTTGTTTATATCTTCATGAACTGATAAAATCCGAGGATTCCAACTGTAAGGACCTAGCTACTTACCAAATGGATTGCTTCAGATTTTATCAGTGAAAGATAACTGACTGAAGTCCCTAATTTAGTTTCAAGTGAATCCTTTCAGTGGTTTCAAATGAAAAGCTTGCACAATAAAACTGAACCAAGAAATTATTAAGTACGAGGGGTGATCCAGAAATTCGTGGACACCTTGCATGAAACAGTGTCCACGAATTTTTGGATCACCCCTCGTATAAAGGGACATAATCCAGTCAAAAGCCATGACTGAGTTTTGCAACTCGTAACAAGTGTTACGCTGATGCCACTGCCGACACACAACTAAGTAGGTTAGCCTCACTATCCTCTGAATAGTGGAGCAAAAGAACAGTTTTTAAATATTGTCAGACATTTGCTTACATCTCCCTTTAAGCTCTAACTAGTTTTAAAGAAAGCCTACATACTTATCAATTTATACAAAATTGTTATAGTTTTTACCTGGATAGCTGATGAAAACTTTCACCATTTCACATAGTACAATATTCTAATCAGAAGAACAAATTCCTATGGCTGCAACCAATAAAAATATAATAGACAATGTATAAAACAATAGGTCATGGTGATAACTCTGCAACTCCTTTGACTGGAGATCCTGAAAAGATAATAAAAATGAGAACACAGCCAATAATAATTAATTTTAGAGAATAAAGACTCGTCTCAAATAATTGTGCTCCAAGAACAACCCTTTGAAGTGGGAGCCTAATACAGTTGCTTCCCTATTATCTAGACTTAGCAAATCTGACAGTCCCAGGTTTCATTTTTGGCCCTGAACATGAAATCATAAAATGCTATATTTATTATCAATTTTTCTTCATAGAGGGACAAGTTGTCAACTTCTTGTGAAAGTGTAGTAACTAAGTACATGTACTGGTACAGAAGTGTCGAATTATGATGCTCAGATGCTAGTCAAGCGGCCCGGCTAGCTCAGTTGGTAGCACACAAATCTACTGATCAAAGGGTCGTGGGTTCGATTCCTGGGCAGGGCATACTTTCTTGGAGCTTGGTCATGAAATTATTTCTACGGCCATCAGATGCTAGTTCTGAAGACTTTTTAGGCCATGTCCTGGTATTCATGTATCACCACCATTTCTTCTGTGGTGTGGTTTTTTACTTAGGCAGACATCTAATGCAAGGAGTATTTTTAAGCATAGTTTACTAATTAGAATTACAAACTTCTAGTAAAAAAACTAAATAATAACTTCTACTAACAAGAGCAGTCCATGGACAGTGTGCTCGACTATTCAGGATGGCTGTGAACAAAAAAATAATCATATATTTGCAAATCAAACTTATAGAAGCTAATAGACAAACATAAATAAACAAAAACAATCTCACCTTTCTCTATAAATGTAGTGCCCTACACAACATGGTATCATAAAATGCTAGTATAATTATATCCAGTTATTATCATTTGATGATCAATCTGTAAGATAACTATTTGATGTTCATTTTTTGTTAGGGTTAACGCCATAGCAACACATTGTACAGGTCATATAATGGCAGTCAGTCAAGCTACTAGTAAGTTAGTCAGTACTCACTCCTGGAAAGGCTGAATCTCTGGATTTACCCGTTAACCAACTACTAAGCACATACTTTCATCAGTGACTAACAACCGTCCTACATAATTAAGAATCATTGGTCGGAGGGAGAATAGCCGTAGAAATAACTTCATGACCAAGCTCCACAAAAGTGTGCCCGGCCAGGAATCGAACCCATGACCCCTTGATCAGTAGACTTGCGTGCTACCAACTGAGCTAGCCTGGCCGCTCAATATAAGCAAGAATCATCAAAAACCGTCTGAAATGATTTATTCAGCAGATCAGAACTTATTGCTTATTGTTAAATTTTATTCCATTGTCAGTGGGGCATAAATAAACCCTGCTGATTTAAATGCTCAATATTTGTTTTACAATTCCTGTACAGAAATATAGATCTATTTCATAGATCATGAGAGAAGAAGTACTGTGGTACAGCAGGAAATACTTATGTACAGATTTTGTAGTGCAAGTTTCCAATATTTAAATCAGTGGCAAGGATTGCACCACTGACAGTTGAGTTGAATAAATTTAACTTTAATGTTTTCTTGGTTGTTTTTTACTAGGTTTTACGCCGTGTTATAATTTAGGTCATTTTACAGAGTCCAGCGCACCTAACCTAGCTTTCCTGGACTCTTGTCTATAACCAGCACTCACCTACCCTTCAACAAGGCTGGAAACTTCTCCATTTATCATATGAATGGAGGAAAATTGACGTTATTGCCAAATTTTCATGGAAGGGTATAACATCCCCGGGTGGGATTCCAACCCGTACCCCCTTCAGTACACAAGATTCCAAGTCCTGGCGCACTACCAACTGCGTTATCGACCCGGGTTATCTTTAAGGTTCTGTTATGTCGCTAACAATAACGGGAGAGCTCAGATCAGGGTAGGAATCACTACCAGGGCTTTGTTATAACCCAGGCTACAAAACTGGATAAGAAATATCACTTATATTTTATCATTATCATATTGTTGAGATTTTCAGCTTTTTGGCGGTATATAACATTGTATACCTTGGTTAAAGGTAAAGTCAGTGTACTCGATAATCCTTATAAAATGGCATTTTTTAGCAATTTCAATGTTGCAGCCAATTATTACAATTCTTTAGACAGAAATGAAAAAAATCCAAGAAAATGTGTAAAATATTAAGATTTCTGGAAAAATGAAGGTTCTTTGAAAATAAATACTTTTTACCGTATTTAAATCGGGCAAAAAATTATGGCAATTATATAGCATAATATAAATGTATTTATCGTTATGTTTTGCCATTATTTTGACCATTATAGATAAGACATGATGAATTGTACTTAAAACAAGAAAAACACCCCCTTTTCAATTAGATAACTACAAAACAACAATGTAGTTGTGAAAAATTATAAGTGGTTTTGTCAAAACTTTGGTTCATTTTATTTCCTCAAACCTGAAATGTAGTGATTTTTTTGGTAGAGTCCGTATACCAACTTTCAACTTGATACAAAAGTAACAATTGCCTTTTATATCAAATGATTCTTTCATTATCTATTACATAATGATGAAAAATGAACAGAAATATGATTATACAGTAGTTGCAGAAAACTTGGGGAAAAATATTCCGCGCAAAACTTTGTCCGTAGACCGTAGAGTCCGTGGACCCATTATTTCAGGACCTATAAAACTAGTTAATCACTTTTTTATAACAATTTTTTTTACTGATTTTATTAAATCTTTTCATAAATATTAAGTTTTAACTATATATTTGTAACTGTTTTAAGTGATTCTTGATTTTTATAATTATGTGTCATAGTTTAGACGATAAACAGTAAAAAAAACATTTGATATACCCTTAAAGTGCCAATAGTATGAACTAAAATGTTTATAGTATACTTATTTAACATCCCAATATAAATTAAAACTATAGGGATTCAAAATAAATTATTAATGGATGGTTTATGTGCTTATAAATGAAGATAGTTAAAAGGTCTACGGACTCTACATAAACTAGATTTCTGCATTTTATCTTTATCTTTAAGCATATGTTTAGTTTGATGCCCAAACATAGAAAATAATGTTGGTTGATCAAAATCTTTAACCATTGTCATAGCTACTGGTATTCCTTTTTTCTCAGTTATTTTCTGATATATTGTGATGTTTTTTTTCTCAAAATTGACAATTTTGTGACTTCCAGAACCTATTCTTGTAAGTGATCGCCATTCAAAATACATATGTAAATGTATGTACTGACTTAATAAATTATTTTAAAGGAAGCAATCAATTCTAGTTTAGTTTATTTTAATGTAACAATTATTTGAATACACTGCCTCCACATTTTTCACTTTTTCAAGCAAAATCTATGACAGTGTGTTTCACAAATATGCTGTAAAACTAGTTTGCTGCATTTTTGTCATTGTTAAACCATAAATTAATAAGTACATGGGTTGTCCTGTTTAACTTAATTAGAAAAACTTTTTGGGCCCCTCATATTTGAAATAAGTTACAAATCAATGAAATTTGTTTAAAAGCATTAAAAATTATGATTTTGTTCTATTAAAGTATTCAAACTTATCTTCATAATATTAGTTATAACATAAATAAAAAATAGCAACACTGCTTTAATATCAGCAACTATTAAAAAAAACTTGTAAAAGAATAAATATGCAAAAAAATTAACATATAGCCAGTTTCCATGGCAACAATTTGAAAAAATAGATTTTAAATTAATTATGTATTTTTATGTGAAATGTTGATGAAAAAATGGAATTCCATCATTAATTTAAAGTATTGTCTATGAAATGTGTTTCAAGAATCAAGATAACCTACATAATTATAGTCAGATATCAAGTCTTATCAATGCCTCTGTACTCATAGGAATTTTAATTCAGAGTTCTAGGTAGGAAGTTTTTTTTGTCTTAGTTAATTTAAAGTCAAATTCACTTGAACTGACAATATTGTTTAACTACTATCTGCATTTTTTTTTGGTAGTTTATGTCTGAAATATAGAAACACTATTTGAAATATTGTTTAGTCCAAAAATGATTTACATTTGACACATTTCATAACCCTGTAGAGAAATCTACATGTGAGAGAAACACATAGGCTTAAACTAAGCCCGCCGGTTCTCAGCACTTAAAGCACCAACAGGAGAGTTGTAATCAAATTCGTAAGTAAGTTTGGCAATTTGAGAACCTGCCATTGTAATCTATTAGATGAAACTGAAAGTGCTCACAAGTTTATGATTGTTTCTTAATATAACTTGTTTGTGTCATTTTGTTTTACATAAAATGTTCCATATCATTAAGTTAGAACCTGGTAAATTGGAAAATACTCAATTTGAATTTTGAATATTGCTCAATCTAATGCTATCTGGAGGACATAATGAGTAGTTTACTTATTCATAAACTGATATCAATTATTTTCATGTTATTTAACCATCTACCAACACCTATGGAATATAAAAATTGAAGTTTGGTCTTAACTTTGTTCATTAAATGTCACTCTAGTTATTCATTTATATTTGTAGAGTCCGTATACCAGCTTACTTCTTTGCCTTAATTGACTGAGACCTTTTTCCAAATTAGATGTGCAGATTTTTTAAATAAATAGATGATTTGCTATTGTTGAGGGCGATAAAGACAACACGATATGTTAATCTTAACCACATATGATAGTTTCAATTTGATTGTTGACATTTATGTTATGTCAGTTTACTGAATTTTCTTTATATTGAGGATAAATACTTAACAGTTGAGAACTTAAAGTATTTTATTCATAAACTATAATCAAATGACTTGCCAAAAAATGAAAAAACTCACATAAAATCAATAATAGATTGTATGTTTTGTGAAATCTGCTCATGTACAATATTGGTAGAGTCCGTATACTCTGAAGAATTAAATGTAAAGTCCTAATTTATGTTTACACAATACAGTTTTTTCCCTTAAAAGTTTTTATTTTTCCAATCTAAAATGGTGAAACTGTTTGTCTTTTGTTGAATTGCAACATTATCTTTGTTGTATATTGCATATAAATAATTAAAAGATTCAGTGTAATTTTCATAAAAAAGCTGCTTGACTTCCATAACATACATTTTTTATTTTTGGAAATAATTTTTCACTCCCAAGTATTACTCATGTTTGTTACATCATGTTTCAAATTTTTAAACTGTTTCTAGTTCTTAAACAATAGATGTTTTGTGAAAATAGCTTTGATTTTGTAACTATTGTAGAGTCCGTATACTTAGATACCTGCCTTATGATAAATGGTGATAATTTGTTTATCCGACAAGGTTTTGTAAAACGATTTGAAAGAAATATTCCAGACACCCAATACTTTCATTGCAATACAAAATCAATGTGATCGTACAAAGTTCATTTTTTTGCAATTGTGCAACATGCTGTCCTACCCTGATCTGAGCTCACCCGATAAGTAATTGAGAAATCTGATGATTCTGTATAAACATACATGATAATTGATAAAAAAATCTCTATTCCTTACCAAGGGAATCTTTTAAATCTAAACTTGATGTTTCCATTTACTTTTAAAACAAACTCAAAGAGTTTTCTCCTTTCCTTATTAGATTTTGATCCATAGACACAAGTCGCAGCCTAAAAAATAAAACAAACGGGACAACAGACCGAACAGAAAAAGTCATAATTATGCTTTCATTCAATCAAAATTTACAGTAAGGTTGGTTATAAAATAAAAAGTCAAAATTCGACATGGAAACAAAGAAGTTCCTGGTTCGAGTCATATTCTATCGAAGACATATTTGATCTATAATTGAGGTCAAATGGTTAGTCATATTTTGGATACTGGAACTCGGTGCTTATCCACATAAGGCCGTGGTCATGATACCAAAGATCTTACAACAAAAATCAATTGGTCAGACAATTAAAATAAAATTTTCATCAATGCTATGTGAGTTTGTCCCAAACATTAAAATAAACTTTAAATCAATACTACATTGAATGTAGATCAACACTATTATACATTAATTATACTTTTTATATTTAATACAAATAACATTTTATGGATTTTTTAAATCGGATTTTGGAAGATTTTCGCTGAAAGATTTTTGTAATATGACCCGTTGAATGTTTGTCTGGGATGAAGTTGTCTGATTTTCACTAAGAACAATCGTCAGGAGTTTTCTAGTCTTCTCTAGTTTTCTTCATCCGTAGACATCAGTCACAACCTGAAATAAACAGAACACGAGACGAGAAACCAGACAGAAACATTTTGTAAAATGACATTATAGCTAAGGAAATATAAAAATATAACAAAACAAAATGCTGAAAAGGAAAGAAATTAGAATAGACATGGAGCACGGACAAGCATGCATCAGGGACAGGGGAGGGGCATGGGCAGGAAATTTTACACCATGGGGGTTATTGGTCTGTTTAGGGCGGCCATTTCCGCTACCATTCCCACCTATACATCAAGGCTATAGGAAGTCCCTGATCACTATTATTCCAAGATGGCTGACTTGCACAAAAAGTTGTTTTACCTAATTAAGACAAATGTATCAACACCCCCAAAGACAAGTCCCCCCCCTGACCCCCCATTTATCACTCTTCTTAGCATTGAACTCAAACCTACACCTGAGAAACCATGGGTATTAACATTGCAAAACCCCAGTAAACTGCTTAATGAAACGACATTATCTGAGTCTAAGTCGCCCGGGTAGCTCAGTCGATAGCACGAGGGGTCGTGCGTTCGATTCCCAGACGGGGCATACTTTCGCAGAGCTTGGTCATGAAATTATTTCTAAGGCCATTCTCTCTCCTACAAATGATTCTCAATTATGTAGGGCAGTACATAGTTGGGTAACAGCTAAATCCAAAGTCAGCCTTTCCAGGAACAGTGAGTAGGTTGACTGACGACCGTCCCAACAAAAACAAACAAAAATTATCAGAGTCTTAATAATCCCCAATAAACATCCTCCCAGGATTAAATACCTAATAAAAATTCCCACCTTCTATCAGAAAATACCCCCTTTCTTATGTATAGACCCCATCCAAAAATTCAAATACCAGGCCAAAAATTAGTGTTTGCCATACTCTCATCCCCAAACTAAACTAAACCAAACTAAAACTTCAAACAAGAAATGTAATGTGTAAACCACATTAAGGATCAAAAACTTAAACGCAAAAATTACAAAGGGAAATACTCAATAATAAAGTCAGGCAGAGTTGTGGTTACTTTCTAATTCTGTTCATCACATCATATGCTATCATTGTATAAAGTTTTATAAAGATAACAATAAATGGCAGAAGTATATGGTAAAGAAAAACTTTAACGCAATTATTATTGACAACAGACCCCCATTGAAAAATCTGGTTAAAAACTTGAATAGCAGAGCAAGGAGATATAGCGGATGCTTACAAACTGATGTGGGCCTGCAATAATATACTTGTTTTGTAAATTCTCAGGTGGGGAATAGCAGTAATTGAAGGATTAATTTACAACAATCATACATTTATAAATAATGTTACCCAGGTTTTAGTTATTGTGTACATATATTATGTGTACAGATGTAGGTAGCCATAACCGTATGTAGTTAATTTATTAGTCATTGGTTTATGCATAACATAGTGTAACTGTATTTAAACTTTTAAAGTTCATATCAGTGTACTGCACGGGAATTGTTGAATTTACGTGCGTAGCTATTTTTATTGTAGAAATAAACTGACGGTTCTCTGGTATCTAGGGATTTAGTTAGATCTTGCTTTTATCACGGAATATAGAAGTAATGTAAGGATTTTATGTATTCAGTGAAATCTGTGAAGTTGGTGCGAATATTGCCTATTTAAGTACACATATTCATTGTTTTACTGTCATTTCTCGTTTTGGGTTTGGTTCACTCGTATGTATATATTGGCGTTGTCTACGATTATTATCAACGGAATCATTTTAGCCTGGTGAGTTAAATTTATTTAAGATTATTTTTAAGAGTATTAAGAGTATTTTTACGAAAACATTGTAATTTATATATTTTTACTTCAGGTTTGTTTAAGTTTAACCAAACTTTCGGTACTGTTACAATATTGCTTTAATTTAACCATTTTTGATATCGTTGGAGGTATTTGTCACGAATTTAGAGTATAAGATATCATGTTGGCTCATTAGAATTTAATACTTTTATATTATTGATAGAGCTACTGTACACGTAGATTTCTTGTATTTTTTATTTGTTTATTGAAAATGTTTTGAACCTAATGCAATTGTATTTTCAGGCTGTATTTTAGTAGATAATTATCTAATAATTTGAAACTACACACCCTCATTGCTATTCATAAGTCAACCTGGTTTACAATAATATTAAAAGAAGTTCAACTGTTCAGGGTATTGTATTACAAGAGAGGCAATTTATAAGAAATTCATACCTGTTCTTACAAAATCATGTTTTTTCCTGTACAGTATTCTAATCAGTTCTATAGTTTTGGCTAAGAGGTCAATAGTTTCTGAACAGGAAGAGGTTTTGTAACATTTTCAAGAAAGGATATATCCAGCTTTAGCAAGAATGAGCCTTAAATGAAATTTCTAACCATTTTGTTTGACATCTAGTTCAAATATAGCTATAAAGAAAGCCAAATCAATTAATGTTATTATAACAAGAGATGTAATGTGGAAACCACATTAATGCGAATAAAGCCGGATTTAAAAACTTTAATGCAAAAATTACAAAGGGAAATAATCCATAATAGAAGCAGGTAGAGCTGTGGTTACTTTCTGATTCTGTTCATCACATATGAAGTTTCACAAAGATCTGACTGTAAATGGCAGAAATATATGGTAAAGAAAAAAACTTTATCGCAATTATTAACAACACTAATTGCCCGACCGCCCAAGCCTGCCCTGTTTTGCCTTAACTATTAGCTGTATTTTTTCATTTGAAAAATCCGACTAAAAACTTCAGCTGATCAAAAATCAGTCAGAAAACATTGGAATATTCTGAAAACTTAATTGCATTATTAACTGCGCAGAAAAATACATTGGAAAAGTAAAATTATTCAGATGCATGAAATATTTAAGAAGTTTAAAAGTGGTTTAAATTATACCATTACAACATAAAATATACATTATACACTGTATACTACATGTATAAAAAGTTAAAAACATCATTTTTTACACAACCCAGTTGACAAAAAAAATGTTTATTATGAAAAAAGAAAATAACTAGGAAAATATTATCATTTACATTGTCGGTATGCCCAATTTTATCATCTATTTCAAAAATAAAAAAATACAACACAATATTTAGAATACATTCTGAATGCATGTTACAACAAGAAATGTAATGTGGACACATTAAAGCCAGATTTAAATCTTTAACACAAAAATCACAAAGGGAAATAATCCATAATAAAGCGAGTTGGAGTTGTTGTTACTTTCTAATTCTGTTCATCACATGGTATGTTATAATTGTATGAAGTGTCATAAAGATCTGACAATAAATGGCAGAAATATCAGCTAAATTGAAAACTTTAACGCAATTGTTAACGACACTGGATGCCCAACCACCCGCCTGTGTTTCGCCAAACTATTAGCCGAATTTTTTCGTTGAAAAATCTGACTAATAATAACATCATACTAATAAATATAAAGTTAAGTTAAATCATTAGTCACAAAACATGTTACTTTAAACCATCATGGCAACTTCTATATGCAGTACAAATAATAAAAAGCTGGCTTTCATAAACAAATCTGAAAGTACAATTTCAGTAATTCATAGAAAGCAAATTCTTGCTATATTAATCAATGATCTACATTAAATACCTTCACTTCTCATGTAAACAACAACAAAAGTCATAGTACATTTTATTAGTCATTAATAATCATATATAATCATTATACGAGCAAACCAAGGTTTTTCAATATTCAAATTCGACTTTATGCATGTAATTAGCACCCTAGCCAGACTTAGTTCTATGATCCTAATGTCCATATTCTTTTGTGCATGATAAATAGCACATTTTATATAGTACTAGTTCTATGATCCTAATGTCCATATTCTTTTGTGCATGGTAAATAGCACATTTTTATATGGTACTTAATAGCTAATTCTGATCTAGCTATCCCCCCATAAACATGGGTCCTTCACTAGATTGCTCAGAATTATGTTTTTAACTCTAATCCCGATCTAGCTATCCCCCCATAAACATGGGTCCTTCACTAGATTGCTCAGAATTATGAGTTTATCAAAGTAAAATCCCGATCTAGCTATCCCCCATAAACATGGGTCCTTCACTAGATTGCTCAGAATTATTGATATTCATGTTTATTGATTAATTAATATATATTTGCATCTTCATTTACTAACAAATATATTAAATATATACTTAGAACATCATTATCAGGCATCATTAGTACTAATTACATGTATCTAAAAAAAGAAAAAAGTAATCTTATTAAGAAGCCTCATTAATTCCTAAAATATAAAAGAAACATTCCAAAAACATGTTCTCATTTTGCACAATGACATATGCTGTTAAATCTATTGAAGAGAAGGTAAGAGTATAAATCATTATTGTATGTTCAAAAGTTAGTGAACCATTTAGACATTTTACCAAGCTTTTTTATACTTTGTATTGTCATAGAAATTAAAACAAGAGCTCCGCTGGGCGGGGCATTATACGCCCGTGTGCAGTCCATGCTGTGTTCTATCTCATATAAAGTCCCTGTGACCTTGACCAATGACCCCGGGATCTCAGAATAGTTCCCATTCTTAACAGGAGGGCTATCCAAAGCAAAGATTTTGAGAACCTAGGTACAGCCATGGTTGATTTATCACCGACACAAAGTTTTCCCATACAAACTTCCAGTGACCTTGACCCTGGGGCCTCAGAACCAAAAGTTCTCGCCCTTGACCCAAAGAGTATTTATACATAAAATTTGGTGATATTAGGTAAAGTTGGTTGTTGGACAAGGTTTTTCCTCATGATTTTTCTTTTGACTTTAACCTTTAACACAGGGACCTAAAACCAAAGGGGCATATGCTAGACATTAAGGCTACCCTTAAATAAGATTTGGAAAACCTACAATGTAGGTACAATTATTATTGAGTTACTGTCCGGAAAATGTTTCAATATGAATTAAGTCCCTGTGACCTTGACTTTTGTCCCTGGGGTTTCCAAATCAAAAGAGAACATCAAATACCAAAGAGCTATCAACACATTACATCTTGACAAATGGGCTGATTCACATAAAATTTGGTTAACCTAGGTACAATCATTGTTTAGTTATTGTCCGGACAAGGATTGTCCATATGATGCCCCTGTGACCTAGATCTTTGACCCGGTTTTGACCCAAAACCGATTGGGAACATCCTTAACACATGGGCTACCCTCACATAAAATTTGGTGAACTAAATTCATTTTACTTATTAAATATAGCATTATTTCCATGGTTTGCCATTTTGACTTTATTAACATATTGTTTGAACATTTGAAGTCTCTGCTTGGTAATTTGATATCTTCTGGATGATGGTTTAAACTTGACCCAGGGGCCCCAAAATCAATAGGGAACATCCTTGACACATGGGCTACTCTCACATGAAATTTGGTGAACTTAAGTGCAGTCATTGTTGATTTACTACAGGGACAATGTTTTTCAATATGATGCCCCTGTGACCTTGACCTTTGACCCAGGGGCCCTAAAACCAATAGGACATAACCATGACACATGGGCTACTCTCACATAAAATTTGGTGAACCTAGGTACAGTCCTTGTTGAGTTATTGTCCAAACAAGGATTTTCAATATGATGCCCCTGTGACCTTGACCTTTGACCCAGGAGCCCCAAAACCAATAGGGCATAACCTTTACCCAAGGGCTACCCTCATATAACATTTGGAGAACCTAGGTACATTGCTGGTTCAGTTATTGTCTGGACAAAAGTTTCATTGTTTGCCGTTTTGACTTTATAAACATATTGATAGAACATTTGAAGTCACAGCTTGGCAATTTGATATCTTCTGGTTAAAGATTTAAACTTAACCCTGTTTTCCCAAAACTGATAAGGTACATCCTTGACACATGGGCTACTCTCACATGAAATTTGGTGAACTTTGGTACAATCATTGTTGAGTAATTATCCGGACAATGTTTTTAATATGATGCCCCTGTGACCTTGACCTTTGACCAAGGCGCCCCAAAACCAATAGGGCATAACCTTGACACATGGGCTACTTTCACATAAAATTTAGTGAACCTAGGTACATTGGTTGTTCAGTTATTGTCTGGACAAGGTTTTTCCATATGATGCCTCTGTGACCTTGACTTTTGGGTCTGGGGCCCAAAAACCTATTGGGAACATCCTTGACAAAAGGGCTACCTTCACATAAAATTTTGTGAACCTAGGTACAGTAGTTGATGAGTTATTGTCCAAACAAGGATTTTCAATATGATGCCCCTGTGACCTTGACCTTTGACCCAGGAGCCCCAAAACCAATAGGGCATAACCTTTACACAAGGGCTACCCTCACATAAAATTTGGAGAACCTAGGTACATTGGTGGTTCAGTTATTGTCTGGACAAGTGTTTCATTGTTTGCCGTTTTGACTTTATAAACATATTGATAGAACATTTGAAGTCACAGTTTGGTTATTTGATATCTTCTGGTTTAAGATTTAAACTTAACCCTGTTTTCCCAAAACTGATAAGGTACATCCTTGACACATGGGCTACTCTCACATGAAATTTGGTGAACTTTGGTACAATCATTGTTGAGTAATTATCCGGACAATGTTTTTCAATATGATGCCCCTGTGACCTTGAACTTTGACCCAGGGGCCCCAAAATCAATAGGGCATATTCTTGACACATGGGGTACTCTTACATAAAATTTGGTGAACCTAGGTACATTGGTCTTTCAGTTATTGTCTGGACAAAGTTTTTCCATATAATGCCCCTGTGACCTTGACCTTTGAACCTGGGGCCCCATAAACCTATAGGGCACATCTTTGACACATGGGCTACTCTTACATAAAATTTGGTGAACCTAGGTACAGGCGTTCTTGAGTTATGGTCCGGACAAGGTTTTTCAATTTGATGTCCCAGTGACCTTGACCTTTGACCCAGGGGCCCCAAAACCCATTGAGAACATCCTTGGCACATGGGCTTCTCTCACATAAAATTTGGTGAACCTAGGTAGATTGGTTGTTAAGTTATTGTCAGGACAAGTTTTTTCCCCATATGATGCCACTGTGACCTTGACCTTTCATGCAGGGGCCCCAAAACCAATAGGGAACATCTTTGACACATGGGCTACTCTTACATTAAATTTGGTGAACTTAGGTACATTGGTGGTTCAGTTATTGTCCGGACAAGTTTTACCTATTTTAAGTCCCAGTGACCTTGACCTTTAACCCCGGGGTCTCAAAATCAATAGGGAACCTCCTTTACCCAAGGGCTATCCACACATAAAATTTTAGGAACCTAGGTATAACCTTTCTTGAGTTATCATCCGGACAAGCAATTGTCCACGGACGGACAGACGGACAGACGGCCAGACGGACAGACGGACAACAGCATAACATAATACGACCGTTTTTTCAAAACGGGCGTATAAAAAATGATGCCAAGTTGACAGTTTTAATGACTAAATAATTTTCAACAAGACTTATTCAAAATTGAGTTAAAATTAATCCTAAGGGTGATGCGTCTTATTTCTAATGAATTTAAACAATGTCGAACAAAGCACAAGCAAGCAATAAAATCTTGGCAATAGTACAACATTACATTTCTGATGACTTGCTTTGACAATAAGTTGTTAAATTCAAAGGCTTATTTTACAGCAGAATAATCATGTTTTCTAAAACAGTCCGATGTTTTCATGATATATAATTGATCCATTTTATAGTAAAATTTAATGAACTTCTATCACTTTTTGTATTTGAACATTTTTTTAAATAAAATTCCAAATAGATAACTAACAATGCATGAAAATAACAACTGAATAAAAGTTTACCATTGTGTATTTTTCTGAATTGATACAAAAACCAACATGGCTTATTAATTTGAGCTTGCTTTAATCATTCCAAAAAGAGACCAAGAAAGGTTTGATTTAAGGTACTGATTTAATCAGGCCTTTTTTATTGAAGAAACAACAAGTATAAGGAACAAAAACCTGCCATGTTATGTTACCTCAATTGAAGACAGAAACCTACAAGAACAAAAAGAACCACAAACATGCGATATCGAGTATCTATTACCTAAGGTGACAACAGAAGCTATATTTAGAATACCGGTAAGTGAAAAATATCTTGCCATAAGATCTTGTCATATCTTTAAACATGTCATTGATAAACAAGAAATGTAATGTAGAAACCACATTAAAGCCGAATTTAAAAACTTTAATGCAAAAATTACAAAGGGAAATAATCCATGATAAAGCCAGGTAGAGTTGTGGTTAATTTTCTAATTCTGAAGTGGCATGGTATGTTATCATTGTACCAAGTTCCATTAAGATTTGACAATAAATAGCAGAGATATATGTTAAATTGAAAATTTTAACGCAATTGTTAATGACACTGGACTGATGAAAAGTACAGATAAAAAAATTCTTACAGATTTAATTAGTTTGATTACTATTATTAAAGTCTTAAAGTCTACTTAGAAAGCTGTCAAAATAAAACAAAAATACATATTAAATGTGTAATTTTATCATCTTAATTTCTGAATAAAGTGGTTTCATATTATAGTTTGACTATGTGTATAACTATCAAGTTGTATTGTTAAGTTCATATTCTGGACAAAATTCTTATTTGTACATTACTAGATAATTGTACATGTACAAAATTTTCTGAATAAATTTACTGTTCTGTTCTGTTCTAAGAAACAACATACGAGTTCATTTATTTAACATGTACACTAGGGCTGCGGCGAGTATCCGAGTACTTGGACATTTGCGATCCCGACCAGAAAATTGAGTACGAATATTCGTCACGTCCACAATTGTCAGATCTCAACAGATCTATTTTTTAGAAAATAAAGGAACATTTATTAATTACAACTATAAACCAGTCACACTTCTAATGTTAACTTAAATTTATGTATGGACCAAACAGTCTTGTGTCAAAATGCGATTGATACTCATTTAAACAAAAATGTTATAAATGAAAATGCCAATAAAACGTCTGATAATAGACATGTTTGGAGTACATGGTTTTCCTTAGAGTAAAAACTTCTAATTCTTCACCAACTCTTTTTATTACATGAATTCCGTATGCTTCTCCATTAACAAGTGATTCATGGTTTGATTCGTGAATCACTACACGTCGGATCACCGCTTGCTCAACTATTCGCAGCCCTAATGTACTCCATGCAAGTCCATCAAACAGAACCCTAACCATAAAGAGTTATACAATTAGGGGTGTAACAATAGGTCGACTTATCGCTGTATCGCGATAGTTTACCTAGCAATAGCAATAGGTCGATAGAACTTTTTCAAGTCGATAAATATCGCAATAATTTTTCTGACTATCGACTTTTTCGATAGTTTTCTTGAAAACGAGAGTTGAGCCCCATAAACACTTTACTTTCATCTTTCTTTAATGAGACAACTCCACATTGATACGGATCAAACTAAATCTATTTAGAGGCCGCCAATAAAGGGATATCAGTAATCATCTTATTTGATCAAATACTCGCCGTAATGGAAGTAAAAGCATGCCTGCATGGAGCGGCGATTTTGAAATTGCAGGGGTGGCGAAATCAACTGTCCCAGTCGTACATTTTAATGTATGAACAAGTTATTTTTATGGACTAGTAAAAAATTCAATTTTAATTTGTTAAAAACGTTTTTACTTCTGCATTACTCTGTGGAAGTTATAAATAAGACTTGCATAGTAGCATTCGCTGAGCAGAGTTGTCCTATATTCGGCGATAAAGTAACATTAACTGATTTACGACTGTCGTCATTTTCTGTGATAAGTTGATTGTGAAATTCAGTTACTATATGCCATGCGTATTTCGGTATATATCATATTTGTTTCAAGTAGTTATCTTGACTTATTACGTCACAAATTGTCATGATATGAATAGATGATAATTGATAATGATAATCATTAATGGATGCTATTCGCCACCCTTGAATTAAAGAAAACAAAAAGTCAAAATCGGCAGTATCGCAGCATTTTGGCTTTGTTTAGTAATAGATGAAGTTTTCAAATCTAAAATAGCTTTCAGATACTGCCAAATAGTACTACAGTACAATGGATACCTCCAATTGAAAGGATTATTTGACGAGGAAGCACCATGCAGTTTCCCTTTCAAAATCCCTATCTTCACTAATGTGAATAAATCTGGACCAAAAACTAAACCAATGATATACCCTCTAATACAGAACCAGCTCATTCTCAAAGTGCGAGAGATATTTCAAGTTCAAACCCATTGTTTATTGTAAAAGACTTGAGACTGTTTACCGTTGTTTTTATAATAAAAAACTATCGTGATAGTATCGCAATAGTTTTTTGACTATTGCAATAGTACTTTCATTATCGCAATACTATTGCGATAGTGTTTGGCTGCAATAGTCACCCCTATATACAATAATGTATCATGTTAAAAATTGGGAATTTTCAAATGATGACTGACAGGTAATTTACAGGCTGTAAGCTTGCAACTGATTGTCACAGGTACCTAATAATTGTATAAAAACAATCATTGCTGATGGCCAATGTATTTTGATTTTCAGTCGCTTAACAACATATGTTAAGCCATTCTGGAAGAAAAAAGTCACTAGTAGACATATTTATTTAGTTGAGTTTAACCCAGTAGCAACACATCGTATAGGTCATAAACCTACTCACTGTTCCTGGAAAGGCTAACTCTCTGAATTTAGCGGTTAACCAACTACTAAGCATATTCGTCAGTGACTGACAACTGTCCTACATAATTAAAAATCATTGGTTAGAGGGAGAATGGCAGTAGAGATAATTTCATGACCAAGTTCCATGAAAGTATGCCCCACTCGGAATTTGAACCCACAACCCCTCCATCAGTAGACTTGTATGCTACCAACTGAGCTAGCCGGGCGGCTTCCAGTATGCTTCAATCCACCTCAACATTTCCTAAGCTAGCTCAGAAATAATCTTCCACACTTTGAAAGTAAAACCCATGCAAACTCTCATTGTAAATCTTACGACGTCACTTTTTCAGAGTAAAAACCAAGCTTAGCCAATTCAATTCTAAAGTACAACACCAACAATCCTAACTTTCCCTAAAACCAAATCCCAATCCCCCTCCCATTTACCCAACCCTACTCCCATGACAATCCCCAAATTTTCCCCACAATATTTATGTCTTAACTAGATAAAATTAATATGTAACTCCACAAGCCAGCAAGAATACAAATAATAGTGATCAAAAGCATTCCGAACCTTGAGCTGGGGGATATGAAGCCAATGGCTCTTAAAAACCCCAACAGACCGAACCCTCTCCATGGGGGGATGGGACAGCTGGGATGGGATATGCATGCAGGGACCTGAAATATCGGTGCAAATCTCAGGTCAGACACGGACCACTCAAGCAAAAATGAAATCAAAACATAACATACAGTAAATTAAACAACAACAAATGTAAGAATTAATTAAATAAACTAGAAAAGTCATTTGCTAATAAACAAAGTATGTACAAGCTATACAAGTACATTCATTAGATAAAGAATAAGTCATTTATTGAACCTACAGACTGGAACACTCCTGCACATACCTGTACTAAACGCACCGCAAGAAGTTGACTTATTCATTAGCCAAATGGATGTGCTATGTACAGTTAACACATATTTAAGTTTATAAACAAATGGCATATCTAGAAAATAAAATGAAATAAAACTTACCAATTGTCAACTGTTACTGTAAAAATGTCTTCCAAAGTGTTGAATCGTAACCATGGGGTCAAAACCGGGTCTATTCACTTTTCAAATCTAATGGAAGTTATAACATAACAGGGTTTTAATATAACAACTTGAATAAATACTTAACTTAAAACAGCATGCATCAACTTCAATGAGCTAAAAAAAAAAGAAAAAAATATATGACAGCAGTATCACCAGAACATTGATCCACTTCATACAATCTGAAAACAAAACATGGTCAATACATATACACACAGGGGAAGTAGTATTGTGCCTTAAGTTTTGACCCAACCTGAACTTTATGAAAGAATATTCAAATATTGATCACAAATGTAGTATTAATGCTCGATTACACAGTGGCCGTGAGGATTAAAAAAAAATTTATACCTTCAAAATAAAGTATATTATAAATGCAGGTTTGTTAAAATCAACTCGCGTGCTCGCCATGGCCAGTGTTCCTACCGGTTGGGGGAGTAAAGATTGCTTAAAACTTGTCCGATCAGGCGAGTAGGATTTTCAAATCCAATAGGATTATCATCTGTTTTAATAAGAAGAAAAACATCAAAATACGATGCCCTATCAATGGCCACTTTAAGAAAGGTATATATCATGTTAATTTTAAGTAGTACTTAATCGTGGACCATATAGAAATTTGTCTTAGCCAAATATGTTATCCACTTTAAATAAAGTTGTTATTATTATTATTATCTTGACCTATTACATCACAAATTCAAAGAAAACAATAGCGGTGATGGCAAGATGAAGATTTCCTTTGTTTGAATTGGCCGATTATTGTCAATGACACCCGTCTTTTTATCATTTTTCAAAAAATTTAAACTTTAAAAATTTTATTCCTATTATCACTGATATCGTTTTAAGGTTCTGGAACTGTAACTAACTTCAGTAAACTTTGACACTCGGTATAAGCCGGTTTTACCCGAAAAGCTATTGTCGTCAAGTTTTGTAATTGCTATTTTTAGTAATTTTCACCTCCCGACCCCGTTTTTCCATGACGTCATAGCGTAACACATTTTCCGAAAAAGGTGAAACCTGGAGCTAGACAGCGTGATCGTCAAGTAGTGATGTACCGATGATCGGAAAACATCGATTAGCGGCGTGTTGAAGCTCCCGATTATAATGATCGATTAAATTTAGTCAAAATTGATCATCGGCATGAAATTGTCCTGGTGCCATCGGGTACCGAATATGGCTTTTATATGCAGCGCTTTTCTGGATACGGCTTTTATACCCAGCATTTTTTTTCAACATGGCTGCCATTGACATGCGACGTTTATACGATCACCCCGGAACGAAAAAGAAATAAGAAGACCGGCCAGTATTATCAAAGGTCTTACAACCAATTTTGGTCTTAAATCCTTCTATAATGAATAGCTAAATTGTCGTAAAATGTTTGATAACACGCTACCCTGGTCTAGTGAACTGCATGAACTCAACCTGCTATACAATGAGGTCTTCTGTATCGTAAGTATTTCCAAACCAAACTGCATAAGTAACTTTGAAAAATGAATTGCCTTAATTATCTAAATTCAGCATTCTATACTTGTTAGAACCCCCAGTTTTATCATTACTATCAGTATTTTCTAGCATGGTTGATAGTTGATATGAGCATGTATCTCACTATTCATTAACTTTTATGTTACTAAGTCTAAGCCAATAGTAGAAAGCTGGGGTTGTTAATAACCAAATGATACATGTATAGAAAGCAAATACAAAAAGCAAAAACAGCTATTTTTATTTCCTGGTCCACAATACATCGACTATATAAGGATTCAAAGCAAAATATGAATGCAAAAGCAAACTTATCAGGAACCTATTATAATCGGAAGAATCACATCGACAGTAGTAACCGATTTCAACCGATGATCGATTATAATTTCCAACCGATATCCCATCACTATCGTCAAGGTCTTTATTGTAAAAGTAATGGTTTATCGGCAAAACAATGTTACGTCGTATAAGATAATAACTATTGAGTTAATTCTGTGTATGTAGGTGTAAAATGCACCGTTTTACTTGTATTTGCAATTTAAATCTGTCATCACAACCGCTAGAAGATATCACCTCAAATACAAACTTGTATTTGCAATTTAAATCTGTCATCACAACCGCTAGAAGATATCACCTCAAATACAAACTCGTATTTGCAATTTAAATCTGTCATCACAACCGCTAGAAGATATCACCTCAAATACAAATACTATGACGCACAACACATCGCTATATTCAGCAATTAGGTGTGTGTTAGAATATAGTGTGGCAGGCGCGGATCCAAGATTTTTATCTAGGGGTCTGAACTTTTCTAGGGGGGTCCGAATTTTTCTAGGGGAGGGGGTTCAAAACCTCGAACCACAACCACATTTTCACACATTTTGCAGGAAGAAATGCAACATATTGATAATAAAAACTATATAACCATTAAATATAAGTTAAGCACCGAGAAAAATTGCTTCATACTACTCATAAATTACTTTCAAGCAAGAAATACACTAATGGACATGTACATTTTCTAAATTCTAGGGCGGGGGGGCAGACCCCCTGACCCATCCCCCTCCCGCTAGAACCACCCATGTGAGGCATATGAGGACAATATCCTTGTACTTTTCTGTCTTTTTAAAAAGTAAATGATACAATAATCAGCATTGTTTGAAAGCTAAGGCTAAAAATATGACAACATTACTAAGTCTGGTGTCAAAATGTGTATGGAAAACTATTGCAGAAAACTAGGTAAGATAACATTAACAGCGGTTTTTTTCCTTCTTAAAATGGGTCCGGAAAACGGACCCATTCCCAATGATGACCGGACCCTTCCCAATCACTCCAACGGACATTCCCAATTGTGTCAACGGACCCTTCCCAATCGTTTCTTTTATTGGTATTTTGCAAATCAAGAGAAAGAACAGCATAAGTTGTCAAAACTAAAAAAAAATCGGCAAAAAAACGGGTTTTGGAATTAATAAAAAAATTTTTGTTTATTTGTCCAAGTATCGTTACTGACAGTTATTTAATGACCGTGTGTCAATTATCACATAAATGGGCAAGAGTCGGCAAATTTCAATAATCAATATCACTTATCATCAATTAAAAATAAATTAGAATCTTTATTCATGCCGTTCTTTACGACATCGCTAATCCGTTAATGTTGGTGAATAGCGTCATGTTGTATAATTATCATCTGAGAGTTTGTGTAATCACTCTTTCACCCGTTCATTGTTCCGCTTCATTAGTTTTACAATCAAACTAATGATGTAAAATTTAATGTTAACAAACAAACTCCTTTGTCTTACCGCGTAAAAATATATTTCCGGTCAAGGTCATTACATTGACTAATTTCTCAAGGACCCGTGATTTTTACGATTTTTTTATGAAACTAGCTTCCATTAAGCATAGAAATTGAAAGCTGTTCATGTCATGATGATTTCGCGATAATTCTCTCAATAATTCAGCAATGGTTGAAATAATCCAGCAGTAGTTTAATTGTTACTCAGAGTAAATTGTAAAACATTCGTCCTCAATAATTTCGTGTGAGGCATATGAGGACAATATCGTTGTACTTTTCTGTCTTTTTAAAAAGTAAATGATACAATAATCAGCATTGTTTGAAAGCTAAGGCTAAAAATATGACAACATTACTAAGTCTGGTGCCAAATGTGTATGCAAAACTATTGCAGAAAACTAGGTAAGATAACATTAACACGCCTGCTCGAATTCTTCTGATATTTCTCTGGCTGGTCAGAATGGACTTTTAAATGTGTTTATGAGTCAAAACTATGATAGTCAACCAAGAGTCTCTAATACAAAAAGTGTTTTACTCCGTTATGCCCAACTGGTCAGAATGTTTACGAAAGAAACGAGTTAAGTTGTAAAGTTTCTAATATTTCCCTCAAACCAGCCAAAATCAGTAAAAAGAAGATTTTCATATGATAATGCAGTGTTCTACATTCATATTTCTATATCCAGTACCAATTTAGATGATATATTTCAATAAAAGAGTATTATCTGTAATTTACCATTTTGAGGTAATTTTTCGCATTATTAGTAATCTTATACAGATTCTTATAAAAAAATTTAGAAACGGTAAAATTTCTTTTAATATTTCATATCATGAGCAGAAAAGACTGCAAAATTTTTTAAAACTGGTTGCATGTGTCTAACTAACTTTAAACTTGAGATATTAGCTTTAAAGATAGAGCAATTTTTTGAACACTCTCAAGAACTCAGATTTTTGCTTGGGGTACATGTATACAGAGCACTATATTTTTATAAGTATTTGTCAAAAGTGTAATCTGATTGTTTTGGATTATCATGAAATGATTGTGTAACAGGAAAATTGATGAAAATGTGAATATAAAACTACAGAATTTGAAAAGCAATGTTTTTTTTTCATTTTTTGTCACAGCTTAATTGTCTCTTCGAAAATCAAGGGTTACGTTATAAAAATGCACATAATTTAAGTTACGAATGGTAACTTCCCTAAAATTTCACCATTCAATGTCTTTAATTGTATAGATTCAAGAAAAAATATCATAATAAAGATTGTTGAAGGTCACCATTACAGTTCCAGAACCTTAAGCGCACATCGTTTGTTTAACTTGTATACATCAATTAAAGAACTATGTCACGCTTGTTTTAGGAATACATTTTAACTTACAATTAAATTTAACTAGACTCCATAGTTATGCATTATGACATTGTACGCTATCTAACATCAACTAAGTGTGAAAAATACGGACACACATTTTAAATTGTTTGCATCAATTTCCATAATCAAACAAAGGGTTAGTATTGATTTGATTGCGGACAATACAGACTCCCCAGAGTACATGACAATTTGTGACATAAAAAGTCTAAATTACTTCTTGATATTAAAAGACATATCTTACTTAAAGTGGTCAATGATAGGACATCGTATTTTGATGTTTCTTTCTTATTAAAAAAGATAATAATCCTATTGGATTTGAAAATCCTACTCGCCTGATCGGAAAAGTTTTGAGCAATCTTAAATACTCTCCAATCACAGGGAATTAGGTATAATCAATGTCTCTGGCCAAACAGGTAGAAACACTCTCCATGGTGAGCGGGCAAGTTGTATTTTACACCTCTGGATCATAATCAAAATTTTAAAACACAAAACAATTTATTTTTAGTTTCTATTCAAATTATAAAATGTTCTGTTAGATAGTTTTGATAGATTTTAATATATATATGTTAAGATCAGGGATACATTAAGGAAATTAAGGAAAAGTATACACTAGCATGTTAAACAAGCATAAAGTAGCAGAGGTTCCCGAATCGATCTGTGTATTTTGCTTTGCCGTATCGCGAACCGGTTCGTCTCGTGACAGGGTCAACAAACCCAAGCTGTATCATCTGGACAAAGTTATTCTATTTGAAGTATGAGTGACCTTGACCTTTGACATTGGGCCTAAGAACAAGTTGGGCACACCCTTGAACCAAGGGCTATCCACATATAAAATTTGGTGAACCTATGTAAAGTGGATGTTGATTGAGTTATCTTCCAAACAAAGGTTTCCATTTGATATCCTTGTTACCTTGACCTTTGACGCTTGGGCCTCAAAATGTGTGCATAAAAAATACAAAAACTAATGATCAATATGAATTATAATGCTATAAGAATTGATAAAGATAAAACTCACCTCTACCAATGAATATAGCATGATATTACAAACATTCTGGACATTCTTTGCTTTTTTCAGTGCTGTGTAGTTTCAAGTTTCAAAAATATTCATTTACTAAAATCTCAATAACCAATTCCTGAAAAAATAAAATATCAACACCCAACAGCAGATCTAATAAATGTTAACAATAACTGTAGTTCACTTGTAAAGCCTATCAGCTCATCCAATATGACTTTTCAAGCTGTGTACTAACTCTTAACGGATTGCTTAAAAAACGCATGGCAAAAATTTTAGTGCGTGTACAGACATCGATTCAGGTCTGAACGTTCTACTCGTTTTAATTCGAAAAATTTGCAATAAAACACTACACCAATACAAAGATAAACGAAAAATACACATGATAAAAGTAAAATTATTTCAAATTCTAACCATAGACAGTCAAATAATCCATTTAAACTCCTTAATTGACGAGTACTTTCTGTTTGTCACAATAATCGTGCAATAATAGCCAAAGCGATATAAATTTAAATTGGGTCACGTCATTTTTATGAATTAATTTTGAACGAATATCTTAGGTACAGTATAATAGCCAGTATCAGGACCGTTCCGTGTATTCTTTTGACTGTTGACAGTAAGAATGACTACTCTGGAGAGATTAAAATTCGTCTAAGTAAACTTAGAGCGAAGCAAAACTTTATTTACCGACATTAATTCAGTTCAAAATGGCGGCGAGCGGCAACAATCCTGGATAGCATGAAAAGTAATTGGTGTTTTCGTAAGCGAAAAAATTGATTTTTATCTTTTGCTTTATGGAAAGAATAAAAGTAAACTTTTATCTATCAATTGGTGCTAATTTGACCCACATTCATTGACTTTTGCTATGCGTTTTTGAAGCAATCCGTTAAGACCCTACAGAACAAAAAAACGTCCGTATGATAAAAAAGTTATGTAGGGTCTTATATTTAGGACTAGTTTTTGTTGCGCAAGGGAATCCCTGCGCATATTGCTACATCAACCTGTATGGAAGTCGATAAGACCCTATGTAACAGAAGCGATGTCCAAATGAAAAATAAGTTACAGAGGGTTTTACCCTGTTTGCATCTATTTCCGCGTTACTAAGCGCTATAATAAATAAATATAATACAAAGTCTCTTTAATTTGTTTTCTTTCTGCTCAATACTTTCACCAATCTTTCATTTATGGAGTAGCGAAAAGGAATTACAATTTGTTTACTATTGTTCACATTTTTCCATTTTACCAGCATTATTCAAGTCAAGTGGCAACCACCATATGTAAGGGAAGTAAATCTGGATCCGCGGTATAAAAAGTCTATACTATCGTAATAGGTTCAATAATATAAAAAAAATAACTATTCAATTTTTTTAAAGAGTTCAGTCCGCACACAATCATAGGAAAAGTTATGCAAAAAAGTTAACAATAACAAGATCATTTACACAAACATTCATACAGGTCTGTTATTTTTGTAAGTATTACTTGTCTTTTTCAAAATGGGGGCATTTAAAGACAGTTGTCCTCTCGAGCAGTTCATTCTGCAATATTTGGCAAAAATATCTTTCTGTGCGAAAAGTAGGTCACTTTTATTTACGTGTAGGTGTCGCTTCAAGTGAAATTACCGAAAAGTGAAAATAACGCGGAACCAGATTTAACACGGAAATAGATGCAACGAGTATATATATAGGTCTAGATCAAGCTTAAATAAACAAGTATAAATTAATTAATTTCTTAACAATAAAAACAAACCTCTTGCACATCACAATTTCGCGCAACTTTGCTACTGGGTTTCCCAAATTCATACAATCTGATTGGTTGATACAGCTAATCTCAAGACGTCATGAAAATATAAAAACCATACAAACCGGTTTCGTTCCGTATCACGGAAAACACTCCAAAAGCATGTTGGTGCCAATTGTCACAGGTTAAGAAGCATTGAATATACATCTTCTCAGCTACGTGAAGGATGTGTTGACATTCTGGTCTGCAAATATAGACAGAAAATGCACATATGTAATAGCAAGCTCGAAAAGCGGGCCCTAAAGGCCCGCATGAAAAGCGTGCTTTACGGTAACGTGAATATGTTTCTATACAGTATGGTATTTTGACAATTTACCAGAAGTTGATTTTTGAACCCGCCCTGCGCATCCGGAAATTATAGCAGGAAGAGAGTCAATGCGGCGAAGTAAGTGGCGTCTTTTCATTGGCTTAAAAGATTTACAGCTGCCTCATGGCCTTTTTCACTTACAAAATAATTACAAATGTGTTTTTTTACGATGCTTCTTCCATAATAACAATTCAAAATATATTTGGTTGTTTTATTCGTTCTTTTCCTCTATTTATAAATGACTTTTTTACAATATACAGTCAATTCGCATTATCTCGACTACTCTTGTGTCGACATTTCGTTGTCTCGATTGAAAATCAAAAGTCCCGATTTTTTTCCTTCTTTATCTATATGAAAAAATCATGTTTGACTCGATCTTTTTGTCTCGACATTTTCGCTCTCTCGACTATAAATTTGAGTCCCAAAGTGTTTTTTTACTATAAAATTATAATGTTTAAGTCGACCAGATAAAGATATTATCGGCGACCCGTTGAGGTGCGAAAAATAACGCACATCCATTGTTTATCGATTAGCGACTGTATAGATAATCTGTTTAAAAGAACGTGTCAATATTGAATTAACATGTCATTTAAATAAACAAACTAATTGACATGACTAAATGAAACCATTGTTGAATAAGTCGAGTGTTAATTGACAGATGTCAAAATTTAGTGTACAGTGTAAAGATATCAAAATGCATGCTTACAATCATGTGCTTCATTACAAAAAACACTGTAATGAATATTTTGTCCAATAGAAATAAGAAACAAATATTTTTGTTATTTTTATTATTTTATTTCGTCATTTAAGTTGATATAAATGTACGGCATCTTCTTTGCATGATAAATAATTCCCTCAACAGACCTGTTGGAAAAACGATGTTTACAACTGTTATGGATCGAAAATAGAAAGACACACATTTAAAAGAGATGCCGACATTCTTGTAGTTCAAGTCTATATTTTTCCGTGACGTAATAGTCAACTACTCTTCACACACACAACTGGATATTATCAGCAACGCGATTTTGTTCTATAACTTGTGGAGAGGGAACTGAGCCAGCGGTAAAAGTGTCACAAAACCTTTAGAGTAAAAGTTAATGGTAAAACCCTATTCACAGCTGCAGAAAAGCGATTATTCTAAACTACACTCTCTGAACAGGTAAAACTGCTACTAAAGTTATCGGAATTACCTCCCTCAGAAAGTTTCGTTTATCTTGTTTGTCTCGACTTTTCGTTATCTCGATTATTTTCCAACGGTCCCAACTAAGTCGAGATAACGAGAAATGACTGTACTTAACAATGCACAGTTTATGACGTCGCTAAGAGACGTTCATGATAAAACCGGCACGTTTCCGTAACTAAACGTCACTGGGCATTGTTTAAAGAGGAAAACATTTCTATCTTAAAAAATGAATGTTTTATTGAGGCTTTTTCATCTTCACCTCTATTCAAAAGATAAATAATAATGTACAATACATTTCTTTCAGAATTGAAATATGATTCTGATATAAAACAAGTAAATCTGTGAGCTAATGCTCACTAGTGATACCCCCGCGAAAATCTAAAAATATGCGACAAACAGGAAGTAGATGAGCAAGGAGCATGAAATCGCTTTACACCACATGGGACTATGGGATGAAGCAATATGCAAAGTATTAGGCTGCAGCATGTTATAGTTGCTGAGAAAACTGTGACGGAAATTTTGTAACGGACGGACAGACGGACGGACGGACATGGGTAAAACAGTATACCCCCCTCTTCTTCGAAGCGGGGGTATAATAATGAGATGTTGTCAGATTTTTCTGAATACAATAAATTACGCAGTTATCTCCCCTAGCTTATTTAATTAATAGGCCCTCGAATAAATGTATCACTGAAGCAGCTACAATAAGCGCGGATCTGCAAGTTGATAAAAAGAGACATTTTTAAAAGTACCAAAAAATACAATAGAAACAGGGGATATGTTTTGTGGGTTGAAGCCTAGTCCTAAATATAAGACCCTACATAACTATTTTATCATATGGACGTTTTTCTGTTATGTAGGGTCTTAACGGATTGCTTTAAAAACGCATAGCAGAATATTTTTTTCAAAAAGTCAACGAGTGTGGGTCAAGTTAGCACCAATCGATAGATAAAATGTTACTTTTATTCTTTCCGTAAAGCAAAAGATAAAAATCTGTTTTTTTGCTAACGAAAACAACAATTACTTTTCATGCTATCCAGGATTGTCGCCGCTCATCGCCATTTTGAACTGAATTCGTGTCGGTAAATAAAGTTTCGCTTCGCTTAAAAGTTACTTAAACAAATTTAAATCTCTCCAGAGTAGTCGTTCTTACTGTCAGCAGTCAAAATATACACGGGTCGGTCCGGTTACTGGATTTTATACTGTACCTAAGAAATTCGTTCGAAATCAATTCTTACAAATAACGTGACCCAATTTGAATTCGGATTGCTTTGGCTATTATTGCACGGTTATTGTGACAAACTGAAAGTACTCGTCAATTAAGGACTATGTAAGTTACGAATGTCCTTCATGACTTTAAAAAAGGTGTGGTTGCAATAATTGAAATTTACAAATAATTTTCATAAATTTCAGTTTTCATTTTAACCCTAATGAAATGATTAAGTAAGTTTTATAGAAAAATATAAAAAAAGTGGTTTAGTAATATTTAATTTTTATGAAAAAAGTGAGTTTAAACACGTAAACTTTTGTGCAAGTTTACATGAAGTACAGTGAAAACAGTTAAAATAAAATCTTCCGATCAGATTGTGTACACTCCCATACAGATGCACTAAGAGTTAAAAATACAAATTAATTTATACTTTGTTTGAAATCAGTATAATAAAATATCTCTATATTCTAAAATTCATAATTTTCAACATGTCCAAAATACAACTTTACACAAAAGAAGTAGTACAAACAAAAAGTACGGTGTCCAATAATGGACACAGGTAATGAAAGATACACACTAAAAATAGGTATAATTCACTAATGTCATTATTAAACGGCCTGTTAGCAGGAAACGTTTCAGGCAAACGGCTAACAGTTTAAGTATATAGTACGCCAGTATGAAACAACCTGAAACAAAATAGTTCCAGTATATTGTGCAAATTAGTAACTGTCATTACCACGAAGTCGGCGGTGTTACTCCAGTTGATTTAGATCAATACATTTACAAAAAACAAGTAAACACCAAAACAATTCCTCCTCTCCGAATTCTTTTAATAAGATGAAGTAAAGATTCTTTTTTCCGCTATCTTTAAACGCACTTCAACGGATCGTTCAATTAACCGTTCATAACGGTAACGGTGATTGACTAACGTTAAATGCTTACTGAACGCAGGGCTGATAAAGAACTGGGACTGTTTCATTAATCATTAGAATCTTACGTAAGATAGCGAAATTTCCGAAATTACTTACTTACGTTTACGATGAGAGAATTTCAAATACGCACTCGAAACTTAAAATCTTTGCTACAATACGATCAGATTTAAGTCAACGACAAGTGGTGAAGCCTTCAAATTTTGGTCACATGATTTGTTGTCAACAATACATTATAAACTACAAAACATTTAGGCTATACTGAGCTACCATACTCTTGATTTTTCAATACACGGCCAATTTAAACAAAGGTGGTATGACACAATGAATGGTCATCTGCTAACAAAACATTGACCAATTTAAGACAGAACCGATGGATGTCAAAATAAAGTAATTAGGCACAAAAAAGTTCCCATGTGGCATCAAATAAATACCTTAAAACAATAAATTATCAAATCTACAGACATATATAGTAATAACTTCATAAAAAACAAGAGCTCCGCTGGGCGGGGCATTATATGCCCGTGTGCAGTCCATGCTGTGTTCTATCTCATATAAAGTCCCTGTGCAGGGCTTTTTCAGGGGGTTTTGGGAAAAAGGCCCCTGCCCAAATTGGGAATTTTTAACGCGGTGAATAGTCAGATTTGGGAAAAAATATTGACAAATCAAACCAATTTGGATATTTCATAATTTAATTTTTCTGCAATAAATCTTTATACAGTATGCATAAACAATTGCTTTGGTGTCTCTGAAGGTGTTGCAGTGCCATTCAAGAGTTTTTTCAGACAATTCAGTAAAGTATTCATTGCAAATTCTCATGTATCCATTATTTTTATGATTCTTATTTTGATTGTACTTGATTACTTCCTTATTTCTTAAATTCCATGCTCTCTTTACAAGTAAAATAATATGAAAAAATGATAAGTTATTTTTATTTTCAAACATAATGAAATATGTCTGAGACCTTGAATTATCAAAAACATTTTTGTGCATCCCAGGTAAGTTGGTAACCAATGAAAGTTACAGTATTGAACTACACTTCACAATGGGTTCTGCCAAGGTGTATAGGTGTTAAATCAAATAATTTTGTAACTGTTTGTTTTAAAACACAAGCAGATATGTCAGACGAAAATTCTTAAAACTAAACCAGTTAAGAATAAGATATTGTTGACAAAGAAGAAAATCACTGTTATTTAGGGTTTATTTTGAGAGCACACGTACGAAAACGGAATCAATTTTTTGTTTGTGTCGCTCCCTGAGGCAACTATTGTTTAATCAAGATGAAAAATATAAACAAATATTTATTTTATAACAAGCGCGAATCAAAAATGTTTCAAACGAATTTGCGATCTTGCGGTGGTCGCGAAAATATATGACAATACATCGTAATGGTTCGTGTGATTTCGTTTCAAACAATAGAACATAAGTTTGTGCGTTATAAACTTATTAAAGGCTATTAAAAGGTAAATTGATGACAAAATTGTTAGTTTTAACTGTTATTTTACGTTAAATAACCCGCAGTGCGACGAATAAATTTCCAAACTCCTCACAGTGCTTACGTCACGCTTTGCTACTTGTTATTGATTTGATAAAGGGAGATAACCGCTGCGGGGAGTTTGATAAATTTTACTTATGATTTTCACGGACAGCGGATTTCACGGGTCACCGATAAAAAGTAAACAAACGAACCGCGAAAGTTGAAGTTTCGTGATTTCTTTTGTTAAGTCCAAAGGCATCTTATTCAAAGGGGAATTATTCAACGAGATTGGGAATTTTTTTCTTGAAATTGGGAAAAATGGTCGTTATTTGGCATTGGGAACGGGGCCGAATATCGGCCCCGTGAGATAGGCTGAAAAAGCCCTGCTGTGACCTTGACCAATGACCCCGGGATCTCAGAATAGGTCCCATTCTTAACAGAAGGGCTATCCAAAGCAAAGATTTTGAGAACCTAGGTACAGCCATGGTTGATTTATCACCGACACAAAGTTTTCCCATACAAACTTCCAGTGACCTTGACCCTGGGGCCTCAGAACCAAAAGTTCTCGCCCTTGACCCAAAGAGTATTGATACATAAAATTTGGTGATCTTAGGTAAAGTTGGTTGTTGGACAAGGTTTTTCCTCATGATTTTTCTTTTGACTTTAACCTTTAACCTAGGGACCTAAAACCAAAGGGGCATATGCTAGACATTAAGGCTACCCTTAAATAAGATTTGGAAAACCTACAATGTAGGTACAATTATTATTGAGTTACTGTCCGGAAAATGTTTCAATATGAATTAAGTCCCTGTGACCTTGACTTTTGTCCCTGGGGTTTCCAAATCAAAAGAGAACATCAAATACCAAAGAGCTATCAACACATTACATCTTGACAAATGGGCTGATCCACATAAAATTTGGTTAACCTAGGTACAATCATTGTTTAGTTATTGTCCGGACAAGGATTGTCCATATGATGCCCCTGTGACCTAGATCTTTGACCCAATTTTGACCCAAAACCAATTGGGAACATCCTTAACACATGGGCTACCCTCACATAAAATTTGGTGAACTAAATTCATTTTACTTATTAAATATAGCATTATTTCCATGGTTTGCCATTTTGACTTTGTTAACATATTGATTGAACATTTGAAGTCTCTGCTTGGTAATTTGATATCTTCTGGATGATGGTTTAAACTTGACCCAGGGGCCCCAAAATCAATAGGGAACATCCTTGACACATGGGCTACTCTCACATGAAATTTGGTGAACTTAAGTGCAGTCATTGTTGATTTACTACACCGACAATGTTTTTCAATATGATGCCCCTGTGACCTTGACCTTTGACCCAGGGGCCCTAAAACCAATAGGACATAACCATGACACATGGGCTACTCTCACAAAAAATTTAGTGAACCTAGGTACATTTGTTGTTCAGTTATTGTCTGGACAAGGTTTTTCCATATGATGCCTCTGTGACCTTGACCTTTGGGTCTGGGGCCCCAAAACCTATTGGGAACATCCTTGACACAAGGGCTACATTCACATAAAATTTTATGAACCTAGGTACAGTCCTTGTTGAGTTATTGTCCAAACAAGGTTTTTCAATATGATGCCTCTGTGACCTTGACCTTTGACCCAGGAGCCCCAAAACCAAAAGGGTTGACACAAGGGCTACCCTCACATAGAATTTGATGAACCTAGGTAAATTGGTGGTTCAGTTATTGCCTGGACAAAAGTTTCATTGTTTGCCATTTTGACTTTATAAACATATTGATAGAACATATGAAGTCACTGCTTGGTAATTTGATATCTTCTGGTTGAAGGTTTATACTTGACCCTGTTTCCCCAAAACTGATAAGGCACATCCTTGACACATGGGCTACTGTCACATGAAATTTGGTGAACTTAGGTACAGTCATTGTTGAGTAATTACCCAGACAATGTTTTTCAATATGATGCCCCTGTGACCTTGACCTTTGACCAAGGCGCCCCAAAACCAATAGGGCATAACCTTGACACATGGGCTACTTTCACATAAAATTTAGTGAACCTGGGTACATTGGTTGTTCAGTTATTGTCTGGACAAGGTTTTTCCATATGATGCCTCTGTGACCTTGACCTTTGGGTCTGGGGCCCAAAAACCTATTGGGGACATCTTTGACAAAAGGGCTACCTTCACATAAAATTTTGTGAACCTAGATACAGTAGTTGATGAGTTATTGTCCAAACAAGGATTTTCAATATGATGCCCCGGTGACCTTGACCTTTGACCCAGGAGCCCCAAAACCAATAGGGCATAACCTTTACCCAAGGGCTACCCTCACATAAAATTTGGAGAACCTAGGTACATTGGTGGTTCAGTTATTGTCTGGACAAGTGTTTCATTGTTTGCCAATTTGACTTTATAAACATATTGATAGAACATTTGAAGTCACAGCTTGGTAATTTGATATCTTCTGGTTTAAGATTTAAACTTAACCCTGTTTTCCCAAAACTGATAAGGTACATCCTTGACACATGGGCTACTGTCACATGAAATTTGGTGAACTTTGGTACAATCATTGTTGAGTAATTATCCGGACAATGTTTTTCAATATGATGCCCCTGTGACCTTGACCTTTGACCAAGGTGCCCCAAAACCAATAGGGCATATTCTTGACACATGGGGTACTCTTACATAAAATTTGGTGAACCTAGGTACATTGGTGTTTCAGTTATTGTCTGGACAAAGTTTTTCCATATAATGCCCCTGTGACCTTGACCTTTAAACCTGGGGCCCCATAAACCTATAGGGCACATCTTTGACACATGGGCTACTCTTACATAAAATTTGGTGAACCTAGGTACAGGCGTTGTTGAGTTATGGTCCGGACAAGGTTTTTCAATTTGATGTCCCAGTGACCTTGACCTTTGACCCAGGAGCCCCAAAACCGATTGGGAACATCCTCGACACATGGGCTTCTCTCACATAAAATTTGGTGAACCTAGGTAGATTGGTTGTTAAGTTATTGTCAGGACAAGTTTTTTCCCCATATGATGCCACTGTGACCTTGACCTTTCATGCAGGGGCCCCAAAACCAATAGGGAACATCTTTGACACATGGGCTACTCTTACATTAAATTTGGTGAACTTAGGTACATTGGTGGTTCAGTTATTGTCCGGACAAGTTTTACCTATTTTAAGTCCCAGTGACCTTGACCTTTAACCCTGGGGTCTCAAAATCAATAGGGAACCTCCTTTACCCAAGGGCTATCCACACATAAAATTTTAGGAACCTAGGTATATCCTTTCTTGAGTTATCATCCGGACAAGCAATTGTCCACGGACGGACAGACGGACGGACGGACGGACAACATCATAACATAATACGACCGTTTTTTCAAAACGGGCGTATAATAAACCATTCTTAAGGCATTTCATTGAAATCTTGCAATTCTTAGATAGAAGTTCAGTTCGCGTATGTACACAAGTTTTTGTGATTAGTCCCTGACTTCCGCAAAGGTGTAATGAAAATTTTTTTATACACACAAAATGGACGCCTAAATTTTGATTACATAGCCTAATTGTTTGTTTGTTCATATATGTAAATTCAGTCACAGATATAGAAAATGTAAGCCTCAGTGCATCTAGAGTAATATTAGTGCATTCAATATCTGCATATGTATTCTGAAATTGTTCGCTAGAATAAAAGGAAACTTGCACAGAAAATAACTATTTATTTCTGTATTCACAGGTCATGTGAAGTACCTACGATAACATTGCCTGGTCCAAAAGATTTCAGGCAAGAGGGATGATTAAAAATTATGATATTTTTAGCACTGCATTTACCCTAACCAACTTTTTGAGGACCGGTACTTAAAGGTACCTTTCTATAATTTCAACTTTTACATAGTCCTTAAGGAGTTTAAATGGATTATTTGACGGTGTAAGGTTAGAATTTGAAATAATTTTAGTTTTATCATGTGTATTTTTCGTTTATCTTTCTATTGGTGTATCGTTTTATTGCAAATTTTTCGAATTAAAACGAGTAGAACGTGCAGACCTGAATGGATGTCTGTACACTAAAATTTTTGCTATGCGTTTTTGAAGCAATCCGTTAAGACCCTACGTAACAGAGAAATGTCCAAATGATAAAAAAACATACGTAGGGTCTTATATTTAGGACTAGGTTGAAGCCATATATATAGTCTTATCAAATGTTTTATTTGCATCTTGGAGAACATGATATTCTTGTGAGGATGCAGGTGTAGTCCACAGGTGCCCATCGCATTACAAAACTCCAAGTAATTGTTAATTTTTACTTAAACATGCTCTAATTATCATAAAAACATCAAATACAAAAGTTCAAGCCAAAAGCCAAAATTTTGTTTTGTAAAAAAATATAAGGTATCCAACTCGAAGAAATCGTTCTGAATTTTAGTCGGAAGAGATGTGACAGGTCAGCTTTCCCAGACTAAACACCTCTTTTCCAATGACTTAGCGCTAAAATCGAATACTGACGTGTTAGATAACTTAAAAATGGACTTCCGTGATCAATATCAAGTTTCTCGCTTCCTTGCTAAGATTGTACCGATCATTTTACTTGAATCGGTTTTGTTTATCTCCCGAGTCGACCATTTTATTGAATGACGATGCGCGCGCATCACATTTGACCTTAATTTGGTAACGAGTCATTTTATTGGACAGAATAAAAATACCGTCCAATGAAATGACTCGTAACAAACGTGATGCGCGTGCATCACCATTCACAAAATGGTTGAGTCGGCAGATAAACAATAGCGATTCGGGGTTACACTAATATACGAAAAGGACTTTTTGGGCGAAAAGGCGCAAAAAGGACATTTACCGGCGAAAAGGCGCAAAAAGGACACTAATATACGAAAAGGACATTTTATCGTCTTTTCAAACTCTGGATAGGGTATGAAAAGGACTTAAATCCAGCAAAAAAAACTTTATATTCGACGCAAAAAGGACTTTTACAGACGAAAAGGCGCAAAAACGTCAGTAATATACGAAAAGGACCTTTCTGCATCCGTTCATGCATTAAATAGAGTATGAAAAGGACTTAATGCGGGCAAAAAGACTTCAATACGAGGCAAAAAAGGACATTTACCGGCGAAAAGGCGCTCAAAAGTACACTATTATACGAAAAGGACATTTTTTGCATCCGTTCATGCATTAGATAGAGTATGAAAAGGACTTAATGCGGGCGAAGACTTCAATACGAGACAAAAAAGGACATTTACCAGCGAAAAGGCGCTAGAAAGTACACTAATATACGAAAAGAACATTTTTTCTTCAAAAAAATCATTTATTATACTATGAAAAGGGCTAAATTTGAGCGAAAAGACGTTCAATTCAAGGCAAAAAGGACTTTTACCGGCGAGAAGGCGCTAAAAGCACACTAATATACGAAAAGAACATTTTTGCATCCGTTCATGCATTAAATGCGGGCGAAAAGACTTCAATACGAGGCAAAAAGGACATTTACCAGCGGAAAGGCGCTAGAAAGTACACTAAAATACGAAAATGACATTTTTTCGTCAACAAAATCATTCATAATACTATGAAAAGGGCTGAATTTGGGCGAAAAGACGTTCAATTCGAGGCAAAAAGGACTTATACAGGCGAAAAGGTATTAGAAAGTACACTAATATACGAAAAGGACATTTTTGTGTCAAAAAATCATTTATTGTACTATGAAAAGGGCTGGATTTGAGCGAAAAGACGTTCGATTCGAGGCAAACAGGACTTTTACCGGCGAAAAGGTGCTCAAAAGTACCAGTGTTTATTTTTGGTCAATTTTATAGCCGTTTATGGGTTATATTCCCAATCTAAAATCATATCTTTTTTTCCCAAATTTCAATCCAAAATTCCCAATTTAATTAAAAAAACAACAAATTTTTGAAAAAAGACAGCTGTAAGTATGTTTCAGCTTAAAATTATACATCCAGTAATCTTTCTTTTTAATTAACTAACTAACTTATTGAAAAATGAAACTAAAAACTTTATTTAATCTGTAATTTGTGATTAAATTTGCATGACCTTTTTCCCTATTTATACCAAAATGCCGATAAAATTCCCAATTCTTGGGGTATGGGTCATATTCCCAAATTTCTGGGAAAAAACATTGAGTACACTGTTATACGAAAAGGACATTTTTTGCATCCGTTCATGCATTAGATAGAGTATGAAAAGGACTTAATGCGGGCGAAAAGACTTCAATACGAGGCATAAAGGACTTTTACCGGCGAAAAGGCGCTAAAAGGACGCTGATATGTGAAAAGGACATTCTGAAGTCTTTTTAAAGATATGAAAAGGACTAAAATTTGAACGCTTTTTCGCCTGGTAAATGTCCTTTTTGCCTCGTATTGAAGTTTTTTCGCCCGCAATAAGTCCTTTTCATACTGTATTTAATGCATTCACGGATGCGCAAATGTCCTTTTCGTATAATAGTGTACTTTTTAGCGCCTTTTTGCCGCTAAAAGTCCTTTTTGCTTAGAATTGAACGTCTTTTAGCTCAAATTCAACCCTTTTAATAGTATAATAAATGATTTTTTTTACGAAAAATGTCCTTTTCGTATATTAGTGTCCTTTTTGCGCCTTTTCGCTGGTGAAAGACCTTTTTGCGCCTTTTCGCCCAAAAAGTCCTTTTTGCTTAGAATTGAACGTCTTTTAGCTCAAATTCAGCCCTTTTAATAGTATAATAAATGATTTTTTTTACGAAAAATGTCCTTTTCGTATATAATTGTCCTTTTTGCGCCTTTTCGCCGGTAAAAGTCCTTTTTGCGCCTTTTCGCCCAAAAAGTCCTTTTCGTATATTAGAGTAACCGGCGATTCGAGTTAACTGATCAAAATACAGTCTTGCGAAACATAGCAAGAAGTTTGATATTGACGCTAGTAATCCATTTTTCATTTGTCTATCACGTCCTTATTAGTTTTTAGCGCTAAATCGTTCGGGAGTGAGTGTTTAGTCTTGAAAAGGAGACCTGTCACATCTCTTCCGAGTAAAATTCTGAAGGATTTCATCGAGTTGGATACCTTATATTTTTTAATAAACAAATGTTTGGCTTTCCGACGCGACGGACACCTGTGGTGTAGTCCTACCTTCCATTTCTCTGTGATGTGACGCTTTTAAGTACAACAAACCACATAGAGTGATCATAGTGTATAATTAGTGTTTCAATGATTGGTCTTGAAAATTGGTTTCCTTTAGAAGGTTCTTTTTTCTCTTTTTAATCTCCATTAATTTCAGACTTTTATGGGTCTACAAGTTAACAAGTTCAAAAAGTTGGTTACGTCTCCGCATATAAGTTTGGATTCGTCGAGCTCGCTTTGAGGCTTTGCCTTAGTCATATTAAAATAGTGAGACAAGACATGAGACTTCATTCACACGTGCACTGACTGGAGAGCATGGTGGACTATGTGACAATGTGCTCCAACATTTTAATCAAAAATGCATATAAAATGGCAATGACAACCATAATGAAGTAATGCAAAATAAACAATGGAAACATGTGAACAATAACAAAACTTACGTACCTGCAAATATAAGCAAAATATGCAATCATTTAATAAAATGTAAGACACGACGAAAGTAATCATACTAATTCACGTGCTCCATTTTGTGCTTAATGCGCATGCGTGTTGTAAGAGTAAAAAGAAAACGACTCAATGCAGCATCGTTGTCGTCACTTGACGGATGAAATAAAAAATTAATGAGATTTTAACTTAAAAGGAGGCCGTGATAAATTATTGGATAATGATTAAAGATAAATCATTATAACCAAAGAAATAAATACCTTTCATGCATGTACATATAGCTAAGGCTCATTGGAATGACATCGCTTAAAGAATTGACATTATAAAAGCAATGGTCAAAATTATGGAACATTATTCAACTAAAGAATAACGAGCTATTAAACATGGCAAGTCCGGCCATTTGTTGGGTCTAAGGCCTCAAGTCGGTATTATGTGTATTGAGTAAAAAATCGGCTGTCAGATGGGTCATGTTTCAGGTCTCGAATCTCGAGTTAAAGCGATTTAGCCGGAAACTGGTGTATACCACGCTAGAGGTCTGACCTTGGACTATCTCGTGGGTATAGCGGCTACCATGGGAAAATTCCGTGGACTTGGGCCAGAGACCACAAAATGTCGGTACTTTACGTTTTGTGCATAAAATCACCACTAAGATGGGCCATGTTTCAGGGCACTAATCTCGTGTTAAAACGATTTGGCCGGGTACTGGCGTATACCATGTTAGAGGTATGACCTAGGGCTATCACGTGAGCATAGTGGCTACCACAGGAAAATTAGGTGGGCTTGGGCCAAAGACCACTAAAGGTCGATACTTCACGCTTTGTGTATAAAATCAGCACTCAGATGGGCCATGTTTCAAGGCTCGAATCTCGTGTTTAAACGATTTGGCCGGGTACTGGCGTATACCACGTTAGAGGTGGGCCAGAGACCACAAAATGTCGGTACTTTACGTTTTGTGTAGAAAAATCAGCATTCAGATGGGCCATGTTTTAGGGCTCGAATCTAGCGGCTACCCTGGGAAAATTCCGTGGGTTTGGGCCAAAGGCCACTTAAGGTCGGTACTTTACGTTTTGTGTATGAAATCAGCACTCAGATGGGCCGATTTTATACACAAAACACATAATACCGACTAGTGGCCTTAGGCCGGACAAATGGACTTACCATGTTAAATAGCTTGTTAATGTATGCCGTTTTAGGGCTAAATTATAATTTCACGATTCGTTATATAAAAAAATGCTAGCAAAAGTAGCACTTTGTGGCCACTTTTGCTAGCAAAAAAATTTTGCTAACTTCAGCGTCATCAAAATAGCGTATATTTGAAAATGATGAAAATCACATTAAATGCTTGCCATTTTGAGAAAGGATAAAAATGACACAATCATTTAAGTGTATTGTATTAATTCATGTGACAGTGACATTATATTTTATTTTATAATAAAGTAAATGTTGATGATAACTGCCGTTTTCTATTCTTAACTTTATAACAAACCTATAAAAAGCTAGGGGTTTCTATTCGCCCATATATCATTCTTTTTTTTAGTTTGTGCTATATGTTTTATTTTGTGTGACCAATCCATTTGGAAAATGATTGCTTTTTAGTTAGCTTTAATTTAGGAATAAACTGACTTCTATACTTATGGCCTAATCATTTTTCAGTGTAATTCTTTAATGAGAATGAAGAAACAAACGCTCATTGTATAACCCATTTGTTTCGAACTATACGTGATGGCATTTTATAGTCTAAGTTTCATGTCTACGCACGTTCACCGACTTTACAGCTATTACCCCTGGATGGGCTACTGGGTATATATATTTATCAATCTCCCTAGCAGTCTTTTTACTACGCTAATTAGTGCAGTCGACAAATTGGCGCAATGGAATTATACCACCCTCGCAGGTACCCATTTACGCTTGGGTGGAGGGAAGCTATCGCAGGAAACTTTCTTGCTTACAATAAGGAAATTACCAGTGACTCTAGTGGGATTCTAGCCCAGGACCTCTAGATCTTCCTTGTTTTAACTTGTTTGACGTTCCCCTTTTGAAAATCTAGAGTCATTTAGATTGAAATTAAATGCCGCTGTCATAGAAAATAAACATTTACGAATTTCATGGATTTTCTTACCAAGCCAACTACCCTAAAATTATATTATTTCCTTACTGTACATAAATGTGAAAGATTTACAAATGTACAAACAATATTCAACATTATTTTGTAGAATTTATTGGTATACAACAATATATTGATAGTGGCTTTTAAAATAAGCCGCTTATTTAAGTGTATGGTATTGGTAGTATAGCACAACTATATATTACGTGTATGATACTATACCATTTGAGGGTATTTACATTGGAATAAGGGTATACAACACATGTGTACTTCATAAGTTAGAGTTTCTCCACTAGGAATATAACCATTATGATCTCACTCGGACAGTTCTCATCATTTTACCAATGGATGCTGGAAAAAGGAGGTAAGTCATTGAATTTGTAGGTTGTCTTTTTATAATTAACAGATCAATCGTTGATTGACCACGCCACGAGTGTAACAAAATGCCGATTGTTAATGTTCATATTAGAGTGTGGACTGTTCATTATTTTAAACCTACGTTAATAGTTATTTTTCGTATCTAACAGTAGTGATGGAAAATTCATGCGTGCATATCCGCTCAACAAGAAAACATATAACATGCAGACACTGTTCTACCGAAGTGGCAGTGCGTCTTAATGAATATGGTTCTGGTAACCTAAATAAACACACTAACTTGAATCAATTCTTTGAATAGTTGATGCCACCGTAAAATATGCATATAATCAACCTTTAACTGTAAGTTTAGCATTTATACCAATTTATATCCAACTTTTATTGAAACAATGGGCGGTCGCACGAAAAATATCATTCATCAAAACGAAATAGTTATAAAGTACGCCCGATGACAATCGGTCATAAGTTACAAGTGTTGAAACATGTCTTAAGTTGATATTAGCATGCTTCGTACACATGTTCGTTATACAACCGTTCACACACGTGATTGAACCTTATCGTTGCAATGGAAGTAATGGGCGATTTTATGTTATGAATGAAGTAAAAAAAAAAATGTTTTTTAAAATTCTTTTGAATATAAGGCCATTAACTTTTACCTACATATAACCGCTTTGAAATGCGAATTGGTAAATTATAAAAATTAGATCGAACCATTTTTTACTGGTACATGTATATACATGTATGGGTATATATCTACATGTATATAATACTATATACTAAGATATATGACATTATATACTAATGGTCAGGTTAAACATGTCAAGTACTTGGGGTATATACATGTAGTATTATATACTTGATTAATTAAACCATATTTTACATTGATTTTAGCTGGGTATACAAAGTCCCATAGAAATACATTGACAAGTATTGAATTCTTTCTCTTTAAGGGTATACAAATAGGCTAACAAATAGTTGAGGTTAATTATTCCATACTAAATGTAAAGGTTGAAAAAGAACATAATATTATTAGTGCATATGTACCGGAATGAGTCTACGGAAGCCTTTAAGTGACATTTTGAAATACTTTTTAAATATTTTATATTATATCATTTTTTTCGTTTTAACAAAAAAATATTTCGTATTTAATACGACATTTTTTTGTATTTACGACATATTATTTCGTTTTTACGAAATATATTTCGTTTAAACGTTAAGACTAGTTCGTTTTAAGTTTGTATATTCGTAGAAACGAAATAATAGTTCGAAAAAACGAAATTACGTTCAAACGAAATAATAGTGAAAATAAAAAGTATTTAAAATGTCACTTTAGGGGCTCCGTACGTATCCAATAACTGGTACTCACAGTAAATTTAAGATAAAGGTGTATTCCAGTTTTACAAATTAAACCTGAAACTTTACCCGTATGTTTATCTATTCACGTTGGTTAAATCAGACCATACTTCCATCCATAGACAGTTTCGTTAAAATTAGGGTTTTTAAGCTTTATAGATAGATAGATAGATATAGTTTTTTTCCAATACATATAAAATGCAAGTGGACATTACATAGCATGTTATGCGCGTAATGAACATAAGTAGTTTACTCAAATCAAATGAGATATAACCAAATACTAACAGGAATATATTACTATAACTGTGTCTATATAATAAAGAAAGAAAGAAAGAAAGAACGAACGAAAGAAAGAAAGAGAAAGAAAGGAGAAGGTCACAATGACGCATAGAACAATATACATGTATATGCTGTACTGTAGATCTGACGGTCATAGAAACTACATTGAATTTCATGATCTCCTTGATGATATATAGCTTTCTCGCCCGGGATTCGAACTCGCTCATAACTATTTTTATATAAGAATCGATATGAAATTGACTACACGTATAATAGTATCAGTTAAAAATCCAATTTACTTGGACAATTGGACAGTTGTGATCATGTTGAGAATATACATGATAAACAATATATAGTATATACCTGTAGACTTATCAACACTATACATGTAATTAAATAACTAAAGCAAACATACAAAAAATTGTTAAAATTACCACGACGTCACGATTTTAAAATGCTATCACATTTGTATTTTCGAAACATTGGTATAAACATGCTAAATTTTATGAAATATAGTTTTTCTTGTATTTCAGATCCCCGGGTTCAAGAATGGCCTCTCATGGCAACTCCAGGACCCGTACTGACGATATTTCTTATGTATTTAATCACTATAAGACAAGCCCCAAAACTAATGGAGACACAAAAAGCAGTGAATTTATCAGCTATAATAGTTATATACAACCTTGGTTTGGTGTTACTTTCTGCATACATGTGTTATGAGGTAACTATAGAATATTTTATTATAACAAGGGTGAACAGTGAAAGGGTAAAGGGTCCTAGTCTCCATTGAATTTTTGTTAAAAAAACTTTCTTATAGGTAGTTTGGATTCAAGATGTTTTAGTGTCCGTATCATTCCGGGATAAACATTGATAGCAAGCGAGTATTTCTGGACCAACCTTGTGCATTTGTATACATGTATATCTAGATAGCTAAATATGACTCAAATATGATGAAGGTACAATGTGAGTTACCTAAGCATATCGCTAGGTATCACTTTGTGCCCTGGTACCCCTCTTACAACAAAAAATATGTGTGGGATATCAAATTAATGGTACCAGGGCACAAAGCGATACGTAACGATTTGCTTAGGCAACTCGCCTTTGGTCACTTATTCCACAAAACAAATTAAAACATTCAACATACTTGTTTGAAATCGAAAGTACAATGGTGATAGAATATTTCTTAATAAATACATTGTTAATATTTTGACAGTATGATCTTGCTTGCCAATGGCAATTAAGATTTGTTGAATATTAATACGTAGAATGTTAAGCATATTGCCCTTTATGAATAAACTTCACTATTATATCTATATGTTTACAGTTTTTCATGTCTTCATTTTTGGCGGGATATAGTTACATATGTCAGCCGGTAGATTATTCCAATGATCCTTTGGCGATTAGGGTAAGTTTTTCACTTCTGACTCTAATTTCAATTTTGCGAACATTTATATATTTTTCTTACAATCGTTCATTCTCGTGCCAAGAGACTATCTAGACAGTCATTTTTTTATTACAATATTCAAATAACCTCTGAATCGGTACTAGAATGAAGATCAGGGAATAAGGATCTGATTTATACACGTTCATTCCGGGATAAACATTGATAGCAAGCGAGTATTTCGGGACCAACCTGGTATATTTGTATATATCTAGATAGCTAAATATGACTTAAATATGATAAAGGTACAATCAAACCAATGACTGTGAATATTGAATTTAAATATTTCATAAGTACCACATTTGGTTCCATTCATTCATGTTTCAGAAGACTTGGGGCGAGTTGCCTAAGCACAACGCTAGGTATTTAGAAAATAAAATTGGTCTTAGTATGCATATAAGTTTAATAGACTTTTAATACTTCGAAGAATGAGACATTGTGGCATTAAAAGATATCAAAATTCATAAAATGGTATAACAGTTACCATATGCGGACGGAAATCGAACAAGGGACTTCCGGATCTAAAATCGTGTATTGTATGTTGCGCCATGACTGCGAGCTTTTTCTATTTTTGCCCATTTTGTTTTTTCAGATGGCAAATGTATGTTGGTGGTACTTTTTCTCAAAAATCATCGAGCTTTCAGATACCGTAAGCATATTAATCAATGTAAAGCAAGCGTGTACAAGCATTTGGAACCTTAGAATAGCCAGCCCTTCGTTACTAGTTGTTCAAAACCCATTCAATGTCTAATCCATTTCTTAGTATAGCCTTGATTTAGGCATTTCCTTACAATTATATACTGGAAACCAGTAAGTAAACTAAACAGTGATTAAGATTGATTGTAAGCAGTTGTTAACCATTGACCTTTGAACTTTGATATTTTTTATAACAATATTCAGTCCTATAAAATTATTTATGACCTTCCATGCGTTAGTTTTTGAGATGGTTGATATCTATTAAGTGATGATCCATAATTACTCTGAACTTTTTGAGGAGGGTTTATTTTGCACAAATTGACCTCACTCAGATTAATATATTACACGCTTCGGTAACCCAACTACATCGAACTGATTAAATGTATACAAATCATTAAAAAATTGTATTTCATCTCTCAGGTTATCTTTCACAAGCTATTGTAGAAATCAATATAGTTCGATGGGTCAGTGCAAAGCAAAACTAATCAACATCCGTCTTTATTTACATTTAGTTACACTTGTTTTGAGTTGACCCATATAATTGCCTTTTCTAATCAGTTTGATTTCATACAAGTATAATGTATAAATCTATTTCATGAGCTGTAATAACCACTATGTATTTTACAATATATTGTAGGTATTTTTAATTCTTCGTAAAAGACCTGTGTCATTTCTACATGCCTATCATCATAGTACAATGTTATTGAACTGGTGGCTTGGAGTAAAATATATAGCAGGAGGTCAATGTACGTAGATCTGTTTTCAATCTGATTAAAACCCGATCTAAAAATTTAGATCTGGCCTTTTCAAACGAGGGTCACGTTCAGGTGACCTTTTCTCCTCATAATATAAATGACGAAATTGTTATGATACGTAACTTATTACATCGTCTACGTCACGCAATTTGAAATGAGCCGTCCGATCGCAGACTGTGAATAAATACTGCTGTTAAATTAGCTTGCAAACCTTGGTCTAAAAATAGAAATTACGAAATCAAAATGTTATTAATAGTGTTTCGTCTAGATGAAAGCTACGCATTGATCAGTCGACATAAAGGTCATCTCGACGTGACCCTCCATTGAGATAGTAGAAATCCTGTACGACAATGCTCTACAGGATATCTGTTTACGGAGATGGATCTGTTTTATACTGTCGATACAACGAAATTCTGATCGATGGGTTGTGGATTCGATTTCGCATCACTCCTCCGTCAATGTATACAATGTATGATATAATTTTCTAAGTAACATAGGTTCTTTAATGAATAATAACCTTTTATTCATGTTTAAAGCGACCAAGGTCTATTGATGACGGAGTCTTTGATACTAGTCCCAGGGGAGGCATACCTTTGTGAAATATGGACATGAAATAGTTTCTACTGCCGGTCATTCTCCCTCCTATTTCTCATTCTAAGCCATTTAGGACAATTGTCTGATGGAAGTATGCGCCTAGTAACTGGTTAACAGCTTAATCTAGAGTTTTAACCTTTCCTATGATCTATACAATGAGTTGCTATATGGCATTAAATTCAACCCCTCAAAAACGGTGGGTGGTTAAATTGGGTTGAACAGTACACGACTCTATACATTCTCACACCCAGAGAATATCAAGATTCTGATAACCCCTTGGTACTTGAATGCACTCTAGATAGAATGTGTGGTATTTTATAAATTCCTGTATAAATTTCTGCATTTTACCAGGTCAAAATGACCACCGAGGGTCAAATTATAACAATCATACTGCTTTGATAATGTTGTGAGGTCAAACTGACAACCTAGATTCTAACAGCTTAGTTATCAGTTAACTTTATTTAAACAATTTATAACAGATAGTAGACTATAAATAAATTAATGTTAAATGTGACATTAATTTTATTACACTCAGGAGCTGTAGTCCAGTAGTAGGAAGCGCGTTCAGGGATCGAGAGGTCCCGAGTTCTAACCCCACCTTGGGCACTGCTAATTTCCTTGAGCAAGAAATTTACCTGCGATTGCTTCACTTCACCCAGGGGTAAATGGGTAACTGCGAGGGTGGTTTAATTCCGTTGCGCCAAAGTGTCGGCTGCACTAAGCGGAGTCAAAAGATTCCACAGGAAGATTGATAGATGGATACCAGCAGCCCAATGACCAGGGGTAATAGCTGTAAAGTCGGTGAACGTGCATGAGCATGCAACTTAGACTATAAAATGTAATTACTTTACACTCAGACGTTGTGATGCTAGTATTTAGACAATATAATAGATAACTATAAAACTATGTCCAGTTAGTTCTTAATGACCACTCATAATGACGACTTTATCAGTTGGGTCGTCAATTTTGTACATAGTCTAAGTGTTGCTATGTTTTAACTCATTTGAGAGCTGCATTTTTTTAATTGTTGAAACATTTGATTCTTGAACCCTTTTTCAAAAACTAACTAATTTTGTCGAGAAATCAAGTGAAACACTTTTTTGTTGTTTGTTCCAATTGTGCTTACATTGAACAAGCAAGCTGCACCACGATACTGTTTATATAGGTTCTATTGAAGCTCCACTAAACCTTGCATCGCCGCTACGCGTCGTAACACTGACGCTAAATGTCGTAACCGACGCTAAACGTAGCAATTGCCCAATTGCTCTGAGGATAAATATGTGGCAACGCCGACACGAAACACTAAACCATATTCATAAAACCATTATGATTTGCTTCTTAGAAGCGCCAGTATTATACCTATTTTCTGCAAATTATTTTTACTCTTCTCTACCAAAAACCAGTCACACTCGGTAGCTGGACTCCAACGTTTGACCCTCTGTTAGTTAGGAGCTTCAGTAAAAACGACACTTTACCATGCTCGAGATCGAATGTCGAACAACATTTCCTACTTACAAAAGGTGGGAAGTACGACAGGTATTGAATAAAAGCAATCTGATTAAAACCCGATCTAAAATTTTCCGCTCGCCTACTCGCTAATTTAGATCTGGCCTTTTCCAAACGAAGGTCACGTTCAGGTGACCTTTTCTCATTTGAATATTCATGACGAAATTGTTATGATACGTAACTTGTTTACATCGTCTACGTCACGCAATTTCAAATGAGCCGTCCAATCGCAGACTGTGAATAATACCGCTGTTAAATTAGCTTGCAAACCTTGGTCTAAAAATAGAAATTACGAAATCAAAATGTTATTAATAGTGTTTCGTCTGGATGAAAGCTACGCATTGATTGGTCGACACACAGTTCATCTCGACGTGACCTTCCTGTACGACAATGCTCTACAGGATATCTGTTTACGGAGATTGGAATAAAAGAGGCAAGTGATTTTGTGAGCATCAAACTCGTGACGCAAATGACCTAGAAATGACTTTTGTTAGACACGTTGTATTTTCAACAATAAGTGTAAAGTACTTAGAATGAATGATGTACATGAACTGCGTTGCGTCATTTCTCGTCAGAGCAATTGCCACTTATAAGCTTCTGTCCTGTCGAAATCAAGAAGGAATAAAAAGGATACACGCCTCAGAGTTCCGGTTGATGGCCCCCGGTAGTTGTTACTCGCTTACTTTATGTTTTTATCTAATGATTTCAGCATGGTTTCTAGCAATGTTGAATACTCTAGTGCATGTAGTAATGTATTCATATTATGGATTGTCTGCCCTTGGTCCAGAAATCAGGAAATATTTATGGTGGAAGAAATATCTAACTATGTTGCAACTGGTGAGTTCTTACACGTTTATCGGATCTTTATTTAACACTTATTTCATACATTCTCAATAACAATCATGAATTTTGCTGATGCAAGTAAAAAAACTAAATTTAACTTACCTTTTCAAAACATTTGAGCCGCGATGCGTCCTGGCGCAGTGGTAAATATCGCAATCCAGATTATTTTGCGGTAGCATATCTGTCTATGAAATTTTCAGTAATGTCCATTTCCTCCAAATGAGGAAGCGTTTCTGCTGTATGCAGAATGGTATTAAATATAAAGCAAGACCTGACAAAAGAAAGATGTCTAGGAAACTGAAAAGGTTAGTTGTCCGCAGTATGTAACTTACTAAATTTGGTCGAGTTTAACTCATGAGCCTTGAAAATGATATTTTCGTTCGAGACAACACCCCTCTTTGAAAAATTATAATTTACCTGATGAAATAAATGTTGATCTTACATGGAATTGACGAATATCTTCTACAATTGAACCCCTTTAAACCGCACTGGCTTCATGCTAAAAAAAATTCGGACTGGAGAGGTTTCTAGAATAAAAGGGTTCTGCGTTTTTGAACCCTTAGAAACTACAACAGTTTCTCACAAGAACGATCTCTTAGTGTCCGGCTTCATATTTCCCATCTTTCAACACAGATTTCCAGGAAATTCCTCAATTCCGCTGCTTCCACAAACGTGATTTAGATACAGTGAGAAGATATCAGTTAGACCGTTACAAGTGTACAAAATGACATGGAGATAGTTTAATTTCACATTAAAACTCACGTAAACCTTTTCCCTATTTTTTCAAAAAAACTATGCTTATCTTTATTATTCTGTCTTATAATTTCAGAGCCAGTTTGTTGCTGTGGTAATACATACAGGAATCAACATGCTACAATCTGATTGTAAATTTCCTCAAGGTTTTAATTATGCTGTATTTTTGTATGCCATATCATTAATTATATTGTTTTCTAATTTCTTTAATAAGACTTATACTAAGAAAAATAAGAATGATAAGGAAAGATAACAACTGTAGTATTTAGATTTTTATTTTACAATTTATTATATACACATGAACATTTTACTAATATACACATAAGTGTTAAAGCGGCTCTTAGATACAGATTCCAACCTGAATGTTATCCTTTCTTAAACTATAGACACTGGCTTCATGTAGAAACCTTTTTGAAGCAGTCAAGTAGTGTTCTGATAGTGATACATGTACAACCATTGTATTAAAAGAAAGTGAAAGTACACGTATACATTAAAACATACCACGTTACTAACGGTATATATCGCGGGTTTTGCGTAAAAACGGTCGTTAGTCAATACAAGATAAGAGTGAGTTACTACCGTTTTGCGCTAAACCTGGGATATGATTCTAGTGCGTTCATGTGACTTTTATGTTTATTTCATACAATTTATGGGTCAAGTTGCCCTTAATGTTAAAAAATTTATACCCTTAGCACAATAACAGAAGCTGACAGGTTAATTTTAACATATCTTAGCACAATTACAGAAGCTGACAGGTTATTTTAACATATCTTAACACAATAACAGAAGCTGACAGGTTATTTTAACATATCTTAACACAATAACAGAAGCTGACAGGTTATTTTAACATATCTTAACACAATAACAGAAGCTGACAGGTTATTTTAACATATCTTAACACAATAACAGAAGCTGACAGGTTATTTTAACATATCTTAACACAATTACAGAAGCTGACAGGTTATTTTAACATATCAACAACATTTTACTTGCTGAAATTTACGTATGTCACTAGTTTTTGGATGAGTGATGTTAACAATTATTAGAATTGCCTCACTTAACTATATTAATTAATTTAATATAAAAAGTTAGTTTATAAATGTTAAGTTTAGTTCACAAGATGTTCCATTAATAATACATATTTATATCATATGTCCACATCAGGAACACTTTGACCATTCATTGAATGAATAAACCATTTGTAGTGAATGGCCAAGGAGTTCCGAATGTATATTTCCTGATAAGATTTACTGATTAAATTATATATATTTTTATTAATACACATGTACATTTTTTAATTACCACAGCGATATCACTATACCGGTTGCTTATTTATAAATACTCTATTTTCTGGATTATTTATACAAAATATAAAATAGTCTATACAATAAAATGACATATTTTTACATTTGGTTTTTGTCTTATCTGTTTGTTAAAAAAAACCAAGAATTTGTTGGCTGGGTCTTCTTTATCAGAGTAAATACCCGACGATGTAGATCTTGGTAAATTTTTAGGGGTGACGTGTAACGATTAACCGATATACCGCTTAATATTGCAAAATGAATTCTGACGGTTTTTAATCAAGTCGTTTTTTTCTTGAAACAGTTTTTGTAGCTATGAGCCGTACTGATTGTTTTTATCTGAATCTGAATCTAAATATTTTAATAAATGTAAAAATGTGATGAAAACTTGAAATGATTCACTTGCGCTTAAATATGATAAACATTTCGTCAAATAAGAGAATAATTATCTTCGAAAGATAAGAGATCACTTGAAAAAAAACGTATAACGAACCCAATTCACGTGTATTGATTCATGCTTCGCATGTCAACTAAAAAACGATACGTATTGTAATATACATGTATTGCAATACCGGGTTTTTACGGGTTTTGCATATTGCAATATATTGCAGTACAGTTTTTACCGTATTGTCTCACCCCTAAAATTTATTACTACAACATAGATAGATACTTAATAGTGTTTTTGACTTGGAACCGTACCGACCGCCTATGAACCACAACAAATATTGAGTCAACAAAGGACTATCATTTTGATACTTATAAAACTGCTTAAATCTGTCAAATCAAACTGCCAACTTATTGTGGTCGAAAACAAAACGGAAAAAATATCAATCATCAAAACAATCGGTTTGGTAAATCGGCAGTAGTTTTCAACATAATGCGAATATGTATATAGATAATAGGTATGAACATGTTCTAGCATGTTTACAGTTCGCATATTCATTTAAATTTTCTGTTAAATTAACAAAAAAGTATAATTTGTTTATCATATATATAAGTGAGAAGTAGCATGGTATCGTTACACAATCCAAGTCATATATGAATATTGCTGAACAAATGTCAAAAAGAGACACTATGAGTCCGTTGCGCATGGAAGTCGCTACTGTGACGAGCATTGGTACGGAGATACGGATTTTAACATTGTCCAATGTGACGTCAGTTCATCTTGGTCAAAGGATGCGTTCATTGATGCGTTATTACGTCTTAGTATAAAAGGAGGAAATTAGTTGAATTAGTCAGTCTGCAGTTGGCAGTTGAGACACGTATATGATGGTTGGTGACACAACGCTATAAGAATTACCTTGAAAACCCGAAGTCAACTGCCTTTCTTGTTGTTTACCGCAACTCTGCCGAAGCCTCGCTTCCCCAGAGTAGTATACAAATGGAGAAACGACCGGATCGCAGCCGTGTTCTATAGCTGTTGTTTGTGAATAATGATAAGGCTGAGAGCCGAAAAAGAGTTGCTGGCCCTAAGGTCTCCGTGTTAGATGTACATGTATATCTATGAAAGAAACTATTGTAGAGTTTCATGGGTTGCCAGCTTTGTTTTTAAGACAGGCCTATTAGTTAAATAATATATTTGTTATTATTAGTGTTTGTAATATAATAATAATAAAAGATATATATACTTATAACCGCTCGGATACACGTTAGCGGCCGACGAAAATGTGAGTGTTCTGAATGTATTCAGGTAGCCAGAAAACGATATTGATAATTAGCGCTACTATTAGTAATATAGCAAACCGTTGCATGGGAAATCGCTATGAAGTGCTAGGTAGCGATACATTTACTTAACTGGCACCATATCTAGTCATAATAAAATTATCAAAATATAACTAATGCAGACGAGAGGTACGATATTCCGGGACATTATGAAGTTTGATGTTCTGTCTTATTGTGTCACTGATTGATGTTGTTTAGTAGCGGCCAGTTCCCTGGCTTTCTCTCTTAACGTTCTACGTAGAATCTTTCCCGATGCTGTTCTCTGGATTTCTGTAACAAATTCCACCCCTCCGCGGAGTTTCATGTGTGGTGCAACTTGTCCTGTTAATAAATAAAAAAAACAAAAGGTTACAACCACAGAGAATTTTCATACCATGAGATTAACGAGATGTCACATCAAGAATATTGATTGCTCATCTCTAAGTACGAAAATACCGAGGAGTGACATACTGGGATAAGAAATGGTAAAAAATTATATCTGCGTCATTATGAAAATGTTAATGCGAAATAGAAGCAGCCTGACCAGGACACAAATCTGGGCTCCTTTGCTTACATGAACACTGCTCTCCCGATTGAGCTATCCAGCAGCTTACATATTCCTCTCCCTATTTTGTGAACAGGTAAGTACATTGTCATATCTATAAATAATGCTTATTCTATTTCATTGTACAACTGCTTCGAGCGTAAAGGAAAATAGAACAGAACGCTTGGGCATTTACCCATCGTTATTAACATATTTGCTGGAGCAGTGGTCCAGTGAAGCTGGCAGAACATGTATTTTAAGTTTGGTTTATTCCTATTATTTGGCTGCAGAAAAATTGAAGAAAAATAATTGTTTGTTTACATTCTGAAGATCACATGACTATATACCCTGAATATATTCAAGTAACATAAGTTATCAAACCTGCAACAAAGTCTATCAACTCTTCTTCCGTTATTTCTCTTCCCGCCTTTTTTACGACATACGCTCTAGGAAGTTCACCGGCGTCTTCATCAGGCATTCCGACCACACCGACATCTGCTACTGCATCATGTTTTAATAGAATATCTTCTAATGTCGCTGGGGCAACTTGCATAGCTTTGTATTTGATAAGTTCTTTCAGTCTATCAACGATGTATAGATACCCCTCCTCATCTTCATATCCGATATCACCTTGAAATAAAACAAGTTCAAATATTGTAAGTCTCGCACACAAACAATAAGAAGCGAGTGTGGTCAAGTGGCTACGACGTTGGACTGGTAATCGTTGGATAGCCACACTGGTCAGTGTTGGTTAGCCAGTCGCATTGGTTCGGATCCCATTCAAAACCTGCCCGTTGTTCCCTTGGACAAGAAACTTTATCCTACTAGTTCAGTACTAAGGGACCAGATAGTGGACTCAAAAATGATTAATCAAAGTTTTAAGAAATTGTTTCACAATCGAGCTAAAGTAAATTAGTATAAACTTAACTAAAAAAATCTACGAAGCCCCTAAAGTGGCTTTTTAAAATACTTTTTTATTTTCACTATTATTTCGTTCTTACGAAATGTTATTTTGGTTTTTTTACGAAATATTATTTCGTTTCTGGACAGAACGCTACAATACTGTAGCCTGTTCAATTACCCTAAACGTTCCAAAACGTTCCGTAACGTTACATTCGGAACTCATCGGCCTCGGTGAGAGTTCCAATTGTAACGTCACAGAACGTTTTGAAACGTTCGGGGTAATCGAACAGGCTACTGGAGTATCTTTACTCGTCGTAAAATCATACGTCATAAGTCTCTTACCAGTTTTGACCCAGCCATCTTCAGTAAACATTTCAGCATTTTGTTCAGGTTTATTAAGGTAACCTAGACATACTTGTGGCCCTCTTACCCATATTTCACCTTCAACATTGGGCTCACATGGTTCTTGGGTTTCAACATTAATTATCTATAAAATTGAAGTAAAAAAGAAAGATTATATCAAGACGAAATTACATTCTGCCTCTTCTATTCTGAAAAATGTATTTCTCATCACTGTATAAAAATGTGTTTTTTAATTTCATGAAAATCAATATTGTCAAAAACACCAGAGAAATATGAATTGATGACATAATCTGCATGAGTTTTCTAATAAATGTGTTTACTTATCACAGTGTATATCATTTCACAGTCATAAAGATGAAAGAACCTCAGCCATATACATGTATATATATATATATGTAAAGAATTGTCTGTCTTGCATGTACATTATAGAACAGTGTTGAAATAGCATTAAATCAAGTGGTTTGTTCATTTTATTGTGTGCATTCTTCATCATATTCGATGACTAGATCGTTCCATACATATTCACCAAAAGTCGATCGTTGTGCATGCGTGAAAACTAAATTAATCAATATTAAACAAAAAAATATAAATACCTTCATATCAACAAACGGAAGCAGTTTGCCAACAGATTTATATTTAATGTCTCCAGTCCGACATATATGTGTCACGCCAATTTCAGTCATACCATAACCTAGATATATAATGTACTCGTAAATTATGCTTTATTGTCCAACAATAATAACTATAACTATCACTGAATGTGACGAATACCCCAAAAGGGTTGTTGTAAAGAAATTGCGATTTGTTACTGAGTATAGAGCTGGATAAAACTAAATTTTATAAGTTGCGCTTTTTTACACCAACTGTAGTCGGAATTACCACACAAGAAAGTAATCAAGGTATTGAAATACAGAAAGACTTTGGGCACATTCTTCACTGTCTATAACTGGCTGAAGCAGGCTGTACAAACTATCACAGGGTTTAAAAACTTGATTTATGTTTTTATGTCTTCCACGCAACTTGTGAATGTTTCTGAAGTTTTTGACAAAAAATTGTCGCAATTATGACCGAAAATATGACTTTAGGTGGTGTAAAATTTGGCTAAAAATGGCAGATCGGCGGGAGAATTCATTATTTTGTGAAACAGTCTGAGAGCGTAATTTACCTCAAAATCATCTAGAAACACATTTTGCCTAACCTTTATTTTAATATGAATGGTACTGGTACAAAATTTCTTGTGAATATCTTTATTTAAACTTGTAATACTTGTTATCTGTATGGGCCGAAATAATAGCGAAGACAGTGAAAGATTATGAAATTCTATGTCGTTACAAATCCCTGTTATATAAAATCCCTGTTCTGACTGAGAGACTACAATGTTAACAATAAAAGTACCGTCTGATAATAGGTTATACAGTACTTCAACAACATCCAGTGAGAGAGACTCAATTGTATTGGTGTTCAGAGGATGTTGCTCTGCAGGGTTAAATTCAATTAAAATTTCGCCTAAGGGAAATATCAGGAGCTGTTATTGATTAAAGGAATAGTTCTGTAGAGGGCTCCTCTTCAGAGGTTATACTGTACACTACTGTAATTTAAACAAGTAAGTTAATTAAACATACGCCATTACATGTATTACTAATGTATATAGAGGAATACCTTGAAATATTGTTGGACCCTTCAGTTTAGCCGCAACAGCAGTCTCAATCTCTTTACTTAAAGGTGCGGCACCACAAACAATAGTCTCTACGGAACTGAGGTCATATTCGGATACCTTTGGATATTTAGCAAACATAACCATTATAGGAGGAACAACATGCAAGAAACGAGGCTGAAAACAGAAATATATTGCATATATAGAGTGAACAGAGATTATACATCGATATTCCACAAATATAGAGTAAAAGGATTATTAGTGCAATATGGATCTGTGGCGCAGTTGGCTACGCATAGGGTCTCGAATGGGTTGCTGGTTCAAACTTCAACCTCCCATTTTAGATCGACAATAATGTCGATTTTCCTTTAATTTAAGGTCCATGTATAAAGAAAAGTTGTTGGTCTAGTGGAAGGTCACATGAGTACTGATTTTAGACAGTAAAGGTCCAGAAAAGCTAGGTTAGCTGTGTTGGCCGTTGTAAATTGACCATAACGTGTGTTGACACGACGTTAAATCCAATAATAATATAACTGCTATTATAATCCTTAATAACCTCGTATTATATGAACATATCAAATGGTAAATATAAAACATTGTTCAGGTGCATAACTACTAGAAAAAATACTCCTGTTATTAAGGGAATGGTCTAAAAAGTTAGGAATTATTTTGAACCAGTTGTAATTTTCACTAATAGTCTTTACTTCTTGTCAATACTCCAGAAGGTAAAATTCAATGTTGAAAAAACTTCATTGTCGGCGAGATTTGCTAGGTAGGGTCAGGTTGCCTTGAACATAGGATTTTGAGCTTCACAGAGGAGTCGGAGATGTTGATTTCTTTGAATTTTCAAAATACTTGCAAATGTTGAAAACTGAATTCAAAATGATTAAAAGGTTTATACTAGCTATTTAAATAAATATTCTATAAATTTCTATAATACTTAACAGCTGTAAACGTCGAGTTTGTAAATAAGGCTTATATATTAAAAACTCTACAATGAATATGAAATGAATTTAAAAACGAAAAACGTTTCCATGATTTATATAAGGCCTATATTTCGTCTATTTCTGGCTTCAAAACCATCTGCCTAAAATCATTAGTTGACCTCGCTGATTTTTTTCTGAATACGCCCAGCACTGTGAGAAATTGAGAGGTTTCCATACCTTATGTTTCTGTATCAAACCAAGGTATACATCAGGTTGAAATTTAGACATTAGAACTATTTTACCACCAATACTATGTACAGTCAATGTTATAATGTATAAACCATAGGCATGGAACAATGGTAGAAATACTATAAAATTATCTGAGGCATTAGTCATTTTCGCTGACCTGAAAATTAATGAAGAACATGTAAAGATGGTTTTATACACCATATTATGAACATATATTATTTAAAACACCTGAAAACGTGAGCCGTTGACGGAGATTTTCATTTTTGTCAACAACATTAGTACTGATAAAAAGCATTTTTGTGGTAACTTCGAATGGAAATCGTTGTTTTTAATGTTTTTGTTACCACAGAAGGTATCTGGACAAAGTTTTAACTTAATTCATTTTCATTAGTTACTTTCCCTTCCCAAGACCCACACCACGTTTCCTCTTGTTTAAACTGTATATTGATGATGTACTATGTACAAATCGTAAATAAAATATGTTCTGTTCCTAAAGTGGAGACCTAACTTTGATACGTACCATTGCTGAACAGTGTTGGCTACCATATTAAAATGTGATAGCTGCACAGCCTTAGGGAACCCAGTAGTACCTGATGATGACATCAAAGCAGCAATACATTTCTTAGGGTCACCTTCTGGTGTTGTATATGATATGTTTAAAGGATCTAGTAAGGACCTAAAAGATGTATACCCATCTGCTTCTCCGAATGTAATGATCTAAAATAAACAAAGTAATCGTGATATACGTACATGCATTGGCCATTGGTATATGGAATGAATACTTTAGACTCACTTATAAACTGTATTTCATTTCGAATACATTTGATTAAATCTCCGACACCATGCATACCTCAAAATTTAAAAGTTTGACTGCTCAATACCTGTACAGACGTACTTGACTCTAAACAATACAGTAATGCAATTGATTAACTATCCTTAAATGATCAGTTTTGAACCTTTTTGATATCATCAATTCCCACTAACAAAGTTTATGAAAAACATGGAAACAACCTTTTAAAGATATAGTTAAAAGTTATACAGCTGAGGAAAATCTTCAGTACAATCTTGAATTATGAAATTTAACGATTTGCAAATTAGAAGCGAGCGAGGCCGAGTGGTTACGACGATAGGCTGATAACCAATGAATAGTCAGCCCTGTGTTGTTTCGAATCTTAGAAAATCTACCTCAATGTTTCTTTATAGGTTTCACTTTAAATAGTTAGTTCTGGGGCTCAGGAAGCAGACTAGTTAAAGGGGTCAATTTAAAAGGTAAGGACGTGTTTTGAGCTAAAATACTTTTGTTTAAGCTAAACATTTAGCAATACTCAAAAACGCTGACGAATACCTTGATATCACTGTCATCTCCTAGAGCTTCTTTAACTTTAGGTAAAAATGCAGGTATTGTAATTAGATACTTCGTACCACATTCTTTTGTCGTCCTTTTTATATCATCTGCAAATAACATTACTAAAATAAATCAGAGTACTGAAAATACTGAAAATATAGTTAAATTAATTATTTTGAAATACAAGTTGTAAAGAAGGGGCGCAATACCACAAGAAGATGCAGTAGGAATTTCGTAGCAAATTGCAAGAAGGGGACAATCTCATTTTGTCCCTTAACTTAGCTCAATGAAATACTAGATCCAATTGGAATCCACACATATTGGACTCATACAAGACAGACCAACCACGATTAACAACTAAACGTCTGCAAATCAAAACAAACATAAGGTCATACCAAATTGCTTCTTTGTTAAAAGTCCGGTCATTATTATCAAACTTGCCAGACAGGAAAAGAACACAAATGTTTCATTTATGATAATTTACAAAGATTATTTATGTATTTGTAAATATGAATTGTACATACTTGCTATGCTCTTCAGTAATGGAGAAAATAAATAAATTAATTATATTATTTGATATAATTCATTTTGCAAAATACATGAAATACAAGAACATGACATTGTATACATTATGTACAACAAATTTAGAATATTTTTCTAATTATGCAAATCACATACATATTGTATTACAAAAGTCTAACATATTTTTTCAGATTAAGCAAATTGCTTGCATATTGAATAACAAATTTAACATATTTTTCTAATTATGCAAATTACATACACACTGTTTTACAATTCTAACATATTTTTCATACTATGCAAATTACATACATATAGTATTGCAAATCTTGTATATTATCTTATAAGTCGACTGCAACAGACTGTCTTGGCGTACCAAGCTTAATTAAACTAGACGTGACAAAAATGTTCCAGCGATATATGGGGGATAATATAAGGTTGATCTATGATGTTTTGTTCTATTCAGAAAAATATGATATCCCAGGCATGTTAATGTTAATCGATTTTGCTGCAGCGTTTGATTCTGTGTCATGGCATTTTATGTTTAATGTGTTAAAATTTTTCAATTTTGGGGAAAATTTGATTAATTGGATCCAATTATTTTATAAACATATTGAGTCATGTGTAATTGTTAATGGTCACATGTCAGATTGGTTCCCTGTACGTCGTGGATGCCGACAAGGAGACCCTTTATCTCCATATCTGTTTATAATCTGTGCCGAAATAATGGCGTTAATGATTAAAAAAAATTCTAACATCAAGGGTATCAAGATAAATAATGTTGAGTTCCTGTTATCTCAGTATGCTGATGATACCTCTATTTTATTGGATGGTTCTGAACAATCACTTTTTAACACTATGCAAGTACTAAAATTCTATGCTAAAATATCTGGTTTGTGCCTTAATATTGATAAGACTAAAATTATTTGGATTGGTAGCATGAAAAATAGTAGAACAACCTTATGCCCACAGTTAGACTTAATTTGGGAACAAGGCACTTTCAATCTTTTAGGTGTAAACTTTTGTACTAACCTTGGTGAAATGGTAAAATTAAACTATGACAAAACTTTGGAAGAAATAAAAAAAGTCTTTATGCAATTTTCTAAAAGAATTTTAACCCCAATAGGAAAGATAACTGTTATTAAAACTTTAGCTCTTCCAAAAATTAATCACTTATTCATGAGTTTACCTTCCCCTTCCGAACATTTTCTTAATAATTTACAAAGTATTTGCTTCAGATTTCTTTGGAATGATGGCCCAGACAAAATTAAAAGAAATTATATCACTCAAAATTATGAAGATGGAGGTCTTAGAATGATTGACATAAAAAAATTTATGTACTCACTTAAATGCACTTGGCTAAGAAGAATATTACTTAACAAGTCAAAATATGTTGACTTTATAACTAAATTATACCCATTTATTGATAAGATTCCACATTTTGGAAATGAGTATATTAAAATAAATTTAAATCAAATTACAAATGTATTTTGGAAGGATTTTTTACTAAGTATAGTTTGCTTAAATGAATCCTTGTCAATAAATTCAAAAACATGTGCATCTCTACCTGTTTGGCATAATAACTTGTTTAAAATTGGCAACAAAAGTGCTTTCTACAGAACATATTATGAAAAAGGTGTAGTCTTTCTTAACGATTTTCTTAATGATAATGGACAACTGATGTCATATGAATCCTTTCTCAACAAATGGACTATAAACACTAATTTTCTACAATATAATAGTATATTGAGATCTATAATGTCTGCTCTCAATAAACATAATATTGACCTTCCATTAGATCTAACCTTCCAACCTCTACAACCTTCTTTGATTCAAATTGTTAACGCCTCAAAGAAAGGCTGTAGAAGAATTTATGATACCCTTCTACAAACACCATCTTCACCAATGAGATCTCAGGTCAAATGGTCTGAAGAACTTAATTTACCTGATAGATTCAAATGGCCTTTCCTCTATAAAAATACTTTTAAGGTTACCAAAGACTCTAAACTGCATTGGCTGCAATACAGAATTAATCACAGAATATTGGGCACAAACCAGTTACTTTTCAAAATGGGTATATCAACACATCCTAGTTGTACTTTCTGTCAACATAATCAGGAAACCATCAGTCATTTATTATATGAATGTATTCATGTTGAAACTTTCTGGGACAATTTAAGAACATGGATAAATCAAAACTGTAATGTTCATTACACTCTGTCAAAAATAGATATTTTATTTGGGATTCTCAATAGAAATGTTGGTTTAAATATTATTTTACTAGTAGCTAAACAGTACATTTTTAGATGCAAAACTAAAAATTCATTTATCAACTTTGAACATTTTAAAAAAAATTTACAGTCTTATATACTAAGTGAAAAATACCATGCTATCAACTCCGGAAAAATGTCCCATTTTAATAAAACCTGGCACAATTTTTCACAACTCTGGAACCCACAACCGCCTTAATTTTATTTAATGCTTTTACTTTGTCTTTCTTAATTATATACAAAGCCTGGCTCCCAACCTAATATGGCACATTTAACATCTTGTGCCAGCATGAACCACCAATGACAATTGCATGACCTACTGTATTTTATTATTTATATTTACCTTTCAATAATAATGTTGATAATACACAAAATAAGACAAAAGCTGTAAACATATATTTTGTAATTGTTAAATTTATATAAGATATATATAGTTATTACAAAATACATCAAGAAAATCTACTTAATACTTATTATTACCTCTTGGTGGCAGTTTTTAGTTATACGTCTTATGTTGACATACTAAACAGTTTAACAAACCCTGTGAATTATAAAATGAAACTTGATACCAAATGTAGCAAATATGTTTACATGTTAAGTATGAAGTCTTTGTTAACTTTAATACTGTCTGAAATTACTTAGCCGCAAGTGTTTTGAAACTATTGAGTACTGTATTTATGTGTGGTATTTATTCACCATTAAACATTTAAAATACGATTACTTCCATTACTTAATACGGATTCAAGTATTCATATGTATCTTAACACTTATGTTTTTCATCTTGATTATAACACAACAAATGTTAAGAAGTGTTATTATAACTTGCATAAAACTCTGAACTGTCACCCATGAGTGTAAACCATTCACCTTTTTTACAGTTTTTTTTTTTGTCTATTATTACGAATTGTGTCGTATTGTATTGTTATTTGTGTATTATTCTTTGTATATGAAAAAATGAGTAATAAAAAATTACAAAAAAAAAAAATGTTCCAGCCCAAATTTATTTTCGTACCCAGAGTCTAGTCTAGTAGGATTCTCGATATATTGATAACCTCGGGGTACGAGAACACAAGTGTATAAATGTCAATATTTCCTTAAAAGCGTTTCGGCTTTTCAGAGAACTTTCTTAAAGATAATCATGAAAGAGCTCCCCTAAGGTTTATGTAAGCCAAGTAATCAGTCAGACGTGCTACTGTATTTACATAGCTAACCAGCTGAATCAACTATAAGAATTTTCCATAGGCGACCAGCACGGTTTCGAGTCAAGAGCACCATATTGTAATCACGTATTCGTATAAAGTCTATTACTACAAATATAGATTTATACCCACGTTCAATAAGGGGCAGATTTTTTAATTATGAATTATTTTTACCTATACTTAACCTACATTCACAGCTAATGCTTTGTTATTCTAAATGAGATCAGCATCTTCTGAATACGCATTCGGAACACCCTCGACCTTTCATGAATGAATAATCTCGGAAGGATTCGTGGGGGGGGTCTTCACTGGATTTTGGTTATTTTTACTACCTACGCAAGGCGAAGCACGTAACGGTTACACAAAATAGTTCTTGTAGTATACACACAGATCTTTGTCTAAACATATTTATTTGTTTTAAATTGAACCAAATATTGTTCATCGGTACCAATGAAATGAGTAATTTCAAATTTACGGACTAAAAACAATACTTCAGTCATCGCCTAAACGATCGTGTACTTGTTTACATAGTTTAAAATGGCGCCTAAATATGTCCGAGGCATTCGGAATGGTGTCCGAGGTTATTCGTAGCGAATGACCGAGGATGTTCCGAATGCTGAATACGCTAACCAATAAATTCATAAGCCAATTTAAAACACTGCAATCAACGTAGATTTTGTTTAGTCGGCACGGATATCGAAAGTGTTTTTGACTCGAAACCGTGCCGGCCGCTTATAGTACGGGGGCCAGAGGGGTCCACCGTGACCCCCTCTAGACTTTTTGCCACCTATGCTAAATTGTTCCTTAGGGTCCACTGAATCAGAATCCGCGTTGTTCTCAAAAATAAACTCCTGCGCACTACCTGAAATGTCACAGTTTCCATGGCAACCCCTTGTTTTTTATCGAAATTGTCGGTGTTTGTAAAATCATTAATAACTTGAACAAGCATTAAGCTAGAATAATATAATTAGTGTCGTATCAAAGCTGAGGCACTGTCCTTTAGAAATATATGTAAAACTATCCGCTAAAATACAGTTTAATTCATGAAATTAACCGAAAACATGAAAAAATGCTGAAAAATATCGATTTTTATCAATTTCTTGCATATCTTTTAATTTCCAAACCCTATTTTGGAGAAATAATACATTTATTTTGTTACAAATATTTTAGAAAGGTCTACTCATTCATATTCAAAATTATTTTTATGACAGAAGGACTATTTATGTATGTAAAAACCGTTGCCATAGCAACCGCTATTTTCAAGTAATAACTTCTATTTGGTGATTAAACATGATTTTTTGCTCAAATCTAACGATAGGATTGCAATATTGATATCGAATGATGTCTGAGACTCATGTCTTTAATATTATTGCTGTTATCAATAAATTCAGTATAGATACATTCATAGATATTGTTAAGAAATGTTAACCAAAGCGCTGAAAGCACCGATTTTGTTTTCGGTTTGACAGTATTAAACTGATTCACATGTCATAACGTTTGAAGACGATGGTTATTGTGCAGTGGTGGTCTATTGAATGAAGAAATAATATAATAAGACTAAAGAGACTCTTGTTGTTTTATGTTTGAATATGATTATGTAAATTGGATTTTACGCTGCACATCATTACTTTTTAAAAGCTTATTTTCGGGCACTATGTATTTGTAATATTACTTTTCTGTTGGCTATAAAATGTATATTTGATGCCAAATAAAGAATATGTTATGTTATGTTATGTTATGTTATGTTGTGTTGTGTTGTGTTGTGTCGTGTCGTGTCGTGTCGTGTCGTGTCGTGTCGTGTCGTGTCGTGTCGTGTCGTGTCGTGTTGTGTTGTGCCGTGCCGTGCCGTGCCGTGCCGTGCTATGCTATGCTATGCTATGCTATGCTATGCTATGCTATGCTATGCTATGCTATGTTATTTACTGATTTAACCAACTTTCCTGGGCATGCTAATCGGTTTAACTTCTACAAATTTATCCTATCTTACAAGTTTGTTCATATAAACACAGGCAAGTTTTCGACCAAAGCGAAAAATACCTGTACATTGACATGTCAGTTTAATATCAAATTACCATAAAAATAATACTGCAGTATATCAAACTTGATATTATAGTCATTTAATATATAGACATGTAGTATCATACATTCATATGATACTCAAGACATCTGTTAGCTGTAAAGCATATGGATAATTTTAAAGCATCTTTAGCCTATATTTTTCAATTTTAAAGCTTTTTGTATAATGTTACAAATTTATATTTTGGCAAAGGAAGTTGTAAGTGAATCACTTAAATACTGTCAAACCGAAGTGCGCAGGAGTTTATTTTTGAGAACAACGCGGATTCTGATTCAGTGGATCCTAAGGAACAATTTAGCATAGGTGGCAAAAAGTCTAGAGGGGGTGCACGGTGGACCCCTCTGGCCCTCGTACTATTATGATATTAACTAACCTTTAGTATACAATGGGTTGACAGGTTGTAGAATTGCATACAAGAGAGCTGATGCATAGAACGCAGGCATGTAATCGATGTGGTTTGGCGCAAGCACACAAATGACGTCATCTTTTTTCACCCCAAATTTCTGTAGACCTGCTGCAGCCTGTTCCACCACATCAATTAATTGTTTGTAAGTATAACTTTCGTCGGTTTCTCCATTAACCTGAAAAATGAAATATAAATACACAATAACTAATAACAAAGTGTAACATTTCCAAAATTATGGTGGCATATTTCTACCACCAGATAACCACATAACTAACACGTAATTAAAGTGGTTAACTAGTAAATCTCTTAAGTTAATTGTTGATTTCTTACAGGAATCGTTATTGCACACGCAATCTTATAATAAATGGAGATCACAAAAACACAGCTTATGAGTTACGGAGATACAACATTTAATAATCATAGATCTATATAAGTATATATATACATACGGAGAGAGGGAGAGAATCATATGTTGCTAATACAATCAACATTAATTAAGTTAAGCGGTTAACTTGTTACCATAACTAGTTAACCTCTAATTTAACTAGTAAGTAAAGTGATTGATTAGTTATTATTAACTAGTTATCGTAACTAGTTAACCACTTAAATAACGTGTTTGTTATGTGGTTATCTGATGGTAGAAACATGCCTCCATAGATTAGAGCTACAATAAGAGTTAACAAACTGAGACAGTTTGTCTCGATTTACAACTTAATGTAGTATGGAAGCCACGCTACGCCATCGTTGTCGATTATATTACTGATGAACACGTCATTTATCTAGTTTCATTCTGTTCGATCATTCGCTAGTTTTACTTAATTATCATATTGAACGCCTATAAGCCTGTTTTGTCTGATAATTACTCGCACAGAGTCCACGCAGCGCAAAAATAATTAAGTTCGTGGTTTTAGAATTTGAGATGTTAACCGAGTGGACTTTAACTTGGCATTAATATATTGTTTTGTTGAGCAACATCTCATGCTTTTACTTCCACCAGTGTATTTGATACCAACATATAACTGATCAGAATAATAATATACATACGTGTTTATACGCTAACAAAATCTAAGCCATGTACGTATTAGTCTACAACAAGTTTATCATGTATTCTACGGAATTTTCTGGATAAAAATGGGGCGAGTGAGAGAAGAAAAAATACTTAATTCAGTTGCTTTATAATATAGCGGTTTGACCAAATTTTTATGAGAGAGCGAGGAAATAAAAATATATATTTTTTAAAACCGTCAAAATTAAGATGCGAGCTAATCTATAGAACACATGATCAACTTGTTGTGGCCTTACTACACAAAACTTCCTGAATTCTTTTCAAAATGCAAATAAACGATTCAACTTTTCAAGGTCGATCTTATTTCAAAAGTAAAGAATGCCTTTATCTGTTAACAATGATATGAAATCAAACAACTATGTAAACCACAACAAACTTGCGTACATGGCAAATGTTAAAGCCGCCCTCTCACAAATTTCAACTACATTATTATACCTTCTAGAACGTTTTGGAAGCAGGTAAAATAATGTTCTAATAATGACAATTTTAGCGCAAATTGCCATACAAAAAATGATTTTACAAATAAATCAAAGCACTGTAGGCACTGACTTTGTTTAAGTTAGACAGGTTGAAGCGGAATGTTGGTGCTCGAACAACGCTTGTCCACAAAGGACAGTTATTTGGTACTTGTGTGTAGGGAAGAGGAATATAGAACAATAAAACAAAAAGATGGTGTATTATTTTGTTGTCTTTCTTTATTGTGGCGTAGCGGTATGCTACAGTTTGTTACGATGCCACACTGTTGTGTGAATCATGCCTCTGGTTCACAACAATAATATTAGTACTAAGGAAATAGTTTATAACAACACCAGTTTGTATATGAGATAAAATGATGGTTCGTGATCGTTACTGTTTACAAACATACTTTATAAAGTTTTTAATCTAATATCATAACTTCTAAGTCCAGTTTCAAAGCAATGTTCTAAACTTATATGTTCGAGCCGCTAACAGCGCTCGAACAACTTAATATTTATTTATCATTAACTACATGATTCAACTATGACTTTCCAAAGCTAACTGACTTCATAGTGCAAATACTCATTTATTAATTTGATCATAATTATGACGGAAGTGCATTCGGTCAGCCTGTCTCATGTGATCTATCATTTTGACACCGTAACGTATACATGATATTATACCGTAACGATAGATAATTATAAAAAAATAACTCTATATTAATGTGTCTGTTAGGAGTTCAAAGATTATTATATGCCTGTCATGGCAGACGATCTGTTTGACTTGCTATTTAAATATTTCCGGCTCTAGTGGCGGTAATTCCGTACCTTAAATTTTGAGCGGGTATTAAACAACCGTAGAGATTTTTGCTTGGGAGTAATAGTCCTAAACAAATATAGATCTATAGCTAAACTGTTTGTACTTTTCGGTATAAATGTATATTACTGTATATTTAACGATGTATGTAATGTAAGAGTCATAGCCCTTCCATATTCTATGAAATAGGACGACAGTTAATAATCACGTAGTAATACGAGTATTACTAAACCTCAGCGTACAATGGTTTCAAAAGGTCATCTAACTTTTGTACATGTACTTTACACTTCATGCTCTAATATTTTTAAAGGTTAAATGACACTCAAATGTCGGTTTGTATTTTTAAATTTACTGTATTGTGCGTAAAGTTTGACCCCGATATGACCTTTATGCAAGAATATTCATTACATTGAATACGAATGTAGTATTAATGATCAATACCGATCGGAGTATATCGTCAAAGCTCGAATGTAATTATTACATAGGAATTAATTTAAAATGTATTAAAGCGTGGGTAAAATAGGCGTGGTATTGATTTTCGTCGGGATATGTGTAGATAATTATTAGATGCAAATGTGAAAGGCCAAATCGGGGTCAAACTTTACGCACAATACGTACTCAGCCATACTATACAATGTACAGTAAAGTTCCGCTATTATGACCATCAAAATTGGTGGTTTTTATAGCGAGGTGGTCTTAATATAGGAACCCTTTTCTTCTCAAATTAAGCCTTTGGGACTTGAAAATTGTCGAAAATCGTACGATTTTGCAATAATTAAGGTTGTTTTAATAGCGGAACTTTACTGTATCTAACTTATCATTGTAAAAAATAAGTATATTACGGCTTTTTTATGTTTGTTTTCTCTTTTAGATAGATAATAGACCTTATATGCATATATAGAATTTTTGGACAGATTAAATGACGTTTATAATCACTGTTATGTACAGCAGCCGAGTTTCCTTACCAGTTTTCCTGGACACTTTTCTTAACCTGTTTCCAGCACTTGAGGATATGGATTTTCGTGTTGACCCGCTGTAGCCGGAATTCGAACCCGGCATTCGAATTCCTTTATTACAGTTGCGGCTCTTAATTTGGTGGTGGAACAGTAAAACACTTCAAAGACAGTAGGCCTACATGTATATCAATACTCTTTATGCAGTCTATAACATTTTGACAAAATTTCACTGAAATCCTCAAGATACATAACAGTTAGCTGATTATTCACACCTAATAAATGATGTAACTCTGAGGGGCTATTAACCCCAGGAAGGTACCAATTTCTTCATGGTAAATTATCGTAATACCACATGTGAGGCATTAGGCCAGTTTTCATTCTTCAATTTAAAGAACTAGGATTATATTTCTAGGAGGTCAACACATTTTATTCAAGATGCAACACAGTAAAGTTAAACTGGGGAAACTTTAGTTTTTGTGTTTCCATAAAATCTTTACAGAACATATGATTGAAAAGAGAAAGACTCATTTTTAATACATAAAATAAAACATTTTAATTTTAACCCAAAAAACAACAATTATATGCATCATTATTTATGCTTAGCAAATTATATATGTGCAACAATTGTTACAAAATAAGGTTCAAACTAGAAATTTAAGAAATCTGTAGTATTTGAAATATGAAAAAATCAACATAAATAGCTGTTGCAATAAAAATATACCATATTTAAAAAGCGCTTAATAAGCTCGAAATACCAGTATCATTTTCAACCAAGAGTTATGTTCTTATAAATTCTTAAAAACATGTACACAGAGAGTTGAGTTCATTATAAATGTCTGTCTGACACTCTGATTGTACATGCGTAAATGCCTATGATTGAAAAGACAACCTTTGTCGATGAAATCATATAGTTCTGTGAAACCCGGTCGGGCAGGCGGACGTCTAGTGTTGTTAACAATTGTGTTGAAGTTTTTTTATTTAGCATATATTTCTGCCATTTATTGTCAGATATCTATGAAACTTCATGCAATGATAACACTATACCATGTGATGAACAGAATTAAAAAGGAACCACAACTCTGCCTGGCTTTATTATGGATTATTTCCCTTTGTAATTTTTGCTTTAAGTTTTTGATATGTTGGTTATCTCTGCCCTTTAGGGTCAGATCTTGATGAAACTTCATACAATGATTACATATATACCACTATATGAACATAATTAGAAAGTAACTGTAACTCTTCCTGGCTTATTATTGATTATTTACTTTTGCATCGTTTGCATAAATAGTTTTTTTCATGTCTAATGCCTTTGAAGTCAAATATTTTGTGGATTAAAATACTCTTTCTTCCTTCACTATGAGTTATTGCCCTTGGTATACCTTTTCGTAAGCAATTTATCAAATTTTAAATATTTTCTTTTCACAAGTTTCGGAAAACTTACGGGTCTGTTTTTGTTATTGTTGATCAGTAACCAGGCTGTTTAATGAATGTTAAATGACACATGCCCATGAACATATAAGTAAATTTCATATGTCAAATGCAAATCTTTATTATCTAATAATGATTTAATTAGTGTGTATAGGTTTAATAAAAAGCCATTAACTCATGTTCTTCAGCTAGCGACATTTGCAAATTTGTATAGATTTTGTTAAACCACGAACAAAATGCTTGTTTTTTGTACAAAATGATCTCTTAAAAAATCTCTATGTTTAAGATTTCTCTAGGATCAGATTTTATTGCTACACACAACCCATTTTTCCTACTGGCCAATAGGTTCTATAAATGCGATTTTTATTGCCCCCAATAAAGTTTCAACTTGGACATTAATGAGTTTATTGCTTCATGGTGATTTTGAATGTAACTGTACTGGTCGGCTCAAAATTGAGCCATTCTGAGTCAAAAAGTTACAGACTGTATGCGTAAATATTTGAAATTCCATCGAACATTGAAATCGAGGTGCTATAATGTCTTTGAAGACATTAAGGTAGAAAACAATTTTACCATAAACTGTTCTATTAATAAATGATTAAGAATGTTAGCTAGATAGACAGCAGAATAAATACTGAAATAATAAAAGTTTTCTTACCAATGCAACTGATTCTGGATCATGCTTTCTCATGCATTCCAATATGAACTGTCCTACATTAATCACAGGTAAATCCTCAATTGTATTTAACTGAATTCTCACTTCCGAAGACATTTTGAACTGATGATAGTTACGACCTAAATAAGAATAAATGCACTGCCAAGTACCTTGCTACACACAAGTAAACCAAAAATGCAGTTGTTTATAGAGCTGATTCAATCTATTCAAAGTTTTACAGTCAAGTGAGCTTCAGTAAAACATATTATATTGATATTTGATAGTATTAACAGATCGTATTCTAGGTCATGCGTGGTTTTTTGTACTTTTAGCCATAGACCTGTCCACTACATAGGTGAAAAGGCAATGCATGAACAGCATTTTAATGATTTAAACATACCACTTTGATGTTTAACCGTTGCTATAAATACTCGTATATATGCACATTATAAATTTTATAATGTAATGATGTGATTAAAAATGAAGTGTAAACTTACTTAACAATAAATTTGTAAAAATAAATCACCCTTAAATATTAGTGTGTAATGAAACCGGCAATGTTTGTACACGCAATGTTAACGTAGACGACCTGTACAAGCTGTGCAGTAAGATTAGTCAATGCGAAATGCATGAATCAAAGAACTGGCGATGCAGAAATCCTCGAATGTGTTCAAGCTGTACTCGAAAGAGTTCAAATTAGGTATTTAAAGGGTCCGCTTACAATGTATAACAGAAACTCAAGTGGTACAATTTTAGTAAGCTTGTTAAAATTATTTTCATTGAGATGTAATGGTTGGTTTACCAATAACCAATTTGAAGCTGTATATATTCACGCCTCTGTCAAGCTGGCTGAAATTAAGCACAGCGTCTAAACGTATCCCCTGCCTCCATGCTTTTATTTATTAAGGGGATAAGATAGGTAATGAAATCTCAGTCGCTGACCGAAGTGTCATTTTCGCATTTTATTATACATGTAGATACAGTATAGTAGTACTAGAGCTCCTGAATAATCATGGTTGCCGAACAACAAAATTCTGTGCAAACACGTCAATACGAATGTCCTCGGCGTGATTTAGGCCAAAATTTAAAAAAAATGTTGTCTGAGGTGACCTTTAACCTCGGTCGCTTTGTACGCCAGTCAGGCATCCCAATCACAGATAAATTGTGGTAAATTTTAAGCCTTTTGAGTTGGTATATTCTCTGTACACGTATAGTGTAAGTGTTTCCATATTAAACTTTGTTAAGCATCTAAAAATAGCATAATTAAAATTTAACCTTGCATAAAATAGACTATAATTATTCATTTGTGGTTCTTGATCATTTATTTTCATTTACGATATCCATCTTCACCAGAGACATCTAATTCCCTGATCTGCACACACACACTAGAGCGTGCATTCTAAAATGTTTAAATTATCACTTGTATAACACAGTATATTTTAATTCTTTACGCGGCATTATATGAGATAATGGCAACTCGGTATAACAACTAAAACAAAACATAGAATGAATTTGATGTGAAACACTATTCACACGTATTAATAAAATAGTGAAGCCAATGTTAAAGATTACAATGTAATGAAAGTAGTTAAAGAAATTAATGTTTTCAGCGGCTTTAGTGAATTTAACTGAAGAAAAGTTGCCTAAGAAAATACTGTTATAAGGCAAAATCCCTCTCCCAGAAAAGATTTCAACAGGTTACAGAGGGGCGTCCCCCCCCCCCCCTGTCGCTTGGGTTTGAAACGGGTGCAGCGTCCTAAATACCATAAAAATGGTGACAAGATAACATGATTGGGTTCAGTCTCAGATAAAAGTCGCATTTAATTGATTTAGACCTAATTTTAGAAGGAAATTAAGACTGTGACATAATTGCTTTTAAGCCAACGTTGCTTCGTCTCAGCGATCGCGATCGGGCGCAATTAAGTAATTAAGCGCACAGGGGCGGGGATGAGTTTATAAATACATGTATTCACTTGTTAAATACTTTGCATAAAACAGCAGTGCTCACATTAGGAAGCTCGAACCGTGTCATGTGCATATTAGCTCAGTGAACCCCTCCGTCGATCGAGCTGAATATTGTACTGAAGTTTTAGGCTTCTAACGGCTCCAATGTTTGTGAGTTGTAACAAAATTTATATTGATAACTAAACGAAATGACAATGACTGATACATGTTAGCCCAAAGGCCTATGTTATTTCTAATTCGGATTTCACTTAATTTTATGCACTGTTGCTTATAATAAGTCCTTGAACATGATATGACCATTAGGCCTACGTATAGAGGCTACAATTACATTTTTGCGGTCAAAACTAAAAGGCACTTAAGTTGAACCAGAAATAAAAAAAATATCTAAAACAGAACTTTTGACTCTTTCTCAGTTGTAAGTTAGAAAATTGACAGCATATTTAGAAAAATGTAAAACGGTTTCCACGTCAGTCGAAAAACTGTCTAGGTTCAATAGACGACAACGATAAACCACTCTGCTATTCGATATATTTTACACCTGACCCAGTAATGGCTGACAAGTGATCAGAGTGAACTCATCTCAAAACGAAAGCACGTTATTTTCGATTAATCCTTTAAGATTTGGGCGTGTCAACATAGGAGGATTATCTCAAAGTTTGTAAAAGATGTCAGGGGATTCACCGGAAAGCGCTGGTGGTGGGAAAAAATCAGATAGAGGCAAAGGTTTACGACGTCCACATCCTCGTACACAAGAAAGATTACAAAACGGAGAATTCGGTAATTTTGCTACCTGCTTAATATTCATTACGAAATATGATTCGTTGGATTTCAGAATTAATTTCTCCATCAAGAGATCGTATTAATGAAAGAGGACACAATTCTGATCGTCCAGAATTCGGTTTGTACTTTATGACTCGTTTAGAGTTGTGAAATTTGTTTAGCCTTAATTTTAAGGCATTGGCTAGGATTATAGAAGTTCTGCATTGCTAGAGAATCATGGCTGTCTGGGCTGCAGTTACAGGAGTTTTATAAAATGGATAACTGTGATTCAGAAGACTTGGTTAAGAAGCAGATTTTTTAAGATTAGGGCGACTCAACCTGAAGACAAATCAAACTGTAAGTTAGTCCTAAATATAAGACCCTACGTAACTTTTTTATCATTTGGACATTTTCCTGTTACGTAGGGTCTTAAAGGATTGCTTCAAAAACGCATAGCAAAAATTTTAGTGTACAGACATCGATTCAGGTCTGAACGTTCCACTCGTATAAATTCGAAAAAATTGCAATAAAACGATACACCAATGGATAGAAGAATACACATGATAGAATTATAATTATTTCAAATTCTAACCTTAGACAGTCAATTAATCCATTTAAAATCCTTCATTGACGAATACTTTCAGTTTGTCACAATAACAGTGCAATAATAGCCAAGGCAATCTGAATTCAAATTGGGTCACGCAATTTGTAAGAATTGATTTTGAACGAATATAAAAGCCAGTATCCGGACCGTTTCGTGTGTACTATTGACTGTCGGCAGTAAGAAGGACTACTCTGGAGAGAAAAAAATTTCGTTTAAGCGAAGCAACACTTTATTTACCGGCACGAATTCAGTTCAAAATGGCGGCGAGCAACTACAACCCTGGATAGCAGGAAAAGTATTTTGTGTTTTCGTAAGCGAAAAAACTGATTATTATCTTTTGCTTTATGGAAAGAATATAAGTAAACTTTTATCTATCGATTGGTGCTAATTTGACCCACATTAATTTACTTTTAGAAAAAAATATTTTGCTATGCGTTTTTGAAGCAATCCGTTAAGACCCTACATAACAGAAGAACGTCCGTATGATAAAATAATTATGTAGGGTCTTATATTTAGGAATAACTGTAAGTAGGGCTCCTACAAGGCTACTTTCTAGTTGAGTTGGCCCTATTTAGGATTGAGATGTTCGCAGGTTGAGTTGTACTCGACTTAGTTTAGGGGGGGGCACCACCTACTGTGAAAGTAATTTAATAACTAGTGCAATATGATTTTTATTCAATAGTCATTATTTTGTACCCATAAAGTGCAAGTGACTAAATTGCTGATGATAACATTTCAAGAATAAAAATCTGGATGTTATTAAGTTATAGCCTCGTTAATGGCATTTAACAGTAATTATCAAATTGTATTAACATATACATCATGTTTCAGAATAGTTGGTTATCCAGTATGGTTTTATTGGTCTTCCATGTTTAAACTTAGGATTCATTGTTATCGGTAATGCAACAATGTTTGATTGAGGGTAGGGTTGTCCTGTTTGGTTTGTTTTTGCCCTTGTAATTGAACTTCTATTCAGATCTACGTAATTAGGATGAATTCTGTGAAGTTTCTTTAATTGGCTTATTTTTTTCAGATCTTAATGACAATTCAGAAGTGATGACTAAGTCAAAATTAAGAGCCGAAGCGCAAGAATTTGTGCCTAAGTTTGCACAGGTGATATTTTTATTTATTTTTTGTTCATCATTCATCATACTAAGATATTTTGTTTCTATTTTACTGTCTGTGTTTTTCACTTTGAACATATGGTTTAGCTGGATATTAAAATGTGTTTGAAAACCAGATCATACTCTTATCACCAGGATTTGACTCTTATTGTGTTTACCAGGGATCCCAAAGGGATTCCACCGTAACATTAGAGATACCTCCTATATAAATAAAGGTACAGGTTTGCTGGGATAAATTGTGATAAACAATTGGTGAACATTCAAACTTGCATAGGAAAAAGATTTTTTCACGTATTCTGAGGGACATTGGAATTCCTTCTAAGTTTTGAGATCCTCGGAATCCCAGGACACTATTAGTGTGGAACCCTGAATATCACCTTAGATTTTGATTTGTAGTTAACGTGTTAATGTTTTAAGCTACTATTTCATAGTTATCAAAAAAGATAAACTATATAGTGATTACTTCTTATTTCAGGAGAATTTGTATGAAGACTTCCAGAGACTGGTCAGTGTACGGCCTACTCATCTCAGTGCAATGACAACTAGTGGATCAACTGGAAGTGATTCCGCTTCTGAAATGTTTAAAGATGCTGTATTTGAATTGACATCAAACCCAGCTGCTATGGAAATGTTGATGAAAAAGGTTGTTGAGTTGTTATATCAGCCCACTTCTAGTGATAATGATATTGACAATATCATAGAAATTTTGTTTGAACAGGTAAGTCATTGGAGTCTCAGATCTCAGTTACTATTGTAATTTATGAACCAACACATTCCTACATCTAAGTATTTTCATCGAACTGTCAGACTTGACATTTCTTTGATGATATGCAAGAAAAAAGAACAGATAAGGTCAAAATGAGATTTTGGGTACCAGTTACTTTTTACTTCCATCCAGGTAGGGCATACAGCCATAATTGACTATGCCTCAAAAACTTCTTATTGTGTTTAACTGTATTGGTCTCTCATTCTAATGACCACAGCATTGGGATACTATGTGAAGATATATCTTATTAATTTTATAGACACTGAAGTCATTGCTTTAAATTTTTCAGGAGCAATAGTCTGAGGTATTGTGTTATATAAAAAGTTATTTCAGTAGCTTTAATAAATTTTCTAGAAATTTGACTTTTTTTAAATTGTGTTTAACATTGAATTCAACACACATATTGAGGTCATATATACCAGCTCTTCCTACTATAGGTTTCCTGGACACTTTTCTATCCCCAGTACTAACTTACCCTACCACAAGGCCGACAACTCATGTATAGGGTATGACCTACTGCAACCAGGCTCAAACCCTCTATCTCCAGATTCGAAGTCGGACATGTTAGCCACTACGCCAAGGCCGCGGCTAATTTGACTATCTATATAATGACATTAAATATTTGAAATGTTTTTGTCATAAAGTTTGAGTACACTGTTGGTAATAAACTGTATTTGTCTTGATTTAGATTTTTTGAAATGATTCTTATCTTATTACTAAAAATTTTGGTCTAATCATTAATCATAAGATGTAGATACATGTAAAGCAAATTTCTGAGTGAATGTGTATTACCATAAAGTCAACCCGTTATGTTTAGTTTCCTGTATTTAAAAATAAATTACTCTATGTAGTTTAAATGTAATATGTCTATTTCTGTTTTGATAGTGGTTTTTCAGTGTTTTCAAAACTTCCAACTTCAACCCATGCTTGGCCAAAATCCTTCATCTCAACGAAAACTTGTGATGTAAAAGTCAACTTGTACACAAATCTAATCTGGTCTTGTCTATTTATATTTCTTTAATATTTGGTGCATAGCATTTATTGTTTATATTTAACATAATGTATTTAAATACTTTTTTTCTTATTATTTCAGAGTTTGTTAGAAGCCAATTTTCGTTTTACTGGAGCCAAAATTTGCAAATATTTAAGCAATGAATTAAAAACTCATCCTGTCTTTTACAATTTTAGAGGTGGATTTTTGAAAAGGTTTGTTCTTACTTTTGAAAACCTAGATTAATTTTTTCATTTATGTGATGTGACTCTTACATTCTTTAATCTTTGCATAAAGAAAAGGATGTAATTTTCATTTTATACCTTATCATGTTCCTCTGTACACTTTAACTAATACTGTCTTATTTCATCTCCTTGACATCATATGAATATTGTAGTGCTTTGAATAATATCCTCTCAGGGCTTGAATTTTTTAACAAAAAATTGAACTTGCAATTTTTGCAAGTTAATTTTATTTCAACACGCAAAATGAAAAAAAATCACTTGCATATAATGATTTTTTCTCCAAAATTTAATAGCATACATAGTAAATAAGCATATAAGCAATAACAACATAATTACATGGTACTTTATTTAACTATAGATCAAGTGAGGGCATGATTGTAGAATAGACTAAGAATATCGAACATGCTTTAAATGTTAATCTTTAGTTAATAATATCGATTTATCTGACCTCTTCAGTGCTGATTTTAGTCTCATAAGTATAGTCATTAAAATTATGAAGGCAATTTCAATTCGCGAAAATTTGCGAGTTAAAATAAAAGTTACTCGCAATTTTCAAATTCCACTCGCATTTTGCGAGTATGCAAGCTTAAATTCGAGCCCTGTATCCACTATTGTTTTGTATTAACTTGACGTTTTTGAGATGCCACTAAATTTTTACTCACCAATCAGGTGAACAAGGATTTTTTTAACAGTGGAACCAAATTTCACCCATCTGGGCAAACAGGGCTAATTTCGAAGACTATTGTTTTCTCAAGATAGAGATATTATCCTTCTACATGTAGCTCTGTATCTGGGGACAATGAAAACAGATGAGAATGAGATTAATCTAAGTGGTAAGAACTTGTTTCACAATCAAACAGAAATAAATTTGTATTATAACTGAAGTACATTTCTGTATATTTGTAGATGTCAACAAGAGTATGTTAACAGAGAAGAATTATTATCAAGTAATTTAGATAGATTATGTGGTTTATCAATGTTCTTTGGTGAATTATTTCTTGTACTTGAGGTATGTACCATGCTTTAATTTATCATTTTTGGTTAGTCCTTGGACAAAGTCAAGTGATTAAAAGTGCCGATTTCACATTACTGCAACCTCCCACTGTAAGTAGGTTTGCTGTTGAGCTGAGCTATCTTTGTCTTTGTTCAACCTAAACTGTGTTTCAGCCACGGCCGTGATGTAGTGGTTAGCATGTCAGACTTTGAGTCCAGAGATCGCGGGTTTGAGCCCAATAGCGGTAGGTCATACCCTATACATGAGTTGTCAGCCTTGTGGTAGGGTAAGTTAGTACTGGTGATAGAAAAGTGTCCAGGACATCTATAGTATGAAGAGCTGGCCGTCATATATATAACCTTAATATGTGTTGAATACAACATTAAAAACCAATTAAAAAAGAAAAAAATGTATTTCTAGTCACAGTAATAAAATATACTGTCTCCTACCATTCCTCATCATTTCTGTATAGTTTATGGTCAGCTGTTTTACTGATCATGACTGTTTACACCAGAATGAAGGCCGTTGCACACAGAGGATGAATTCCTGGAATAATAAAAAGATGAACTGTTCATTTGAGAATTGTAACCATTACACAATTATACTTTGGCTGATTTGTTAAGTTAATATTGTTCCATCTAGTCAGGGTGTGATATTAAATTTCATCTGATTGTCCATGATGACCTAACTCAGGATTTTGGCAACAAGTGTTTACAAATTGTCTGATGAGGCAACCTGAATATATATGAGTAACCCTCAAATTTAATATTTAGTGCAATTTTGTTGTGTTATTTTGTGTTGGAAAACCCATGTATTTAAGTCCCGTATCAAATCTATCAAAAAATCACCAATCGATTCAGTTGAACTTAGTCAGTGGACTGAGTCAGTTTTGTGTCTTAGAATGTGAGGGTTGCCATGGTTCACCAACTTTTACAGCAACCATTTTCCATATTCAATAAAGAAAATGTTATTTGTTTTTATAATGTATGTTTTATTTTAGACAAAATATGCTGAATCGTTAAAATAGACTGCATATTTTAGCAAATCCCTCAAGATTTTTTGGTCCAGTACACTTTCATTCTGTCCAGTAAAAAAAACAACGTTTTGCTGGACCGTATGTCAAGCGCCTATGAAAGTTTGTCGAGAAAACTGCATCAGGTTTCATTATAGTTTGAGGATTACTTCTTTGACTTCAGGTAGAACAAGATAATAAAGTAACAAAGATTGGTATTATAAGAAAAGCTATAGCAGATTTACTACGAACATTGTTATCACAGCTTGATGATGTCACTGTAAAATGTGCTACACTACTCATAAAGGTACTTTTCCTTACTTTGTTTTGTATATTCCTTGGGGTTCCATGGGTGAATGTTTTCAGTATTAATACTGATTTTAGTATTTTGAGAATGAATTTCTCCATGTAATTTGTATGAAATCTGATTATTTTGAAAGTTGGTAATTTGTTTGAAATCTGATTATTTAATATTTTGAAAGTTGGTAATTTGTTTGAAATCTGATTATTTAATATTTTGAAAGTAGGTAATTTGTTTGAAATCTGATTATTTAATATTTTGATAGTAGGTAATTTGTTTGAAATCTGATTATTTAATATTTTGATAGTAGGTAATTTGTTTGAAATCTGATTATTTAATATTTTGAAAGTAGGTAATTTGTTTGAAATCTGATTATTTAATATTTTGAAAGTAGGTAATTTGTTTGAAATCTGATTATTTAATATTTTGAAAGTAGGTAATTTGTTTGAAATCTGATTATTTAATATTTTGAAAGTAGGTAATTTGTTTGAAATCTGATTATTTAATATTTTGAAAGTAGGTAATTTGTTTGAAATCTGATTATTTAATATTTTAAAAGTAGGTTTTTAGTATTATTAACCCTTTCATCTTTCACCCATGGTTTCTATGTTACAGAAATATTTCAGTTGTGACCACGATCATATCATTTAGCAACAGTTACAGTTAAGTTTATTAAGATCTTTGTATTTATCAATCTCAGGTGTACTTGCACAAGCTGTGCTATTTTGGGGATTCTAGTATACTGTAGAATATTTGAAGAAATACATTGTTATATAGGGCGCGTTGCCTAACGAAAATCGCTACGTTTCGCTATGAAAAAGCGCTTTCTTGTAGCGATTTGTCTTAGGAAACGGCTAGCTATTTACCATTCGGAACAACTCGGCGATCATCGCCCAGGTGGTTCCGAATGGCTATTTGCCGAGTAAAACTTTTGCGCTCATTGCAATCGCATGTTTTCGGGGCGATTTCAAACTAAATAAGGCTTTAACAAGTACAAAATCACTGCAAAAACATATGTTTAAATGAACAATTACAAATATTTATTGATTTCAATTCATGATTAGTCAGTCAAACATAAAAACATAAATTGTCGGCAAACAGGAAGTTACATCTCGGCGGAGGCAGCCATTTTGATTTGTGAAAGCGCTCTAAGGTAGCGAAGAATTTTTTCGCTAGCTTTCGCTACGTAGCGAAATGAAGCGATATCTTGTACCAAGTCGTTTCCTAGGATTTCGCTACGAAGCGATACCTAGTGAAATGCTTAAGCAACACACCCATAGAGTTTTGCAAATATTCAGCTGATCAGCTTATTTTCTGCTACAATGATTTTGAGATGTGTAAGTCAGTCAGAGTAAAACTGTAGACCAATTTACTAGTTTTAGAAGTGTTGACATCTTTGAATTTCACGATTCCATGTTCGCATCCCTTTATAGGTGAGAACTGGGAACCTCTTTCCTGCTTCTGTCTTTCATCTGTTTAGGCACTAATTCTTGCCCGATCTATTTTCTTACTTTTACTATAACTTTTTCATATGTAACTTTTTATTCTCTTTTCTTTGCGCATCATCAAAGAAATGTCAAGCCTGACAGTTTGATGAAAATTATGTAGATCTATGTGTAGATGTAGAGTTGTATGTTACTAATGTAGCAGAGGTATAATTAGGCTTTTGTTCTCCCTTGTCCACAACTTGAGAGGTTGTGGCTTAGTTCGAACTTAGGAATTTTATCAGGTTACATTAACATGATTACTGTCTGATTTATTTAGCTTACAGGTACTGCATTAATGGAAACAAAAGATCTAGATGGCAGTTTTGATGATATATTTGACTGTTTGAAAAAATTAGAAAAGCATCCAAGCTTAAATAAGTAAGTTAAACATAGTATTACTGATGTTCCTGTTTATTTTCATTCTATATTTAACTACTTTTCAAATGATTTGAAAGAAAAAAAATTAAACTCAATGCAAATTGACTTTCCATTGAATTATAGCAGCCCTTGGAGACATAAAATATTTAACTTATTTAATAGTAGGATTATAATTTTTGTTATTTTATAAACACCTTGTGTTTTCTAATTTTTTTCTCAAATGTTATATTATGTTTGTTTTATTGTGTTACAGAACGAGTCATTGCTTGATTAACTCTGTGTTAAGTCGAGTAGAAAGTAATTTTGGTGTTGATCAACAACCGTCTCCTCAGAAACCTGTACTATCATATCAATCACATCCTGACTCTAGTTTTAATGTAAGTATTCTTTTTATATGCCCAAAAGAATTTCTGGCATATTATGTTAAACCCCCTGGCGTCCGTCCGTCCATCTGTTAGCAATTTGGTTTCCGGAGCATAACTTAAGTTCCATTTGGCCCACAATATTCAAACTTCATAGGATGATTGTCCAAAACGGGTAAAAGACACCTATTGATTTTGGGGTCACAAGGTCAAAGGTCAAGGTCACTATTACCTTAAAACTGAAAACAGATCTTTTTTCTCTAGTTTGTTTTCCACAATTATTCATAATATGATATTCATATGAAATATTCTCATGTCTTACAAATGCTTTATCTTAACTAAAAAAAAACAACACTTTCGGGCATATAATGCTCCGTCTAGCGGTGCTCTTGTTATTGTTGGGTTTAACGCCATAGCAACACACTGTATAGGTTATATTATGGTGGTCAGTCAACCTTCTTAGTGTTTACTTACTACTCCTGGAAAGTCTACATCTCTGGATATAGCTGTTCAATCAGTTGCTAGGCTCATACTTTTGTCCCTGACTGACAGCTGCTTACATGATTTAGAATCAGTGGTCGGAGGGAGAATGGCTGTAGAAATTATTTCATGACATATTCTGTAACGTATACAATGAAACCTGAAATAATTATTTTATTACTTTATTTAAGCTTGATCATGAGACATAGATTAATAACTCTCTAGTCCATTTTCTCGTCCATTGGTACAGAGCAATAAGGATAAAGTTTCTTGTGCAAGAAATCAACTGGGTGGATTTTGGATGTGATTTGAACCTACCCAGATGTGGCTATCCAATGAATACCATTCCAACATTGTAACCATGTAATATTTAGAATAAACAGATGAAATTGTTGATGTATGTATAAGTAGGAGCGGTAGTCCAGTGGTAGGGCACTAGTGTAGGGATTGAGAGGTCCTGAGTTGAAACCTCACTAGGAACACTGCTAATTTCATTTATCAAGAAATCTACATGTAATTGCTCTAAGTAGAGTTAATTTCTTGTTAGTAAGATTGGTAGATAGAAACCAGTAGCAGGATGACCAGAGGTAATAGTTGTAAAGTCAACTAATGTGCATAAGCATGAAAGTTAGACTACAAAATGCCTTTACTTTTTTATATTCAGAATGAGCCAATATTCTACAATGCACAAGGTCAGCCTATATCACGAGATGAAGCAGGATTTACTGATATAGAAGGTTTAAATAGTGAAGAAAGTGAAGCATTTCTACAGTTTGAAGCGGAGACATTAGCTAATCAACAATGGTATGATGGTGGTGATGGTTTTATGGGTCAAGATCAATGGTCAGGTGATGACTATACTTCACAACCATGGTCTAGTGGCATGTCAGATTATACACAATGGTCAACTGATCAAGGATTTCCTTACAAGTAAGTAAAATTACCATTTTTTCCAGTTTTCTTGTTGAATCACTTGAATAGTTGACATACAAGTTTTAAGTGATTTTTACGTTATTTTCTGGAACAGAAAAGTAGGACACTGCACTTTTACTTTCCTTCCTGCTTTTTTTGCTTCTCCCTACGTAAAAATAGTTACTTTGAAACCATAACTGTCTGAAGTTACTTTTTTATTAATTTTTTACTATTTTGGTAGAAATATGAAGAACATTGTAATAGTTGAATTAAGTGACCAACAACGAATACATTTTATATGAAATGCATATTAGATTGCTATGGTTTGGCATATTGCTTTTATCAGGATATATACAAATACAAAGAACCAAACAATTAATGTGATGTCACAAATATATATTAAATAATGTTACATTTATGTTTCCTATCTAAAAAATAGTACTAAACACTGAGGGTCTCCCGGTCTTAAAGTGACCGACCAGTCAGCCCAATAACATATAGTGGACCAAAGCGGAAGGCTGAGGTCTACTATATGTTGGTGGGCTGACTAGGAGGTCACTTTTGGACCAGCAGGCCCTCAGTGGTGTGTGCATTCTATTTCTTATATTATACAGCACATTTTTAACATTTGATTTTTTACAAAAGCAAAAGAATAAACATTGTTAAACATTTAATAGGTCAAACCAATAGCATAGACTTTGTTTACATGGTGCTGAAATTTTTTTGCTCCATGAAAATTACAACGTGGGTTACATGCCTCTATACAAGTGTTTAATGATATTGACTGGATATGACTTCAGAAGGCCACTATTATATCAGCAGACACTGTCACATTATAATGGCCGCTATGTTTTATATACATAAAGAAAAAGCAATTTTATGTAAGGTATAATATATAGTTATACAATTGATTGTATCTACATTTCAGTGGTGAATTTAATGATGAATATATTGATATGGATGATGAAATGTCTAGAGCTTATGAAGATTTCCTTAGAGAATCAGGACAAACTCAATAATAATGTATTAATACATATATATACAGTCCCCTCCTAAAGTCCTTGGATAAAATCCTGGGTTTTTTTGTAAAATTATTCACATGTACCCATGATAAAGGGTCATCTGAGCTTATCCAACATATGATTGAAACTGTATTTCAGGAATTATTAATTCCTTTATTATGTGTAAAAATACATGTAGTATGCATTATCAGTTTATCTGAAAAATAATTTTGCCCAAGAACTTTTGGAAAACACTGTATATACTTGTTTACTAGGTTGTTTTGTACACATAGGAGCTGTTTGTACATATAGGAGCTGTAAACTATGTCTGACTTGGTTAGATTATGTGTAATTTTCAACAGTTATCATAAATATTTTGACCAACCTCTGTTGTCAAGTGATTAATGTCACTTAGCAGTACTTAGATCACTATAACAAGCCTAGCTCAGATGGTAGCTTGCAAGTCTACTGATCGAGGGGTCGTGGGTTCGATTCCCGGGCGGGGCATACTTTCGTGGAGCTTGGTCATGAAATTATTTCTACGGCCATTCTCCCTTCTACCAATGATTTTTAATTATGTAGGGCAGTTGTCAGTCACTGACAAAAGTATGTGCATAGTAGTTGGTTAACAGTTAAATCCAGAGATTTAGCCTTTCCAGGAGGAGTGAGTAAGTTGACTGACCATCATTGTATGACCTATAAAATGTGTTGATACAGCGTTACAAAAAAACCCAAAAAAACAGATCACTATAACCTCCATTGGTATACAGACTTGAGTTTGATCCAAGCTGACCATGGATCTTTACATGAGTAAGTGGACAGTTAGAGGATAGAAGTCAAGTGCTGGTGTATCCGAGGAATGGTGGTCTGGTTTATTGTCTCTCTCTTATATGACTTTACTTGGTGAATAAGGGTATAGAACTGTACAAGGTAGGCTTTCTACTACAAAAATGACTTCAAATTTATTTCAATTGGTTATAATGTGAAGTGAAGCCATGTTTCGACGACAGAGCTTTATAGATGTTTTAGTTTTAACTTATTATGTTAAATTTTTCTCAAGTTGTGATGTATTTCAGATATAATTTCTAGCTCCTATGTTATACTACATCTATATCCCACCTTGTGTTTTCTGAATGTCTCACATTTTGGATTATTTTAATATAGACTACAGCAATTTTAAAATACAATGAATCAAAAACTTTGTTAATTTCTGTATGGTGTGTATATTTCTTCAGTACTGGTCAAATAATCAAATGGTCATTTTTCATAGGTTAGGTTATAGGGTATTATTATTACTATCAGTCTTAGGTCATGTTCATATTAATGATAAAGTACTAAGTGTAAGAGATAATTGGGCATTGTATTTTACCTCAAATGTAATTTAACTTGTTTCATTACATTTTCTCAAAATACTTAAACACCGAATGATATTAAATCAAAGTAATAAAGATATTTGTTTGTTCTAATACATTTACTGACTTGTTTTCGGATTCCCAGTGGTAATTTCAAAGTTTAATATCCCTATATCCTAAAAAGTATAGTTTCCTCTGGGAATGTATATATAACATCATCAGGCATGATTGTTTAGTGACAAATTGTGGGTTAGCAGCATATATTTCAATCAAGATGTTTTACAATGCAAAATCTCAAATATTTACGGACATAATTTTGTGCCCAATATATTGTTAGTGACTCCCATATATTGGTTGTATATGGATGTATACATATCTTTGTTTAGTGTTGAAAGGAGAATAGTGAACGTGATATTATTGTTATGTACTAAAAATTTAGGGTATTGTTCATTCAGCTTAAATTTGTTAAGATTATTTTACTAAAAATCAAAATCATGTAAGTGCTGACTAAGTATGCATATACATGGATGTAAGGTTCAGTACTGATTCTGAAAAAATGTTCTTTCCTATGTAATTACTACTGTGTTCAAAAAATTTCAGGAGTTTGAAAAAAAATGTTGATCCTCCCACGCATGTTAATGTTTATCGTCCCATAAATGCTGCCATTTCTTTATTTTATTTGTATTTTTAGCCGGATTTGTCATTGAAAAAAATCGGCTTATAGTTTGGCCAAACCCGGGCAGTCGGGCATCCCGTGTCGTTAACAATTGCCTTTAAGTTTTACTTTACCATATATTTCTGCCATTTATTGTCAGATCTTTATGAAACTTCATACAATGATAACATACCATGTCATGAACAGAATTAGACAGTAACCACAACTCTACCTGGCTTTATTGTTGATTATTTCCCTTTGTAATTTTTGAGTTAAAGTTTTTAAATCTGGCTTAAATGTGGTTTCCTTATTACATTTCTTGTTTAGCCAAGTACTACAAAATATTTTGATTTATCACATTATACCAGCATACTGTTCGTAAACATTTGTGTCCACTAACAAAACTTGTTTGTATTGATGCAAACATAAGGTCTAACTATTTTATTAATAATTTATTAGTAATTCTTCGAACTTGTTTGTTCAGGTCCAATACTGGTAACTTGTAGTACCATGTATTTTTAAGCTTTATTATCAATGTCACTTTTTAATTATTACAAAATTTACCTACAATAACGTACATGGTATTTCAATAGCTTTTTAAGCATTATGTCTGATAAGGTTATCACTAAACACTTTTAATGAATATTTTAACATATTCATTAAAAGTTCATAGATCTAAGCTAATCTTCTTCGTTACTATAGATACAGGCAGTCTATTTTTCAGACGTATGTCTGAATTCAGATAATTGGACCCATTTTTGGTCTTCTTTGTGATAAGAAAACATTTTCAGACGTAACAATTATTATTGTATTATTATTTGCTATAGCCAAATGTTTGCTTATTTTGGCGAATCAGTTACATGGCTCTGATCTTTGCTTTCCTAACACTTGAATGCTTTCAGGTTTGCAGAAATGTATTAAATGGCTAGTCTGTTGATTGGAGTGTCAGCATTGTTATGAGTCCTATTGTCAAAATGAATGAGAAACTTTACAGATAGCTCTAGTTGTACAAAATTAATTAGAATCAAGTTTTAAAAAAACTTATGAAATGAATTAACAGTTAAGGTTTCATTGAAGATGCTCTGTGACTACTTTGTACTTGTATTTTCTAGTGAAACCTTTATAGTATTGTTATATATTGTCTTTGTATATTTGTGTATGTATATGTACATAAACATTATTAAATCATTATATTGTACATGTTTCATATTGTTTTAACAATCATGACAGTTTAAAGTAATAATTACTTGTTTTAATAGTAATTTACTTTGATTTATCTTAGTGTTTCATTATACATGTATGTAGACTATGATTATATAGGTTCTAGCATATTTTTTGTGTCACTCAAGAAAACAATGTTTAGGTGTAGGCAATGTCAGTGTACATGGCACAACATTAGCACTTTTTAAACTTAGAATAATTTGAAACTTGGTGTTCCAGTGTCAATGTCAGTGGTAATGATAGGAAATATAATGCGCTAGAACTGTATATTCATTTTTGTAAAGCTTTGGAATTATTTTTCTTTTAATTGATTTGAAATTATGACTATGACATATTGTTTGTCAGGAATAGCACAAATAACAATTATTCTGTCAACTTCTGGATCCAATAGTTCTAATTTCATTTAACTTATCACATATTCTGTCCATATTTTCATACAAGTACCGTTAATGACAAAAAAGTTTTATTTCTCTTTTCTCATTCATGATACACGACACCACAGATCTGATAAAAACTTTACAGATTAAAAATCTATCACATATAAAACTGTCATTGATGAAGTAAATTTAATTTTGAATTAAAGTTGATGTTTTTTTCCAGCTGAAAAAAAACTTTGTTTGTACTGGATTTTTCTAAAGAAAAACTAATTGTAATCAAAATGTGTTCACAGAACCTCAGGCAATCTTCCCTTCTCACTCTTATACATAATATGAGGGAGAGATGAAGATCGCGTGGGCACAGAACAGTAGAATTTAATGCATACTTATCAGCAATAATGTGTTAAATAATTCTGTTCTGCATGGATGCACCCAGTACAAACAAACCTTATTCAGCTGGAGAAACCCACAAATTTGAGTTCTGAATATCTACTATTCATAAACTATATACCAAAAATATTATAAGTTACCTATAGCCTGTTCAATTACCCTAAACGTTCCGTAATGTTACATTCTGAACTCCTAATAAACAGATATACAATTGTTTAGGCAATGAGTGATGTTTCAAAATTTTTGGACTAAAAACGAAACATCACCCAATGCCTAAACGATCGTATATTTGTTTACTTCAGCACCGATAGTTTCAAAATAGCGTCTAAATATGTTCATAGATTATTCGCAGCGAATGGCCAAGGAGTTCCGAATGTAAGGTTACAGAACATTTTGGAACGTTAGGGGTAATTGAACAGGCTACTACAGGACATGTTATGTACAATGTACTGGTATTACTATAAGTGCTATATGTTTTCTGTGATCATGTATAAATGATGTAGTAATGGTAAAAAGGTTTTATTTAATTATTGTAAATATGTTGTGAACAGTTATAAATAATAATGAGATTTATCATTATGATATCATTGTATAAATGTCTTGTGTTACCTTTCATTAATTTTGTGCTTATTTTGTTGGCTTTGCCTATTTGTGTTTCCATTCAAATTTTAATTTCATCTCAATTTTTTCAAATAAAAATTTCCAAAATTTCCCATCATGTTTTGTTGTATTTTGTTCATTATTTTAAGATATTGCCCATTAGAACTAGCCGTATAGCATCAATTAGTTATCCATCAGAAGGAACTACATGTAGCAGAGTTGTAATACCAAGGGCTGAATAAAACTCTAATGTAACTTCATTTCAAAATAAAAGGAGTTACAATAGTGTTTCATTCAGCCCTCGATATAGCTCTTGTACTCCTTGCCTTAAGCTAGCTTCTATGGTTGAATGTTGACATTCATCTTGGGAGGTTGTAGGTTTGAATCTCAGTTTGGACCATGGAATTTATCAGGTAACATTTGGCTTCTAACGTGAACAACCCACTAAGAAATATGATTGCATCCTTTGATTTTTCCACAAATTTAAGCTCCATAAACTCCAGGACAATGAGGAGGGGGCTATGAAGCAGAGGTATGATACGGCCCTTGTACTCCTATGTCTTCTAACTAGCTTACATGGTGACGAGGTAGATTGTCAGCTTACAATCGGAGAGATTGTTGGTTCAGATCTCATTTTGGACCATGGAATTCTATTGAGCTACATTATAAGGGTTATAATACATGAAGAACAAAAATGGAAAAACAATAAAAATTCACATGACTTTATTAAGTGGATGGATAATAAGAGGGTAACATGTGCATAGTGAGCAACCAGTCAGATGAGATTTTATATGATGGAAGTTGGCAATATTAAAATAGCAATCTTGTAATGCCACTGTATAGAGGTTATAAATAACTAACACTATTAAGAAGGCTTTGCTGAGTGGTAAAAATACTGAACTTGAAATGATTGGATAGCCTGCATTATGTTGGTAAAACTCTCAACCTGTGTCATTGTTTCCATGAGGAAGAAACATTAACCTACTGGCTTAGTACTGGAAGACCAGGATGAATGACTAGAGAATGCTTAATCTAGGTTGAATGAGCTTGTTTCACAATCAAGCTAAAATAAGTACATTGTATATGCTAAATTTACAAATATCCACCTCATTAAAAATCACTTAAGACCAGGCCTCTATTTCACAAAGCTTCTCTATTCCAAGTACATACCATCTTATTATATCAGTACCATGGTGTATTTATTTTAACCATAATGATGATACTCTGAGAGCATGATAGATTGTTAGTGCACACTTCAAATCAATAGGACTACCTATAAAAAAACATTTGTTTGACAAAGCCACAAGTGATTGGTGAAATGCTATAAACATTGTTTTTTATAAATTGAAAATCAGATCTCACTCAGTAATTCACACTCGTAAAGCATTATTTACTGTTCTGTTCTGTGCTGTGACAAAATTTCAATATCAAAACATCTTTATGACATCATTGAGGAAGTATTACTTGAAAATTGTTATATTATTATATTGTAGTTACCTCCCTTGCTTTGAAATACTATATACATGCATGTATACTTGTATACATCACCTTTGATTTAAATAAAGCTTATAATAAGGGTGTGAATCTTGTTAATCTATTATTATTATTACATTTAATTGGAAATATAATAAGATAACAGAAGAAACTCTGGCCATGAATAGTACCTCAGTGTATGATCATTTATTTCCATGCATGAGGTTCAAGGCACTAAGATTAGAATTGCAACAAACTTAAAAAATGTATGAATAAACATGGCAACCAAAATACAATTTTACAGCACTAACTCAAAAGTTAGTTGGTGTTAATAACTGGAATTGTTCTAGGGAGTAACAAGATATAGTATAAAACAATCAAGAACATGTGAATTTCCCTTATCACAACTACATGTATTTAGAATATTTGGTTGCCATGGTGAATTCAGAAAAAGTTTTTTACAAATATGTGGAGTAAAGATTTATTTATCACCCTTTTCAGAAGATTTGTGACATCGAACTTCCATGGTAGTCACAAAATATAGATTTTTAGAGGTTATTAAAGAAGTGGGTGGGGTAACCCTTACAGTGCTTAAATGTGTTAAAAAAATATTTTTTTGACAAAAAAAGCAATATTATTATTGATATTAATTTTATTTCAATCTTAAACTATGAATAACATACAGATAGCAGTAAAACATCTTTTTAGTTCAAATAAATTCAACCAGAAATTAATAGACTTTGGAATTTTATAATCTGCTCAGATTTTGTGTTTTATATTGTGTTTAAAACATGTCAGATTTCCTTTAAAAGTTCAGTGACCTATTTTTTTTATTTCTATCTGATAATAACACATTGTATCAATCATTTTAAACAAAATTTAAAAAAAATCATTTTAAGGTCGCAAAACAATGTTACGTAAAAAATCAACATTTTGAAACTATTTCTTAAAAGTGGGTGGGGTAATTATCATGTTTGTGAGAACATTTTGCGAAAATTGATCGATAAAATTCTGTAAGAAAGGGAGATAGATCTAACTTTATCAATGCATCACAAAAATAACCATAATTTAATGATAAATAGGCTATTTTATTTCACATCTGACTGATATATGGTATTTTTAACATATTTTGGCGGGAAATTTACACATTTTGGGTGTCATCTTTAAATGGCTGTAACTTTTTAAAAAGGACGGTGACATATTGTTTTTTTCATTTCTTTTTAAAAATGAGTCATCATTTGATCTTTCTAACACAGAAATAAAAAAATTCCATCATAGGTTTGTTTGTATCGTTACGTAGAAATGGACCATTAGATAATTTATTTTAAAAGTGGGTGGGGTAATTATCGTTTTTGAACGAAATTTATGCCAACCTCGAGTATTAGAATTTTGTAAAACTGTTTGATTTGAGGGGACGACTCACTTTAATCGTCCATCACAAAAATAACCATCATTTAATAAGAAATAGGCTATTTCCTATGCATCTGACTGATATATGGTATTTTTGACGTATTTTGGCGGAAAATTAACACATTTTTGGGGGTCATTTTTAAATGGCTGTAACTTTTTAAAATGGACGGTGACCTATCCTTTTTTTTTCGATGAATTTACTTCAAATGGGCAAATAAACAAATTTATGAATGTTAGAAAAAAATTCCATCATAAACTTTTTTCCTCCCGAACTCCCTTAACATCAACACTATCATAATAAATTAACAACATGTATATCAATGTTTGCTGAACTCTTCTTGAGTTATATTATAGTTATGATTCTACTTAAACCCCAGCTGTGTCATCACTTCTCTATAGTCACTGTATAGTATAGCCAATAATGTACTTGCGCATACATTATCTTGTGTTTTGAAGGTGACCTACAATTTATGTGAGATGTACCCCCAAGCTGCCAAATCGCAGACTTGATGCAAATAGGCGTAACTCAAGTTATAAAAAGAGTAAATTGTGACTGTTTTGCGCTAAGTCCGCAAAATATGTTTACACATTTGATATAATTCACCCTAATGTATCAACTATAACATACATGACAGCTTTAGTGGTAAATTTCATGTTCAAACTTCATATTTAAGTTCAATCTAAATTTAATATTTATCAAACTGTACACTAAAAGTTGACACAAGAGAGCTAGATATTAGCATTCTTTTAGGTTTCATTCACAATCAAGCTACTTCATGTATTGATGGCAAGTGGTATGATACACTATGAGATCAAGGTACCATGTTCAAATCCCACCAGGGGCACTGCAAATTTTATTGAGCACAAAACTTACCTGCCATTGCTTCACTCCACCTAGGTGTAAGTATCTGAGAAAGTGGTATAATTCTGTTGTGTCAATATGTTGACTGCACATAAGGGGAGTAAACGACTCCCAATAGAGGTTGATAGATAGATATCAGTAGCCTAATGACCAGTGAGAATAGATGTATAGTCCAACAGAATTAACCTGAGCTTGTCCTTTAGGCATGAATATATTAAACTCCGTATTTACAGTCTATTTTTGTCTTCTTTGTAAATCATGCTTTATCGGAAGCTTACGGCATAATGCACGTACTGAACAATTAATGTTGTTTTCATAAGAATAAATACTTTGAAACTGTACCATAATATTGCTGACTTACTTGTTTCCCAAAAACTAATGTGTCCAAAATTAAAAGTACAATAACATGCCACTTTTAATAAATTGATTTATAGTCACATCGATTGTTATAAACACGTGTATAATCATATACATGCGTACGGAAACTCACGATTTAATGTTAGTGAAGAGTGTAATTATTATAATTAGGTAGTTCAAGCTCAGGTTAATTCTGTTTGACTATATGTTCGTTGAACTTGCATCAGTATGATACTTAAGACTATAAAATGTGCTGACTTTTTAAAACTTACAGACAGTAGAATATAAAATACTGACAGTAGCACATAACATATAGACAAAAAACACATTAGATATTTTTGTAACTTTAATATTGAAGATTCTTTTAATCAGTAACAACATTATAAACAGACAGTATATATACATGTAGTATCATAAGTTTTTATAAACTAACAAGATGTTATATTGGCATAAATTCTTGTACAATACTAGTATCATAAATTAAAACACTAGCCATGAGAATACTAGATTATTATACATATACAGTACACACCAAATGTTTGGAGCCATTTATCTACTACAGAGGTCTTATCAAAGATTTCATTACCATTTATTTTGAAACGCTTTTAGTTTTGCTTATTTTTTGGTTATTTGTAGTTGAGACAAGTACATTGAATTTGGTTTTGGATGCTAGGGGATATCAGATGCTGACTCTTATAAATGTGATGCATTCAATGAATTTGATTTCATTTACTCATCAACCATATTAAATATATATATTTTTTTAAATGGTTCTACCGAAAACAATCAATGAAATTTAAATCTTTTATTAAATTTCCTTTGTCTCCAAACTTTTGGTGGGTACTGTATGTACCAAAGTTCTACTAATACATTTTATAAAAATCATCCTGTTTAGTTTATCTAAGTCTAAGATTAATTATTCTATCAACAAGGGTAAGGCCCAATCAAGACCATAGTTATCCTCTCCATAGCTGTTGATCATAATGACATGGTATCAACTATTTATATTGATTCATTGTCTTTTCTTACAATAGTAGTTTATAGGACTACGGCAATTCACTGGAAACTTGGAAAGTCAATTCATTTTTTTGTTCCTAATATTTTTATTTGATCCACTGAATAGTATACTTAATATAAATTTAGATAAGGGTAAAACTATTCCACCACAACAATATCAAATTCATAGAGTAAACAATAATTTAGGAAAGGTAGATTAATGACTAGTACCTTGTGAACTGCACATCAAAATATTACCAGATTGTATCCCTTGAAAATAAATTAAGACTTCTTTGGTACAAATGACATTTCAACGAGGCTACTATAACCACCCCTTTAGACAAGTGGCTAATTTGTTTAACAAAGTAATCCTTTGTGTCCAAAGACATGTGAACATGTTTGTCCAAGTATACCCTTATCTTGCATTTGTAAAGGGAATTTGAATATTTAGAAATGAGAGGTCTGGCGTAGTGCCAATTATAACTGTATACACAATACATGTAAAGCTGTACGACATAAGTTTATCGAAACTATTAACTGGTCTAAGTTTTGAAATCATGATATCCAATTAATTATATTCAGTTTCATTTTCGAAATCTACATGTATTTTATTGTAGATACAAGTACATGTAGTTGCACAGAGAGGAATCCAGGCAGATTAAACATGTTTATGCGTAGAAAGTAGCCATGTTTAGCCAAACAACAGATTTTTAATCTAAAATGTCAAGCCAAGATAAAATTTTTGTTAAAGAAAACATTTGTTATTTCCACATTGTACAGAAATCTTCATTTAATCTTTTCCCAGATAACAACAAATGTGTACCTATTGGAAAAGGGTAAAAATGGTAAAAATATTATGTTTCTGCTGACCAAGAATGTTTTTAATTTCCCTAAAGATAGGGATTTGTTCTCACAGCTTCATGTTTTAGTGTATGAAAAATCTTATATAGATAGAACTTTATAAAACAAATATTTTTAAATTTGTAGGATACAGTATAACCTCTGCAGAGCAGCCTACAGAACAATCCTCTGTGCAACAACAGCTTCTTATATTTCCCTTCGGTGTAATTTTATTTGAATTTAATCTCAGCAGAGCAACTCTGAACAGTAACATACTTTAGTCCCTCCAACTGGATGTTGTTGATAAGAGGTTGTACTGTACTTCAGTTTGGTCTGTCTTATATACTATGAAGACTTTTAACTACTAAAACTCTACTTTTAAAACAGATGGGAATTATCTCCCTTCACACAGAGCTCTGAACAAAACATTATCAAGTTAGGTTTATACATGTATCTTACCTCAGAAATAAGAAAACAATAAGGAAATACTTGATGACATAATACAATTTAAAATGCCCAATGATTTTGATATGAAAATTATCAACATGAAAAAATTACATTTTTTCAGTAAATCATTTTGAAAGTAAACTCACACACAACTTATGAAGCAAATTATATCAATTCAAAACCATACATAATGTTTAAGGAAGAAGAAACAAGTAAATCTGTGAGCTAATGCTCACTAGTGATACCCCCGCCAAAATCTAAAAATATGCGACAAACAGGAAGTAGATGAGCGAGGAGCATGAAATCGCTTTACACCACATGGGACTATAGGATGAAGCAATATGCAAAGTTTCAGGCTGCTGCATGGTATAGTTGCTGAGAAAACTGTGACGGAAATTTTGTAACGGACGGACGGACGGACGGACGGACGGATGGACGCACACACGCACGCACGCACGGACAAGGGTAAAACAGTATACCCCCCTCTTCTTCGAAGCGGGGGTATAATAATTTCATGCATCACTTCACTAATGAAAAACCCATGATGTATGATATGACTCATACTAATTAAGCTGCATTAAAACATTTGACCTTCAATAAAAGTTTGAAGGTCAGATACTGAAAAAAAATAATACTGAAGCAAAAAAAGTAAGCAGACATTTTTTGCTGTAAAAACAAATGTCCAATAATGTCTTATGACAATTATAGATTTAAGATAGTTCTACATTGAGTAGTTCAAGTTAATACAACATACAAAATCAACATTTGTAACAATCAATATGATTGGTAAGATATTTAGTAACAGATCTTTTGATTGGATAAGAGAATAATTTGAGAACCTGAAATTAGCAGTTAAATTTATCTCTTTTACTTAAACAGCACAAGTTATACTATTAGAGCGTGAACTGCATATAAATGCCTCAAAATATTTAACTCCAGGAAGTCCATACTTGTGCATAGGACATCTAAGTGTCATACATACAAACAGCAAGGTGTTTTAAGGTGAGACCAGATCACATCACAAAATAAAATCTTTATCACAGAAATATACACTATTTGAGTAAATAAGCTACAGGCAGATATCTGTTTAAAACAGAACAGGAAGACAGGTATGAAAGTATGAATATTTTGATAATAATACCGTAGGTCATTCATGAAACAAAAACAATTCATAATTCATATTAGCAATAGATTGGCCATACAAATGCATACTCTAAACATTCTCATATTAGGGTAATTATGGTAAGTTTTCATTGATCTTATGGCAAAAAGTAACAACACATATGGCATAAAAAACAAAAACCACTTTAATATAGTCAGTAAATTCGCGTCTATTAGCCTTGTTATTACAATAATACATAGGGTAAACTCCAATCCTATACCATCACAAACCCTATCTGATTAAAACCCGATGTAAAATTTTCCGCTCGTATACTCGCTAATTTAGATCTGGCCTTTTTAAAAGGAAGGTCACTTTCAGGTGACCTTTCTCATCATAATATTCATGACGAAATTGTTATAATACGTAACTTGTTTACATCGTCTACGTCACGCAATTTGAAATGAGCCACCCAATCGCAGACTGTGAATAAATGTGATTAATAGTGTTTTCATCTAGATGAAAGCTACGCATTGATTGGTCGACACAAAGTTCATCTCGACGTGACCTTCCACGGAGACAGTAAATATCCTGTACGACAAGGCTCTACAAGATATCTGTTAACGGAGATTGTCACAAACCATTCCATAACTTATTGTTAGTACTTATATATACTCCCGAAAGCTTCTCTATAAAAAACTTTTTCGAAGTAACTAAATACAAGTTTCAGTAAAGATATTACCTCCTTAGTGCAAAACTTGCTGATTATATTAAATGAAATATTGCATTGATTTTATACATTTAAAACAGTAATATTCAAGTGTTTATCTATTAAGCCTATATTGCGCTGAAATATACTATAGTACAGTGTACAGCTGACTTAAGAAGTTATATACTTTGATAACAAGATAAAACATTTACTGAATCCAACAACTGATAACTTGCTTTTTATACAGTAACATCACTATGTTTAAGATTTCTCCCCATTTTACAAAATTTCACATAACAACATTTTTACAAATCACTATGCACCAGAAATTTTTAGTCACTCAACGTAAAAAATATTATACGTATGAAAATACACTACAAAAAAAATTTACTATATAAAATATCACAAAGCTTGAAAATAGGGTAAATTTACCTCTAACATATTGATTGATACGTAGAACTATAAAATAAATATGTCATACTAAAAGAATATACCATTCTATCATAGGTATATAAATGTAACACTGATTTTATCCCTACACAACATTTAGCACTAAATACTGCAATATTAACCTTCCATACAAACAAACAATGAGAAACTATCATGATAATAAAACATTCAGCTTTATAGATGTATCTTATGCATTCATATGTTAAACAAACGGCAATTAAGGAAAAAAACAAGGACATTCATGAAAGGAATGCCTGGAAACACCTTTAACTGTGACAGAAAACAACAACAAGCTGAAAATGTAGTACATCAACATTCACAGCAAATTGATAGTTCCAGCCTTGCCCTAAACCTCAACCCACATCAGCAAACATATATCACCCCTGGTACATGATTCAGTAAAACACATATCAATGTCAAAGGGTCAAGAAATCACACACTTCAACCACATCATATAAAAAACAAATGATTAGGCTTTACATGTTCACATTCATTGATATAGCAAATAAAAATAATGATAATATCTTGTATACTAATGTTTTCATGATGTTTAGTCAGTTTTTGAATAATGATTAAAAAGAACGACAGTTAACGATCAATTAAAGGATTTCATACAAAAAATTGTCCATCATAATGGCATCGTGTTCATAAAAAGTATAAGTTAACAAATTATTTTGCAATAAGTAAATCATACGATAATTTGTACCAATAAAAGCATAGAAGAGTTTACGGAGATCAAGTGTAAAAATGTTGAGATACATCGTACAATTGAATTTGAAGTCATTGTTCAGATCTTTGGGATAGACTATTCAGAAAAGTAATTAAAAAATTAAAATATGATATCAAGTGCTGAGCGATATACTATGCAACTTCAGTTGAAAGTAAAGGAAGATACATTAATGTTTCAATCAGCCCTTGATATACTGTCATGGAAGTTGAAATTTCTGTGGAGTTTGAATTTTGTGGGGTTTTTTTAATGAGGTATGTATTACTTCGGACAGACAGATAAAGGACTAACAAATCTTTGTTTGAATACACTCAGTTATTTGTTTTTTTCATGTTACTTCATTTAATAAGAATATAATGCTTAACTTCACCATAAAAATTTGGTGATAACATCAATGTTGGACAGTTTGTAAAAATTGCCACAGGGTGTAGGTGACACAGATTTCAAAGCCAGCAGTTATTTTCAGTTTTAGGGGAAACATGACAGGGTCCTTTTTGAAGGGAAAATAAGGACAAAAATGAAATTAGGGGATAACTTTAGATAGCATCCACTTATACAATAACATTTTATAGAAATATTTGCGTTTTTTTATTTAAAATCTTAACTATGGAAGCAATATTCTCCTCTGAGATTCACTAGTACTTCAGAAATTGGCAAAAATAAAATGAATAGTACAAAACACTAAGGACATGTGAATTTTTCTTCAGGAATAGGAAAAAATATATACTTTTAGGGAAGGGAAAATTGGACTGATAAAAACACCGACTGTATGAGAAATATTTCCACGAATTAAAAATCAGTGACTCAACTAGTAACCACATACATAAAGGAAAAAAATTCCGACAGAAATTTCCACTTGCACAGTATCAGTTGCCATGGTGATTATACATAAAATATGTTGGTCAAGATCTATAGCTTCCTAAAATATTGATATTAATAATCTAGTAAATGCAAAAATATATATTCAGTGATTGCATTAATAAATCTATAAAAAACCTACAGAGAGATTCTGATAGAAAGAATTTACAACCATAATATTAGAGATTTTTATCAATAAAGAACACAAGTGAGTATTTTTAGTCTTGTTTGTTGTTTATCCATTATGAGAATGAATGGTGGACTCGGGAGAATCACTGTCACTTGATTCATGACTATCATTAGCATATCTATTGTCTTGTTCATCTTGTTCAGGTACAGAACTCAGGGAATCATTAACAGGATCTCTCGATGCCAGCTCAATAATCTCATCATCGTCATCATCATCATCATGTAATATATTTATATTATAATCATCTATAGAAGGACCATTATCAGCATACAACATATATTGTTCATCATAGTCTTCAAAATTGTCATCATAGAAATTTTCATTATCTGAGTTCTCCCTATCGCTTCCACTATCACCATTATGCTCATCATGTTCATAATACCCGTTTAATAGAACGTCCCCATTGTTACCATCAACATCAGGGGCTACTTCAATCACAGGTCCAACGTCTTCACTAACACTTTCCTGAATCATACTGTTATCCATCAGTAGCTGATGATTTTGATTCTGTCCCACCTGATCATCATAGTAATGTTCTAAATCAGGGTTCTCAGTCTCCTCATCATCGTCATCATCATCATCATTATCATCATTATCATCTTCGATAAGTTCACCCATTTCACGTGCTATAGTTCTATATCTCGTCTCACGTAACACACCTTTTGCACGTAAAGTTTTTGGATGATCAGGACCGAGGATTTCTTCACTAACTCTCGCCCATTTTTTAAAGAATTCGTAAGCTTTATTGTAGTTATTGATATCTTCGTAAACTATACCTATATTTATATAGAGTCTGGAGGTCAGTATATGATATTCACCATACATCTGCATTACTACTTCCATGGCTTGATTATAAAACTGAAACAAAAATACGAACAATGTAGAATGGTAGATGATACTCTATATGTATGTACAAGCTCTGACATCCAAACGCACGCTTCATATTTAAAACCCGTAGTTAAAGATTTCACAATCAACAATTATATTTTAACTATTGTTTTTTGAGTGACTGTATTAGAGATATTTACCAGACAAGGATCCTGCATCCATATACACACAAATCGCAACTACATGCAGTATGTACAAAAATATTACGTTTGCATCCATGTAGATACATCCAATTTTCCAAGATATGTCATAGTTGGCATAAAAGATTAACAACATTGCTTTATTGTGCTTGACATAGGCTGGATGAAAAAAAATGTTTTACAAACACTTCCATGGTAAAAAACAACATTTTCAATACTACATAGTGCATACTATATCCATTTCACCTCTTCACAGTTTAATTAAATTGGCTAATTACTGCATAGCAGTCACTAGATGATTCTATTTCCACTGGATCAAGTGTATATATAAACATATTATGTGTTATTTACTAAATACATTAGATATTTCAAGATTTTCATTAAATTGGACTCTCAAAACTTCACCATGGGACCCCTGTTTTATAGACCCTGTGACCCCTGAAATTAAAGAGTAGAGTAAAACCCTAGTAATACAAACCTTTAGTTGCTCCATACATCCTCTAGGAGCCAATACACCTTTAGTCATCAATGCTTCAGCATAGTGACCTTGATCATTTAACTACAAGTATAAAACATAGTAAACATGTTATTTTGTGCTCATTAATCGATAATTTACACACATTCTACCTTCAGAATTGCATAAGTAAAAGTCAAAAGTTTTGAAAATACTAAAAACTTCTTTCAAATACAGAAATAGACAGATTTCATATAAATTATGAAAAGTAATTTATTCTCAAAATACTGAAATCAGTAATAGTAGTAAAATCTTTCCCTCATGGAATTGTCAACTTGAGGCATATTTGATTCAGTCTACTCATAGTACTCCTGTGTACTCTTGGGCACCAACGAATCAAATGTCCCAATTCTGTAGCAGAACAACATAATGTGAGAAACAGTCATAGGATTGTTTTTGTTAGATGACAGCAGTTTATCAAGAGAGTCTGATGACAATCTGACACAAAAAAAAATGTTTTACAAACACTTCCATGGTAAAAAACAACATTTTCAATGCTCGCGTTCAAACATGGTTCTCTTTTCCACCATCTTAATTACGTCACACTCAGCTTACATCTCCTAAAAGGCAGGTGTATTCAGAGTACCCCGAGAGCTAGTTATCTGAAACGTTTGATTTAATTTTTCAGTGATAAGAGTACTCCAATTACTCAGATCTCACGAATCAAACACATCCTAGGGTGTTAAGGCAGTGTAGCCCTTGGCCACTTTTTTCCTAGGGAAAAAGGCCTGGGCTTTTTTCATCATAGAAAGATAGAACAGGAGGAATTGACCTGTTACACTAGTATTGCAGTATTCTTATAACAATTGATTAAAATTGAGTTTGAAATGGACTCATTGTTTCTTGTATGTGAATTGGTATTCTCTAACAAGAGGGTTTTGTTCAAGGCTGGAATGGACTCATTGTTTCTTGTATGTGATTGGTATTCTCTAACAAGAGGGTTTTGTTCAAGGATGGAATGGACTCATTGTTTCTTGTATGTGTATTGGTACATGCATTCTCTAACAAGAGGGTTTTGTTCAAGGATGGAATGGACTCATTGTTTCTTGTATGTGTATTGGTATTCTCTAACAAGAGGGTTTTGTTCAAGGATGGAATGGACTCATTGTTTCTTGTATGTAAATTGGTATTCTCTAACAAGAGGGTTTTGTTCAAGGATGGAATGGACTCATTGTTTCTTGTATGTGTATTGGTACATGCATTCTCTAACAAGAGGGTTTTGTTCAAGGATGGAATGGACTCATTGTTTCTTGTATGTAAATTGGTATTCTCTAACAAGAGGGTTTTGTTCAAGGATGGAATGGACTCATTGTTTCTTGTATGTGTATTGGTATTCTCTAACAAGAGGGTTTTGTTCAAGGATGGAATGGACTCATTGTTTCTTGTATGTGTATTGGTATTCTCTAACAAGAGGGTTTTGTTCAAGGACTTTAGTAGGGCACTGTACATAAATCACATTTCAACATTTTCAAGTTGTTCTGTACTGACCTCCAGAAATATTTTTAAAGCTTTATCAATATAACCATTTCCTTCATTCAATGCATCAGGACCAGTTAATTCTGCTCCTCCACCACAAGCCTCCCAACTTTCCATATTAAATGCTAACTTCATTAGACTCATACCCAATTTGAACTGAAATACATGGATAGTATAGTATACATTATAACATACAAGGGTCATCAAATAACAAGTGGGACCATCTAACAGAGTCTTAAGTTTTTCACTAATTACACTGATATTTGGCAAGTAAGTAACCATTTTTAGCAATTGAATTATATACATGGTCTTAGGCCACCAATACATTACAATTACACTATATTTTGCATTGTTCAAAATGATTATAATGTGATGGGCTTGTGATCAACATCAATAAACTATGTTCTTGGTTTAGTTGTACATATACGAGACTGACAAAAAAGATAGTGAACGTCACAAACTGCAATATTTTCTGTATAACAATATTCTGGCTTACACAGCAAACAAAAGTATCTACTGACATAAATTTTGTTCTGATTTACACCTGAATGAAGCAGCCACTTGTTGTTGCAGCCATTGTTAAGTTTTCCTTGCCTGTCAGGCTGCTAAACACAAGTTTGATTAAACATGAAATAGAAGAAGATATATAAAATGTACATACTCTATGATAAGTTCCTGGAAGAGTTTTTCTAATTGCGATAGATTTTCTACCATAATGTATAGTTTTACGTAAATCTGGAAGTTGACTAGGTGATACGAAATCATTTAACTTTAATTTCTGAAATAAACAACAACATACACTAATTAACACTTTTAACTATCAACATCTCTTGATCTAAGAATTAAATTAATCATTATCTGCATGTAATGTACTCAGATCAAACCTTACAAGAAATAAATGATTGATAGAATTTTACACCTTTTATAGACTGATACTTTTTATCAGGTAATGAATGGTAGCTACTCATCTACATGTAATCTGACCACTTACTATCCAGGGCATTTTTCTTTATTAGTACTTGCTTACCATTTTGCAAGGGCTTAGAACTTAAAACAAGAGCTGTCAGAGGAGACAGCATGCTCGACTTAGTAAATGTTTGTCACAGGAAATGTGGTTGATGATAAGGAACATACATATTTTAAAATTTTAAAATATAACCTTAACAAATTCAAAGAAAAAAAAAGAAACAAATAGAAAACTATAAGTTCAAGGGGGATAACTCTGAAAAAATGTATAAGGAGTTATGAATCTTGTCACATGAGATGTGGTTGATAATAAGGAACATATATCTAAAGTTTGAAGTCAATACCTGAAGAAATAAAACAGTTGCAGTAAAAACAAACATTTTTTAAAGAAAACTCTAATTTCTAGGGGAGATAATTCTGAAAAAATGTATTTGGAGTTATGAACCTTGTCACATGAGATGTGGTTGATAATAAGGAACATATATTTAAAGTCAATACCTAAAGAAATAAAACAGTTGCAGTAAAAACAAATATTTATTAAAGAAAACTATAAGTTCAAGGGGGATAGCTTTGAAAATAATGTTTACGGAGTTATGAACCTTGTCACATGAGATGTGGTTGATAATAAGGAACATATATTTAAAGTTTGAAATCAATACCTAAAGAAATAAAACAGTTGCAGTAAAAACAAACATTTTAGAAAACTCTAAGTTCAAGGGGAGATAATTCTGAAATAAATGCATTCGGAGTTATGGACCATGTCACATGAGATGTGGTTGATAGAAAGGAACATATATTTAAAGTTTGAAGTTAATATCTTAAGAAATAACAAAGATACAGAAGAAAGTATTTTACTGCACAAAAACTTTAAAGGTACTAGTTCACAGATTTTGTTTATTTTTTCTATATTTTCAAAGTACCATTCCGTGTCTGTAATTGAGTCAAAACTGAATTCTTATTATTTTAAGACAAACTAATCTATATGTTGCAAGAATTATACAATAAAGTCACAAAAATGCACTAAAAGTGCTTATACCGTTACATACGGGGTAGATATTTACTACATGAAACACCATCATTTGTAGTTGTATTTCAACTTGCACTGACATAGTCATTATCAGAGCTTTGTTTAAATGCTTCCAAAAATGTTTTCATACAATTTTGATAAATTTAGAAAAAGTTGATATTTAAGTTGAAATCTGTGAATGAGTACCTTTAATCTGTGCACAAAAACTTCAATCAGTTCAAGGGGAGATAATTCTTAAAAAAATGTGTTTGGAGTTATGAACCTTGTCACATGAGATGTGGTTGATAGTAAGGAACATATATTTAAAGTTTGAAGTTAATATCTTAAGAAATTACAAAGATATAGAAGAAAGTATTTTACTGCACAAAAACTTTAATCAGAAATGTGGACGCGGACGCGGACGCCAACGCCGGGGCGAGTAGGAGAGCTCTACATTACTTCGTAAAGTCGAGCTAAAAATACAAGTTATTGTAAATTAAAGTCCAATTTTATGCTGATGCACTTTTATTGAGTATACCCTATAACTGTATCACTTGGTCACCAGGCTACTGGTATCTATCTGTCAACCTTCTTCCTTGGTCACCAGGCTACTGGTATCTATCTGTCAACCTTCTTCCCTGGTCACCAGGCTACTGGTATCTATCTGCCAACCTTCTTCCTTGGTCACCAGACTACTGGTATCTATCTGTCAACCTTCTTCCTTGGTCACCAGGCTACTGGTATCTATCTGTCAACCTTCTTCCCTGGTCACCAGGCTACTGGTATCTATCTGTCAACTTTCTTCCTTGGTCACCAGGCTACTGGTATCTATCTGTCAACCTTCTTCCTTGGTCACCAGGCTACTGGTATCTATCTGTCAACCTTCTTCCTTGGTCACCAGACTACTGGTATCTATCTGTCAACCTTCTTCCTTGGTCACCAGGCTACTGGTATCTATCTGTCAACCTTCTTCCCTGGTCACCAGGCTACTGGTATCTATCTGCCAACCTTCTTCCTTGGTCACCAGACTACTGGTATCTATCTGTCAACCTTCCAAGGAAGTCGTCTTTTACTTAGTCCAAGTACAATCCCCAAGTTATTGGGGGTACATTTCTTGCTTAAGGAAATTAATAGAGCTCCAGGTGGGGTTTGAATCCAGGTCTCATGACCCCTTACTACAAATCCTGCTACTAGACAACTGTTCCTACAACTGTATAAATGTAAAACTCCTACCTCATCATATATTTCAGCCATTAAAGCATATAATTCTACCATTCTATGTGGTCTAGCACCTAGTTCTCTCTCTTCTATCTTTAAAGCTGTTTTTAATAATTCTAAAGCTTCATGATATTTACCAGCTTGTATTCTGTAATATTTTAATAAAATAATATTATAACCTTTTTATAGCAAAATCTGAAAATATCTTATACATTTAGAAGTAAATAAATATACAATATGCCTGGCCCAAGTAAATGTAAAGTTAAGGGCCCAATGTGGGGATCCAACCCTCCTGCTTGCCAGTCAGACGCTCTCCCAAGTAGCATCTGTGTCAGTCAATAAGTAATAAACTAAGAGTTTCTTAAAATAGTTTCAATGCTTAAAAATTGAAATAAGACCAATTTCGACCAGGCTCCAACCAGTAGAGGGTGTACATAAACAGACTATAGTATATAAAATGTTACATACACAACTCTACAAACTTTCTCATATCTTATAGATACAGCTTCTTCATTAACATTATCATCTTCTTCAAATCTTGTTAATGCTTCTTCATATCTAGCTATCATATCTGATGCACTACCAACCTACAACATGGTATATAAATATTCATCTTTACAACAAGATAAAGATATCACCTGGGATTTATTATCAGAACAGAACTAAATTCTCTCTAGTACCCTTCCTTCATCAAAAGTTATAAGAATGTGATATCAGATAACGGGTACTAGGGGACCAATCGCTACCTAGTGATATGTTAAGAAAACTGCCAAATATTTTTATTAACTCACTTAGTTCACATATTTTATGAGCCTGATGTTGTAACACATTAACCGTTAGTTGTTTAGGCTCTTGATAATGTTGAAATATCATGATAGTCTAAGAGCTTTCTTTCACAATTAGATTTGAACTAAATTCTTCTTTATGCATGATTCAATAACACTTATTCATTTTAAATCATGAAACATTACACAATGAGAATCAATGGTGTTATGGCAGGTGTAAGTTGTAAATCTTTTTATATCACACTGGTTGATAGCCCTATAGCTTGGAGCTCTAAATAACAAGTGCATAATACTCAAACTGACAAAATATGTTTTTTGTTATTGTAAACATTTGATAAATTTGCTAAGAGGAAACATCATGTAGCCAAGAGTTTGTTTTTTCATTTAACAGACACCATTTTAAACTTTTATCAGCATTTTAAAATTTATTTCATACCTGAACTAAAGACGTATTAACAACCTCAATGGCTTAGGTAATTGCAAGACCTCATAGGCATTAGTTAATGGAAATGACCAGCCAAGAAATATCAAATTAGTAAAAATAGATAAAGCATAAGACCACTGTATCATATGAAATTATAGTTTACACTGAATTTTTACATAATAATGTATAATACATTACTTAATATAATGCCATAATAACATGGTAATTATAATATCATATAAAAAATGTGAGTGTAAAATTACCTTTCTCCAGTAAGCTAGTAGATCAGAACTAAATTCATCATTATATAAAACATCAAATACTCTCCAATCACAGAGACATTTACCTAATCTATATGTATCTTCTAAACATACTAGTTGATATGGATACTCCTAGCAAAGTATAACAACATAAAATGTTAATTCATGATGCTATATAACACTCACCAACTAAATAACTATTACCAATGGTCATTCGGAATACTAATAAGTAATATCTATCGTTCAAATCTTTAATTATTCAGACTAATTGTCTGACAAGCTCCATACAATAGCATATCTTGAGTCATTGAATTTTACATGAAGAAAAAAAATTTAAAAAAATATTGTGTTGGCGCGAGTTTCTCCCCTTCAAGATTCGAACATCTGATTTTCAATGTTCATAAAAATGAAAGAATTATTGTGACCCATAAAGCTAAATAAGTTAAATAAGGCAACATTAACAATAAAAACACCTAAAATAGACTTTCAAATATTTGGATAAAATTTCAAATATTTGGGTTTTCGCATGTGTTACAAACAATCTTTCACAATCACAATGAAAACATGTGTACTAAAAAAAATTTGAATTTAATCCATATGATGTGCTTTTAAGCAATAACTTTGTTGTCAGATAACCCATACATTTGAGATCTGAATTAGGTGTATTCCACATACTAGTACCTCAACAAATCTATCACTGTTTTCAACATTTTCGAAATAATCAGCTAATTTTTTATGCCACCAATTATAAACAACAGGTCTATCTTCTTCTACTTCTATATTCTCATCAACTTTCTCATCTTTCTTTTGAAAATATCTACAAATATAACAATGCATACAAGTCATACCGTAATTTATTTTAGAAGATGAGACAAGGGGATTGATATTTCAGGCAATACCAAAATTGATATTTTTAGTGCCCTATTCCAATTTTCAAACTTATCTACCATGCAGGAAAACTGAGGAAATCAAACTTCAAAGCATAATAGTGATTTTGGACATAGGGTTTTGATGGAGCCTATTAAAGCCTAACACGATATAATGGAAATAACCCTTAAATTTACAGATCAAAATAATAGAAATCAGACCAGATATATTTCAAGACTATTTGATTTCAGTAGTAACTATCCTTTAATTGCACATAGGCAGTCTAATGTAATTATCAGTGGATTATAATGAGGATTTGCTACAGTTCTCTACTAAACATTGGAAACCCCATGTAAAATCAAAGACTCAAGCAAAAATCCCATTCAAAACCTACCCTGTTGCTACATTTTACTCTATTAGCTCAGCACTAGGGAACAAGAAAGTCAACATAAAAGTGATTAATCTAAGTTGTAAAAACTAGTTTCACAATAGAGCTAAAATAAATTGGTATAAACTAAACATTGAATCATGTACATACACTGGAGTCCAAAAGTTTCTTTACACATGTTTTTTGTTTCATATTTTCTTTTCTTTTTTTATTGCAAAATATTTATCCAAACCCAATTTGTTTCATATTTTTATTGTTTATTTATAATAAAAATAAATATGGTAGAACATAATTGATGGTTCATTATAAACTCTGTGTTAGTTGTGAAACTATTAATGACATGTAAAGAATACCCAAGTATATTCCAAAGCATTAAAATTTAACAATGTGTAAAGAAACTTTTGGACCCCAGTGTATATAAGAACATACCTATGTCTAACAGCTTTACTCAATGTTCTATGATAGAAATCAATTCTACCCTGACTACTATCACTATATGGTCTAAGATAAGGTTGTAATACATGAAATATACGGGACCATTTACTGTCTGATAAATATCCACAATGTTTCTTTGTTTCTTTCTCTGACGTCTCTTTCTCATCTGAAATAATAAGAATAGGACATTTGAAATCATCATGTATTAATTATTGATATTCTAACATGATTTTACATGGTTCCTTGGATACTTAGCCATAGCAGGCTAGACTAAGTGTTTATGATGTTGGATTGGTAATCATTTGACAGTCAGGTCTGTGTTGATTAAAATCACATTTAAATCCCACTACTTTGTTTCCTATAGAGCAAGAAACCATATCCTACTAGTACGGTACTGGGGAACCAAGAAGTGGACTAGAAAATTATCATAAGTCGTTTGAACTTGTTCCAAATCGCACTTGCATAAACTTAAGTGATGAAATGAAACTTTATTAAATGGAACATAAAAGGCACTTTTGCCAAACTCCTGTAATTTTACAGACTAAGGACATACATGAAATTTGAAGTAAAAGTCTTTGACACATTGAGAAATGTGACATAAACACAATAATAAGCTCTTCCAGTCTACAGGGGGTCATATAATCATCAAGCTTAAGATTATTTAGTAATGTAATAAAGAATGATTTAAGACAAAAATTGCTGATAATACTTTTGATCATTGACCTTCCTATGACTTTACCTATCAGCATATCTAACAAAGGTTTACAGATACATTATGTTCAAGAAAAGAGCACATGGTTATGTTTGTGGGTAAATATATTGTAATTCAAATAAAAAAGGTCACAAAGGGAATGGTCAATACAGGCCTCTGATTTATAAACAATGTCTTCAATAGAAGCCACAAAAATAGCTGAAGAAGAGAGAGAGACAAAGTTTTCAATAGAAGCTAAGAAAATAGCAATCTGATTAAATCCCGATCTAAAACTTCCGCTCGCCTACTCCCTATTTTAGATCTGGCCTTTTTCAAACAAAGGTCACATTCAAGTGACCTTTTCTCATTATAATATTAATGACAAAATTGTGATGATATGTAACTTGTTTACATCGTCTACGTCATGCAATTTGAAATGAGCCGCCCAATTGCAGACTGTGAATAATATTGCTGTTAAATTAGCATGCAAACTTTGGTCTAAAAATAGAAATTACGAAATAAAAAAGTGATTAATAGTGTTTATGTCTACATAAAAGCTACGCATTGATTTGTTGACACAAAGTTCATCTCAACATGACCTTTCACGGAGACAGTAGAGATCCTGTACGACAACACTCTACAGGATATCTGTTTACGAAGATTGAGAAAATAGCTGAAGTCTACAAGAGTGACAAAGGAGGTGGTAAAAATTCCTACAAACCTTTTTCATCAAATGGTGCAGGAGGCATCAGTTTATCTTCGTCAGCTAATATTTGTCTAAGTTCAGTTTCTAATAGACCAGCAGATGAAGCTTCTATCAAACATAATGTAGCAACAATTAATGTGCCACCTGAATCACCTTCTAATCTCTTCAATAACTCTTCTAATAAACTAAAAATACAGTAAAGTGGCACTAGAAAGATTATCAAAATTGATGGTTATAACAGTCATAAGGTTTTAATATAAAGATCTTTTTTCTTCACAAATTCAGCATTTGAGACTTGATAATTTGTCAATTATTTTGCAGTATTTAAAGGGATACCCATTACATTGAAACTTGAATGTATATCATAATATCAATAGATGAAAAACAAAGAAGAGTCACCACCTTAATCTACTAATAAATATGAAGCCAAGGACTAGCAAAAATTGATTTAGGTTTTAGTCTATACATGTAATTGAACCCAGTGTTTATTGTTTGAGTTTTCAAATCATAAAGAATGAAATCAGAAGATGATAAGTCTGAACCTGGCTCTTCACCCATGACTACTCTACTTAGCATTTTGAAATTGGGCTTCTTTTAATTGAGTTTGGACAGTTCCAATTTTAGACAAGATAAATCAAAATATTAAATCCCAGTATGTCAGACATTAACTAAAGTATGATTGTAGCAGAGGTATAATAAAGCACTCATACTCCCTTGCCTTTTAAGCTAACTTTTCAACAGGTCGTGGGTTTGAATCTCAGTTTGGACCATGGACTTTTATCAGGTTATATGATTATACTTACTTAAGGATCCCATCAGGTAAACAATTAATTCTTTCATCAACAGCACCACTTCTACTATATTGACATAATTCTTCACATGCTACAATCAACCATAATGGATTGTAGGAGGATGTATGAACTAATAAATGTTCTATCTGACTTTGTGACATTCTCATATTATATTTAGTCATCATCATTTGAACTATTGCCTGAAATAGAACAGAACAGAATTTATTTGTGATTTGTACACTGTACGTCGTCAATTTACAAATGAAATTATTACAATACAATAATAACATCTGCAGGGCCACCCTCTACAGAACAAATCCTCTGCACAACAACAGCTTTTGATATTTCCCATGGCAAAATTTTAATTGAATTCAACCTCTGCAGAGCAACAATCTCTGATAAGCAACATGCTTGATTCCCTTCCAGTGGGGGTTGTTCAAGAGAGGTTGTACTAATAACAAATGATATAACAAAAACAATTGCAATACATTCTAAAGATAAACCCTGGATTTCAAATCTAGTGTCCCATGGGTTTGCTGGTTCAAATCTCCCATAAAACGCACTGGTTTTACCCTTCCATACTAATTTGACAATTATGTAATTTTCCTCCATTAATTAGGTATATATAGAAGTTGTGGGCCATGTGGAAGGGTAGATGAGTACTGGTTATGGACAAAATTCCAGGAAAGGTTGGTTAGGTGAGCTAGTTGCATTAAGACATCGAAAATTTGTGTTGACATGGCTAGGGTTAAACCCAATAAAAAATGTTAATATTTTTGTAAGGAAAACTTTTAGATAATCAAAAAATGTATAATCCATTCATCTAATAAATACCCAAATATTCAAAGCCCTTCGTTAATGTTATCCCTAATCAGGAACTATCAACTTATGATGCACAATATGGTATGAGTTAACAATCTTATAACTGAACACACTTAATGTATGTATTTAGTATTAACTTATTATGTAAGATTAATCACCATCATAACTGAGACCTTTAATTTCACCTTTTATTGACCTGTAATATATTGCTTATCTTTACAATTTGACAATAGACTATATCCGGAATTCAAATTTTTGGGTTTTTCCATGTAGGTACAAACAACCTTTCTCTGTTACAATGAAAACACGTGTACAAAGAACAATAGAATTTAATCCATATTTCGTGATTTTCATCAATAATGTGTAACAAACTTTGTTTGTACCTACATCACACGGACGGAAAACCCCACAAGTTTGAGTTCCGAATTAAGTCTATTAATTAAGTTTTTTTGACAGGGACAGCGCGAACGCAGTCCCCACACTAAGAAATTGCGTACCCGAGTTACCCACATTTGGGGTAATCGCAGGCGTCAGCCCAATCGAAGTGCAATGAAAGGGCCTCCTCCTGGGGAAACCGCCTTGCTGATCACGGTATTCCCTGTACCAGGTAAGTATGATTTGTACAAGATACGAGGAGAAAATATTCCTTACACTAAACACTAACTTAAGGCTTTCAATATAGGATAGGTTTTAAACATTTTCATTAGTATTAATTCAAAACAACAAAATTATTACAGTAATCTATCATTTTACAAATATTGATAAAAAATTCTTCTAGAAAAAAAATCAAAGGATGAAAAATAATTGTTCAACAATGACTTTTATTACAGTTATATATTTTTATGGTCACAACGTTGGTTAAACAAAGAAATACAGAATAACTAAAAATAAATCATTAACAGTAACTCTTTTTTGCCACATGCTACACTTTTGTAAGTCACAGTTACTTCCCTTTGTATTACAGGAATACATTATTTATTGTTCAATAATTTCCTAATTACAGGCCTTCCATGTTAACATTGAGACTATCAACATGTCCTGCACTTTGAAAAACCAATATTTGGGGGTGAAACATTTCATTAATGTAAAAGTAAAATTAGTTTAAACATATTTTATTTACATCACATAATTATACTTTTTACAATGTACATATGCACTAATTATCATAAATGCTAAATGTCAAAGTCAGGGTGAAGTGGTCAGTTTTAATCAGTAAAATAATGTACATGTAAACTCCTAATTCCCTAACAGAGAGCAAATCAATTATTTTTTAGAATATTTATACACATTACCTATTATACGACCTGCACAAAATATCTTTACATTTAATGAAATATTATTCAAATGTAACATATTATACGAAAATATCACCAGACGCAAGGAAAATTATACAAGAACCCCCCCCCCAAAAAAAACCCATTGTGTTTGTATGGATACCATTCATAATGGCGGTAGTCATTAAGTCATTAAAAAGGTTGGTTAAACAAAGAAATGCAGAGTAACTAAAAATAGAACATAACCAGTAACAGTAACTCTTGTGCTACTCAGTACACATCAGTCACTCACAGTTACTTCCCTTTGTATAAAAATAAATAATTATTTTATTGATATATACATCAGGGCTCGAATTTAAGCTGCATACTCGCAAAATGTGAGTGGATTTTGAAAATTGCAAGTAACTTATATTTTTACTTGCAATGTTTTGCGAGTTGAAATCGACAAAAATAAACTAATGAGGCTCAAATCAGCTTTGAAATGGCTAGATAGGGCTATAGTATTACATAAAGAATTACCCTAAAAAAATGTTTGATATTCTTTGTCTATCCCATAATAATGCCCTTGTTCTATCTACAGTAAAGTATAAGTACTATGTTGTTTATATATTGCATAGTATAAATGTGTGCTATTAAAATTTGGAGAAAAGAATGCCAGTGATTTTTTTCATTTTATGAATTGAAATAAAATCAACTCGCAAAAATTTGCAAGTCCAATTTTTTTGTTAGATATGAGCCCTAGTATACATGTACTATTATACACACTTGAACTTATGACCTCACCAATGTAAATTAGAGAATTTGGAAACAAGTTTATATATATTATAAATTTATGCACCATTTAAGTCAGCTACCAAAGGGCATATCATAGTATTGATAATAAGGTTGTATAATCATTGCAAGTAAAAACAAAGAAATGCACACAGACTACAGGTGTGTTCTGTATTGTTAAATTTTATTCAACAGTCAGTGGTGCATAATTAACCTGAAAATTTAAATATTTACTACAGTTCTTCTGTATCTAAATAAGTGGGGTTAATAACTGCACCACTGACAGTTGAATAGAAATTTTTCAATACCATGAGTCATACAAATATAAAGAACTCATTGTAGAGAGACCTACCTTCTTAGAGCTTGTATCTAATGATGAAATATTTAGTTCTATAGGTTTGGTTTCCCTTTTCATGAGAGTTTTATGTTGTATAGACTGGGTTACTGTAGAGAATACACATCTAACATAAGGTGATAGCTTACGTGGTACCCAGCTCATTACTTTAGCTGCTTGCTCATCAGAAAACTACAAAATATACATAATATGTTAGATGTTTGTTGTTTGTTGGGTTTAATGCCATAGTAACACATTGCATAGGTTATATCATGGTGATCAGTTCACCTACACACTGTTCCTGGATAGGCTTAATCCAGACTTAATCTCTGGATTTAGCTGTTAACCAACTACTAGGTGCATACTTCTGTCAGTGACTGACTATAGTCCTACATGATTTAGAATCAATTGTAGGAGGGAGAATGGCCGTAGAAAATTATTTCATGGCCAGGCTCCATGAAAGTATGCCCCGCCCAGGAATAGAACCTACAACCCCTCGATCAGTAGACTTGCGCCGTACCGACTGAGCTGGCTGGGCAGGCTAAAAAAATACAAAATAATCATAATTATAATATTATGTCTTACATAAACAATACTAAAGTAAAGTAAAGTAAAACGATCAGAAACACGTGCTTGTTATTCCTATAACTTCCAGTAAGGTTTCGTAATAGGTCTGGACCAAAACTTTAATGTGGCTTACAAGTATAAATTTTTGGAAGCCAGAACTATCTACTCAGTTGTCAAGGTTAAACATTCTATCTACCCAATTAACAAGGTTAGACCAGTGATATAATATAATACTAACCTGATTGAGAGCATCTACTATAATGATAATAGGTTGTGTGTTAGGATTAGATAACATACTACAACACATCTGAGCAGCAGCATTAACATCACGGGGCATATTAGAATCCTGAAATAGTTTATAGCATAATAAATCAAAATATGGCATTTTTCAACATGCACTGACCAAGTACTACAAATGTATTTTACACATGTACTGCTAGAAATTCACAAATCTTAAAATAAATATTATTGTCCTCAGAAGAAGCATAATGCAGTGATATAAAAATCTGATATATCATGATGATATAGTGCGTAAATATTGACCCAGACCTGACCTATCACATTTGCATCTAATGATTATCTGCACATATCCCAACGAAAATCAGAACCACGCCTATTCTACACTTTGGCGGCGATTGTAAAATTATAGAAGTATGTTTATACACATAATCCTCACGGCCACAGTGTAATCGAGCTTTAATACTACATTTGTATTCAACGTAATGAATATTCTTGCATAAAGGTCAGGTCGGGGTCAATTTTTATTCACAATACCATATTATTTTATATATTTTCATGTAATTTTACACTAGGACAAGTCATTTTGATTTAAACCCTATTTCTACTAGCAATTACAGAACTACAGTGTTGGAATGTATGTACCAATCAACCTATTTCCACTCTTAAATGCAACTCTATACATTTTGTATTACATAAGTAAAATCATTTACTTCTAAAATTTTGATAGTCATAACTCAAATTTGACTCACTATAAAACAACATACACAAAGCTTCCATCTATATAGTGATATAATGTACTAAAACAGGATCATACTCAGTGTAAAAATATATATAAATAATTAACCTAAAACATAATAGAAGGACACTGCACAGTGCACCCTGCCTTTTTTCTCCTTCCTATGCAAAAGGTTACTTAGAAACATGAGCCAATTCATGTGCCATGCCCCTTTACTGCAAGCATGCCTGTTTCAAATTCTAGAATAATAACTAATGAATGAATTCAGGTCTATACTTACATTAACTAAGTCCATTTCTCGTAGAAGTCTTTTCAACATTGGTTCCAGACTAGTAGAGCCAGGTACTGCACCAACAAAATGACAAAATAAATGCCAAGTTTTATTATCAGATCTGAAATACAACAATATCTCATGAAATGACGATGTCCAATAAAATATATATGTAGTTAGATTAGCCATCATCCTAATCAACTAGCCTGAGGGCTGGGACGAGAAAATTTTTATTTGGGCTAGTGAAAATTATGTTTCATATAGTTAGGCTAGTTGACAATTTTACCTTTCACTATATAACAAAATCAGTGCAATGACTGTTAGATATTCAATGCAGACATTGAAAATGTAATATGATGACTTTACTAAAATTGACATTTCAAGATGTAGAATTAAGGACTTTCAGTGATGAAAAAGAACTTATAGAAGCAAAATGAGGACTATCAGGTGAGAAATGATCCAACATGATCTCAAGGTAGGTCAAAATAACTCTTCCATGTATGGAAAAAGTTTATGTGACAATTAACCTCGAAAGACAGTTTTCAAATCTGACTCGCCATAAAACAACATGCACAAAATTTGAAGTGAGTACTAACCTTTTAACAGATCCATCTTTGATTTTCTGTGAATATATTTCAGTAAATTTACATAATACAGAAGATTTCCCCATACCAGGATCACCAATAACTAACAATGGCACATCTTTATCATCATTGAACACGTAATCTGCTATCTGTAAACATAGTAATATTTAGAGCTGTCATTGATTGGGCTTAAAGCCTATTGATGATAATGTTATATCAAGAATTAAACATCAACAATACATCAATATATATCGATACATTCACTGCAGTATCATACAGATCGTTTATGATGTCATAAACTCATAATAGAGTTTATTTGTCATGAAAGGAATGCAACAATGTACTATCTGTATAATACGGCTAGTTTGTAAATGGGGGTGCCGTCAATGTTTTAGACCTATCCATTCATATTTATGACAGTGCACCTGTTTCTGCTAACAATAGAAGATTTGTCTCGCAAATTTTGACATTTTTATTTACCAATACAGGCTTTATTATTACTATTTCAAAATGCATATTTATTATTGATGAGAAAAAAATATCGAGGTAACATCGATATTGTTGGAATTGATGACACCTCTAAAAATGTTCAATATGCTTAAGATTTATTACTAGATAAAAGTGGTCAAAAGTGTGTACAGGAAAGTACAGGCTTTTCATCCCATAATCTTTCAAAACAAGAAATGTAATGTGGAAACCACATTAAAGCCGGATTTAAAAACTTTAGCGCAAAAATTACAAAGGGAAATAATCCATAATAAAGCCAGGTAGAGTTGTGGTTACTTTCTTATTCTGTTCATCACATAGTATGTTATCATTGTATGAAGTTTCATAAATATCTGACAATAAATGGCAGAGATATAAGCTAAATTGAAAACTTTAACAAAATTGTTAATGACACCGGACGCCTGCCTGACCACCCGTTGAAAAATCCGGCTAATTATAAAAATGTCTTTGTGGGACAGCAATCTTAAATTGTAAAAAAATCATTTTCAAAGATTCTACTGTCATGAAAGCTTAGGGCTTTAGCCCAGTTGATTAAGGAATGACTGCAATTGTAAATTATTTTAATATTTAGGTAAAGTTTCATCCTTTTTTCAATTGCAATAAGGCAGAATTTTTATCTCACAACATCACTGACACTAAATAGTCACTAGGGCAACCAACATTAAGTCACTAATATACATCATCATGATTTTACACATTTTGTAATAAACAGACAACACTGGTTTTCATTTTTTTCCTTAGCAGAAGACAACACTCCTTTCACAGTTAGAAGATGGCATCACATTTTCACACATCGATAAACCATTAAAAAAAAAAAACCAACCCACCTTCTGTATCATATCCTCTCTACCATAGACCATAGAACCTTTTAGTTTCATAAATGTATCATGTTGTTTACATACTAATGTATCTTGTGTATAAAAAGATTGTGGTAGCTCACCACAAAAATCAAAAGATATTCTTTGTTTACAAAAATCTAGAATCTGAAAGTAGATTTAATTCAACCAACATAGTATTACACTACATAGGATTTCAACTAATTAATTATTTATTTAATTATTTCTTATACAAGTAATAATGAAAATTTGAAGTTATTACATGTATTTAGAAAACAATTTCAGCTAGTGTATTTCTTTGTTTAATTCAAAAGCTCCTCTGACTATAAGAAAAACGATCTATATTTTTTTGGTTAGGTTTACTGCTGCAGCGACACATTGTATAGGTCATATCATGGCGGTCAGTCAACCTACAAACATTTCCTAGAAGGGCTAAATCTCTGGATGTAGCTGTTAACCAACTTCTAGGCACATACTTTCATCAGTGACTGACAACTGCCCTACATGATTGAGAATCATGGGTAGGAGGGAAAGGACTATATAAACGATTAAACTGAAACCTGTAACATCCTTTTATCACTTTTTCTCAGGAAAATGAATACACTTTACTTTTTCTCATGGTTCCTTTACTTTTGCACAATATTTTCTCAGATTTATGAGCTTTACAAATGAAATAATCTGATAATATTCTGTAGAGACATAATAACTTTTGGTACTTCTAAAGCCAAGTATAATAAAAAGTGTTACATAAGAAAACACTTAGTTACAACAGTTTTCCATTAAGCTTGTAATTACAATACTTACTGACTGTCGTAATGTGTCATCAAATTCTAGTTTTATATGTTTCTTAGAATCTAAACCTTTATATTCACAATGATATTTTATAATTCTAGCAGGCTGAAATATAAACAATAACAATCATCTACATGTAATTAATAACAATAAAACAAGTTTCATCATTGTCTTCATTTCTACTATGTTCAGGGTCAGGGTTCCTCAAACATATACAATCAAAGTAAATTCATTATAACAATTAACTCTAACACAAATCTATCGGGAAGTTTGACCTGAATTACATAAATAGCATTCATTTCTTACAACTCGCCTTCAAATAAAAAAAATATATTATTAGCATATGCTAATATATTTTAACAAAAATGTGAAACATATTCTAATTTCTTACAGTTAGGATCAATTACTATCAAGTCTTCTACTTGGTTTAGTTTTTAATGATATTTTAAGTCCCACTTTGACAATTTTAGATATACAGTATAACCTGCATTAACAGCCACCTGCTATCTCCGGTCACCTGCTGTAAGTGGCCATCTAGTCACTTCCATTCACTGGCTGCTTAATGCAGGTTCTACTGTAGATAAATCTTGTTATTAAAATACAAAATTATCCAAGCTTTATTGTGGCACAACTTCATACAACTTAGATTAATCATTCTTGAGTCTGCTTCCTGGTATCCCAGTAATGAAGAGGAGAGATAAAATTTCTTGCTCAAGGTAACAAGATGGGTTTTGGATGTGATTACCAAGGATTACCAGTCCAACCCAGTAACCACTCGGCCATGCTCACTCCTATATAATCTGGTGTCAAGTATACAATGTACATACATTGAATATACAGAAGTATATATATTAGGGCTGTCACGATACACCAGAAGCGTATCGTGATATACTGCAATACGCTGGCATCAGATTGCGATATGTACCACAATATATTGTGGGTTTTTAGATTCATTGTGCCTCAGCTGTATTTAACAGAAACATTGCTAATCTTTCATGCAGCTACTGATAGAATCAAGCCTCCTTGAGTATTAACGATTATTTAGGACTGTAACACTCCCCAACTTGTAACTTAAGGTTAGACCGAATGAACAATGGAAAAACTGACGTTTCACTACTTTTATTTCGTGAAAGGAAGAATTTTCCAATGAAAAAAATATATTGCCTAGTACCGGCAAGTTAAAATTGTACCATGGTAGGTATTGCTGCAGCTGCGTATTGCAATATACCGATATATTGTGACAGCCATATTATATATAAACATAAGTGGTACCTACAGGAAATTTTTGAGCTATTTTATCACCACAACTTAGTAGTCTATCAGAAGCTGGTGTTCTTGTTAGAAAATATTCCTGGTCAGGTTCTGGTACATTCTCTAATACAGAATCATGTCGAATCAAAAATAATGCTGAAACAAATAATAAAGAAAATAATTATCGCCTTCCACTTAATTAAGAAAAAAATCAACAACAAAAAACAAATGGTCAAAATTCTTCCAACACCCGAAAAAAGTCAACCACTTTTGAAACTGGGTCAGTCTGATTTCATTGACGAGGCTAAAACCAGCTGATATAATTATGATTGAAGATCTATAACAATTGTAAGACTTCTAATTAATATAACTTGTAAAAATCTACCACAGATAAAAAGTACAATTTAGATATAATATGAATACAGTGGTATACTCACTGAAGTCTGTAATGTATTGATAAGTCTCTAGTCAATTAGCACAAGCTAAACTCAAATACTTGTTAGGGCTTTAAAAGCACATAAAATTAGAAAGTTCATACCACCATGAAAGATCTTGAAAATGACTTATAATACTATTGCTTAAGTCTTTTCCCCCATATAAATATGTCTCATGAAGTATTGAATCATCTTACATAGGTCATTTACCTTTATTGGAAAGGCTAAATCTCTGGATTTAGCTGTTTACCAGCTACTAGGTGCATACTTCTGTCAATGACTGACAACTGCCCTTCATGATTTAAAATCAGTGGTAGACAGAAGAAAGGCCATAAAATTTATGTTCCCACTAAGAGAATACTTACAATTATGATTATCATCTCTATAAGCACCAGACATTACTTCTAAATCTTCCATTAATAAACCATAGGCATCAATAAAATCTTCAATAAGATCATCAGAACAATCACCCCACATTGGTACCCAGCCTACACCTTCACTACAATATTATAAAAACATGGTATAGTTTTAATGTCTAGCTTTCAATCACCCCACATTGGTACCCAGCCTACACCTTCACTACAATATTATAAAAACATGGTATAGTTTTAATGTCTAGCTCTCAATCACCCCACATTGGTACCCAGCCTACACCTTCACTACAATTTTATAAAAACATGCTATAGTTTTAATGTCTAGCTTTCAATCACCCCACATTGGTACCCAGCCTACACCTTCACTACAATATTATAAAAACATGGTATAGTTTTAATGTCTAGCTTTCAATCACCCCACATTGGTACCCAGCCTACACCTTCACTACAATATTATAAAAACATGGTATAGTTTTAATGTCTAGCTTTCAATCACCCCATATTGGTACCCAGCCTACACCTTCACTACAATATTATAAAAACATGCTATAGTTTTAATGTCTAGCTTTCAATCACCCCACATTGGTACCCAGCCTACACCTTCACTACAATATTATAAAAACATGGTATAGTTTTAATGTCTAGCTTTCACAAAGTACAACTGCTTTTGATTCAGTAACCCAATAACCATCAAAACGGAAAATGTAAAACCGTTAGCTGGATAGTGAACACACTGTTACCTCTTGGTAACCTTTGCGGGGCTCGGCTTAAGCTCAATCCAAAGGTATCATTCAGTTACCAAACTGTAACTTTTGTTTCTTGTTTTTTGTTGGGTTTAATGCCGTAGCAACACATTTTATAGGTCATATAATAGCGGCCAGACAACATACTCACTGTTCCTGGAAAGGCTAAATCAATGGATTTAGCTGTTAACCAACTACTAAGTGCATACTTTCGTCAGCGACTGACAACTGCCCTACATAATTAACAAGAAAGATACTGTGGGAGCTACATTAAAGCTGGATTTTTCTGCAGATGGGGAACATTGAGAACAAGTTTACGTTGTTACAAAAGAAAGTCATTTGATAAATTGCTTATAAGGAGGTATACAAAGGGTAATAATAAATCCTGAAGGAAAAAGGAGTTTCAGTAACTAAATAATTATATAAGTATCCTTTTGTATCTTATCAGAGTATTTTGTAGGTATTTGACTAATATGGCATAAGACATGAAAAGCTATCAATGAAAAAATACAAAACTAATGGTATGAAATTGGTGAGTGAATTTTGTTAAAATCAAATCTTGTATGGCAAATGGTGAAATTGTCGAAACAATAGGCGGGAAAATATGAATGGAAAATGCCAGTATACTTGCTATTGGAGAGATTAAAAATATGACTGAAAAATGCCAGTAACTTGCAATTGGAGAGATTGAAAATATGACAGGAAAATGCCAGTATACTTGCTATTGGAGAGATCCAACATACTGAAAACTTGAACGTAAAAATATAAAGATTTTCTGGTAATAATACAGAATCATTTTTTATATAATTTAATTATCTTATGTAAAGTTAAACATTTAAGTGTAGCTGAACTGGATTTAGCTGTTAACCAACTACTTAGCAAATACTTTCGTACGTGACAACAGCCCTACATAATTAAGACTCATTGGTAGGAGGGAGAATGACCGTAGAAATAATTTCATGAACAACCTCCACAAAAGTATGCCCCGCCCGGGAATCAAACCCACAACCCCTTGATAAATAGACTTGCGTGCTACCAACTGAGCTAGCTGGGGGCTCACAATGGTCAAAGACCAGTAAAATAACATAAGACATAACTAAAAACGTTAAAGAATCTATAAAGCCATGTAGCGCGTCAAAACAGATCAAAGCTCAAATATAATAAGATTAAGAATTGTGGGTTTATTTACCTGGTAAAATTTAAGAAAATAGGCATTATATTGTTAAAGTAACAGTTTTCTATACTAGTTTGTATCTTTTCTTGACTGGTTGGATCTCTTCTATCTTTATATACTGAACCCTGAAAATATATGAATACATCACATAATAGACTGTATCCGGAATTCAAATATTTGGGGTTTCCCCTCCGGTACAAACAAACTTTCAACCTTACAATGAAAACATGTGTGCAAGAAACAACAGGATTTTAATCCATAGTTCGTGCTATTTAAATAATGTGTAACAAATTTTGTTTGTACCGCCTCAGCACGGACTGAAAAACCCATAAATTTGAATTCCGGATTAGCTCTATTGTAGCACTGGTGTAATATAACACTTGTACACATTTTACTTGTCTTAAAGCTAGCAATAAGATAAAGTGTCCACTTACAACCCAGGAGATTGTGGGTTCAATCTCATCTGAGACCGTGGATTTTTACCACATTACATTATCATTAGAACTGTTTCTGGTTAGAAGTTGATTTAACTGTAAAAATGATGTTAACCAGCAGAATTAACATTCTTATATCACTGTTTATAATAATTATTCATAATACTGCAAAAGTTCATTTCAAAGGTCTATGTCTAGATGAATATAACACAACCTTATAAACAAGAACATGTAGCATATATCTTACGTTAAAAAATGTCAATCAAGGGGACACAACTGATTAGGGGAGATAATTCATTGAGTAAAATTTTATTTTGACATCAAGAATACATTTTATTTTAGCTATAGCTTTATGCCCTATAATAAAATAGTTCTCTATCATACCGAATCACTACTTCTTCAATATGGACAAAATACAGTAAAGTTCCGCTATTAAGACCAGCAAAATCGATGGTCTTAATAATAGCGAAACAGTCTTATTATAGAGACCCTTTTGTTAATAAATTAAGCATTTTGGTCTTAATAATTGTCAAAAATTGCATGATTTTGAAATAACAAAAGTGGTCTTAATAGCAGGACTTTACTGTATAATCAACACCAGTCTGTAACCTGGGACACTATATCAAGTGAGACACAAGTGACTTACCCATTTGACAAATTTTTCAGATAAAGTTAACTGCTTTGTCTCCAGCCATCTTCTCAGCTCTGTAAATACCTGAAGACAGAATAAATTAATGATTGTATAAAGTTCTTACGTCAGAAAAATAGTCCACCTTTTACAAAAAGTTTCAATTAATTTTTCCATCAAAATATGGATGTCACACATAAAGAATGGATTTGTTTTAAAATTTATTATATTTTCTTTTGAAAGAATTGGAACCGATATATGATTTAAATCAAATTATAGCAGGTGTTCCAAACTATAGATGGTTCACGAACATCCTAGCTAACTCTAATGAACTAAATTAATGTATTGTAATGTAATAATTCCAACATTACAACCTCATGCTTGTAAAAAATAAAGACTGCAACTTAATGCAGAAACCTACCTCTTTCTTCAAAAATTCTCTTTCTGCAAAGAAGTCATCAGTATAAGAGGTAACAAAAAGTTTGACAGTGGTACCTTCTTGTTGACCAGCTGGTGGAGCACCTCCTGTTGCCATGGTGATCAAAGAAATAAATATCCAATACTAGAAGAAAATAAAATAGTAATCAAATAAAAACAATACCTAAATCTTATTGCAATCTAGTCAAATATTTCAAGGAAACTGAGCTTTAGTTATGTATATCATGTTGGATATTTCATATCATATCACCAGCAATGGCTGCAAGATGGTCAGTTTGCTGAATAGCAGGTGGTATATGGGTATAATAATACGATACATCTGTGATTCTATTTTTAGACAGTATTTTCAGTAACCAAACAAAGTGCTTCAAGCACGATTTCTTTACTAATCTATCAGTCCATAACGTCTTAACATATTGCAATCTTCAGTTCACAAATCCTGACAGAATAAGTTAAACTGATACCATTTTTTGCATTGGTAGTGGATGCTGCCATTTTTGTTCCCATATATGTATTACCAGTGTCAAGTTAAAAAGCTCCCTAGATCAGTGACGACATATGTTTACATCAATTTTCAACTACCCAGTTAAACTTCCAACCCATTTTAATCAATGAATTAATAAAGAAAAGATTAAAACATTTATTTAATCTAAATAAAAATAATAACTAAACAAATAGCATGTAATTTGTTTCTATTTTCTGTCACGTTTTTAACGAAAATCAGGAGTCAAAATTGTTTACATTCATTCCCGCATAAAAAACAACTTTAAACAACTTTCACTTGGAAAAATTGGCGGCAGCTAACATATATAGAACACAGCAGACAGAGACTTCTGTTAGCTGTGCAAGCACATTACATCTTTTTGCTGATGACAACATTATATATAAAGAAATAAAATCAATTAATGATGCCCGCTTATTACAATCAGACCTTGAGGCTGCTGGCAGGTAGGAGCAGGACTGGTTGATGCATTTCCATCCAGACAAATGCAATGTTCTGAGTATCACACAAAAGAAAAATCCTGTAACCTTTTCATATACCCTTCACAATCATATACTTGAAAAAGTCAATTCATCAAAATATCTTGGTGTAACACTACAGAGCAATTTAAAATGGGATATGCATATTAACTCCATCTGTAAAAAAGCCAATCAATCCCTGGGATTCTTATGAAGAAATTTAAAAATTAACTCCCCAGAAGTAAAAAATCATACATACAAAGCTATAGTCAGACCCAGACTTGAGTATGCATCAACAGTCTGGGACCCACATGCCAGTAGCCATATACATGCCTTAGATTTGTAACAAATCGGTACCACAATACCAGCTCAGTGACCGATATGATTAACTCTCTAGCCTGGCCAACTTTACAAGTAAGAAGATCTGGAGCCCGTCTTATCATGTTCTATAAAATAATTAATCACTTTGTTGCAATTTACCCTAATAATGACATTCTTATTCCTGCTGATACCAGAACAAGATCTGCTGGTAATAACTTTAGATGTATTAGAGCCACTAAAGATACTTATAAATTTTCATTCTATCCTTGTACTATCATACAATGGAATGCCCTACCTACTCATGTAAAACAGGCAGACACAGTTGACTCGTTTAAATCATTGATCACTGTGCCTGTCCTTGTAGCTACCATTAACTATTAAGCCCCAAACAATGTACATAGTTTTATTTGCAAAAGTTCTTATTTTATCCCTAAAAGTCTGTTTATTTTTCGCTGGACTTCCACATGTACTTAGCAAGTACTGTACATAAATCACCTCTGTTATTTTTTATCAGTTTTTAACTCAGCGCCAACACATAATCTTCAGTCTAATGAAGGAGTGTTGTATTAAATAAGAAGAAGAAGCATCAATAATCAGGATATATTTGTAATGACCGGTGTTTAAGGTTCGCTGGTAATTACCGTATACAGATATTTCATTTATCATGTTAACAGTGTTTTATACAATTTTGGAAATATTAGCATCAAAATTTAAATCATGACATGAGTGATGCCACTGATGGAATAGTTTCATCAGCCCAAAATTAATTAAGCAAAGCTAATTTTAAAAAAATATTGTACCAAATGTTTGTTGATGCAATTATTATGCATTTACTAAAGTGCACGTGACCCTGGATGACTTTAAATGGCAAGTTATGATCTAAGGACAAAAAATCAATGAAAGTCATTATGATCACTACTGATCAATAATATGATTCCACTTGATCCAGGGCAGAGAATATTATATTATCAATTATCATGCAGTCAGAGCTCTGTGCAGTATATTTGACAACAACAAGGACGCATGCATTTAAGTTCGACTTCGATAAATTCAGGAGGCAACAAATAACAAATGCAAATTTACTTTTCTTAATAACACTGTCTCATAAAACCAAGAGATCGCGCTGACATATTAGTGTTTTTGGATAAAAGTTGTTGATCTTCCATATTTATAAGCAACCGGTGCATAATTTTACTACGTCGTGAATGTAGCAAACATTTTTCAATGATATAAGCGCCCGATAAAATCACTGTTTGGGATGCGAACGTGTATCCGTTAATATTGCGAGCCTCAAGCTCATTTGATCAATGTGCAGGCGATAGGTCTATCTAATGAATCCATTTGAGCTATCAGGGCTGTGTCAAAAGATGTCGTAAGTAGGGACACAGGTGCGGTGGGTTCGGGAGAGGTATCCCCTCCCTAGTTGAAAAAAAATGAAATTTTGGAAGTCTACGTAGAGCAAATATGAGCATTTTTAAGACAGTAAAACAAGATAAAATCAAGCCAAAACTCGGTACTGTACAAGATACAAACTTATTTTTTAACTTTCGGTTAATTTTACTTCCTCCATACAAAAAAGTTAATGCCTGCTCCTTTTAAAATAATTCTGAGTCCTCTTCAGACTATATCCAGAAATAATTTAAATAACGTTGTTCCTTTAATATTTCTTTCTCGGAACAAAAGAGACTTTTAGAGTCGTCTGTTTCGGCAAATATGGGATGGGTTGTAAAGAGGTATCCCCTCCCGACGAGTTAAAATGAAATTTCTTTACGTTAACAGAGCAAATTTGAGCCAAATAAAACACATCTAAAGGATAGAATAAAGTTCTGTTATCCTCCTTAACGAAAAAGGCACTGTCTGCCAGTAGATGACGCAATTCAGAGTAGGCTGACTCAGGTCCTCATCATCTTTCTAGTTAAGAACAGGAATCCAATCTGGATTGTACTAAGTCTCGTGGGACGTGTAAGTGATGAAAAAAGTTTGCATAAAATCTGTACTTCTCATGATAAAGTTGTTTATATTTGTAAACATAGCAAACACGAGCCTTCTTAGCTCAGGAAATATTCGATAAAAAGCAAACAATGCACACAGGATCATACAAGATAATTATGTACAAAACTTTAGTTCAAGTGCGAATAAGACAAAAAACAAAAAAATCACAAGCTTTAATTATACCTTTTGTCCATCAGAGTAGCCCTATATATCTACATTTATAAATATGAGCTCCGACATACCAAACATATTATTTTGAAATAACCCAAGTATTTGGGTATATTTAAAAACTATTTTGTCGGCTCTAAACCCTAAACCTGATATGTCAATGATTATTAGCATACATGTAGTTGATTGACCAGTTTTAAGGCGCGCGCTTACGGATCGAGAGGTCCCACTAGAGACACTGAGCTAAGTCGTTGACTGAGAAGGAAATTTACACCTACATACAGTTGTTCTTCCCCTCCCAGGTATATCGCTTGCATGAAGGAGATTTCAATTATCAGAGGGTGATCGTCTCATCATCTCTTGAAAATCATTCAAGTTATTGGGCCATTGGTAGGCTATGTTGTAAGATATTTACTTTGCATAGACGTTCTCTGAGATTTGTTTTCATGTATAAAATTGAAACATTTGTAGTTATGGAAGAAACCTATCAAGTCGGACGCCTTATTGTTTTTGATTCAACTGTCAGTAGCGCATACATTAACCCCGGTGATTTAAATACTCAATAATTGTTCGATTTCTCGTACATAGATTCGGATAAGTATTTTATCGATAGTGAGTACAACATGCGTATCTTAAATTATAATTATTAATAAACGCAACACCGTTGAACAAAGCCTAACTTAATAATAAGTAAAATCTATGAAAAAATGCCAGGAAACAATTTCTGTTTATCACCCCACAAAAGGGTTAACTAGTCTCAAATGTCTACTTCCTCTCGCGGGGTTTTACGTTCACCTCTTCATAGAAATCTACCCTGCGTTCAGTTACCGCGAACGTTACAAAACGTTCCGTAACGATACATTCGGAACTCCTCGGCCATTCGCTGCGAATAATCTCGGACATATTTAGACGCTATTTTGAAACTACCGGTGTTAAAGTAAACAAATATATGATCGTTTAGGCATTGAGTGATGTTTCGGTTTTAGTCCGTAAATTTTGAAACATCACTCATTGCCTTAACGATCTCATAGTTGTGTATTAGATTAGGTTATTCGCAATGAATGGCCGAGGAGTTCCGAATGTATCGTTATGTAACGTTCTGTAACGTTTTGTGTAATTGAACACGCTACTGACGCTTTCGAATGCATTAAACGTCCATCGATCTTGATTTAGCAGACGTAAACATGTCAAGTACTGTTAAAATAGTATTCGATCAGGTAATAAAACAATATTATTTTATGTGTGATTTGGGAACAGTTAAACTGTTGTCCCTCAGTGTCAGGGATAGTGCTTTAAACTGTTTTCCTCGGCCTACGACCTCGGGGAACAGGTAAAACACTATTCCCTCCACCTCGGGGCAACAGTTTGACTGTTTTCAAAAACACATATGAAATAACTGTATAATATTATAATATGCACGTATACCAAAATAATACCAGCGTTTGTGTACATTTGACTGTTCCCTTCAAAATCAACATACATTGCAGCCAAACAAGTATCATAAAAACGTAAGTAATTGAGATCATGTATGTGCACAGTCATTTTAGCGAAATCTAACTATAATATTCATTAAGTTAACATAAAGATGAAGGACGAAATTATCCACGAGCAATGCAATTGCATTCTGCATGTGTATGAATTAATATATCTCACTATTTTTTTAAAACAACCCCGGCATTCTCGTTATAGAGATATAGTGCGTAAATATTGACCCCGACCTGACCTTTCACATTTGCATCTAATAATTATCTACACATATTCCGACGAAAGTCAGTACCACGCCTATTCTACACTTCGGCAGCGATCGTAAAATTATAGAAGTATGTTTGTGTGTTAAGTTTTAACTCATAATCCTCACGGTCACGGTGTAATCAAGCGTTAATAAGTTACATTCGTATTCAATGTAATGAATATTCTTGCATAAAGGTCAGGTCGGGGTCAATATTTACGCACTATACATAATAATGAGAATGAGTATCAAGGATTTTCAATACTATGTACTGGCCTTTAAATGTCTTCTGTGAAGATTTTCTCGAGCTTCCTGTGTCCTTGGCTTCACAATAGAAAAATTACTACATAACAGTTTATAAGTGACTTAGTTAAGAAATGAATCTCATTATGGAGTCATGTATCTTAAATTATATAACATGTTACTTGAAAATGCAGACATGGATGAAAGATGATCTGATGCAAACTTATTGATCAACGAACAAACAACGGATTCCATTTAGCATGCGACGGTCGTTCATCATCAAAGTGTTTATATCTCTGGTTTAATCTGTTTACAAATGTATCTGTCACAGAGAGATAAAAATATGCAGCCTGACCGGTACTCGAACCCAGGACCCCTCGCTTACAAGGCGAGTGCTATCCCGACTAAGCTGTCTGGCCGCGTACATATCCTTCTCCCCATAATGTGAGTAGGTAAGTAAAGTGACGTCCGATTTCCCTAATATTATTGAAAGAAGTAACCAAATTCATATTTACACTTTATTTTAAAAGAATTGAGCACATAATAATTCATGTAAGTATATATACAGTAAAGTTCCGCTATTAAGACCACTTTTGTTATTTCAAAATACATGTATGCGGTTTTTGATAATAATTAAGACCCAAATGCTTAATTTGTGAACAAAAATGTCTCTATAATATGACCGTTTTGCTATTAAGACCATCGATTTTGCTGGTCTTAATAGCGGAACTTTACTGTACATAAACATACATATCTGTATACATGTTATATTTTTCTTACCTAATGACATTTTTCCGGTTTGTAAATAATGTATTGAAAGGTCTATCTTGCTTTTGAATTTAATATAGTTATTAAAGTATATTATAGAAATGACAATAAATTAAGCGTAAACCTATCTTAAGACGTGTTTTGCTCTTAATTCGAAGAAACATATTAACTAGATGTAAGGCCAATACGTGGCTCAAATATGGCAGCCAGCTAGCTGACCCAGCTTTCTTTGAAAACTTTCTGGTTTGCTTATTTAGAAGAAGTTGACAACTTTTCCCTGTATATAAGGAAATTCGCAATACTGTCGTATTTTAATGTCAGGATCTATGATATGCTGAAGTCCGGAGTCAAACGTACATAACCAGATTCGTGTATACCACCACACCCATTCTCGTACCAATTCTCGTACCCAGAGGCTATCAGGATTCTCGATACTAGATCTGAATTCTTGGTAACCTCTGAGTATGAGAATGCACTACACCAAGACTGAGGCTAATATTTTGATAAAGGTGTAAACGTATTAATATAATAATTTCTTTCATGCTTTACAGTGAAACGTCGCGTTATTCGATGAAAATAAACGATGAAAATATAAATTTTATAAATATTTTCATCGTAGTGAAAATATAACCTTATATTTTCATCGTTCATGACGTCATATCTTGGAGTAGAAATGACGTCACGCTAAAATTTGTGTAAAATACATCAAATAAAACACAAAACTAAGCATGAAAGAAACAGAATATTCGTCAACTTTGATGTAAGATCATTTTTATTTCAACTCGTGAACTCAGAAAATGACATTTTCACTCGTGGCTATGCCACTCGTGAAAATATGTTTTCTGAGCTCACTCGGTGAAATAAAAATCGATCTTGCACCAAAGTTGACGAATATCCTCTATGTCATATGGTTTTTTATAAAAATATTTTTTATTTATTTATTTATACTGGATTTTACGCTTTGACAACATATTTTGGTTATTTTTATGGCGTCCAGCACACCTAACCTAGCTTTCCTGGACCCTTTTCTATAACCAGTACTCACCTACCCTTTCAGAAGACCGGAATACTTCACCATGTACCTTGTAAAAGATGGAAATAATTATTTAATTTTCATGGAAGGATATAACCTCCTCCAGTGGGATTCGAACCAGTTCCCCCTTCGAAACACTAGATTCGAAATCCCGGTGCGCTAAAAACTGCACTACCGATCCGGGTTAAATAATAAAACATATCAATTGTACTGTAGGATCCGTCTACTTTATTGTGGTGGTCATATTTGGTGGATAGTGTCACACTATCACTACCACAATTTTGACCACGGGATGGGTTAGAAAAACAACAACAATCTGTATTGTGTGCCACACATTCATAAAACATGAACTAAAAACCACCGATCATTTAGAATGAAAACCTGATGATTGCCACAAGTTACATCTTGTCTGACAACTTGTTTAATGTATGTGTCAGTTTAATATAAATATTTATTGGTCTGACAAACAATGATAAAGAAAGTTTTACGTGAAGTATGCTTTGGCATAGTTAAAATACAAGTTCATGTAATAGAAACCTGGGTGTTGCGTGATTCAAGGTCATTTATAGGTAGTAGCTGTGATGGTTCGCTGTCGTTTCTGGGATGTATCTAAGTCTACTCTCCCCACGCGCCAGATCATGTTACAAACAGGTTACGTCATTCGTTGCTTCTTTAGCTTATTTGTTACAATAAAAGGGGGTAACTGCTACGTCGAGTTTGGCATTCGAAACACCTCGATCATATATTGAATTATGATCACGTGCAATTATTTGTAGAGAATGTCAAATGTCGAGTATGTTTACAAATTAACAAAATGTTAAAGCCAACAGGACCACTGGTCCAGTATTATATATGAATAGTCACTACTTCTACAATATTTGTGGTGTATGTGAGCAAACAAGTACTGCATTCAAGGCAATGACATGTATTCATTGACGATTCTCTTCGACTGAAGATGAATGTGACAGTCGTGGCCACTCTTACTTGGGCATTTTGCTTTCTCTGTGAGAGTGCGACTGGGCTGTATGAATAATCAAACCATTAGGAGGGACACATTTTAATTGGTTCTAACCACTGCTTTAGCAATGCCTAATTCCTATATCAGAAAGTAAATATTCAAGGCAACGAATGTATTTCTTTCATCATTATTTAGAATTTAATAGCATTTTAATACGGAATAATTAAGAAATCGTTTCGAAATTACAGTTTAGTTCCCCTATTAAGACCAGCAAAATCGATGGTCTTATTAGCGAAAAGGTCTTTATATAGAGACCCTTTTGTTCACAAATTAAGCATTTGGGTCTTAGAAAATGTCAAAAATTGATGATTTTGAAATAAAGTGGACTTAATAGCGGAACTTTACAATAACATAAAATACATGACACGATTGATTATGAATAAAGATAGAAAATAACCGAATATATCCACCTGAACTTTTGTGAGGTACTGAGCCGAGGTCAAAGAAATGAAGGTAAATGATTAGAGAGTGGACTTACGAAAAAGTATCAATGGGCCGGTGTATTAAGGTTTTCACAGCGTAGCGATTTCCTATGAAACGGACTGCTAGGAAGCAATGAATTGAATCTCTACGTAGCGATACGTTGTATTTTGTTTTCTCTTGCAAGACGATGACAGTCGGAACACCTCTAATTTTCAAAATGGTTGCCTCTATGCTGAACGTTTTTTCTTCAAGAATCCTGATTTATTTCTTTATTTAATGCATATATTACCTCCGAGAAGTCAAAAATTGTTAGCGTGGTGATAATTGATTAGTATATTTGTTATATGTTACACTTCTGAACTTTTTTTGTTGAAGTCGTCGTATTGGTTTTGGTAGCTTGAAGCAAAGCCGTTCTGTAGAACTCGTAAGCTACAAAGAAGCGCTTTAGTAGCCATTGCATTGAGGAACAGACCCAATGTCATGGAAGTTTTCAATCATCCAAAAAGGAGATATATAAATACATAAACATTTACTAGAGTACATGTACTTCTAACCTAGTTCTTTAATCAAAATTGTATAAACAAATTGTTCTGCTAAATCAAGAACTGTTTACATTAACATAAAACTTGTGGGATGTTTTTTCACAACATTTACTTAGTTAGTTTCAGCGTTTCTCAGACATTATATTTGGTTTGAAATATAAGAGTAACAGTATATTCCAATGATAAAGCAATAAGTATGCTTTCTTCTTTATTAACCTTGTCGCTTTTTGCAAGTGGAGTATATTATTTGATTCAATACAGGTATGTTATATACAAACTTTACTCATTGGCATGCTAACTATAGACATTCATTTTTCCATATTCTTTTTAAGTTGATGAATCATTTTTATGTGTTGTCTCCTCGCCAGGTCTTTCCTTTATGACATTCTAATTATCATGTACATGTACTCGTATACCTTTTATGTATTGACATAATATTCATGTTGTAAATGCACTTTATTCTAAAATTGATGTTTCAATATTTTCATAGTACTATGTAGCCTACACGCTTTTTTCTATTTTTACTAAGCATTCTCACTTAGGCGAAAATTGTCCGTACTGATCCTGCAAAGGAGTGCCTTTAAATTTAAATTTACTGTGTAAATGTTATATTTTTTACCAATCTAGGCTATGTATAATATCTTTATTCAAAAGTTCTCAAATCTTGATAATTCAACGTTCTATATCGTCGGTCAGGACCTGGTTCAAGCTTGCCCCAGTTAGTCATTTCAGGGATTTTATATAACAGGGATGTGTAACGATAAGTAAATTAAATGTAATAGATTTTCATCTGTCGTCGCTATTATTTCGGCCAATACGGAAAACAAGTATAACAAGTTTAAATAAAGATATTAACATGAAATTTTGTACCAGTACCATTCAAATTGACATAAATGTTAGGAAAAATTTGTTTCTAGATGATTTTGAGGTAAATTACGCTCACAGACTGTTGCACAAAATAATGCATTTTCCCGCCGATCTGCCATTTTTAGCCCCATTTTACATCACCTAAAGTCATATTTTCGGTTATAATTGCAACATTTTTTTTGTAAAAAACTTCAGAAACATTCACAAGTTGCATGGAATACATGTACGAAAACATAAATCAAGTTTTTAAACTCTGGAATAGTTTGTACAGCCTGCTTCAGCCAGTTATAGACAGTGACGACCGAGAAAATCAAAAAAGCACTTCGTTACAAATCCCTGTTATATAGAATCCCTGGTCATTTGTAGAAAAGGCATGATCGTCAGATCGAAACTGATATATGTGTGTTTTAGTGACCAGTTCCAAATTTAAGTAGAAAGCGAATCTAAAAACCAGCACCTAACTTCGCTGACATATTAATATTTGATTTTATTAATGTTTATATTATGAACTAAAATTAATATTTGAAGCTTTTTAGAAATAAGCGTCTCAGTTTATTCTGATGTTAAAGCTACTTTTGCTTACATGTATTTGATAACAATTGTAAGTATTGTTCGTTTTTTTCTCAACTGTAAAAACATGAATAATTTCACGGTGAATGCGTTTGTAAAATTATTGTCGTAATACACCCATGAGTTTCCGAAAGAGTGTATTATGATTGGGTATTGTTCGTTTTTTCTCAACTGTCAAAACATAAATAATTTCACGGTCAAAATCATTGTTGTAATACATCAATGAGTTTCCGAAAGTGTGTATTATGATCGAGTAAAGCTGTTTATGCCGTATGATATGTTTTAGTCAAGATATTTTTCATAACAATTAGGCCGCCAGTACAAAAATAATGCATTCAGTCACCATGTAATTATTCAAGCTTTGACAGTTGAGAAAAAACGAACATTAAAACTGCTTATGCCGTATGATATGTTTTAGTCAAAATATTTTTAATAACAATTACGCCGCCAGTACAAAAACAATGCATTCAGTCACCGTAAAATTATTCAAGCTTTGACTGTTAAGAAAAAACGGACAATACAAAAAGTATGAATAATAAATATTCTAATAACTCAAACTGATATTTTCTAGGGCTTGGTTAGATTTAGACAAAGATAGTGTATTAAATGTCGTACCAGGGAAATGTAAAACTATCTTAGAAGGTAAGTACATGTCTTAATACTCGTATTGTGCAATTTATACAAGTTAACAACTAAATGGATTAAGTTACCTCTCCTTAATGAAAGAAACAGAAGTAACCGATGTTTTCAGTCACTGACGAAAGTATGCGCTTAGTAGTTGGTCAACAGCTAAATCCAGAGATTTAGCCTTTCCAGGAACAGTGAGTAGGTTGACTTACCGCCGTTATATGACCTATACTCTTACATGTGTTGCTATGGCGTTAAACCCATCAAAAACAAAAGTAACCGATTTAAGGAGTTTGACCATTTCGTTAAATAGTGCGTGATTATGTGTCAAAATGACATACGAATTATATTTTATTACATGGGTATGTAAGCTTAAGATCATAGGCGAATACATTCAATAATTTGGAATAAGAGGGAAACTACTTCATTTATTTATTATAAATGTGCGTTGAAATGAGCGATGATCGTTGCCTGTATACACAAGGGCTATTTTTCTAGATTACCTCGTTTGAATGAGAAGAGAGTTTTTTGGAAGAACTTTGAGGTAATCTAGAAATTTAGAACCGTTCTGGGACTGGCAGAACTACCGCTAGAAAGATAGTTTTGCGCTGCTTAGACTGCACTAGGTCTGATAAAAATCGGTTATGTATATAAATGTCATTTATCTTAGTTTTTTTCATCTAAATTTGTTTGGTCGTCATTTTTGCCGTGTTAGGAATCATATAGGTCACGTGCATGATTCCCCACACTGTTTTAAACCACCCAAGATTTTTCCTGTTTTATACAGTCACATAGTACTCATTGTACATTTTTACGATGTAATAATCTACAAGCCATGCCACAATGCTGTAATCGTCGAAGTCATAAAAGGATCATAAACCACGATCTATCAAACTGACAGTCTATATTTCACATAGGCTGTCATAAAGGGAAACAATTAGAAATATCATTTATTTACCAAATACGTTACCATAGACATAGTAAAGATATCTACGGTGCAAGTCATTAACTCATGTTACGTCTATAATAAAGTTTTCTCTTTGAAGACCACATTGACTATAACAAAATCATGCATTTTTACAATTTTTACAATTTTTTAAGACCATAGAGCTAAATTTGAGAAGACGTAAAATCCGTATATTAAGATCGTTCCGCTGTTAAGAATATAAGTCTAGACATTCCTAATAGTCGAACATAAATGTATTCACAGATGGTGGTTCAGAAGATCTCACTCATATTGGAAATGGAATCATTCTAATGTCCACGGTAAATATACATGTATTTATTTGTTAGTGTTCGTCCCTTTAAAGTTACGATTACTTTATCTACTATTTTCAACATTTCGAGGAAATCACTTTCAAAGTTACAAATGTCATTATCTCATCCATTTTTGGACGAATTCGGAAAAATAAATTAATGACGAGCTTAATTAAGCCCTAGCAATAATGTAATGTTTTTGTCCCAAAACATTTATCATTTTGGCATTTTTGTGTTTGACTCGTAGTCAGACGGACTTCCGACTGGGCTACATGTAACAGGTCATATCTTGATCAATACACTATTATTCACATGATGATGCTATTCTTAGAAAGGTACTCATTCACAGATTTCAACTTGAATGTCAACGTCTTCTAATACTATCAAAATTGTATGTTAACATTTTTGGAAGCAGGATAGAAGTGTTCTGATAGTAACAGTTTTAGTGCAAATTGACATACAACTACAAATGATGGTGTTTCATGTAGTAAAAATCTATCCCGGTCATGGCACATGTATAGACAATTTAAGTGCATTTTTGTAACTTTGATTGTATATTTCTTGCAACCTACAGGCCAGTGTGTCTCAAAATATTAAGAATTAATTTTTTGACTCAATAACAGACGCTGAATGGTATCTTGAAAATATGAAAAAATAACAAAATCTGGGAACTAGTACCTTTAAGGTGTACTGAAATCATAATTAAAAGTAATATGCTTAACTACTCTATAGACTAGTTAGTTTTCTATCTCGATAAAATATAGAATAATCCTGATAGAGCAGCAACACATGACGTAACCGGAGTAAGGAGTTTTGATAAAACTACATTGTTTACTACTCACAAGTTTTAGCTATGTTCTACAGGGTATATCGTTCGATAGATCGAAAGGACAAGTCAAAGCTGTTGATTTAAACAATGATAACAGTGTTATGACGTTAAATATATCCAATGCTCCGAGTAAAGCCGGTTTTATGTCAGCACCACATGGTATAACAACATGGAGAGACACGGATACAGGTAATGATATATTGTTTTATTGTTCTACTGGTCAAGGGACGACCCCACTTTGGCGCATCTTTTACAGGTCCAAGTTGTTCAAACTTCCAGACAATTTTGTATTTAGTCATTATACTCATGCTTATGCCTTTACACATATTTTTGAACTTTCGTTGCGCATCTGTTACGCTTTTACTTTCGTAGAAATCTTTTATGATAAAACACGCTGATCAGACGTCAGACGCGTCATCTTGAAAATAACAAGTTTTTACCTGATATCATTATATGGCGATGTCAAACATTTTAGCAAGTCAAGTTAGGTGCATTAAAAACTTGAGCATATGTACTTTAAAATGGTATATTTTTCATTAATATAACATAACAATTGATAAAATTGCGAAGGAGTGAAACTGTAAACTTTCTTTTTGAAGACAATCCATATTAAAACATTCTTGCGTTGACACGCGTTGGAAGTTAATTATTCTGACCCTTTACATTGAGAAATCATACAAGTACAATCACATAATATTATACGAGTATTGGATGTTTTCAATTTTGTCTTTTCAGATGAATTGTTCTTGTATGTGTTATGTCATCCTGCAAGTGAGGACAGTGTTGAAGTTTTCAAGGTTGAAAAATCCCTGACGTTAACCTACATCAAATCTATAACAGATTCCAACTTTGACTTGTAAGTCTTAAAATTATGATTTTATGACAACCTCTCTTGAACAACATCCGCTGGAATGGACTAAAGTGTGTTGCTGTTCAGAGGTTGTTGCTAGACGCAGAGGTTAAATACGGTAAAAATTATGCATATGGGAAATGTCAAAAATGTTGTTGTGCAGAAGATTTGTTCTGTAGGTGGCTGATTTGTTTCATTTGTTACGCGTTCATACCTTGATAGATTGTTCGTTCTCGATATTTTATATGTTTTGAACTTGATTATTAATGCCTGCTTTCCATGCTTAACGGTAATAGCTGATGCTGCTCGAAAAGAAAAGTAAAGAAAAAAATCACATTTTATAAAACAATGTAGCGGATGTATTCATAAACTCATTTTCTTTTCAGAGCTGTCATTCCTTTCTCTAACATGCATACTGGTGTACATACAAACGTCTCAAAGGTAACTCACAACCAACTGAACCGGATATAGTTATCAAATAGCTTATTTTTTATTCCCTTCAAGTAATCAAACTCCTGCGTTAGCCTTTTGTGACCTTGGTCGTCAGGTAACGACCTCCGTTTTGGACCTTGCCATGATCCTTTTAGACAAGATGTCTTTATACAACAAATATACTTTTCATATTTTGCAATCTCCTTTGTTGACTTTCAAATTTGGCTAAATAAATATTTTCAGCATGAATGATCTGGTAGCCGTAGGAAAAGACAAGTTCTACATAACAAAGTTTGCACGCTATCGAGAATTCTACAAGTATAATTTGGAGATGCATACTGCTAGACGATATGGCGGCATTTTTTACTATGATGGTAAAAGAGCAAGAGAAGTTGCTACTGGATATTATATGCCAAATGGTATCAACATATCACCTGATAAAAGGTAAAATATGTAAGCCAGTCCCCACCCCTAGGACCCCAAAATAGACATTGAGATAAAGTTAATGGCTTCGAGAGATGTTGCATTGGACATTAATGTGGGATAAAGGTGCAATAATGGTTGCAACGGACCCTAAAGCGGTTTGACAATAGAGTGGGTGCTTTGGACTTTACTTCGGTCGAATTGTGTTATAAGAGTGGCTGTTATGCACCTAAAGGTGGTTGCTGAGGATATGTTGATGGTTTGCTATGGATCTAAGAGTAGTTGCTAGAAATTATATTTGCCTTATGTTATACTTGTGTCATGAGTGCTGTTTAGGTAAGGTTCTGTACCTTCCTAGTTTCTACTAAGTGCGACGTTTAGCGTCAGCATTGCGACATTTAACGTTAGCCTCAGGGCAATTTGCGACGTTTAGCGGAAGTTGCGACATTTGGTGTTGGTGTTTCGATGTTTAGCCTCCATTGCAAGGTTTAGCGGCGTTGTGACATTTAGCGACGCTACATCAGCTAGTAGTAAACTTTAAGAGAACTTAAGCAAATTTTAAGATCTAGGGATCTAGGATATTAAATTGTTCAGTGAAAACATATATGACGTACAAGGGTAATTATAAAAAGGTGCAGTCTTTGTACGATGATTAAAAATATTTTTGATTACTCTCGTTCATTCACTGACAAAAACTGGCAAATGCGCATTCCGAACTATTAATTCTCATCGTATTATAAACAATACTGTTTTGCTATTAACGCTGCGTTTTAGATTTGCTCAATGTATCAACGATTACACCCGTATCTCTCCAACGTATTCTGTGCAATCGGACATACCAACAGTCCATTGAAACTGTGATAACATTCGTATACCATTGCGGCTCTACGTGAGTACTGCATTTGTTTGTTTGATACTTATTAACTTGCTTTTGATAATTCGTAGGTGTGTATTCAATGAATGAACACCATAAGTTTAAAGTTCAAGAAATAAAACAATACTTAAGTTTATCAGCTCTGCATTTGAAACGGTGCGAATAATAATTATTTAGCTCATGTTCGAGGAATTTGAACTTTCTGTTGCACAATTAAATGTTTTTCAGAGTTGTGTATGTGGCTGAATGGGGAACAAAAACATTAAAGGGATTCAAACGTGACAAATCTAACAATCTTATAGAGATATGGGTATAAATTACTTATTCTACTTTAAAATTTTAGATGAATTAGTAAAGCCTATGGTTCATCTATCTTAATCCATACAAGGCTAAAACATTTTCAAAAACCTTTTAATTTCCATACAAAACTATACATATTTTGCACTGGCACCAGAGTCCATATCTTATGATCATAAAATAATGCGTACGTCCTTATTGGAAGGAATTCTTTTTCAAAGAATTCCTTTCTATGTCAGCGCTCTTGGACGTTTGAAAAAGAACGAACAACACCTTCAACTCAATAGAAATCAATGAGTCAATGCGATCAAGAAATAGTGCAGCAGAAAAATATGTGTACTATCAAAAGTAGATAAGTTGAAAAAGTAATTTCAACAAATACTTAAAATTATGATATAATTTTTTTTTACTCAAGAATCAAACAACTTTCTAACTGTGCACGGAAAGAAGTTTATTGTATTATTGCGCAGTAGTATCTACCACACGCTTGTATATATATATACAATTTTAACGAGCGTTTGTCTCAGCAGGGGTTTACTTTGAGAGCGTAGAGCGCTGGACATTTATCGAAGTTAAGCAACGAAATGAACGGTAAATCTTTGGATGGGTGTCCGTATAGGTTTAGTGACAGCGCGAAGCGAGTTTCATAATTGGTTTTTGTTGTTGTTTTTTTAATAGACCGCAACAAATTAATCGTTATGTTCGTCTGATTTCTTGCAACTTAAAATCCAAAAAAAAAATAAAAAAAATGCGTCCGCACCTTGAAATCAACGCATCATAAATTTCGGAAAATCAGAAGTTTTCACACTAGACCAAGTAGGAATTGAACTAAAAATTAGAAATTTGAGTTCTAAATAGCAAAATAAATCAGCATAATTTCACTGTTACGGTAAAGCAGTAATGTATTCTTGCTAACATACGGCATTAGAAATTACAATGACACAATCCATTGTTCAGAAATATGATAACTGCACTCTGTCTTAGACCGTAAACTGAACATTTACACACTCTACACCCCTTATCTTGATGTGTGACGTCAAACGTGTCTTTGTAGTGTAAAATATGAAGATTGATCCATAGAGAGCAGATAGGACAGGGAAAAAATTTACATTGAATTTCCTACAATTTTGATGTCCCAAAATGACATATTAGGCTTGATTTAATTCTTGTGGTATTATTAGACATTAGCATAATTTACCAAAATCTAATTACATTGTATACACAAAAAGTGAACCGGGGTAATCTGTGCTTCGTAGTAATATCTAGTATTAACAAAAATAATACCAAAGACAAATAATATGGTTATATGTTATATAAGAAAGTCTATACCTTTTCTGGTCTTTTTAACTTATGGTAAATAAATGTCTTAGAAACCGCACAAATTTATTCTTCGCTTTCGCTCGCGTCTCAAAATTCAAAATATGGAAAAAAGAATTTAATTGCTCTTTAGCTCCATTCTTTAGAACAAAATACATAAAACATGTGATCAATTTGTTGTGTCCTTAACTCAATGGCAACACATTGATTAGGTTACATCGTGACCAGAAATCCACCTGTTCCTGCAAAAAGACTCAATCTCTTGATTACTACTAGATGCAATTCAGTGACTGAACACTGCCGTATTAAAATGATTTAGAATCAGTGGTAGGAGGGAGAATGACCGTAGAAATTATTTCATGGCATAGCTCCACGAAAGTATGCACTGCCCATGAATCAAAACATACAACTTCTCGATCAGTAGCATAATATGCATGTAAAATGAAATATGAAACACATTCGATTATGAATGATACAATGTAAAGAGATATGAAGATGGATATCGAAATAGTAACTTTGGACTCCTAAAAGCGTTCAAAAATTCCCTCCAACAGTACTTTCAGTACTATGATATATAGTTCCCTGTGCATACATACATTCACACTACCTTATATTATAATATACTGTAAGTATACATGTAGTTTTAACTCGTACACGGTAATGTATACGGGACCGATTTTTAAAGTGTTTGTTGACAAAATATTATATGTGTGCGTATTTAATGAATGTGAGGACTCTGGTGCCAGTGATATTTTGCTAGTAAAACATAAAAGAGAATATAGCAATATATTGTATGCTTATGCTATGCAACAAGCCAACACCATGTCTTTCTTATTCGTCAAAATGCTGTAAAAATGCTGTTTTATTTCATTTAAAAAGTGGCCACAGTCATTTGGCCATCGATGACTTTTTGTTAGTATATCAGCTAATTGTTAACCTTGTCGGCCCATTATTGGCCTAACACCATATTTTACTGCAGTTTTTGTCTATGACGTGCATTCTGTCTATGACGTGCATCATTGGCTGAAATAACAACGATAATCGTTGATTATAGCCCAACGTTGGGCGATTACTAAACAGCAAGTATAAAGTGTTTTGCAATGAAACAATGAGATGTATTTTGATTGCAATTCAAACCAATGCAAATCTGGCTATCCAGTGATTTTAATTAAATGTGGTAACCATGGTTATTGTCTTGTCTTGGTATCTGATCACCGAGGCTCAGTGATTAAATGTATTATTTTACAGAGCAAATATACTGGTACCGGTATTGACAATATAGAAGTTGATGAACGCGGAGATTTATGGATTGGTTCCCATCCTGTAACATATAAAATAATAGATCCAACAATTTCACTGGTACCACCTGGCCAGGTAAGTCAACGTATATTTTTTATAAAGTAGTTGGTTCGTTTTCCCAAAAATGTTGCCCTGTCACAAAAAATTCTAATATTTTGCCAAATTACTGTTCATAGTAGAATTTACCAAGAACTTATGTATTTAGAACTTTTCTGAGAAATATGTTACCATAGCAACAGTACAAAATGAATTAGAACATATTGATCTTAAAACTGATTTCTAAATTGATACATGTAATTTTATATTATAATCACATATTGCGTGCCACATGATAGAAACACTTTCTCTTGTCAAGAATAATATGATGCGCAACGCGAGAAAAGGGCCCTTAAGCTCTTTGACGTCGTTTGCGGTAAACGTCACAAACGTAATCGAGGTCAATTTTAGCGTACATGTGTCACGCCAGTGACTATTGCATTGTTTATACTGACGATTTAACTGGCTCTATTGCATTATTTAAAGGGAATAAATATATGATCTGCAAAATATGAATGTCTTAGTATCAATGTTTCAAGAAATCAATAACAAATAGCGTAAAAAGGAAGGATTGTTGACCGTCATGAGTTGTTTTTTCATCCAACTTTCGCCAACGTGCCGAGCCGCCGTTTGGTGTTGACACTTTTAAAACTAGGCTAACTTGTAACTTGACATTTAGAATAGTCTGTTTTATTTGTGATTTAAAATTGGATTGCTAAATAGATAAGCTACTATTATATTTTTAGGGAGAATTACACGCATAATTTCGGTACCATTGATTTAAATTGACGATGGATACAGCCTCTACACGCGTCGCCATCAAATTGTTTACTCGTAACTACGGGTATACATGCACACCCCTGAATACAGCACACGCTATAATGTTAAATGCGGACTTGTACTTTTTATTCTGATTTTTTATTCAGTTCATCTTAAAATCTTAGCTTGATCTGGAAATTTTGTGAATAGGTAATGCTAAATTAGAATAATGTCGTCCCTTTCTGAACTGAAATGTTATTGGGGCTTTTAGACTTTTAGTTTAGATCTGTTATTTCTTAGACACATGTGCATCGAATGCAAACATGTATATGATATTGCTATTGTTTTGCTGTCGTTTATATTTAAAATGGTCATTTAAATTGAAATATGGAATTTATTACCAAATTAGTGTTTACCTGTCCATAGGCTTACTTTGAACAGCAAATCCAGCTGTCACAATTTTCATATACAAATGTATACTAGAGGAGAAAATGTTATATTTTGAAGTAAGTGATGGTTGTTTTTAAACTCAAATTTTGCACAGTATGTGATATATTGTTACTTTATCGAGTTGCTAAATAATTTTAAATGTATTGTGTTTATTTAAGAAGGAATTTGATTCCAACTCCCGCCGACTCAAACGTCCGGTTTATATGTCGCTCGTCCGTATTTTATGGACGATTTCCTCGCGAGATTTAGACCCATTTTTGAAGTAAAAAAATAAATTACTTTTTCTTGGTATATAAATGTACTTAGCGGGAACCGAATTATATGATGTCAAAATTTCAGTTTAATACATGTTAAAACAAAAAGTTATCGCTGAAAATGTCCAAAAAACGTCCGGTAATTGGAATGTGAGGAGTAGGCTAAATTTGGTCTGGCTAGATATCGGGCCGGCATTCATTATTCTTTTCATAATTTGACTAGCTCTAAATAAAGCTTGATTGACATAATTGATCGAAAAAAATATAGATCTAATTTTAGACTGTAATTGTACAAACCCGTCATTAGGAATAACTGCAAATTTAAGATGGTGAAAATATCAAGGACAGATAAAAAATAGCGTTACTATGTTACATGTATTGCATGATTACTATGCCCGTGTAAGCTACAACAATGCTGACATATAAATATGTTCGGAGAGTATTGTAGTGATCGTTGTCATTAAAAGCAGTTTACATATTGAATATCATTTTAACATTTTGAGGCTCATATTCACATATTTTTCAAAAATATTCACGGGTGATACATTTTGTAGGGTCCTGTTTTTTGATGATTTAAATATGTTCTTATACAAATTGGTACATACACATTCATGTTCATGTATAACATAATTTTATGTGAGAATGAGTTCAATATGAAATTATGTTAGCTGTACCCTTTATTAACAGTATACACTGCAGTGCAGTAGGCTATACATATTTCGTGACAACTCTTACCAATGATAACAGTTTGCTAAATATAAATGCCCTAACAACAATTTCAAAGGAAATTTGGCGTCGATCGACCTAGATAAAAATAGACATTCACATATTTTTGTTGTATCATAGATAAAACAACACCGTTTATATCAATGCATTTTTTTGTTTCACAATCAGACTTAATTATGCTAATAAGATTGAATTATTTGTTGGGACCACAAATATATGGTTATTAGTAAACTGTCATTATGGATTAGTTACTTGGACTCATAAATGAAGACTTTCTTTAAGCCTATTGTAAACTGAAAATCAGTTTAAATTCGATATTTATTTAGTATAAATGTAAGGAATGTTGAATCTTTTAAAAAAAATCTTGATAAAACTAATTCCAAATGCTTATTTTGCAGTTAATTTACTATGGTATTCAGTTTCCAAATGTCCGACAAAAACGCGACGTTAAACGTGACGTCGCTTTTTTCTTGGACTGAGGATCGAATTTCAAATCGCCATAGCAACATCATTAATTGAGATAGTTTAATACATTATACATTTTTGGAAACTACGAAGCCTACTCTTTCACATTCTGTAGAAATCTCAATTTCGAAAAATTTGACCATAAGGGCCCTTTTCTCACGTTGCGCATCATATTTAATCGTTGTCGTGATTATCTACTTATATAAAATTGAAGTAAAACAATCCTTCTGTTAATGTAAAGAGAGCTTTAAATTGAAAATATAATTATCTATCTTCTTATATAAATGTAACTCAACACTCAGAAAACATTTATTCTTTTGGAGACAAATAAACAGCGTCAGAATCATTGGAACCACCTCGGCGATCTTCTACGCAGTTTATCTTCGAAGATGATCGCCGAGGTTGTTCCGAATGCGTCAGAATATGCTTATGGCCGGTGGATATAACTTTCTTACTGTCATTTGTACATGAATGGCTATTATGCTCTCTATATAATTCAAAATATACAAAGGAAAAGTCGTTTCTATTTCTTCGGAACAAATATATATGTACCATAATTCAGACTCTTGTCGATTTTGAAATTTACCTATAACAGGCGCATTAATACGAGTACACTTGTATTCCGAACTATAGTATATCTCAAGCGTAAGTATAACCACTGTTATGCTGTGCGTCTCAGTAGAGATGGTTACGTCGTCTTATGTAATAGAATTGATTCGTTGGTACATGAAGAGTATAAATCTATAACGAAATTCTAAAACTCTCATTATTTGTCTGGGTAAAAATCAGTACAAAAAAATGGGCTAACTAGTTGATCAATCTGTACACGTTTTTCTACTTTAACAATTCAGTGTCACTGGTCTGTCCTTTGTATACTTACGTTGTTGAAGCACTAAATCTATTTTAACGTTTTAAACCCGAACAACTTCAGTGCCTTCAGTGCTTTGATTTACTCTTTGTGTAAAGGGTATTGATGTTTACAAAAGCTTGGAGGCTTTCTTAAGTTACGCTACTATATACGAAGATATAGAGTTACAAAAACATCGATAAAAGGCATTATTGACGTAAGTTTCGGATAAGTTTAGTGACGCCACTTCTTAAATTATGAAAACGTTGATGAAACGGCTTCAATGGTCTTTATAGTGAAACTTCACTGTATTTTCCTTAGACTTAAACATAACTCGATAATGAATCATTGAATGACAAGGAACACTAAGATTTGTTTCTTTAGAAATAAACAAAGAATAATTCCTACCATTGTATGCTATCAATTTGCTTAGGCTATATGAGTAGGGTTGGGCAAATCGGGTGTTTTTTATGGCCAAATGATGCACTGAATACAAATATGACCTTTAAAATTGTCTCCGGTGACGTTTTAGGTTCACTTTTTGCGAAAATTCAAAATGACCGCCAAAATGGCCGACTTTGGTTATGTAGAACTATTTTATATTTTCACCATAGCTTGTAATATATCATTTTGTAGGTTTTTAAGGATGATAAACACGTTTTTGGGGTTAAAAATAACAAAATATGTATGGGAAGCTATATTTATTGATAATTTATATAATATTTCAGCCAAAATCACACAATTTCGTAGAATAATATCTACTTTTGCATTAAATCAATTTCCTATAAATCTTTTCATAGGCTTTTCAGCTTGCATATTACTATTGTCATACTTATTTCTGCTTTTGATAATATTAATGCTACTAAGAATGAATTTTTATCACCTTTATTAAGTATACACATAGTAGCTTTAATGGCAATAGCCAAATTGCATTCATCGAGCTATGCCGCTCTTTCTGTTTTATTGTATAATGACTTTAAACTGCTATTAATAATTAAAAAACAAACCATCTACTGGTTTTAAATGCTTTACTGTTTATAGATTTTGATGCATCGCAGATATTGTAAATGTTTTCCTTAATCATAAAAATTTAATTTTGAAATTATTCTATTAAGTTGAAGATTATAACTCGAACAAGCTTGTACTAGCTGTATCTGTACATTTATACATGTATATGAAGTCTTAATTTCATAGTTGTGTAAAAAGTTATGAACCTTTAGACAAATATATTCCTTTTCCATGAATGGATATGTTAGAAATTAATAATGACGGAGGCGAAAATAGCATAGTTAGCATATGTAACTTTGATATCGAAGCCAAAATTGACCTTGAGATCTCACTTGGACGAAAAGGTTCTAAAGTAACATGATGCAAGGTCATTAGAAGGACATCAGACATGATTCTTCTAACTTTAATTGATAGTCTATGGAGACTTTAGGAGCACAGTTCGGGTTGCTCTAATGGAGTTATCAAGACCACTCTATCAGTACAATTTTGAACCTGTTGCAGCTTTTGATTTGGTAGGCTGGTAGTACAAAATTTAAACCATGCAAAAGTCAATGTGGGAGTAGAGTGTACAAGACCATGCACAAATACTTCCATTGATTTCTGTGTCAAGTGCCTATGTATATACAATGTATAAGTCTTTAGATATGTAATTGCTTATGTGAAAGCTGATACTCCTTTGTGATGTAAGATTGAGGTGAAGTGATCTGGCCATAATAACACAAAGGTATTGCGCTTTGTTCACCTTCTTCCATGCTATATAAGGTCCATTTAGACATTGTTGTGTAGTTTTATACACAATTATTTCCTTCTAAATAGGTTCATTTTCATCTTTTAAGTTGTCATTCAATTTAAAATATCAATAAGCATCTGTCAAGTTGTTGAGATTTGTTTTAGTTTCATGGATTCTAGCCTGTATATTGAAGATTATCCTGTTGTTGTCCGCATGGACTTATAGATATGCTTGTTATCTGTTGAGTTGATTGAGAGCTGATTTATAACATGTAAAAAATAATTGTCCATCACAGGAGCCTTCGGAGATTAAAAATTTTACAATGATAAACTTGCTAAACTTGCAAATAGAGGCAATCACTATAAAAGCTTACATGATTAAGATATGTTATATGCTCGCATACTTGATGAAGTGATAAAAACAAAAGAAAGATATCTATTTGCTGAATTATATTTTGAACAAACTAATATCGGTCCATTCACACTGAAATCAGTTGATTTGCTAAGGATTCACTAACTGAAAAACGATTGATATGCGAAGTAAGATATCTAAGAGCCACAACTTTGTCGCATTTACACCAAATGCGACACATTAAAATAGATAGTAAACTCAAAATGGAAATACTCCCTGAAAACAAATTAAACCAAAAACATAAAACCAGAAAATGATGTTTTGCTTAATATGGCAGTGTTTTAAAACAAACTCTTTGATCATGTAGCATATTTTGTAACTGTCTTACAGAATAATCGAAAAATGTACTGTCTTGCCGAAATATTGTATAAAATATCAATAAATAAAGCTTCCACTACATATTTTTGTTATTTTAACCCCAAAAACGTGTTAATCAACCATAAAAACCTATAAAATGATATATTACAAGCTATAGTGACAACATTATATTGTCCCACATAACCAAAATCGGCCATTTTGGCGGCCATTTTGAATTTTTGCAAAAAGTGAACCTAAAACGTCATCGTAGAAAATTTTAATTGTGATATTCAGACTCAGCACATAATTTGGCCATATAAAACACCCGTTTGGTTTGCACCTTTTAAAAAAAGTTAATATTTGCCCAACCCTAATATGAGAGCTTAAGTAAATATATATAAAAGGCCTATGTTTGAATGAAAAATGAAATCATTTAAAGTACACCTTCTCTTGAGCAACATCCACTGGGAGGGAATGAAATGTGTTGTTCAGAGGTTGTTGCTCTGTAGAGATTGAATTAAATTAAAAATACATCTTAGGAAAGTATCAAAATATGTTGTAGTGCAGATATTTTGCTCTGTAGAGAGATGCTATGCAGAAATTATATTGTATATGATAAAATAACTAGGTTGGTACTAACTTTTCAGGTTATAAGAGTTAAGATGGACAACAATGCTGTGTCAGAGATAGAGATAATATATCAGGATGATGGTACCAACTGTGCTGGTTCTACTGCAGCTACATATGTTGCTGGCAAAATGATTGTAGGAACTGTACGTGAACAGACTGTTGTATGTGAAGTCAAATATCTCTCTTAATAACTTTGTAGTTCATGAACATTAGTTGAAGGGAGTTAACTCTTACATATTTTTGGAACGATGTCCTAAGACATCGTTCCAATGGTAACAAGAAAGTATAAGATTACTCTTTTCACGCTTCAACAATTTTCAACATAGACAAAGATGCGTCGTTCAAGCGTGAAACTCATTAACATCTCATTTAAATGTAATACAACGCTGGGTTGTGTTGTCGTTCTTGAAACTCTTCAGGAAAAGGGAGGTTACTCTCAGGACATACAAATCTTGCAATGGGGACGGGACAACTCAACCCGTAGACAACTCAACCCGTGACAACTGCAATGATTACTTGTTGGAGTAATAAGGGCCTACGATGTTTTTGACAATGCATGTTATATGCGTAGCATAATTACATCATTCGATAGTAATAAACAATATAGACCAGTTCATTGTTATTGTTATAAAGTCTATAAATAGTAACAAGTAGCTGATAAAAATACACTTAACCGTTCGCTGATTGGCAAGAAATGATAGCGAGTAGATACGATGAAAACACAGTAATTTTAAAATTGCAATTACTGAGTCATTTTTTAATCAGACAATTTAGTATCTTATATCACTAGAAAGGCCTTGAAATTAATATTTTGAATATCTAAAAATTATTTGTCATAACAGAATCGTTTTTTATAGGCGAGTGTTTAAACCTAGTGCTTCAAACCGGCAAGAAGATTGTTCAAAAGACAGGTTTAAATCTCCTTATATTTCATTTTCAAATCAAAATTTTGGCTATCTCCATATATTTTAGAATATGAATTTCAAAAGCTTTCTATCAATAGACATATCAAAAAAAATCGGCCGACAAATAAAAAGGTTATCATTTTTTAAAAAATTCTGCTGCTATCAAATGTATGTAAACATTGGTTTCTTTTTGCCAACCAGTAAATCAGCTAAAATATTGGTAGCAGGTGCTTGTGACGTCATCCGTGAACTGGTCTATTAAATGATCGTATTATATTGTGTTACTTATGTCAATGCATTAAGGACGATTTTGGTAGTTTTGTGCGCACCGTTCTGTGCATATCTAAAACACGACGTCAACGTTGAAATAATATTTATATTTTGACATAATTATATATTCTTTAATCAAAAAATAAGTTCAGGACATCGTTCCTCCAGCACTCCAGTGCTTTGATTCATAATGTTACCCCTTCATATTCGGCATTTTTGACACAAGTTGCTTGCAATTCAGGGCTGAGAAACCACACCCTTGGAGATGTATCACAAAAATGTTGCCGACAATTACATTTGGTCATGCGCAGTCAGATTAGGCACCACGGTATAAAGTGATGTTAACGCCTACACGTGAAAAACAGTTTCTTTGTTAACAATATCAGAGAGTGTTATTGTTTTGTCCTACTGGACCTATGTCGGGGCAGTGCTTTTAGTGCTTTGATTCCTAGTCATCCTTGGTAAATATAATACACTATTGTTAAATTGTATTCAAATGTCACTCAGTGGGGCATGCATTAACCCCACTGATTTAAATTATCTCTATTGTACTTTTGTACTCTTTTTCGGTAACAATAGTTATCTTTATTCATTATACAGGAATTATTACACAAATATTTAAATCATCAGGGTAAGTGCACTGACAGTTGAATAAATTTAACAATACAATGTACCTCTTTTTATTAAATGTATGTTCCTAGTTTGCTTAGAAATCATCGTCAAAGGTAGAATATCATATACTATATAATTATATTGTCATTATCTGTATAGCTGGCTTGGGTTTTAGTTAAACTGTAGTGTTAAAGCATATGAAGCTATAATTGACAAATTATGCCAAATATATGTCATAACATATAAGATTCTGTCTTATTTACCGCCGGCCTGAAGGCCGGTGTTATATTTGAGTCGTCAGAATCTGATGATCATGGTAGGAGCAGTTCATGATTTCTTTTACTGGCGTCCTCCTTTTTTATTGGAACGATGTTACTTAACATCGTTCCAATGGTAACAAGAAAGTATGGGCGCGTTCCATTCACTGTCTGTAACGTCCAAAACATACAGAATTACAATGGAACAAATCGGCACAACGTTCAGAACATGTTCCGACCGTCCCCGCAGTCGAGTAGGTGCATCGTGGAATCCAAGATGGCTGACAAAGCATTGGACGATAGGTGAAGTAAAATTTCTTACTGGTTTTCGCGTTATAAGTTGTAATAAGTGGACATGAGTATAAATGGGCTTTATTTCTGTTAGAAGAGGCGATTCTGCATACGCCAGCAAGGAAATAAGCCATTTTGTTTGTGTTACGCGTTCTGTTTCATTCCATTCAAACGTCCCGGACAGTTTCGTGTTTCATTTCATTCCAATCACACATCCTGGACAGAACATGAAGAACGTGTCCGGAATGGCAGAATGGAACGCGCCCTATAAGATTACTCTTTACACGCTTCAACAATTTTCAACATAGACAAAGAGGCGTAGTTCAAGCGTGAAACTCATTAACATCTCATTTAAATGTAATACAACGCTGGCTTGTGTTGTCGTTCTTGAAACTCTTCAGGAAAAGGGAGGTTACTCTCAGGACATACAAATCTTGCAATGGAGACGGGACAACTCAACCCGTAGACAACTCAACCCGTGACAACTGCAATGATTACTTGTTGGAGTAAAAAGGGCCTACGATGTTTTTGGCAATGCATGTTATATGCGTAGCATAATTACATCATTCGATAGTAATAAACAATATTAAATGATCGTATTATATTATGTTACTTATGTCAATACATTAAAGACGATTTTGGTAGTTTTTGTGCGCACCGCACTCTTTGTGCTATACTTAATACATTATTTTATAGATAATATTTATATTTTGACATAATTATATATTCTTTAATCAAAAAATAAGTTCAGGACATCGTTCCTCCAGCACTCCAGTGCTTTGATTTACTAATGTTGACAGTGCTAAATTGTATTTTTTTTTAGTTTTATAGTACTGCAATAAAATTTTGTGCTTTTTGGGGGCATTTTAAAGAACATTTTATCCTTAATTTATATTTTAAGACATTGTAAAATATCTGCTCCCCTAAACTGAGGTTCAGGCTAAAAAAAGACATACCGTACGTATTTCACGCACGTCTCCGTGAACAGATTTGTTACAGACTCGCGTTTACGTATACGAAGCGCTAAATTCATGATGAAAAAGTTAATTATTAATTTTGTACTGTCTGTAGTAAGTTTTGATACTGTCTCTGCATGCTGAACTTTTCGGCTGTTACTGTACAATAACTGTCTAACTCACTTTCTCATTGAGGCCATCATTAAGTCAAAATATGTTTGAAATAAAACGGCAGAACAAGAAGTATTAGATTAATGAATTGTTAATTCTGGCGTGTTTTTGTATGCATATTATTTATTCTGAAAAGCATTTTTATATCATGTTTAAAATGAGTTTCTCCAAGAAATTACTAATTATCTTCTTTTCTAAACCCTGCAGCGTGTTCAGTAACGACTGTTAGCGAACGTAATGGATACAGGACAACTCAATCCGAAGACAACTCAACCTGTGCATAACTCAACTCAAAGTTGGGACAACTCAACCCGTTAGTAGGGGATTGAGTTGGCTCGGGTTGAGTTGTCTTTGGGTTGAGTTGTTCCGACACTTCCGTTACGGAACGTTTTGGAACGTTCGGGATAATTGATGCTGGCTACTGGTTTAGACTAAAACACGTAGACATGCGAACTCGTACATTTTAAACACCAACGGTCTGTAAGTCTATTTAAAGAACAACTTTGAGGAACGGTCTATAATAGTGACACTAAAACTGACGATATACGAAGAAGAATTATCAGACCATGATTGATTATAATTTAATAATATACTAGGTGCTTATATTAGTAAACATAGATATATTGCTGTAATTGGTGGCCAATAAGCGATGTGGTTTTTCTGTAAAAGTTTATAAAAAGTATTAACTATATAATGATGTAGTAAAAATAGATTTATAAACTGCGCCTTTTAACCATGGAACACTTTACATGTTCTGTATTATACATCAGAATGCAGAATTTTGTACTCTTTTTGCCGCATATATCTTTGTTTTCTCTTTTGTGTATGTACACATAATGTTATCACTATCCGGCAGTATTTAATGCTTTGCATTAATCTTTTCTTGTATTCACTATTAAAGCCTCTTTATCATAAGTAATCATATGCATGGACTGCAAAGAGAATGGACATTTATGCATCTTGAATACCTTGATTGAACAAGAAATACATTTAATAACAAAAATATGTTTATTATTCATTGTATTTCAAAATGAAAGTTGACTGAAACCATAAGTAGGATTTAATTCGGATCATATATGTTAACAAACACATGAGTATATTGTGCTCTTATAAAAGGACCCCCATTTACGAATTAGGCACTTGTTCAAACTTAAATTCGTGAAGCTAAATAGTTTGAACTGTTAATATTTTAGTAACTTTACCATACGAGACAGTTTTCCTGTCTGCTGTTGATGACTTTATCTTTAAAAAGTGGCTTTAAGCTACAGTAGTTGTGTACATCTGACTTGTAATTGTTGCAACTTGATAACAAGAAAAAAACCAAGTCATATGATAAGATAATTTAATTATTTATTTCATCTACACAAATAAGCAAGGAACATCATTGCAGTAACATCATTGATAAGTTAAATAGCTACATGATCATTTATATAGAAAGTTCACAGTAATCACATCCTCTGGTTGTTACATAGCAACAATGTCAACAAAACAGGTTTAAATCTTCATTCAAAACCTAAACAAATTCTAAACAATCAGAGTAACATTAACTTACCAACACAGTCAGTTAAAGTCTCTATATCACGACTGACTCTGCCTATGAACTTCAAATAAAAGCAAGCTTTTACTGTAACAAATGTGTTTTATATCAGTTCAAATGACTCACCCCCCCCCCCCAAAAAAAAATCAAAACTTTTTTCACATGTTACCATAATGCATTCAAAGTAAAAATAGAGAAACTTCTGAAAGTCAAAAGTAGAATTTGAACATCAATAATCAAAACATTAGTTTTGATTATTAACTGTTTAAGATGAAGTCAGAATTGTATTCAATTTTCAGTGTCGCATACATTAATTAAACCCCCTTATTAAAATACTCCTAACAGAACTTCTGTACTAGTAATAAATAAAAATAGATACTCATATTTATGTAGTACAGCAAGGTTAATGTATGCACCACTGACAGATGAATGAAATTAACAATACACCTTTGGATTATTTTTCAAGACTAAAAGGTAGATTTTGGTAAGTTTAAAGATGACATCATTTGAAACACAATAATGAGATAAAAACAATAACAACAATGGAATGATCTGTTATAACTGATAACAATTAATGATAATAAATTAATACAAAATTAAAAAATCTCATCAAAGGGAGATAAACAAAATTATTGGATAATGAATATAAATAAATATTCATCAACTTTGGTGTAAGATCGATTTTTATCTCACCAAGAGAGCTCAGAAACTGAGTTTCACATGTGGCATGGCATAGCCACAAGTGTAAATATCATACGCAATGTTTACGTGGACGACCTGTAGCTTCATAACACAAATCTCGTGCGTTTGGATTATCATGTCCATACTAGTACGATTATAAATATTGAACTGTCCGATTGCATAATTACACGGTTATCGCACACTGTATATATTATTTTCCACGTTCTATTATTGTCCGATTATATTGAACTGTCCGATTGCATAAATTAAAACGTCACATTACACGGTATATTTAATACTTGGATAATTTCGGTAGTTCACGTAAAACGTATTGTCTACACATAACATTTATGTATTATATCTTATTAGCAATACATATCGTAGTTTGTGTAGCCGAGTGGGGAGACGATCAGACTACAAATCTTTTTATCGTGGGTTCGAATCCCGATAGAAACTTATTTTTATCTCTTTTTTCTCATTTAAATCATGGGCGGATTGAGTAAAACACATTGCCCCCGTACATCATGAAACTTGTAGAAGCCTTTCTTATAAATTTGGTGGCATCTCTTTAAGTGATGATGACAGTAGCACAACCGACACAGTCAGTAAAATTGAGTGATTTACATGGTTTGTTTTGAAGTGTTTTATTTGTATGTCCAAAAATTACTGAATAAAATAGATGTAAAACAAACAAAAATACAAAACGAAGAACAAAAAAAATGAAAAAAAACGACATATTTAGCTTCAGACTGGCACTTCTTTTAAAAATAGATGTTTAGTAGCATTGCACTTTAACCGTACGACCATTCAGCCAGATATGATATCGACACTAAATTAACCTACACATGGTAATTTTTACTGCAAATGTCTATATATAGAACGCGGAAAATAATATATACAGTGTGCGATAACCGTGTAATTATGCAATCGGACAGTTCAATATAATCGTACAATAATATAATTTTGCAGCAGACAATACAACATTTACAGGTCGTATTCTAAGTCATGCGTGTTTTTGTACTTTAAACAATGCACTTGTCCGCTAAATAGGTAAAAAACTGATACATGAACATCATTTAACTGTTTCAAACACACCACTTTGATATTAAACATTTGTTTTAAATAGTTTATATGCAAATTGTAATTTTTGTATAATGATGTGTTTACAAAATAAGTGTAAACTACAGGTCGTCCACGTAAACATTGCGTATACAAACATTGCTGGTTTCATTACACACTAATATTTAGGGGTGATTTATTTTTACAAATTTATAGTTTAGTTAGTTGACACTTATTTTATAAACACAACATTATATAAAATTTATAGTGTGCATATACACTTTTTAGAATAAATGTTAAATATCAAAGTGGTATGTTTAAATGATTAAAATGCTGCTCATGCATTAGCTTTTTACCTATTTAGTGAGCAAGTCCATTGTTTAAAGTACAATAACACGCATGACCTAGAATACGACCTGTAACTTAACCATAAAATTGGGAAAGTAATTCACCCCTAGATATTGGTGTGTAATGAAACTGGCTATGTTTATATACGCAATGTTTACGTGGACGACCTTGTAGGTTAATTTAGTGTTGATGTCTCTGCTGGCTAAATAGTCACCTTTAGACTTTAAGGTTAAAGTGAACTGCTTCAGAACGTCTATTTTTCGAAAGGGGCGCGAGTTTGAATCTAAAGATGCCATTTTTTAATTTCTGTGTTTTATTCTTTGCATTGTTAGCATTTTTTATTCTCTGAATATTTTGTTTTATTTTATTTAGTATCTTTTTTTAAATAAATAAAACACTACAAAACAAACAATATCAAATATTGTTCAGTTTCACGGCAGCGTAGTTTGCGCTAATAGGCGTTCTCTTTTATAGCTTCGAATTTTGGAGGCAAATGTGATTTTAAAGACAATTATAATTTTCACGATGTACGGATCGAGGTATTGTGTTTTATGCGATCCGTCTACACTTTAAACGAGAAAAACCCACGACTAAAATGTTAGCAGACCGGTCGTCTTTCCACTCGGCCACACAAACTTTGATACACGTTAAAAATAAAATATAATTCATAACTGTTATGCGCTAACAATACGTTCTACGTGAACTACCGAAGATTATCCGAGCATTAAATATTCCGTGTTATGTGACGTTTTAATTTATACAATCGGACAGTTCAATATAATCGTACAATAGCATGTGATAGGTTGATTTAAAATGTGTTGTCCGCCATTTGTAGAGTGACCATCATGCTGATTGAGGGAATTTTTGCTTTTAAAACTGGAATTGATAAAGGAATGCCAGGTAAAGTGATGTTTTATGTATGAATACATAAATAATCTCTTGAAGCTTTGTACAATTAATTAATGTGTTTTCTGTGTGTACGGCTTCGTACTTTTCTAATACGGCCAGAGCTCAAATTTAGATTTGAAAGGAATTTCCTACATTGATTGTGATTTAGTTTGAGCTCTGCGATGCGGGCTAGAATGCACTTTACCGGTACGCGCCTACTGCGCATGAGTCATTTTGCATTCTTCATTGAGTCGGTACTGATGGTGACCGTTAAAAAGCGGGAGTTCGGGGCGGCAGCCCATGATAAAAGAGAAAATGTCATGAAATTCAAATAAAATCACTTACCTTTCTATTCAAACAGGGTTAGGGTTAGGGTTAGAGTTATATTTCTACTTCCGGTGAATTACTACGTACCGGTAAAGTGCAGTAGCCCCGCCCCAAAAGCACCCTTGCCATAAACACATCGCTCGAAAGAACGAGCACACTCGGCACACTGTCATAATCTCCTTTACAACAATGTCACCCCTGACGTAAAATGGAAAAATATTCAATTGACACTTCACATTTGTCATCAAAATAACACACGCAAGTCTTAGAATTCTAACTAAATCTAACAACTTCATAATACATAGGCGGATTTAGGGGGGAGGTTCAGGGGGTTCGGACCCCCCCCCCCGAAATTTTCTAAATGAACCCGTCCATGAGTTAAATTTTTAACTGTAAGGCATTTTTAAGTAGCATGTAGCAATTTTTCCCAGGTTCGATTCGCTCGTCTTTGTGCTTAACATAATATCTAATGGTTATGTAGTTTTTATCATCAATATAATTATTGTGTTATTATGCAGATAGTATATTATGTGGTTCAAAAGTTTGGATCCCACGCTAGAAAAATTTTTGACCCCCCCCCCCCTAGAACAAATCCTGGATCCGCCCCTGTAATATTTAATAGTAAAGGTTTCGTTATACTAATAGTGATTTTGTGTTACAGATGTATCATTTTACTCAGATAGATGATTGTACTTAGAGCACTGTTCCCAGAATGATGTTTATGGTATTCACAATTGATATTTGGTCACCAATAAGTTAAGTACAGTTTTTTATTATTTAAACAAATAACTATGTTCTATACCTCTTTAAACTTGATTGTGAAACATGTAAGTTTTTGTAAGTTTATAAACAATCAATCAGTCATATGAGGTCGACAGTTTACTTAACAAAAACCCATTGGTGTCGGAATTCTCTAGTTTTAGACTGCTGTCCTCTGTAAGAAACTACATTAATACTTTTTTTATTAGGATATGAAGTGGATATGTTGACTAGTACCCTCGACTCTTTATAGTAAGCGATTTGCGCTCGATTAACTCTACTGCCCGGTCATAGAGGAAGGCTTTTGTAAATTAAGATACTAAAAAAATAATTAATATGAATATATGCCTCGTGGTTAGCGTTCATTCTTAACTATAAGGATATCATTTAAATTTAAATACAATTAATGCACATGCATATTGAATGAGCGTAAGCAATCAAAACTACCCAGTCTTAAGGGGTCAAATTATTCAGGGTTTACATCAGTTATGTTATTTTTCTAAACCTTCAAAGCCTATACTGCAGCCAGAATTTAATTTACTGATATTGCTTATTTATTTTTCTCACAATTATTATTTTTTAAGTTGTTTGACAAATACATACCGGCTTCACGTAAAATAAGAAATTGACTAATTTACCCACAATGTAAGACTTTGATCCACTGGCACCAGAGTCCATAACTTATGACCATAAGATAATGCGCTTAAATTCCTGTATATTGACCCCGTCTATACATGTACACTAGGTACCTTATTGATAATATACATGATGATGGTATTTTTGTTTTTTCTTAACTGTCAAAACATGAATAATTTCACGGTGACTTCGTGTTCTTTGTCTAACACTCGTGTTATTCCAAAAGTGTGTATTCAATCGCCGTGAAATTATTCAAATGTTGACAGTTGTGAAAAAATGGACACTATTGAACGTTTTCTTCTGTAAGTAGAGTCCTCGACATTTTTTCAAACCAAAAACAAATTAAATAAATCAGTTTTTGTTCTTTTTTATGTCGCTGCACACATGTATCCCACATAAACACCATATGTAATTATCTAAAAACTTTCAAACCTATTGATGGTGCACCTATTTTTTGCACCTAAACTCACTAGGTAAGTATTGACAAAATCCAATCATTCTCTGTCGTTGTATGACGATATATACCCTTTAAGTAAATAACTGATAACCTAAAAACGAAATAGAGTCTTTCTTGGTCGCTGTATCAAAACTATGAATATTTATTACTTATGAACAAACTGAAGAAGTTATTTCTGTCTTTGTCGCTGTATGACACACATTTCCAAAAACCATATATTTGACCCTCATTAACAAACCTAATTGTTTAGTTCATTTCCGAATTTCTTTTTTTGCTGTATGACACTTATAAAAATACCCAAAAGAAAAGGTTTTTTTTTCTTTTTTTGCTGCAAGACACACATGAATATATCATGTAATACGCATTTTTTAAAAACGTACGTATAAGACCAAACCAAACATCACCGCCTGTTTTGCTTTTTTTATTTTTCTTTCACTATATAACACATATACACAAGAAGTGAAGTGAAGTGAAGTGTTGAGTTAATTTATTCTATCTTTGTCGCTGTACGACACTCATGAATATATACCCAAATGAAATATTTCTTTCTTTGTTGTTGTATGATACTCATAGATATACCTGACAGGTTAATATTTTATCATTCCGAACAAACCTTAATTTTTGGGAGATTAACTAACGTAATTTGGTTAGAACACATTTTTAATGTATTTTGTTCACGGTTTTGTAAGTGAACGACATTGCACGGACTTGTTGACACATTGCGCCAGGAAAGCACCTGTCATTGTTCTGGACACTCAATTTTTACGGGTGGTCAGTAGGTCTTATGCTTCCTTGTTGTCCGCGAGGGTAACAGGAGGTATATTTTTCGCCGGTCAGCAATGACTAAGACATTACTGGTTACTGTGCAGTATATTTACATACTGCACAGTAGGTTGACTTGTCTTGTCAATCTCTTACAAAGTCATTAAATCAAAGTAAAAGAAAACATTTTTAACACTATATATGTAATGGTTTATCAACTTTTACAATTGTTGTCAATAGCTTCAAATCAATGAAAAATTGCAATAATAGGTCATAGAAGTAGGTCATTAGGTCAAATCATTTCTATATTGTTTTTCATAATTAGAAATCAACAACAAAAAGTAATGATTTTGTGTACTTTGATATTGATAGTATATTTTTATTAAATATTTGTTTATTTATCTTTTAACTTTGTTGGAATTGAGAAAATATGCTTTATTTTGCAACTTTGATTTTTATCTCCCATGAACAACATACATCACCCTATTAAAAGTTATATATGATCGATTTAAACAACATTATAGCTCATTGTAGTTGAAAGTGTTTCTATCTTTGTCGCTGTATGACACTTTTATTCAAAAAGTAACTATTTAATCATTTCAAACACCAATTCCTATTGAAATCACTTCTATCTTTGTCGCTGTATGACACACATATATATATGTCTAAAATGAAACATTAGGTCTACAAAAACAATCCAAAATATTGAAAATATTTCTTGCTATGTCAATGTAAGACAAATCAACCTAGTTAGTAAAAGGTTGGTCCTCATTAACAAACATTTTTCTTGAGTTTTTTTCTATCTTTGTCGCTGTATGACATATTTATTCAAAAGGTTAGTATTTAATCAATCTAAAATCAACATTTCTGTGGAAACTATTTTTATTTTTGTCGATGTATGACACATATCCCACCCCCAAAAAAGCATTAGGTCCTCCGAAACAAGCAAAAGTGTTAAATATGTTTCTTTTTTGTCAATGTAAAACACATAAGCCAAGTAAGTAAGTAGTCAATCCCTATTAGATATATTACTGTTGTGTTTTTTTCTATCTTTGTCGCTGTATAACAAATATTCCCAAATGGAAGCATTACGTTCACCCAAGCAAACATAAATGTTGAAAATGTAAGACACAAAAACCTACTAAGTAATTGTCGATCATTATTAGTATTTTTTATTTCTATCTTTGTCGCTGTATGACACATTTCTTCTTTAGATGAGTATTTGATCAATCCAAACATCATTTTTTCTGTTGAATCTATTTCTATCTTTGTCGCTGTATGACACATATGCCCAAAAAGAAGAATTTTACATCTTCAAAAAAAGCAAAAATGTTGAAAATGCTTTTACTTTGTCAATGTTAGACACATGAAACCAGTAAGTAATTGTCTATCATTAGTAGTAAACATAACTGTTATGTTTATTTCTATCCTAGTCGCTGTATGACAAATATTCCAAAAGGAAACAATTAAGCAATAACTCCTCCTAAGCAAACATAAATGTTGAAAAAAATTCTTTCTTTGCCAATGAATACCCCTAAATCAAGATAAAAAATAGTTGATCCTCATTAGCAAACATAAGTATTGAAATTATTTCTATCTTTGTCGCTGTAATACGCATTTTTTTTAAAAAGTACGTATAAGACCAAACCAAACATCACCCTCTATTTTTCTTATTTCTTTCACTTTCATTGTATAACACATATACACAGGAAGTGAATAAGTGATTCTCATTAAGAAACATAGGTGTTGAGTTAATTTATTATATCTTTGTCGCTGTATGACACTCATGAATATATACCCAAATGAAAGATTTTTTTCTTTGTCGTTGTATGATACACTTAGATACACCTAACAAGTTAATATTTGATCAATCCGAACAAACCTTAATTTTTGGGAGATTAACTAACGTAATTTGGTTAGAATACATTTTTGATTTCTTTTGTTAACGGTTTTGTAAGTGAACGACATTGCACGGACTTGTTGACACATTGCGCCAGGAAAGCACCTGTCATTGTTCTGGACACTCAATTTTTACGGGTGGTCAGTAGGTCTTATGCCTCTTTGTTGCCCGCAAGGGTAATAGGAAGTATATTTTTCGCCGGTCAGCAATGGCTAAGACATTACTGGTTACTGTGCAATATATTTACATACTGCACAGTAGGTTGACTTGTCTTGTCAATCTCTTACGAAGTCATTAAATCAATGTAAAAGAAAAGCTTTTTTATCACTGCATAGGTAATGATTTATTACATGTTTACATTTTTTTTTAATGAAAAATTGCAATAATGGGTCATAGAAGTAAGTCATTAGGTCAAAATATTTCTATATAATTGTTCACAATTAGAAATCAACAACAAAAAGTAATGATTTTGTGTACTTTGATGTTGATAGTCTATCTTTATTAAATATTTGTTAAAGTGATATTAAACACATTTTTATTTATCTATCTATTTAGTTTTCTTTCTTTGTCGTTGTATGACTATGACACTAATATAGTTTATCATGAAAAGTATTTTTGACTTCTATAAAAGTAGAATTCTGTTGGGGTTTTTTTGCCACTTTGATTTTTTAATCTCACATAAACAACATAAAACACCCTATTAAAAGATATACAGTCCAACCCCTCTTAAGCAGCCAGCCAAGGGAAACAGCCAAATTGGCTGCTTAAGCGGGGTGACCACTTAAGAGGGGGTTTGACCTTGACTTGAGAGGGGGTTCGGAGGTAGTTTTGAGGGCCTTTTTAATTGAATGCTTGAATTATGCTTTATAAGACAAGGACAGTTGACAGTAAATTATTTCCAGTCTGAGTGATATTCTTTACTTATGTTGAAAAGATAAAGAAAAATACTTAGGGCTATATAACCACGGTGGAAAGATTTTTTTCTAAAGAAAAAAATAAAATAATTATAAGTCGTTCAGACTAAATGCCCTATTAGGTAAAATACGAAAATCAAACTGATATTTATTAGTGTTTAGTGTGATAAAAGTCTTATTATGCAACAGAAAAAATCATAACTAGTGCTTCGATAACTGTGTAAGAATGTTGGCCTCGTTTAAATAAATCGAATGTAGAACGCAGCCTATTTTCGGAAAATGCGTTTAAACGTCCTCAATTCTGACCTTTCTTTGTTTAAATGGATTGATAAGGAAATCACTACGAACAAATAGTGCTTAATCGTCGTCTTTTTTTTTCCAAAAGTTCACTGTATATCTACACATGCAGCAAACATGTTTATATACACACTAAAAATCATTTGCCGTCGAATAAAATATTTTGGCAATAATCCTATTCTTTTTCGAAGATCGAACGGTCAAAACAGGGTTTAAAACCAGACTGGATGTAGGTTAACTGTTCAGTTTGTATTACCTAATACATAATTATCGGATTATAATCGGTGTCACTCAGTTGATTATACACGCTAACAACAAAACGATAGCTAATTATTGATTTTTAGAGCCTGCCACGACTAATTCATAAGATAATGTAGTGATTTCCTTTGTATTTATAAGACACGGGTCATTGCAGTATGTCAATATAATGATCGCGATGACCGTTTAATAATAGGTAATATTCGTAGGTGCAAAATACACAACCAGATCAAACTATCGTTTAACTTTTAAGTTCTGTAATTATCGATTAGCAAACCGCGAAAGGTGTGTCTAAATTAACTGCTCTGATTGGCTTTCTCGATCATAAAGGTACTGCTTAGTTATGTTGCCATCGGCAACGTGATAAAGTTTATTCGATAACGTTGACATGTGTATTATGTATTACGACAAAAGATGACACGCTCTGATAAATTTTGTAAATATATATAACGGCCAGACTCTCACGTGGCCGCTTACGCGGGGGAAAATTTGTTTTGGGATGCAAAATGGCTGGCGGTTGGCTGGAGAACGGGGGTGACCGCTTAATAGGGGTGCATTATAGAGCATTTTCCGACGGTCGCGGCATGAGCTGGCCGCTTACAGGGGGTGACCGCTTAAGAGGGGTGGCCGTTAGGAGGGGGTGGACTGTATTATTGATTAAAACAACAGCAAAGTTCATTGTGGTTAAAATTGTTTCTATCTTTGTCGCTGTATGACACATGTGCCCAATAGAGTCATTCGCTCTACTAAAGCAAACATAAACACGTATGTGGAAAAGGTTTCTTTCTTTGTCAATGTAATATATTATATTTTACCAACAAAAACACAAGTACAATTTAACTTCTTTTATTCCGACGTTTCGGCTTTAGCCTTTTTCAAGGATTTTTTGTCAATGTAAGACACATGAACCCAGTAAGTAAATGGTCGATCCTTGTTAGTTAACATAACTGTTTTGTTTATTTCTATCTTTGTCGCTGTATGACACTATTATTCTAAAGGTAAGTAATTGATCAATCAAAACACCAGTTTCTGTTGAATTTATTTTTATCTTTGTCGCTGTATGACACATTTGCCGTAAATGAAGCATTAGGTCCATCCAAGCAAACATAAATGTTGAATATGTTTTTTTTCTTTGTCAGTGTAAGACACATAAACCCATAACTGTTGAATTCATTTCTAGCTCTGTCGCGTTACATGACACATTTATTCAAAAGGTAAGTATTTGGTCAATCCAAGCATCATTCTCTGTCATGTTTACTTATTCATTATTCTCTGTCTTTGTACAACACATATACCTTGTAAATATGTGGTATGATTAGGAAATATAAGTGTTGAGGTTTTTCTTCTTTCTTTGTCGCTGTATGACACACATGAATGCCCAAAATGAAAGTTTTTTTCTTTGCTGTTGTACACACTCATAGATCTAGATATACTAAAAAAATAACTTCTATATTTGTTGCTGTATGACACTCATAAATATATCCAAAAGAAAAGTTATTTTCCTTGTTGCTGTATGAAACAATAATATAAGAATGTTTTTATCTTTGTCGCTGTATGACAAATATGCCCAAAAGGAAGCATTAAGTCCACCTAAGCTAATATAAATGTTGAAAAGGTTTCTTTTTTGTCAATGTAAGACACATAAATCCAGATATTACATAGTACATGTAATATGTAAATAGTTGATCCTCATTAGCAAACATAAATATTGAGATTATTTCTATTATTGTCGCTGTTATATGCATTTTTCAAAAAGTACGTACATTTGCATTATACCAAACCAAATATCACCCTCTATTTTTCTTTCACTGTATAACACATATGCACAGGAAGTGATTAAATGAACCTTATTAAGAAACAGAAGTGTTGAGTTAATTTATTCTTTCTTTGTCGCTGTATGACACTCATGAGTTATACCCAAATGAAAGATTTCTTTCTTTGTTGTTGTATGGTTCTTATAGATATACCTAACAGGTTAATATTTTATCAATCCGAACAAACCTTAATTTTTGGGATATTTACTTACGTAATTTGTTTAGAATACATTTTTGATGTCTTTTGTTAACGGTTTTGTAAGTGAACGACATTGCACGGACTTGTTGACACATTGCGCCAGGAAAGCACCTGTCATTGTTCTGGACACTCAATTTTTACGGGTGGTCAGTAGGTCTTATGCCTCCTTGTTGCCCGCGAGGGTAATAGGAAGTATATTTTTCGCCGGTCAGCAATGGCTAAGATATTACTGGTTACTGTGCAGTATATTTACATACTGCACAGTAGGTTGACTTGTCTTGTCAATCTCTTACCTTATCATTAAATCAATGTAAAAGAAAAGCTTTTTTTATCACTGCATAGGTAATGGTTTATAAATTTTTTCAATAGCTTCTAATTAATGAAGCATTGCAATAATGGGTCATAGAAGTAGGCCATTAGGTAAAAATATTTCTATATAATTGTTCACAATTAGAAATCAACAACAAAAAGTAATGATTTTGTGTACTTTGATGTTGATAGTCTATCTTTATTAAATATTTGTTAAAGTAATATTAAACACATTTTTATTTATCTATCTATTTTGTTGGAATTTAAAAAAGAATGCTCCTTTTGCAACTTTGATTTTTATTTCCCATAAACAACATATATCACCTTAATAAAAGTTATATGATCCATTAAAACAACATTATAGCTCATTGTAGTTGAGTGTTTCTATCTTTGTCGCTCTATGACATTTTTATTTCAAAAGTAATTATTTGATCAATCCAAACACCAATTCCTGTTGAGTCCACTTCTATCTTTGTCGCTTTATGACACATATGCCCAGAAGGAAGCATGACGTCCACCTAGGCAAACATAAATGTAGAAAATGTTTTTGTATTTGTCAATGTAAGACACATAAACCCTAGATAATAAATTGTCGATCCTTATTAGTAAACAGACATTAGTCAATATAAACGATGTGTTTTTTCTATATTTGTCGCTGTATGACAAATATGCCAAAATGAAACATTAGGTCCACCGAGGCAAAAATGGATGTAAAAATGTTTCCTTCTTTGTCAATGTCAAACACATAAACCCAGTTAGTAAATAGTCGATCCCTATTAGTAAACATAACTTATTAATTTATTTCTATCTTTGTCGTGTATGACAAATATCCAAAAAAGACTCATTACGCAAACCCATACAAACATAAATGTTTAAAATGTTTCTTTTTCGTCAATGTGAGACACATAAACCCAGTAAGAAAAACAGTCGATCCTTGTTAGTAAACATAACTGTTTTGTGTATTTCTATCTTTGTCGCTGTATGACAACACTATTATTCTAAAGGTAAGTATTTGATCAATCGAAACACCAATTTCTGTTGAATTTATTTCTATCTTTGTCGCTGTATGACACATTTGCCCAAAAAATGAAGCATAAGGTCCACCCAAACAAACATAAATGTTGAATATGTTCCTTTATTGTTAAATTTAAGACACATAGACCTAGTAAGTAAATCGTTCATCCCCATAAATAAACAGAATTGTTGAGTTTATATCTATCTTTGTCGCTGTATGACACATAAGCCCAAAATGAAGCATTGGGTCCTCCAAAAACCAGCTAAAATGTTGAAATGCTTTTACTTTGTCAATGTTAGACACATAAACCCAGTTAGTAAATAGTCGATCCCTATAAGGAAACATAATTGCTGTGTTTATTTCTATCGTTTTCGCTGTATGATACATTTATTCAAAAAGTAAGAATTTGATCAATCTAAACATCAATTTCTGTTTAATCTTTTTCTATCTTTGTCGCTGTATGACAAATATTCCTGAAAGGAATCATCATGTCCACCAAAGCAAACATAAAGGTTGAAAATGTTTTTCTCTTGGTCAATGTAAGATAAACATAAATCCCGTTATAAATTGTTGATCCCAATTAAAAACAATAATGTTGAATTTATTTCTATCTTTGTCGCTGTATGACACATTTATTCATAGGAAAGTATTTGATCAGTCCAAGCATCAATTTCTGTTGAATGTATTTCTATCTTTGTCCATGCAAGCAAACATAAATGTTTAAACTGTTTTTGTCAATGTAAGACACATTTCCCCAGTAAGTAAATTGTTGATATTCTTAGTCAACATTACTGATTTGTTTATTTCTATCTTTGTCGCTGTAAGCCAAATATGCCAAAATAAAACATTAGATCCATCAAAGCAATCATAAATGTAGAAAATGTTTCCTTCCCTGCCAATATAAAACACTTAACCCAGTTAGTAAATAGTCGATCCCTATTAGTAAACATAACTATTGAGTTTACTTCTTTTTTGTCGCTGTATGACAAATTTATTCTAATGGTAAGTATTTGATCTATTCAAACATCAAATTATGTTGAATCTATTTCTATCTTTGTCGCTGTATGACACATTTGCCCAAAACGAAGCATAAGGTCCATCCAAGCAAACATAAATGTCGAAAATGTTTCTTTCTTTGTCAATGTAAAACACAAAAACCCAGGTAGTATTTAGTCGATCCCTATTAGTAAATATAACTGTTGTGCTATTTCTATCTTTGTCGCTGTATGACACATTTATTCATAGGTAGGTTTTTTATCAATCCAAGCATCAATTTATGTTGTTGTTTTTTATCTTTGTCACTGTATGATACATTAGCCCAAAATAGGTCCACCTTAGCATCCATAAATGCTGTAAATGACTTTTTTGTCAATGTATGACTTACAACCTCAGTAAGTTAATAGTTGATTCCCTTTAACAAACATACATTGCGTTTATTTCTATCTTTGTCGCTGTATGACACATTTATTCAAAAGGTAAGTATTTGATTAATTCAACCATCAATTTCTGTTGAATTAAATTCTATACCTATTAACAAACATAATTGTTGAGTTTATTTCTATCTTTGTCGCTGTATGACACATATGCCCTAGAGAATGCATAAGGTCCATCCAAGCAAACATAAATGTGGAAAATGTTTCTGTTTTGTCAATGTTAGACACGCAAACCCAAAATATAAATAGTTAATCCTCATTAGTAAACATAATTGTTGAGTTTATTTCCATCTTTGTCGCTGTATGACACATATGCCCTAGAGAATGCATAAGGTCCATCCAAGCAAACATAAATGTGGAAAATGTTTCTGTTTTGTCAATGTTAGACACGCAAACCCAAAATATAAATACAATGTAGTTAATCCTCATTAGTAAACATAATTGTTGTGTTTATTTCTATTTTTTGTCGCTGTAAGGCAAATATATCTAAAAGGATACATTACGTCCACCCTAGCAAATATAATTGTTGAAAATGTTTCTTTGTCAATGTAAGACATATAAACCCAGTAAGTAGTTGTCGATCCTTATTAGGAAACTTAATTGATGAGTCTATTTCTATCTTTGTCGCTTTTTGACATATTTATTCTAAAGGTAAGTATTAGATCAATCCAAGCATCAATTTCTGTTGATTGTATTTTTATCTTTGTCCATGCAAGCTAACATAAATGTTGAAACTGTTTTTGTCAATGTAAGACACATTTTCCTAGTTAGTAAATTGTTGATCTTCATCAGTCAACATAACTGTTGAATTTATTTCTACCTTTGTCGCTGAATGACACATATGCCCCAAAAGAAGCATTGCGTCCTCTAAAACCAGCAAAAATGTTGAAAATGCTTCTTATTTTTTCAATGTAAGACACATTAACCCAGTTAGTTAATAGTTTAGCCATCTTAGTAAACGTAACTGTTGAATTAATTTTCTATCTTCGTCGCTGTATGACACATATGCCCAAAATGAAGCATAAGATCCACCTAAGCATCCATAAATATTGTAAATGATTCTTATTTGTCAATGTATGACTTATTAATAGTAAATAGTTGATCCCCTTTAACAAACATACTTGTTGAGTTTTTTTCTATCTTTGTCGCTGTATGACACATTCAACCAAAAGGTAAGTATTTGACAAATTTTCCCAAAAGTAATCATTAGGTCCACCCATACAAACATAAATGGTGATAATGTTTCTCTCTTTGTCAATGTAAGACAAAAATAAACCTAGTAAGTAAATAGTTGATCACTATTAGTAAACATAACTGTTTATTTCTATCTTTGTCGCTGTATCTCAGTATGACACATTTATTTATAGATAAGTATTTGATCAATCTAAGCATCAATTTCTTCTGAATCTATTTCAATCTTTGTCCACCCAGGGATTCTATATAACAGGGATTTGTAACGAAGTGCTTTTTTGAATTTTCACGGTCGTCACTGTCTATAACTGACTGAAGCAGGCAGTACAAACTATTCCAGAGTTTAAAAACTTGATTTATGTTTTTGTACATGTCTTCCATGCACCTTGTGAAAGTTTCTGGAGTTTTTGACAAAAAATTGTATCAATTATGACCGAAAATATTACTTTAGGTGATGTAAAATGGGGCTAAAAATGGCAGATCTGCGGGAAAATGCATTATTTTGTGAAACAGTCTGTGAGCGTAATTTACCTCATAATCATCTAGAAACACATTTTTTCTAACATTAATGTCAACTTGAATGGTACTGGAACAAAATTTCATGTGAATATCTTTATTTAAACTTGTTATACTTGTTTCCCTTATGGGCCGAAATAATAGCGACGACAGTGAAATTTGATGAAAATCTATTACATTTACTTATCGTTACAAATCCCTGTTATATAAAATCCCTGGTCCACCCAAGCAAGCATAGATGTTGAAACTGTTTCTTTTTTGTCAATGTCAAACACATAAAACCAGTAAGTAAATAGTTGATCCCCTTTAACAAACGTAAAAACAAACAAAGTTAATAAATGGTCGATCCCTGTTACAGGACGTCCACGTAAACATATCGTTTATAAACATAGCCAGTAGCCTGTTCAATTACCCTAAACGTTCAAAAACGTTCCGTAACGATACATTCGGAACTCCTCGGACATTCGCTGCGAATAATCTAATCTAATAAACAAATATACGATCGTTAAGGCAATGAGTGATGTTTCAAAATTTATGGACAAAAAACGAAACATTACTCATTGCCTAAACGATCGTATATTTGTTTAACACCGGTAGTTTCAAAATAGCGTCTTAATAAGTCCGAGATAACTCGCAGCGAATGGCCGAGGAGTTCCGAATGTATCGTTACGGAACGTTTTGAAACGTTTAAGGGTAATTGAACAGGCTACAGGTTCATTACACACCAATATTTAGTGGGGGTATTTTTTCAGTTTTATAGTTTAGTTGTTTGACACATATCAAAGTTTTATGTTTTAATCCGTAAAATGCTGTTCATAGATCAGCTTATTAACCTATTCAGTGGATAAGTCCAATTTTGAAAGTACAAAAACACGCATGACGTAGAATACGACCTATAGTAAACATAACTGTTGTGTTTATTTCTATCTTTGTCGCTGTATGACACATTTATTTATAAGCTAAGTATTTTACCAATCCAAACATCAATGTCTGTTGAGTCTATTTTATGTTTGTCTCTTTTAGAGTATTTTTGTCACCAACAATTTCATGTAATTTGGATTTATTTGGATAAATAGTTAATTTAAGCGTTTTAAGGCGAGAAGACCTCTGCTCAGTTTTTTGTTGATACATTTTCAAAACATGCTACATGTGGACATGTATGAAATACAATAATTATTAGTAGACACTTTTTGTTTACTAATTTATAATATACCCGGAAGAAATTGTATATGTACTCTCAATCAGTATCCATTTTCGTACACAGAGGTTATCAAGGTTAAAGAATCTTGCAAAACTCCGGTTACTAGAATGATCTGTATCCGAATGACATTATATTAGAGCTACTTCAGATGTTGATTGCGGCATGTTTCTCCTATTGATACATGAGGCATCGGGGCATAAAAGTTCTATAATTACTCGTAGATCGTTTGCATTTATCTTTTGTTAAGCGGATTACTTATTTAAAGGGTCCAACCAGTTACTTAGTATATTTTGTTTTTAAAAGTTCTCTACAGAATCATACTGTATGACTACGATTTATCCTTCGATCTTAAAGTTCATTGTATGAGCGCGCTCTAAATTTATTACGGACACGAGTGAGAACAGGCGCACAGCAAAAGAAGAATGTATGATAATGTAGTAGCACAGGCCTCAATTCAATGATCATTCTCGTACCCAGTTATATAGGTTATCAAGATTTTCCATCAAAAGCTAGATTGAAAATCTTGATAGCCGTTGGGTACGAGAATGTTCAATGCTGTGACTATTAATATAATATTATTTTTGTTTTCATTTTTTTCATATGAACATTCTTGCATCACTCTGGATTGAGTGTAAATTATGTGGGCATGGAATTGGTGAGAATCTGAGGAGAATGGTCATGGATTTCAATTGATGGTCATCTTTATGGACATTGAACGTATTCAATCAGGTATTTATAATTTGTTTACTAACGAGTCTTATCACAGTAAAAGTTCTACAGCCTGACGTGTTATTTATGTTTCCTCCTGGTGAGAAGGGAAACAACTCGTGAAGGCATGTCGACAATGAATTGTTCATTATTTCCTATATAAAACTGCTATCATATATTAAGTTATTATGATCGAATCTTTTCATCAATAGACTGATACAAATCACATATTGTTATGAAAACAAGGATGATTAAAGAGGTTATAAGGACAGGTCATATAAGCCAAACCACACCCAAGTTTCTTTCTCTTCACAATATAAATTTCACAGCATCATTTTTTTATAAGATATATTTTCCCGTACCATCTTTTATTTCATTCTCGTACCAAAATTCTTGATGATCTCAGACTTCACGACTACAGTGCTTTTATTTCCTCAAAGAAACATTTAATCGTTGTTTTAACTGATATTCATACGCCGAGTTATTCTGTGCGACGCCTGTATACAACTATGTGTCATTCAAATAAAACTGAAATAATTCTATAATCATAAAATCTTGTTTATGTTATAGCCATATAGGATGAACATCCTTCTGCTATGTCTGCTGTGTCTGCTGTGTCTGCTGAGTCTGCTGTGTTTGCTGTGTCTGCCAACTTTATGTTCATCCATATAGGGCCTACTGCTCAACAAGCAAACACAACACTAGATATGCTAACAAGATGACAATTTACTATTATATGATGCAATAAATTAAATAAATCCAATAAACACGGACCAACATGTGGAGCCGAGAAGTAAACAAATCTATGAAATGAATTGTCGACCTGAAAATTCATTTGAACGTATATTTTTCATATTCTTTTCAAAACATGTTTTACGCTGTCAATTATTTTTTTGGAGGAAAGTACAATGTATCATATATCGTGTAAAAATTAAGAATGCATATGCACAGTCAGGTAATTCAGGAATGTGAAATCATAATTTCGTAGAAATCTAACCCAGACAAATGGAGACAAATATATACTGTCTTTGTTTTTTCTCAGGATCCTATTGCCTGATGTACGTGTTTATTTTTCCTCAATTACAGTAAACATATGTGTGTAGCATGCATGTGAAAATGTGCCAAATTTAAATTGTCTGGTCGCAATGTTTGGTCACATAGGCTACAGTTTGTCAAGGACCCTATAAAACATGTATAAAGGGTCAATGATTATGCAAATGAATGAAATCAAGTTTAATGAGGGTTCACCTGCTATCTATGGGTCCATTTCGTGCATACCCTGCACATAATATATTTTCAACTTCCAAGTATTTATATAGAGATATATCTGCTGGAAATCCAGTGTATTGTGCAGCATGTCATGTATGGTATGTCAACAACAATCTCATAACAATGTCATATTGAAATACAGGTGTTATAATTACCCTAACATAGCCGATAGCGTTATCTCTCAAAATATTTGCATTTTTTTATGGAATAAAGACTTTTATTTTTCACAGCATTTATTTAGAATGTGTTTAATCAATAACCAAGATAGCATGACCGTCAGACTTTTATCTAACAATATCTGACCAGTGACAGTTTCTACTATATTAAGAGTGACACGCTTCGACGAGCGCAAATTTCAAACTTAAACTTGGATTTACTTACTAGCGTTTATTTTTCGTGTTTTGTGGATATAAAGTTTCTCTCATATTTTGGATTTTAAAATGTGGATATTATATGTTTAATATTTTTTAATTTCGTGTGGATTTCGTGAACAATGAGTACGCCAGGTAAATTGAATTAAACATCTGACATGTATTTATTCTCTATTTATACCTTAAAACATATCGTCTGCATTATAAGCTAAAATATTAAAACGTCGGTGAAATCCAGTTTTGGTAGAGATTTTGATTACTATGCTTAAAAGCGTAATATAATTTTTATATCATTGTTAACCGACAAAGTAAACCGAGGTCATACACTTTTTAAACAGCTCGGCTTAAATGCAATTAAAGTTTGAATGAACTGTACTACCGGATTATTGAAATGTTTTCATAAAAAATTTCACTCCTTTATTTTAAACAAATACAACATCTCCTTTGATCTCAATCCTATTTCATCTTATATAAAACAGTCTAGACTTTAAATAGTTCAATATTATCTATAATATCATGTTTTTATTGTCACATTTGTGGAATGTTACATTTATGGTGTATAATATAAATGTCTACAGAACTAAATACCCCCACACGTCCTCTCATAGACATACCATAGGCCTATATTCGTTCTGTAGCAATAAATTACGACAAACTTACAATTTACATGGTTCTATGTATAACATAGGCTCAATTTTCTTTGTTACCTAAAAAAAGAAACAAGTTCAATTATGTTCAGTTATAAATCGTGCCATGTCTAATGATAATAAGACATCTTTCTCCGTGAATTGTAAGTCGCACGCAATTCTCGTGTAAACATTTCGATATTTTGTCTTGATTGACCTGGTATTCTACATTGTCCGTTTTGTCCCGTGCGTGTCGGGTTTTTCGTGCACCGATAGCGCGTGCTTCCGGATTATGACCAAGAAAAGCTGTGTATGTTTCTGACCCCATAACTTTCACTCTCTTTCGTTAATCGAAACAACTTTTGGCAAGTTCAGTTTGATCGACCCAGAAAATTGGAATTTCAACGGATATGCATGCCTTTCTCTTTATTTTGTTTAAAAAACTGACGTAAACTTGCTGAAATCGTTTACAAAAGGTTACCATGGAAACTGTGGAATGATACGCTACGCCATTTACATAAGGTTGAAGGCCGATTAAAACTTAAATTCGCCTGAAGGTAAACGTCCAGTCTTTATGAAAATTATATGAATAATATCTTGTTAAGATTGCTTGTTGATAAATGCTATATATTGACACCAGTTGGCCTCTGCATGGATTTTATCGTAATGATACCAAAATTTACTGATTTCTGGACTTGGGGCCCTTGGGCAAAAAAATATAATTGGGCACTATTGTAGTGATTAAAAATATTTTCAAACACTCTCACTAGACGATGATGATTTGAAAGTTTATTATGGGCCCATCTGCTCTTTGAACCCTGCAAATTTTCACTCATAATACCAAGAACTTGCCAATAAAATTTTATTCATTCCCATCTGCACCCTGATGGTACATGTAACATATCATTTTTATAAGGAAATAGACTTACTGTACACAGCAGTTCTCTTACTCTAACAAGAAATAGAATTACACCCATGCACCTGATGCTTTATACTAAATAAAAATATAGCGAAATTTAGGTCAAATTCAGAAAAAAAATGTTGAAAAATCAATTTTGATATTTCAATTTAAAATTTCTAGTTTTAAACCTGTTCAAGAAGTTTAATCTAAATAGTTAAATGTGAGTTAAATATTGAAACCAAACTAAACAGGGTGGCCTAAAGAATTTAATTTTCATTTTGTTTGATTATTCTTGGTAGCTAATGGAAAAGATCAATTTTGTAATATTTCATGGTATATTGCTTGTATATAATAGATCACAAGCTTGGCTGAAGCTAGGTTGAAATAATGTGTTTGTGAATAAAACTTTAGTCAGAATATAATTTATCATATATTACAAACACCTTCACAAGAACACCTACATGAAATCCAGTTTTTCATTTCTACATGAGTTCACAGTATCATGCTATGGGGGACGTCTTTGTTTCTTTGATGTGTAATTTGGTAAAACGTTCCTTCATAATCCTTCATAAATATAATGATCTATGTTGCTTTCTCAATCTCAATTTTCAACAATGGTGATATGTAGCCTGCACTCCCTTATTTGGTCAATTCAGGTGGGTACATTGAAACTTTTGAGCATGTGAGAAGTTTTTTTTCTTAGTATGTCAATGTACCCAGTTGAACTGCCACATGTTTAAAGGCATAGTTCACAGATTCTGTTAAGATTTTTCTATATTTTCAAAATACCATTCAGTGTCTGTAATTGTGTCAAGAAAAATTATTCTTAATATTTTAGTACAAACTGACCTATATATTGCAAGAAATATACAATAAAAGTCACAAAAATGCACTAAAATTGTCTATACCGTGACATACAGGGTTGCTTTTTCTACTTTAAACACCATTATTTATAGTTGTGAGTCAATTTGCAAAATAATTGTCATTATCAAATCACTAATGTTTTGCTTCAAAAATGTTTCCAAACAATTTTGATAGTTTCAGAAAAAGTTGATGTTTAAGTTGAGTACCTTTAATGTTTTTTCAAGAAGAAAATTTATGATGATTGAAAGCTTTAAGTTCAGTCATTATGGCCACCCTAAGCTACTAGCCCGAAGCCAGGGACAAGTGAAAATTGATTTGGGCTTGTCAAAATTTTACAGTCAGACTCAGGGCTTGAACTAGACTTCAGACTCAAGGGTCAACATTTTCAGGGGTCAAACTATACTTTATTTTTTGGCCCATAATTTTTACTGTCATTTTTATAGATTTATGCTATAACTTCAATTACTAAGACTCAGCAGGGTTCTCACTAGGATTTCACAAGTAGGAGTCCAGGACTCTCTTACTGAGAAAAGTAGGAGTCCTACAGCCAAAAGTTGGAGTTCCATATTTTTCTGCCTGTGATATTATTTAACAACATTTACATAATAGTTTGAATTAATTTTGTTGCAATACTATAAATCATAATAAATCAGACTGAGGGGGTCAGAATAGACAAAGCTGTAAGGGAATTCTTCTACTCTTACTCTCTGGTAATTAGTGGATTCAAGAAGTAGTATTCCCTGAATCATCTCAGAGTTGTCGTCTGACATTGGGCGAGAGGGAAAGACATCAATGATTTGATATTGACCATATTTCACTGCGTGACTATCCTTATTTAAGTGTTGGATGATTGATATGTCTTTATTAAGGTGTATGTTATTATATATTTTCAGTATTCTTTGATGGTAATTTGGAATTCAAGCTAAACAAAATTCATGTTTCTCCTACGTATTATTTAAAACATTGCTCTCATTATTGCACTGTTAACAAACTATGCTCTAATTGTTATATATTAACCCTTAAGGTGAATGAAACCTTTAACATTCCATCATTCCAATGGTGTTCTGTTTATCCAACATCTCTTATGTCTTGGTACACAATATAAAATTATATTCTGTACATTTGCCCAGGAGTCTTGACCTTATGCCTCAGTCCCATAAAACCGTGGCTTGTTGCAGACCTGTACGTGCAGACAGCCGTAGGCCGTGGGAAGCCTTACGTATAAGGTGACGGTATGCACATGGCACAAAACAACACACCCGTCGGGAGCTGAAGCTGAAAGATATGCATGTTTTATCCATACTTGGCCACGGTTTTTTTCACGATTTGACTCTGAAACTGATAGGTGTATCCAAGGCTCATCTCATGGACCCTGGTAAAAACGTAACAGTGCGTACAGGTACACAAGAGTTCGTACAGGTCCTTGCGAAACTTGATCGCACGGCGCCCTTATGGTGCCCTCATGGCTATTTTTATGTTTATAGGACTGTAGCTTTAGTTGAAACATCTTTGTCTGATGAATGATACATTGACATTTAAGTGAAGATTTTTTATAATGAATGGAGGACAATAGTATTTTATCATTATTGTCTAATGAAATTGATGGTACATCAGCATTTCATGTAAGATACTCACTGATCTGTAGATACTCACTGATCTGTGAGTATAACAATTGTATTTCATACAGGCCAATTAACATGTTTGGTGGTTGAATAATTTTGACCATGACACTCATTTATCTACATTTTTAGTTTATTTAATGACTGGCTTACCTAACCAGCTTTCTTGGATTTGGCTTCACCAGTACATCTTTGTTCTTTAGTGAAAACTATAGCTGTAAGCTTGTACTAAGAACGTATCTTTGCTTGTTGCTAACTGGGGGCCCCTGGGGCTGTACTTGGTATATAGGAGTATGAGAGAGAACTTCCATGGCAAGTATAACATGACCTGAAAAATCCACTAAGCTATAACTATGTTCTGCCCAGAACCTACAATCCCTTGATTATTAGTCAGATGTGCTCAGGGGCGTAGCAAGAGCTTTTTAATGTGTACGCAGAATCCTAGGGGTAATTGGCATGCACTCCCGATCTTTTTTTCTGTAGAGCGTTTTTCAACAAGAGTTTGTATAATTAATTTCCGTCACAAGTATAGGTAGACAACATTCGTACTTGTTAATAATCATTCATGTCTTACCAGCTGTTAAAGAATTATATAGACTGGAGTCAAAGACAAACAACTTCAATCCGTAAACTCGACATGCAAAAGGGAATTCCCATTGAAACGCAATTTGACATAGGGTTATACTAGCAGAAGTGAAGGTCCTAACGCGTATGTTAATATTTATATGTAACACACCCGAAACAACAAATTTGCGTTGACGACACACACGAAATCAAACTGAAGAATTACTTGCCACGTTGTGATTAAATATTAATTACAAAGTTAGGTGTTCAAGTACGAAAAAATCTTATTCGAAGCTAACAATTTCTGCTAATCATCCGAAAGCTCTAAATAACATATAAGCTGAAATGTACTTCGAAATTACCATGCAATTTGTACATTGTATAAGACTTGTACAGTACTTACGCTTTAATGCCGCCCGGCTAGCTTATTTGGTAACAAACAAGTCTACTCATCAAGGGGTCGTGGGTTCGATTCCCGATGGGGCATGGTTTCATGAAGCTTGGTCATGAAATAATTTCTATTTGATATTCTCCCTCTTACCAATGAACCTTAATTATATAGGACAGGAAATAATTGTCAGTCACTGGTGAAAGTATGCGCTCAATAATTGGATAATAGCTAAATCTACAGATTTAGACTTTCCAGTAACAGTGAGTAATTGAACTGACCGGCATTAAATGGTCTGTTTAATGTGTTACTGAGGCATTAAACACAACAAAGACAAACAAAACAAACAAACAGAGGCTAATTGCTCTAATAATACTTTTTATTACCTTTGTACGCGTACATAGTGTATTTTAATAACTAAAGACTCAGTGCTTTACAACTGATCTGCCACCAGAAAAAAACAGCAGTAAGATTTCAAATCAGGAAATCACACTACGGCTACTAGTAAATTGTCATTCTAAAAAAGAAATATGGTTCAAGTATAACGCTGTTAGTTTTATATATTAAATTGATGACAAATAAATACGAAAAACAAAGGATTTCTGACAGTAGTACTATTGGTATCAGAAATTAACAACTGACCAATCTTTGCATAAATCATGTGGTCGAGACTAGTTTCAAAAACGCAACCACATGCAGATATGGTTAACAAACGCATTAGATGCACCATCATGAGACATTGCCTATGGCAACATATATTTTGTAATTCCATTACCAACGTACAGACATCTTGGCCTTCATTCTTCTATATGTTGTTCCAAAATAATCTAAAACAAAAGGTTCAGTGTTCTACAGATGAACATATAAATTCTGTGTGAGGTTACTTCAATAAATCATTTTCAAAGCATTTTAAATGTTATACAGAACTTAATTTAAATGCAAAGGAAAATATTTGTTTGTCAAGTTTACAAGAAACACGACTTTTGAGCTAACACTTAGTAATCCCCATTGGTTGTATATTTTGTTTCTTTGTTGTTTTAACATTCTTTGTCACAAATTGTCAGTTGTATACAGACGGGATGTTTCTAGACATCGTTCCTGCTCTCATATGTAAGGTTATGCTATGTATAGATGCGAGATTCGATCCCACGAACTTGGATGCGAGAGGTTTTAGCGATTACAAGTCCATGACCTCAAGCAGAAGACCACGGAGACATAACAAAAAATATACATCGTAGTTAACTATATAAATCATGTCTCGGGACTTATTTAATTTTTTGTTTTTGTTGGTGTAAATGATCCGTTTTCAACATTTATTTCAGTTTCATACAGCCGTTAAGTTTTCTAAACATCTGTCCTGGATATTATCAGTAGTATACACATATCATCGAACTTAAACTACCATTTTACCAGTAATGGTCGGAACAGGTTTCGAACCCAAGACCTCAGAATATTGTCTATTCTAAGATGAATAAGCAATTAAGTATAAAATAAATGAACAGCCTATGTGTCCTAATATAGTTTGGAAAAATAAAATTATTTTTAGGGTAGAAGTTCATGTCGGAGACGATGTATCAATTTGATACATCCATTCAACTACCATGCTTTATTGTTGAACAAAATTGGCTAATCGGTCAGATGCGTGAAACGTCTATATTATAGTATGAATTTTTATGAACTCTTAATTCTGTCCAGGGACTTTGCTACTCCCCATATAACTTTCCACTTCTATTTGATATTGTTATAAACGCAAACACAGTTAAAAGTAATATTGTCAGCGTCAAAACAATAAACAAATCGCTTTCAATTGAAAAAATAAGAACATAACAAAGTAGGTATGTGCACCATATGCTTTAGAAATCTACTACAATAACAGAAGCATATGAGTATACTTCAACAAAAAATTAACCGGCCGATTGTTGTCCTACTGCACAATGGACCTATAACGTAAAAACGTAATCATAACTTCTAATATGGTCTTTAAGATTATGTTTTTGAACCATCCACCTTGTGATGATATATCATCGTAATTTATATTCAATCCCTTTGGAACTTGACAAGGACAAACCGTACAAAATTTCGATAGTTATTTAAGGACAGTCGTAAGTTATTAACATAAAATACTTACCGCTAAGGGAATGCGTATTCATGAACTGATGACCATTCTCTTGATAGGACATTGTATTTCACTTCGTCGTCAAAAATGCAAAGCTGTCAAAAATATCGGGATATGGCGGGGCTGTTTCCAAACCTGACATGTTTAAAGTCACGCGCTACGTAAACTTTACACGGGAGTTAACTAAAAAATTTACCATACAGAATACACTTCTATACTAAGATAGCGTGACAACAGGCGTCATAGTATCATACAAGCATTTGTTTAAATTGTTCAACTTATTTGAGTAGAGTTATTTTCACAAAGACAATTCGCGACAAATTACTCAGTTTTGTTTCCTATCCCCTAACCCCCCCCCTAAGTTTTTATTGCATTTTTGGCGTTTTTATTTTTACGATTTTGTGGACCAATGTGTACGCAGCTGCGTACTCTGCGTACAGGTAGCTACGCGCCTGGTGCTTATTTATACTGGGTTTAATACAAATTTTAGGTTATTTTATGGCGTTCAGCACACCTTACCTAGCTTTCCTGGACCCTTGTCTATAACCAGTACTTACATACCCTTCTACAAGGCCGGAAACTTCTCCATATACCTTATTAATGGAGAAAAATTGGCATTATTGTCAAATTTTCATGAAAGGATATATCCTCCCTGGGTGGGATTTGAACCCTAACCCCCTTTTGGACACTAGATTCTAAATCCAGGTGCACCACCAACTGCGCGATCCACCCCGATTAGTTAGATGTGTTATGAACTGAGCTAACAAAGCAGGTGATTGTCAACAACACTTGCTGTGTTTCTGTATACTTTAACAGAAAAGATCAAATGACTAGCTACCTAATTAATGGAGATATTTGAAGATAACCTATAGATTATGTGATATTTACTAATTGTCAATGTTAATTAGTTTATAATGACAGTTATGATGCAAAATATTAGCTTTGACTTCCTTGAACTATTTATCAAATGTACCACTGTGAAACCTGTGATATAGAACCTGAGAAATATCTGACATCTGATGAATTTTAAGCTATTTTCTACCTCCTAATAAGAGAACTGAAAAAGCTTCATCTGTATGATGTATACAAGATATCCTGATACACCTAAAAGTCTTAACTTTCCCCAAATATATTTGGATTGCTTACTGGGCTGCCACAGTTTGCCCCCTCATGGTTTCAACTGTCATACTGTTTGCTACAATTCAGGTCAGGGCTCACTAAAATAGACAAGCATTTGTCTTAAAATCACCTTCCCAAGTGAGATAGTTACAGTATTTATGGTGTCCTATAGAATATCTAGGTGTTTCCTTTTTTATTATGATTAAAATGTATTAATGTGTGTAGATGTTGTTCATTTACTGAGATAAACCTGCAGACACATTGTCAATGGTGTATTCCTAATACAGTAATAGATGCCATGTTTCAAGCTATACTTTAATGCCTTGGAACAATTTAATCTGTCTGTGGCTCAAACCCCTTGGTCATTCTGAGTTTCTGACATATTTTTAATCGATTGAAGCTATGATTATGCCTGGCATACTTAAGGTTTGACCATTATGGCATTTAGAACTTTCCTCCTCCATATCTAAACCATGACTGAAACCATTACTCTGTTTCATTTTGTACTAGTTCAATTCGTTGTCACTGGGGTTTTCACATGCATAAGTTTGACAGTAACTTTCCAGACTATAGTGATTTATCATAAATGAAATGTGTCCATGCATTTTTAAATCTCTTATTTTATAGTAATACTTAAGTTACACATATCAACATGTAAATTATGCATTTATGGACATGAAATATTAATGTGGTTTATTTAAACAGTTTCCAGTAACATTCAACATAGAAGGCATTCTAGTTTTAAAGGCTTTGTAATACAATATATTTCTCTGAGATGAAGGGTTGTTGATGAAACAATACCGTATCAACTTACTGTTTATATTTTACACTATTTTCTTTTATTCTCTTGTTTTATGACAGCAGTGACTCAACAGTTTTTCTCTGTCCCACAGCAGTTACAACCATGGCATTGATTTTGTCATTACTGTATAGTTTCTTAGTGTGTTTTTCATTCCCTATACCTGTCAGATAATTGCTGATAAAAATCTTTGGTCTTATGAATTATTGTTTACAAGCTTCTATGCTTTGTCATTGTGTTATCTAACAGATTCAGCTTGCTTTAATGACTATCAAGAACACATGGCTAGCTCAGTTGGTAGGGCACAACTCTACTGACCATGGGTTTGTAGGTTCAATTCCCTTGCAGGGCATACTACAGTGGAGCTGAGTCAGGGACGACTTCAGCAATTCACTCTTTTAACTTTGATTCTAAATCATGTAGCATGAGCTGTTGGCTTTATATGACTGACTATAGGTGCATACAACAAAAAAAGTACAAATAGTAAATACTTATATCTTAATGCTTTTAAATTTTATACATCTTGTCCGTAGTGCATACCCCATTGATTTAAATACTTATTATACCCCCGCTTAAAAGAAGAGGGGGGTATACTGTTTTACCCTTGTCCGTGCGTGCGTCCGTCCGTTACAAAATTTCCGTCGCAGTTTTCTCAGCAACTATAACATGCAGCAGCCTAATACTTTGCATATTGCTTCATCCCATAGTCCCATGTGGTGTAAAGCGATTTCATGCTCCTTGCTCATCTACTTCCTGTTTGTCGCATATTTTTAGTTTTTGCGGGGGTATCACTAGTGAGCATTAGCTCACAGATTTACTTGTTATTTATCTTTATTATGAGTACAGAAGTATTGTTTTGTTTTGTTTGTTACTGTTAGTTTGGGTTTTACGGTGCATCAACACAAAAAGGTTATATCACGACGACTGAGTATTTAAATCAGCAGGGTTAATGTATGCTATAGAGACAATAGTGTCACTTTGATATACATGTGGTATATTGTATATTTTCAGAGGAATTAAAATTATGGAAGGATTCTATTACACCAGAAGAAAGAATATGTCATGAGATTTTATTTTATAGTCAAGGACCAGTAGATGGCTATTTATCAGGTAGGATATACAAAAACTAATCTGTGAATAGTATTAATCCGGAATTCAAATTTATGGGTTTTTCCGTCAGTGCACAGGGAGTACAAACAAATTTTTCTACACATTATTGCTAAATAGCAGGAACTATGTACTACTACTTTGTACATGTGTTTTCATTGTAATGGTGAAAGTTTGTTTGTACCGGAGGGGAAAACCCAAAAATTTGAATTCTGGATATAGTCTATACCCCTTTACAACACTCATCAGGGCTTCCCTGGGTTTTATATACTGGAGAATTCTGATAATATTTTTATTCAATGGTCTTGAGACAGAAACCCCTACATTTCCTAATTCATTATCAACACCATTCATCACCTGTACCCTCTAGCTCAAAGCCCAGAACTGATGAACATTGATTCAAGCTTGTGAAAATTACTAATTTTGTCTTAATATAGTTGGGCTAGTTAATTTTGACTCACTTAAACACTTATAACATAGTAAATCCTAGAAATGCTTAAGAAAAGTTAAGGTGAAGATTGTACAGTCTTCCCCTTAACCAATTTGCCTAAAGCCCTAGGTGAGTGAAAACTGGCTCAGGCTAGTAAATTTACTTGTTTTATATAGTCAGCTAGTTGATAAGTTTGTCTTTTACTATATACATATACGTAGTATGATAAATTAGGCTAGTGCTTGATAAAATTTAAGGCAATGACTGTTGAACATTCCTACTCTGCTCCTTTATTAGATGGTGAGGCTGTAAGTTTCATTATTCTTTTCTAATAAATTCAAGTTTTTAACACTGATTCTATTTTTGCTAAACTTTTGTCGTTGGGACTAAAATCTTACAGTTTTTTTATTTCAAAACTAAAGAATGTTGAAAATTAAATATTAACTATAAGCTGCTGACTTAGCATTACCTAATCTATTGTTTAATACAGTCATTATTTTAAAGCTCTTTAAACTGTCATGTTTACTGCATTTATGCAAAGAAAGTTATTGAATCATGTATTTTAATGTACATTTACAAGTATAAGGTGTATGAATTAATTTTAATGCAACTTAATACTCGTAAAAGTTATTCTTTGTGTGAATACAGTTACTATAATAATGTAGGCGTGGTGTTGGCTTTTATTTTACTATTGATTCTGTAATGAATATCAGTCTGTTAGCATATTAATGTACAGTACACCTGCTTTTACATTGTACATACATTATAAACTGGAAACTTTTAACCAACCATGAAAAAACATATTATGATCTAGTACATTTTTTTAGTGTGACCTTATTTTCATTCTGGAATTTTTATGCTACTCTCAATTTTTAAAAGTTGACTTTTTTACATGTATCAGAATAATTATTCATAAAAATGTTATTATCAATTTTGATGGCCTATTAAAATATTTTAATCATGAAATATGCAAAAAACTAGTTTTGTTATGCAAATTTCATGTAACATATTTTGTATGAGCCGGCTGACATTCATGATATTTCTTTGGTTGATTATTTTTGATAAGTCGTGTCTTAGGAATAGTCTTAAAGTTAGAACTTTCCTTCTTGTGCTTCTCCCTTTGCTGTGCAATATACATACAGAGGTTTTTTTTGTTGATTGTAGGAAACCAAGTTTATCCCTCAGGCTGGCTGCATACAACAGTCCCCACAAAAAATATTGTATACACATAATTATACATATTTTTTGTGGGAACTGTTTAATTCTGGCAGCCTGTGGTTTATCCCAAATCTGTACTGAAATTTTGACATCACAACACTATTGTGACAATTTCACGTAACTTTACATGAAAAGCGTCAGTTGGATTTTTCCTTAACTAGATTTATTAATCAAAAAGACATAAGCATTATCAATCCTGGTTGTGTACATAATCATAATGCCACTGTATGGCTTGTAGAAACCCTATAAAACTTAGCTACAGAAAACATCTGTCTGCATAATTTACTTGACTTTCATTTGTAAGTGTGCTCTTTGTTAGCCTAGTATTTTAGTCTCAATTCTAAGAAGGCTTTTATAACCTGTAAAATGTAAGCTTAATCCATTAGTTAAGCCAATAAGTACCTATAACACCCTAAACAACAAGTTTCTTTGTGATATTGTAGTTGAACAAATTGTCCCATTAAGGTTAGGATTAATGTTTTCTTTGTCAAACTGGTGTTTTAATTAGTTGGTGTTAGCTTGTCCCCTTGTATCATATTTTAATACTTAAAAGTCTTACTTTTCTGTAGCTGCCCCCAAAAAGTGTCGAGTATTTTTATACTTGTGCTTGTAGATTAAAGTTGTATGTACTTAACTCCTCGCCTCAAGTCTACTTATAGAAGTTTGTGCAAATAAAAACATTGGTTATGCTCAGTGAAGCAGCTCTTTTATATATGGTTTAGAAAGTCTTTAAAATATAAAAATAACATGGGATTGACAAATGTACAAACAAGGTAAAAATAAGAAAGTTACGTAGGTTTTAAATGTATTATTCTGTACAATTGGGGCATGAACATGATAATTTATGATGTATATAACAACCCTGTGTCAATCTGTACTAAAATTTGATTATTTATGCCTCACATATAAAAATGTGAAAAAAAATATATGGTAGATCTAAAAGGCTGAAAAAAACATTACAAAATGTATACCTACAAAAAGGTATGAGAACAAAAAAAGTATGCAAACAAAAAAAGTATGTTAAGGAAAAGTATGTGAACAAAAAAGTATATAAATAAACAGCATTGTCTCATACTCATAGCTGCCTACAGTTTAATATCAACTTGTCAATGGTATAACCATACATATTATATATGTTCTTGCTTGGAAGATTTGACATTTTTCATGTTTTTTTTTTTGTGGTTGTTTACGATGATTTCTTACAGTAAATAAGAAACTAGATGAGGTGTTATACTACTGATAATGAACACTGTGTGACTAATAGGAACTGATCTGAAGAAAAACTAACTTTATTTGTATTAATACATATATAGTAGTTTTTTTTATTCCTGTTCTTTGTGGTTTTGTTTGATGACTCAATTATGGTATTATATAGGTATACATATAGTGGGCGTGGCCGAGCGGTTATGTTGTTTGACTGGTAATCATTGGATAGCCAGCACCGCATTGTTTTGAATCCCATTCAAAACCTACCCCATTGTTTCCTTGAGCAAGAAACTTTATCCCACTAGCTCAGTACTGGAGGGCCAGGAAGTGGACTTAAAAAATGATTAATCTAAGTTGTAGGAACTTGTTTCACATTCAAGCCAAAATAAATTAGTTTACCAATATTCAAATTCAAATTCAAACTTTTATTGCGCAAAAAGGCCTCCGGCCTATACACAAATATATAATCAAATACATACATATACATATATTAACAATACATGGCTTGACTAGAATGAAAATAAGTGTACTAAGTCTTGTTAGCTATACATTGACAAATATTGGTCTCGTTCTTTAAATGAATGGTATAAAAACATAGCAACATTTCTCACAATAAACATATTATCAGATGACATAAACTCATAGAATACTGCCAATGATTGGCATCTATGGTTTAAACTTGGCAGATATTTTGATCTAATGGTACTGTATAAAGGGCATGACATCAGAAAATGCGGCTCGTCTTCAATATATACCTCACAATATGGACATGTACGATATGGTCTAGGAAGACCAAAATGTCTGCCATGTTCAACCATAAGTAAATGAGCCGAGCTCCTAAAGTTAGCCAAACAGCTCCTGAACTTGCCTATATCAACATACTTTATATAACCTGATACTTCATATGAATCTTTAAAATTAATATAATGGTACAATTTACTTGATTCTGAACATTTAAGATGCCATGTCTGTATGTACTGGTCTTTAAGTCTTTGGATGTACTCAACTAAAAACAGGTCATGATTAAAATATTCTTGTGATTCCCACACGTAACCAAAGCCATTATTGTATAAATTTGTTTTTAGATCTGTTACCCAGTTACTATACCCCATGTCATCATAATGTACTAGCATTTTGTAACAAATTTTTACATATCTGTAATCAGGCATTTTCAGAATACGTAACCAATATTTCATACAACGTTTTGCTGCATTTATATACAATGGGTATCTTCCCAAATCGCCAAGTACGGCATCATTACATGCATTGGTGTTAACTTGCAGAAAACGTTTACATGCATATATATGTACATTTTCTATATATATAACATTTTTAAAAGCCCATAACTCTGAGCCATACAATAATATTGGTAAAATTTTTGAATCAAATAATTTGAAAAACATGTTATATTGTAAACAATTGAATGGCTGCAATGAATTAAGTAGAACTGTCAAAACTCTTTTAGCTTTTATAGACATCGTCTCGGCCATTTTGAATAGCGATAGTCTACTGGAGAAAAACAAGCCAACATAACTAAACCCATTCACAACCTCAATATTACAATTGTTGTAGACCCATTTCTCATTCTTGGCTAAAACACCACCTCTTTTAAATACCATTACCTTAGTCTTTTTAACATTTACCTTCATTTTGGTTTCCTCACAAAAATCATGTAATGTATTAAGTTGCTTTTGGAGGCCAATAATAGTATCTGACATTAAAGCTATATCATCAGCGAACATCAACATAAAGATTTCTATAATACTTGGATAAATTTGTATACCGCGTGTATTATGTTCACACATTAATAAATACAATTCATCTATAAACAATGCAAACAAGATTGGACTGAGACTACATCCTTGTCTCAAACCTACAGGACAAGTAAATGACTCAGAAACACCTTGTTGTGTTCTGACACATGCTTGTACATTAACATATATTGACTGGATTGTTTTAAATAAATTGCCTTTGATTAATTTCTTATGTAAAACATGATATAACTTACAGTGATCAATAGAATCAAAGGCTTTCTGAAAATCGACAAAAGCTACATATATTGATTTTCCTTTCCTACATAAGTATTTACTAACAATAGAGTAGAGAATAAAACCATTATCTATTGTAGAATAACCCTCTCTAAATCCTCCTTGACATTCATTAATTTTGTCATATGCATGAACATAAAAGGTAAGTCTTTTACATATAATGGAGATATAAATCTTACTAAAAACATCAACAAGGGCTATCCCTCTGAAATTGTTAACGTCTAAGGTGCTACCTGCCTTATGTATAGGTATAATAACAACCTTAGACCACTGATATGGAAATTCGCCACGACTAAAAAGACGATTGAACAGTTTAAGTACATATGGTAATAAAGATTTGATACCAAATACAAGATGTTGAGGTAAAAGTTTGCCTCCTACAGATTTGTTTACATTTATACAATTAATAGCGTCAATAATTTCGCTCTCTGTAATGGGGGCATTAAATAACAGTTCTTGCACCTCATCTAGATCATTGTCCTCATATAATGTACTGTCTTCATTATTATCTGATACATTATCTGGATTGAATAGTGTCTTAAAATGAATGAACCAATCGTCAATTGGTATATCAGCCATTATTCTTGGTTTTCCCGTGATCTTTTTAATTTCTCTCCAGAACTTCTTAGAGTTTTTTATACAAGATTCTAATTTATACATAGTTTTTTTGTTATACATAGAACGCTTATTTTTACATAACTTTTTATATGACTCCTTACTATTTATATATGAGTTTAAGTCGTTTACAGATCGGCTGGTCCGAAAACGTTTTAATCTTTTACGTGTATCACCCTTAGCCTTCTTACAATCTATATCATACCATTGTTTATTGTTGTTATTAACACCATTACGTTTAATTTTCTTAAATGTTTCACTGCATGATAAAATGCACTTTTCAAATTCATCAATAATGTGACTAGCGCCTAATTCTGGGTCTTCAAGCATGGTTTCCAGTGAGTCAAATGTACCATCTAAAATACTCTCTACTAGACATTGGTTATAACAATCACTATTATTTTTGTCAATATTGTACGTAAAATCATCGTTTTTGGTTGAGTTCCTGTCGCTATATTTATCAATGCAATTATATACATTTATAGCTAATTTTATAGGTGAGTGAGAACTCTCAGGATTTGATAAAACACAGAAATCAATCACTTCAAAGAACATGCGCTTTGTAACAATAAAATAATCTATGGTACTGCAACCATTCTCGGTTATGAATGTGAAAGCGCCATTAAACATAGGATCTCCTAATCGACCATTTATGATGTAGCAACCGAATGATTTGCAAAAGTCAATCAATTCACGTCCAAATTTGTTGATAGATTTATCCTGGGATACTCTAGGTATACCTATATCACAATCTAGAATATTGAAACAGTCTTGTAGTTCTGGAATGTTAGGATTACATGTTGTATAATCAATTAAGTTAGATGTTCTTGCATTGAAATCTCCACTTAAGATAAGATCTACATCTGTCAAATCTATGGTAGACAGACAATCTTCCAAACAACGTAACACTGATGACTGTAGATCATCATATATTGGTGACCGCTCTGGTGGTATATATATATTAACATATATTACAGCATTACTAGTAGAAAACAATGTTTTGTCTAATTTTAGTATGACTCCAAATTGGAATTGGTTACAAATACGAGTTACAAATTTGTTGAGATTGGTTTTCACGCCAACTAAGACGCCACCTAATGGTCTACCTCCAACAAGTGATTTCTTGGCTGGGCATGAGTATAGACAATAATCATTGAAATATGGTTCATAATCACAAATATCAATACACCATGTCTCTTGGAATCCAAATATATCAAATGAGAAAATAATATCATCCAGATCAAAGTTTTGTATCTTATTTCTCAATCCTTCAACGTTCCAAGACAAAATATTAAGTTGTTGCGCAGTATGTGTATGGCTTCGGCCTTCATCCTAGTCAACAATAGTAACAGTACTACTTGAATCACTGTTAATGTCATGAGATTGATCAATAGTATCCATGGCAATAGTAGTGTCTGAATCCTGTCTAGAGGATGGACGCATTGCTCGTTTAAAGATTCGAGTGTTGATGTGTTCTTCACCTGAATGTTTTTCAAGAGTACAAAGTTCACCATTTTTGAAATATCCTGTTAACCCTCTCTGTTTAACTTTCTTTAGGCGTTGACGCTGTGAAAATGTCAGATCGTTGGATATTCTTATACCCCTTGCTCTTAAGTTGTCTCTATGTCGAAATAATCCAAATTTGTCATTACTGTCTCTAAATTTAGCGATTATCATCCGTGTTGAATCTTTGGATTTTTCCCCTACCCGTCTCGCAGAGATAATCATATCTTCAGAAGCAGTGCTATCATAAGCTACATTAAGTACTTCAGATTTAATCAGAGATTTCAGAATACTTTCACTTTCGTTTGTTTCACTTTCATTCAGTCCAAAAATTCTAAGTGAGTTTCTAATCTTGTCTGATTCATTCCTCTCGATGCCTTGTTCTAATGAATTTAAACGTGACTCTACATTTTCATAGTTAATAGATAATGACGCAATATCACCTTTTAAAACATCTTGATCAAATTCAGTCTCTTCAATCTTATTTTCTAATGTCTCTACTCTATCTGTCATACATCTCTGTGCATATTCAACCTTCCTTACAGAATCTCTAATAGATGTCATCTCATTTCTTATTTGACACATTTCATCCTTCAAACTTATAATTTCACATTTCACATCTTTGATGCTGTCATTATTTTGTTTTATAGCATTTAGAATTCTTTCAGTATTTTCATCTGATATTCCAGAAGTAGGTCCCGGGTTAAGTTCAACATCTCCTGATAATCTCACTAATCTAATGATATATGTCGAGTATACTACACCATATTTTGAGCATACAATGTTGGTTATTGTCTGATGCGTTGATGAAGTTGACCAGTCACAAGTGTAGAATTCATTTACTGCCAAGTTATTTTCAGCATAATGACGTCCTGCAACCATTGTGTAGAATATAAGTAATAGAAATAGTGCATATATATTTATAGCCAATGCACGTAAATGTATGTCTGTCCCGTGGCAATATCCTTGGTATTTGCCATGTTTCATCCTTCGATGGCGTGGTTTTAAACCTAATGCAAATAATCCTACCCTTGCTCTGTAGTCATTCAAATCATTCCCCATAGTGTCACTAACGCCCTTCCGTAGAAAAAATATTTAACACTATCTGTATTCAGTGTTTATCAATACAACTAAGATACGCTTGGCTGACCACTGGACGATGGTTAGTATGGCTGTACACAATAGATATCAATATTTCAATACACATCAAGGTTTAAATGTTAGTTTCATTTCAAGAATAAAGTTTTATCAAGCTATAATACCATCACAATATTGTCCATAATAAACACTATCTGCTGATATAAAAAACTTGACTGTTCATCTGGTATATCTTGCAAATTTATTTGTTAAACCTCCAACCACATTTCTTGTGTCTGGTCTAGTCAGCCATGTTTACAATACTTTACAATATTGTACATACATGTTCTAAAGTTACAACTTGACAAGTCATTTAAAAAAAAATTGAATTGATGATAATGGATCTTTAGGTATCAAGCTTACTCGAGATGATTTTTCCAATTGATTATTGAATGTCTCTGAAAGTTTAATATTGAAGTAATTTTACTATAAAATAATGTACAATCAGCCTATGGCAAATATGTCAGTCTGCCAGTCCTTGCTGATAAATTTTGCAATTGTCAGAAAAATTCAACTATGACATCAGACTCGGCACTCTATAAATGTTTATAAAATTTTCACATATCGTAGGCTTAGCACAAAACGGTTGTAACTCACTCTCTTTTTAACTTGAGTTTCAATCGTTGCACCCTTAACCCACAATATAGCAAATTGAAAATAAAAAATGTCTACTTCATAATTTCGTAATTAAACTTTGGACTGGCCACTCATCTTTCAGGCAGATAGAATTTCGCACAGACTGTGTACTATAGTGCTAAATGCTGTGATTAAGAAGTCAGACAATAATTTCCAATACTTCCAAGATTTTGCATTGCATTCTGGTTATATGTTCACAAGCTTCGTCTTGACTTGATAAAAGCGTTATCCATATTTTAATGTACACAACTGCAGTTGTCCTTGAGCAATGCAGTAAAAGTTATTAGCCTCGGTTATGCTTATCAAAGAATTTCCGATGCAGACAATAAACTTGCTAAGAGACCACATGTTTTCACCTCATTTACTAATGTCCTGTATCAATGTTTGGCAAAATTTAAGTCTTGAAATGGCGATCTCTATGCTGGTGTGAAGTTATTATTTTTGCTATTCATAAATGAACAGAATGATCTAACTCAGCCTGTCTCATGAACAGTTTTCATGATTCATTAATATGTATTTAATTGATAAATCATAGCATTATAGTATTGACTCAGTCATGAATATAATGGTAACAGCTTGTCTGGTTACACCTTAAAATACGATTGTATCACATACTGATAAGTCTATTTAACACATCTGTAATCTTTGATTGTATTGTATTTATGTTGTTCGAACTCACATTTACTTATCTGTGGAATATCTTTATTGCTAAAATTTATGTAAATTTATATCAGTGCAACATTACTGAAATAAATTTGTACTAAACATTGCTGAAATTCCTGTTGATAGATTATTGCTGAAATGCATGTCTATTGAACATTGCTGCTATTAATACCTTTGCTATGTTGCTGAAAACATGTCTATGTAAAGTTGCTGAAAATCATGCCATTTTGAAAATCTTATTGCTGAAATTTAGTGTCTATTAAACTTCTTATTGCTTAACTTCATGTCTAAGGGTAAGCAAGTACTGGTAAAATGTCCAAGATGGCTTGTTAGTTGACCTGGATGCTGTTAATAACTTAATAACAGAAAAAAAAACATTGGCAAATGGTATAAAATTCTAGAAAAATAGAAAACAAGCTCAATAATATATTGATATCAGTCTTGATATAGACATTAGGATTTTCTAATACCTGTTTACCTTGTCAGCGCCTGGATACCTTCTTAGAAGTGACTTTGTAACAGTTCTTGTTGACTGAAATGCTAGTTTTCAATATCTAGTTGATTTTATATGTAAATTAGATGTCATCTATTTTAGATACTGTTGTGTTTCTAAAAACATACTGTATATCATTGACCTTACAAGAAAAAAGTTCAAATCAATTAATATGTTGTCATGAAGTTACTATAAGTGTAGCCATTCTCATTTTTATCATACTAAAGATCACATTATAATACTTGTAAATACTGATAATTGTAATGTGTTAGATTGAATTCCCACTGTCCTTACGGTGGCCTAACTTCTTGTATAGCTGATAATTGTAATGTGTTAGATTGAATTCCCACTGTCCTTATGGTGGCCTAACTTCTTTTATACCTGATAATTGTAATGTGTTAGATTGAATTCCCACTGTTCTTATGGTGGCCTAACTTCTTGTATACCTAACAATCCAGTGTTCACAGTTAATACATACCAACATACCTTTGTGAAGTTTGGCCATGAACTTTTATCTATTTACATTTTCCATCCAACTTCTGTACCATGTGAGACAGTTTATAGCCACTGGCAAAGGTAATTGTGCTTATTCTGAGTTCTGGTAAACATCTTAGATTTTAGACTTACCAGGGATATTAAATAGGTAGACTGATTGCCTGAATATGCCTGAAAATTTTCTGGAAATGAGATGTAAACATTATGAGTTACCATAAATTCCCAAATAACCAATTATCCTTCCAAGCTAACATAATTAAACTTAATGCCTCTTATTTTTCAAAAATAAATTTTTGATTTTGTGTTTATCAACATTTATGTATTACATTAATAAATGTTAAATTGATGGTTATAGATTAAATATATCTACTTATATCAAGGTACCATTTTACACCATTATAAAACAGATGTTGTATCACCTGAACCTTAACCCTAGTGGCCTTGAATGAAGGGGCAAGATTTCATCTATCCTAGAAATAGTCATTCATCATGTATTCAGTCTTAAATTGTTAACCCGGGTAGATAGCGCAGTTGGTAGCGCGCCGGGATTTGGAATCTCGTGCCCGAGGGGGTGCGGGTTCGAATCCCACCTGGAGAGGTTATACCCTTCCATGAAAATTTGACAATAATGTCGATTTTCCTCCATTGATTAGATGATATGGAGAAGTTTCCGGCCTTGTGGAAGGGTAGGTGAGTACTGGTTATAGACAATGGTCCAGGAATTACCAAGCTAGGTAAGGTGTGCTGGACGCCGTAAAATGACCTAAATTGTGTTGACATGGCGTTAACTCCAATAAATAAAATAAATAAATAAACTTAAATTGATGCGCAACGTGAGAAAAGGGCCCTTAAGGTCAAATTTTTCGAAATTGAGATTTTTACAGAAAATGAAAGAGTAGGCTTTGTACTTTCCAAAAATGTATAATTTATTAAAATATCTCAATTCATGACGTTGCTATGGTGATTTGAAATTCGATAATTGGTACAAGAAAATAAAGCGACGTCATGTTAACGTCGCGTTTTTCGTAAGTTATATAGCAGGTTAATAACTTAGTCATTTCACTGCATAAAGCATTGGGAACTAGTTTTAACACCAAAGTTTTTTGAAAATTCAATATTCTTTACATTAATAATTAAAAACAGCTTACATTTGAATTGATTTAGAGTTTACGATTGACGTAAATATGTCTTCATAAATGAGTCCAAATAACAAGTGGCAGTCTTTACTGACAGTGTATAAGCAACTATATTTTGTAGTCCCGACAAATAACTTTAATGTCATTAGCATCAATTATTATTGCAAAACAATTATAGACTTAAACTGACGGCATTGTTTTTTTAGGGTACAACAAAAACATTGTGGAGGTCTATTGTTGTCGATGTCCATCGACGTCAAATTTCCTTTGAATTTATTGTAAGTGCGTTTTTTATCAATTATCATTGGCCAGTCTGTAGGCAAAAGTTCGAGTTGTCACAAAAAATATATGATATACAGATAATAAACACCCGCATGTTCCAAATTGAACAAGAACATATTTCAATCGTCAAAACAGGACCCTATAAAAGGTTGAGGTGTTCCGAACGCTGCGTTTAATGACAAAGATCAATATAAATACTCTCTGAAAATATTTTTATGCCAGCATAGCTTTACTGTACACGTGGAGTGTAATCATGCAATAACACATTAACGCTAAATGTGATTTTGTCTTTCATTTTTTTGCCGTCTTTGCGAGTATTGGCGTGTTTGCAAAAGTTTTTGGCTTACTTGCGTTTACAAATAAGAGCGCAATATTTACAAGTAACTTTTAATGTCAATTATATGATGTTTAACACACATTAAGTCTAAGCTCCAGGTGAAAGATGGATAAAATATTTAGTTCAACTTAAAATGTGAAAATTAAGTAATGCGAAACTTGGTAATCTTTTGTTTGAAAGATCAATGAAGGCCGACATAACCAAACTTTTCGAAGGTAATATTATCAGAGAAATCTGAGTATTGAAGTTTAGAAATAATAGTCGGTGATCCTTAGGTAGTTCAATCGGCCCATGGAATGCATAAGCATATATCGAGTGTTCCCCTCAAGACTGTAGTAGCTCGCTCTTTAATGCAATGCACTTACAACAGTCTTGCAGGCAACCCCAAACTCCTCACAGTGCTTACGTCACGCTTTGCTACTAAACCACTGCCTACAGGTAAATTACGTGTCGCTAGTAATATCATCTATTTATAGAATGTCCATACTCCTCGCAGTGCTTACGTAACGCTTTGTTATTTTTACATATTGTAAATTAAATCTATTTTTTAATTTTTTATCTTCATGTACTTTGAACGTTGTAAGACTCAATTTGTAGAAAATATTGAATTGTAACAGAACAGATGAAAAAAAAATAATCGGCTCTCTTTGGGACGAATTTACTTGTGGTGGCAGTGGTTATTGATTAAATAAAAGGGAAATAACCGCTGCGGGGAGTTTGAGGCAACCCTCGATATGGTTGTGGTACAATTGAAGAAACTGAGCATTACTATGGAAATCCGGTTCTGAATCATGGAAGCTGCAAGTTATTTCAAGCTACATTAAAGTTTGACATAAGTATGGATCGACGATGTCCTGTGTTTATGTTGCATGCTTCATTATTGGCGAGGGTTAATGTCATTTTATGACAAAATCAGGTTTTTAAGGTTTTTATTGTAAGGCCTGTTCATGTGTTTATCAGATTCAAACATGAAGTAAGATAAAAGATCTCTGTGGTACACACAAAATACACTTAATATTACCATCATTGTTTTCAATAAACTGTTTATTTATTCATTGGTAAGTAAAAAGTATTTACAGTTTAGTATGGCGGAAATGATATTTTCTAACGAACTATTGGTTGGTTGTATGGTAAGAAAGAAACACGCCTTATACTTATACCAATTTGGTGTTTTCTTACCATGGTAGAGAGATGGAACACAACGTATCTAATACTGTTATTTTATACGATGTAACACCCTAGTTAAACAGACAATTTATTAACAATGGGTTCACCTTGTCTCACAACTGTTACCTAGCTGGGCAAATGTAATGTATTTCTTAGATCCAACTGCTAGAAAAGCAATCTGATTAAAACCCGATCTAAAATTTTCCGCTCGCCTACTCACTAATTTAGATCTGACCTTTTTCAAACGAGGATCACGTTTAGGTGACCTTTTCTTATCATAATATTAAGGACGAAATTGTTATGATACATAACTTGTTTATATCGTCTACGTCACGCAATTTGAAATGAGCCATCCAATGGCAGACTGTGAATAATACCGCTGTTGAATTAGTTTGCAAACATTGGTCTAAAATTAGAAATTACAAAATCAAAATTTGATTAATAGTGATTCGTCTAGTCGACATAAAGGTCATCTCGACGTGACCCTGCATTGAGAAAGTAGAGATCCTGTACGACAATGCTCTACATGATATCTGTTTACGGAGATTGCTAGATAAGGTAATTAGCAAGTAGTATAATTTGCTGACAATGTGATAAACTTTTCGGTCAATGAGGTAAAGTTGAGCTTTATTAAGTCAAATTAAGAAAAGAAGAATGAATGTAGGTAGATATCTAGCAAGGCCAAACCTAAAGCCTACATTGTGACAGCTCGAGCTGCTGAAGTACAGATTGTTTCTTTTTGGTAACAAATTTCAGTTTTAATTTAAATGACCATTTGTATTATAGACGATAGCAATATAATATAACAGTAAAACCAGGTTATGTAGGCTAGTGAGTACACATGCTTGCATTCGATGCAATAGATGCATAGGCCTGATTTCATCTCTTCATAGTTATAACAGATCCGACTCTATATGCCTAGACTGATGATTAAACATTTTAAAACATCAAGGACATTTCAATTTCGATAGGGACGACGTTTTTATTCTTATTTTGCGTAACCTATTCACAAAATTCACGATCAAACAAAGATTATAAGTTGTACAGAATTAAAATTCTGAAGAAAAAGGTCGAGTCCGCATTAAAGATTATAGCGTGTGCTCTATTCCCGAGTGTGCATGTGTACCCGTAGTTACGTGTAAACAATTTGTTGGCGACGCGTTTTGAAGCTGTAACTATCGTCAGTTTAAAGCTATAGTACCGAAATTATGCGTGCAATTCTCTCGAAAAAAACGTTTATGTGTTGCTTATCTATTTAGTAATCCAATGCTAAAGCAAAACTAATACAGCACACGTCTAACATGTTACTCTAGTTAAAGAAAATTCAACACCACAGGACGGTTCGGCACGTTGACGAAAGTTGGACGGAAAACACAAATCACGACTATAAACAATCCTTATTTTTTAGCTATTTGTTACCAATTTCTTCAAACAATGATAGTAAGTCAGTCATACTTTACAAAACATCGATTTATTCCCTTTAATGAAAGCAAGATAGCCAGTTAAATATAAGTATAAACAATGCAATAATCACTGACGTGACACGTGTACGCTAAAATTGACCTCGATAACGTTATTGACGTTTACCGCAAACGACGTCAAACAGCTTAAGGGCCCTTTTCTCGCGTTGCGCATCAATTGTTTGTTTTTCATATTTTCAACTTAAGCCCTTCTAAGTTATGTATTGTAATGATGATTTTTAATATACATTGAACCCCTCTACAATAGTCAAAAGCACCCTGTATGGCTACCCTTATGGAGAGGTGTTTGTTGTCAAGAAGGAAATTTTCATAAAAAAACACTTTACAGGATTTATTTTGTTCCTAATAAGGGTATGCTAAAATTGTAGGATGGTTGTTTAAATTAGAGAACAAACCAATTTATAGTCGAGATATTTTATATTTCCATGAACTTACCAAATGAAAACTGAGATATTGACTGTTTTGTTAACTTGTTCTTTAGGCTATTGAATAAGTTGATTTTATTATTTTTTGGCCTCAATAAAGATGATTAATATGTTTTTGTATTAAATTATAATTTTTGCTGGTATGTGAACAGTATATAATGAGAGACCAACTTTATTCACAAACTAAATACAGAAATAAAATGATAGCAAAAATATTAGAGAAGGAAAATGTTTTGATGTTATGATATTTATTCTTGAATTTGTTTACTTATGATTTATAACCATAATATACAAGTAACCTGGCTTGTTTAGTATTCCAGTTTCTTTTTTTGTCCTGTTTAGATATCAAGGGTGTAACAATACGGTAAAACAACGTATTGCAATATATTGCAATACACAAAACTCATATTGCAATATATTGCAATACATATTGTTCTTTGCGCATACATGCATAGCATAAATTAATGCACGTGCATCGTCTTTATTTTATCAACATTGTACATAGATATTTGTATTTTCAAATGATCTACACGTATTATGCAAATGTTTGAATAAGTTAGAAAAAAAGGTTTTGAATGGACTTTCAAAGATATTTATTCTCTCACTTTACGAAAAATATTTCAAGTTTCCTAACACATTTTAACATTTATTCAAACATTTAAATTTCAGACTCTGATAAAAACAATCAGTATAGAACGTTACTAGAAAAACCGGTTCAGAGAAAAATGAACTGGTTAAAAACTGTCAGAATTTGTATTGCAATATTAACCGGTATATCGGTTAACCGTTACACCCCTATTGGATATTACTTGGTAAAGTTAACATACAGAGTTAGTCTAATCTTTTATATTTCATTGATCTGTTTACTGGGTATGTAATATTTGGTGACACTGTTTAATGATCAACCATTCAAGTTTTGAAAGGTAACAAAAAGAGCAGAAGTATACAATACACTATACACATTGCCTTATTTATTTGCCGAAACTTTCATATTTTGACAATTTATTTTATTTATTACTTTTCAATAGTATTTCTTTTGCTATGAGTTTAATATTAGCTATTAGTGGTTTATGTTACAAATGTTACACTGAAACTTTAGTCAACCCTCTTACCCACTATTCCAAATGACTAATAAGACTTTACCGGTATTCATTTTAGTGAAAATTACTTATTTCATAATTATAGTCGGGCTTGTTGATAATTTTGACTACTAGTTTTCACAGGTTTTGCAATGTAAGTGTAACCAAATGGTAACAATTTTGGACTGGTTATCAGTGGACAGGCCAATCTGAGTTGGTTCACATTTACATTCAAAACATACCTTGTTGTTTCCTTTAGCAAGAAATTTTGTCCTACTTTCTCAGTACTGGAAAACCAGGAAGCAGAGCCATGGGTGATTTATCGTGGTTGTAAAAGGCTAACTCAGTCGGTATTGAACAAGTCTACTGATTGAGGGGTAATAGGTTCGATTCCTGGAGGGGGCATACTTTCTTGAAGCCAGGTCATGAAATAAGTTTCTACAGCCATTCTCCCTCCTACCACTGAATCTAAATCACGTAGGGCAGTAGTCAGTCACTGGTGGAGGTATGTGCCTAGTAGCCAGATAAAAGCTAAATCCAGAGATTTAGCCTTTCAAGGAACTGTGAGTAGGTGGACTGACTGCTGTGAATAACCTATACAATGAGTTGCTATGGCGTTAAACCAGACAAAAAAGCTTGTTACATGCTAAAATAAATTGGTATGAATGAAACTGTTGTTTATATTAATTGTAGTATGAAGTTTCATCATAATGTATTTTAAGTCAGTGAATCTTTAAATTATGGCATGTCACTTTTACATTCCTGTTGACTTGTTATTATACTTCAAGTTTACTAGGTAGGTTATATGTCACAATAGAAAATATGTGCGTTATAATTTTAAATACAATTTTATTTTCATTATGAAACTAGAAATACCTACGTAGATAGGCACAAAGAACCCTTGAAGGATATAACTCCTTAATACGAAGCAGACGGCAATATTTATGTTTATCTATTATAATTATAAATTTCAAGTTGTTTATAAAGAAATTATTACCTTGTTTTGTTGGGTAGTTTAATGCAATGATGTAGAATTTTGTAGTAATTGTAAAAATGTTTTGGTTTAGTGTGAAAAATAATAAAAAGAACTTAAAAGAGGTCCTTCATCATTAGGATAAAAAATGTGTCAGTATTTCAAGATTGATATCAGATGCTGGGTTAAAGCAAAGACTGGTACAGTGATAATATTTGTATTTTTTCTGACTGGTTCTCTCTTTGTAAATTAACCTTTATAAGTACCACTCCTCCTGTTTTAAGATAGATCTCTTTAAAATCCTTTGATAGTCCCTCCATGTTAGGATTATTTTACATGTAAGCCATACATACTTCTTGTAGACAAATATTTACAATAGTTTTTATTTATCGATGAGAGCTCCTTTATGTGTACAGGTTACTGTTCTTTTTCTGTAGTATGTAATCTAACAAATAATTTCTTTACTTAACCTAATATTTGTCATATGAAGGAAATGACATGGGGTAAAGTTGTTATGACATTGGTCTTGTAGTTTTAGGATACAAATTTCTTTGTTGGTACCCGAGACTGTGGGGGCAGTAGGCTACGCACATGATTTTAGATTTAGGGATTGCTCAGGTTTAGCCTCACCCAGGCTGGTAACATACCCTTTCATGAAAATCAGATAATAATGTTGACTTTCTTCCATTTATAAGGTATATGCAGAAGTTGTCGGCCTTGCAGAAGTGTATGTGAGTATTGGTTATAGACAAAGATCAAGCAATACTAGGTTAGGTGCACTGGTTGCAGTAAAATGACTATAATTTATGCTGACCCAGAGTTAATACACATCCAAAGCCATCCATGTTAGCTTGGGTGAGATAAAAATTTAATCCTAATTGTTTAAAACTGAAAGATTTGGGATGCAGGCTCAAGAGTGATTAATCAAAGTTGTAAGAATTAATTCCACCGTACTGGGTTCATAAAGATATAATACTAAAATTTGTTTTAAAGAAACATCACATTTAGGATTCAAAATAAATTAGTTTCAGCAAATTATCATATGAAATATGTAATTTAAGCATGTAAAAGTTAAAACCTACATTTTATAATTTTATGCTCACTAAATTTGTTGTTTGGTATTTATATAATTATAAATTAAGCTGTCAGAACAATATACAAAAACTATTCATTTTAAGCAGTTGTCAGACAAGTTATGACCAAATTTAGTAAATGTATGTTGCATAGCATGAAATGTACTTAAAACTTTTTAAGTTTTTATTAAAATTAAAATTTATGAGATTAGATACTCTTATTATATAAACTAAAAGTGTCATTTTGATGTCAAAGCAATGAATTCATTGACTTTAAATGTTGAGTAATTTTGGTTACAAGCATGCACATCAATCTGTGTTTGTAAAAGAGTCTGTATCATTCACAATTAAGAATGAAATTTCTAGGCAGTGGCTGATATTAAACAATATTGTTTATTTGCCTGGGGCCTTTCTGTATTTACAAATTTCATCGCAATTTCATTGATAAGGGAATAAAAGATTCAAGGTGAACTAGTTTAATACATATTTTATTGTATACATTGGATAAAAAACAGGCATAAAATGCATATAGACATCCTCTCCAAGGTGAACTCCAATTTGGGGAAAACTGCATGATTTTAAAGAAATTTCAGGATGAAAAGGCGTCTGTAAACAACCCCTTTTATGTAAAGAAAAAAAGATGTGATGCCCCATTTGAATGAATAGTATACATAACTTAAATTTTTAAATTTTCTATCCCTAGTGTTGACTGTTAAAAGTTAATGAAATTCATTTATAGTACATACATGTATTTTCATTTCATGACTCTGACCATCATCACTGAAAGTCAATTGAATTAAGTCAGCATCACAAAGTTATAGTTTATTGTTCATATATACGTAACAAGCCGATGGCTACACTTCATAAATTTGTTTTATCTTTATAGTTTTCTCATTCAACCATTTTATATCATATTTCTTTATCTGAAAGTCTTGTTGTTTTTTATGAGTAAATAATATGTGACAATTCATCATGATAAAATATACATTATAATAAAACCAGGCTATCAATCCTACAATCTTGTAGGAATTTCAACAATGAAAATCATTGAGTTATTTCTTTAATATATGGACCACATTATGAATAATACATACAAAAATATTTGTTGTTTTTTATGAACTTAATGCATCAAAGTTTATTTGGTATGACAAATAAGGTTAATGAAGTTAACTTAGTTAAGTGACAGTAACAGAAGTCTAAACATTCAAATGAAAATATGATGAATTAGCAATATTATATTAGATTTTTTCGGTGGTCTGATATGACCATTGTTTTGTCTTGTAGGGACTGCTGTGACACATGTGTTGTCATTTGGGGATAACTCTGGCTACTCTGTTTAATATGGGGACCGCTTACTCTGTTTAATTTGGGGACTACTTTAACACTTGCCCTAGAATCTGGAAACAAATTGACAAAAGCTTTATTGACACAGACATTGAACAGATTATTAGGTATAAAGATGGATAAAATAATATGACTTGGTAGTAATTATTCTGATTGTTTTTTACTGACATAACTATGTGATTGGGCAATAAAAAATGATGCTAGTATTTCATCCTCAAAGTTTCATACCCAGCAGCCTGAAACAAATGAATACGAGGAAGACACGTTTGAACTAAAATTGTATGACTAAATTGTTTACGAAATCTTATTGTTTCCCATATATAGTAATGATATCAATCACTCACGTTAAATTAACCACATTATTTTAACTATGTTGTATGTTGATAATTGATTTTAATGGTATTTTATATCAATTGTTTGTTAAGACTGTGTGTAAAGCTATTTTGGATCCAGGGCGGGAGGGTTTAGGATGTCCAATCCTCCCTTGGAATTTTCAATGGAATTGCAAACAAAAAACACTATAATAACTCTAAAAGTTATATTTTGCATGTCCTAATCCCTCATAAAAATCATCAGTATGACTTAACATGTCTTGACCCACCCATGTGAATACAGTAAGTTGTTGTATGTTATATATCAAGTTCATGAACACTACCATCTGTTACTGTATACTCAGGTTACATGATCAAAGTATAAGACGTTGTTCGTTTTTTTCAATTATATTTATGCAGGTCACAACACTTGCTTCAAGGCTTTATAAGTGGAAAATACTGGCAAATATCATTGACAATTATTTTTGAGGAAAGTATGGTTGAAATATTTAAAAAGTGACACAAATTTTCATATACTTTTTGTTGAATAATTGTCACCTGTAAAAATATGGAATCTTAATTACAAAGATTTTTTCTGCCTCTTTTTTGACATTTTAATGATACAAAAAAGCTTGAAATTTAGAAACTTATATGAACTATAATTGTTTGCTTCTAAATGTAATCAGGTAACATTGTTCATTTGAATAATATTTGCTTGTTTTAATATCCAGGTTAAGAGCACCATTAGAGGCCACTTTAACCTAAGGAAATAATTTAAATGACTTTTTTGCATCTCCAAAATGGTAAGAACAATGTTTGCTACTGAAAGGTCTTTCCCTGAAACTGTTCTAATGTCACATGATTTTGCTTGTTTCTAAAGTGAATACTAAAGTTAATCACAAAGTTCTGTTATTTTATTATAAATGTAGAACAAGTTACCTGATGTATTGATCTCCTCAGTCAAAGACTGTTAGTCTGACTTTTGTAAATTGCTCTGCTTTACTTTCAAGTGGCAATTACTGTGTGATTGTTTTGAATTTTGTCATTTTATCAATGACCATGTTTAGTCTATTCAGATTGGTCAGTCTTAGGACACTCAATGTCCAAAGATAATAATCAAATTAGACATTGTACCTTCTTGGTTGGCTTGGTATCTTTGATTCTTTCTGACAGAAAATTACTAAGACTTAAAAACTTGACAATGGACAAACGTCTCATTAGGGATAATACAAAGGAAACATGGCAATGACTGTATTGACAGTATCACTAGAATTGCTTTAATCTCAGTGAATAAAACAAAGTCTTGGCATCTTTTATGCCAAATTTTCATGGAAGGATTTGACCCAAAGAAGCACCATGGAGGTGAATGCAATAACAACTTTTGCATTGTAATTAATATTCACTGAAAATAGACAAGTCACTGTGTCTTTTCTTGTTTGTTGTCAACAATTTGAATTTGAATGTACATACACAATTATTGCTCATCACAAAGAGAAAAATAAAAGTATAATTATATGTTTACTTTTATTCATGTAAATCACTTATCTCCTTTAATTAACATATACATGTACATGGGTTTTTTTCCTTTCTTCTTTTTTTCTCTTTTTTTCCCATTATTATAATACGAATGTTTGTTCGTTTGTTTTTCTTTTTCAAAGTGTACATATTGTATTGGCAAAAAACTTTTATGTTTATGCTAAATAAAATATTGAACTTGAACTTAGGTTTGATAATTAAGACTATTCTGATTTTCTTGCCCAATGCAACAATGAAGTAGGTTTTGGATGTTATTTAAACCAGTGTGGAGCTGGCTATCCAATGATTACCAATCAAACGTTGTTACCTATTCTTTTTTAATACAATTTTGCAAGTTACTTAGCATACATATATAAATTAATATACCAAACAATTAATGTCATAAATTCAATAATACACTATAAATAATCATGATTTCAGACAGAAATCTAGACAAGTTCACATGTTTTCTCTCTGCTAACATTTAACTGAGGGTTGGTTGATATTTCATCAACCAGGTCAACGGCTTCAAAGCTTTTTTAACCACTTGTCCTTTCTGGTTGACATTTTTCTCTGTTCCAGCTATCAATCTGTCAAATTGTAATTAAGTCAAAGATTTAGTATACATGTTTAATTGACACTATTCGCTGAAGTACACAGACAATGCAATACCTGATGTTTAAAAACAAAAGACCATTAAGAAACATGGCATGATGTTTTTTTGTTTTGTTTTTATGGGCACATTGGTCATTGGACGGTTTTTTTCTTGTGTGTACATGTTATTTTACTTAATTGAAATATTACAGACTTTTTTCCTGTAAAGGTTTAAAATTTTGGTTTACTAATAAGAAGGAACAGGCACTCAACATTATCACATAAAAATTGAAAATGGTAAAAAACTTATGGAAGAAAAACCTTTAAGTCTGCCGTAGTAAAATCTTACCAAATTATTCAAGCTAGTTTCTAACCACTCCCATGTACCAGTATATCATTGTTGTTAACAGAAAGTTGATTGTAATGTCAATATAAACAACAACACTACATTAGTAATGTCTTGTAAGGCTATATTATACTGTTGTTAACAAGTGTTAGGTGTAAATAGGCCTGTCTATCTTATTGTGATATATGAGGAGTTTGACATTACAACTTGTCTTTCACTTAGTGGTGTATTTTTTCTTTCAACTTTTTGGGGCAATGTTTGTTATATTTTAATGGTGATACAGATGATGTCATTCAATGTTCTGTAACAACATGTCTGTCACTTAGTGTTCTATTTTTCTTTCAACTTTTTGGGACAATTGTTTGTTATACATGAATGGACTGAAACGGTTTACCCTTACTATCATATAATTAATCTAATCCCATTGGTATGGTGCCATACTATGTTCTTTAACATCAGAAGAAACTGTGTATGAAAGCTTTATTTGAAAAATAATTTAAAACCAGTGCTCAATAAATGCTTCACATTTCTTTCATGCTTTTTCTATGTTTCATTATAAGTTACAATTCTTACACAATTATAACATGACTTCATTTCTCCTCCATGATGACAACATTTATCTTCAGAGATGACATCACTTTGGTATTATATTTTTATTACAATAAAAATGTAAGATTTTTGTATTTTCATCAAATTTCACCATTAAAAATGGAAGAAAATGATGGTATTGGTTAATCGTATTGTATTAATAATAGTTTTATTTATACACTTATTTCTTTGATCATTTCAACTGTGACATATTTATTGTATTGATGTATTGATGATACTGGAAATGTCCGTTTCATTTATTATATTGATTACAGAATCCAGGTCATTTAATTTTCAGCATACCTTCCACTGTGAATGCCTCAGCAAATTGGGCTCTAGATAGTTGGTCACTTTTAAGTGATGAAGTTTTGTTTGACTCTGTTTTTTTCTGGTTATATGATCATAATTGCAGTGACGTCACCTTAACCCACTAGCCTGGCTAGTGAAAATTACTGATTTCAAGTAGTTGATAATTTTTCCCATTACTGTTATACATGATAAATCAGGATAGTGATCTTGAAAAGTTAAGGCTGCAAATGTAACTGAAACAGTATAAATTAGGCCACAACAAGTTGATCATATGTTCTACCAATTTTTCTGAAAAAAAAATGGGGCGAGGGAGCGAAGAAAATTTTTTTTAAAAAGTCATTTTCACTTGATTTATATAGTGGTTTGACACAATTTTTATGAGCGAGCTAGGAAATAAAAATATTTTTTTGTGTAAAAAACGCCAAAAATAAGGTGCGAGCGAATCCATAGAACATATGATCAATTTGTTGTGGCCTTATACAGTATTCAAGATTTTACATTGTCTCCATCCTTTAAATAGTTAAATAATTGTAACACTATTTATTTTTATTTACACATACCATATATCATGGTTACTGTAACAAAGTCTAGCATGACTTACTATCTTGAATGATATAATTACCTTGGTCTTTATGTTATCAAGATTAATTACTCTTTTTACTGACTTTGTTAATACTTGGCTAATACCTTATAAACAAAGTTATTCCATTGTTGATGTCAGTTGTACCAAAACCTTCCTTTGACTGTTTTGACATTTCTTCTTACATATGTATGACCTTACACTGCAACTATTTATATGGTCAAATAAGATGCTGTTCTGTTTGGATACCAGATATTTGCCCCCTGGACATTTTCCCCCATTTTTGCTGAGGCAGACATTTGCCCCCTCAATTTGTTTGAAAGGGCCGACATTTGCCCCCCCCCTATAAAACACAGGCGGGGGCAAATGTCCTCGGCAAAAAAGGGGGCAAATGTCCTCGGCAAATGTCCAGGGGCAAATGTCCTAGAATGGTTCTGTTCTTATGTGGCTTGAGCTGTCTTTCCTCACTTTGATCATACCTTTTCTGGTGTCAGTTAAATAAAAAAGTTTTAAGTTCATAACAAAATGTCTTAGCAAAAGTTGTCTCCCCTGCCTCTTATTTAGCTTTAGTCTGTTAAGCTTAGTTAATAGCACATCTATGAATCGAAAGATTTAAATTTCTTGTACCTTTGTTGAGTTTGATCTTTATTTTCGACCACTAGCTCTAATTCTCCCTTTTACGTTTGTATCAAGTAAGGCTGTTAGCACCCACTGGTGAAATGTGTGCTTAGTACCGGTATATTTAAAAGTTTAGGTCCATTGATATTGACCCGACCAGGTTGACTGTCTGCCTCAATATGACCAACGAGCATATAACACCATAATTTACTGAGTTTTTACATGTAGTCTACTTAGCTTATGCCAAAATAATTTAACTAATTTTTCCATGTTTGATGTCAGCTGTACTAAAAGTTTTAAGTTTATGAGAAAAGTCCCTCTGGCTAGAGTAGTCTCTCCTGATGTACTTTATATGGTAACTTTACATCTTGATAGAGCAAAATCTCATAAGATCTTTATTGTTACCCATAGGGGTAAAAAATGTTTTTGTTTACTATATACATTGTATATACAGTCTAACATGCATGGAAAGACTATTGATGGGAGTTATTCAAATAATTTTTACGGCCATTCTCCTTCCTACCACTGAATCTGAATCATGTAGGGCAGTTGTCAGATACTGACAGAAGTATGTGCCTAGTTACTGGTTAACAGCTAAATCTAGAGATTTAGCCTTTCTAGGAACAAGTTTTAGGTTGACTATGATAGCATTAAACTTGACCCAAAAGAAAGTCTTTATAGACATAGGGTCTTTAAAATCATGGATAGATACTAAAATGACGGATAGATACTATAATATATATTAAAATCTCGAAGGAGAGTATTATAATTGATGATTGCTTTACACAGAAAGGTGCTAAATACAGAGGTTTGGTAATGCAGAATTGACTGTAGTTAATATATAGAGTAAAATATGGTCAATTTAGTGGAGATGTTTAAATGAAAACCACACAGCAAGCCTATTAACAGCTTGTAAAAGTGTCATGTGATCAGAGATACAGCTTATTTGATGGTGAAATAATGAATGGTCCTGTGGTCAATGGAATGTTTGTAAAAAATAAAAATAAAAAGATGGTTTAAGGTCAAACCAATTAACTCACATTATGGCTTAAACTGTAACCTTAACATGACCAGACCATGCAGTTTATGTTGACCAGACTTCTTTGAAATTGCCAGTAGAAATTAGTTTATCAATGTACTAAATCTGTGATAGCTATTGTGATACATACAAGGGAGCATCAAGTCCTATAGGAAATCTTTTAAAGTGAACCAGTAAATTGCAGACACTGCAGAACCTGTCAGACTGTCTCAATGTTGGCAATGTCAGTCAAGATTTCATCTGCAACATTTTTAAAATTGCTAATCCTAATATGTTTGTTATGGTGCGGCTCCAAGAAATGATATTAGATCATACAGAGTCAAGCGCTTGAAGATATTCTTATAGTAAATTATTTACTGAACTGTCCAACTCATTTATTAAACAAAGTCATACCAAACCATTCATTGTCATTCCTTTAAGTGTGGTGAATTTCATTTCCAACAATCATACTGTGTATAAAATTTTCATTGCTCTTTGTCATTTCAGTTAACATGAAGTTGATGTAATTTTACTATAAAATTGATCCTTGTATTTAAGTGTTAAAATGGGTATCAAGTGTCAGTTCATACTGATGTTAGTGTATGTTAATGGTTTTAAATTATTTATGTAACCACTCTGATATAATCTGTTATTCTACTACATTAATGATCATACATTGAAATTTTGTTGTGGTTTTTAAAGTTTTAAATATTTCATTGAAATTTGAAAAGACAACCGCTGATTGTCATAGTAACAGTATGCCCATGACCTTGTTGACTCAAATTTCTGAATTTACAATTTCTAACATGTACCTAATATTACATTTATCATTTATGTTTTGATCATTATAGAACAGATACTTAATAAAGTATCTGTTCTGTTCTGTTCTGTTCATTATACAGAATGAAGAATAATCTTTTTGTGGCTCAGTGGTGATCTTAGTATTGGTTGAAAAGAAATTGTTTCATAATTAGGCCATGGTTTTGAGTATAGTAAATTAATTAATAAGTAAAATGTATTATAATAGGTTTGTTGACTTATTTTTTGTGTGTTTTTGAACAACATGTTTAAAGAGGTTTTTGTATGCATTGTGAAATCTTTATTCATATCTTGGGCTTAGCACAAACTCACTCTTTTCTTATATTGAGTTATGACTGTTTTGCACTTAATCCACGATATACACTTCTGATATCAAAATTTTTGCTTAATAGAATTATTTGAGGACCATACATAAATGGTTACTTCAGAAGGCTAGATGACTTCTATCATTGTTTTATTCAGATATCTATACATTCTTCAGAGGACTAATACACAAAATGTGACTTCTTATTATTATTAGATCTAGGCATTTGCAATTTGAAAAGATGGTTGTTATTTTGTATTATTGTTGGCCATTTTTACCCCTCCCACCAAAACAGAACTATCTAAAGATTGTGTTGATTACATATTTTGTTAAGTGGGCAATTTTAGTGGCATTCTAATGTTTATTTTCACTTAAAATTTATAGTATTTCATTAATTGTTGCATAATTTCAGGTATTTATTGTTGTAATTTTACTACACTATAAACATAGATCATTATCATTTAGTCATTGTTCCAGATAGTAACATGATCACCATTTATTTTGTTTACACCTATAACAGATAGTTCAATAATAATTATTTGTTTCTTGAACCTCTCCTTGTCAGTGAACATTTTTTACCATTGCCCTATAATTGATATCCATTTATGATAGATTTCATCTGGAATTCAAGTTTATTGGGTTTTCCCTGTGATACAAAAAAAACCATGTGCCGTTATTCCTATAAGGTGAATTGCAACATTGTGGAGACTCTAAGGAAAATATTTAGCCTTGCCTAACTGAATAATCTCTTTGAATATAGTTATTATGACTTTTTTATTTGAGAACCCAACATTTTTATACTGCAGGCCCTCACCATTTATTCCAGTAGGCCACAACAAATTGATCATATGTTCTATGGATTCGCTTGACCTTAATTTTGACGTTTTTTACAAAAAAAATTTTTATTTCCTCGCTGGCTCATAAAAATTTGTTCAAACCGCTATATAAAGCAACTGAATTAAGATTTTTTTTTTCTTCATTGCTCGCCCAATTTTTTTCTAGAAAAATCCGTAGAACATATCATCAACTTGTTGTGGCCGTAGTTACAAATTGTCCTTGTACAGTGTCACTGAACACTTTGTCTAATCATCTAGAAACCAATCATTAATTCATTGACATTGTAAAAGTCAAATCAGATCCTTTCAGGTTTTTACATTGATGATAGAAAAGTGATCAAATATTTATAGTATAAATGACCTTATCAGATGACTTATGACCCTAGGGAGGGTTTGGTATGAAAGATAAAAACTCTTCTATCTCGGTATACCATCTACAATGTTTTGTTTACTGTGATCTGTGGTATTCTATGTCTATGAAATAGTATATGTCTTGAAAATTATTGCAATTTTTATGACTATTTGTACTTTTTTAAAAGTTCACACTGTATTTTCATCATACCAATGTAGAAGAGTGCTTTGTTTTGGTTGGGTTTAACGCTGTAACAACACATAGTATAGGCCATAATTGTGGCAGTCAGTCAATGTAATTACTATTCTTGGTATGGCTAAATCTCTGGACTGAGCCGTTAAGCAGTTACTAGGCTCAAAATTACTTCGGTCAGTAATCGGCAGTAGAAATTGTTATAACTAAGCTCCACAGAAGTATGCCTGGCCAGGGAATCAAACCTATATCCCCTTGATTGGTAGACTTGTGTGCTCCCCCTGAGCGTAGGCAGGGCGGCTGTAGAGCAGTGACGAGTAAACAAAAAGAGTCAATTTTACAAGGCTGTGCGTGTTCCCCATAGAAATCTAGTAAATTTACTTTTTGGAATATTATTTAATTATGCACTTTATTTTCACCAAGTTTTAATATGGCTTTAAAGTGTGGCTGTCAACATACCAACCGGTATTTCTTAAGTTTTAAAACTTTAGACCTTGTAATAATTAAGTTATCAAATCAAAAAATGTGCACATGCACATTCTTTTGTCTATAATTTCTGTTGCATTGAAGCAATTACCATGAATTATGTAAAATACCTTTTTTAGATAAATTGAAATAAAAATCATTTTATGGCCTAGTGAGGTCTTCATGTTTTGATATCTGGTAATAGTCAATTATCTTGAATTCTGATTTATGAGGCAATCATTTTCAGTGCTTTTTTATTGTTTGTTTTGGTTGAATTTTTTAAAATTTGTTGATTGGTTTTTGAACACCTGTTACAAATGGTCTATCACAAACTATTGTAATCATGAAATATTTCTTTGATAGTAAAGTGGCCAGATAGTCGTAATTTATAATGCATTTTAAAATGTACCTCTAATACACTGCTATGTTTTTGTCTGTTTATAGCTTCTTCCATAGCTAAATGCCCCTCTTGTCATTACATGTGCTTTTTAGTCTTCACCTTCAATTTTTACAAGAACTAGCCTGATGTATTATTTTATGGAGATAAAAGTCAAATTACCAACTAGCCCAGTCATATGAAATAAGATATTTTCACTAGCTTGAATCAGTTTTTATTAGCCACTGGCTTCTTGCTTAGTGAGTAAAGGTGAAAACTGACTTTAACAAAACATGTTCAAGTTGCTCTGACTTTCCAAGGTACTTGTTCCTAAAAATAGATATATAACATGAGCAGTGGTAGAATGGGTGCTTTGTGATTGAGAGGTGCCTGGTTGGAACCCCACTAGGAACACTGCTAATTTTCTCAAGCAAGAAATTTACTAATGCTGTTCCACCTTACCCCAAGTGTAAATGGGTGCTGTGAGTGGTCACCAGTGCTTGAAGGTGACTTCAATTATCAAGGGGTTATTGTTCAAAATTGTAAAGACAACTGAACATCTGCATGAAAGCAGACTTTAAACAGCAATTATAACCTTATTCTAAAACTTTTAACACATTGTTATATATGTTATTTATCTATGTATTGTTTAATTCTTATTTCAGGTGACAGAGCTCGTGATTTATTCTTACATTCTAGACTACCTCTAACAGTACTCAGTCAAATATGGTATGTATTCTAGCATTATATGTTCATGTTTATTTTACTAGTTTTAAATTACGTTTAAATGGCATTGTCTTTCTCTTTTTATACCCCCGCTTCGAAGAAGAGGGGGGTATACTGTTTTTCCCTTGTCCGTGCGTGCGTCCGTCCATCCGTCTGTCTGTCCGTCCGTTACAAAATTTCCGTCGCAGTTTTCCCAGCAATTATAACATGCAATAGCCTAATACTTTGCATATTGCTTCATCCCAAAGTCCCATGTGGTGTAAAGCGATTTCATGCTCCTTGCTCATCTACTTCCTGTTTGTCGCATATTTTTAGATTTTTGCGGGGGTATCACTAGTGAGCATTAGCTCACAGATTTACTTGTTTTATTTATTTTTATCTATTTATTGGATTTAACGCCCTATCAACACAATGTAGGTCATTTTACGGCGTCCAGCGCACCTAACTTAGCTTTCCTGGACCTTTGTCTATTATCAGTACTCACCTACCCTTCCACAAGGTCGAAAACTTCTCCATATTATCTAATCAATGGAGGAAAATTGACATTATTGTCTAATTTTCATGGAAGGGTATAACCTCCCGGGGTAGGATTCGAACCCCTACCCCCCTTGGGACACGAGATTCGGAATCCCAGCACGCTACCAATTGCGCTATCGACCTTGTCTTTCTCAAGCACTAGTCTGACTTAATATGTAATGTAGTATAGAGCAAAACTATCAACTAGCCCTACTATATTCAGTAGTTTTCACTAGTTCCAAGCTTTGGGCTAGTTGATTTAAAGCAGCTTATATAAATAAATGGTGAAGTGCTGTTCAGCTCATTTTTGTAGTTTTAACTTTCTAGCACAACTGTCAAAGATTGTAATGTTGCTAATATTTTTTCAAGTTTTATTTTGGCCTTTCTGTCAAAGATGGTTTCTAAACAATATGAATGTCAACATTATTTGTTGTTTGGCGCAGTGTTGATACAGACTGTTCTGTCTGAGGCAGCTTAACAAAAATATTGTGATAATATTTCAATGATTTACTACTTAAATAGGTCATAAGACTGTTGATACCAGGCAGACTTCTGGTTACTATGGCATTATTATTGTATAGATAATTATGGTATTTTATGATTAAAGCATCATACATCATGGATGCCAATATTTGATTAATTGAACTAGGAAGTTACTTGTCCTACAATACTACACTTGTCATATGTAACTTTACACTCTAATAGTATAGGGAACAGTTAGAATGACAAAGTTCAGACTGTCTGTTTACAGTGAATCATTCTTCAATCTCTGTGATATTAATTATATAATGGTGGTGTTGTCTTCATTGTTCTTTGATTCATTATTCTCTTACTATTTTATGGATCCAGCTTTTTTTTATTTTATTCACTTGCATCCAATTTGATGCCCATAAAGCTAAGCTCTTTTGGTGTTGAAGATGGTGTGTAGTATTTGAACTGTTCCTTTCTACCATTTTTACCTCACCTGAGCACTTTGTGGGGGGGGCCCGACCAATGTGCGTTAGTGTATGCGTGCATCCATGTGTGTGTGTCCGTGTGTGCGTCCGTCGTCAACAATTTCTTAAAAGATCTGCTTGTCAAAAACCATATGGTTCACAGTTATTACATCTGACATGTAGCAATACTAGTAAGTGCTTTACAAAGATTGTTCAAAATAAGCCCCTGGGGTCAAAATTGGCCCGCCCCCGGGGTTACAAGACTTACATAGAATTATATATAAAAAATTATTGTTTTAAAAATCTTCTCAAAGACTATAAGTCTTAGAGATTTCATAATTGATTTGTGGTATTATCTTTAGGTCTTCTACATAGGTTGTTCAAATTATGCCCCTGGTTTGAAAATTGGCCCTGCCCCTGGGATCACTGTTTTCATCAGCTGAAACTGTTTAACAATCTTCTGTCAGATTCCCTAAGCATCTTGTTAAGGTGGTGGTTCAGGGTCCTCAGGGTCCTCTTGTACATCTAAGCCTTTACACAAATTTCCATTACCACCAGATAATGCTAATTTTCTTCATTGAAGACACAATGTTTACATCAACTTTTACTAAGCTAATTTTTCAACCTCTGCATTTTTTTATTTGTTTAAATTGCTAGATATGGCCATTCTCCCTCCTACCAATGATTTTTAATTATGTATGTTACTGACAAAAGTATGCGCTTAGTAGTTGGTTAACAGCTAAATCCAGAGATTTAGCTATTCCAGGAACAGGGAGTAGGTTGACTGACGGCCGTTATATGACCTATACAAAGTGTTACTACAGCATTAAACCCAACAAACAAACAAACAAAAACAGATATACTGTAGCTGCTATTTTTGAGTCTACTTTCTAATCTAAAATCTGCAAGTAGTCCAGCTGTTTAGGTAACTAATTTGCATATCAATTTATCTCTTAAAAATTTGATTGTAACAGATCTATATATACATAACTGCACCAAGACTCTATTATACACATGGAGATGTCAAACTCTGACAGGTATTGGCAATAAAAAAATTCAATGCACAATTACCCTAGTAACGTAACATATTTGTGCCATTGCATACACCATGTGTTCATTATATCATGCTTCTCTAAATATATTGATCATGGTGACTGCTTTCTAGACATTACAAGAATTGGTACAAAGATTTTCTTAGATGGTAACAGCTGTACATGGCCAGAAACAAGTCTCCTTGAAAATATAATATAATATCCAATATTGATTGTTCTAAAATTTTGTGCTTATCATCTATATAATTTAACTTAGCTTTGTGAATTCTGATATTCAAAATTAGCTGTCCTGAAATTGCCCTTGTTAATGATGATCACGATGATGATGGCTATAGTAATAATAATAACAATAATATTAGGGACACATAATAAAAAGGACAATTTTTCTTTTAGGGACTGATGGAGACTACAGTGTTTATCAATGCCAAATCATTTCCTTAAATTTTCTTTTGACTTAATATTAGCCCAATTTATCAAACGGCAAAATTATCCACTTTTCTAGATTATAATGTATTTAGTATTTTCTCTCTTTTCCTATCTATTTTGGCTAGTGACTGGCTTCTGGCTAGTGCTGATAGTGGGTTAAGGCAATGGCATCAGGAGTCTTTCCTGTAAGCCTCTAAGAACTTACCTTAGGAACAACTTGTAACCGTTGGCCTCAATCCAATGTTTTCTCTAAGTTTACCCTATTATTTTGTCATTCTGTGGCTGTAGCATTCTGTGTTTGTAAAAGGTCTCCTAAGTCTAACAAATTTGATTAAGAAAGTTCTGGTATTCAGTTCTGGTATACATTGAAGTAATGATCTTGAGAATTGTCTATTTAAGTTTTCTATTGAAGTTATCTTGTGCAAGCATAAATGCCTAGCTAAAAGATTGAGGTAATTTAAAATTATTTCAATATCACAAATGTAGATGTTTAATCAAGCTTACAAAAAACAGACCAAATAATTTTACTGATATGAAAACTGAAAATTGGTTTTAAAATGCATGAGGGAAAACAAACTTACTTCTTATTATCAATCTTTAATATTATGTAAAGTTTAAACATTTATCATAATTTGTTAAAAATGATATCTTCAAGTATTTTAACATATCTGAAATCATCAAGTAGCTCTCTAAGGTGTCTGTAATATAAACAGTATGATGTCACATTATTTATGATAAAATTATAATATTTTCCCAGGAGTATCAGATAAATGATAATTTAGTATTTTATATTTTAACATTGACATTGTATGAAGATTATGAAACCATGTAGAAAATGTATCACTATGCTGTTTAAAGATGTGAAAAATATATTTCTTTGGCTACCAAGGTCTATAGGTTTTGGTCAAAGGGAAATTGTACCTCCCTTTGTGCTTTCTTGATATATAGTTTGATTCAATATTCAAAACAGGATTTAATACTTTTTGGGATGCCTCTGTCTTGCCTACTTAAAGAAATATATGATCTGATCATCTCCCTGTATCCACCCTTGCTTATATATTGTTATGGAGCCACCCGGCTAATTCAGTAGGTAGCATGCTAGTATACTAATCGACAGGTTGTGGGTTCAATTCCCAGACGAGGCATACTTTCATGGAGCTTGTTTCTATTGCCATTCTCCCTCCTACCAATGCTTTTTAATCATGTAGGGCTGTTGTCAGTCGCTGATGGAAGTATGCATCTAGTAGTTAGTTAACAGCTAAATCCAGAAATTTAGCCTCTCCATGATCAGTGTGTTGATTGTTATATGACCTGTACAATGTGTTGCTACGGCATTAATCCCCCCCCAAAAAAAAATTTGATTTTTTATTCAAGGTTTTTTTTTAATTGTTAATGTGAAATTTAGTTTAACTGTGTGCAATTCACTTAATTTGCTGCTTTATGTGGTTTAAGGTTATATTAAGAACTTAGTTGTTTTGTTTGTTTTCTCAGGAAATATTTCAGGTATGGGGTTGATAATATCCGCTATTACTATTATGTATTTTTAACATTTCCATCAAGGCCCAACATGAAATGTTATCCGATTGTCCCTGACGACCTATATTTGGGTTCGGGCAAGTTGTTACTGCCAGTAAATACTTGGTTCCGGCTAGTAAAATATACAGCTGGTTGTCTGTCCAAAGGGAAACCTACTTTAAAAAGTAATGTTGAGCCCTGTCCATAATAATAAAAACAAGGTAGCTTTTAGTAAGTTCACACACATGATTAAATAGCTTACTTACCAGAAAATTTACTATGCAGTCAGCATTTTAATACTATTTCTGCATATTGTAGACATTATTTTTAAGAATATAAAAGTTGTCCAATAAATCTGTGTAAATATTTGATCTAATATTTACTGTAACAAGTACCTATAAAATACTTCTATTATACACTATTACATTGTACTAGATACAAACAGATATAGTAGATTTTTTATAGTTCCCTGAACACACCTTTTAATATATACAGGTTGACCAGTGAACATAAGCCAGATATCAGAGCCACAAAACTGTGGTGCCTTTCACAAAAACTCTTACGGAAAAATCTTTGTAAGTCAGTTTCATATAATAAGCACTTTAAAGTCAGACGGATATTAAGCATAACTATGATATGATATTCAAAAGGTATACACAATTCTACACAATTTGTATAATATTTAGAATTGATAAGCCAAAAAATGAGCATATTTTTAATGTTTCTTGCTTTTGACTTACAAAGATTTTTTTTCGTAAGAATTTTTGTGAAAAACACCACTGGCTTTTAAAGATGGTTGGATATTTGATACAGGTATCTTTAAATCAGAACAAATTCAAACATCTATTTTTTTTGGCTGCTTTGGACAACACATGTTTTCTCCTTTAATGATAGAGGTGACTGCTGATTTAAGTTTAAGTAGGATGGCTGACCTGACTCAAGTTTTATCAGATGACAGCCATTTAAGGTTTAAATTGGATAACCACTGACCCAGGTTGGAGTGTAGCTTGTTTAAATTCCCATTCAAAGATTGTAAGTTAAATTCAGCAGAAAGGATAACAGAAGTTTCACATTCTATTGTGACCACTAATGATATAAATTATTATGCCAATTCATACTTAACTTGATATTTTATTCTTCAAACATATTTTTTTATCTCCTTACTAAAGAGTTTATGTTTGTCTTCATATTAACATGCTTATGATATAAAAAGGTGAAGTTTTAATAATTGCATAAAATTAATTTTAAGTGGGAAAGGGGTCTTAAAACCTACAAAATATTGTTGTATGATTTTAAATACATTTTTTAAAAGACTAATTGGATTATTATAAATTCGTGGTCAGAATTATTGTAATATAATAAATGGTTTAAGATTTTAAGATCTTATAAGAGTTGTGGGATTTTATTGGTTGCTTATTGACTTATTATACCCCCCCCCCTCAAAAAAAGAAACTTTTAGGGAGTATATAGAAGTTAGTTTGTCATTCATTTGGTTGGTTGGTCTGTAGCTTTTTCTTGTCTGCTCAATTTCTCAGCACCTATTTATGGATTTGATTCAAACTTCACACAAAACAGATATCAGGCACACATGTGCATATCCCATTTTGGTTACAGTCCATTGATTTTATGCAGCGTTATGGCTCTTGGAAGAAAAATCTTGTCTGCTCATTTTCTCAGCACCCAATTTGTTGTTAAACACCTGTGGGGGGTTGTATCACATTCTGTGATAGTTATGTCTAGTTATGTTAGTTTTGTGATTCAGAGTAGTCACTTTCAACTTCACGATTTACATCAGAAAGTGTACAATACTGCTTTAGTCATAACAGGTTCTGTTTTGTTATATTCTGTCAAAACAGGGTCTCCAAGCTTAAGGCTTTGTATCAATGTATCAGCTTAAAGGGAGTTAAGCAAGCAGACACAGATGTATGTAATCTACTGACTTGGATTGCAATGTATTTTAAATAAAGCAGAGAGATTATAGAAAAATAAAATAACCTTGCTGTACAGCTATTCTTAAAAAAATAAAAATGGGTGGAAAGAAGTCGTTATCTTTCAAGCTAACTTTAATTGCTTGCAGTCAGTGCCAGTGGCTTTTAATATAAAGCTTTAGTCTATTATAGAAACCATTTAGCGTAGTTCTGTTTGACTGTATACCATCTTAAAAAACATAAACTGGTAATTTTTTTCATACAATTTTCGTATAAAAACATTAGAAAGTTGTCAAACATTAATCTTATAGCAAACAAACGTATCAAAGTGACATCCTGTGTCATCCTGTACAAGTTTAGCTTGTTTAAAATTACAAGTCTTTAGATAATCTTACACATTGTGAATACTTCCTTTAAGACTATACTTGAAGTACTTCCACTGATTACCCACAATGCAGCAACTTGAGCAGACGTAACTTTTTTGGCTTATATCATTGGCTTCCCTTAAATCACATAAACTTGTTAAAAGTGTCAGTAATGATGCTCAAGTTACAAAAGAAAATGAAAATAATGTGTACTGTAAAGTATTGTATGATAGTCAAATATCACAGGTTTAGCGCAAAACAGTCGTAACTCAATATAAGAAAAGAAAGAGTTATGTCCGTTTTGCGCCTAATCCACAATGTATTGTTTGATAGAAAGTAAATTACTATAGGTCGTTATAAGAATAACAGAAGACATTGTTTACATAGAATATTGTTTAAATTTGTCTCAAGTTATCCTAAATGATGGTTTAAATGGTTTTAACATTGTATAGGTTAATGTAGTAATGATAATGTTCAGGTGAAGATTATATATATATTTGTATCACCTATGACATTCTGACTTTATGGTTTGTTGTAATTTCATGATAACCTGTTGTTATAGTTATTTGATCATTTTTTTGCTGAAGTTTGAAAGTGATTTATAGAGTATTTACTTACTGACAAAATGTGATGGCACTGGTCATGGAGCTATATTGTAATTGTTGATACTACATACATAATCTTGTATAGCTAGCTGCAAATCTGTGACATCTGTAGCCTGTTCAATTACACAAAACGTTACAGAACGTTCCGTAATGATACATTCGGAACTCCTCGGCCATTCACTGCGATTAATCTCGGACAAATTTAGACGCTATTTTGAAACTACCGATGTTGAAGTAAACAAATATGATCATGGAGTTAATTTTCTTCAACTCAGAGCGAATATTTATTTACCTTGAAATTTTCGGTAACATCACGTCACCTTCTTCGGCTGAAGAAGGTGACGTGATGTTACCGAAAATTTCAAGGTAAATAAATATTCGCTCCGAGTTGAAGAAAATTAACTCCATGAATGATCCAGAGCAGACGTAAATATATGATCGTTTAGGCAATTAGTGATGTTTCGTTTTTAGTCTGTAAATTTTTAAACATCACTCATTGCCTTAACGATCGCATATTTGTGTATTAGATGAGATTATTTGCAGTGAATGGCCGAGGAGTTCCGAATGTATCGTTACGGAACGTTCTGTAATGTTTTGTGTAAATGAACAGGCTACTGCTCTTTGTCCTGAGTATGTGGGGCATTAGGATATGCACAGGATCTTGAATGAAGAAGGGGTTTGTAGTTTGAGCCTCCTTATACCATTTCATGAAAATTTAGCAATAATGTCAAATTTCCTCCTATAATAAGATTTATGGAAAAGTTGTTGGTTTTGTGAAATGACAAGTAATGGTTAGGCCACAACAAGTTGATCATGCGTTCTACGGATTTTTCTGATAAAAAAAAATGGGTCAAGCGAGCGAAGAAAAGAATTAAGAAAAGTCTTTATTCACTTGCTTTATATAGCGGTTTGACCAAATTTTTATGAGCGAGAGAGGAAATAAAAATATTTTTTTGTAAAAACTGTCAAAATTAAAGTGCGAGCGAATCCATAGAACATATGATCAATTTGTTGTGGCCTTATAGACAAATATTCAGGAAATTTAAATTAAGTGAACTGTAAAATATTATTTGTTTTGGCGAGGTGTAATTTACCATATAGGAGTAGTCTGATTATGACTAAACTCAATCAGCATGACTTATTGTATTTGTGACATTTGACATGTTGTTTCTTATTGTCAACATTGTTGTTATCTTTGATACACTACATGTATATATTCTTTATACATACATGTTCTATATACAGTAGGAATGTTTCTATTATTGTTACATGTACTTTGTATACAGTACCCTCCAAAAGTTCATGGTCAAATTTAGTGCTCCTTTTCACAAAAATTCTTACGAAAAAAGTTATCGTAAGTCAATTTCATATAATTAGCAGTTCAATGTCTGATGGATAATAAGCATAACAATGATATGATATTCAAAAGGTGTACAATATTCTACGCAATTCTATCATATTTGAAATTGATTAGCCAAAAAATGAGCGTATTATTAATGTTTCTTGATTTTGACTTACGAAGATTTTTTTCGTAAGAATTTTTATGAAAGCACCACAGGCTTTTAGGATAAATAGATTCCTAGTAACTGATGAATGAAAGATACATCATCTTAGCTCATTCCAAAATCAACATTATTTACTGGTAATTAACATAATTGATTCCAACTATGTTGCATGATTAATCTTTAATAATAATTAAATATACTTGAGATATGCATGATCAGTTTTTCTCAAAAGGTTTATTGTCTTAGAACGTTTGTAGAGCACTGGACATTTACAATGACTTTTGAAGGGTGTCTGAGGTGTGGTACGAACAGGAAATGACTCAATTTTAAAATTTCCTTATTTACAAAATGGTTCTCAGATTTCAGTTTAATGGAGTTAATTGGCAAATTTTTTCACTTCTTCAATTTCTGGTTTGCTGTATAGAATTATCATTAGGATTGCCACAGATATACTGATGCATTACTTGTCATAATATTAACAACATTTCTCTATGTGGGCCTGGGTGTTTCTTAACTAGACCCATGTGGGTCAGGTTAGCTAAAAATATATTATGTGTTCAAATTAGCATTTACTTATAAGGAGAAAGCTAGATCATTCAATCAGTTATCTATTTAGAATTTTGATAAGTATAAATTGTGTTGTGGTAATTTTTGTTTTGTGCAGTAAGTGATCATGGCTTTAATAGCAAATGATTGCTTTTTGACCTAACATGATTTATCTATACTATTAAATTTGCGAGTTTCCTGTTTTGTGGAAGAAACGGCGTAGCTTTGAATAAATCTTTTGTTTGTCGCTGGAGCACCTATATACCGGCATATCAAGTTGACAATTCTTTTTTGACAAAGCCTCTTGATATTTGCAAAAACTGCCAAAAATCAACAAAAATAGTGGGTTTTTTTGTTTCTAAAAATAGTTCTAGATAAAACTAAAAATAGACCAAACTCCCCGCAGCGGTTATTTCCCTTTATTAAATCAATAACAGGAACAGTTTCGAGATCTGTCATTACCTAAAGCCCGTGCTTGCACAGGCTCCCATCTAGTATTATATAAGTTCTGTACTTTGACTGACATTCATAATTTGTCAGTGTATACCTTTCAAACAATTTCCTAACATTGTAAATATCTATATGACTGTATACAGGTTGTATTCTAGGTCATGCGTGTTTTTGTACTTTAAACAATGGATTTGCCTACTAAATAGGTAAATAAGCTAATGCATGAACAGCATTTACTGATTTAAACAGACCACTTTTATGTGTAACATTTAGTTTAAATAGTGTGTATGCACATTGTAAATTTTATATGATGATATGTTTATAAAATAAGCGTAAACTAATTAAACTATAAAATTGTAAAAATGATGCACCCCTAAATATTGGTGTGTAATGAAACTGGCTATATATGAAACTGCTTATATATGCGATGTTTATGACAGGACGACCTGTAATTCTATATTGATAATAATACATTGTTTAGGTTAGGTTTTTATTATTTCACTGCAAATTGTACATTTTGTACAATAAATGGTATTGTATTCATTTGGTTATTATGTTAATATTGGGTATAAATAGAGTCAAATTGAATTATTTACATTTTATGTTAAAATTTGATTATAGGTCAGTCATTGTGACAACAAAGTATTGAATATCTATGCTGATTTATTGTGTCCAATGAAAAGTTAAAGTTTTCATTTTGAAAGTTATGTTATACTTATTTACTTTCCAAATTTTTGTCAATGCTACATTCAGCCAAGAGGTCAATGACAAATAAATAGTCCTTTTTAAATAAGACAGCTTTGCATCAAATTTACCTGAACAAAAATGTGATATAATGTGTAAGAGTAGTGACCTAGTGACATGATACTCTTTAAGGTTTAAAGAGGTCCAAGATACAAACCCTGCTAGTGACAGCGCAGTAAAATTACTTAAGCAAGATTGAACTTTCAGATTGTGAAAAAATTAAAATAAAAGTAAAAAAAATCTTACTAATTCATATTGCTACTAACAGGATGATTTTTATACATAAAATTACCATATTTTCATTAATGTATGTCTATTTGCAAAAAGTGTCATATCAGAGCATTGCTTTGTTGCTTCCTTAAACGTTTCTTTATAATTTTGAAGGTTTTAGAAGAGGTGATATTTAAGTCAAAAGCTGTGAACAAGCTGTGAATTGATTCATTCCATCTACCTCTTTAATACACCAGAATATTATTCTAAACTTCAAGTCTTTATTTACCACAGAGGACTTAAGCCAGCTTACTGTTACAGTTTACCTAATCTTGTAACATATGTATCTAGTATATATATCTACAGTCTACATAATAAAACTAGCTCTTATTTAAATCTGATCTGATTGCATGTCAAACAAACATTAATGGAGATAAACCCAAAGTAAAATGGCAATAAATTCTATCATAAAAGGTATATAACAACCAATATGTAAGCTCTGTTTACAACAATCAAAATTCCATTCATTTGTAATCATAGGGGAAGCTATCGGCTAGATTTAATCTTTAAACACAACTAAAATAAGCTTAACAGTTTTCAATAGCATCGATATAACACCTCTCCAAAGATAAAAAAGTTTCGCCTTTAATCTCTGATATCATTCCGTATTTAATACTGGCTAGTTGACTATATAAACTGTCAATGCTCTTACTTTAATACTGTCTTAATATGGTATCAAAGTAAGATTGTTGTCCAATGGTTTACCTATACTATACTGATATATGAGAAATAAAATCCTAGTTTGGTATTTGATAGGATGCCTAGTTAGAGTGAAGGAGTTGTGTGGGTTGTGCTGGTTGTCCCTTGGCTCTTCTGTTTTGTACATACATAGGTGCGCTGACTAAATATCACTAGTCATGGTCATACAAACATCTACTTTAATCTTCTGGCTTGATCCTTTGCATAAATTATATTTGCCATGGTTTAGTCAATGATATGTGCTTATAGTAATAATGATAATGATAATAATAGTACTAATAATAATCATCATCATCATAATCATAATAATAATGATACTCATCATTATCACCACCACTTTATTTAACGGGGCTACACAATGGCATTATGGATAAATCTTCTATGTTAACATATGAATAGATCTTTTTTATTCAGGAAATTTTGCCTTATGTTAACTATTCTAATCTTTGAATTGCAATGTAAGCCTTGTATAGTTATATGCATGTAATCTTTAATATATTTCATTCAATATGTTTTTGTTTTGATAATATAACAGCATGCATGTCTACATGCTGGCTCTATTCAAATGAGTTACCTCAATACTGTAATGGAATTTGAATTTACGTGTAAAAATTAAAGTAATGTGTCAAAGATGAAAACTGTCATAATTTTATAAATTGATAAACAGCACAAAAATAATATTTTGACAGATTTTTATTATGTTTCTTGCTGTTTGTCATTTATTTTCATTATCATCATAGATAAGTATGGTATTCATTAAATATTTTATTGATAAGAATCATAAAATTTAAGTATTGCATAATTTTATCATTTAAGGCCATTATAACATTACTTTGTATATGTTGTTTGCGTTAAAGCTGGACCCCTAAAATCATGAAATATCTCAATAACTATCGAATGGAATGAACTCAAATTTTGTATGTGATCATAACTAGCATTTTCCTTCTCAAATCAAAAAATTCAGAATTTTTCTATAACCCTTTACTGGTTGTAGCCATCCGCTTTATCTGATACTGGACAGATAGTGTATAGAGATAAACCTAACACTGTGCATACACTAACATTGTTAAACTTGTACACTCAGCAGATAAAGGTTTAACATCACATTCGTTATTTAACACCTCTGTTAGTTTAAAGTCAATTACTGGTTTAATCTTTAATCTAATCATTATAGTGTAAAAGTAAAAAATGTTGGTCTTTAAATTTCCTTTTTAACAGTGTAACTATTTTAGACTTAGTACAAAAGATATTAAAAATATGAGATGTATAAAATGCATTAAAATATTTTTCGTCACATTTTCAAAAAAATCAACAATTTTTTTTAGCTAACATCGCCGATGTTTCCGTAATTTCTTTGTTTAATCCAAGCTTCTTTGTCTTGTTTTAAACACGTGTCTACAGATATTTATAAATATTAATCCCGTCATTGAAATGCAATGCTTACAATGCGTATTGTCGTCTTGATCAAAGGATCATTTCCTGTCGGCAATATACCGATGCTGATTACAAATCGTCTGGGGGTCAAGTCATGTGCTATATGTTTGACATTTTTATTGCACATCATAAAACTTAGGGGACTGATTGTGCCTTTGATTAATTAGAAACAAGTATTAAGTCTTTTAAATTTAATCTCTTAATTGTCGCTAATTGAGTGTGAAAAGTTGATAACACCCGCTGTTTTGTTTTGTTATAAATACGCCCAGCGTGTATAATCTTGTCCCTTTCAGATAATATATGGCCAAATATTTTTTTTATCACACGTTTAAAAAGTTTATACAATTAAATAAAATAATACAAACAGTGAAACTAGAAATACTAAACTTGCCTAATAATTCTCGGCTTTTCTGCACATATATTACAGTTGAAAAAAGCCGATAATTACCGCGCACGCTCGCGAGTTGTACTTGTTGTTTTTAAAATGTAATTACTCGATAAATATTAATTTAAACATAGTTTTTTTATAAGTATTTTATCAATAAAAGATTAATTCAACCAAAATGAAAAAAATAAACGTTTTATCGGAAATAATAGCGTTATAGCGCATTGAAAATGAGACACATACAAATATATTACAGTTGAAAAAAGCTGATAATTACCGGGCGCGCTCGCGAGTTGTACTTGTTGTTTTTAAACTGTAATTACTCGATAAATATTAATTAAAACATATTTTTTTTTAAAGTATATTATCATTTAAAGATTAATTCAACCAAACTGAAAAAATAAATAAACATTTTATCGGAAATAATAGCGTTATAGCGCATTGAAAATGAGACACGAACAAATATATTACAGTTAAAAAAAGCCGATAATTACCGGGTGCGCTCGCGAGTTGTACTTGTTGTTTTTAAACTGTAATTACTTGATAAATATTAATTAAAACATATATTTTTTTGAAGGATATTATCTATAAAAGGTTCATTCAACCAAAATGAAAAAAAAAATAAACGTTTTATCGGAAATAATAAGTTTTATATCGTATTGAATATCAGACACGTAAAAATGCGGGATTGAGCGGTCCAGGCAGTACACGTAAAAATGCGGGATTGAGCGGTCCAGGCAGTACACGTAAAAATACGGGATTGAGCGGTTGAGGCAGTCCACGTAAAAATACGGGATTGACCAGTAAAGGGTTAATTACATAACATACTTCCCATAGACATGTAATGTAAATTTTGAAGCCAAAAAGCGACTTTTGTTAAATGGGTATGTGCCATAATCAGAACAGCCACATAACAGTATATACAAAATAATAGCTAAATATGAGGCCCGGTTAGAAATTTTATTTTATAACAAAGTATAACAGTATATACAAACTCAAATATCATCATCACTGTCGTCTGTATCGTCAAAATCTATACAAATTCTACACGTACGATTTTAAAGACGGGCCCCTGCTTTACAATTCAGTAGACCGTCGAGTGTTTATTTAAGCGACTAATTTACAGTAAACGCACGGGACTTTGTATAAATACACTGGAAGTATGACAATGTTATAATCAGAACAGCTTATCTCACCTCCCGCCGGAATTTTGATAAAAAAATCCAAATATTTTGCATTATACCTTATGGAAAACTTTTTTATTCATCTATTAAAAATTCTGAAAATTTAAATCCTAGAAGGAAAAATTGAAATAAGATTGTATTAAGATTTTTAGCAAAATCGCTGTTATAGTTTAAAAGATATTTACGGCAAATAGGGGTCCAGCATTAACGCAAACGACCTATATATATTTGTATTCTTCTTCTGTTTTGTCTTTAGTAATTTTACTGGAGTTTGTCCGCTCCTGAGGATGCATTATGTGTAGATCCTGGCTAGTTTAGTTAACTTGAAACTTGAAAGTTAAAGCTTCAGACATTACGTTGATAGAACCTTCTTCCTATGCTGGTCATGTTTCCAATCAGTGTTGCCCTCTCCATTTCACATAAGAGCTTGGGACCGGCTACAGCTAGATTGCATGTATTTTATCCTGACAGTTCCTTTTTATACCACCCTGGTGACAGTTGTCTCCCCTGGCTAGGCAACAATGTACCCAATATAGGTATACTAATTGATTCTAGCTCGATTGTGAAACAAGTTCTTACAACTTAGATTTATCACTTCCTGTCGGCTTCCTGGTCCCCCAGAACTGGGCTAGTAGAATAAAGTTTCTTGCTCAAGGCTACAATGAGGTAGCTTTTTGATGGGATTCGAGCAAATGCAGAGCTGGCTTTCCAATGATTACCAGTCAAACTTCGTAACCCCTCGGCCATGCTCCAATACAGGTGTTACTTATGCCAGCCATGTCTGAGCTTTGACCTGTCCGAGACATGACTTAATCACCTTAACTTAAATATGTTAGAAACTTGATGCACTTGTTTCTTGCCATGACTTCAAGTGTATTATGATAAACAAATGATTTATTGATATGATGATATCAATATATTTGTTAAAGTATTTTTGTTCTCATATCATGCTATGGTCTCATATTTCATAGTTTTTTTCTTGTATAAAAATATCATAAGTGATATTATAAAGCTGTCAACACTTTTCCTAATGCAGAACTAATGTTTACTAGATATTCCTTCAACAAAATATATGATACAATGTATATTTATAACAAAATATGTACTGATATACTAAGTGATGACCATGTTAACCTTTGGACTGCTGCTGTCATTGGTTGTGATATAATAATAGATGTAAAGATAGTGAATGCATTTTAAAGTCTATGCTTCATGCTTATGCATGTTCTCAGACTACAGTCATTTATGCCTGGTCATCGGGCTACTGGCATCTATCTGTCTATCTTCATGGGGAGTATTTCACTCTGCTTGGTGCAGTTGACACATTGTTGCAGGTACCCATTTACACCTGGATAGAGTGAAGCAACTATAGGTTAATTTCTTGCTTAAGGAAATCAGCAGTATCCCGGGGGGGGGTCACACCCTGGACCTCTAAATCCCTAACCACATGACTTGTCTTACCACTTGACTACTGACAGATGGGGCAGTTTTATTTGCATTATTTACAAGACTTAAAAAATATCACTCAATACAAGGAATATTGCTTTTTTATATTTTTTTGTAATAATGGACATGACTCTATTCATTATGGAGACTTTTAGCTCTTTGCCTGAATGTACCTGGTAGTTATTAACAAATTTAAACATCATAGCAAGATAATAATTATTTCCCATAGGCCAATAACTAAATTACAAAATTCAGTGGCTTGACTTTGGCATTACTATTATGCTATGAATGTAAATGATATTGATATTATACATGTTCCTTGTCTCTGGTCAATGTGAATAAGCTTTATTGTGTTTCTTGTGTCAAGTTGATGTGAACAAGATAATAAAATTTACAGTTTGTTTGTTTGTTTTATTGGATTCAACGACGTGTCAACACAATTTAGGTCATTTTACGGCGTCCAGCGCATCTAACCTAGCTTTCCTGGACCATTGTCTATAACCAGTACTCACCTACTCTTCCACAAGGCCGGAAACTCTTCCATATTATCTAATCAATGGAGGAAAATTGACATTATTGTCAAATTTTCATGGAAGGGTATAACCTTCCTGGGTGGGATTCGAACCTGCACCCCCTCGGGCACAAGATTCCAAATCCCGGCGCGCTACCAACTGCGCTATCGACCCGGGTTATAAAATTTACAGTTTTAGGTCTACTGTTTATGAATACAAGGTTTATAACAATTGACTTTTAGATTTGAGTATGAAGAAGCTTTGGCATATAAAAGTTAAAGTTGTCAACTTGGTTACCAGTTTCTCTTAGATATCTCAATAGAACTTGATGTCACTTAGTTACAAAGTCTTTATGATAGTTATATATTGGGCTATACATTGTATAGAAACATTGAAAGAAAATGACACATGGTTTTGTACTTGTTGAATTTTGTGACGACAGTGTTAAAACTAGAAATAGTAGCCAAGTAGTTGATATGTTTACAAACTATGATAATATTATATAGTCAGGTACTTGATGAAGTGACTATGTTGACAAATACAGATAAATCAAAGTATTCTCTCTCTGTTATCATATTGGCAACGCTATATGACTTTAAAATACCACCAAACATTTCACTGTACTTGGAAGGTTGCCTACAAGACTGAAGTAACTCACTCATTAATGCAATGCACTTACTAGAGTCTTGCAGTTAACCCTGTACTTGTAGTACTAACTATTTTAATGCTCACCTCACCAGGTATATATACTATGTGATATTAGACTTAGATTGTTACATGACCTTATGAGGTGATGACTTCATGACTGTCTCGATTTGTACAAAGAAATTTTTTTGCAGTAATTCAGGAAGTCAATTTTTATGCATTCTTTTGGTGAAAAAGTTTAAAGTGCTTTTACCAAGAGTCTTTTAAGCACTTAGAAAAGTGCGTATACAAACATTTTTTACAGAACATTTTTATGGTTCAAATTTTTCTTTTTTCTAGACGCAGGCCCCTTTAGATATTGTTATAAGTTTTACCATCATTAGTTCAATAAGAAAGGCTTTTTACCATCTTGAGATGTAAGAGAGGCTGTGGCCAAGTGGCTATGACATTGGATTGGGAATCATTGGATATCCAGTGCTGTACTGGTTCAAAGCACATCTAAAACCAACCTTGCTGTTTCCTTGAGCCAGAAACTTTATCCTTAACTAACTCAGAACTGAGGTATCAGGAAACAGACTAGAGAGTAATTTATCTAATTTGTAAGAAATTGTTCCACAATGAAACTAAGATAAATTAGTATTGACTTAATTATAGGCTCGGTACAATTTTGTTTTCTATGTTGCTCTCTTATTCTGTCAGTAAAATTCAATTAGAAACTTCCTGTTAGTTTGTTTGTTTTGTTGGGTTTAATGCCATACCAACACATTTTATAGGTCATGTAACGGCGGTCAGTCAGCCTACTCACTTCTCCTGGAAAGGCTGAATCTCTGGATTTAGCTGTTAACCAACTACTAAGCGCATACTATTCGTCAGTGACTATCAACTGCCCTACATGATTAAAAATCAGTGGTAGGAGGGAGAATGGTCATAATAATAATTTTATGACCAAGCTCCACGAAAGTATGCCCCACCCGGGAATCGAACCCACGACCCCTCGATCAGTAGACTTATGAGCTACCAACTGAGCTAGCCGGGCGGCTTAGAAACTTCCTATCCTATAATTAAATAAAATGTAGTATTTCTATTTTCATATTCTATGTATGTTTTACATAATAAACAATATTCTGTTCATTAATTTTGCAACTTTTTTGTCTTCCCATTAAAATTAATGCTATGTTTTGATATTTTTTGTTGGCCACCTAAGTTGATGATTCTTACTGTCTCTGTATGTAAAATAGTTTGTCTCTTTACTTCATGTACTTAAAGGAAGCTACAAACTGCTTTATGACATAATAATATTTCATTTACATGTTATAATGACTGTGTGAATGGCATTTATATGATATAATGTATGCATAAAAAGGTGCGTATATTATTTTTCCTCTAATCTGATGTATGGCTGCATGTTTTTTCCATATTTTTAGTGAAAAAACTAAGTAATAAGATTAAGGAAAAGTAAGTATGTTATGGAAGCTTAATTGAAGCTGATTATAATAAATGTATATAATTTCTACATGGCCACAACAAATTGATCATGTTTTCTACAGATTTTGTCCAAAGAAATGGGGAAAGAGCAAGTAAATTTATATCTTTTGCAATTTTTAGGGTTTTTAGGCGTGGCAATTTCCTATGGACACATGATCATTTTGTTGTGGCCTAATCATAACAGCTGAATCAAATTGCAGAATCTTCTTACTTTTCAAATTATTGCTGAACTGACATTTGGTTTAAAATGAATGACAAAAAAAACCAAATTAGTTCAATTGCTTATACAGGAGCTATTGTTTTTGAAACATTATTAATGTGCTTGGATTTCAGATATAGTGTCCTAAATTGAGTATGGGTTCAGATCCAATCTGGGACAGTTATACCTTCCATGAAAATTTCACAATAATGTTGATGCTTCTATTAATTAGGTATATGGAGAAGTAGCCAGCCTTGTGGAAGGGTAGGTTTAAGTACTGGTTATAGAGAAGGGTCCAGGAAAGATAGGTTAGGTGCACTGACTGCCTAAATTGTGTTGACACTGTGATAAACGTGGTTTGAAAAAATAAAAATTACTCTTGCCACTAAGTAATGAGAAAACAAAACATTACTTCAGATATTTCCAACAAATTATGTCTACTCAAATTTCAAAATAGAACCAAAACTTTCCCCTTTTTATCTTCTCATATTTTATATTAATGTAAATTGTTGACACACTGTGGCAGTATGACCATATATTTCTGACATTGAAATCTTAAGTGTTTACATAATATTGTAGAATATTTCCATTGTTTTAAATGGTTTATAATATAAAACAATTAACATATTGTTACTGTAAGACTGTGGGAAACAGTGACTGTCTACTAAGATTTGCTTTGTTAAGTTTTGCTTCCATGTTGGTTTTTTCCCTTTAGCCTATGTTTGTTACGTTTTGTCTCAGTTGATGAAATGTTTACGAGACTTAATTAACAAAAACAGTCAGAGTTATTCAGACAATCTTAAATATAGCATTGTATTATGAAATTTGTACTTAAACTTGCAAATTTTAAATTTTCTTCCTTGAAGATGATGTTAGCTTAATTGTTGGAGATTGTGTGCAGTTGATGTGCTGCTTTTACTAGATCCTCGGGTAACTGCCCACTTTCTTACATTAACTGCCATGATTAATACCTAGCTTGAACACATGACCCTCTGTTAGTAAAACATTAATGTACTTTGTTTATTTGGGAGGGGGGGGTTTAACCTGTGGAAACACGTCAAATAGGTAATTTTATGCCAGTCAGTCAAGCTACTTGCCGTTTCTGAAAAGTCTAAAACTGTGGATTAGCTGTGTAATAACCAGTTTCTAGACACTTCCATCAGCTACTGACAACTGCCTTACATGATTTAGAATCAGTGTTAGGAGGAAGAATTGTTTCATGACTGAGCTCCATGAAAGTACTACCCCCCAATCAGTAGACTTGTGCACTACCACCTGAGCTAGCCAGGGGTGATGCTATGAAGTAAGCAACCCTAACCACTAACCCAAGGTGGCAGATCAAATTTCCAGTGAAACATTTAGTTTTTGCCATGTACGACTATGTAGGCGTCTATAGATCTACATACAGTGTTTGATCTATACAGCCTGTGTCAACATAGTTACGTCAAGGAATGTTTCTCCGAGATGAACTTGTTAGTACTTGGGTTGAGAGGGCTGTCGAGTGGCTCTTCCAGATATCGTATTCCGTTGGTAGTGTGAACGGAATACGATATCTGGAAGAGCCACTCAACAGCCCTCTCAACCCAAGTACTAACAAGCTCATTTCAGAGAAACATTCCTGGCCGTATATCGACACAGGCTGTATAGATCTATACACTGTACGTAGATCTATACACGCCTACATAGTCATCCGGGGTGAGCTCGTTACAGTATTGTTTATCTTTTGATACATCTAACAAGTCACTGAACTCTCTCAACAAACCTTGAAAATTTATTAAATTCAAATGTTTAGCTGACAAAGTAGGATTTAGAGTATTTAACAAGATTTTGTTACACACCAAAATTTGACTGCAATATTATAATTGATTGATATCAAACATTTCTGGTATGTAATTAACATGTAATACATCATTTATGATAAATATTGAGGTAAACAATTCATTTATCTTAATGGTTTAATTCTAGAATATTGTTGTTGCTATAGCTACACAAAAATATAAATATATAGATGTTTTTAAATATTTTACTCATAGTGCAAAAAATGTCCATGGAAAAGATTACTACATTTAGAGTTGTCTTTTTGTTTGCTTACTTATATCTTGTTAGACATTATTTTTCAGTTGTTGATGGTTGCCAGCTCATCTAACTAGCTGTCCTGATTTCTTTTCATTATTGATACTCACATTTCAAAAGGAACTGAAGCCCCCCGGCTAGCTCAGTTGGTAGTTCGCAAGTCTACTGATCGAGGGGTTGTGGATTCGATTCCCGGGCGGGGCATACTTTCTTGGAGTTTGGTCATGAAATTATTTTTATACGGCCACTATATACCCTCCTACCAATGATTTATAATTATGTAGGGCAGTTGTCAGTCACTGACGAAAGTATGCGCTTAGTAGTTGGTTAACAGCTAAATCCAGAGATTTATCCTTTCCAGGAGGAGTGAGTAGGTTGACTGACCGCTGTTATATGACCTATAAAATGTGTTGCAACGGCGTTTAACCCAACAACAAAACTAACATCAAAAGGAACTGAAAATTTCGCAGAATGTTATGATCAGCAATGATCAGGAATCTAACCTAGATCCCTGGATTCCAAGTTTAGTTTTCTGAACTGAACGCGTTACCGGAACTGGTACACAGGTCATTTGTATTTGTATAATCATTAGTGTGGACATATCATCAAAATATTTAAACTCCAGATATTTGTATTGACAATAAGTGAAAGGTTAAAACTATATATCTCTGATGTAGGTTAAATTAAATGATTTGTTTATAATTATATGTCAAGTAAAAATGAGATAATTTCAATGTTTTGATTTACATGTTAGATATATTGATGACATTTTAATGAGGTAGTTGGTATATAATTATTGGGTTTATAGAATGTAGTTGACCTTAAAGTCAACCCTATCATTGATGAGGTCTGATTGATTATTTGTCATAAAATTGTAACATTTTATTTACTAGTTTCAATTTTTATGTCCATTTATTACCTAAAATATAGTATTTTATTCACAATGAAGGTATAAAGGTTTGGTCAATGCAATAAAGATGGTTAGTGTCGAATGATTTACTGAACTAAATACAGTGCAGTTAAGCATTGGTTTTAAAATCCAAATGCCTCCAGATGTATTGCAATAGTTTAATGTGGACAAACACCATATGTTTATGCTGTTAGAAATACATTCTGTTCTGTTCTGATTTTTAAAACAATCCATGCAAGTCTACTGATCGAGGGGTCGTGGGTTAGATTCCTGGGAAGGAAATACTTTTTTGGAGCTTGGTCTTGAAATTATTTCTACGGCCATTCTCCCTCCTACCAATGATTTTTAATTATGTAGGGCAGTTGTCAGTCACTGATGAAAGTATGCCCTTAGTAGTTGGTTAACAGCTAAATCCAGAGATTTAGCCTTTCCAGGAGGAGTGTGTAGGTTGACTGACTGCCATTATATGACCTATACAATGTGTTGCTACAGTGCTAAACCCAACAAACAAACAAACAAGACTATAACTAATCTTTGTACCTAGTCTCTCTGTCACATGGTTGATGTTACTGCTTTCTTAGTATAATGTTGTTTATTTTCCTTATTGGAATATCAACATGTAATGATGTTGTATTTGTATCATATCTTGTAATGTATTAATTGATATAATGGTTACAAATGAAATATTCACTGAGCCCTGGTTCGTATGAAAACTAATTTCATGTTTGAAAAGTTGACATCAAAGTTCAATATTTTAACAGTATTCTTGAACTCAGACAAACATGAAATGTTTAAGATTGTTTGATCTACAATATATACAAAGGACTAAAAATTATCACCATAAAGACCCTGTCAAAAAATTAAATTTGTTATTTATGTAGTTTCTATTTAACTTAAATAAGAATAACATAGTTTTTGTCTACAATGATACAGATGTGATGAAATTCAGTATTCAGCTAAGTCATGTCCTGACTAAGCATTTTTTAAGCAAATTGTATTACATTGTCATATCCTATAGCAAGGACTTAAGGAAAAATTTGTGACTGAATTTAATACTTTTGTAACATTTTTTAGCCTTAAAAATACCAAATAAATACCTGACAGATATTATCAAAATATTCCATTTATCAAGTACAAAAACTATTGATATACACACTTCAAAAGTACAGGAACTTGAAGCAAAAATGTTTTCCTTTTCTTACAAAAAATATGAGGAAGTTAGATTTACATCAAAGTTCCATTTAGCCCATGATATATGAATATTCTATAGTTATTTATAGAAATTTTAACTGTACGTCCATTGAAATACACCATGCTCTGGGAGTATGATACAATGTTTCAAATATTGAGAAAAGTGATGTATTGTCAATGATGTTTTTTAGTCCCATGTCCAGTGAACATTAACTAGTTTGATACAATTGTATATTTACTGTTTATGACTCATGAGTAATTTCTACTTAATTTAGATTATGATATGGCTAAATTTGTGTCTAGAAGTCATCTTAAGTTTGGTTCAACATCTTGCGGAAATTGACTCTCATAGATTTTAGTCTCAATGTTCATCTATTGATTTGAAAAAAATTCTTACATTTAGCTCTTAGATTTATCTCCAATCCACTTTTAGTCTCCCAGTACTGAGCAGTAAAGATTAAATTTCTTGTTTAAGAAGACAAGGATGCGAGGTTTAGATGTAACCTACACAGAGCTGGTTATCCAATAATTACCTGTCCAATGTCTTAACCATTTAGCACTCTTCACTATAATAAAGTTGTTGTAACATTCTGTAAATACAATGAAATTTCATCAGTATACAAACTGTAACACTAAAATTATTTTATTTTCAGGAACATAGCAGACGTAAGCAACGACAATATACTCAGTGTAGAAGAGTTTGTTCTAGCTATGCATTTGATAATAAAGATAAAAGAAGGTCTACCAATACCACGTACCCTCCCTAAACACCTGATACCTAATGTTGTACCATCACCAGAGATTGCTGATATCTCAGACAGGGAGAGAGAAGCTTACCAAAATGTGTTCAATAAAATATCACAACAACAAATAAATGGTTAGTATTATAGTTTATACTAATTTATTTTAGCTCCATCGTGAAACAAGTTCTTAAAACTTAGATTAATCTCTTTCGAGGCCACTTCATGGTCCCCCAGTTCTGAGCTAGTAGGATAAAGTTTCTTGCTCAAGGAAACAATGGGGTAGGTTTATGATGGGATTCCAAGAAACATCCAGCTGGCAATCCTATGATGATTAATCCAACATCGTAACCGCTAGTATATGCCCCCATAACTTTGAGTGCTTGCTTATAATAAAGTTGTAGTCAATGCTATAAACTTGACATATAAGTATATGCATTATGCAGCTAACAAACTTTCCAGTTTTGTGTTCTTTGGAATAACTTGGTCAAATCAAAGGAAACTCCTGTTAACAATCTAGAGGCAAAAATTGTGCTCCAATTTGCATCAAACTTGGTTATTAACTACTTATTATGAAACTTCATGAGGGATTTAAGTAGTCATCTGTGGTGTAAAACTTGGCCACTGTAAAATCGTAGACATTTGAGCTTAGAAATTTTGTATAAGTTGGCATTTCATGTGCTTCCACAGTATGGCTTTTTCTATTCCGTGGCTTTGTTTTGCTACATAACATAGGTTTTACTGCTTCTACATAGGTGCCCGTCGCATCCAAAACTAAAAATTTGGTTTATTAAAAAATATTAGGTATCCAACTTAATGAAATCCTTCTGAATTTTACTCAGAAGAGATGTAACCAGTCTACTTTTCAAGACTAAACACCCATTCCCCTATGGTTTTGCGCTAAAATGGAATAAGAACGTGTTGGACAAATAAAAAATGGACTAGCGTCAATATCTAACTTCTCGCTCCCTTTTGTAAGACTAGAGCTAGAAATTTACCTACAGTTGTTCCACCCCACCAAGTTATAAATGAGTACTGTGAGGGAGTGGTCGCCTGTTTGAGGGTGATTTCAATGATTAGGGGTTATCATACAAAGATGTAAAGTCGGCTGAACAGGCTTTAAACCACACTTCAACTTTAAAGTACTTAGAACATGTATAAAGTTAAAGATGTAATAGTGTGTCTAAGTATCCAATGATCTTTATCAAGTTGTATGGTAATTGAAACCATACATATTTCTATAGAAACAATGTGACTATAAAAAACTATAGACAGCTTATATCTCTACCATAATGCAGACAAATCTGTGTGCTAAGCCATGGTCACATACTCTTTGATGATTGTATTGAGCTCAGGCAGCAGGCCTAGTAATAACGTGACTAAAACACCATTTATAAATAAAGTAATGGTATTTTATGGGCTTGAACTTTTATGCTAATGCATGTATACCAACTTTACATTCATTACCCCTGGTCACCCAGCTACTGGTATCTATCTATCAATCTCACTGAGGAGTCTTTACTCTGCTTAGTGTAGCTGACAAATTGGCACTATGGAATTATACCACCCTTGCAGGTACCCATTTACACCTAGGTGGAGTAAAGCAACCGCAGGTAAAATTTTTGCTCCAGAAAATTAGCAGTGCCTCTAGTGAGATTTAGATCTGGAACTTCTCCATCCCTTAGCCAGCATCCTACCCCTTAACTACTGCTCCTACATACAAGGTATATCAATCACTGCATTCAGAACATTGCTGTATACAGAAGGCCACTCATTTAGATTTGAGTGTTTGTTGTTTGGTGTATTATATGTTGGATATGTTGGGGATGTACTGTAGATATCTTATTGTTAGTTTAGACATTTAATTGAGTGTAACATCATATATCTAACCTTACAATGATTTTAATGCAATCTTTTATTGTTAAATATGCAATGATTGCTGGGTAACATGGTATTTTACATCATTCTGATAGAGTATCTCTGATTGCTTGTATAGATAATATCTCAATACCCTTAAGAATGATAGACGTTAAAAATGTCTTTAAGAGTATATTAGAAACATTCCATGTTTATTTTGTGATAATCTCCCAGACTGTTGTTTGAAAGAATTTCATGTTTCTAATGTTTGTAGGTTTGTAATATAAAGATTGGCCTCTTGAAAGTTGGGAATAGGGACGAGTTGGGCAGTTCCTTGTATAGATTCCTATCTTTAGGATAAACCTATTCTCATTTATGCATGAAAAAAGAAACATTAACTTATCATAGCTTTTTCCAAAAATCAGTACTATGTTATGCAAATAAGCTTTGATTTTAGTAAAGTTACTTGCTCATTTTTCCAAGTACATGTATATCATTTGTCCAAGCCCCTTTAGAGGGCATAGTAAAATGGGAAATACCTTAAAACATGTTGTTATACACAGTAAATCAAACCCATTGGTTGTGAAAAAGTTTATTTTGTTTCAAAGTTTGATTGATAACTAATTTGCTATGAACTTGACGTTCACTTAACCATTGTTACTACAGTCTAAATTTTTACATTTAATTTTGTAAATTTCAGCTGTCCAAGGGAGATTACTCATATCAGAATCCCAATTACCTGTGGAAGAGTTATCTTACATATGGGATATGTCTGATGTCAATAGAGATGGACAATTAAATATACATGAATGGAATGTTTCTTGTCATTTAATAAGACATCTTAAACAAGGTAATTTATTCCTTTTTTATAAGGTATGCTCATGGAATTTTAGCAATGAATACAGTATTTTATACATAGTAGTTAATAACTTCTGTAGCAAGATCTTGAAAAAGTGCTGGACTCAATATCAAGGGTCATCTTATTGCTTGTGATGACTACGCTTAGGGATTGGGCAAACTTTTGCCACAAGTCATTAAAGCAGACAATCAGAATATGTACTTAATTATTGTCTAATTTCATTTAAAGTACCATTTTGTTTGTGCTAATAAACATTTAGTTTGGGCAAGTAAAATTAATAGTTAGTCGTCCTACTGGGCAATTAACTTCATAAATTATTATCAAGCCCTGTGCTATAATTAGATTATTATAGGAGAAAAAGAGTTTTGTTTGTTTGTTTTTGTTGGGTTTAACGCCGTAGCAACACACTCTATAGGTCATATAACGGCGGTCAGTCAACCTACTCACTCCTCCTGGAAAGGCTAAATCTCTGGATTTAGCTGTTAACCAACTACTAAGCACATACTTTTGTCAGTGACTGACAACTGCCCTACATAATTAAAAATCATTGGTAGTAGGGAGAATGGCCGTAGAAATAATTTCATGACCAAGCTCCTCGAAAGTATCCCCCGCCTGGGAATCAAACCCACAACCCCTAGATCAGTAGACTTGCATGCTACCAACTGAGCTAGCCGGGCGGCTGAGAAAAAGAGAATGTAATTTATTCCACTCATCACATAAATATATCTTTTACTCTTAAACGTTATGAGCCAATACTAGGTTTGTATTGTGAAAATAATGGCAGTACATTATAGACAAAATAATTATTTTTTCAAGACTTATCACAGCATTTAGAAATATGACAAAAATCAAGCCTCCTATAGAAAATTTTCAAATCATCAAATTAACAATTCTATTTGGTTTACTTAAAACCTAAAGACTTTTAGTGATTTAGTTAAAAAGTCAATGTCAGTATAGGCTAAATATTGTCTCCTCTCACATTCTTTCCATGTAATTTACTATACAATCAATTATCAGGTATATTGTTAACCAATTGTGTCTCTCAGTAATTTTGTCTAGTTTTATTTCTATAAATTACACAGTGTACTATACAAGTTTTAAGTAGAAAACTTTAACCTATTGTTAGTGCTATGAGTTGTTAATGGTTAAAATGAAGGTCTGGTTAGGATATTGTATTGCTAGTAAATTGTATGGTGTTCATTTGAATGTAATAAAATACATTTCATGTTATATTAGTTAAATGGAGTGCATTAAAAATATGGACTACTGTATTGTTACATTTTTCATTGTCATGTTAATGGTATGTGGCATTTTTTTTTGTGTGACAAATTTTAAGGTAATGTTACCTAGTCAAAAAATATTGCAAAAGCACATTTAATGCGCTCGGTATTGGCACTTTGTAAAAACTTACCTTTTTCTTACCAATTTTTCGCTTTCTATGCATTTTTTTTTTGCACTATGAACATTTTTTTTTCTCAAAAATGCAGTATTTACATGCTTAAGTATGTAAAAAGTGTATAAAAAATTTGCCTTTGCAGTAAGTGGGTACTTTTTGACCAGGGTTTGATGTAAATTCTCTGAAGTTTATACATTGTACTTGAGGGGAATCCAATGAGTTTTACTTGTTTTGGGATCGACATGTCTTGTTCCTTTAATCAACTTGGGCCCATATTATCTGCTTAAGTGGGACATTAAGTATATAACAGTCAATGCAAAATACTTTAAAATCAGTATGCTCAGCTGATGAAGACAGTAAGCCTGCCTGTCAGAATGATAACTATGTTTGTCCCAATGTGCCGGTTGTTTGATAGGAATTATAAACAGCCTGTACCAAACTAAACGGGATGTTGATGACACAAGGGGATTTATTGAAAGTTTTTGGGCACTGGGTCAGACTTGATAGTTAACATTTGGCAATTTATCAGCAAGGACTGGAAGACTGACATCTCTGGCTCAGATTGATACAGCAGCATATTATGTTGGAAGTTGTCAGTTTCTGACAAAATTTTGTGCCTTGAAACTCTGGTTTAGCCATTCCATGAATGGAGAGTAGGTTGACTGACTGTTGTAATATGACCTATACAATTTGTTGCCAAAGCGTTAAATCCAACCAAAAAACGTTGAATTCAATAGTGTTTCTTTTAATCAATAAACTTCTTTCAAACTTAATTGTGAATGTAGAAGCTTAATTGTATTTATACAATTACTGTTGTCATTTTTAAGTGAAGGATTGAATGTTCTATAGATAATATTTGCTATCACAGAGGTTTATGTATTATTATTCCACACATTCTAGGTGTATTAAATGTACCAATATATTTTATTTTCTATCTTACAGGTGGAAAGTTGGATGGTCCAGTTAATGTGTTCAAATTAATACCACAGTGTCTTTCTTCTGTGTCATACTTAGCTAGAAAACACAGGTAAATGTTCATTCTTGAAATTTATTTGTTCTCATGTTAGTAAGTGTTAGAGCATCAGTCTAGTTCATACTAATTTATGTTATCTTGATTGTAAAACAAGTTTTTACAACTTAGATTTATCACCTTCGAGTCCACTTCCTGGTCCCCCAGTACTGAGCTAGTAGGATAAAGTTTCTTGCTCAAGGAAACGACAGGTAGGGTTTTGATGGGATTCGAATCAACACGGAGCTGGCTATCCAATGATTATCAGTCTAACATCTGTCCAGTGGTAGGACACAAGCTCAATAGTTTAGATGTCCTAGGTTTGAATCTCTAAATAATTTAAATTGCCAATTTTCTTTAACATGGACACTTGCAGATGTTATTGTTTCATTCAATCAAGAAATTAGTGGGTATAGCAAGGGTTGTATGGTTGTTTGTATGAACAGGAGTTATTGTAGAAATAAAATTATCACCTAGTATTGTATAAGATGTTTTCACTCATTTATAATTCATTTAAAACATATTATATCATGTTTGTCAATTTAGAGTGTGCTCTATAACAGTGAATATAGGTTCTGTACTCAGTAGTAGTGTTAAGTGGTTTTAAAAATCTTTGAATTAAATACATTTTACTATTATTTGTAATTGTACTATGTATTTACAACATTGACATAAAGATTGGCACTGTTCCCATATTTTGTTGAATTATCAAATAATGAAATAATTTCTCCAATAAAATTTTCTCATGGAAAAGTAAGATTATTATTTTAAATTAACTTGTTTACAATAAATTTGTCTTGGCATACATACAATAGTTCTATTCTGTTCATTATATCTATGAAGTATTCTTTTGATTACACTGACGCCCAGAACTTCTGACCCACTTTGAAATTAACTTTAAAGGTAGATATTGTCATGTTGATATTGACTAGAGGAGCATTGCCATTTGAACCAGTGTCTTAATAGGGTAAACTTAAGTTATTGTTAACATTGTTGACATTTTTATTATCCATATGAAATTTGCATAGGTAACAGTTTTTGTATAGCTTATGATGTAAAAATAAATCAGATTTTTTATATTTTTGTCATTTTTGAATGTACTAAAAGTAAAGTAACTTGTTCTTACATAAGGTTTGCTGCTTTTTTATAACCTATATACATTATAAAACATACAAAATGAAGTATAACATTTGTATTGTTTAATTAGGAAAACATTACAAGGTATTTTTGTAAGTTTCTTATTGAACGGTTTATTGGGAGAATCTGTATGCTATGTTTGGCTTACTGTGTCCTTACAATATCTCTAATGTTAGATGTTCAATTAATGAAACTGTTTCCAATTTCAATAATTTTTCTTACTATTTCATCACATAGCCCCTCATACACCATGAAGCATGAGAGTAAGATTTTTAATGTAATAATAAAGGTTTTGAATCTGAATGATTAATGGATCAGAATCCAAGTTTAAAAATTGTAAGATATTTGTAAGATCATTTGATATGATTACATACTTCCAAATGAATTTAAGTGTTACCATTGCATGAATAGAAATGAAAATTAATAGGTTAAAATACTAAATCCTCCATTCATTAGTTTTAGATATGTTTCATGACATAATTTATACTTTGATTATGTTCTACTATTTAAATTAAAGTGTTACCATTGCATGAAAAGGAATGTATGTAAGTTCATACTAAATGGGTTAAAATACTTAATCATCAATTCATTAGGCACTCTGAATCTATGTAAATATTTAGTTTTATATCATTCTGTAATGGTTTAAAAAGAAGAATTTCAATGTATATGATGGGACATATCTTATATACAAACACCCATGATACCAGTTAGAATCTAGCGACATGTAGATACTATCATTTGTTTATTTACTTTAATCATGATATGAGTTGGGGTATGGATTTCTATTATTGTGTTAAATTCCATTATTAAAATTGACAGTGTTCAATTTTATTACATTATCTTTGATAGTGTTAAAATTCCATTATTTAACTTGATAGGGTTCAATTTTATAACATTATCTTCGATAGTGTTAAAATTCCAATTGTAATTCTTAGATTGTGTTACTTCTTGCTTTAAAATCTTTGTAAGAGTGAAGTTTTTATTACTGAGAGCTATTGTAGAATTTTAATAATGTTTTGATATTTAGTGATAATATCAAATTCATGGGGTTAAAGGTGTAAGAAAGTTAGAATGACAATAATGAAATTTTGATTAAATTTGAATTATAGATATCATAACCATCACAATATTGTGATTTTGTTGCATGGATTTTATTTGGTATAAGAGGAAAGTGTCCTAAAGGTATAGCTTGTAAAAATTGACCCCAGACCAAAAATATTATCAAAATATTATTTTCATAACATTAAATCAGTTAAAAATAGTGTAGTTATTTGCATACATTATATCAGTGAAAAGTAATGGACTTGCCAAAGTGTGTAATATATTAATATGTCTTGGGTCAATTTGTACTATCTATACATGTTTGATACAATATTGTGGTTGTGATAGAGATTTTAATAATATAATGATTTCTTTGTTGTTTCAGAGTTGAAGAATATAATAAAAAGAAGCATCAATTGATGACAGTTAAGGTAAATGTTTTATTTTATTGTATAATTTGTTTAATGCTAAGGTAAAGTTTTGTTGTTTATGATGTCATGCATTAAAGTTTATAGTAAGTTTGAGATGTTCTTAATTTCTAGTTAGTATTTTCGTGCAAACATTATTATTTAGGTAGTTTAACAATTATAATCTCAAATTTTTACTACCGCTGTTATCAATGTACCCATCAATGAAAACAGTTTCTATTCTGGAGAGAGCATTCAAATATGATATTTATAAGCATGCACATGGAACATAACTTAATGCAAAGATTACCTACATTCATTGTATATTGACTGGTGCCATCAAATGTATTGAGTTTTTTTAACCCTTAACCACTTAATCCCGCATTTTTACGTGTCTAGACCCCCCCCCCTCCAAAATGGCCTCCACAGCCTTGAAAATGGTGCTTTTCAACTAGATTTAGTGAATTTCACTAAAGGATAGTTGTCCCAAAAATGAGCTCTTTTTCGCGTGCCTCCCCCATCAAGATGTCTCAGGGGAGTTCCGAGGGGGGATTTGCTCCCCTTTGTTGCTGGGGTTTGAAGGGGATGCAGCGCTCCTCATCGCCAGAAAAAAAATCAGGGTCATTGAGTGCAGAGGAATGGCGCCAAGTGCTGATAAGAAAACATGTTTTCAGTCCCTAAAAAGACCTGGCACTTTAGACCTAAATTTTGGAAAATAATACTGTTTGAAATGCAAACGTGGGGTGGAAAAAGAGAGAAAATTGCCATGGTAACTGGGATCGTGGCTCAACTTGGTTTTTCTGAAAGACATTAACCCAGGGAACAACTTGGCCTAGTTGCATATCTGTATGATAATTAGTAATGAAATTAGAGCATCTTGAAATAGTCCAAGAGCTTAATGGTGAAAAAATGGCTACTTTTCACACATGTCACAACCAGTAAAGGGTTAAGAGAAAACATACATGCTTTCTATATTTTATTGTAGAATAAAACATAGACACTAGCTTTGATGTGCCAAACTTAAATTATGGCTGCTATATGCACATTAAAATGAGTGATCCTGTTTTATTCTCCTGCAAAATACATCAACACTGTATTTTTTATTCTAACATAGAAAAATAATTCTTTGACCATTAAGTTTTATAAATGAGGTGATAAATTATGACAGCCTTGTATGTGTTCAATGTTATAATGCAGATAATGCTAAGAAGAGTGAAAAGCACTCATACCCATGATAAAATTATGAATGAACTCTGTAAAAGATATATAAATAGCATGTGTTCAATGTTATAATGCAGATAATGCTAAGAAGAGTGAAAAGCACTCATACCCATGATAAAATTATGAATGAACTCTGTTAAAGATATATAAATAGTTATCTGCAAAACCTTAAACAAAAGCTATTAAACATTTCTTGTTTAATCATCATGGTAGCTTAAGAGAATAGTAGCTAATAATGATATATTATTACATTCCATATAAGTATGTTATAGGTTCCATATCAGTCAGGTATAGGGTCTATAAACGATTAAAATATGAGTTATGGCCAATCAAACTGTTAGGGTTGTTTACATTAGATAGAGTTGAGAGGTTCTGTCCCAATACAACATGAATGGTTTATTATATTTACTCAATGTTAAATGTCTGCTGTGAGAAATGCTTAAATTCCGAGGTCATCGGTTTGCCAGACTACATGTAAGGGTTAGTAATAGTGGGTAGGAATCCTTTGAAGTCTCTGGAATTGTAAATGGTATTATGAGATACACTCTGAATTTTCTCTCATAATTCCTGTATTCTATATCAAGCTTTTCAATATTGATGATATTCCTGATGGTTATTCATCCTAGTGTTTTCATTTCATGTTTTTGTTTTATCTCAAATTATCTTCTTTACCTTTGGCTGGAGTGTTGTCATGTATGAACAGAGCGTATTTATTGCTATTACTGGACATGTTACAAGATACAGTGTAAATTGTTTTAGACAGAAATCCTCAGTAGAGTAGGGTGTGCCCATGTGCTTCCATGAGCCTGCATTACGAGGGAGCTTAGAGAGCCAACCTGGATGTCTTTCAACTGCCTTGTACATAGATTGCAAATGGTTCTTCTTATTAGTTTCTCCCCAGGACATTCTATACTGATTTGGCACATTTCATTTTTGTTCTGTAGTTGGTCCTATCATGTTTGCTTATATTCAGTTGGTTATGTTTGTTTTACCTCATCAAATCTTTGTTACCATTATCATCGATGACATGTTTAATATGGTCTTTTAAACACTGTGTTTATATTGACCCACCTTGTGCATATATGTGTGTTTTGTATGATGATGTATATTATATTGGTCATAAAAAACTTGATATTTCATTTGAATACTGGAAAAATCCATGTAGGCTAAATATCTGATTGGGTGGATTATAACCTGCACCCAAGCCTCAAACTGTTGTATAATCAGCAGCATATTAGGAAATAATGTGTATACAGTCAGATCTAAAATGATACAACGACATCCGTTACAACAACATTCTCGTTATACTGACATATTTTATGGGAACCAATACCAACATGTACATGGTCGGAAGAATTCATTACACTGACATATGCGTTATAATGACACATTTCTTGGAAACGAACATTGTCGTTGTATCGAGATCTGACTGTAATGTTCATTCTAACTTATAATCTTAACACAGATATAAATAAAAAACAGAAGAAATATTTATACTTTGGTGTAAATACATTATGATGTTGTTTGAGCAAAAAAACTTTATCCTTGCTGCTTCATACTAGGGGAGGGGGGGGGGGAGGGGACCTTACTCAAGAATGATTAATCTAAGTTGTAATAACTTGTTTCACAATAAAGCTATAAAGTTTAAAAGTAAATTTGTATAATACTATAAGAATATGAAGCCATCAAGCTAACTCAGTTGTCAGCGCACAAGTTGTCTGGTCATCGGATTGTAGGTTTGATTCCTGGGCAAAACCCGGGTCGATAGCGCAGTTGGTAGCGCGCCAGGATTTGGAATCTCGTGCCCTAGGGGGTGCGGGTTCAAATCCCATCCGGGGAGGTTATACCCTTCCATGAAAATTTGACAATTATGTCGATTTTCCTCCATTGATTAGATAATATGGAGAAGTTTCCGGCCTTTTGGAAGGGTAGGTGAGTACTGGTTATAGACAATGGTCCAGGAAAGCTAGGTTAGTTGCGCTGGAAGCCGTAAAATGACCTAAATTGTGTTGACACGGCGTTAACTCCAATAAATAAATAAAATAAAATAAATAGATTCCTGGGCAAGGCTTTTTTGTGGAGCTTGGCCATGAAATAATTAAATGGCCATTCTCCCTCCTACCACTGATTCTAAATTATGTAGGGCAGTTGTCATTCACTAATGGAAATATGCATCTAATAACTGGTTTACAGCTTAATCAAGAGATTCAGCCTTCCCAGAACTGCCGAGTATGTTGACTGACCACCATAATATGACCTATACAATGTGTTGCTACCGCGTTAAACGCAACCAAAAATTAAAAATAGAATAATAATAATAAAAAAAATTATGATAGTTGCAAATTATAAATGAAAGTAAAATTACTAAATTAATGTATACGAAAATATTGATATAATTGTAACTATTTTTATCAAGAAATACCTGGTATAGTGCGTTAATATTGACCCCGAGCTGACCTTTATGCAAGAATATTCATTACATTGAATACAAATCGAGTTTAAACCGTGGCTGTGAAGATTGTGTGTATAAACATACTTCTATAATTTTACAATCGCAGCCAAAGTGTAGAATAGGCGTGGTTCTGATTGTAGATAATTATTAGATGCAAATGTGATAGGTCAGGTCGGAGTCAATATTTATGCACTATATATGATTGGTAAATCAATAATCTCAATCTTCATGACAATTTCTTATATCATTAATTATACATGCTGAGATTTTAATGATTTATCTTAGTATTGATTAATTCATCAATTAAATGTTGATTAATACTTAGCGACCCCTTTACTACTCTCAACAATTGCTATGATATATTTAAACTTTAAATTTTGTGATTCAAATTAATCAATGAGGATGATGGACAGAAATAATGGCTAAATATTTGTTGATTGAGATTTTTATATATAAGACGATGGATTATATGTGTTCATTTGTTCTGAATTGATCGTTAATGATGAAACATATCTAATGATTACTGAGTAATGATTGCTTGGTGGTGAAATCAGTGTTGTTGATGGCTGGATGTCTTGATATTCAGGTTTTTAAAAATCTCAGTTAACAGGTATCCTATAGACGGCTGCCATGAAGGATCTCTCATGGTTGCTCTGAGGGTCATGTCAAGATGACCTTTGTATAGACCAATCAATGCATAGCTTTCATCTAGACAAAACAGCATTAAAAGCATTTTGATTTCGTAATTTTTATTTTAAGACCGAGATTTTACGAGCTAATTTGATAGTGGTGTTATTCACAGGTTGTGATTGGACGGCATTTTCAAATTGCATGACATAGATGACATAAGCAATTAACGTAATGATTGCGTCATGAATATTATAATGAGAAAAGGTCACCTCATAATGAAATAGCCAGATCCTAAATGAGCAAGTGGGTTAGCAGAGAATTATAGATCAGGTTTTAATCAGATTGGGTTTTTGATAGCAAGGTATTATTAGGACTGAGTATTTTGGTGGTAGGGTATTTTATTGGCTGTGTTTTTGATGGGTTACTTATCTAGATACAATATTTACATTGCTATGATTGTTTACTACTGTATACTATACTTGATGTCCATTATAAGAGCATTTATGTGAATTATTATAGATCTTGATGTCTCCAGTGGATGGAATACATTCTCAAGAGTCCTCAATTGTTTTTTTTGGTCATATTTTTACTTTTTTCTCTCAAGGACATTTTGGTAATTCATGTTTGATGCTGTGGTGTATTATATCATTTGGAGTATAGATTGTTGGATGAGGTTGCTTGATTTAGTTCTTTTATATGTGGACTTTTTTAAAAGAAATGTGTGAAGTTATAATAATTTGAGTTTGTTTGGGATGTAAGACTTTATGTTATTAAGTTTTTAATATATGTTTTTGAAGGTTATTGTGGTTGATTGTGTATTAGCTTTTTGGATTGGAAGTAAAATTAGCATAATTATATTGTTAAAAGTTTTGATGTTTTGTATTGTAGGAGAAAAGGAAATGTCAGATAGATAATGAACAAAGACGTCTACAATTGTTGAAGAAAAGATTTGCTTTACATAAAGAATTGGTAAGTTTATATACTTGTATGATAACATTTTTATCTTCTAAGTATTATTGTATTGTTTTACCTTGTCAGGATCATCTTTCAACTGTCATTTGAATGTAGCTATTTTTGTTCTGTAAGGCTAAATTATTTTACAAGAAATTCATCGTGTTTACTATATAAATAGTCTGTATAGTTGTTGGAATCGGTATTTTCTCTGAGCTTACAGACAAATTATTGCATATTTTTTCTATGGTGGAAATAATGACTGCTCTGGTAGTAAATCAAAACCACATTGTGAGTCTATGTGACATTTCTCTGAGCAAGATAGCAAAACTTGTAGCTTGTGACATTTCTCTGACCAAGATAGCAAAACTTGTAGCTTGTGACATTTCTCTGACCAAGATAGCAAAACTTGTAGCTTGTGATATTTCTCTGACCAAGATAGCAAAACTGGTAGCTTGTGACATTTTTCTGACCAATATAGCAAAACTTGTAGCTTGTGACATTTCTCTGAGCAAGATAGCAAAACTAGTAGCTTGTGACATTTCTCTGACCAACTTAGCAAAACTTGTAGCTTGAAACACTAGAAATTGCAGTGTTTTGTTCATATTTCTGTATGTTTCAGTTTGAGTGTTCTAAATCATTAAATGATTTAACAATAAAAGAAGAAGATTATAATGTATATAAGGAGAAAGAAGAAAATAATATAGAAAAAGTTGAAGCAATCATTTACAGGTACTTTTTACATATACATTAGCCTGATTTATATATTGGCTAGCAACTTCATATATTTTATTTGGCAAACACATTGGTAAGCAGTTTCAAATACATATGCATTTTAAGAATTTTATGGATGATTAAAAGTTTATACACAATTCTTGGCACCTTTCAAGTGGTACCTATGTGTGTAGTCAGGACTTAGTGGTTAATGTCACTGTACTTGTAATCATTGTTACTTCCCATGGTGTAGTGAGCTTGGTTCTTCTTGTGAAAAGTTAGCAATTGATTCTGGCGGATTGTAGTTCAGTACTAGTGCATCTCTTGGATGACAGTTTGGTGAATTGGCTCTGACTGTTAAAAAGAATAGTAAAATTCCTACTGGTAGCATAAACCCTTATTTACTCTGCTGCAGGTGAAACACAAATCTTTTGCTACTGGTATAGATCCAGTCTAGACTTTGCCTATTATGTATACTGGTGATAGTGGTAAACTTTGAATCTCCCAAAAGTTGACTAGACTCTGCTCTAAAATTAAGACAAGGCAAGTCCATTATACAATTTGGAATATTAAGGGTTAAAAGATTTATGGACTCTGAAAAAGACTAAACTGGATTCACCTTATTATAGATATATTATAATATAGATTGTTATTACACACTTTATATTATAGATTAAAGAAAGAACATGAGAGTATAAGACAAGAGACAGTTAAAGCCATATTAGGTGAACAAGGTAGTTTACAGGAAGATGCTAGATTGATAAAACTTGAACAAGAAGATATCAGACAAAAACTAGCTGTATATCATACTAAAGCTACTAAAGATCCTGATCCATTTCATCAGTTGTATGAACAAAGAAGAGGTATGTTAGTACTGTAAAGATCCACTATAAATACAACCTAAGTCATTGCAAAATCATGCAATTTTTTACAATTCTAAAGAGTCTGTCTGTCCTGTGTTTGTAAAGTCTTGTTTGGGTATTAACTTCAAACACCTAGGTATCTTAGTATCATTAATGGCCATGACCCATAGATGATCCCTTGTGATTTGGGGGTCAGTACGTCAAAGGTCAAGGTCACAGTGACACCATAATTAGTGTCTTAGTTGGCATTGACCCATGATACTTTGTGTTCCTTTTTAACCCTAGTTAATAGAGGAGGGAAGCAAATCCCCACTTTCCATGAAATTCACAAATTATTTCTGAAAAACAGTATGTTTAGAGTTGGGGTGGCCATTATAAAGGGTGGTTGAAAGTCATTATAAAGTGGTATAATGTAGGAAAGGTCAAATTGCTCACTGACTGTAAAAAAGTAATGTAGATACAATCTAAATAATACTCATCTATTTCAGATTTACGGAAGAAGAGTAATCTTTCAGAAGGGGAGGAACCAGAAGTTCAATATCCATTTCAAACAAACCCTTTCGAGAAGGAGTCACTGACCCCTAAATTTTGTGGATATTCTATTTTTATCTCGCCTGATCCAAGTGTATTCAATAATAACAACAGTCATAAAGAGACATCTATATGTAAAGATTTATATGGATTTAGTGAGAAGTTTTTAGATAAATGGGCACCTATAGATGTCAACTCTAGAACTTGGGATACTGACCCTGATTATGATCCTATCTTCATGTCTATAAATGGTAAGTCCTGGATGATTACTGTGTTGTCTCCAACTTAATAGTACTGATTTAGATTATATGACATAACCAAACATTTGCAATGACAAAAAACATTTTGGCAAATAAGAAACTATCCTAATTTGAATTACATGTATATCAGCAACTTTTCAAACTTTGGCTCAATTTAGACATAAAAATCAATCTGTTTAGGAAGATGAAGTCACATTCTGGGGTCTGGACATAATGTATCCTTATGAAACAGATGAACCCTCATTAAAATCAGTCAAGCATATTTCTTCACTGGTGTCGGAATTGATAATCTTGCATTGACTTTGCATCAGAAATGTTTTTTCTGCTGCTTCAGTTATTTCAAAGTTTCATTTCAATGGTAATGACTTTTACACTTAGTGTTTTAGCTTGTTTTTGAAACAAATATTTCCAACTAAGATTTAATATTCAGTACGTCTGCTTACTTGTCTCCCAGTACAGAGCTAACAGGATAAAGTTTCTTGCACAAAGAAACAATGTGGTAGGTTTTAGATATAACTGGAATCAATGCTGATCTAGGTATACTATGACTACCAGTCCAACATCCTGACTACTTGGCCTAGACTGCTCCTCTGTGACATTTTTATTAGCAATAGTTGCTGGTTACTAATATTTCAAAATTTTGTTCTAACAGTACCAATGGATTCAAAAAGTTGGTCTGGTATAGAATGGTGTGGTAATGGTTATATGAATAAAAATATAGAAGATATACATAAAAAACTGGTAGATTTAAAATTAGAGATATCAAAACTGAACGAAGATGCTGGAGGACAACTCTTGTTTGTAAGTACATTTTGTATTTAAGTAGTAAATGTAGCAAATATATATACAGTAGGAGTAGTAGTTTTAGCAATTATATATTCAGTAGCCACCAAAAGTCATTGGTAAAAATCTTTTCTATAGGATAACTGGTTAAACTATGATAAAAGAAGGAGTCTTCTTAGCAAGTTCCAGAATCAACTTTAATTTGTTTATCTATATACAGTACCCACCGAAAGTTTGGAGACAAAAGGAAACAGTTCTTGAATTTTAATGATTATGTTTTGTAGAATCATTATCTTAATACATTTAAGTATGGTTTGTGAAAAATGAAAACAAATTTCATGAATGTAGCACATTATAAGATTCAGCATCTGACATCATAAACCCTCCAAGACCAGGTTAATTGTAATAATTTTCCATAACATAGTTTTTTTATGCTATTTTTGTGCCTCAGTTATAATGACAATGATCACCGAAAAAATAATGCAAAACTACAAAGCATTTCAAAATAAACAGTTATCAAGTTTTAGCTAAAAGCTATTCAATAGGCCTTGAATCTTAAAATGTCTCCTAACTTTTGGTGGGTACTGTATGATTCAAACTCAGTTACATGAATAAGCATTAATTTTATGATAAAATTATTTCAGGGTATGCATAATCAGTTTTTCTTAAATTTTCAACTGTTAAAGAACTTTTCAAGGGCACAGGACTACTTCTATAATTTACAAAGAACTGATCAAGAACTTTTCTTTGAACTCTCTCTAACATCCCACCCAATACTTGATCCTACTTTGAAATTTATCTATATCAAGTTTTCTTGCTTATAGTAAATGTACCTGTAGTCATAGTTTACCTACATAGCTTGTGATGTTTTTTTTGCTTTTCTATGTTTTATTTCATTATTTTTGGTGTATTAGAGTGTACATGTCAGTCTCTAGTGTCATTATTTTTGGTACATTTTCATGGTTTGTTTTTAGTGTGTAGTTGTATGTAATTACAACATGTACTGCTTGTCTTCTGTATTGAGTGATTAGGCTATTATGTACTAATGGACAAAAGTTTTGTCCGGTCTACAAAAACCATAATATCTTTTTTGTTTGTTATTGCACACTCATACATTTGGTATCGTTAGAAAGAGAATGTTATTATGCATTGAATAAAAAAAGAATTGTGAAATTTGAGCCAATTCTGTTGGTACAGTAATGTGTTGAAAATTGACATTGAGTGAGTCAGTTTTAAATGAAACATTTTTTTCAATTTGTGTGTGACCCCCATTAACCCGAATGAGTTCGGTGCTCCTTTTACGCATCGATGCTACAAGTTTGCAAAGGAATCTAGCCGGAAGACCAGAAATCTCATTTGGATTATTGGGGGTCACACACACTATTGAAAAAAATGTTTCATTTTAAAACTGACTCAACGCTATCATTTGTAACTTACAAATCCTCAATGTCAATTTTCAAAACATTACTGTACTGACATAACTGACTCAAATTTCACAATTCTTTTTTATTCAATGCATGATATCATCCTGTTTCTAACGATACCAAATGTATGAGTGTGCAATAACAAACAAAAAAGATATTATGGTTTTTGTAGACCGGACAAGACTTTTGTCCATTAGTATAGTTAAATATTTTATATGGTTCTTGAAGATTGATTGTTTTATGTGAACTCTCATTTGGGTTGCACCCTTGGTGGTTGACTGACTTGATATTTATGGTATTTTGTGATGTTTGCTCTCCTAGTCATAACAGCTTCATGTGATCTTCACTAATCACAGTCAGAATGTTTGTTGCTAGGGTTAGACCCAATGATTTCGTCATTCAGACCAACTTACATGTAGACACTAGAGTCTTGGTGCTTGAATTGCATGGCAATCATATTTTGTATCATTTTGGCTAATCATTTCTATGCAATTATGTCCATAGTATCAATGTTACAATATTCAAATTCACATATCTTAATTAAATGTGTACTAATTAATGTTTGTCATGCATATGTCATTAATTTTGTTAGCTTTGAATATGGCTTAGTTTTGCCTAGTGACACTTTCTATGACATTATGGGAATAGTCACCATTATAAAATTTGGATAAAACATTTTGTGATATCTAATAGTTGGTTGTTTTGTTAGTTAAATAGTAAAAAGATGCAAAATCTGTCTGAAAGATGTATAAACCTTGTTCCTAAATGAAAATATCATGAAAGTTTCATTTAAAATAAATTCTGTTCAACACAATAATATTTAGATCATAAAACTGAGAAAGATAACTCTTATAGAAAATATTAAAGATAACTTATAGTTACCCCCCTTTGTAAAATAAGCTTGTCTATTTGATGTATTTTGGGGCTTGTTTACTATTGGCAATTTACCAAAATGCTAGTTAAGCATACTACATTTTACATTAAGTTACACAGAAACTATTAAAGAAACAAGAGCAAATTTCTAATCAAACATAAATAGTATTATTTCTTTTTTTAACCAAGAAAATGATTTTTTCCCTCGTGTTCGTGATTCCTCAGTAAAAATGCTTTTAGATACTCGTTGGTTTGTGAGTTAGTACACCTTCAAGATTATATGCAATAATAGTTTTTACCTATAAAAAATGATGACAATTTTATAATACACTGTTTAAACAATTTCAATTAAATCCATTATTTCTCCTATTTATTTAAGTTAACTATCTATGACCTTCGGTGATCATCTAATTGTTACCAGTCATTCAATGGAGTTTTCTTTATGTCAGATCCATTTAACAACATATTGCTATTCCCAAACATATTGAACAAACTAGTGCAATTTTATTCAACCTCACTTTAATGAAATAAAAATATCATCATAATACAACCTTTCACAGTTTCATTCAAAAAGCCTAAAATCTTTGAAAGGTGTCTGTATTTTTTTAGTTTATGAATATATTTACCCAATCTGCGTAAACACATATCCAGTAGACCACGGTCGTACTGGATCTGTACTTTTTCCCTTTGAGGTCACGTCGAGATGAACTTTGTGTCGACCAATCAATGCGTAGCTTTCATCTAGACGAAAACACTATTAATCACATTTTGATTTCGTAATTTCTATTTTTAGACCAAGTTTTGCTTGCTGATTTAACCGCGGTAATAATCACAGGCTGCGATTGGGCGGCTCATTTCAAATTTCATGACGTAGTCAATGTAAACAAGTTACGTATCATAACAATTTCGTCATGAATATTATGATGAGAAAAGGTCACCTGAACGTGACCTTCGTTTGGAAAAGGCCAGATCTACATTAGCGAGTATGCGAGCGGTAAAATTGTAGATCGGGTTTTAATCAGATTGATATTTACCTTGTGTGACATAGTAATTATTTTGATGCCCTATGACATCATACTTATACTGTCATTTTCATCCTTCTATACTGTTGAAAGACTTTATTGAACTTCATATAAGAGGTCATTTAATATTTTGTTGGCTTAATGCAACACTGCTCTAACTCATTTTTTTTTAAAATCGCTTTGCATTTTTAGTTATTACATTTTAAACATCATAGAATCCTGAAGTTAGAATAGGATCAATATTTTATGGGCCAAAGGAACCAATTGGCTTTTCACTCTGACTGAAAAAGATCTGTTATGTTCATATGCACATTTTAGGCCTGGACTAAACAGTTTTGTAAAAAGAAGAGTTACGGCTGTCTTGCATTAAGCCTACAATTTCTTATGATGTAAACAACATCATTTAAACATAATAGTAAATACTATATAAATTCCATTACTGTATTATTTACTGTTCTATTGTATAAGAACTGTTGACATTTTATTTAAGTATATACTTACAAATTTAACATTACTATATTACTTTAAATACCATTTTTGTGCATTGGGCAAAGAAATAAGATTATATTGATCCGAAGGAATATACTAGTACATATTTTATTTCTACATATAAATCGGTTTGTTTTCAACAAAAGATTGTACAAGCACTCATGTGTCCTCTTATTTACTAAGATTAGGAACAAAAGTTTGTTCGTAAAACAGATTTAAATAAAAGAGGTTTAATGCTTTTTATTTATGGGTAGGGTGATATTTTATTTCAACACTTAAATGGTTGACTTGAAATATTGACTGGTTCTGTAAACAGTGCTAGCTTTAAAAGATTTATGGAGTTTGAAGATATAGATAGGAATAAAAATCTAGACCCAGTCTGTCATCAGCTTGTTTGTAACTGATCATTTGGAACACCTTTTGTTTTATCGTTATATTTGATATCTCGACACATCTGGAATAATCTGTGATTATCAAGGTTTGTGAACATCTGATTTTACATGATTAAATATATACTGTATGGTCAAATTGATTGATAATATATAAGATATTATTTGATAATTGATAAATTCTGTACTTAAGTATATTGAGGCCTTTTAAACTGTAAATTGTTTCCTTATTGAATGCTTTAATAGGTTTGCAAAAGAAGCAAAGCTCAGGCTTTTGTGGCTTAAATTGCTAAATACTGTTTTTTAGTTATGTTTGTCAGTTATTTTTACATACTTTTTTACGATTTTTTTATTTGCTCACTTCATGATGAAGTATAAATTTGCTGTTAATGTTTGTCTTTTGTATGAAATAAACCATGTATTATTTATCTGTCCATTTTTATCTGGACCTGTAATATGGTATACTTATTTACAGCCAAATGGAATAAGATATGTACTAATTTTGCCTTGAATGCAATATAAAAGGAATGGATATTTTAAACTATTTGTGGCAGTTCTGTGCTTTGCAGTGTATATTAATTTTGTAAACTCATGAATGATAAAACTTGTTGCATGATTATCAATGACTACATATACAAGGTGTGCCTGAGTAGAGTTCATAGTTAAGATGATTTTTTGTTGAATATAATGCTATACGATACGATACAATAAGATACAATAGGATACAATACGCTACAATACAATACAATACAATATACTTTATTAACTCAATTTGCAAAATGTAACACAGCAAGAAAAAAGGAAGCAAATAGTTACAAATATCAAGAGGTCATACACTTGTAAATTACAATCTTCATTATATTAAAAAAAATTGGTATATGAATGCAATGTAATAAAATTTATGAACAAGTTTTATCGTATGCTATATGTGCACTTAATTCACACCTGCAGTGCATTTCATACCTAGATAAAAGTATGTTTATATTACATTTTTTATCTAGAGGCTACATAAATTTTATTTGACAATTTTATTATTTCACATATTACATACCTTAAGTCCTATGTACATTATTAAACATGTAAATTCATAGCAGGGCATGGACAAGTGGATTTTTCCACAATTTTATTCTTTATAGTGTCTTTATAGCCAAGTAACTTACCAGTCAGCCAGAGCGGACAAGTAAACAATTTTCAGATTTCACCAACCCTGCTTGGTATTATATACTGCCCTTCAAAAGTTCCTTCACAGTACAAATAATCAAATGGCTACAAATGTCAAATTCAAGATAGCAGAATTATTATATCATTGTTCGTTTAGTTCATTATTCATGCCATGGAAACAAAATTTCTTTGGGTACATTTCATTCTCGAGTTGCAGCATAAGTTACCTAGCTGCCTCCAAAACAATGGTCAAATTGTACCTCAATGAACAAATATTAAGTTCAAGATATTTTTGTAATTTCACATATAAAAGAAATGTACGGATTTAAAAAGCAAAATTAGAATTCATTTTATAATAATTTGCTTTTCCAATTTTTTAAAACTCCACTGAGTACAATGTAAATTGTAAATGTGTGAAGGAACTTTTGGAGGGCAGTGTACCTGTGTCTACCTATATATATATATATATCTATATTTATTGCATTTGAATTTTTTAACTCAAATTACATGCACATTGTCATTAAATTTAACAGCATAAGCTCAAAAGTTGGTGTTTTGACAAACTTAATAAAAATCCAATCTTAAGTTCTTTGCTTGCATACTTGCTATTTTTACATAGAACAAGCTTGCAGTACTTTCAACTGACCTTTGCTTTTTTAATATTCATGGCACAATACACTACAAATTGTCCAATCACAGCCCAGCTATCAAATTATTCTAGGCTATACAGCCTCATGAAAAAAAGTGTGACTTACCATCTAAATAGCTTGAATAAAACCATTTTAAATGAAAATTCTAAAATTCCCTTGCTATCAATGGCTTTGATTTAGATGTTACATATTGTATTGATTGGTTGATACAAAGGTCGTCTGAATGTAAAAACCTTTTGCTCATGAAAATTTAAGGTAGTTTTTTTAATCATTTAATTCTATCATTCTCTTGTCTTGGGATTTAATTTGCTATGGCCCTTTGAAATTTGTGTATTCATTGCATTTAACCTGTTTCAAGATCTTGAATCTTTAGCTTGCAGTCTTGGACTAAAAATTTTAGACCAAATATTCAAGTTCTGGGATCAGAGCAAGCAGGTTAGGGCAATGATTGAATTTGCATTCACTGGTTTAAACTGGGATCAGTACTCATGCATCAAAGAGTAGATGGAAAGCATGTAATTATACCTCCATTGAATATTTTCATCCAAGATCTGACTCAAACTAAAGTGAATGTTTGCTAATATTTTTTTCTTTTATCTTAAATTGCATTAAGGAATTTCATTTTCAATATATTCTGGTGATGAGCATGTCAGGTGTGTTGTGCTTATTGTGTAACTTGATATTGAAAATATGAAGTTTAATTGCATTGTTTGTCTGGCCACTGAATGACGTCATATTCTACTCCTGCAAACACCTGCAGAAAGTGGAGATTTTGATAAAATGAAAGTTTGACATATGTAATAATAACTGGATAAAGTTTTATTTCAACTAGATTAAGTTTTAATAACAATAAATGTTAAAAACAAGACATCATGTGTGATATATTTCCTATATGTTTAACGACTAAGGAAGGGTGACTGACCTTTGTATTTTACACCTCTTAAACAGCTTCAGTCTTATGAGGCATATTTTTCACCTAGCCAGCATTTTCTAGGTCTTGATTCATAATTGCCATAAGCAACTTACTTTATCACTTTTAAATACATGGTTGGTAGCTTAGTTAGGATTCAAACTGATGACCTTAGTTCTTGTAGAGAGAGAATCCATAGCTTTTGAAGAAAGGGGGCCCCTAGCTCTTGAAGAGAGAGGAACCCTAGCTCTTGTAGAGAGGGACCCTAGCTCTTGTAGAGAGAGAAGACATAGGTCTTATAGAGAGAGGAACCCTAACTCTTGAAAAGAGAGGGACACTAGCTCTTGAAGAGAGATAGAGAGAGAGAGAGTGAGAGAGAGAGACCCTTGCTCTTGTAGAGAGGGACTTTAAGTCTTCTATAGAGAGGGACCCTGGCTCTTAAAGAGAGAGTGACCCTAGCTAGCTATTGTAGAGAAACGGACACTAGCTATTGTAGAGAGGGACCTTAGCTCTTGTATAGAGAGGGTACCTGGCTCTTAAAGAGAGAGTGACCCTAGCTATTGTAGGGAGAGAGACCCTAGCTCTTGTAGAGAGAGAGGGACCCTTTCTCTTGAAGAGAAAGGGACCCTAGCTCTTGAAAAGAGAGGGACACTAGCTGTACAAAGAATTAAAGTCACTGACGTTAACAACCTTGATCTCATAGACAAGGTATATAGATATCTTTATGGAAGAGTGATACATAGTACTATAATATTTGAAGAGCTAGGAAATATTGTCTTACATAGAATATAAAACTTTTCAGATGCCAAATTTATCTTTAATGTATAACATTGTTTAATATATATGGTTTTTAACACAATATTTCAAGTGGTTAGCAAACACTTATTTATCTCTGATACACTTCTGTTTATAAGGCCTCCTGGTAGTCAATTTTGAATTTATTATTTCTGTTGTAAACGTATATAGATAAGAAATAAATACCTCCTATATAGCATATTGACAAACAATGTATGGTCCTTAAAATGCCATGAAAAATTATCTTAACCTATTCATGAATATTTTCAGTAGTAAAAGTTGACTGCTTTGCTTATTGATAAAAATTTTTGATGACAATTTTAAATGGTGAATATGACATTCCATAGAATGTTTGATTATTTCCCGACATGTATAAACATTTATAGAAATATCAAAGATTTGAATTCTTATACTTAGATATAACCCATTTTTGTACTTCAATAACTAGGTGTAGCCAAAGTTTTGGACTTCATTAAAACTTTTGTTCAGATCTTCCTATAGAAATTTTATTTTAGCTAGTAAATAAAGTGTACCATGTAAGACAAATAGATTTTCTTGTAAGATAGTATTTAATTCAATGTTTTGAATATTTCTAAAAACATTTTTTTTAAATTGTTATTGTTTTACACTGGGTATGTATTAAGGCCATAATGTTTTTGTTTTAGTTACAATGTTAAGCTTTATGTAACAAAGCTTTTTATGTCGTTAAAGCTACCAATGTACATGTATTTCTGGGTTGCTTTTATCCCTAAGTATGTCAAACTATTGTTATATCATTTAAGGGATGACTTACATTTTGTCTATGTTTAAATATTGAATAATATAATAGGCTTTAGTTTGGATGTATAGGCATCAATGGCATTGCACGAGTGATTTATTGATTGCATCCAAATGAGTGACTGTTTTTTCTTTTATTTTTGTTTTCTATCAAAATATATCAATCCGCATTAGTCCATATTTTTAATTTATGATATGCTTTATTCTATTTTCATTTTGCATCTGACATGTTTATGTTTTGATTGTAAAAAGGAATACCTATCAGAAACAGCCACAGTAAAACATACACAGACTAAATACCACACAGACAAAAGCAAAGAGGGATATGTTTTTAAATTTTTGAACATTTGTTATGCAAAGGACATTTACATAAATTACGTCTTTCCAATATGAATTGTTTATTGTGAACATCCATGGCAGGCAGCTACCAGGTGATTCAATAGTTATGGCCCTTGTACCATTCAATAAGCTTTTTATGAGATTTTGACACTGTTTTAAATCATGACATATCTTGATTTACAGAAAAGACAGTTAGTTGTTATTTCTCTCTATGTTTTGTTGATAATGACTTGCAATTTTACCATGGGATCCAACATTGTTGGTCCTTGAACAATATTTTGACATGGGTCATAATGACTTATCATCATTATATATGTAATAAAGTGATTGAAGCCAGTGGTCAGCTATACAAGATAATGACCATTTATAGACAATAGTGTCCAGTTAATGTCATCTTAGAGTTAGTTAGATAATATAAAATATAACAATTGTTCAATACTGTGGTCACTTTATTGTTGATCAACAAAATATTGATGAATATCCTACACGTGCCTTTATGACAGATATCTACTGTGTTATATCTATATGATAAGTAATTTGTCATTGATTGATGGTGAATACATTAAATTGCACCACAATGATGAAATTATATATAACACCATATATGGTAGCATTGTGATTATAGTGTTTTTTGTGTTAATTGTAGGTATGTAGGTATACTGTAGACATTATTTTGAAAGCCATAATAGTAATTGTGTTGGGTTTTGTTTTGTTGATGTATTTCTTGATAATTAGGACACACCCATTAAGTGTTGAATATTGTTATTAAATTACATTCAAGTTAAATGAGGACTGAGGTCTGATGCTTTGTTTCTAAAACACAGTCATCAATGTTGTTGCTTCAAGTTACTTAAACTTACGAGAAAATAAAATGGTAGGAATGATATATTGAAAAATTGAATTTTTATCTTAATACAGAATATTCATGCGATGGCACTTCATGATAGAGTTCTCTCCCATTTAGTATTACCCTCTATGTAGATGAAGAGTGAATTATTGTACTTTCATATTTAATTGAATAGTGTCAGTTTGTATGAAAGGTTCAACAAATTTTCTGTACTTAAGATAATAGTAGGGCTACCCTTCTCAGTTGTGCATCAGGATAAAAATTCTTGAGTAAGGTTTTAGGTGCAACATTTTTATATCTTTAAAACTGCTGAATGGATTCTATATAATGTCACACATGTCTACATGGTTATCATTAAAGGTGAAATTCTAAGTTACATAAGTAATAACTAATAAATAGCATTAATTTGACTGTTTCACACAAGCACCCTGTATAGTCAAGCACACTGATTATGGGCTGGTCTTTTTTTTTAACAGAAATTATTTTTATGGTGTATAAAGAATATATCTGAAATTTGACCGCATCCGTGTAAGATATCAAAAATACAATCTGAAGTTTTTATATTCGCTGATAAAATTATCATAAGAGGAATATTTGAATTATATGTATATCACGGGTTTAGTGCAAAACTGTTGTAACTCACTCTTTTTTTAATTGATTTACAACCGTTTGGCTCTAAGCCTGCAATATTTAGCTGTATTAGTCGGTGAATGTGCATAAGAATGAAACCTAGGCTATAAAATGCAATTACATTTTTCATATATTTAAATTGTTCTCTCTGTTATAGTAAAATATTAATTTCATTTTTGTATTGCTATTGAACACTAAATCTTGTATTACATAATTGTCAGACGTAGTTCTATTTATCATAATATCAGAGATGGGTTAATCTATCATTACATTACCCTAACAATAGTCTCGTACTGTGTGAACATCACTTCATCAAAGGAACCAGTCAATGTCAACAATAGGGTTGCTAGGTAATTTTGGAATGTTCACTATATTTATATATTGTAAAATCTACAGAGATTTTTCTGTTAATTTATTGATATTATCATTGTGATTTTATTGTCGACACTTTGAAGTGTTTCTCACTTAGAGAATGGTTGACGTATTACTTGGACATAACTTGGTAAGCCATCGATAAAATTTTGAAATTTCGAAATTTAATTTTTTAAAATTTTGTTATGTATAAATGATATTTTGTTTTGTATGTTCATGTAACACTATGAGGTCTTTAATCGTGGTGCAGTGCTAATATGCTTGACTCGGAATCAGGTGATCTGTGTTCGATTATCCAGCTAGGGCAAGTCAAACTCTTCTATGAAAATTGGACAAAAATGTCTATATTCCTCTGTACAAGAAGAAGTTGTCAGCTCCTAAGCTTGTATTGATAAAAGAAAGAGTTCAGGCAAGCTGGTCTGGTGAGTCATAGTGTTATTTGTACTGCCATGTTAACACAGCTTTTTATATTATTTTACGACATCCAGGGCACCTAACCTAGCTTTCCTTGACCCTTGTCTATAACTTAGTACTCGCCTACCCTTCCACAAAGCTGGAAACTTCTCCATAAAACATTATTAATGGAGGATAATTGACATTATTGTAAAATTTTCATGGAAGAGTATAACCTGCCAGGTGGGATTCAAACAAGTACTCCCATTGAGACACTAAATTTGACATCCAGGCACACTACCAGCTGCACTACTGACCTGGGTTGAGTCATAGTGTTAATGAACAGGGTAAAACCCAAACAAATATATTAGTAGTACTTTGATGTAGATACTTGATATGTGATATTTACTTATGTAATGTCATAATGGTTATATTTCTGTAAGAATATCTATTTTCATTTTGAAATCTTTGTATGTTTTGTCTTAACTTTTTTGTTTAAAATCTAATCATTGGAATGTAATGTTTGGTAAATGATATCAAGAATTTGTTTTTTCTTGTACTTTTTCTTGATATAGGATCCTACTTTGGTCCTGTTTTGCTTTATTTAGTATTAAATATAAAACCAGTTTTAAAAATCAACAAGGAAACGTGTACACCTGTATAAGAGGATTGGCTTACATATGTTTTGAACAAAAATGCATTTAGAAAGAAAGATGAATATTAAAATTGTTCATATATTTTTGGTTTGGCACATGGTTCAGTTTTTTTTGGGGGGGGGGGGAGAGCCTACCTTTTTTAACATTATTAACATTTTTACTCCTACAATGTGAATTGATTGATTTGTTCAATCAGATTGCAATTATTAAAGGATTAAACTATAAAATCACTTTATTATATTAGCATTCTTCAAGTAGATTTATCATTCATACTTTCTCAGATTATTTCCATGTAAATTAGGTCAAAATACCTATGTTACTAAGTCTTTAATCTTTGCCAATAGTTTAGCTTTATTTTTTTTTCTTAATCTCTCAATGATTTTGTTTTACGCCATTACATAGTAGGGTGTTTTTAATTTGGGTGAGGTTAGGATTGTAGTTGTGAGAAATTCAATTAGGTGTGCATCTTTTTTTCATTTAGAAAATTTATGGAGACTAAAGTTCAGTTTATGCGTTTCCAATCAGAAAACTTACGGAGAGTTTAGCACAAGTTTGCTGCAGCAATTATAGTTTACTATTCTAGTTTGATATTGCAGCATGAAAATTTGTAGTTATTTAAATGTGTTGGCCTTAACTCATTACTTTGTCTGCTTGCTGTTGTATTTGCTCAAACAGAATTTAACCAGTTTTGTCAAAGTTATCTCCCCTTCATTATGAGCACAGTCAGGATTAAGCTCTCATGCAGTCCATTGTCTAATCTTCAAAGTTTCATTCAGTTGGATAATTATGAATTTTGCCATTTGTAACACAAACCTTAAATATATAATGTTTATCTGATAGATCATCATATAATAGTTTTTGTTTTGTTGGAGATCTTGCACATAGTGGTTACAGCTAACTTATTTAAGTATCAGGACTCGCAGCCACCTAGGAAATATTTCACCAAATGTGGCTTACAAATATGATGTAACAGCTTTAGATGTATTAAATATTTAAGCGGTGTAGATCCATTTCTATAACAAAGGTTTTCAATATTTTGCTTTTCTTAGTTTTACAGGTTTTATTGAATTTGTCATATTAATCATAAGCTCAAAATCAAAGAAGTGATTTGCAATGATGCAAAAATTGAGTTGTCATGAATTTCTGCTAAGATTGTATTTTCTTATGGAGCAGTCAGTAAATTATGAAATTACTTTTATAATGATATTGGTAGATATATGTCTACCATATATTTTTATAATAGATTTCATATTGATGATAGAAAATGCTAGTGAATAGAACATATGTTACTTACAAGATGGCGGCTTACATCTCACTTTACATTACTTTAATGACCATTATATATCAATATATAGACTATTATAATGGTGTAAACAATATATTGTATATATGTGTGTATGTGTGAGTGATTCATAATATTTATAACCTTGGTATTTTATAATTTTAAATTCACTTCTTGTTTATACTATGGATGTTGATTTCAAGGTAATATATAGTTTATTGATTGAAATTTTAACATTTTTCTAGAAAAGAATGTCCAGGCCTTTTTCCATTATATAACAAAGGCCGTTAACAGGCGCCTTCCCCTCTTGAAATTTCTTTAAAATCATGCAGTTTTCCCCAAATTTGGAGTTTACCTTGGATATTTTGTTCTCCTTTCTATGAAATTTTGATAAAATTTCCCCAAGTGTTCTAGATACAAAAAGGCCCCAGGCCCCTTCCCAAAGTTCGTTCTGAAAAAAGCTCTGATGTCCATTGGTTTGTAAATGTCCTTCGTAAAAGTGACCATAAGTTTCTCATACAAACGACTACAAGACCACAAGTTTGGTGTAGAAATGACTATAAGATTCTCATTAGAATGGCCATAAGTTTGTTAAGTATTACTAAATTCTAATTTTTATTCTTTTTTAGCTCGACTATTTGGAGAATAGTGGGGCTATCCTACTCAGCTGTGCGTTGGTGTTGGAGTCAGCGTAACACTTCTTGGTTAAGTTTTTAGGTGCAACATTTTTGTATCTTTTATGTCTTTGCAAGTACTGGAGAGATTCACATAAAACTTTATTTGTGTTTACGGGGTTACCATTGGAGTTCAAATACCAAGTTACATAACTCTACGATGAATTTGGACTGAATTATGGCCCTTAGTATATACTTAGAAATTTCTTTGTTAAGTTTTTTAGGTGCAACAGTTTTTCTTTGCAACTACTGAAGGCTCTCGCTCATCTCAACATATCTGCAAACCAATTTTGCTGTTGTTTTCAAGAATACCCGAATAGTCGAGCGTGCTGTCTGTGGACTGCTCTTGTTTAAATATTTTATTTTTCCTTTAGGATAGAATTTGCGGGCTTAGCCCAAAATGGGCATAACTCAATTGAAAAAAGAGTGAGTTACAACTGCTTTGCGCTAAGCCCATGAAATGTCTTTCTATATAAAAACTAGACTATGTAGGGTGCTATCAATTCTATATCAGCATGAAATAAAATGCCATACTTATAATCAAATACTCTAAAGTTTTGTCATCATATATTTAAGTGTATAACATTGCCATATTCTAAAGTGTTCTATTTTATTTTTAAGTGATCTGTTTGTGTTTGAAACCATATCTTTTAGATAAAGTAGCACAGTCATATAAATCATAATATATTTCCAAACTATTCATATACATGTATATTATATAATAAATATAACTTAACCTAATTCATGTTTTATCATCATAAATAATGGTTTGCGGCTCTAAACATTATATTTTTCTAATAGTTCTAATAGTTAATAGTTCATAGTAATATATGTTAATGTATGATACAGCAGTCTGATACTATTTTGTTCCAAGCCAAAAAGAGATGGTCTAAAATAAATTACACTTAAACTGTTCAACAATAAAAGGTCAGGCTTGCTTGGTTTTTCTACCAACTTCAAGCTAGCTTAAGGTCTGTCTTTCTCTCTGTCTTGTATTTTCATGTACCCGTCAAAATTAATTTCAGAATATCTTCTGAAATCAGCCACTGGCTAGCTCAGTTGGTAGCACGCAAGTCTACTGATCAAGGGACATGGGTTCGATTCCCAGGCAGGGCAACTCATGAATGTATTTGTACAGCCATTTTCCCTCCTATCAATGATTTTTAATTATGTAGGGCAGTTGTCAGTCACTGACAAAAGTATGCGCTTAGTAGTTGGTTAACAGCTAAATCCAGAGATTAAGCCTTTCCAGAAGGAGTGAGTAGGTTGACTGACCGCTGTTGTATGACCTATACAATGTGTTGCTACGGTGTTAAACCCAACAAACAAACAAATCTCCTCTGAAGTAAGCCAGTAGTTTTAGATTCATCCAAACCTTCAATGTTCATCATATACATAGATGGTATAAGTAGATCTATGTCAACATGTACTGAAATATGACAGAAACACTACCTATATTGTGATGTTTTCTATATTTACAGTAATGTAAACATCTAAGGACAGTATCTAATTACATTTATGGGTCTTGTTTTTCTTTTACCATATGTAATACAGTTTCAGTTATTACTTGTATTTTATTATTAACTTGTGGTCATAAACTTATGTAATATGTTTTTTTGCCTTTTGTCCCTTTCTACTTTGATTGGTGAAGCTTGCTAAAGACACACTGAGGTAAATATCCTTATGAATTTTATTGTTGAACTTGTAGATGTTTATAAAAGACAGAAAGTTTGTCTCTTTTTTATGTTGACATTTACTTTAAGTATTGCCTATTTCTTAGTTCATTTCAACTTGTACATTTTGAGCATAAAAGAATATAGAAGTACAAATACACATCTTGTTTATAAGTTGATTTGGAGACTGTGTGCAGCAGCTAAGCGATTTATGCTTTTTAGTCGGATTTTTCAAGGAAAATTTGGCTAATAGTTTGGCAAAACACAGGCGGGTGTCCACTGTGTTGTTAACAATTGCATTGAAGTTTTTCTTTTCCATATATTTCTGCCATTTATTGTCAGATCTTTATGAAACTTCATACAAAGATAACATACCATGTAATGAACAGAATTAGAAAGTAACCACAACTCTACCTGCCTTAATAATGGATTATTTCCGTTTGTAAGTTTTGTGTTAAAGTCTTTAAATCCAGCTTTACTGTGGTTTCCATGTGATATTTCTTGTTTTCTGATTGTTTTTCATCTGATCTTATTGCCCATTTCTTAATAGCCTCATTAAATTGTTGTTAAGTTGTTTTTTTTTACTGGGGTCCATCCGCTCCATTTGGATGCATTATGTGTAGACCCCAGCTAAAACTTACTCAAACAAGTTTAGTGTCTAGGAGACATTATGTTGAGAAGAACATCTTCTTCCACTGGGTTGTGATTCTTACTACAGCATCTTTTGGGGTGTTGAACATCCTCATCATTTCTCTACAGGCCTTTAGACCTGCTTGTTTAGCCTTTTCACAAGTTGGAAATGTATTCATACATAGTCTGCAAAGCATGCTCATAGGGATGTCTTTTCAGAAAGGTGCCATTTTTCAGTTGGTAAAACTTTGTTTGTATTGTATTTAAGTATTTGGATGAATTAAATTAAAGTCTTATGGTCAGTTAATTGTTTTGGGCTGTAGTTTTATAAAACCCAGTCAGTAGAACATCATCACTTTGATGTCAAGGAAATGTTTTATAACATGATTTACAAGACATTTGTTTTGGATTTTTAATCTCAACTCTGTTAGTATGTTAGTTTGCAGCAGTAATTGTGATATTTAATCCAATTAAACAGAATACAAGTTACTTTGTTCTTTTGTTATTTGACATATTTCTACTTGTATTTGTTTATTATGTTAACAAAGTTGTATAATGAAGCATACTTCAATGTTGAATGTCTTCAAAAACTTTGAAAAAGGAACCAGGTTATTTCAGACAATAATCTTAGATGGTAAACCAGATAAAAAATGTAACATTGTGTAACATTTCTAAAACCGTCATATAACAATACCCTGGCTGCATTTCTTAGAGTACTAATTGATGGAGATCATGCAACTAATTGTCCTGTTTGTTGAATTGAGATGATAAAAAATGTAACCTTACCTTATATGGAGGATGGTAACCTTTGACCTTGAAGTGTAACCTTTGACCTCAGAGTGTTGTAATCTTACATGGGAAGAATGACATTGTCTGTCAGTTTGTCACAAACTTGTTGTTAACTTTAATACATTATGTATAAACATTGTACAAAATATTTGTATCAAGTTGAACAGTGTTAATTCTGTGTCATACTACAACATTTGACAGCGTATAGCTAAGTACTGATGCTTGAAGAGTGAATACTCTTCCAAGTTAGGAGGTGCTTTTATGTATATCGTCTCTGTTTGGATACAGAGTAATTGTGGAGGTACTTAAATATTTAAAATAAAGTCTTTGTGTGAATACTCTTCAATTTTGGAGGCAAAAAGTGTCTGTGCTACTGATTATATTGGAATTTGTTGGTAAGATAAATTATAGTTGATTATTTTAAAAAATGACATTATCAAATGTAGCTTTAATAGTAATCTACTCAAGTAGTTGTTATACCAGTTCATTTGTACAATTGGTGGTATTTAATTGATATTGGGCATATTTAAGCTGTTACATAACATTGTGATGTATTCTATCAATATTATGAATCTTTTATTTAAATGTTCATACTTATATATGTTCATTCAATTATGACTTATTTTGGAGGCTCTTATGAAAGACTAAGAGCCTGCCCAACTGAGTAACTTTATTAAATAAAGTTATTTTTATTATCACGACCTATCATTATAAAGTTCACAGTATTTAATTTTTGTTGATTAGTGGTGCTTTTCACAAAAATTCTTATGAAATAAATCTTCGTAAGTCAAAAGCAAGAATTATCAATAATACGCTCATTTTTTGGCTTATCGATTTTAAATATAATACAAATTGTGTAGAATTGTGTGTACCTTTTTAATATCATATCATAGTTATGCTTATTATCCGTCTGACTTTGAAGTGCTATTTTTATGAAACTGACTTACGAAGATCTTTTTCGTAAGAATTTTTGTGAAAAGCACCACAGTTCTAGACATTTACAGTCTTCTGTACGGTCTTTATTTGTCTGAGCCAATACTAGGTGATTGTTACGTTTAATTATCCTATACATTAGCAGTTGAGCTTGACATTTTTAAAAAAAAGTTTGCAATTTCCTGTAGTAAAATGTCTTTTACTTTAATAGTTTAACATCAACACATTCTTTGTACATTTGTAGTTGGTTGGTCCTTTCATGAAGTAGTAACAGACTGTAACATTATATTGATGAAGTCCTAAACCATTGCTTATTGATCGACTGGAAGGTCAACATTTTATTTGACCAGAGTTTAAAGGGTTATGTCAACATTTGTATAAATAAATCTCTTTATTCACTAATATTGTCTCAAGTTTATGCAGGAAAAATAAATATTGTTACTGAATTTAAGTGATTTAAATAACTATAGTTTCTTTACCAGTATAGCGATTTTTATTATCTACTGAAGAAAAATCTTCTGTAGAAGATATATACCATATGAATCCCATTACTTTTCAGCAGTAATATTTTATATGCTTTTCAAAGATGGGATATATCAAAGGTTGCTGGCATGGTCCTGAATCACCAAAGGCACTATAAATATATATACCTGGATGGTTTCTTACTCCTAACTCTTGTTGTAGGCTATGTACTTCATGCTTAAGATTGGACTTTCTGTTGGACTAAACAAAATTTTTATTGATCCTAGATATTAAGCTTGCCATTTTGTTTTCTTATGTTATGTCTGTTGAGCTAACCTTTGGGTACATATGCATGTATATCTTTGAGTACAATGCACAAGTTCTGGCTAGATATTAAACTACCAATTTTCTATGCATTTATGGTGACTTGATCGTGCTAGTTGTCTATGGGTTTTATTATCAGAACACTAACGGTGAAATTGGATGACTGGCTGAAAGGCTTTGCTTGAAGACTTCTGAAAAGAAACTGAAAAGCTTATGTATCATGCAATAATGTTCATTGTTTTAACAGCACTTTGTCGGCCATTTTGCAATAGAGATGCACATAACAAAGTTAGTTTGTAAATGAGACACTTACAGTAATTAGAAAACACTTGAAAGCATTCTTCAATTAATACTTTTGTTCTTATGCTGCATAATGAAATGATAATTGCAATTATGACATTGTGAAGGGTTTTTTTTCAAGTGCATCACATTATTGAAATACCTCGATATATAGGGTTTTACAATGTCATTTAAAGTACATTTAATTAAAGATTGTAATTAGTCCATTAAAATATATTGCAGATTTGAATGAGGTATTAGACATGTTAATAATGTCACCCACCTGTTTGTATCAATATAAACATCTTAGTACTATTTTGATAAATCAAATAAAGTGGTTGATTTTTGTCTTTTTGTTTGTTGGTCATTCTATCATTTAAAAAAATAGTGCTCTTAATTGTTAACAAGTACTGAAACTTTTTTTCAATTTTTCAAATACTAACTTCCTTTTTGTAAATGTGCATGCAATAAAAAAAAGTTGGTTATTTTGATCTATTTGAACATAAACTTACCCATGTATTAAAAGTTACTTAATGCAATAAAATGAAATTATTACTTCTTCATAACAAGGCCATTCAAGACAAGATAAGCTTGAGCATGCTTGATTTTACAATTTATTGAAACTAAGATATATGATTATACACTATATAGCATTGATAATTATTTGGTTCATTATATAATTCATTCTTTGACCTGTCTTTGAATGTAACAATGTCATGAATAGTCTGTCAGTCCATAATAGAACATTTTGTATTGGGTTCTACCCTTGACCTTATCAAAGTACTCAAAAATAAAGAAACAATATTGTTTATTTTAGCATAAAGTTCCCATCTGTAATGAAGACCATGGTCTTAACAGTTTTGCTTCATTGACGAAATTTCTGATATTGATCAAAATTTTAATGGTTTTGTGTGTATAAATATTTGAGTAAATATGAAAGAATATTGAAAAAAATTTAACAAGTGAACACATTGAAAAAAATCATATACTATATCTCAATATCAACGGTGGCACTGACCCGTAATCACAAATATACTTGTCTATGATTACCTGTACCTACCCTATTTATGGGCAGTCTAAAATTATTGAATATATTGCCCCACCTTTAAAAAGATTACCTTAAGTTTGTCTGAAGTAGGTCCTGAGTATCTGGCTGTGATATGACATGAATTTGTGAAATTTTGATTTTAATGTATAAATTATTGGGAATAATATTGATGAGTAAATGGCTGAAGGAATTTCAACAATTTTGATAAAGTTAGCCATGTTGTGTTAATATTTAAATCTTAAATTGTTTAAAAAGTGAAATTTTAGCAAAATGAGTAAAAGAAGTAAAATTCCTGTTCGAGGGAAAAATAAGGTTTGAGTTTTTGTTTGTTTAATGGTAAATTTGATATCAACTTTATTTAATTTGGATATCCTATTTTGTCTACCAATTTTCATTATGGCAATTTGGTTATATTTTATTTTCAACCAATTTTCATTATGGCAATTTGGTTATCTTATTTTGTCAACCAATTTTCATTATGGCAATTTGGTTATCTTATTTTGTCAACCAATTTTCATTATGGCAATTTGGTTATCTTATTTTATTTTGATAACCAATTTTCATTATGGCAATTTGGTTATCTTATTTAGTCAACCAATTATTTCCATTATGGGAATTTGAATATCTTATTTTGTCAACCAATTTTCAATGTGGTCAACAACATAAATAGAAAATGCATTTTATATTCTTAAAAGCATTGTGAATAATTAGAAGTTGTGTATGTTGTTTTTTGCATGTATTTGTTTGTGCATTAAAAATGCATGAAATGTTGTCAGTAATGGCGCATGGTTATGATACGGTACTTGTTCATATTATATTTTGTTGAATTTTTTGTTAGTTATAACAATCAATTCACTTTATTTCAATTAGACTTGCATTGGCTTTTCATTATCTCAATAAAAAAATCATGAGCCTTTTTTTCTATTTGAGAATTTATGTTTAGCTTAATTATTTCTCATCTTTTTAGATCTCTTTACTATAGAACAGAAAAATCTTTATTAACTGTAATCATAAAACACCTAAAACAATAGGGTTTCAATGTATAGTATATTTTGTACATGACTATCTGTATATCATTCTTAATGAGTGAAAATATTGACATATTTGTCATATCCATTGAAATAGAACTATTCGAGTAAGACAAGTATTGTCTTTACTTTGGGTATTAATTTCATGGTCCTATTTTATTTCATGGTTTAAGGCTTTTAAAGAATACACTACTCATAACAGAAACCATTGAAGTTTGTGTCATATTTTTCAGTTGAAACATTGTACTTACATTTCATCTATATTGTTAAAAAAAATTGTCAATTATGAAGTTTGATGTCAATTGAGTTTCATGGTGAAAATCCAAGTAAGAATTCTGAAACAAGCATTTGTTGATGTTTACCTAACCCTACTTTTGTCACAGAAAAAATTTATGTCATAGTACATTTTACCCATGACATTCTATCCTATGTCATATGATCTGATATTAACTGAATTTCAATGAAAAATTGGGTATATTCCAGGCTATATACCAAAACTTTTGATTGTATTAAAGTTTGTTGTATCATGTTTCACCTTTTATGATATTTTTGTCATTTATGTGTGCATTGATCTTACAAATTTGAAATAATATTGTTGCATATTTTTTCCTGTTTACTTAAGTTTGAAAATGTAAAAATAATTTATAAGAATTTTAGTTGGTATATACAAGCTACAGTTAATTTTGATTTAGCATAGTTACATCATTTCAACTACGGTAAACTCTCATCTGTAGAACCATCAAAATTGATGATCTTGATAGTGGAATGCCAGGTCTTTATAAAGGGACATTTTCTTCTTAAAATCAAGCATTACTTAGGGGAACTTAACACTAACTTAAAATTGTCAAAAATCACATGGTTTTGCAAAACTAATATGGCCTTTATAGCAAAGTTTCTTAATTTGTATGTTGTTATACTGGAAATATTATTCTTTATTTCTACATCATGTACAAGTAACAATATTTGTTGTTAATATATTGGCAGTATTTGTTAAAGGTCATCTGCTGTTATATATGAGTAAGAGATTTAAGTTTGATAGCATAATGTATGCATATACGTTTGTTAGGCTGCAATTTTTAGCTCGACTTTACGTAGTAATGTAGAGCTCTCCTACTCGCCCCAGCGTCGGCGTCGGCGTCCGCGTCCGCGTCCGCGTCCACCTTTCTGATTAAAGTTTTTGTGCAGTAAAATACTTTCTTCTATATCTTTGTTATTTCTTAAGATATTAACTTCAAACTTTAAATATATGTTCCTTACTATCAACCACATCTCATGTGACAAGGTATATAACTCCAAACACATTTCTTTCAGAATTATCCCCCCTTGAACTGATTAAAGTTTTTGTGCACAGATTAAAGTTTTTGTGCAGTAAAATACTTTCTCCTATATCTTTGTTATTTCTTTAGATATTAACTTCAAACTTTAAATATATGCTTCTTATTATCAACCACATCTCATGTGACAAGGTTCATAACTCTAAATATTTTTTTTTTAGAATTATCTCCCCTTGAACTTAGAGTTTTCTTTCAAAAATGTTTGTTTTTACTGCAACTGTTTTATTCCTTTAGGTATTGACTTCAAACTTTAAATGTACATTCCTTATTATCAACCACATCTCATGTGACAAGGTTCATAACTCTAAATATATATTTTTTAGAATAATCTCCCCTTGAAATTAGAGTTTTCTTTCAAAAATGTTTGTTTTTACTGCAACTGTTTTATTCCTTTAGGTATTGACTTCAAACTTTAAATGTACATTCCTTATTATCAACCACATCTCATGTGACAAGGTGTATAACTCCAAATATATTTTTTCAGAATTATCTCCCCTTGAACTTAGAGTTTTCTTTAAAAAGTGTTTGTTTTTACTGCAACTGTTTTATTTCTTAAGGTATTGACTTCAAACTTTAAATATATGTTTTTTATTATCAACCACATCTCATGTGACAAGGTGTATAACTCCAAATATATTTTTTCAGAATTATCTCCCCTTGAAATTTAAAAAATGTTTGTTTTTACTGCAACTGTTTTATTTCTTAAGGTATTGACTTCAAACTTTAAATATATGTTTTTTATTATCAACCACATCCCATGTGACTAGGTTTATAACTCCTTATACATATTTTTTACTCCTGTGACAAACACTAACTAAGTCGAGCATGCTGTCTCCTCTGACAGCTCTTGTTCTTTATCAAGTTTGTTTTATGTGCAATCATATCATTTTTGTAATATTTTTTATTACATATAAAGACATAATCAACATGGCTTTACTGTATTCCTAGTCAAGTATCTTCAGTATGAAAATCCAATTGTTTTTTATTACCTGAGCTGTATTCTATGTGAAGGTATCAAGTAATGCATATGAATATTAATTACAATATTTTTGGTATGATATTATGATATTTTATAATTTAATATCTTTGGCAGTTAACATGCAGTTTAAAAAAGTTTGTGACTATCGACATTAACATTCTTTTATAATTCTTTTAAAATAGATTATATGTAAACTAGGTCTTTAATGTTCATTAATTGCTAACATATGGTAACCAATTAATGAAGTTTTAGCCTTTTCTACTCTAGATATTGGCTTTTAGGATTTTCTAATGCTTCCTCTGCCAGTAAATGGCTTAGTGAGTTTTAAACAGGATTTGAACTCTGGATGGCTGTGTTGTGATAACCAGTATAACTTGGTGACCCTCTCTGCCACACCCTGTAATGTAACATTTGAGTACAATTAAAGAACCTTTATTTGCATTTCTTATTTGAAAATTACCTAGACTTTTACTTATATTTAATGTTTGACTTTTGCTTCTGGTCATTCTCTCTATGGTTTGTATGTTCATAGCCCCATAGCTAAAAGCTCGGGACAATTGAAAATTGCTTTTGGCTAGTGAAAATTACTTATTTCATATAGTTTGGCTAGTTGATAATTCTGCCCTGTACTATATAACCAAATAAATCGGACTTAGGTGATCACTTTTGTACAGACTCTATACGAGTGATATTGGCCAAAATCTTGATGTTTGACTTCTGACGTCTGAAGTCGGTTGTCTTCTCTCTTGTCAGAAGGTCACGATAATGATGACATCAACACCTTATTTCTACTGAATGTTACAATAATGATGAGAGTAGCACATTATATCTACACTACAATATTTTAGTATGTCTAGATAATTAATTATCTTCTAACTGTCTTATAATACAATGAGACTGTCAAAGTTGATGAGAGATATATATTAGACATTGACATAGTTTGATTTCACATCTGTCACTTAGAACACTTAACTTGTTAACCTTTTATTTACCTTGGGGTGAATATATAGTCAAATAAAATCATCTTCCTTGTTGAATACATAGAGAATATTTGCCTATTCTGGTGTTACATTGTTTTTTATTTCACTAGGTAAGCTTCGAAATCACATTTTTTAGAGTAGGGTTGCCACAAATGAAATTATCATTTTCTGAGCTCATGAGTTGAAACAAAAACAATCTTATACCAAAATTTGAGAAATAATCCTGTGGTGCTTTTCACAAAAATTTGTATGAAAAAAATCTTCGTAAGTCAAAAGCAAGAAACATTGATAATACGCTCATTTTTTGGCTGATCAATTCTAAATATTATAGAATTATGTAGAATTGTATATACTGTTTGAATATGATATCATAGTTATGCTTATTATCCGTCTGACTTTGAAGTGCTAATCACATGAAACTGACTTACAAAGATTTTTTTCGTAAGAATTTTTGTGAAAAGCACCACAAGTTCTTTAATATATTTCTGTGGTTTTTTTTGTAGTAACTTTATTAACCTATAACCTATTATCATTTCTCCTATAAGAGGATGTCATTTCACTATGGCTTAAGCTACTGAGATTTTTGATCAATCATTACTTGAGTACAAAAGTACATTCGGAACTCCTTGGCCATTCACTACGAATAACCGCGGACATATTTGGACGCCATTTTGGAAAAACCGGTGTTGAAGTAAACAAATACACGATCGTTAAGGAGATGACTAAAGTTTCATTTTTAGTCCGTAAATTTGAAATTACACCTTTTAAATGATACTGATGAACAATATTTGGTTCAATTTAAAACAAGTTAATATGTTTTGACAAAGATATGTGTGTATACAACAAGAACTATTTTGTGTAACCATTTCGTGGTTCGCCTCGTGTAGGTAATAAAATCACAAAAATCCAGGGAAGACCCCCCCACAATTCCTTCCGAGATTATTCATTCATGAAAGGTCGAGGTTTTCCAAATGTACAAGAGTAGTGATCTCCCAAAGTTCCTGGACAAAATCTTGTGTTTAGGATAAACAAATTCACATCTACACTTGAAATAAACGAAACTTAGTGTCATCAGAGCAAATTCCAAAATCAACATTAAATAGTTTACCAACATATGATTTAAACTATTTCAGTTCATCAGCTTTAATCATGAGAAAATTACTTGCGGTATGCATGATTAGTTTCTCAAAATTTAATTTGTCGGGATCGGGATTCAATCAGATTGTGTATAGCCCAGATAGTCGTCTTTAAAATCTTCTTAAGTTTATTAGTGAAGGTGTTGACTAAATGACCATAATGGTGTTTATTATATAGAATATAGTTTTAATTGGTGTTATGATTTACCCTAATGTATAATTATCAAATCAACCAGTAGTTGTAAAGTACAGTGATACAATCATAGTAAATCTAAGCACTAATGGTTAATATTTAAGCAAGAACTCTAATTGGATTTTAATTAACTTCGTTATACCTGAGAAATTAAATATTTATTGAGTTGTGGAATTTCTGGACTTAGATCTTGTGATAATTATATTTGTTTAAAACATTTAGTGGTGTATGGCATTCTAATTTGTGGAGAACAAATCAACTGCAAGCCTAGTTATTACCATTGCATGCGTATAGAATTAAAATTGGTAAAAAAATATTAAAATTTTGTTACTTTAGTTTCTTTGATGGACAGTTTTTATTGTTATCTACATTTTGAATTGTGATTACATAGTTATGAATTAACACGGTTAAATTTTTACGATTTATGAAGTTTACGTTCTATGCCTCGCTGATCTTATTTACATATTTACTATACACTATTGTATGTAGTAGAGAGGAACACTAAAATCTCATTTCAAATCTGTCAAATTGTAAAAACTGTGTGAATAAGTTTATCGGTATTTACTTAAAAATCATTGCTTAGAGCAAGCCGTTATTATCTTTTGGATGGGATGTAATAGTTCAAGAGATTTTAACAATATTGGATCGTTTACCAAAGATAAATACTTACTATGGAATGTTAAGACACTAATTCTGTAAATTGGATTAAAACCTAAATATGGCTACATCAATAGATACTGCAGCTGTCACTCGTCAGGTAATTTTTTAATGTCGTCTGCTTATTTGGAATTTTTTAGTTGTAAAAATTAATTGCATCAGAGGTGGCATTTCTACATGCTGTGACATTTTTCAAGTCTTAATTTGAATTTTCCACATTGGAATTGAAGTTTTTAGTGATTTTTAGTTACAGCTGCAAACTACAAAAAAATGAATGAATGAGTAAACTGTAATACTTGGTGACCATATTTCGTATAGTTGATAATAGTAAAAATTTGAGTTATGCTTGAAAGTATCTTGTTTCAGTAACATAGTAACTTGTCGTCAAGGATTTTCATAGCAGGTGTTTTGTTACTTTTCTAAATGGCTTATAGCTATGAAAATTATGATTAAGAAAAATATGTTGGGCTGATCCAATAAAACCTTGCAACTCCTACCTGCTTATGATTCATAAAAGAAATTGAATGTTTATATACTAGAGGTTTTTTCATCAAGTTAGCTCAATTTTTATATTGATTTTGACAGTCTTCATCATGTTTGCATTTTTTCTTCTCTTTATGTGAACATCACAATATGGAAGACCAGATTTCTTTGAATATAGAGAAATCGTTTAGCTCTTGATATGTTAACAATAAGCATTCCTTGTATCTATAAACTTCCAAGTCTACCATAGGAATGTGTTAAACAATTCATGGAGCTTTATTTTGTAATCAATTGGAAATGTCTTGTGACAACTTGTAGTGATTTCAGCACTTCTGTGTATCATATTGATTCAAAAATCAAACAATTGGCCTCTCTTTAGCTTTTGCTTTACTACTAAATTCTACTTCTATATAGTGCAGCACCTCATCTGGTGTTAGTTACAATTGGGAGATCATTGGCAAGTATAATGCAGCAATACCAAGTAGTTTATTAAGAACTTTTTAAGCTCTTTACTCAGGTCTCTCTACTCATGTCTCTGTGCACGCAACTTGCACGAGTTTTAAAACCTAAGTAAATGTGAATTCCTTTGCCATTCTGTTTGTGCCGATCATTTTTTGGTTGTTTATGATTACTTAGTTGATTGCTTTATCTTTCAACATAATGGAATGTTTGACACAGTCAAAGTTTACTTCTTTACAATATGCCAACTTAGGTAGAATAATAAAATTCTATTACGTCATACTATTTCAGGGTCAAATGAGATGTACACGTGACTATACTACATTCGTTTAACATAAATCAGTACGCAGTTGTATCTCATAGAGTGTAGACCTCTATAGGTTTATCACTAGGTACAACTTGACCGTGACGAATTCATTCGTTGTACTTTGTATTCAGTCGTAAAATTTTAGGAATTTTACCAGACTGTTACAATTATTTATTGCTATCTAGGTAGCTATAAAATCATATTTGTTTCGGCAAATAAATTAATTAAAGTTTCGGCTTTAAAAAATTAACTTTATTCTCTGTTCGCAGAGGCATTATTTTTACGACATTTGTTTACGACATATTGTCGGACACGCTTTACGGTATTTGCCGTAATTCGTTCCATATTGCCGCCGTATTGGTCAGGACGCACGTTTTTCGTCAATAATGGCAGAGAAAGAAGTCCAAATTTCTAAAACTTCATCGGTTTCGGCCGTTAGTGGTAAGAAGCCTAATAGTTCTGGGTCTGGTAAGAGCTCGTCTTCTCAGTCATGCTCTCAGGATAAATCTTCAAAAGAGACTGTTCCCAAAAAGGATGCCAGTAATTTGGAAATTCTAGAAATATTGAGAATTCTGAATAAAAATGTGACAGCCCAAGGCGAGAGAATGAATAAACAAGATTCTAGGCTAGACGATATGATGTCTCACCTTAAGGAACTTGAGTATCATGAACCTGACTATGATGAAGATTGTTCGCAATCGCAAAATGACTTTGAAATTGAAGGTGAGGAGGACTCTTTGTATTTGGGTTCTAGCCAGAGTAATTTTTCTGCTGAAAAACCAGAAACTATACCTTCTGAACAAAAGTCAGTGTTTAAATTGTTGTCTGACAAATTTAATCAGTCTGAACCAGTAGACTGTAGTGTACACCCAGACCTGGCTAACCTGGTAAATTCATCTTTTAGAAATGGTTTAAATGATGATAAATGTGATGATTTACTTAAAGAAATTCATCGCCCAGAAAATTGTGATTCTCTGACTAAAACTAGAGTAAATCAGGGTATCTGGAGACTTTTGAAAAGTTGGACTCAAGCTGAGGATACCAAAATGTCATCAATTCAAAATGTTTTAGTTAAAGCCACTGTTAATATTGTCAAACTTGTGGAAAAATTAAGTTCAGCTGATAAAGATCATTTGGAGTTAGGAACCACAGCTATTGCTCTCCTTGGACATGCTTATAAGTTATTGAACCTAAAGAGAAGAGATTTACATAAAACTGATTTGGATTCCAAGTATCATTACTTGGCATCAGCTAGTCTCCCCTACACTGACCTATTATATGGAGACGATAATGATGTGAACAACAATGTTCGTGAAATTAATACAATGAACCGCATTGGAAGAGCTGTTGGACGTGGTGGCGGTGGTCCCATGAGAATTAGAGGACGTCGCTCCAGAGGAGGTCCATATTATCAGTATCAGCGTGGGTCAAGAGGTCGTGGTAAATTATCAACTTCAGGATCACGCAGTGAGACCTCAAAAAACGTCAAAACACAGAAAAAGCAGTAGAGGTTAGTACCTTTTGTGCTGGTAGATTGAAAGATTTTGTCGAAAATTGGAAAGAAATAACCTCTGATAAAAATATTTTGGATATTGTTCAACATTGCCATATTGAATTTGAGAATGGTCAAAATCCTGTATGTTCTTCATGTCCCAATTACAAATTTAATGAACATGATAAATTAGTCATTTCTAATGAAATAGAAAATTTACTAAAGTTGGGTGTTATTGAGCAGGTTGAACATCATCCAAATGAGTTTATCAGTCCAATTTTTGCTATTCCAAAGAAATCTTCTGGTGAATATAGAATGATTTTGAATCTAAAAAATTTAAATCAGTTTGTTGAATATCATCATTTCAAAATTGATACATTTGAATCAGCCTTAAAATTAGTAAAGCCTGACATGTTTTTTGCTAGTACTGATATACGTCATGGCTATTATAGTATTCCTATAGCCAAAGAAGATCAGGTAAAATTTAGATTTTATCATGAGGGAAAAATTTACCAGTATAAGGTTTTACCTCAAGGGTTTTCTAGTGCGCCAAGAATATTTACAAAGCTCATGAAACCTGTTTATGCTTCTCTGCGCATGCTTGGACATACAATATCTGGGTATATTGATGATTCATTATTGATGGGTGACACTTATGAAGAATGTGCTCAAAATGTTAAAGATACAGTTAAGTTAAAAACTGATCTTGGATTTTATATTCATGAAAAGAAATCTGTTTTAATTCCATCAAAGCAAATTACCTTTTTAGGTTTTGTCATCGATTCTGAAAAAATGATAGTATCTCTTCCTATTGATAAAAGAGAAAGAATTGTTCAAGCATGTGTGGATTTGTATAATCAGAAAAAATCAAAAATTCGTTGTGTTGCTCAAGTTTTGGGGCTCATGATTTCATCCTTTTCAGCCGTTGAATTTGGACCTTTGTTTTACAGGAATACTGAAAGGGCAAAAATACTTGCACTCAAGTATCATGCAGGTGACTACGAGTCTTTAATGTTCATCACATCTGAAATAAAAGATGAACTAGTTTGGTGGATTAAAAATTTGCATTGTCAAAAAAGAGACATCATTCATTGTAGTCCAAATCTAGTGATCACCTGTGATGCTTCTCTAAAAGGTTGGGGTGCCCTATGTGAAAATGTCCAAATTGGCGGCCGTTGGGCTGATCATGAGATCCAAAACCATATCAATTACTTAGAATTGCTTGCTATCAATTTTTCATTGAGATCATTTTGCAAAGATAAAAGTAATATACATGTTCAAATTAGGTCAGATAATTCATGTGCAGTTGCATATGTTCAGAATATGGGTGGCAAAATTGCTTCCTTGAATAATTTGGCCCACCAGATTTGGATGTGGTCTATTACTAAGAACATTTGGTTGTCAGCAATTCATGTATCAGGTAGTTTAAATGAAGCAGATAGTGCTTCAAGGCTCTTCAATGAGAATGTTGAATGGAAATTGAATGAGGCCATTTTTCATGATTTAGTTAATACATTTGGATTACCTGAAATTGATATGTTTGCTTCAAGACTTAATTGTCAGTTAGAACGTTATGTTTCTTGGAAGCCAGATCCTCATGCTGAGGATGTTGATGCTTTTTCTGTGTGTTGGAGTAACAAATATATATATTGTTTTCCTCCTTTCAGTTTGATGAGCAGAGTGCTCAAGAAGGTCATAGAAGACCAAGCAGATGTTTTACTGGTGGCGCCTTTTTGGACAACTCAAAACTTTTACACCAGGATTCTGGAACTTCTGACTCAAGATCCATTCATTTTGAAGGTGGGTCCAAGGACCTTGTTATCTCAAACTCAGAAGATGCACCCATTGGTAAACAAACTACATTTGATGCTATGTCGCATATCAGGCGATCCTATCAAGTCAGAAAACTATCGGAAAAATCTATTAACATCATTATGTCATCGTGGCGAAAATCAACTCAAAAACAATATTCCACGTATATTAACAGATGGATTTTGTTCTGTAATAAAAGGGAAATTGATACAATTCAAGCCCCTGTACAATTCATCATAGAATTTCTTACAGAGTTGTTTGATTCTGGTTTAAGTTATGAAACATTAAATACTGCCAGAAGCGCCTTATCAAGTTTGTGTGAAAAACAAGATGGTTACGCCGTGGGATGTCATCCATTAATTGCAAGATTTTTAGCTGGAGTTTATAATTTGAGACCCACTAAACCTAAATATGTGGAAACTTGGGATGTTTCAAAGGTTTTAAGTTATCTTAAGACGCTGTCACCAGTAGAAAAATTAAGTTTAAAACTTTTGACTTTTAAATTTGTTATGTTGTGTGCATTGACTCAGGCAAGTCGATCACATTCTTTATCATGTTTGTCTATTGAAAATATGAAAAGAGAGAATGACTCTATTACATTGTATTATAGTGGGTTGTTAAAACAATCTAGGAAGGGTAAAGTGAACCCTACTGTTACTTTTGTTAAATATTTGCCGGATAGCAACATTTGTGTATATAGTACGCTTTGTGAATACTTAAAACGGACTGAATCACTTCGTGGTGAAGAAAAGTGTTTAATAATCAGTTACATTAAACCGTATGGTCATGTTTGTTCCACTTCAATTAGTCGATGGATAAAGACAGTTATGAAAAATAGTGGTATTGACATAGAAAAATTTAATCCTCACAGTACTAGAGGAGCTTCTTCTTCTAAAGCCAAGTTGAGTGGTATTCCTGTTTCGGATATATTGAAAGTTGCTGGTTGGGCATCAGATGTAACGTTTGCTCGGTTTTATGATAAACCTATTGAACCACAGAAACAAGATTCATTCCAGAATGCTGTTTTACAGTAATTGAAAGTAAGGTAACAAATTGTTACTTATTCAATTTTATGTTTCATGGGCAAGGAAGATTAATTCTTTTGCTTTGAAGTCTCATTTGACCCTGAAATAGTATGACGTAATAGAATCCCCCAAACAAACAAGACTTACCTGTAAGTTGATGTTTGGTTGAGATTCTATCTAGTCATATTACTATTGAAGGGATCAAATGCCCTCCCTTGCCCTACCCTGTTTATAATTATGTTGTCTAAAATCAGTTTTTGGGGATTATTTAGCCATTTGATCCCTTCTAGGAATTATATTCCTTGCCTTTTTCCTGCTTTAAATACTGATTTATGTTAAACGAATGTAGTATAGTCACGTGTACATCTCATTTGATCCCTTCAATAGTAATATGACTAGATAGAATCTCAACCAAACATCAACTTACAGGTAAGTCTTGTTTGTTTGGGGGATTAACCCTGAGGTACTTTCAACTTTAGACTAAACATTGATAATGAAAGAAAGTGTATTGTTTGACTAAAATTGTTCCTTCAACTGTGAAATTGATATTTATAGAAGTAGTAGTACTGTCCATATTCAGAATTTGGTGTGAACTGTTTATCATTGTATCAGATATTATGAAACATTCATATCTAGAACTTGTTCATAAAAATTTACATGTGAAACAATTTGCTGTTCAACAGTTGCTTGGTTACCAATTTCAACTTAAATATCAGCTACATTGTATTATAAAACTCACAATGTTTTTTTTGGAAACATTTTGGAAGCAGATGATATGATGACATTTTAGTGCAAATTAAAATACAAATGTGAAGATTGATTATAAATATAATGAAATGCCACATAAGACTCATTTATGTAAACAATGGGCTTATGAGCTTGGCTCAGGTTCCATTTAAAGCAAATAATTTGTGTGAAATGTTATAACAATTTAACAGTTTAGTTTATAGTTTAAACATATTTCATTGACATGTTATCATATACAATTTTACATGCACATTTGCTCGGTTTATAATTTTGTTCTCATGTACTACATTGTAATTTGAGAAAATAAATGTCTGTTCTGTTCTATAATAAGAGGCCCATTTTAATCACTGAAATGATTTACTTGCATCACCTTATTCACATAACTGAGTTGGCAATTCCATTATTTAAAAACATTAATGTGCATAAATGAATATACAACCTTTAAATGTAATAACATGATTTTGTAAGTAGTTTGTATTCATTAAATAGGGGTGATCAAAATGATTTCATATTTAGATATTAGAATTTTAAGTGAATAAGTGAATGCGTAAATTCCTGACTAACTAGGCTGATAGATTACTACATTCAGTCATATATAAAACTTGTCACTTTGTTTATTGATCATTAATGATTGATTCTATATAATAACCTTCATATTACAGCCATACTATATATCTACACATTTTATGATGATAGATTGACGAGGAGATACCTGTAATCATCGTATCTCCAAATATGGTAAAGAAAGTACATTAGTCAATAATCGTCTCCCATCTTACTTTTTTGTCCCTTTTTCACTTTGATTCTGATGGGGTCAAGGCTGGCTAATCATCAGACTGAATTTATATAGTACAGACTATCACTGATCTTGATTTCCTTTTCAAAACAGACATTAGGAGTTGACTTTGGTTAATTTGACCTATTGACCCCTACAGGCCTTGAGTATTACTATAAAACATTAATGTTGACCTTTGACTATATATTTTATATATTGTTACTAGTACATAAATGCCACAGAACGCAATAACAACAGTCACACAAGTGTGTTTTACTGTAACCAAAGTGTTACCATTACATTGGTATAATTTTATGTAGTTATTTAAGATAACTTACTTATAATTGTTTCCTAATAGGGGTTCATTTCTCTATCTTAATGCTTGTATTATCATTACATGTACTTTATATATTATTTTGGACATTAATTTCTGGTTATTACATGTTATTCTATAATAAGAAATCATGTTTGTTGCTTGGAGTAAACAAGAATTGTTATTACAGGTAAAAATGATGTTTGGTTATTCTATATGTATTTTTTATACATCATTTTCTTATAACGTTTAGGTGTGTTGTGGTTTTATATGTTTTTGCGGTGGTTAAGTGTAAGTGAGGATATATTTTGATCTTTCTAAAAAATGGATGCTGTTATTGGCATCAACTTAACACATTGACCAGAAGCATTGAACTAGTAAAAATTAATTCATGTTTATGAAAAATACTTAATGTAGTCAGGATAATTGGGGATTTTTTGCATTACTATATAGCATGATAAAATACATTTGGGCAGTGCTTTAGGTAATTTAAGGGGATAACTATTATTGTGTCAAATCAATACTTTCATAATTGATACAATGGTATACTTGATGGTTCCACTCGTTACTTTTACTATTAATTTTGATGTTTGCAAATATGAATATGAATTAAGTTAGGATTTTTGCAAATAAAATAGTACATCTTTCTACATGGATATTTAATAGTGATATTCTGGGTTTATGGTCATGTGATCTTCAGAATGTAAACAAACGCTGTTTTTTACCGATCAAGAATAATGGACCTAATCTGGAATTCAAATTTATGGGTTTTTCCGTCTGTGCACAGGCGGTACAAACAAAGTTTTCTACACATTATTGCTAAACAGCACAAACTATGGATTAAATCCTATTTTTCTTTTTACACATGTTTTCATTGTAACAGTGAAAGTTTGTTTGTACCGCAGGGGAAACCCAAATATTTGAATTCCGGATATAGTCTATTACATGATAATCTGCCAGTTTGTTCTATTCTGTTCTACAACATAAAGCCTACCTAATATTTAACAAAACTTCAACACTTCAATGTTAAAGATGATGTTTTTTACTTCATTACTACATCAATGAAGATGTAATATAATTGAAACAATGTTGAATGAGAACATACACTGACATAATTCTAATTTATCATTTTAATTAACATTTTTGCATTTTAAGTAACTTTAACAAACTGTTGACTTGTCTCTACTATTTTGATTAATTAATTATGCTTGTATAACCTCGTCAGAAGTTAATGAGTTTTTATACATTAATGTTTTTTGTTGAACAATCTATCTAAGTTATGTTTTGAAAATTGTGTGTATTTTTACTCTTTTAATAAGTAATGTATTGTTTTGAATGTTTAACTTTTGACGATAAGGGGGGAGGTTACCTATATGGTACATTAGTGGGCATGACCCATATCAATGTGGCACAACAGTGGGGATAAGGTACAATCAGAAAACTGGGTTAAGTACCCATGCTGTAAAAAGGTGGAGTTGATTCCATATCAGAACTCTTCTTTAATTCAAAATCATGAAAAACTGTGTTACACATTATTTGGCACATATACATGAATGTATCTTTTTCCAAAGTTATAGCATTAAAATATATTGGTATATTTTTAAGTGGCCTTTCATACAAATGTTTCTTACATCAACATGTGATGTACTTGTTCCTCTGAAACTATTGTACCATTGTGTTTACAATGATATAATGTGTGTCTTTTACAATTAGAAAACTGGGTTAAGTACAAGTTGTCAATATTCAGGTTAATTCAGTTATGTATTAAATTAATTAATGTATTTAATTTCCAAATAGAAATAAATTGTAAGAAACCCAAATTTATCTCTATATAAAATGTGAAAACTAATGACAATTTTCTTCTATTCAAATTGATTACCGGTACAGTAGTAAATGTCAATGTATTGGCTCAAAAATGGAATTTCATCTTATACTAGGTTTACTTTCCTTTCTATATTCAATAAGTCATTGATTCACTGATCAATACAATAGGTGATTGATTTTATAGAAAAAAAATCCATTATCATGATAATACTTCACATTGAATGAAATTTTAGATACTATTAATTTTGTATAGTGCTAGAAGAAAGGCTGTTGGTTAGAATTAATGAGTTTAAGCCAGTAGGTGACAGCTCCCTATAGTAATAATTGCAATGGATTTTTTTTATAAAATTTGTTAAGATGAAATAGTTATGCTTTGTTGTAAATTTGTTGGCATTTTTACAAACTTTTGCACATATATAATGTCTTACTTGGCATAGACATTTTTAACCTTTTTGACTCAGCTTTACTTGTTTGATAAATGTTATAGATGAACATATTTGTTGCATCATACATTCTAAATTTTAATGTCTTTGGACGTTTTAGAATTAGAAAACTTGGTAGAAATTCATATTCTTCTATTCTGCTAATTGATTAACATGGCTGGTTTGCCAATTCATTGCTGGGTCCCTTTATAGGTGATTTTTACTGGCACAACAGGGCCTGATATTAATTTTGAAGAAGGTTGTCTAGTTTAACAACCAGCTATATATTTTACTTAGCGGACCCAGATGTTTAGTAGTAACAAGTTGCCCAAACCCAAATATTGGACTTTAGGGGCAATTGACCATTCCAAGTGCGACCTTTTTATTTGAATAACAATACATTTACCCACAAATATAACCATGTGCTCTTTTGTTAACACCTTGTTTGTGGGACAAAATGTAACAGTAAACCTTTGTCAAATATACTAATAAGTAAGGTCATGGAAAGGTCCATAGGAAGACCTTTAATATTGAACCCCGCACAATCAACATGAAGAACCAGTCACAGGTCAGAGGGGTACACCATTGTTGTGTTTTTCTCCAAATTTCTGTTATGATCTTCATTATGATATTCATTGTTACTTGAAATACCTGTTTTTCTTCTTAACTTTCCAAGTGTGACCATCTGAAGCTTTTTAGTTAACAGTTTTATGTTAAAAACATCAACCATTTTATCATTAAAATTTGTTATAACCGTAAAAGTTGGCCTCACTAAGTGTCATTTTTTTCGTATATATACATGTATTTTATAGTCAAATACAATGTTTAATGTAACAAGAATGTTCAGCACGTACCATTTACCTTGTTAAATTTTTTAAACTGTTAAAATAAACCATGCATTAAGTATGAAATACTTTTATATAAAAAAATTGTAAGTATTAAATTGAAGTAGATACCATAAGCCCATTAAGTCAAGTTGACTGTGTCTAAATACTGTTTAATTTAAGATATTAACATTTTGGTTATGCTTTCTATGATCTATAATTGGAAAGATCTAATGATAATTAGCAAGGGTTTTTGATTGCACAAATTAGAAAGGGTTTTTGATTGCACATAATTTCATACTTTTGTGCTTGACAAATTTGTTTTTACTCCAAATACAAAGATAACCATATAAAAGGTAAAATATAGCAGCTGGCTTTGGGGACTTTAATTTGGAACTAACCTGCAATAGATAAACTTCATAGGAATTTGTTGTCTTCTTTGTCATTCTACTTATTCATTTCAGTTATAGCTATGAAGTTAGTTGTCATTTGGAGCTCCTTTGTATTGCCATTATGTCTGTTCAATTTGACTGCTTTTGTGTGGTCATGATATCTTTTCATATATACATCAAGACCTTTGTAGAGTGTGTTCTGATCTTCCATGCCACAGCAGCATTGTTGTAAATGAGACAATTTTAGCTTGAGCTGCCCGGATAGCTCAGTTGGTAGCACGCAAGTCTACTGATTGAGGGGTTGATTGAGGGGTCATGGGTTCGATTCCTGGGTTGGGGCATACTTTCGAGGAGGCTGGTAATGAAATTATTTCTCCCTCCTACCAATGATTTTTAATTATGTAGGGCAGTTGTCAGTCACTGATGAATGTATGAGCTTAGTAGTTGGTTATCAGCTAAATCCAGAGATTAAGCCTTTCCAGGAGGAGTGAGTAGGTTGTCTGACCGTCGTTTTATGACCTATACAGTGTGTTGCTGTGGCGTTAAACCCAACAAAAACTAAAAACTACACAATTTTACCTTGAGCCAGTTGTGCCCTGTGTGTTGTGTTCCTAGTATGACTTGTTTGGCTTTGAATAGAAGTCAAAACTTTTTATTGGCCATCTCCTGCTTGATTCATTTCTTACTCATTTGAACGCATGTCTATATTACTTTCTAGGTTTGTCAATCCATGGACTTCATACCACATCTATGTATCTTTTAGCAGTTTTGTATGAAACTATTGTATTTATGAGCATTTTTGTATGAACTTAAACTATTATTATACTCTACATATTTGTGTATATTTAGAACACTTGATACATATTGTATTTTATATATGAATCATGTACCTGTCAAATATCCTATCAACAGATTTATGTTTATTTGATTGATCACTTTGCTATGATTTCTTGGTTACACTAAACTTATAGTTGCTGTCACAAAAAATGTAACTCTTCATCCACTCCATTTGCTGTTTTTGTCATTTAACCTTCATGATTGTTATATTTTATGAAGTGGAGGTCGCTAGGTTTTTCATAGTACATTCTTTACTACTTTTTTCAAATTGAGTTGCAAACATTCCTGATGTAGTCAGTTATATAGCTGTGGTGCTTTTCACAAAAATTCTTACAAAAAATCTTCGTAAATCAAAAGCAAGAAACATTAATAATATGCTCATTTTTTGGCTTATCAATTCTAAATATTATACAAATTGTGTAGAATTGTGTATACCATTTGAATATCATATCATAGTTATGCATATTATTTGTCTGACTTTGACGTGCTAATTATATGAAACTGATTTACGAAGGTTTTTTTCGTAAGAATTTTTGTGAAAAGCGCCACTGGTCTACTGGAAAATCTTGATTACTTAAGAATGCAAGCTAAATCATCAGCAGTTTAGTAATTCAATAAAATTTAGCTCGAAAGAGCACAATGATTATTGTAAAATCAAGGAATTTGTGACAATTTCTAATTCCCAAATGCCTAAATTGAAAAAAAGACCCTTTATTAAGACCATTTTGCCAGTAAACCTACCCCTCTCAGTGAAACTTGACTGGCAGTGATTGTATTTTTTACATTTTTCTTTCTCTATATTTTCAGAGAAAACCAGAAGATTATTTAGCACGTCAAAAAGCTCAAGAAGAAGAAGAAAGACTTGAGAAGAGTAAATATCAACGCCGTTTTGCTAGCGATAAAAGATCTGACAAAGACGTAAATAAACGTAGAAGTTATGTAGCACCTAGAACTGTTGATGACGAAGCTCAGAAAGCAGCTAGAGAATACAGACAAAAGAGACGGTCATTAAATCTTGATAAAAAATCTGATATTTCCGATAAATCTGACACTAAAACTAGTGCAAGGTCACAAAGAAACAGTAAGAAGGAAACTGTTGATACAGAACACAAAAAAGAATTACAAGTTTCTACGGATACAACAGATTCTTTTTCACCAGAGAGTGCTTCTTCTCCTAGACCTGCCACATCATCAGAGTCTGAACCTATTTCACCTAGATCAGCAACTTCTCCTCATCGACCTTCAACTAAACGTAAACTAGCTCCCCCACCCCCATGCTCACCTGATAATTCATGCTCAGGTGTTGTACCAGTAACTGAACTGTCATCTTCTGCATCTTCATCTGTTTCTAACTCATCTAAACCTGCCCCACCTCCTCCTTGTTCTCCTAGACATTCTGATTCAGCAACAGTTGATGTTTCCATAGCAACCAGCTCAACTTCATCAGACATATCAAATTCTCAACCTAAATCACCTCAATCAAAGATTCCCAAACCAGTTTCCAATCAGACAAATGTGAATTCCAATGCCACATCACCTCAGAAACAAACTGAAACATCAGTAATTGTGCCGAAAATACCTGAAAAATCATCAAAGACAAGTGAATCATCTGCTCCAAGCAGACCTCCTCGAAGAAAGAAGAAATCTGAAGAAAATCGATCATTTTTACATGATAGCTTTGATAAAGAAGAAAGAAAATCAAAAGAGATTGCTGTGAATGTTGATATAAAAGCTTCTGCACCAGAAGTTGTTTATGTTAATACAATAAAATCTGACTTTCCAGAACCTGACACTTTTCCTTCATTTAATGGCAAGGAGGACTCTTTGTTAGATGCTGTTTTTAATGAATTACCTGAATTTAAAAGGAATGAAAAGACTACTAAGAAAGTAGAGTTTGCACCAGTAAATGGTATTAATGAAGAAGTTTTTGTTGCCAATGTTGATTCCCAAGTAGAGTGCGAAATTCAACCACAAAGGATAGATAAAAGTAGAGGAAAATTTGACAAAACTGAAGTAAAATCAAATATTGAATTCAAAGATAGGGATGTTAAAAATGTTGTTAATGTAAACGATAGTGACGATGAAAGTCCTGTGATAACTTCTCATAAGGTTGAACATAGAAATAAAAATTTAAACAACACTGTTGACATTGAACCTGTAGATTACATGGAGCAGGTTGAGAGAATAAATTACTCTAAAAAAGACGATGATTTAAGACAAATATTTGAACGTATTGGTACACTTCCTGATAAAGTTAAGGATACTAAAGACACTCAATCAATAGCATCAGATATATCATCAGCTGGGTCTGAAGCCCCTCCTTTACCAGATAGTGCACCGCCCCCTTTTCTGACTCAGTCTGGTAGTGCAAGTTTGTCTGCATCACTTAGTGACGTAAGTGAAGTTATTGAACCTATTGCAACAAAGCAAGTTGAAACCACTCCAGACATGGCTGAGGTTATGCCTGAAATTACTGAGAAAGCTAGCCCAAGGGAAGTCACAAGTCCTATCAATGAACTTAGAGCATCAATGTTTAGTATGCGTGTTAAATCACCAACTCTAGAAACTGAAGGTTATAAAGCTAATGGTGAACTAAGAGTTGATACTGGACTTGGAGGAGATGACAATGAGAACTCTGATTCAGATATATCTGATGATGAAAACATGATAGCTGGAACTTTTTCACCTGGTAAATATGTACTTCTTTTTTTAAGATACAGCAAGACCTGTATACAATGCCCAGTAGCGTGACACAGCATAATTGGCTGTTGTAATCTATATTATCATATTCAAAGTCATGATCAACATGAGAGAAATATGCATTAAGTGTCTGGGTATTGAAAAAATATATCGTCCATTAAATCCAAGAACCATACCAATGTTTCAGCTCAAAACTAGTCCAACTGTTTAAAAGAAAATTAAGGTTTAGATTTGTTTCGGTTTATCAAAAGGAAAATATGGTATCCTTAAGTTTGGCTGTGTTTCTTTAATATGTACACTTGATTTACTCGGATCATGATTGCACCCATCAATGGTTAGTATAAATTATCAAAAGGAACCGTGTTTTAAGTGGTAAGTTGAATGGACTATTCGTCACTACCATAGGCTACATTGGCTATTGCGATTAAACAGTGGTGATTCTGTTAGCCCATTTAGTTTGTTTACAATAGCAGCTGCCTGATGCTCCTGACTGATACTGGTAGCATTAACTAAACATATCTCTAGACTACCTTGTTATAGATGGACATATATTTCAAAGATGAATGAAATCAGTAAGATACTTTGATTTTACTGTTTAATTAACTTTGAATAAACACATAAGTGTATTCATTTTTTCTTTTACTCTTCAGGTGAGATGGTAACTAAAAATGTTCCTATGGAAACCAATGAAGACAATGGTGAGATTCAATTGATTTCTTACAATCCTAAATTGAATAGTCCTAACAGTGATTCAGCATTTGAAGATATGCAATCTAGTATGACATCAAATGATCATCTAAGTAATACATATGATGAACTGAGTCCACCAGATGATTTTGTTACCATGGAAACTGTTGATAAAGTGGAGAGTACACCAAAGAAGGAAGTAAAATCATTTGTTCTTGAGTTTGACACAGATGCCCCTAAGAAGCCTTCAGGAGTTCTTAGTCCTACTGGGAATAAGGATTTCATGATGAAGGCTCAACAGTTTGCTGATACGGTACAGAGACCTCCTAAAATGACAGTTAAATTAAAGAGAGAGATAAATACACCACAAGATATCTCTGATGAAAGATATTTACAACTTGAAGCTGAGAGAAGAGCTGTGATAAGTTCTAGCACCATGAAGAAGAAAAATCTTGTTCCTTTGACTACAGCTGATGAAGGTATGTACATGTCTTTATTATTGTTGCTTGTAGCAAGTTTTGAGTCTTTGTCTGCTGCCACACTGTTTTCTTCTTGTTTGTAATGCTCTGGTTTGAGCCATTGCTGCAACCACACTGCTTACTTTTGTTTCGCTTCAGATACACACTTATTAAAGCTACTTGTTTACAGGCATGATTATTTTTGGATATTTTAAAATTAGGATACATAACTCTGATTAACTTGTTTGAATTTTAGTGTATTGAGTTGTTTCCCTTGAATTTAAAATGTAATGTTTTTTGAGATATATCTTAATTTGTGTGGTGCTATTTCTTAAAATCTATATAAGTATGTGTTTAATGATTCTCATTGATTTGTTACATTTTGTTTACTATGTTTTGCTTGCTAAGTGTGAAAGTTTCAGTTGGATAGTAAGTGATCATCTTCCCAAAAATTCTTTATTAGTATAAGGTAATTTTGTTGGACTGTCTTCACTTTTGCTGTTATAGTATCATTTCAAAATGCACCTCCTCTTGTAGCAGAGGTATAATATGGCACTTGTACTCTTTTGCTAAAGCTAGCTTTATGGCGACGTGGTAGAGTGTCCTCTTACAACTCAAGAGGTCATGGGTTCGAATCTCAGTTCGGGCCATGGGTTCGGGCCATGGATTTTTACCAGGTAACATTTGGCGCTCAATGAAATTAAGCCACCAGGAATTGTGGAATTGTAGCCTTAGATAGTCCCGCTGACAATCAAATTCTGATAAGGAGTGGATGTATGCAGCAAAGGTATAATATGGCATGTGTACTCCCATGCCAAAGCTAGCTTTTATGGCAACGTGGTAGAGTGTCCACTTACAACTTGAAAGGTCGTGGGTTCAAATCCCTGTTCAGGCCATGGATTTTTATCAGGTTACACTATCACTAAATATATCTTATACTTGCTGTAAAAGCAAAAACAGATTCTTATATAATATACTTAAAATGTACTTTATTATGATTTATAATTTGAAAATATTTGGAGAATGGTAAATTTAATGGGTGTGCATGCTTCATTCTAATTTGATATTTATCAGTGAAAACATTGTATCTTCCATTCTACTGCTTTTCATTCTTATCTTTACGCACTATGTATTGAATGGCATGGTCTCATTAAATATTCAAATATAATGACATAGTTCAATTGTATAAAAACTTGTGTCTCTATTCAAATGAATTGATATGAATTAAACCAGAAGAATAGGTTCATACAAACAAGTAGTTTTACATATTTACTTGTTGATAGTACAATCTGAAAAGGCTCAACTTTCTAACAACGTTTTTTTAATTCAACACGAACGTGATCATTCATTTACTGTAGTTAGCTTAAACCATCGTATACTGCATATAGGGATAACGTCTGCATTATTTATTCATTCGATTTTCTTCTTGCATCTGCTCTACAAGTTTATACCAGTAACCCTTTCATGTGAAAAACTTTCTATTTAGGAAATCATCTAATATAAATAATCTAAAGGATATTTTCAATGGAAGTTTAGCAACTCTATGCATTTGTTGGTAGACCAACTAAATATTTAGATAATTTTTCATTGTGTGAAAGTTACGCTTGAGCAATTTTAATAGCTTGGTAAGGTATTAATTGTTTAATACTGTATAAAGTTGCATTAAAGCTTGAAGTAATCATGTGATCAAAATAGACATGTGGTTTATAGACTTGTTTCGAATAGTTGTTGGATTAGAACAGTCTATTTGGATTTTCGTTTAAGACCTTACAAAACGTTATTAAGTTCAATTTTATTTTTTAAAAACAAGGTGGAGTTTATAGTGCTGTCACAGGGACTTTATCTATATTCTATCTCCTCGTGTTCTAACTGAAATTTTGTACTCAAAGGTAGGTGCTGTGAATTTACCTGTTTTTTTAAGGATTTTTGTTTCATTGTTTGCTTTACATGAAGTAGTCAACACTTGTAAATCCTTTACAACTTGAAATATGCTAATATCATATGTTTTATACATGTATAAGTGTCATATTTTGTTTGTGTTTGTATTTTTACCTGTATGTTTGAAAAGACATCAAACATTCTCAATATAGCCATATAAGGTAACAATTCAACATTACAATACAATCACTTGGTTCATGTTTCTCATAGACTCATAGACAAAATGTAAGTTTCAAATTTTGTTTTCTGTAATTTTATAAAACGTAGTGTTTTATTATTTCAAATAGTTAATGTATGCTGGATTCAAGTTAACATGTAAGCAGTAAGTTATTGGTTGGTCACTGATTTTGGATGATAATAATCATCATACCCATCATCATAATAATAAATGTCTGTTTTATCATAATATTTATCAAATATGTTCACTGATTTTTTGATAGAGTGGCTAAAAAGAATGCTTTAAACTACGGTCATTTAGGTGTATACTGATATAAAATGATAGATAATTTTAAATGAGATACATATACATGTTTGGTAGACAGTGAGTCAGACCTGACATACGACATTTTCTATCTTAGTGTCACTAGGTAAACTAACTTATTTGAAAAATATTTTAAAGTGATAGTACACAAATATTATAAATGAGGACATATTACGTGTGAAATTAACATAATTATTTGACATCTGATGTCAGTTATTTTGACATGTTTTAATACTGATGTTGTATATTTAAACATTTATCATTCCTATTGAAGTTTTTTTTATATCAAATACTTTGGGGTTTATAAAATACTTTGGGTTTTTATTCAACACACAAGGTTGGTAAAATTTTCTTTCATATACTAAGGTTTTTTTTGTACATAAGTCATTTTATCGGTTATTTATATAAATATACACTTATTCACCTATTACATATGTACATTTGGTACTCAGTGTGAATATACCAAAATATGGTGATATTTTTTTATTTTATTTAAGAGAGCCATAGTTTATGACCATATAAAATCATTCCAGATTTTTTAAACTAAATACACAGTATAAAGCCCTGTATACATATACTGGCATATATTAAGTTACTTGATTTTAACTTTAAGAAATGAAGTTTTGAATGAATTATAATTAATATTAAATATATACCTCTGTATATGTGATTATTCAACTCAGGCTTCTAATTTTTATGTGAAAATTTGGGTTTTTAATTCAAGAAATGAATTGATGTATTAGTTTTAGTTGGCATTTTATTTGACTGGTGTTGTCTGGAAAGTCTTGTACTTCAATAGTGAAATTGATAGCACTAAGTGAGCATTAGGTGAGTTTGAAATGTAAATTTGGTTAAAAGTTGTAAAAGAAATACTTGATACAATGTAATGACTTCTGCATTGTTTAGTTAAATAACAAAATAATTGATTGCTGTCTCCATGTGTTCATTCAGTCAAACTCTGCTATAAAGATCACCTTGGTTATTGCAAAATTGTGTGACTTTCTTTTGCCATGTTCTATGTTTGACAAAATATAAAAATTTAGGTTGAGAATATTCTCAAGATTGGTTCTTTTCTTTATGGTTTTGTAACCTTTCCTTTAGACTTAGTCATGCTCACAGACAGTGATCTTATCTTGAAGCTTTAAACTTTGTTTTCATTTAGAATTGTGTCCAATATTTAACTAAGCACAATTACTATGACAAGTTTTAAGATACTTATAGAAGATTAAGACGATAATAAAATATACATGGTCATTATTATATAAACTTTGTTATGTCTGTAATATTTTACTATAAGATTAGCCGAGGTCATAACTATGGCTGTTAGTCTGTAGGTCAGGTTCAATCTACTTAAAATTCAGTCATGGTCGAGAATTGAAAATTGAAAAATTTCAAATTTAAAGCTGCAAGATTTAGATGTGATAACTGGCAATAGATGAAATAATCACTATTCATATTTTGCCTAGGTCACACATTTACAAATGGTCTTCTGGGCCACTACTCATTCAACCATGCATTGTCTGTAACTCTCTATTTAGACCTGTGATTAATTCATTAGCATTGTAGATTGTGGTTTCACTCTGTACTGCTGGTGTTATATGCTAAAACAATCACCATAGGTTATCACATATCTTGCACCATCCAAACCAGTTTTGTCTGTGACACAACAAGTACTAGAAACCATGATTGTGTGACCATAGAATTACATATAAGTTTATTAGTAGGTTTATTTTTAGACTTTTGGAGATTTCGCCAAAAGGCTAAAGTTATACCAAAAATCAAAAACTATTGATGAAAATGTCTGACCTGTTCAACTACGCTGTCAATTTCTAGGCGATAAAAGTTAGTCCATCATCTGACTCGTCTTTGTTTCACTGTTCAGTGACAGGTGTTTACTTATATTGATAAACATGTGGAAGGGGCAAGAAGAGGAAAATAAAATCTTTATAATATTTGCCAGTAATACTGGGTAGAATAGACACTTTGCCTGCATTTGATTCTTCTCGATTCGTACTTGAATCTAACGTGTAAGGAGTAATCATTAGTATGGATTTGTTAGGTTTCAATGTGCACGAAAGTCTTTCTGTATTACAATACTTTGATTATATTCTGGGATTAACACCATGTCAACACAATTAAGGTTACGTGTGTATTTTGATGGCCTGTGTATGTATCCAAGCTTTCCTCGACCTATGTCACTGACCAGTACTTACCTACCCATCCACAATGGGGGTAACTTCTCCATATACCGTTTTAATGGAGAGGAGGTTCACTGATTCAACTTATGTTTACAACAATGTAGACAGAAATTTACTATAAGAATGATTAGTTTTTGATATCTTTAAAGACAAACTATGTGACAGTGCAATGGGATTGAAAAGAGATGGTTAAGAGCATTTTGTCAATGTTGTCTTGTTTCATAGCCAAGGGAGATAACTGACAATACACTTTTGTTAGTTTGTTTAAAAGGGAGATAACTTACTCCTAGTTTATGACATTTGATTCATACCTAGGAAGGTCAATGATAAAGATAGATTTTATGCATTCACAGGCTCAACAAAATGTATGTTATCTTAATATTCAAACTTTCACATTGATAACAAAGTTTAGTAACAATACAGTGTATCATGGTTGACCAACACCCTACTGTGCTTGTTATATTGTATTATCAGCTAGCCCTGACTGGTTGTATCACCCAGTTAATGGTATGTCAGGGATAAGGTATGATAGTGATTTGGTATGCTAGTGATTGGGTATGTTAGAAATTTCACTCAAACTAAGTTTTATCATAATAGCTTGATACAGTGACAATGACTTTATTTGGTCAAACTTGAATATACCGGTACAATTTCTCACCTTTGCTTAGCATTTTAGATATGTCGGAAGGAGGATACTGTCAGAAATTTGTCTTGTCTGCTGCCAGCTGTTATATCAATCTTAATTAATTTTGAACAGGTGTCTCTACTGTGAGAGTTTAGTATGGACTCTCGGGCTCCCATCAGATTGTTCTTCCAAATCACAAATATTTGCTAACAAAGTTTAACATTAAATTGCCTTCTATCAAGTATAGTTTTGTACACAAAGCAGGAACTGTAAGGTTATTATTTAAGGCTTTGTCAATATTTTATCTAAAATTTATTTGATTAAAATGCAGTTAGCATTTATGACAGCATTTCTTTAGTGAGAATACATTTTTGATTTAGCCTACTAAAATTAAATGATCGAAAGCACATTTGATAAAATGAAGAAAGAAAAGGTAACAGTTTTTCTATGATATGATTGAATTCATTTCATGAGCTTAACATTACTGTCTTCATTTGTCCATAAACATCAGTAAGACTCTTGTGCTGCAACATGATGTCGATTATCAAAATCAAGCTTATTTGAAACATACCAAGTTCCAACTCTGATAAGGCAAACACTGCAGAACTTCTACACTATTTTTGATGCATTAAAATGGTTGGTAATCTTTGGTGATGTTGTCATTGTGCATAATAATGTCTCTGGGCAATTTGACCTTCAGTTAGAATATTTGTAATTTAATGACTCATTCACAGACTATGAAGCAGGAAAGCCCTTGTGCAACTCCGTAACCATGCAAATTTAATTCCAAGTTGATTAGGTGCATAATGATCACACTCTATTGTATTTTAACATTTTAATATTGTATTTACTACTATTCTGTTTTACAAATTCCATTTAATTTTAAAGCTATATTTGATTCTTTACCAAAGATATTTGGAACAGTTCCCAGATATTAACCGAGTTTAAGTATCATGTCATAATTAAAGTTCTATAATCTAGTCATTAATATCAGAGATGAACTGAAGGACAATTTGAAATATTTATAAGTCATGTAGACATTTAGAAATTATTCATTGATTAGTCTTGTTTTGAAAGCTTGTTACTTAAGATATTGAAGTTTTATTACAATTTATTGAAAAGTAAACACTGTTATCAGTTGTCTTCTTCAAGATGTTTATTGTTTACCTAACGAACATTTCTTGAAAGAATTTATATCCTCTTATGAATAAATTTATTTTCAATGAGTGAATATATTAAATGGAAGGATTTAAAAATGGATACATGTACATAAATATTGAGGAAAGTCAAACCTGTTCAATAAATTCATAAAAGCATATGAGGTGTGTCTACAAAGGTCAGTGAGGGTCGTCTGACATTTTATAACTTCAGTGAAATTCATTTGTATGACAATTTTAACATGACAAGTACATGAGCTTGAAAAATGTCCTCCAGCCTACAGGTGGAGTTACTAGACAAATGACGGTCAATTTATTTTACACATGTATTAAGATAGTGTTTGTCAGGTCTCCTAATGAGGGATCGTAACCAATGGTGTAATTATTGTACAAGCTGCTTGATAAGACAGAGAGATTTACCTTGTAATTTTATTCATAAATAGTAATAGGCAATCAGCTTGAAATGACTGAATCAATATCAGTTTAGTTAATTGGACATTATCTCATTACTGATTGTTTTAACGATTTCAATTGAACTTGTTTTTCTTGTTCTTTTGTTCACAGGACATAAAAGTGTTAGTGTCTATTGCCTGAGTAAGTCTGGATGTATAAATGTTATCTCATTGATATATTAAACTGTACTCAATGTATATTTTGTTTTGACTGGATATCTTAGAAAGTTTATATCATATTTGTACATTTATTGATTTTATTTAATATAAAAAATGGTAAGGATTTACACCGTTACTGAAGGTAAGAATTTTTTATTTATAATGCTCAAAGTAAATGATATCATATATTGTTTGCAATATTAATTGACTTAGTTTATGCAATGTCATATAGTTTATATTTGATTTAACTAAAAAAAAAATTATAATGCTCAAAGTAAATGGTATCATATATTGTTTGCAATATTAATTAACTTAGTTTATGCAATGTCATATAGTTTATGTTTGATTTAACGTCTGCTTCCATATATGGTCATACTTAGTTGACATTACAATTTTTTATGTTATATCTTCTGACTATCTTAGAGCAGTTCATTCTTACATTTATTAATCATTTACATCTGGGGGAGGGTTAAATGAAGCTATGCTAGGATACTTTCTTTCTCAAGGAAATTAGGAGTGCCCTAGGTGGAATCTAATTGTGAGTCCTCTCAATTCTTCAGTGTATGTCTTACCATGGGAACTTTGCCCCCACGTAAATGTATCAGTTTGTGCTTGGTTCATGTGTAATGTTGTTTTAAACCATAGGTTTAGTTATATGAGTACCAATGATACTTAAGTCACCTTACTTCAATGTTTTTGTCCTGATGTTATGAAATGATATAGTGATAATAATAATATTATAATAATAATAATAATATGCTACTCATCATCACTGGTTTCAGATCAGTTAATTTGGTACAACATTAGTCATTTCCTTTTTTTCTTGTATATTTACATGGCATATGTGGAGGATTGGTTAACATTCATATCATTTCATGTAAAAAATACTGGCTATTGGCATTCATATCATTTCATGTAAAAAATACTGGCTATTAACATTCATATCATTTCATGTAAAAAATACTGGCTATTGGCATTCATATCATTTCATGTAAAAAATACTGGCTATTGGCATTCATATCATTTCATGTAAAAAATACTGGCTATTGGCATTCATATCATTTCATGTAAAAAATACTGGCTATTGGCATTCATATCATTTCATGTAAAAAACACTGGCTATTGAATGCACTAAAAACTTAAATGTCACTCCATGTACATTATTGATTTGAATATTTTCTGATTGAACTATGAATTAAATAGTTATTGATCATAAAATGTTATTGTCTACTTTGTTGGTATATTCAATTCAAAATAAATGGTTCACATAGTCATACATAACTTTACCATGGTATACATTATATTCTGATATCAGCAGATAATCTTATGGTTACTTTCTGAGTTTTGTGAAAGTGTCAAGTTAATCTATTGTCTCAAACAATATCTGGAATACGTTTATAGAACAATGTAAGAACATATTTTTGATTGTCTCAGGAGATATGATACCGGTAGTAATGTATTGAACTGTTTAGTGTCAACATCATTCTTGCGTGAATATTGAAATTTTCATTAGAATTCTATAGATGTTCTGCAATGGTTAGTTTTTCTTTATTGATTATTAACAAGATATTTTATGTTTTAATGATAGAAAAACTATGTTTGGGTTTTAATGATGCATGAAGTTTGTTCAACTTTACTAGAGTCTATAGATCAACAATGTATTTCAGATCAGACTGGTTCTGTTAATTAATCAGTGATGAGACTTGACTGGTTTCATAATTTAGATTAATTAATGTTAGCTGTTTCTGTCTGGGTTTCTAATTTTGTGCTTCAATGTGGCACTCCTTCCCCTCCCCCCCCCCAATGAAAAGATTACAGAAATTTCTGATTCAATATGAATAGAAAAAAAATGATTTTTTTAATATATTCAATGAGGGATTTACTTTGCCACAAAGACGGTATTGCTAGCATTTCCCTGTCACTTTAATTCTTTTCAAAATTGATCACAGTTAAAATTTATCCAACATTTACTTTTAATCATATTCCAAATATTTTTTTGCCAATGTGAAAAAAATGAGGTTGATAATCTTTCATATTAATATGAATCATTGAAGTAAAATTTTGTATTTAATCTTTAGTCCTGTAGAATAAACATATAGTAAAACCCCATGTGCCAGTTTTTTTTTCAAACTTTGTCAGAATGAAGCTAAATGAAATCTTTTAGACAAGTTTGTTGATAAGCCAAGTATGGTCGAAACTTGGTGTCTTAGTCACTTGTTTAAGCCCAGGAAATATTCTGAACCATCAAAAAGGCATATTTATGCTCCAATTGTCATTATACACAGTTAATAGCTTTTGAATCAATGAACATACTGCCAAGTTCAAAGTTGGTCTTTAAAAAAAGATTTCAGTTACTTCGATTGAAATCATAGAAAAGCATGTTTACTATGTAGAAGCATTGCACAAAATCAAGAAAGCAAAATCAGCAAACCCAGGTAAGCAACTTAGTGCCATTTTGTTGCTAAATGGCTTAAAACTAAAGTGATTACATGGTGAGGTTTCACTGTATCACATTCCTTGAAAATGTTTCATTTAATGCAATATCTCAATGAGATAAAAATATAATAAATCTTAGACTGTATAGTTATATTCTTTGGTAAATGGGCAACCCTGTCTTGTTACACTCCTCTCAATACTTGGCATCTATCCCTGGACATAGTTTAGTTGATCATATATCAATATAATCTAAGTTATATGAAATATTTACTATACTATGGTCTACCTTATATGGTATCACCATTAAATATGTGTACCCAAACCTTGTATGTGTCATAGTGTTTGTTTGTGGTGGCTGGCTGGCTCCCTTGGTATGTGATTTGTATGTGCTGGCTGGCTGGCTGACTGGCTTGAGTCCCTTGGTATGTGATTTTGTATGTGCTGTCTGGTCAACTGGCTTGCGCGCTCAGTTTGTCTGCCTTATATGGTATCATATAGTATGTGTCATTGTGTTTGTTCATATATGGTAACTGACTAGATTGCGGACTTGAATTTAGTCATCATTTCTTATTTGTATTCTATCAATTAATGGAGGAAATTGTTCCAGATTTTCAATGTATTTACTTGTACATGTATGGCAGTTGGTCTATGATGATGTTTTCAGATTTTGATAAAGTTTATGGCATTGTTCTTGTCTTGAAAGTCTTGTACATCTACTAATGTTTGTATTGCTTCAAGGTCACGTTTTAGCATCATGTGTAGCTGCATCTGTTTATTAATTCTTTATTCCAAGTATCTTGGACAATGCTTTCACTGTCATTGGTTCTTAGCTGGTAATCAATTGATAGGTTAGCGTTCTACCTTGGTTTGAAACATATCAGAAACCCATCTTGTTGCTGCATTAGTTCTTGTGTCTAGTGATTTTATATAATATTCATCTTCAGTGAGTTGTAATTTAATGAATATGATGGGTTACAGATTGGTTTGAACTTAGTCTAATGACTGGTAATTTAAGTAACAAGCCTTTATATTTGATATGATAGATTATATTCAAATGGTAAGATATATATGGGAGTTGCCTTTTAAGTGGGATGAAATTGATTTGAGGGAAAAGCATAGTTTAAATACTGTGCAATAAGTTATTTCATGTTTGCTCTAATGGGTGGTTTTGGATAAAATATGATTAATACAATTTTAGTGTGAGCAGTTTGTATAAAATTTGAAGTACACTCCTACATGCATGCATTCAAGTGTGCATGGTTGATAGGTGCAGAAATTCTTATCAGTAAACTTATGGTTGAGTATATTTTCTTCAGTAAAATACACAAAAGATAGATTTGGTATGATATGAATGTATCTAGACTCTTGAGTGTTAACCATTTTCTATTGAATGACGTAAATCAATGAAAGCCAACATGTTACATGCATAAACTTGAAATACTTGTTTTGTTTTGTCCTTGCTATTTACAATAAAGATAAACATGTATTGATCTTACCATTTTGTATTCCCTTAAATTTCATTATTTCTTTCTGATGGGATAAATACAGCCAATACCTTCATTCACTTTCATTATTAAAAAGGTTTGTGGACATTTTTTTCAAATTTTTTAATCAGTGTCATTAAATGCATTGAATTTTGTAAGCATTTTATGAATCGGATCTTAGTGGCTTGGCAGGGTGCAGTGTTTTTAATCCATTTTAAATGATTAAGGTGAAGAAAGATTACCTGTTTAGTATGTAAGTTGAGTGGCATGATTATAAAGATCAATTGAAATATTTATTGATTACATAGACTCGTCTATACATGGTAAATGTTTTATATTTCTTGTTCTCTATGTCGCAGTATATGAATGTTTACTCACTTAGTTTTAATTTACCAACATTTCTGTGTTATATTTTGTATGTGAAATATTGGGACATGGGACAGAGTTAAAGGACTGCTTACAAATACTTGTAAGTATGGAATCACTTCTTCTGAAAATTCTTTGTTCTGTACCAGTTAGCTTTTGATGTGAAGTTTTTCTCTGTCAAAGTAAGTGGAAGGATTATCGTCTTTAAAACCATCGTGTCTTTGAGGTTTGTGTTAAATTCTGACTTGCTTACTTCTCCTCTGAATTAACTATATCTGTCAATTTAATTCCTTAAATTGTCATAGAAGCAGAAATCATTGTTTAGTTTAGAACCATGCACTTGAGTAAATTTCTTGAGATTTCTTCTGTTTGTTTCGGGAGACATTTGGATATGTTCTAGATTCTTTGTTTATCATATATTATAATACAATCTTTAAATGATATCAGATGACTTGCGTAATAAAACAGAAACTTAATAAAAAAATCCGCAGTACATTACCTTATATGGTATGTTTGTAGAACATATCTTTAAGTATTTTGTCATGTGATTATTCATGTATATAATGTAACTGTTTAAATTCTTGCGTTGCTTATGTCTCTATCAATGATAAATTGTTTATTATTAAATTGTTTATTAAATTATTTTATGCAGTTGTATTGGGTAAGTTGGCATTTCTCATTCCTTAATTGAAGTAAACTGTACTGTTGTGGTGTATTCTAAATGGAAAACTGTCAGACAGGTACAAAATAAATAGACTTTGATATGACGAATGATGAAATAACTGTGTTTGTTGTGTTCTTGATTTGTTTATGAGGAATTTCCTTGTATTTTAGTCCTCTTTTTAACTGTCTGATAAGATTAATTTTGTAGTTACAGGTAACTTTTATGTGATGCCTCCTGTCTTGATTCCATTTTTATAAGAGGCTGGCAGGAAAGATTGAGCTTTGCCTAACTGTTGCAGTCTTAAATAAAGTCTATTTAATAGTATTACTTAGCTTGAGGGTTGACTTTATCTGCTATGGAACTTTGTGATGCTTGTTACTTAATGGGACACTTCTAACATGGCGTACATTGTTATGATTTAAATATCAAGCTGATTGATTGATTGATTAAATGGATTTCGTCTGAGCCAACTTACATTGCTGAGAGTTTGTCTTTGATTGAATAACATAACTTTTATACTGATCAATAGTTGAATTGTTGACTCATACTGGCCAATGTCCAACTAGTCCTAAATTTGTATATAAATGAGGCTGTTTTGTCATCTGATTCACATGTACCTAACTTAACCCCAAGTATTATTCTTTAAGCTAAAAGTACCCCCCCTTCTCCCTCATCCTATCTTAGTTACTAACCTAGGTCATTCTGATAAGACTTCACTTTTATTGAATAGTTCAATCACTTGATGATTGATTTTATGCTGAACTAAGCAAATAATGTTTGTAGTTTACAAGTATGATGGTAATATTATGATATGTTGCCCTTACTTGCCCAACTATTGACCTTAAGGTATAAATCTTTAAATAGTTTTAATATCAGAGCTTAGCGACTTTATGTCTGAATAGATTGATCTTGTTATGGTTTGATCCAAGTTACTTATCTTCCATTTTAACTTTTCTTAACCTTCCAGAGAAATGTATCTTTTCATTGATAAAAATGATTGAGATTTAAATAGTATTGATGTTTTTTCTTCTTTGAGCTCTAATCTCAGCTTTCTCCATAATACGATCTAATAATATCTATGTTTGATTATTCATGAGTAATTGAAAGGGACGTAATCTATTTTGTTATTTAATTATTAGATTATATAAAAGGGAGATAATCTTTATTGTTCCGATTACTTTTCTATTGCCCTTATATTACAATGTATGATTAAACAAAAGGGAGATAATCTATTTTGTTTGTTCATTGATGATGTTTTTCATTGAATTTGTTTGTTTAATCTTAATGTTTGCTAGTAAGAAATGGTCTCTACAAACAAAATTTGATGTTGCAATCATGTTAGCATAAACATGTTGAGACTATGCAGAATTTATTTATTCTATGAATAGAACAGAACATGTTTATTCACTGAACTGTAGAGTTTCTGGTCATAAACAATACATAGAAACAATGAATTAATCACTAGTAGGCTGGCATGGTTCTAAGGCAAAACACTATTTATACATAGAATTATAAGCTATTACTCCAAAAATGGTATTTTTTACCCTAGTTCAGTCAGTGGCCAGTTTCTCCATTGTAGTGTATTATTTCACAGGTTTGTACATGCACAGCTAAAACTTTGCTCTTTCTATTGATACTTAACATATTTTTAATCTGAGTAGAAAATTTATCAGCCAATTTCTAACAGGACAATGAAAGAGTCCACACTAAAGTCGTAAATACAACTTTTAACTGTTGAATTGTCTTGAAAGTTTATAATTGCTCCCCCTCCTTACTTGTTAGAGCATAGGGGAGTTCATTGAAACTCTATAACTCTAAGGCATTTTTTGAAGGAATGTTAATATGTACAGTAAAGATAGATGCATTTACTCCCAAAATTACTTAATTACCTTTTCTATTGGTAAAGTTATAGCTGCCTTGTTATAGCTGCTAATTGTTGTAATTTTTCAAATTATTTCCTGAGCTTTTTATTGAATTCCATAAGTGAAATTAGTTTATAATGTACCTATATAATGTTTTAATAGTGAAAATGTGAAGTAAATAAATACAGAGATAAATTGTCAGATTGCAATGCTTCAGTGCTCTCCTATATGGGCTCCCTTACAGATTGATAGTTTATTGTGAAAATTGAAATAATTGGTTCAAAATTATCGTCTAAATATTCAAAATATATACAGAATAGACATAGTTTAGTCACATTTTGTACATGTTACGTTAAAGGAAATGACGGGGTTTGTTGGCCGACATTTCTCGAAATAAATTCATGACATTTTTCATGTTTAATTATTTCGTCTGTGTGTTTAACGTAGTTGAAAACGTCAGTTTTCAAAGCATTTACACTAGTTTTTCATGTGAAACAACAATGTTTTAGTAGGAGAGGAGTTATATTTGCTTTAAAAAATTTATACGCCTGTACTTAGAGGTCTTGTGTTGGCTACATGGATTTTACTAAATGTTGTGCTGTTTATGTCTGTACAGTTTTACCATTCTAAAGATTTGTACATGGTTGTATGTAATAGCGTGGCATTTTTGCAGCAGTCAACTTATGTAATTCATAAGTATGATCAGTTATAAGAACATACGTTTTATTCATTGAAGTAAATTAAAATTTGAGGTACTGTTTGGATATTAATATTTGGATAGTTGGATTTGAATAAGGATTATGAATCATAGTGTGTTTTTTTAATGAAACTACATGATACAGGAAATACATGTTGATATTAAATATATGATATGTTTCATGGTTGCTATAGTTTCCTGTAGTGAAGATTTTTTGTTACATCACAAACTCCTAGATTATGTTTCCTCCACCAGACAGCATATAGAATTACCATCAGATTAATTGTAAATCTTATAGTGATGAATCTGTTGAAAGATTTTAAATGTCATTCCTTTGTTGTCATGGCAACAGTTTTATTATAATCACAATTCTTTTAGTTCCAATCTTTCTGTATGGTCTCTATTCTGATGAGACCTTATTTTGGATAATTTGTTAAGAGCCAGTCAGTCAACTATGGATGTTGTATCTATAATAAGATAATATTGTGGGCTCAAGTATCCTAAATACTCATTGTTGATACCTGAAGGTGTTTCCTTGGTGAAATGGGAATATTTTACTTGTCTACCAAACTGGCTCAAATATTGCCTACCTCTATATATAAAGTCGATATACATCCCACAATGATGGTGAAATTTTTCGAGTTCATTGGTTGTGAAATGAAATTCTTAGTTATAAAAGAGTGAGTTATAATGTTTAGGAGTTTAAAAAAAGTCAACATAACCATCACTTTTAACATTTAATTTTGTCATCTGAATGAGGCCCTGCAATTCAGCTTCATCAAAAAAATATATGAAGTTTTTTATGTCTATAAACAGTAGTCGCACAGTGTTGTTTGAAAGTCACACAGTGTTGGCTGGATCTCATGCAGTGTTGTTTATGAATCCAATGATCTAAAAAATCCAATGAACTGACTGATATCTCTAGAATGTGAAATGTTTAGTTCAGACTTAGTTAAAGTTATGACCTTGTGTATACAATGAAACTAAATATTATTTAAATAACAATTTATCACAATGATTTCTGGGAATGATGAGGCTATGTATCAGTAATGTGGGAACAAACATGGTTAATGAAAGGAACAAACAGTTGAGCTCATATTTTAACATTCTTCAGTTGTTAGGTTGAAGCTTGAAGACCCTGCATCATTTTTTGTCGCAGTTTGACGTATATAGCATAAAATTTGTGATTTTTGTTTTGGTTACATGGAATTGAAAATAGATGTTACATGAGCTGCTGAATTTGTTTTTTTTCTAAACATACAAGAAATTAATTATCTTATTTATACATATATACCTGGTAATCATGGATTTTGAACCACCTCAGTTATTTTCATCTAGTGCTGTGCTCATTTTACAGCCAGTTACTTATAAAGGTGAGTTCATACAATTTGTACTAAATTTTAAGATTTTAGAATTTTAATCTCAACATTGGAGGTTTTCTTTACTTCCAACTTCATTAGAATTGTTCATTAGATTGGTTCTGTATGGAATCCTAATTAACCATTGCTTTAGGGGATATTTTTTTTACAGTGAAAGATTTGCAAGAAATTATAATTTGACATCGGATATTAATATCATGTGATATTCTTAATAGGCAAGAAATATTTTATAGTAAACATGATTCACATTAACTTGTTGAACAGTTAACATGTTTTGTGGTCTTGTCTGTCATTTGTGATGCATGAATACTTCATTGGATTGCATTCAATGTATCATTATAATGTGTATCCATGCACGATATTCATACATAGTTTTCACATATTCTCTGATGTATTTTATAATTATTTTATGTTGTAACAAACCAAAAATGGTTCTATCCAATTTGTGTGATACATGGTGTGTAAACTATTCTGTGATCGTACATTGCAATTTCTGTTGACTTGAACTAACTTAAGCCAGAAGCTTAGGACTAGCGATAATTGATTTGGGCTTGTGAAAGTTATACAGTAAAGTTCCGCTTGTAAGACCACTTTTGTTATTTCAAAATCATGCGATTTTTTACAATTATCAAGGCCCAAATGCTTAATTTGTGAACAAAAGAGTCTCTATAATAAGACTGTTTCACTATTAAGACCATTGATTTTGCTGGTCTTCATAGTGGAACTTAACTGTACATTTGGTACACTTGATAATTTCGCACAGTAATTTTAACATAATAAATTAGGTTATTGCTGCTGTAAAATTAAGGTGATGATTGGGTGATATAAAATTTGAACTTAAAAATTCCTCTTATGCCTAGTTCACATTGTCCTGGTGTATGCTCAGGTGTATCTCTTTACTTTGTAGCCAGTGGACTGAGATGCACCAGGAAGATTTGTGAAAGGAATCAAATAGCCAAATTGAGAGTCACTGTATACTAGTATCCAGTTTGGACACAGGCTAGCTGGTTTACTATGGTTTCACTTGGTCTCTAGGTGGAGAAACAGATCTAAGCATTACTAAGTCTGGTATAGTATGTCGCAAATCAATCCTCTCAATTGATGTATCGCAGTGCATTAAATAACCAGATGTTTCCACTAAATAAATACATTCATTACATTTACTTCTAGTGTTTAATTGATATTTGTTAAGTCACTATTACTGCAACAGCATCCATTGATTTTTAAATTATGGAAAGTACATAGAATGTATTTGTATGGTCTCATATCTAATGTTTGTAAATATTTGACATCCATTTTGTCTAACGGTATATGTAATTATAATGATATTGCTAGACACAGTAACCAGAATATTGGTCAAGGTCATATAGAGCAGGCATGGCCTAGCAGTTACATTGCCAAGCAGTTGCAGTGTTAGTCAACCAATCATTAGATAGCCAAAGCCTGGTGGTTCTTTGAAGCAGATGTAAGATTGATTCATCTTAGTAATGTTCATCAGTATTTTAAGAATTTAGAACCTGGGTCAGAAGCGCAGTTGGTAGCGTGCTGGGATTTCCAATCAAGTGTCTGGAGGGGGGTACTGGTACAAATCCCTTTTGAGGATGTCATACCCTTCTATGAAAATTAGAGGTATATGGTATACAAGGTATATGGAGATTTTTCGACCCTTGTTGAAGGGTAGGTGAGTACTGGTTATAGACAAAGGTCCAGGAAAGCCAGGTTAGGTGCACTGGATGCTGTAAAATGATCATAATGTGTTGGCGCAGTGTTAAACCCAAAACAAAACAAAACAGATAAGGAATTTATATGCTATACATATGGCTAGATTAAAAGACTTTAAGATTCTGTACAGTTTTGTTTGATAGTTGATTTATTTACTGTTACAATGGTACCAATATTTTATAAATGGTATGACAAGTATTTGGTATCATTCCAGAAGTAAAATGCAATAACTAAAGGTTACATATTTAACATTCTCTAGGTATGTGAATGACATTTTTTATCTATATAGACACTATAAGAAATCAATTGATTATATATTGATGATGTGATTGGTTTAAAGTAATATAATGTTGACATTTTGTTGATGTAAAACATGTTATATACTAAGTCATAATGTCTGCAGCCAGAGGCAATGTACACATGTAACTATTATATAATTGTCTTGTATGTATGATAACAATTATGACAGATTTTATAAAATTATGATTTTTTCAAGGAGAACTACCCCCTTAAGTTAAGGATATGTTGTGTATGATGAATTAATTTTGATAGATGATAAGTTTTACTACCTAAAAGGTGTGATTTCTGTCTTGATTCAAGACTTCCTTCAATTATGCATATGAATTAATTATCAAGGAAAGTGTCCTTGTCATACGTGCCCTCCAAAAGTTCTTGGACTTATGAAATTTAAGAAAACTGACCATGTACTTAATTATATCCCCACTTCGAAGAAATGGGGGGTATACTGTTTTACCCTTGTCTGTGCGTCCGTCCGTTACAAAATTTCCGTCGCAGTTTTCTCAGCAACTATAACATGCAGCAGCGTAATACTTAGCATATTGCTTCATCCCATAGTCCCATGTGGTGTAAAGCGATTTCATGCTCCTTGCTCATCTACTTCCTGTTTGTCGCATATTTTTAGATTTCGTTAAATGAAAGTTACATTATGATAGTCATATTTCTCACTGCGGGGGTATCACTAGTGAGCATTAGCTCACAGATTTACTTGTTTGCTATAATTAAAGTTTATTTATGTTATGCCTCAGTCCCATAAAATCGTGACTTGTTGCGGACCCGTACCTGTAGACAGCGGTAGGCGGTGGGAAGCCTTGCGTATTAAGGTGATGGTATGAACAAGGCTTAAAACAACACCCATACAGAGCCATAGCTGGAAGATATGCAAGTTTACTCCATACTCGGCCTCGACTTTGTTCTCGATTTGACTTTAAAACTGATACGTGTATCCACGGCTCATCTCACAGACAATGGTAAAAACGTAACAGTCCCTACGAGTATGCAAGAGTTCGTACGGGTCCTTGCGGAGCTTGATCACACGGCGCCCATACGGCGCCCTCACGGCTATTTTTATGTTTATGGGACTGTAGCTTTACATAGTTAGATTCATATGTCACTAAACAAATTATTGCTGATTTTTGGAATTTTCTCAGATGACTCTTTGTTGTTGTTTTTTGCAAGTGAAAGTGTGAGTTTGTTTATATTATCATAAAGACTTTCTCCAATAACTTTTGTAGAACACTGTAGGTTAAAAATGTCTGTGAGGTTTGTTTTGGTCTTTCCATTAGAAGTTGTATGCTATGATTAGTAGTTTGGCATGTCATAATTCCTTTGTAGATAATAATTTAGCTTGTACAAGTTTTCTTGAGCTCACTGATAAATCAAGTTCTTTAAAGCAATGTATTCATATCTTTTGACTGTATGTTTGCACTCTCGGTATCCCCCACTAATGAAGCATATACAATCAAGTTTCTCACTAAAGAAAGCAATATGAAAATTGGTGTTTGTATTTTTTTACATTTCATTTTGTCCTGTTATGTTTTTTTTCAATTTAAGTCAATGACAAATGATGAGCTATAAAACGATATGAGTTGAATGCACAAGGTGTCCATTCACTTAAGGTGAAGTCCTTTCAACATGTGACAGTATAATATTGAGTAATTACTTCATATTTATCATTTAATAAGGAAATAAACTATTGATACCCTGGACTTGTGGTATGTTGGTTCTAGTCATGCCTACCTTTAATTGAGTTTTTGACATAAAGGACAACTACCATACCATGTCAGTATTAGATATTAGTTGTTTTTAGGTGATATTGTTTAGTTTTTATTGTTGTTTTTATTGTTTGGTTTTATGGTTATATATATAATTATGATGATGACCCTATGACTGATATGCTCCGATCATTTATTATTGTTTTATTTGTATTATTGATGATAAACATTAGTCATTAAATTATTTAATTTCTCTGGTCTAGCGTACATCCTAATTGAGTGTTGTTTCTTTATGATTGCTTTATGAAAATAACCTTAAATCAAAACTATTAAACCCTGTGGCCATGTTATAGTTAGGTTTTTTTATTGTTTTATATCAATTGACTCATGTTTCGATATATTTATATGACTTTGTCATTGTTCCCATTTATATATGATTCATAGTTCGGTCAGTTTTTTATTGCAACTTAATATCTTTATATAGAAAATATATATTAGTTTGCATGTGAGGGATTATTTCATTGTTAGTCTGTCTTGATATTCCGTCGGACATCTTGGTGTGAATATTGTCTGAAACTGCTTTCAGGAATTTTTTATTGAAGTGGATTACTTTATTTTGGTTGAAGTTATGGTAGTTCAAATCACAGGTAATTAAATGTCTCCAATACTTTTTTTGTTTTAATGAAGAAAATTTTATTTTAATTTGGTGGAACGATAATTTAGACGAATGGCTATGACCATGTAATTACATATTGTTACAAAGATATATTTTCTCATGGTGTGAAGTTTAACTGTCTCAATGGTGATATGTTATTTTAATGTAAATTCCCATGGTTGAACATACTGTCTTTACTTTGTCATACTTTATCTAAGATTATCATGCATACATGATATTTAAAAAGTAATAAAGATAAGCTGCACTATATATCATCAAAGTTTTAAATCAAAGCTAACTGATTTAATGAATGTTAATGATATTAGAATTATATTCATTGTCTTTGGTCAATATGAACAAGCTGAAATTTAACATGTTATTTCAATTAGGTGCAGTAATGTTAGTTATGCATTGTACAGTCTTCAATCTTGTACTGCCATCTGGAACATGTCCAAATAATGTACAATTATGTAAAAACTTAAAACAATAGAATCAAGTACAATGTGGCACTTAATGACAGATAAATATTGTTTTGTTTTATAGGTAATAAAATAGTTGTATCTCATCCTATATTTTATGAAGGTATTTAAGATATGAAGTTATTATATCATAAATTTTGTCAAACAAAATGTTCCTGGACCAAAGTATTTATTTTTTTAAAAATTGATGTTAAAAGTTTTGATTTGTGGGCTTGATAATGTTTGATAATGTCATAATATTTTGATGTATGTTTTAGAGATGTTCAAGCAGTTTTCTACTTCCTTATGATTTATTCTTCTGTTCTGATTGCAATACTTGAGACAAAATTTAACCAAGTTTCTCTATGCTGTGGTTATTAGAATGTTAACCCACTGGAAATAGCATTTTATACATTATAATTTTTGGGCTAAAATAGTCAGTTGTAAATTTATACATGTAAATACTAATATAGGCTAGCCATAAAATACATTCAGTTTATGTATAGTGGTTAAGTTAGCTGTACATTTAATTTTGCCTTTCAAAATTTAATGTTGTTTCACGCTATTTTACATGTCTTCACTCCTTAAGGCTAAATCCAGAAGTGCTGCAGGGCTGTTCCAATGTCATAGTTACAAAAAGTCTATATGGTATTAAATAAATGTTAAATAAATATTGATACAATTTGAATTTGATCATTTAATTGCTCTCTCCATCAATTTAGTTTTGAAAAACAGCCTCCAGACTGAATCTTTAAGGCTCTTGATACCAAATCAGAAGGTTTAGGGTTTGAGCCCCGCTCCTAAACATTGCTTTTTTTGTCAGAAAGTCAACAGATACTAACACTGAGTATGAGAGTCTAGGTAGCAGTGTTTTCAGGGAATTGTCGTTAGGACTACCTTTAAAACTCTTAATGTTGAAAGAGGAAATTATTCTAAAACAAAAAGAGGCACTTTTAGGTACTGTATATCTGATAGACTTGTGTTAAAGTAATTTCTAAATCCATCTCTTCCTTATTATTCTGGTCTAGTTCATTCACTTATGTAGTATTCTGTTCTGTTCTGTTCTGTTCTATTCTGTTCTAACAGTTGTCTTCTGTTCTGGGTCATGACCTTTGTGTTACCTGGAATATTATGCAATCATATTTCTCTTTTCTTGACTTGGAATTATCATTAGAATATCTCACTTCCTTCAAAATCAATGATAAATGGAACATTGTGGTTTGAAAGGGAAATTGTTTGGTATATAAGGAAAATATTGTAAAGGAAAGTACTCTTATATGATAAAGATGTAATACTTACCATTAATTTTCTATTTAATGCCCCTCTCCTAATAAATGCCCTTCTGGAAAATGTAACCCATATGGGTGTCAAATAGAAAGTGTATGGTGTATTTTTTGTTATGGCAATCTCTCATTGCTTGAAAAAGTTAGCATCTTAATTATGTTTTCATAAGACAAAGTAATGTTTTGGTTGTTGTTTTAATGTCAGTGTTGATCTTTAAGCCTTTTGTTATTTAAAGTAATTACTTTATCTCCTCATTAAATAATTAGTTAAATAGTTAATTAATTGAATTTATTCATATATCTCTGAATATATGATAAGCTTTGTGAATATATTATAATATATGAATGTATAGTACACTCATTTGTCATTTTAAGTGTGTGTATCACATTCAGTGCTTAGCCAGGATGAAATTCTGCTTAGGTAGTGCATTAGTCCCTTGATGGTCCGAGAGCAGTGAGTCAACTAATGTTGACTTTGGAATATCTGCTAACTTGATTCTTACTATTTTCATGGGTAAATGTGAAGCTAAAACAGGATTGTGTTTAAGGATTTTTGGAGAGCACTATAAATGTGTTACATGTATGGTTATAAATATTATTTATTACTCATTCTGTAATACATCATTTATGCATTTCATACTTCAATAACTTTATCCATTATATTGAAATTTATTTATATTCAAAATTTGAAATTTTAAGGCTATGTTAAAAAAATGTTCTTTTTTCATCCTGTGCTTGATGTGAATGTTTTGGAATAATATTTAGCATGAGTTAGTGTGCTGTTAAACCCAGACAAACAAATTATCTGGATAAAGGCATTTGTTCAAAATTATTTATCTCTGAAATTTGAAATTTTAAGGAAATTGTTGTTGTTGTTGTTTTTTATCCAGTGTGAGATATGATTGTTTTGATATAATAAATGGCATGAGTTGGTGTGCTGTTAAACCCAAACAAACAAATTATATGTTTGAAGGCATATCTTAAAATTTAGCTATATATTTGGCCTTGTTTGTTTTTGTTTAGGAAACAATCATTGTTATGTACACAAAAGTGTTTATACATTCCAAACCATCATCTGCCTTAGATCTTTTGAAAATTCTTTATTTAAAATTAGAACAAAGTATAGAAAGATCAAGTTTTGCATACATTTTACAATATGGTATTGAATGTAATCACGTAATCGGATCTGTGCTTACTTATATTGTAATTTTTGGTTTATTTGTTTCAAACAAAACACATTGAGTTTAATCTTTGACAAAGAAAATACAGGCCTCAAAGTGTGCCAAATTTGTATTCTAAAATGCTTAGGGTTTTATAATACTCTGAAAGAATAAATAAATGACCTACTTTGTGACAATTTTATGTTTGATTAACTATGAAAAAGAACTAAACGTTTTGTAATTTTTACTTTAAAATAGTAAGAACATTGTAATAGGGTTATATATGTTGTTATCTCCCTACTCAGTTTAAGTTCAGTCAATATCAGTGTACAGTTTTCTCGGTTTAAAGCTTTAAATTTTGTCTTCCAGGGGAGAAATTATTTTCTTATCTTAAAGGTATAAAACTTTAAAATATATAATATATTATGTGTGTTAAACCACACCCATGTTGTCTAACATAGTGATGACAGTATGGTTTGTTTTAAGAATAAAATCTTTATTGAAGCGTTTGACATGACTTCTTTATCCTAAATGATGCTAACTTGTATGTCAGTCAGTTATTGTTTGCTTGTTTAGTGGAAATAGATGTCATATTGTGCTGTCTTCTAGTTTTTGTGTACGTAAGTTTTCGAGGATTTTCATTTATTTGTTTAAATCTTCATTGAAGGTTATTATTGCAGTATAAATTATAACGTTTTATTTTGTTGTCAGTTTGGTTGGATAAATTTGTTATCACACTTTATTTGAAAGAATTTTTTTTTTCATTTCAGAAGAAGTAGTTGATCGACCACCGACTCCTGACCCAGATAATGCTGTTCAAGAATGGAGATCAGAAGTAAGCAAACGTAGTAACATTCCATGGGAAGAAAAACCTGACAAAGTGAATTTATACAGTGAAAATATCATACAAGAGTCAGAAAACACTGACACTGTTGATCGTGAATCTATCGCTAATCTTTCTAGTGTACGTGAAAAGTGGGAGGTTAAACTTCAGAAAAAAGACGATAATAAAGTAACGCCTAAAAAACAAATAAATAAACAAGTACGTCACTGGGAAGTCAAACTTCCTACACCACTTAAAAAAGTACCAGCAGACGTTATTAGAACAACTAAAGTAGATTCTGATTCGGAACCAGAAAACATGGCCGAAGTTGAAAATTCTAACGAAAGTGCCATTGAGCGTGAAATTCGCTTGGCGATGGAACGTGAACAATTATTGAAAAAGGAGCAGGAAGAAAGAGCTAGTCTCCAAACAAGACAAATGGCATCTGTTAAAAAGGAGTTTGAAACAAATAACAATGAACAAAATAATAATAAGCCAACATATCACGAGATGACAGAAGCTGATCGGGGGTCTGAACTACAACAGCGTGAAGAAATGATACAACAAGAGTTACAGCAACAGGAAGAGAGGGAAGCTGATGTACGAGGAACTACTAGAATGGATGAGGTAAGACATTCAGACATTTTTAGATTTTTTACAAAAGATACCAACTCTTTTAAATTATGTTATGTATTGTGATTGACACACCCATTAAACTTATGTGGACTGTATTCTTTTATTAGTACTGGCTTAACCTTCTATAAGATATTTGATAACTTCTCCATTAATGGAGGAAAATTGAAATTGTTGCCAAATTTTCATGAAAGTGTATGGGTATTATCTGCCCCAGATGGTAACCAAATTCCCATTATCTCTATTTGAAGTTGCATGAAGGTACTATCATTTCAATACTGTATCACCCTGTACCTCTTTCAGTTTTTTCTATTCTTAAAACTTGTATGGTAATATGAACTTTAAAAAAAACTTATGACCTTGGAGTTGAATTTTGTAATTTTCATATAATGTTTAAAAAGGGATTTGTGATCATTTCTGGGCTGTAGCTAGAGGTTTAAATTAGATAAGACTCTTCTGTAGGGAGCTCTTACAAAGGGGGGGATCAAGTTATTCTGTTTCACTAATTTAAGAATTGGTAAAAATCAATTTTTGGTAATTATGAACTAGTTTTTGCAATGAGCCATTGAAGTTTTCCAAATTTACGTGTCCTGGTTTTCCTCAGTGTAGCTACACCCCTGTGTTGATGATATTTAAGTATTGATCAAACTGTACATCATTTTTCTATAAATGATATGACATTTTAATGAAGACAAGGTGAAATATAATCTTCTACCTTGTGTGTCCTCTAAAAGGTCAACCAGCAAGATGTACAAGGACATAACTGTTCATGCGTTGTCGCCTCCTCTTATCATTGTAGGTTAAAATTTTAAAAAACTTGTAAAGTTTGCAACTTGTCTATTATGTTGTGTATGTGATTCCCTGATATGACGTCATACTGGGTTTAATTTTTAAAATGGCTGCATTTGTTGTTAGTAGGGTTATCTCTTCAAATAGAAACTTAAATATTTTCCTGGCCTATAAAATCTTTGGATGTCGTCTGCACCATATGTTTATACTATAAAACAAAGTTTAAAGATAAGTTTTAATGAATTTATCTGACAATTTGTGTCAGTGTAATTGATTGATTTGGTTTTGTCTTTGTCTGATTTTATATTTATTAACTCTTCACTACACAACTGTCAGTGTTGATCTTGGTTAATTAATTAAAATAATGGATAAATTGTCTTGTACTTATTCATATACATAATTAAGTAATTAAATTGTCATAGTGTACCTTAATGTATACATGAAACATTTGTTTACCAAAGCAGGCAGTATTAAACTACAGGCTGTCAAAGTAAACATTGCGTATATAAACATTGCCGGTTTCATTACCCATCAATATTTAGGAGTGATATATTTTTACAAATTTGTAGTTTAGCTAGTTTAGACTTATTTTATAAACACATCATTACATAAAATTTGTCATGAGCATATACACTATACATATACTTTAATTAAATGTAAAATATCAAAGTGGTATATTTAACTCATTAACGTGCTGTTCATGCATCAGCTTATTTTCCTATTTAGTGGGCAAGTCCATTGTTATAAGTACAATAACATGCATGACCTAGAATACGACCTGTACAACTCTTATAGGATATCTGGAGACAAATCTAAACAAAATTCTATGTAAACAATGTCTCAGGTTATCCTGAACAAGCTATAGGTCTTATCATCCTGAATAGATATAGCTTGTTTTGTTCATAAACATGATTGGTTCCATTAAGAAACTATATTTAAGGTTAGACATTATATTTATATAATAGTTTTGATAGTTCATTAATATATTGTCATGCACAATTTACATTTCACAAATTGAACTATTTATGATAAATGTTGAATGATAAATTGAAATCAGTTTACTGGTGTATGAGTAATTGCATTTTATAGTCTAAGTTTCATGCTCATGCACGTTCACCGACTTTACAGCTATTACCCCTGGTCATCGGGCTACTGGTATCTATCTATCAAGCTCCCTGGGGAGTCTTTTTACTCCGCTTAGTGCAGCCAACAGTTTGGCGCAACAGAATTATACCACCCTCGCAGGTACCCATTTACACCTGGGTGAAGTGAAGCAATTGCAGGTAAATTTCTTGCTCAAGGAAATTAGCAGTGCCCATGGTGGGGCTTGAACCCGGAACCTCTCGATCCTTAAGCGCGCGTCCCACCACTGGACCCCTGCTCCCTCGAGCATCACCTCGTTAGAAAATATTTTTGAGATACCTAAATATTGATGACCAAATGTATGACCTGTAGTGGTTTACTCCTGTGTATGAAACATATTCTCTATATGCTTCTATATTCCTTGCATATATTTGTTAAGAATGTGATAAAATCAATGCCGAGACAAGTCTTTAACATCAATAAATGATTGTATTTGATTATTGATAGAGTCTATCATTCTATCACTCACCACTCTCATCTCCTTGATGTCAGTTTAAAATATACAGTAAAATCTTAATTAACGACCATCAACATATACAAAAGTCACCTTGCTCTAGAGCAATCAATGGTACAACTAGAGATGTGTTGCTGCTATAATAGTTAGCAAGTCCTTCTTAAATTCTAATGATCTGGGTTAGGTTTTTGACTAGGCAGGTCATGGACTTCCATGATAGTCTGACACCATTATTGTTCCCGTGCAAGCCATATTTATTATACTTAATAGTAATGCATCAACTATCTTGATTATATTTATAAACAAGTTAATAGCACTAGCCCAAATCAATTTTCACTAGTCTGAACTACAGGCTTGTTTGTTCAAACATTGACTCTATAGGAAGAAATTGTGCCCTCTACAGGGTAGATAAAGGCAAAAATTATACAATAAAATCACCAATAGTAGTTAGTTAAATAACCAGAATCAAGTAATAAGCATTTGAAAAAATGCATACTGTATATAAACAACAGTAGCAAAAACAATCATGGTGCAGCTACTGGCCATGAAAGAAAGATTTCACTGTATTTTCACAACATAATAATTATATAAAAACAAACTGTTGCTAGGTGATTATTAATGTTATTATAAAATACATGAAAAAATCTATGATTTCCTGTAATATCAACTTAACATCCCTTTGATATATAATAGAACTGCAGCACAACATCTATATCCCTGTATCTGTGTGTAATTTCCAATGATTCAATATAACAGAGACCTTTCCCTATAGATCTGATGTAACATTATGTTATTGTTCAAACTTGTCAGGTAGTTCCGTATAAGGTATTCATAATGAAATGTTTTCACACTGACCTATTCATTCAGGCTTTTACTTAGATAATATGTTCAGTAGATTTGTTCAGTGTATCAATCAAGGATAAAAGTTTCCATTTTAGCTTATCTTGTGCTGTAAATATGGATAAAATGAACTGATACTAAATGAATTGAAACATATCTGAATTTATTCTTAGTTGGGTATATAAAAGTGGACATACTGTGTAATATCATATAGTAAGAATCAATATAAGTCTACTATCACAGAGATTGGAGTGATTTTGTTGACTTGTTAGAAGTGAACATTTTGTACACATGTCATTATGATAAGACTTAAGTTGTCATTGTGGAACTATAAAAATTGAAAGCAATCTGCTTGGAGGGATGTTTGCTGAGATGTTGTACTTGTGTAAATGATGGATTGATGTGATTTGATTATTATTAGTATAGGCATGATACTGAGATGATATGTTCATGTTATAACTCCCTGCTACGTCACATGGATAAACTACTAGAATATTCTGTGCTGAAATCCTTTCCTTGTTAAAATTATTGATATTATAGAATTGAAGGGTTAAAAGTTTTGGATTGTACTCCTGAGTTAAGGATTAAGTTTCTTTTATTGTAGAATTCACTTGTCAGTGGGTCACATGTTGAAATTTTGTGATGTATAGACTATAGGATAATAAAAGTTGTGTAGAATAGCTTCAATAAAATAAAAACAAATTAAAATTTCTCTATAAAGCCACTAAAGGAATATAAAAGTTTTGAATTACCTTGTTAACTCCCACTTATAACGTTGTGTGGTGAGAAAGAAAGGAAACAAGAAATACAAACTTTTAAAATATGGTGAGTTGAATACAGACCTGTGCTCTATATGTCTGTACAGTTTTCAGGGTTCAACTCTGTTTTAATCTTGGCTCCTGAAGGAATCCTTAAACAGTTATTCAGAGATTCCCCCTTAATGCTAGGGAATCCTCCATTAAAAGACAAACTATTATGGATTTTAAAAGGGTATGATTAACCATTAATTGAAATTCAAATTTATATAAGAACAAAGCAAATGAAGGGATCCTGGTGTAATCCTTAACTAAGCATCACTGGGATTCTTACCAAGGTTTGGGATCCTCAGAATCCCTGGGCACTGTTAGTGTTTAACCATGATATTGTGTCAAAATTGCTTCAGATGGAAAGTAACTTAGATAGATTTATGCAAGTTACATGCAGTCTTACAAGAGCTTAATTTTTATTCTTCCATATTTTCAGGAATCAAGTAACTCTTCAGTTGAGGAGGAAGAAAATGAAAGTATTATTGAGAGAGAAATACGTCTGCAGCAAGAAAGAGAAAGAGAACTTGAAATACATAGACAACAGCTTGCCACAACGAACATAACGGTATGTCTATAAAACTATACTTATATAGAAGATTTACATATTTCTATCATTTTATTACTAGTACATGTATGTATGGAGTCATTATTTTATATATGAAGAAAGCATTTTATATGAGGGTGATATAGATTTACTCTGAATAATATTGTGAAATTTATTCTTTTATGGAAAACAATTTTAAGTGCTAGTGAAGGATTTGCTTTAGTGTTTTGATTAGGATAAGACAAAATCTTATGGTAGGCTACTTAGATATCTTAATTTATACTTATTGTATTAGTAGATGTGGCTGAGCTGTAACTTTGTTGAACTGGTTATCTTTGGATAGTCTGATCTATGCTAGTGCAAATCATACCAAAAAACCTCTTCTGTTATTTCTATTAGAAAGACCTTTATCATTATGGCTTAGTACTGGGTGACCAGGAAGTGGACTCAGGATTAATCTAAGTTGTAAGAATTTGTTTAACGATTGAACTAAAATAAATTTTTATAGTTAAGTTTTTTTATAAGCTAGATTGTGATTCCTACAGATATTCCTGATAGATTGGAGTCTTTTTCTTGAGCACTTTACCAAAAGATGTTGTGAAACTTGGGGAAAAAACAACGTCTTCCATCAGATCAGTCTTAAACAAGATCAGTAGATTTAAACTACATTTAACTTCTTCTTATGTAAATAATATTTCATGGTACCATACACATTATTTTACAGGATGATGTAGAAGAGGAGGAAGAGATAGTCACTGAAGAGGTTGTAACTATTGAATATTCAAAAGCTATTGAAGCTCCGCCTTCTCCAGAAGATGATACCCCTGCTTCAACAATGGATGAGACTCCAATGTCAACCCCTGATGATTTAAGTGAAGCAGAAGACCAACCTGTGAATGTACCTCAGATGAAATCTAGAATATCATATGAAGAGGCTATATCTAGTGGCTCTCATGATGGTGAAAGTTTGATTGCTAGAGAACTGAGAGAAGCTCGTGAAAGAGAAGAAGAACTACAAAGACAGCGAGAAATGGCATCAAGTAAAGTTACCAAGACCACTAAGACCCCAGAAAAACAGCCAGTCCCTCAAAGTACACCAGTTGTGAAAGAACCTGCTAAAGTTGTTGAATCCCCGAAACCAACTTATCAAAAAGATGTTTCTCCCTTTAAGAAGGAAAGAAGACAATCAACAGATTCCCTATCTTCTGGTCAAAGCGCTGAAAGACCTACAAATATTACAAAGAATGTACGTGTAGGTGGAGCCACCTTGACATACAGAAAACCAGATAAACCTAAAGATGCAAAACGACAGGAAACACCTATTGAACGTGAAATAAGATTGGCTAGGGAAAGAGAAAATGAATTCAGAGTTGCTAAAGGTCTTCCACCATTAAAAGATGAAGCTAAAGTGGACTATGACTCACCTGATGAAAGTAGTAAAAGTGAAGTTCGTGTATCAAAAAGTTCTTTCTTTAATCCGCAGGCTAAAGCAGACAGGGGAGATAATGTACAAAAATATGCAACTTCCAGGTTACAAAAAGAAATCAACAAGCAGACAGCTATAGAAAGAAAATATCGCGAGGAAGGTAAAATAAAATCAACTTCAGAGGATCATGTAGGACTTATAAAATATACAGAAATTGCTAATCAAGGACATTCTACCCCGCCTAAAAGAAACTTTAGTATTCCACATAAAGGTGTCAGTAGTGAGCAAATTGTTGAACAAAAACAAAATGGAACATCAGAAAGTACACAAAAGACAAAGGCACAAACCCCTGAACAGCCTGCTAAAAATTTTAGCCGAAGCGTTTCATCTGGAAATGTTACATTCAGTTACAAAGAATCTAGACATAAGGCGGAGTCAAAAATAGAACAAGAATTACGTGAGATGAGAGAAAGGGAGGAAGAGTTAAGGTAATTTGATTATATTATTTACTATACCAATCAATGCCTTGAAATATCTTTAGAAGTAATTGGCAAAATTATCAATTGGTCTGACTAGATGGAAATAAGTAATTTTTCAATAGCTCTAATCAATTTTGCTAGTTCTGGACTTTGAACTAGTGTGTTCAGTCAATGACTGCTGTATAAATTTTTACTGGTAACTGCTGCAGTTGATAGTTTTCACTTGCTATGTTGTTGCTTCAAGTTCATTTGTATGCTTGGACCTGGGACAATTAAAATGTTAAAATCACTGTGTTGTTATTTTAAGCAAGAAATTTCAACCATTTTGTTGGGTATTGATTGGTCTGGAATCTAGGGAAAGAGTAATCTATGCTATTTCTTAGAAACCCTTTTACAATCCAGCTAAAGTAGAGTAAAGCAGGCTTACTTATTTTTGTACTATTGATATCATCAGTTATTTAATTATTTGATAAATGATGGCTTATAAATGTCAGTATATTATGACACTTCTACCATCTTAATACTATGATTGTCATATAATACAAATTTTAACAGTAAAATTGTTTGTTCAAATAGGGTAAAAAATGTTTATGATTTGAGATCAGAGTAAAACATTTAATTTGTTGGTGTGTATTTTGTTCTTAAGAAGTTATGTTGTTAGTACAGGTTGGTTTGTATCCGGCTATGAGGTTAAAACTATTGTTAACTAGGGAAGTTGTCTTACAACTTGTATCAAACTTTAATTATAGTTCAAACAAAATAACATAACATATAACTGAAAACATAAAAATGAAACAATCCTTTCCGGAGGTAGTATTGAAAATAAAAGTTGTTTAGTTCATTTTAACTGACTTAGTGTGGCAGATAAACCATCACCCTTATATAGGGTTAATTTAGCAACTTCATTGAGGTGGTTGACTGGCTAGCTCAGTTGGTATGAGTGTTATCCATCGTACTGCTTGCACTGATGTTTTAGGGATAGTAAGGTTGAATTCCACTTGTGACTTTTTTTGAGACTTTGTATTGTTTAACTTAATGAGAACAATACTTGTACAAGTATTTGTATCATGACTAACCTTTTTATGCTGTATAATATTTGTACTTATGTGCTGTTTTTGTGGCTCACATTCTAGGAAATTGCAAAATAAACAAATGGTGTTAATAGAAGTAAACTGATTATAGATATTATCTAATATCATATATAAATAATATAATATTTTCTATTTCAGGAGTCAAAGAGCAGGAGCTGGTATTGTATCACCAAGCAGCCCAAGAAGTCCCACCTCAACTAGCGTTGTTAACAAACGTTCACAATTTGAACAAACCTCGTAACCACACAATATGTTAGATGATTCAAACATAGCAACTATATTTTTGTGTTCATACATAATCAAGTCAATAAAAAGTAACATTTTTACTGACAATTTGATGGTCCAATCATTATGACTTCAAGGAGTGCTACTTTATTAAAAGGATTATATTGACAGTAAAATTGTCTCCCTTGAATATATACCTACATGAAGATATGGACTTGAGAGTTACCTCCCTTGGATTTATGAACATTTCAAGATTATTGATTATGAAGATGATTTTTGTACAGACTTAAAGTATAGGACTCTAGCAGTTTAGTAATTGGTCTATAGATTGAAAGTAGCGAGTAATGAAATTATAGAACAGTATATCAGTATTTTATATTTTCTAACCAGAGACATAGATAAGTGTATCCACGTCTCTGTTTAAAATTACTTGTTCTATGGTGCTGTAGAAAGCTTGAACATTATTATAATAATAGGTTTGTAGGGAATTTTACTAATTTTACAAATTTACATACATTTTTAATCCTTCATTTATCTAATAATTAACACTGAATATCTGCAGGCCATTTAGTGATCTTTTATAACATGGTTGCTTAGAAGGTTTAGTCTGGGTTAGAAGGCTTGTCATTGCATATCAGTTTGTTTTATAAAAATAATGTGCATAGTGTAAATTGTATAATGGAAGCTGTAATTTGATGTATTCTAGTTCATATATAAGGACCTATCATATATATTATATGAAATGGATCAGCTGATTTTGTATATTTTGAAAGTAATTGAATGTTTTTGTGACCATAGCATAATGATACATATCTATTAAAAAGTTATACATTTACTGTTATGCTACATATCATATCAAACTATGAACTGCTGTACTGATTGTTCTAAAACTTGAAAACAGACGGGGAAGAAAAAATTGAGCTATGCACATGGATGGGATGCAGAAAATTTTGCCCTTTACTCTATTAATAATGAAGTGGGCTAATGCTTGTGAAAATTTAAGGTGATGGCAGAGAATAGGAGGGATGAAAGACAAAGGGCAGGGGGGAGCTGCAACGGGGCAAGTTTCAAAATAAATATTTTTGTACCCAGCAGATGCTGTCTGCTGTAGAATGGTCAAGGTAGGAAAGAACAGGGGATGAAATGAGTGAAACATGAGTTAGTGTAAAGCCCTTATATTCTGTTAAAGAACAATTACTAGTACTGTGTATCTACTTATGATTTGTTTATCATACTGTATCATGTGATATAATTTTATAAAAACACTATAACTGTTACATATATACTTGATTTACATATCAAATATAACTTAACTAATACAGTATGTCTATAATTATTTTAAATAGATTGTAATTTGTTTATATTTTAATGTCAAGTTTATGTAATTCATTGTGATCGTTTCATTATTATTGTATTAATACACAACACCATTGTCTGTTTACATTTCTATATTTGTTTAAGTCACATTGATTGATCATTTACATATATTGAGTTTCTTATGTTTACCACAACTGTTCATTTACATGTACATGTGTATTTTTTCATGAGTTTTTGATGTTACATATAAACATATCATTTGTTCCTAACTAAATTCTGAGGTGTTTGATGGAGGCTGGTTTTGGTTCTCATACCTGTATTAGGTGGATTGGTTACTAGATCACTTGATCAGTTAAATTTGATTGAAAATGATTGGTTTACATTCATACTAGAAGCTTTTTGTGCCATTTAATATGAGATGTCAATTTTCCTGACATATTCTGTGACTGTGCAAGAGTAGGGGGTTTCAACCAGTTTTGTACCAGTCAGATTTTAAATTCTATAAAATTGATTGATTATTTAGGATTTGACAGTTTGAAACTGTAGTTAACGATTGTGCATGTAGTGAATGGCAGTATGGGTTAACAGAAATAGACAATTTGTACAGAGAGGGTTAAAAAGACAATTGTTCGATATTGCCCTTATGTCAATTTTGAGATCTGCTTATTCATCTAATAGCAGTCTGTGGACTAGTGATTTAAATGTTTTATTTTTTATATGAGATAACTCTTTATAAATGGTATACATGTAATTCTATTTGTGTCCACCACAATATGTCTATATGACTTTCATAATGTATTTTAAAAGTTGCCTAAGAAAAAAGTCTTAAAATCTCTCATGATATTAATGTTCATAATCTATAACAAGTTGAAGTTAAGTTTCAATGTCTGGCTTAGGTTTCAAAGTAACATTACTTGCTGAACCATATGGGACAGTTTTATTGTTTGTTTACTGTCTGCCATAATGTACAATTTAGATGGAGGAAATACACTAAGACAGGATATAAACACCAGTTACACTTGTGACATTTTTACCTATATTAAACTTTGTTTGCTGATAAATAAAAGTTATGTTCTGTTCTGTTCTGATAATCTTAGAACATGTGTATTGAGATATGTTTGTTTATTTTGTTGTTTTATATAGAAGCTATAGAGGAAGATAAAAGATCTGAGTTTGATAATAGATAGTAGCTTATAGGTTAAAATAGATTTTATGTTTGATACCACTTAGTAGGGGTGGATCCTGTAGGTAGGGGGGGGGGGCAGTCCCAGCAAAAAGGTTGCAGAGAGATCTAGTCGGAATGTGTCTGAAATTTTTGAGGGACAGTCTGAGGAAGTACAGGGGACAACAGCATTTGATTCTTTGAATTCAATTTTTAGTGGGTTTTTTTTCCATGTATTTTTTGTTAGAATTTCATGTAAAATATGGACCTCAAAGCCTCAATCTAGATTCATTTTGATTTGATTTCTACTTTTATTTCATGTATAAATTTTCTAAAACTCAATGCCCCTTACAGCTTGCTACCGGGTTCATTCTTGCAAGGTTTAGAAAGCTTGTACAAATATGCTGATTTCTTTTAGAAGTTTTACATATGTTCATACATTAAAATAGATGGTACCTATAGAAGACATTTGTTTGTAGTTTGTTGGTTTATTTCCTATAATGCCAATATAGACAGCTAGATATGCTCTACAATATAGTCAAGAGTGTGAGTTTGTTTGTGAACCGTGGTTTTTTTGTAATCTTATAATCAAGTGTTAGTGCACGTTTATACTTGAATGTACTCTAGAGATTTTGTTTTGTTAGGTGCCAATATACAAATATAATATATAATTATGTATGTTCATTTTTATACCCTCACATTTTTTGTATATTCGTTATGGGCATGTTTTGCTGCTATTATCAGCCGGGTATATGGTCAGTTTTTTTCTTGTTTTAAGTAGTATATGAACATCCTTATATGTTTGTTTTTCACTCTAATCTAGGATTCGCTTATCTTTTCTTCAATATATGAACTATTTTTTCATCCCTGTTTACGAATTACATAAGATTTCAACTGACTTAAGTTAATATGTAAATGTTTTGTTGTCCACTTATTGTTTTAGATGACTTTAATGGTAAAAATCTACTGTTAAAGATCTGTTTTATTTTTTCTCCATATCTCATTGTTAGCATATCATATACATTTTGTCTTGTGATCTTTTATGTGCCTTATATTTTATTATTGGTCATTAAATAAAGGAATTTGTTCATTGTTCATTACCATGCCAAGATATTATCCATAAATTTTATTTTCCAGTACTTGAATTTTATTATTATACATGTAAACAAATTGAAGCTAATACATTTTTGAAAACCATATCAATCCAGTAATAATGTCCTCATCATGTATTGTTGAAATTCACCTGATCGAAATGAACAAAAAATGGATTTATCAAATCAAGATGTCATACTTCAGTACCCAAGATATCTTGCATTCAATAACATGTTAAATTCTTTTAGTCTGTATACAGAACACGGGTCGATAGCACAGTTGGTAGCGCACCAGGATTTGGAATCTCGTGCCTGAGGGGGTGCGGGTTCGAATCCCACCCGGGGAGGTTATACCCTTCCATGAAAATTTGACAATTATGTCAATTTTCCTCCATTGATTAGATCATATGGAGAAGTTTCCGGCCTTGTGGAAGGGTAGGTGAGTACTGGTTATAGACAATGGTCCAGGAAAGCTAGGTTAGGTGTGCTGGACGTAAAAAGACCTAAAATTGTGTTGACACGGTGTTAAATCCAATAAAAAGAAAAAAAGAAAAGTCAGTCTGTACACAAGTACATGTGCAGACAAACATGGCTCTGGAGGTATTTTAGTTTTTTCCCTACAGTTAACAAATTAACAACCTGCACACGACTGTAGAGGTCTCAAGAAAATAACTTGGTTTTATTTCATTCTTATTAATTAATCATGTAGTTGTCATTTTTTAAGGTGAAAATTTGGTGCATACCAAAAGTAAGATGTCAAATATTTGTATTGGCCAAGTTGATGTATACTTTCGCTTATAATTCTAACTTCTGTGAATTATGGCCAAATGAGGCCATACCTATCATTGTATTGTTTTGTTGTGTTGTTTATATTTACCATATATTTGATTTACTGTTTGATACAGACAACAATGTGGTTGTTGTTGATCTATATAAACATTGTGTGAAATGAAAGTATATATGCAATATATTCAGAATTTATTCTATATTATATATAAGTATGTGATTGTAAATAAAAATTGTAATATTTTAACAAAAAAATAGCTATAATCAATTTTATGTTGCCTTAAAAAAATAATGTTATAATATTAATGAAATAAAGTATACAGAATAGAAATGTGTTGTTTTGTATAGATTGTCTTTGCCTTTCAAAATATATGTCCTGCTTTGTTTGTCCTCTTGAGCTGATATTTTATCATGTCATGAGTTTTTTTGATAAAAGCTTCAGTTTAAATATCAGAAACAGAGAGTCTACTTATCAGAGACAGAGTTTTTCATTTTATATATTTCTGGTAATAAATTAATAAATTTGAATTAAATTTTCTTGCAATATCAAGGATAAAGATTCTTATCCAATGATACACTGGTGTAATTGGACCTGATTCAAACAATATAGAGCTGGCTATCTAATGATCAGTCCACAAACCCAAGGAATTTGGTTGAATCCAATTTTGAGCTGAATTCAGAACTGAGAACGTAGTCGTACTGATGTAAAATTATCTCTGTTCTTGGACTTGGTTGCACTCTAGTAGTCCGTTTAACAAATTGCTACCCTGCTGTTTTCAAAAACAGAAACAAAAATCTTTGACCATTCCGAGTGCGACTTTTTTATTTGAATAACAATACATGTACCCACAACTGTAAGCATGTGCTCTTTTGTTAACACCTTGTTCGTGGGACAAAATGTAACTGTAAACTTTTGTTAAATATGCTAATATGTAAGGTCATGAAAAGGTCCATTGAATGATTAATATGAACAACACAATGGAAATAACTTCAATAAAAATGAATATGAAGGTTGTAATAGCCTATACAGACTGGTCTGATACAAGGAATAAACTTCAATACCGGTATTAATTGCATACATATTATTATTATATATCTAATAAATCTAACCAATCAATAATCTGCATTTGTACCATGTGACCGTCCAATATATTCTCGTATTGGATCCAAAAAATATATATTATTTTCATATTGGACGGTTGGGTACATGTGCACTAAACGGTGGTAGTCTGTGGATGTTGGTGTTGATTATTATTTCAAAGTAAACAAAAGATATATAATAATAAGGTTATTATACATTATACTGTACAATATGGAATATATTTGGACTTGTACACAGTTTAAAAAGTCATATTGGACTCGCCTATCGGCTAGTCCTATATGACATGTTAAGCTGTGTACTCGTCCAAATATATTTCCGTATTTAACAGTAAAATGTATAATAATCTATAAATATTGGTTAGTTAGTATAGACATTGAAGCATGAAATGTATGATTCTGTCTTCAGTCAATTTTCACAAACTATAACAATATACATGCATATATGAGCAATGGCTAGGAACCACACTGATAAGATGATATTCAAACAATCTACAGACCTCTGAATGTCTCTAAGTCAGATTCAGGGGTTTTTTCTCTGTCAAGTAATATGAGAGTTCACAGTACTTTGAAATGGAGATGAAGAAAATTGTCTTGGAATGGTGGTTAGGTGAGTTGGCTACCATACATTACCTATTAAAGTGTTTATACAGGGTGTAAAATCCAAAGAAATTGAAGATGAATGGATATTGAGCAGATAACATTCATAGCATTGTATATATTATACGGGAGCATAGAGGTGACATGGAGAAATATTTAAAATACCGCTGCTATTACGTGGCCACGCAGTAGCTATTACGTGCACACGCAATAACGTTTACGTGGCCATGCAATAGCTGTGCGTGCGCACGCTGTAGCTTTTACATGCGCACGCAATAACATTTACGTGGCCACGCAATAGCTTAACGTGCGCAAGCAGTAGCTTATTCGAGCGCACACAATAACCTTTACATGGCCATGCAATAGCTTTACGTGCGTACGCAGTAGCTATTACATGCGCACGCAATAACGTTTATGTGACCATGCAATAGCTTTACATGTGCACATAATAATTGTCCAATGAAAATGCTCATTATAGTGGCCGCCAATTTCGACAACTCTCATTGGTCAATTATAACGTGTGCACGTAATGCCATGTAATGGGGTTATCTTTTTTTTTAATCACCAGTTTAGTTTTGTTTAATTATGTACTTTAGTTTTCAATGTCTTTTTCTTTAATTATAGACATTTTTAAAACTCTAATCAATGATAGAGCATTCAATACTAATCAATAAAAAAATAGAATTTCTTCAGTGCGGTTGGTTTATTGAATTTGGCAATATCAAATAAATAACTTATTTACATTTTATATAACTGACACAGTGTCTTTATCATGATTTTTGTGGTCAATGTAGGACATTTTACAATAACAATGTGCAGTCTCTAGATACACAAAATGTCACATGGTATAGGCACTGTGACTTTACTGGGTTAAATGTTTTAGCAATAGACCTTAAATGGAACTTGAATTTATGCGTTTTTCTGTCAGTTCGCAGGCAGTACAAACTAAGTTTGGTACACATTATTGCTGAAAAGAACAAAAAACAGATTCAATCATATTGTTCTTTGTACACGTATTTTCATTGTGACAGTGAGTTTTTTGTATTGCAGGGAAAACTTAAATATTTGAATTCTGGATATATTCTATTTTATGTTCATATAAAATACATGTCTATGCTTCACAGCTTACAAATCAATTGTACCCAATGTTGCAAGATGAAAATCAAGATCGTGAAGAAAAAACAAAATGCATATGTATGTATAGGTTTTAGAATTGTGGAATGAAATGAAATATAGCTTGGATAACCCAGGATTCCTGCGATTGTGAACCAGAATTGTCCTCTGTAATTTCCTTTCTATTCTTTAGTTGGGTTTAACGATGTAGCGACACATGGTATAGGTAATCTAATCACAGCATTTCGTCTTGGAATGGCTAAATCTATGGATTAAGCTGTTAAACAGCTACTAAGCACATACTTCCATCATTGCCTGACAACTGCCCAACATAATTTAGAATCAGAGGTAAGAGGAAGAATGGCCATAATAATTATTTCATGACCAAGCACCATGAAAATATGCTCAACCCTGGAAATGACCCCATGCCCCTCGATCAGTAGACTTGAGTGCTACTGACTAGATTAGTCAGGTGGGCTTAGATGAGCCTTTAAATTACAAATTATATACATATAGTGCCACCATAAGTTTGGAGACAAAGGTACTTTACTTAATTCTTAAATTTTAATTATCAATTTGATAAAACCATAATTTTTGATATATTTAGTACAGTTGGTGATAAAGTGTTAACTAATTCCATGAATGCATCACATTTCAGCATCTGACATTTCAAAGCTGTTTGAACCCTGATCCAAGTAATTATTTTCTATAATGTAAGCTTTTTAAGCTACTATATAGTCTCAACTGTAAATAAATCATAAAATATAAATCTGATAGTTTGTTTTGTTGGGTTTGCCGTAGCAACACATTGTATAGGTCATATTATGGCGGTCAGTCAACCTACTCACTGTTCCTGGAAAGGCTAATCTCTGGATTTAGCTGTTAACCAACTACTAAGCACATACTTTCGTCAGTGACTGACAACTGCCCTACATAATTAAGAATAATTGGTGGGAGGGAAAATGGCCATGGAAATAATTTCATGACCAAGCTCCACGAAAGAATGCACCGCCCGGGAATCGAATCCATGACCCCTGGATCAGTAGACCTGCATGCTACTAACTGAGCTGGCCAGAAAAAAAAAAAAAAAAGCTAAGCTAAAATGCATTTCAAAATAAAAGGCTGTCAGATTTTTTATAAAAGATATTCAGTAGGACTACCAGACACATAGATATCAGGGAGCATATTATCAAAAATCCTAAGATAATTTTACAGTACAATATAGAAGGATTTACGACTAAAATCAGTCGTAAGAGGCTTGATAATACTGGCCCCAGGACATCTACCGGTATGTCTCTTGGCCTATGAAGTGAAAATTTCTTCAAACTTATGGTGGGTACTGTACAAGCATAATTATATAATAATAAGAAATAATGACAACTACTGTATAAGAGCTAGACATGAACTTTATTGTCAAATTATTAACAAGTTAAATAAGCAATATACAAAATGTATACAACATATTTTTGGTGTACATACAAATTAATACATGATATTCAATAATAGTAACGTAACAAGATGTCACATAATGTTTATGTACAGATATCACAATAGTTAAATCACAGACACTAATACCAGTACATTGATATTTTACTAAATACATGTATAATTTTATATCAAAAACATTTCAACGGTTGCACGCCAGACTGTAGTAACTATCCTCCTTTAATAATGCACCTACTACAGTCTTGCTGGCATCCCTCTATTTTTAAACTAATGTTATAAACATACAAGAATCAATGTTAGTACATTATAATAAATAAAATGACAGAAGAAATTTTCCATGGTTCAGGGTCTAGTTGACATTGACAAGTCTTCCTTGAACTCCACACTGGAAATTGGTCGGCTGCACTAAGAGGAGTAAAAGACTCCCCAGGGAGATTAATAGATAGATACCAATAGCCCGATGACCAGGGGTAATAGCTGTAAAGTATGTGAACGTGCATAAGCATGAAACTTAGGCCACAACAAGTTGATGATATGTTCTATGGATTTTTCTAAAAAAAAAATGGGGCGAGCGAGCGAAGAAAAAAACCATCTTTATTCAGTTGCTTTATGTAGCGGTTTGACCAAATTTTTATGAGCGAGCGAGGAAATAAAAATATTTTTTGTAAAAAACTGTCAAAATTAAGGTGCGAGCGAATCCATAGAACATATGATCAATTTGTTGTGGCCTTAGAATATAAAATGCCATTACTTTTTTGTTTACAACACTTCCCTCCAAAAGTTTCTTCACACATTCACAATTTACATTATACATGTATTATATGAAGTTTCAGAAAGTTGTTATAGGGGTTTAATGTTAAATGATTTTTAATTTTGCCATTTTGATCAGTACATTTTCTTTTAAATATGAAAAACAAAAATATCTGAAACTCAATCTGGTTCAGTGTGATACATAGAACATACTGTTTGGAGGCAGATAGGTATCTTTTGCTGCAACTCAAAAAATGAAATTTACAAATAGAAATTTTGAATAATAAATGAAATAAACTATGATATAATAGTTCTAAAAAGTTAAAGTATGAAGTTGTAGCAAATCAATTAACTCTGCTGTGAAAGAATTTATAGAATTAAAATAATGGTTGCAATGTGGAAAATTTTGCTGAGAGTATCATCGAGCAGGTGACCTGTAAGTACATGTATATTAACAAATAAATCTATTTATGCATTAATAATCTAAGCAATACATAAAAGATATACAAAGGTTAACACAACTTCATTCTTGTGAAAAACTGCATCAAATTTTGGTGACTAAGCATAACATAATATTAACAGATTAATAGCAGTTTTGCCCTAACTCTCTAGCTTGAAGCCGATTACTAAGGAAACTGATGTGGGCCAGTAAAAGTTACTTATGGTCTGCTAGTTGAAAATTAGACTCAGTACTACAAAACATAATAAATCAAACTAGTACTTGTAAAAATTTGAGGAATAGAGTGCAATAGTAAAATAAAAAAATGCTTAAATTAGATACGAAGTTTTACAAATATAAACATAAAACGAGAAATGTAATGTGGAAACCACATTAAAGCCGGATTTTCATCAAGATCTGATCATAAATGACAGAGATATCCAACATATTAAAAATTTCAACCCAAAAATTACTAAGGGAAATAATCCAGGTAGAGTTGTGGTTACTTTCTAATTCTGTTCATCACATGGTATGTTATCATTGAATGAAGTTTCATAAAGATCTGACAATAAATGGCTGACACATAAGGTAAAGAAAAAACTTTAACGCAATTGTTAACTACACCGAACGCCCAACTGCCTGCCCACACACCTGACCGCCTGTCCACCCACCCGCCCAGCTTTTGCCAAACTATAAGCCGGATTTTTTCATCGAAAAATCCAGCTCATAAAATGATGTGTTTTGTTCTATACCATGACAAAACAAATACTATAAGACAATAGTAATGGGTTGATAATTTACTGGTAGTTACAATCATAGTCATTTGGTTTCTGTTTTTAATGATTGACTATTGATTAAAATGACCCTGTCAGTTTGTACAAAAGAGTCAAAATGACTATCCAATGGATTACAGTGCTCTTCAGAAGTTTCTGGACATACAAAATTTGAGAAAAGTGGCCATGCATACCACAAGTAATCTTCCAAAAATATAAGCTTATTCATAAAACAGATTCACATTTACTGAGAACTTACTCAAGGAAAAAAGGAAACAAATTGAAATTCCATAATCAACATTAATTAGTTTATCAACATATGAATCAAATTATTTTACATGAATAAGCTTCAACTATAATAAAATTAAACGGAGTGTGCAGGATTTTTTTTCTAAATTTCAATTTTTCAAGAAGTATTGGAGGGCACTGTACATTAGGGCTGTCACGATACGCCCAGAAGCATATCGCAATATACTGCAATACGCTAGCACCGTATCATGATACATACCACGATATATGGTGTTTTTTATATTCGTTGTGCCTCTGCTGTATTTAACAGAAACATTGCTTACCTTACATGCAGGCAGCTACTGATAGAATCTAGCCTATTTAAGTCTAAACAATAATTTAGGAGTGATACTTTCTTGCATAAAAAATGCTTAAGTTGAAAGAAACAACCACCCCCTTAGCTGTAGAACGTCCAAGCAATCAAGCTCCTGGACGCCATGCTAGTTTCACAACTTCCTGTCCCCAAGTATTCGATTCAAGAACATGTTTTGCACAAGTTCCTTACATCCAGACAAACGCGCCCCATTGGTTAAATTCTTGTAACATAAGCTTAAATTGAATGAACAATGGAACATTTGAAGTTTTGCTACATTCATTTTGCGAAGGGAAATATTTCCCATTGAAATGAAAAATATCGCCAAATACCGGTACGTTAAATTTGTACTGCGGTACGTATTGCCACAGTTGCGTATTGCAATATACTGGTATATCGTGACAGCCCTACTGTACATTAAACACGTACAATTATGCTATAATGAGATCAATGTTACAATATCACAAAATTTAGTAATAGTTAATACTATGATTAATGTACTTTTATAATACAACAATGATTTCATACATTTAACTCTAATCATACTCTAATATCAAATATCCCAAAATATGCTGCCTTAGGACAAATATACTTAAATAAAAATTGCCACAATGCAGACCGATGAAAATTTCAGCCAAATATTTTAAAAATGCATTGAAAATGAATTACTTAAATAAAAATGTCAAGACACAGCAGTCAGTAAGACAGATATGACAAAATGCTCTAAATAAAGCAGTCATTGTCTGAACCTAAAGTTGGCTCAAACAAGCGAGCATTACATATTTTATATTGTCAAGCTGGTAGATAATTTTGCCGTTTACTTCCTAAGTACAAAATAATCATATGGGCTTGTGATTGTGAAAATTTAAAGTGATAACTGGTGTATTCTCTGATCTATTGTGGCAGGGTGTAACACAACATGCATCATCAAGTGGATTGAAACCTTTTATAAAATATCAACAAAACAGTACACAGTAGCAATAGAGAACTTAATAATGATAGATTGAACAACATGGATGAACAATGTTGCCAATATACCATCTTCGGAAACCCACTGTACTCATTCGTTATCATTGACGAATAATAATACCCTGGGTTACCGTGGTTTTACACATCATAATTTTGATTCAACTTTGTCCATATGTCGTGGCTTAATGAATAAATCTCTATAATACAACATTTCTGTCAAACAGGCTGTTGAACATAATCAAATAAATCTCATCAATTCAATACAGTTACATGTTTTATCACAAATTTCAATCACTAATTACAACATTCAATCACTACACACAAAATTCAATCACTGCACACAAAATTCAATCACTAATCACAAAATTAAATCACTACTAACAAATGTCAATCACTAATCACAAATTTGTTTAACAACTGACAAATTTCAATCACAAATTTTCCATAACTTATCACACAAAAATCACATGTCCCACAAATAATTAATAGAGTTACAAAATTTCTACATTTTTGCTCTGATCTCTGTCATGTTTTCCTCGATGATTTTTCATGAAACAAAAGAATCCAGGTTTTAACTTTTCAGCAGTTGCTAAAACAATTCTAAAATCCCCTTCAGCATGTAACTGTAGATCATTTCTTATTTTCTTCAATAAAGGCGACTTCATAGGCACTGTACCATCATTGCTGAAATATGTTACACAAATAAAAACATACTCTATACTAAAATGCATAATGATGAATTTTTTAAAATAAGGTACTATACCTTTAATCATATTTTCAGCAAAATTGGCGAAAATGTATTTTTTTTGCTCTCCTTTAGCTCCTATTTGCACTTAAGAGTTGTTTTACCCCAAAACTTTCATTTCAGAAATTTTGGTTAGCCATTTTGAAAAAATAGGCAGGCATTAAAACATGTTGTAGTCTAGACTCTTATATGATATAGGTAAAAAAGAGTTATGTAAGAGTTTATCTAAAGAGAGTAATAATAGACTGATCTGCAGTTACAATGAACTGAATATGTAAAGAGAACAAAATGAATAATTTTGAGTCCAATGGTTTTCTTCAGTGACATGAAAAATACATGCAGTATGGGTGGAAAACCCTTATACTTAGAGTTCTGTCTATTCATCTATTATCTTTTGTTATTGTTGGGTTTAAAGCCATAGCAACACATTGTATATGTCAAATTACAGTGGTCAGTCAACCTACTTACCATCCCTGGAAAGGCTATACCTCTGAATTTAGCTGTTAACCAGTTACTAGACACTTTCATCCATCAGTGACAGACAACAACATGACCCTACATGATTTAGAATCAGTGATATGAGGGAGAATGGCTTTATATTTCATGACCAAGCTCCACAAAAGTATGTCATGCTGGGGAATCAACCAACACTCAGTAGACTTGTTTGCCAACAACTGAGCTAGCCAGGCAGTTTCTTCTATTATCAGACAATATATAAATATACAAATGTACGATCAGTAGACTTGTGTGTTACCAACTGAGCTAGACAGGCAGTTTCTTCTATTATCAGACTATATATAAATATATATAGATGTATATAAATACCTTTCAGCTTTCACACATTCAATTAAACATTGAGCTCTCTTATGTAACATTCTCATAAATTGTATAATAAAGGCTCCTCTGATATTACAAGATTCAGGTAAATCATACATCTAAAAACAGATACAAATATAATGTTATCTTACAAATCAGTCTATGAAGCTGGTTGGTATTCGGTTACACGGGACGACCACTTAATAGTTCGGGCAACCAAGAATTTCTATAGCAACCAAAATTCTGCAAATGAGATACAGTGCTTGCTCTTAAAATAATCTGTTTGGACAACCACTTTCGTATTCTAATTTCATAGACTGCAAATACATACTTCTTCTCAACCAAACAATTTATTCATGTTTCACAAGCATCAATACTTCACTGGAGCAGGCATGGTCAAGTGGTTGTGCTGTTGGACTAGTAGTTATAGGACACACCAGTGCTGTGCTGGTTCATATCACATCCAAAACCTTGAATAAGAAACTTAATTCTAGTAGCTCAAAGCAGGGTGACCAGGAAGTGACTCAGGATCAAATTAATCTAAATTGTATTTGCTTGTATGGCCTCAAGCTAAAATAATTAACATTAACTCAATTTCTCAAAAACATACTAAAGAAGCTAGACCTCAGATATACTATTTTACTTACTTTATTCAAAGACTTCAGCACAAAACAGTGCTTATGGTCCAAACAAAACAAACGCATGCACATTTTACAATTGTCTAAAATTATTAAAGTTCTTTACGCATATTGATGAAAAAAATGGGCTGAGGATATTGAGGCAACTTATAAACATCTTAATATATATCTATTTTATTATTAACTTAAATGACAATTTAATCCTAGCATGATAAGTGTAAAAAATTAACACTAAAAGCATGTCTGCCACTCTAGCCAATTGATAACAAAAAGTCAGAATACAAGCTCCTTAGTACACTATTAATATTCTAAACATACCTCTTTTATAAATGTTTGTACCAGTGTATCAGGATATGCTGAACTTGTATGTAAATCCCTACAAATAAAACATGTAAATAACATGTAAATCCCTACAAATAAAACATGTAAATAACATGTAAATCCCTACAAATAAAACATGTAAATAACATGTAAATCCCTACAAATAAAACATGTAAATAACATGTAAATCATTACAAATAAAACATGTAAATAACATGTAAATCCCTACAAATAAAACATGTAAATAACATGTAAATCATTACAAATAAAACATGTAAATAACATGTAAATCCCTACAAATAAAACATGTAAATAACATGTAAATCATTACAAATAAAACATGTAAATAACATGTAAATCATTACAAATAAAACATGTAAATAACATGTAAATCCCTACAAATAAAACATGTAAATAACATGTAAATCCCTACAAATAAAACATGTAAATAACATGTAAATCATTTCAAATAAAACATGTAAATAACATGTAAATCATTACAAATAAAACATGTAAATAACATGTAAATCATTACAAATAAAACATGTAAATAACATGTAAATCACTACAGATAAAACTTGTAAACAACATGTTTATCCCTACATATAAAACATGTAAATAACATGTAAATCCCTACATATAAAACATGTAAATAACATTATCAACAATTGAAACCACTAAAGGGTGAAAGAATTTAACAAATAATTTTGATACCCAAAACACATGTTCACTGTAAAAAGATGCTCTGCCTAAAGCCAAAATACAGTACCCACCAAAAGTTTAGAGACATTTTCACTTTGTAGGCAAACTGAATAGCTTTTAACTAGAATATGATATCTGTTTATAATGAAATGCTGTTAACTTCTTTTTTTTTGGTTATCATTATGATTATAACTTAGACTTCAAAAATATCATAAAAGCATTCATTGTTATGGAAAATAATTACAATAAATATGGTTTTGGAGGCTTTACAATACAGATGCAGAATCTTATAAAATGTGTTGCATTCACGCAATTTGTTTTCATTTTACCAAGAAACTACTTAAATATATTAAAAATAATGATTCTACAAAGATAATCATCAAAATATATGAATTATAGTAAATTTCTTTTGTCTCCAAACTTTTGGTGGGTACTGTATAATAATTAAGTCAAAAATTCCCATTAAATATGATAAAACCAGTCAACAAAGACCTCTTAAAGTCGCAATCTTCCTAATTACATGTACTTAGATTCTACCTAAAGTGAGTTCAGCATATGTTACTCGGCATATAATGCTAGTTGGTGTAATTCAAAAACGTAAACCTTTTAGCTTCTTGTCCATACATAACTTAGAATCAAAAATGATTCACATTGAAAATTCTGGCCAGTAATGGATCTTTGGTAAAAACTACCATTTTTAAAGTTAGATTTAATCAATGTATTGATAGTGTTTTTGATGAATTGAAACCTTGACTGTCTGCCTGCCTGCCTGAGGATGCTACAGTGTGAGCTCAAGTTCCTTATTTTTTGTGTGTGTGTTTTTTTTACCTGCAGCAACACATTTTATTAGTTAGTCAACCTACTCACCATTCCATAACAGGCTAAATCACAGAATTTGGCTGTAAACCAGTCACTAAGCACATATTTCTGTCAGTGACTAACAACTGCCCAACATTTAGAATCAGAGGTAGAAAGGAAAATGGCCAGGGTATATTACTTCATGACCAAGCTCCACATAAGTATGCCAACCAGGAATCAAACCAGCGACTCCTTAATCAGTCGAGTTGTGTGTAACAGACTGAGATAGAGAGGCAGATTTTCAAGTTCCTAAATATAATAAAAACTTGTACTTACTGTTCAACAACAACGAGTTCTTCAAAGTGTCCATATTGAAGACATATAAGTTCATTTTTTATAGTCTCATACCTACGTTGTACATGTTCACTATAACCCTGCGTTTGTTTCACATCTCTAGATGTTAAATCTATGATGGTTGTAGGATAACGACTTACAACTATTTCAGTCATTGGATAAAATGACTTGTTGTCAACCTGAAATAGTGTGGGGGAAAGTATGAACTAACCAAGTAATAAAACCTGAAAAAATTGAATGCTATTTGTTAAGTTTAGATTATACTAATTTATTTTAGCTCTATTGTGAAACAAGTTCTTACAACTAAGATTAATCACATTTCGAGTCTGCTTCCTGGTATCCCCCAGTACTGAGCTAGTAGTATAAAGTTTCTTGCTCTAGGAAACAACAGAGAAGGTTAATGATAGAATTTGAGCTGGCTATCTAATGATTACCAGTGACTGCTCCCTAAAGCCTGCTCCTTCTGGTATTTGTTTAACCAATTAAAGTAATTGTCTCAACTCAATAACTTTAAAATTCATTATGAATGTTTTTCCTTTAACTTTTAGAAGAGCTTACTGCTACCAGTGCACCACAATCATGCCAAACAATAAATTAAACAGTACATAAATAATACGTAGGCAGATCCAGCGGGGGGGGGGGGGGGTCAGGGGGGTCCGAACCCCCCCCCCCTAGAATTTGGAAAATGTACTTTTTTCGGTGCTTAACATAGATATAAATGTTATGTAGTTTTTATTATCAATATGTTGCTTTTTTGCTGCAAATTGTGTATACGGTTGTGGTTCGAGGTTCGTACCGCCCCTAGATAAGTTCGGCACCCCCCTAGAAAAAAATCCTGGATCTGCCCTTGTAATATTTGACTGTGTGAGGTGGTTAACCTATATTGAATGGTGGTAGTGTACTTTTGTCAGACAATGAATATGGTTAATGTGAATATGACGACTGTATAAGGGAAGATTGCATTTATCCAAATGTGTAGCCTAGTTAAATAAGTCTCAATTATTATTATCATAATCATTAATATCATTATCGTTATTGCATCTTCATCATCATCATCATCATCATAACATAATAATTGGTCATAGTATGGTTTGAAGACTATACTTTTACCATTAGTTTAAAATATAAACAATCAGACCTTGATAAGACCTTGTAGAAAGAAATCATGATGATAGGGTTGTGGATCTTTAACACAGATTGATGTTGAACATCTTCTCTCTGATTGGTTATTAAACATTGATAATGTATACAGCACCTAAATGAGAAAAATACAACATTAAAATATTGTATCATATGATCAGGGGAGATTACACATAACAACAGAGTTAAACACTAACTGTGTCCAGGGATTTCTATGATCTCAAAAACTAGAGAGGTGATGCTTAGCTAGGGATTTCCTCAGTTACTCAGTATCATTATAAATTGTCCAGATCTTTCCCAATTTGTTTTCCCACAAATTGTTAATCACAATTTGTGATTAAACATGTTGTTTATTCATATTGGAGGAATCCCTAACATTAAGAGGGAATCTCTGAAAAACTGACTAGGGCTCCACTGGATCCCTGATAAATACAGTAATCTGTTGATTTTGTTTTGGACGTTAGTGTTCCAGCTGTGTCCTAGAAATTAGTCTTGGATGACAAGAAAGGAGCATAGAATCAATTTACAGAAAAATCCAATGAAAAAGTTTTGCACATAGAGCCAACCCTAAAGTGTTATACCTTGAGTCTAGGAGCAAGTTTCCTAGGGAAATTGCTACCAATCACTTTGTCCTCTAATATTCTTCTTACACCATAAGTAATAGGCGAGCATGTGATATCAAATGAAAGGCATCAGGGTTGAGGTACTAGGAAACTGACCATCAGGGTTGAGGTGCTAGGAAACTGACCACAGGTGTAGAACAAGAAAGGTTACATACCAGATTAATTCTTTCTGCAGTTTCACCAATGACTAGACTTCTACAAAATGTCATAAGATGTGAGGATATACATCGTGCTAGAAAATCTTTCTCTAAAACATGATGTGGACTAAATGCTGTATCAGTTATCTGAAAATATAAGTCTAAGACTGGTCTTAATAGCAGCGATCTCAATAAAAGGACTTTTTTTCTTGATATAAGCATTTTTGACTTCAAAGTTGCCAAAATGACATCATTTTGCAATAACTAAAGTGATATTTATAGCAGAACTTTACTGTGCTAATTCATTTGAAACAATTTCTAACAACTTATATTAATCACTCTCATGTTCACTTCCTGGTCCCCATTGAAGTAGTTGGCTAGTAGGTAGAAGTAAGGAAACAATGAGGTAGGTTATGGATGTGATCTGAACCAACAAGGAGCTGGCTATGCAATTATTACAAGTCCAATGTTGTAACCACTTGGTATTGCCTGTTCTCATAACAAAAAAAATAACATAAATTGAACATTTAACATAATAATAGCTTAATCTTTATATCACTGAACCCTTGCTGTTCCAGGGTACTATTTAGGTAATACATTACACCTTTACAGGAAATTATCAAGATATTAGTTTTAAAAATTTGCATGAATTATAAACTAAACATTGTTTTTCATTTTTAATTAAGATCTTCATAAACTTCTGAATATGCATCTAGTGCAAGATATATACTGCCCTCCTTAAGTTCTTTCACAGTACAATTAATTGAATTGCTACAAATGCCAAGTTCAAGATTTCAGAATTATTACATCATTGTCTATTAACTTCATTATTCATGTCATGGATACATTTCATTTATTTGTTTTGAGTAGCAGCAAAAGTTATCCATCAGCCTCCAAAACTATGGTCAATGTACCACAATGAACAAATATCAAGTTTGAGATATTTTTGTAATTTCACATCTAAAAGAAAAGTGTACTGATTTCAAAGCAAAATCAAAATTCATTTAACAACAATCTCCGTAAACAGATATCCTGTAGAGCATTGTCCTACAGGATCTCTAAGATCTCAATGGAGGGTCACGTTGAGATGACCTTTAAGTTGCCCAATCAATGGGTAGCTTTCACCTAGGAAAAACACTATTAATAACATTTTGATTTAGTAATGTCTCTTTTTAGACCAAGGTTTGTGAGCTAATTTAAACAGCAGTATTATTCACAGTCTGCTATTGGGCGGCCCATTTCAAATTGCGAGACTTAGACGATGTAAACAAGTTACTTATCATAACATTTTGTCATGAATATTATGATGAGAAAAGGTCACCTGAATATGACCCTCATTTGAAAACGGCCAGATCTAAATTAGGGAGTAGGCGAGGGGAAAATTTTAGATTGGGTTTTAATCAGATTGTTTAACAATAACTTGCTTTTACAACTTTTTAAACTCTATTGAGTACAATGTTAATATTAAATTTGTGAAGGAATTTTTGGAGGGCAGTGTATACTCATAAATAACTATAATATAAAATCTTACAGTAATATTGTTAGCTAGTGATGACGTGTGAACCAGGGAGAGAACTTTCATACATTCAGATAAACTTTTAGTAAACACTTCTATTGATGTATCAAACGAATTCTGAAAGACAAAATGAGAATAATGTACTACAGTGTCAAAATTAACACGTCAAATGGTTTCTGAGATAGGGCATACTATATTAACTTATACAAAATATACAGCAGTTCAAACAGTGTTTATTTTTGGGCAATTTTATAGCCGTTTATGGGCTATATTCCCAATTTAAAATCATATCTTTTTTTCCCAAATTTCAATCCAAAATTCCCAATTTAATTTTTTTTTTTTTTTTTTTGAAAAACAGTTGTCATAAGTATGTTTCAGCCTAAAATTATATGTCCCAGCAATCTTTCTTTTTAATTTACTAACTAACTTAATGAAGAATGAAACTAAAAACATTGTTAAATCTGTCATTTTTTCTTGACATTTTATCCCAATTAAAACAAAATGCCGATCAAATTCCCAATTCTAGGGGTATGGGTCATATTCCCAAATTTTGAGAAAAAAACATTGTCAAATAGCGCATAAAACCATTATTTTGGCATGTAACCTAGTTTACCACTCAAATGAATATATGTGCAGAGGATTCAAAGTCAAGGATGATAATTCATAGAATCAATTGAAACTTTTCAAGGAAAGAATTTTTTTCATATTTTTTCAATAAAAAAATATTTTATCAATTTAGTGATGCAGCAATATCCAAGCAATACTACAGTATTTACATGATAAAATGAACCTTACACTTTGAACAAAACATACATGTTGTAGGATAGATATACCACATTAAGTGTCCACTTAAAACACTTTAATATACATGTATTTCCTTGTATATAAGAAAGAGTTAAACTATGACTAAACTAAACAGGGTTTATATCAGTATATAAAATCTTAGTAAAGCTCTGTTATCAAAAAAAAATATTACCCTATTGTTCCCAATAAACGCCTCCGCTCTAGTAATCTCCCCCCCTCTTTTTCAAAAAATAAAAAAAAACGTAATGCAAAACTTAAATTTAATCAATTACTGATCCATTGTTACAAAACCAACACGGTATTAATTGCAACACATTGGGCGCACAAAAAAAATCTTCCTAACAGGGGCGTTTAAAAGATTAAATTTTAAAAGGGGCATTATTATACTAAATACGGTATGGTAATTGTACTCAGTCACCAACTACGCTCAGGTAAAAAAATCGATATAAGACGCTGTCAACCTATACTATTAGTACTACAATGTCAGGTAACATCTTTGATCAAGGTCGCTTGTAGTTTAAGCAAGGTCATCAAAGACGCGCTGACAGTACAATTTAGAAGTAGCACAAAGATCAAAGAAAACCGACATACCTTGAAACAATCCCCTCAACTATTTAGGGCAAAAAACATAACACTATGTAACAGTAAATACTAAACTTATTTAATCTTTACTAATGTTGTATTGTCCAATTTTATTAACCTGCCTTATACATACATTAACGAGAGGTTAATCAGTGCTATTTATAGCTTAGCCGATCGAGCAGAACTTATATGACGTAGGCGATGGAATTCTGCTATACATCTGTATCGGTGACATGGATTTATTTGATTGTTATGTGCGTCTGTCAATGTGGCACAGTGGATGCGAGTTGCCCTCCGGTACAAGAGATACGTGGTTCGAATCTCATTAGAACCACTATTTTTTTTTTACCATTCAAAATAGTAGTTTACACATTTTCAAAATTTCAATAGATCTCTGTTTTGTACACAATCGTTTATAATACTACACAATATACATGCAGAGTTTGTCGCGTTGTGAAGTGTGAAGGTGTACGTACTCAGTCCGTCTACTGAATAGACATGAGTGAAGACTCCAGAGTTGGAGCACTTGGCTCTAATGCCAAGCGCATTGTCCTCAACGTTTTGAGGTATTTCACTGCCCCCCCTACACCGGGTCCTCGTTCCAGCATCCTACGGACGGCTCAGGCTACCGGCTTCAGCAAGCGGACGATAGGACGGATCCAGCAGGAGCAGGAGGCATCTGGACGAGTGAAGTCGCCGATCATATATATCAAAGAGAGAAAATTTATTAATTGATATTAAATAAAAATAAACAATACTAAAACCCACATTCAGTAGGATTCGAACTCACAGATAAAAAATAATCAGTTATATCGAGAATGTTTGTGTTGCGACTTTACCTATTATACTACGACGGCACATGGCAATTTGATTCAAATTGTTATACTTAGCTCTGATAACTGTCGATCTGTGCGCATTAGAGCATATCGAGGGAATACTCCGGCTTTAAATAGTATCTCATTATGACGTGTATGCATGCAGACCGGGCAGGTTAATAAAATTGGACAATACTCACAGTTATTATGTTAAGCATTGTAAGCAAATCCATACAAAATTTTATATCACGCTGTTTATTGAAGCTAATGTCAACTTAAATCCAGCTGTTATCATGTGTGCTTTGTTCTCCGACATTTTGCTACACAGTAACAGACTTAACATGTGTTAAAACGTCCAGAATCTACCTTCAATCGGCGCGGTATATGACATTACACACAATGACATCAGCGATAGTCACATATGCACTACCGTGTTTACTCAATTATGACACCCTACCATACTTATAACCATTGTTATTTGTTAATATACATGAAATTGTTTTGGACTCAAATTAATCTGCCATTTTTAAGCAAAACATGACTGGATATAGCACAATAGGAAGAAAGAAAAATTGCCGATTTTTTCGCCCCTATTAAATGCCCCCTCTTCTGAAATGTAACATTCTTAGGGGCATTTATTAGGAACAATATGGTAATTTCTGATAAAATGTCATAATTCACCAAAAAAAGGGATTTAGGATTGATTTTACTCAACAGCCCCTGCCTTTCGAATTGTGAATTTTACTTCAAGGAACATTCTGATCTTGCTAAAAACTGAAAGTGAATAGTCATAATACATTTTGTCCCCCCCCCTCCCCAAAAAAAATCCTGCCAATTGTAAAATATTTTTGTGATTTTTTCTGTCATTTTTTCATAGTGAAATTGCAGAATATTGATCTCAATTTGGAGCAAAATCACTGGCAAGACAAGTGAAATACATATAAAATCTATACATACCCTTTCTAATATAACTCTAAGTTTTCCAGTAAGTCTTCTCAGGCAGCAATCTAATGTATCATGTATCTCTAAATAATACTTCAATTCTTCATTAGGTAGTACAACATATAAGGTATGAACAGCTAAACCATGTGTTCCTTTAGCTGAGAAAACATACGCTGGTACAACCACACCTTTATGTGGCAAATTATAAAACTTGTAGTCTATATTACACGTATATGGATCACGACAAATTTCACAACTTAACACTTGACTAGTTATATGAGATAGTAAGTCTGACTTCAACACATTCTTCTGATTAATTCTCCAGACATGACGAGTTCTAGGTCCAAGTATATTATCCCAGAAAGAAAGTACAACTCCTAGAAATGGACTGTTGGTTTCATCAAGATGTGGTATGTATGATTTAGAGTATTTAGAACTGGGACTTGATGGTGTTAATACAGGGGCTCCATCTCCATGGAAACCATCAATGTTTACCTGTATAACACCTGTTTCTAATGAGTTCTTGAATGAACCCGCCATTTTGTTCAGAAATCTAACTTTAAATTTTGGCTAAAAATGTTGTATAAATTCAAGACTTTAATTGAACACAAGTCTTCTACACTATTGAAACTACACAAAGAGACTGACTAATGTTAGGATATCACAACAAACTTTTGAAGTCTCTTTTAGCATGAATAGTTTGTACAACATAGTCAGCTAACACCATATTCACCATAACGAAACTAAATGCAAGAATTGTTAATGATGTCATCATATTCCATGGTGGGGATGTTGAATGAGCCAAACAGAGTAGAAATAACAGGCAACTTAAAACAATCAATGAGAAGAATATATAATTAAAGAACAGAAGTATAAAGCTCTCTCTGTTCAGGACCAGTGTTGTCCAGTCAGCCCTCATTAGGACTGTTGATTTCAGATGTCTACAGTGGTAGAAAATCCCTTCAGTCACATAAAATATTGCCATCCATTCAGAGAGGTGTTGGTTCCAGACCAAAACAACAAATCACTAGAATCTCATTTCCAGGAGTTCACCTGAAAATGTATAATTTAAAATGAGTTTTACTTAATAATGGTGATGTAAATATTCATGCCATGGTTATGGAACTTGGTAATTGATCTTCATTTGCAACCCTAAAGAAATACCTTAACTTTTCAATGATCTTCTCAGTAGAAGTAGTTGCAAAATTAACAGCTGCATCATGAACCATATAAACTTAAAGTTTAGAACTAAGGGTAAAAGGGAGATAATTAAGTCAAAATATATTCAAGAGTTAAGTAACTTAGTAATAGTCCACCAATGTAGGCCCTGTTGACATGCACAACGTTTCAAGAGAACTCTTTCTAGGGTACAAAGATTAAAAATGTTGCACAAAAGAGTAAGATAGATCTAGCCCCACTATTCTCTGAATTACCAACATAGAAAGTTGTAATTACTATTTAAAACATCAGCTGTATGTTGATCCTTGTCCCCTAGTGCAAGCAAGGGGTTTCTTTAGATGATTTGCAGAGTTAGACTCAACTACTCAATAATATATCCTAGTCTCATCACATACCTTTCCCCCTATGAGAGAATCAGAGATTTATTTGATAAAATATTTTCTAAAATAAAACAATTTTGACTGCAGTTGACATTTCTACACTTTAAGCCAAGTTTACAGACATTACAACAGTTTTACTAGCAATGATGCATTTACATTACATGTTGTAATACTTTTTCAGAAGGCAGTGGCTAGAGTTACTCTATTTTAGGGACAATGACTTTTCCTTTTTGTAGATATGTTTAGACAGCAAGACTGCAAGCAATATTCAATCTCAGAATACAATAATAGCAGACGCAGTATCTTCATTGCACTTAAACCACTAGCTTGAAGCCTGGGACTTATGAAAATGATTCAAATAAATCAATTTCTTATTTCCTATAGTTGGTAATTAGTTGATAATCTGCCTTTTACTTCAGAAAATGGTAGGTGATGACTGCAGTCTGCATCACAGAAACATATATACAGATATTTGAGCATTTACAGAACCAATCCTAGTTATGGATCAATGGGGAATGAATATGCTACTTATTTTCTATTAAACAACGTCAGTATACGTCGAACTGAAGGCTTTAAGCGTGGTCTTTATCCGAAAAAAAATGTCCGAAATTAGTTACACTTTAACATATCGTGTTTTGGAAGTTTTAAAAGATGTAGGTACAGATCAAATACAAATATAATATCAATAATAAATTGACAGTTCATACATTCCTACCTCGTGCAATGACAGCAACAAATGAGGCATGCATCAATAAAGGGTTCTGCCTCGTAAAAAGATCAATTTAGTTTTATCACACACAGGACATGTGTACGCGGTTAATAATTGGTGTGAGCTAGACGGTATGACTGAACAGCTAGAAGTCGCCTGCTGCTGCAGCCCATTTAAATAACTCAATGATCCCAAATTTATAAACATTTTAAAATATAAAAAAATCCTTATATATTCATTTAACAAAGAAAGTTTTCATATATTTTATCATCAAAGCTATGTCTCTGATGTAACAGGACGTTGTTTGTCAGAGATGACAGCGCTCGGAGAAAAGTTAGACCGTACCGCTTTATATCACATGATGAAGTGATGAAGTTTTAGTCTGTTGATATTATGAAAATATAAGTAACTTCCACGAAAATTAGCTTCATTTCGAAGGGATAGAATAGTAAGTATAACATATATGTGTTTATTACATTCATAATTTGACATAAAATGCCAATAATCTATGAAAAAGTGTCAGAATCCGTCATCCCCGTCTCCGTTTGTTTATACAACTTATATTATTTCGGACAAGGTACATTTTGGCTATGGAAGGTGTTATCATTTTTTCTGACTGATTTTTGTGAATTTATTTATATAGCTTTTGTATTAAAATTGTTTGCATATCATAAAATAGTAGTGTTTTTATAATAAGGAATGTGCTGAGAGAATTGATGGCCTTTTGATTGTGATTTTAAAATAAAATACAAATGTTAAAGCCACTAATCTATCCAGGCACTAAACGAAGACAAAATCTTTATCATCAATCTAAAAACAAGTAAAACTATCAAAAAGACAATTGAATATAACTGCCTTTGGATGATAATTACTACATAATTTTCATGATTCAAAATAATAAAAGGAAACATTAATGTTGTCACCCTGTAAGAAGTCCTTGGTGACATGAGCAACGTGAGGTATGTTTAAACTATGCTGATAGGCACAGTCATGACATTGCCAGAATACAGAGACACAGAGCATAAAAGCTGGTCTATATATGTGATGTGTCCATGAGATAACCTTAGCCAACAACGAGTTGTGGCTTAAACTCGTTTTGAAACATTGATAAATATGAGGGCGTTACATAAGCCGAAACGCAAATCCTCACTCTACATTCTCCCAACACCACAGCTGCGATGCTACGAGCGGAGAGATCTAGACGTTGATGATGGTGGCATAACTTTAGAACCATTTACACCAAACAAGTAGATTTCCCATTGTTTGTCGACTTATTTGGCATACATGATTACCCTTTCACCACACATGACGTAGATACTGCCATGACATTCTATTACGCAAATGACGATGGCGTATATATAAATTATCTAATTGACTTACCAACATTACATTTGTTCTACCTAAACATGGCCTATCAGCAAACGTTTCTGTATACTGTAAGACTTAATTGGTTCGTTTCTTTTTCCCGTCAGTATATGTTCATGTATAAAACTATTTACACGAGTTCATGAGTTTTAATTGGCTTTCGCATGAAATTCACTGTACAAAAGGTGTATTTGTCAAAGCAGAAAATTTGCCACAATGGGATGTTCCGATCTTATTTGTTGAGTTCCGTGATTTTCCGTAAAGTCATTACTTTGGGTTTTATCGCTAATTTCAAATACTTAAGATTTTGTGCCTTGAATGCGTTTTCTATACTCATTTAATGTTTGCATGAGTTTAAAGCAAAAGCATGATACTTGACAATTATCAGTGTTCTATTTAGTAATGAGGCTTTAAGTCACAAAATCTAGGGCATTATGATTAACTACTTTGTTTTAGAAATTTTTCAAAAATTTTTTGCTACACACTTTCTTTAATGTAACTTTATGTGTTTATCTTTCTATGTTATAGATATCATTAGATATTAAATTAATGTTAAGAAGGGTATAGAATTTGAAATATATATATCTTCCTTGTTTTAAGGAATTCCCCTTTTAATAAAACACATTTATGCATTGACAGATGTTAGAGTCAGAAAATGTTTAATGTTGTGTTGGATGTAACTTTGCATGGTTTTTAGGGAAGCTTCTTTTTTATAATGTTTGAGATTAATATTTCAGGAGACATGAGGTCTATGGAATCAATGGCCGCGAATGATGAGACATTAGGACAGGAAAATACTGAAAATTCTAGTTACCAGAACTCCCATGGTAACCCAACAGAGAACAACACTGAAGATGATACAGTAACAGATGAAACCATGAGTCATTCTTACTCTCATTCACATCATTTATCTAGAATAGCCAACAGAGTTCATACAGGAACTTCTCGGCCTAGACCAGGTATACAGAGGGAGCGATCATTGTACACACCATATATGGAAGACCAGTTATTACGAAAATTGAAATTCTTTTTCATGGGTCCACATGATAAAATTAAAGCAAGAGGAAAATGCCCATGGAAATTACTTATTCAGATTGTTAAAGTTGTTCTCATCACTATACAGGTAACAGTTTTGTTGCTTTTTGTTTTGTACTTTCACTAGCTTTTTGGAAAACCAATCTTTTATCATACATTTTACATTGCTTAAAATTGTTGTATATAAATTATATTTAAGAAGTTCAATGTTAGAGTAATAGTTCATACTGATGTCAGATACCATAAACTAATGCTGAACAAACATTGTACAACTTGTCATCTGATTCACACATTGACCTTTGATATAGTAAAATAGCTAGGATGATTTAAATGCCTGGCCAACAAACTAGGGTCACCAGAGTTATGGCCTTGCTTAGTGTCTTAGAATCATTGTAATAAGCATTTTGTGATGTTTAGACCTCCTTACACTTAAAAAGTGTAAGCAACTATCCTAACTTTATTCATTAAATATTTATAAAATTTCACATCAACTTTTTATCATTTCCTACATAAGTGATGTGTTTTTATTTATTTTTCCTAGTCAGGTATTGGTCTATCAATTTTTAAGATCTCTGTCTTTGTACATTTGTGATTAACTTTACTATGTTACATGCAACGCTTTATTAAATACTTTCAGTTTTCTGTGATATAATATCTTAGGATTACTGTGAACATGATTTTATTGTAAACATTAATTTTGCCTCTCGGTGTCATACTACCACATGAGGGTCCACAATGGAAACAAGAGTTCACTCTTTTTTGTGCTAACCCTGGTGCTGGTATTTTATGACATGGTTTAATATATATATGTATGTATATGTAACTTTTAATATTTATTTATTTATCACTATAGTATCATACTTTATTGTTAAATTACATAATTATTATGTAATGTTGTATTTTGCCAATACCTAAATAAATCAATCTAAGTAAATCTATCTATCTATTTATTACCTTTTATGTTTTCAGCTTATACAATTTGGTTACAGTAGATCCAGTTTTGTAGAGTTTGCTGAGAAGAGTACATTAGCTATGGAACATATGTATCTTAAAGACTGGGACAAGAGTTATGAAACAATGCCTTATCCACCAGCCACAGGGAGATATGCAATATATGAAATACACGAGATTATAGATCATATAAACTTTGCTACATGTGAGGTGAGTGATTGGTGTAAAACTTAAAACTTACATACATTGTACATAGTCTCTAGAAAGTGATTGAATCATAGGCTGGAGCTAGTCTTGATATATATTGAGTCAACGCAATTTAGGTTATTTTACGGATTCCAGTGCACTTAACCTAGCTTTCCTGGACCCTTGTCTATAACCAGTACTCACCTATCCTTCCACAAGGCCAAAAACTTCTCCATTTAATTTTCAAATTTTCATGGAAGGGTATAACTGGCCCTTAGAGTAAGAATTCTTTCTTATTAACCAAACTTACATCATGTGGCAGAGTCGGGTAGTTTCAGTCACTAGCTAAGGTTTTTTAATTGCATTAAGCATTCAAATTAAACAGAGGTTATTAATACTTAGACCACATCTAGTAGTTAAGTGTGTTGTATAGAAAGAAAGTAAAATTTAAAAAACCTCGCTATTTCAGTATGACAAAACAGAAGACGATGCTATAGGATCATTGAAGTTTTATCGTAAAAATGGTACTGTTGAACCATTAAAGATGTGTGTAAAACAATACAAGTATAGTTATATCAATGATACAGATAATACTTATATGATAGACTCACACATACATTACAGTAAGTATTGTAACATCTAACTTGTGCAAACTTTTTCTTAGTATTGTGACGTCTGTCTTCTGCTAACATTTGCCAAATTTTCAGCAGATCAGCTGATTTCAGCATAATTTAGCCCCCCAGTCCTATGATCAACAGCGGCTATATTTTTTTGTCATGAAATGTTATCAATTTGGCAATTATTGTAGTAAAGCTTTGAAATGTGAATGTATGTATTAGGGCTCTACAACCGTATACAATACATATCGAATTCGGGTATTGTAGGTTCGATAGATAAATCGGATCGAACGTTTCCGTATCAAACAAAATATCAATCAATGAAGGTCATACAATTAAAATCCATGGCCTGCAAATCAGTTGATATTTTTTATCGCTAAATCAGCATTCTACTGCTTTCAGTTCGGTATGGACTAACCTTTGGACCAACAATCTCATAATATGACATTCTGTTATGCAAATGTCTTATGTCGTCATTTGTTCTTTTCAATCAAATGGAAGTAACTGTTGCGGTTAGAATGTCCTTTATTGGTACATTCATTTTCAATTAGTTCGGAAACCAACACCCAGTATTTAGAATACAGAGCAATCCTGGGAACCAGTAGTCATTCAGATTTGCTTGGGGAGATAGCAATGTAAGGAGAACTTGATTGTACAGAAGCGATATGTCATGTAAATAGCTGTAGTTCTTAAATAGTATGTTTTCCCGTTTTCCAAATCCAGACCCAGTCTCACTGGATGCAATGATATTTCTTGAAAAAATTCAAACATTGAACAGTTTAACATTGTAAGCATTGATAAGACCAGTCTTCGAAATTAACAGTTGCCAGGGACAACCATTTTTAATGCTGGGAAACCAATTACCCACAGAACGGTTGCCGGTCGAAACTCGTATCGATCATTCTGACCAATACAGAGCCCTAGTATGTAGGACTATCTGAGAAAGTATTAGGTAAATTGGTTGAGTATGAGTAGAAACAGACAAAATTGCCCAGTTTATCTGAAGAGGTGTTCCCTTTAAGCTAATTTCAAAAGTCCATGTTGGCGTCCCTATTTATCATACTGTAGCTGGTAATCCCATTCTGTTGTCAGGGGCAGGTTATGTAGGCTAACATTTACGAGTCATTTAAACAGATAGTCTAAGTTTTGTTTACCAGAACAAGCAATTATTTTACAAGCCCAAAGATTTTTTTAATTTAAATCTAGTATAAAAATTAGAGGAAACTAGTCAATAAATGCAAGCTTAAAGGAAACATGTTGCATATTTATCAGCTTGCATACCCAAATCTATTGAGTACTAAACCAAAAAACAAGTGCTATCATTATTTAACTGGCTCATCGAAGTCAGACTATTTACTTTGAACATCATACCTATCTATAGGTATTAGGGGGTAATTTTGGGCCAGGCTTGCCAGACTGACTAAGTATTCTATCTTAACAATGAGTGAAGTTTCATGTCTGACATTTTAATCAGTGTTACAAATTTGTACTAAACTAAATTTTACATGGGAAGGAATTATGGTTCTTTGTTTGCAGGAAATGACCTTTCATTCAGTGAAAATTAAATTGTTCAAATTTAAGTTGAATATCTCTGCTACCTAATTTGAAAATTAAGAAAGGATTGAAAATAGACTTTGATTGATTATGTAAGATAAAATCCAGTCACTGTGATAACTTAACAAGGAAGTAAAAGTTTGATGTAGATTATGATTTAATGTAGAAACATTAACTTTCCAAAGTAAATAACTACATTGTAATTTTGTACTTTATTTGTTTAAACACTTATTATTTTCCTGTTTTAATCATAAACACATTATACTTAAGGAAATTATTGTTGAAAATTTGATAGTGCTCATTACTACAGATTATATAATGATGTTTTAACTACTATTTCTGTTTCATTTGTACATGTATATAATAAAAATGAACTTTCACAAGATTAATAGATTTATAATATCAGGAAGTTTAATGCTTATTGTGTTTCATTTGTCATGTAGATTAGATCCCAGTGTAAATGAATTTTATTTGTTTGTGAGACTTACCACTTTTTTAATGATGTGGCAAAACAATGAAACATTGGCCGACAGAAAATTAGACATGTATAGAATGACTGAATATGTTTGTTTAGAAAAGTCTGAGTATACAGTTTGTATTAAATTGTTTTTGTCTCAATCATGACCTTGTGAAATTATTCATATTATTTTATGAAGAACTATTTTATTAGTACCGTCATACTCATACTCGATGGTCTTAATAATAATAATAATAATAAAGACTTTATTTAATGAGGCTACACATTTGGATAAATCCAATCTTCCATGTGGACCTCTTATAAAACATCTACAAGTTATTTACAATATTTACATAGTGAAAAACATATAATAAATTAACAAATTGAAAGATAAGTAAAGTAGAACAAGCCTGAAATAAAAGAGTGAGTATTAACAGTGGACGAAGACCATTTTTCATTTAGTGAGATTTCCATTTAAGGTATTGATTTTTGAATGATGTTAAACTTTTTGCGAGTCGAATGTTAAGAGGAATTTCATTCCATATAACTGATCCTGAATATGTTAAGGATTTTCTGAAGAATTCAAGTTTAGGTTTTGGGACTTGCAATTGTTTATTAGAATTTGACCTTAATTTAGAGTTGTTGCAAAAAACAAATTTACTATTTAAGTAACCAGGAGCATTGTTGTTTAAGGATTTGTTGACAAGAATTGCTTTTTTGTAGTCAACACGGTCTGCAAATTTCATCCAATTTAGTCGTTTAAAAGGGAATAGTCTTAATAAAGTACACTTTTACTTCTCAAATTAAGCATTTAATCATTAACATGATTTTATAGTAGTCAAGATGGTATTTACAGCAGAATTTTACTATACGTGTACATGTTATGATCATGTATTTTACAATGTAACTAAAGGTAAAAAGATACACATCATGGGTTTAGCCAAAAAGGTCGTTACTCACTCTTTTCTTATATTGAGTTACAACTGTTTTGTGCCAAACCCGGGACATGTATGTACCTTAGTTGTTAATCGTTGTTATATTAATTGTTTGTTGTTATATTATCAGGTTGTTATAAACTAGACAAATGGAATTCATCACTACCTGGTTGTGATGCATATAATGTGACAGAATATTTTAAACATAAACATAATATTACCATGGATATACTATTCTTTGACAGGTAATGATAAATAATTCTGTATAAATAAGCAAAGCTTCACCTAGTTTTTCATGGGGTTTTCCTATACAATGGCTGAAGGCAAGCCAGCACTCTAAATAACATTGTTTCACTATATAGTAAACCATATTTGTGCATGGCAAAAGCCTTGGTTGTACATTCAGCGCAATTCTAGCGTTTTTTTGCAGTACACTTAATCTAATTCACTTCACTGTCCCAATGTCAGTTATTGCATATTGCTTCTAAATTTAAATCTAGCGCCTCTTAAAAAAAGCTCTGAAGTACATGACATATGGGACAGTTGCTAGTTAAGAAAGCTGCTACCATTACCCAGTGGTTGGTTAAAAGTATCAGAGTTTGTATTCTACCTTGCAATATAAACTGACTGCCATAAATGACTAAACTAGCTAAGATACATTGGTTAAGTAAGGATACCATCTCTACATTGGTTTCATACCAGTTCAAAGTCATTAATCTGTTCCTTGAGCCAGAAATTTTCTCTGAAATGGGAAACCAGGAAATGGACTCACAAAGTGGCAGATTGGTTACAGCATTGGACAAGTAATTATTGGATAGTCAGCACCTCATTGTTCAAAATCAAAACCTACCTTGTTGTTTCCTTGAGCAAGAAACTTTCATACCAACATAGCAGATTGAGAGGATTAATCTAAGTAGAAAGACCTTGTGTCACAATATAGCTGAAATAAAATAGTATAAACTGGTGATAAGTCTTAAATGCTAGAACTTGTTTCGCTATCAAGCTAATACATTTTAGTGAGTTTCTTGATTGGCATGTTTTAAAATTTACAGATTATTGATGGTTGAATTAAAGTTTAAACTGAAATCATTTCGTCTTGAAATGAAACAAAGAACTTTTCCTCCACAATTATTTGAAGCAGATGTCACAGTAAGTTATATCAGTGTTTATGAATAAAAGTTTTCTGTATTTTTTTTTTTGAATATCAGCATTCTTAAGAACCATGCAAGTGATTCTTTTAAAATGTGTCATTTAAAATATTGTCAATTTAGGTTTTTCAAAATCTTCTCTGATGAACTTCAAATTAGTTTTAATGTTTGTCTGTATGCATGTATTTGAATTTTCTTGACCTAGCAATATCATTCATCTTAGTACCAGAGAACCAGTAAAATGAACCGATGTGGTTATGAATGATAAATTGCTTACGATGAATAACGCCATTGCCGAACACAATTTTCCCTGAATTAAATTGTAACGAATCCCGGAACATCGGAATTATTTAAGAAATTTTTTTCCTACAATTTTGTTTTTTATTTTGATTGAGGACTCTAAAACCTACGCGCACGCGAATGCTTAACAAAATTTTGATATGGCATGGCCTTATGTTTATATGTATTACATAGATTCAGTTAGATGATATGAACAAAGATGGACAAATGTTAGTTAAACTTGTAGTGGATTTACAAGAGAATGAACTAAATGGAGAGTCTACCAATGAAGGTATACATTTATATTGTGTATAATTTTTGTTAAACATAAAGCTGAGAAGATTTAATTTTAAATCCTTAGTCTATTGAGAGGGTCACTGATTGATTTCACTTGTCATTTCCAATTCTTACTTTTGAAATGAATCAAATTGAAAAAAAATCAAATAAAAAATTGCTCTGAAAATGCTTCCCAGTAAATTGTTAGAACCAGAAATTTAAGGTGTATTATTATTTAGAACGTCGGTAAACACTGAACCATATTGATTGTGACTTTAAGTGTGGAAACAATTAGAAATACTTGGATATAAAACCAAGAAATTTTTACTTAGAATGTTCACAGTACAGTGGAATCCCTCTAAACTGGATTTTTTCTCGTTCCTGAGCAAGTCTAGTTGAGAGGGCATTAGAGGGGTTTTACTGTATAAACATGTATTATGAATAAATAAGTTTACTTTATATTTTATAATAACTACATTGACCTGAAAAGTTTATGGTTTTAATTCCTTACCATATTGCCATGTTGAACCAAACATAGTGAATATGGCTCTAGTATAGAGATGCTTGGTGTTCAGCATTAAAAAATGTACTGCAAGGAGGAGAAAGTGAAGCAGTCAAGTTATAGTATCGTTTAGTGGATACCATGTTTGTCCCTCAATAGTTTTGAAGGAAGTGTTGATTTGTTAGTAATACATTTCCCATTTTGATTTAAGTTTAAAATCTAATAATCTTTTTTGTTTTTGAGTTGAACGCTGTAGCAATGCATTGAATAGGTCATATAACAGCGGACAGTCAACCTACACACTGTTCCTGGAATGACTTAATCTTTAGATTTAGCTGTTAACCAGTTACTAGGTGCAAACTTCTGTCAGTGAATGTAAACTAATAAACTTTTTATGTTTACAGCTGAACAAGATAAACAGAATGCATTGTTTGTATTATTAGATAGTGTGGTGCTTGCATTAACTGTACTGTCCACAATACTCTGTGCTAGATCTGTGTTCAGAGCTCAACTACTTAGAAGGGTAATAATGTGATATCTCTTATCAATTCTTTTTCATAATAACATAATAGGGCTATTCCAAGGTGCTCTTATTGAATTTCTATTGGACTGAAAGAGATGAGTCTTGTCCTAATTAAGCCTCAGCAGTAGTGGTGGGCAATCGCCGAGAGGCGACTGAAGTTAAGAGGTATCTTTTGATTAGAAGGAGCTACCGTTGAGGCGACTGAAGTTAAGAGGTATCTTTTGATTAGAAGGAGCTACCGTTGAGGCGACTGAAGTTAGGAGGTGTCTATTGATTAGAGATAGCTATCGTTGAGGTGACTGAAGTTAGGAGGTGTCTATTGATTAGAGATAGCTATTGTTGAGGTGACTGAAGTTAGGAGGTGTCTATTGATTAGAGATAGCTATCGTTGAGGTGACTGAAGTTAGGAGGTGTCTATTGATTAGAGGTAGCTATCGTTGAGGTGACTGAAGTTAGGAGGTGTCTATTGATTAGAGGTAGCTATCGTTGGGTGTTGTTTGTTGCTAAGAGGTGAATGTTGTTACAAAATTTCTGTTAATATCAGATGGCTGTTATTAGATTCAAGATGACTGTTAATATCAGATGGCTGTTATTAGATTGTTATTGGGAGTATAAAAGGAGATATCCAGAAATTATAGTTATTGTATGTATTTCAGAGAACTAATCAATACTTCAAGGACAGTAAAGGAAAGTCACTTAAGGTATCAGATCAATGTGAGTTCCTTAATCTATGGTATGTTACAATTATCATAAATGATGTATTAACTATATGTGGTACTGGATACAAGATACAACTTGAAACTAGGGTATGTATAGTGTTTATTGATTTAGATTTAATGCCTTCTATAAATATTTTATTTCAATAGTTTTAGACAGCTTACTCTATTTGTTAAAGGAGGTTGCCCAGTTGGACAACCAGCTATGTATTTTACTTGTTGAACCAATTGTTCACTGTTAGTAACAATAGGCCATCAGGTCAATCTGACGGCCTTCAATATCAAGCCATGTGGCTCACCTTGTTATCAACTGTCCTTGACTCTTAACCTGTACTCGCAAACTCTTTCACTAGGAGCCGACAGAAAGTATTTTACTTTCATTAATTATTGCTTTAAAAGTTTTAATTATGTTTATGAGTTATCCTTCTGGTCAAATTTTTCAATAAAATCAAGAACTTTGTTCTTCATTACATTTACATGTAATTAAATGTACCATTCCTTACAGTTTGAATGAGGGTAATAAAATGTGGTCAAAGTAGCCATGTTGTTATAACTTTAAGCATTTTATGTACATTGAACAACATAAAAGGCTGTAATAAACCCTTAGAAACATGAGTCTTATACATTTGTAGTACATGTACTTAATTATTTAATTAAACTCTCTACAAGAACTATTTTATCATACCTATATTACAATAATTACTGAATTTTTATAAGTCTGTTGAAAACAAGTTATATTATGTAAATTTTCATGGCAGATGGCTTGATGGGCAGATATCTGTCACATCCACTGTATTAGTCAAATAGTTTATGTATGACTTTCATGAAACTAAATCAGAATACTTTTTACCTTGAAACAAGTGAGACAACAGTGTTCTCAGTAAGATTTTGTTGACTAGGCTTAAAAAGAAAAGTAATAGGCCATCTAAGGCAGTCTGGGGGCAATTTCTTTCTTTCTTCGTTTATCTTTTGTCAATTATAACAGGCCTTGTAGTCTTTCTAACAGGCTGTTTAGGTCGGCAGCCGGTTCCTAATGAGAACACTGGACAATCGGACTAATCTACTGTAGATTTTCTGTTGGTAATGTTACATACTTGTCACATGTTTATTTGATTTTATATATTTATAATTATGTTTATATTGTTCTATATACATTTTGTACTCTTATATTGTAATCATAATTATTGGAGTTAATAAAGTTTTGTTATGTTATGTTACTTGAGTCTAATGAGTTATGTCCCTTTAACCATTTGATAGACCTATTTTTATACTATTTTGACACATATTGTATAATGTATTTATGTTTTTAAAGAACCTGAAGAGTTCATCATCTACTTATGATTATTGTGGATTAATGTTAGGTACTGGTAGTTTACTAGCATGGCTTGGTGTTCTACGTTATATAGGATTCTTTCAACAATTCAATGTAAGTTGGCGCTTAAATATATATATGACGTAACGTTATTTCATGTTGTCTATAGCAATGTAAATGAATGTTGCATACACATGTGTATGCATAAACAGCAACGTCATCAAATTGTGTTTAATTTAGGTTTAAAAATATTTATAAAGTAACGTTTTTTTAACAACCTGGCTGAAACATCATTGTGGTAAATTTTATAAAATGGAAATATTGAAAATTTAGGGAACACATTTAAACACTTATCTAAATGACTACTTAAAGGTATTTGTCTTGTTGATAGGTCCAGGCTTCCCGGCGTTCCTAGTTTTTCCTAGTTTTCCTACTTTTTCCTAGTTTTTTTAGTGGGTACCTACTTTTTCCTAGTATTTGCCAAAAGGCTCCTAGTATTCCTAGTTTTTATATTTTAAGGTATTGTTTTTGCAAAATACTGATACCTCATTTGTTATTCTGTAAGATATATTTGCAGATAATGGCCAAAAGTTGTTGAATTGACATGTTCCAATGCTGGTATTGTGTCTGGTGTCAGTGTTGCCTTACCAAGCTGCATGTTATACCCACCTGTGGAAACTAAGGCAAACAAAAGCTTTAAACTAAAATAAACTTTATTGACAGTATTGATAAAATATTCTTTATTAGTGATCAAGAAACAGTGCCATTTGATCATGGTGTGTGTACATTGTCTTTGTCTACCCCAGTGATGCTTATGCTGAGGGTACTAGGTTGTTACCAAAGAAATTTCTGAAAAAATCATGGTCATTAGACATAAATACAATATACTGTATGTTATTTATAAAAATGCTTCATTTCAACTAAGTTGGCATTAAAGGGAGATACAGGCAAAATTTGTGACTTCCGCATTTCCTGATTTTGCAAAATCCCATTATATTATTATAATTGTGGTTGAAACAGGCACAGTTATGCATTGCTTGTCGAAATATTTATATTAGTTCTTTTTATACAGTACCCACCAAAAGTTTGGAGACAAAAGAAATTTACTACAGTTCTTGAATTTTGATGATTTATTTTTGTAGAAACATTATTTTTTATGTATTTAAGTATGTTTTGTTATAAAATGACAACAATTTTCATGAATGCAACACTTTATAAGATTCAGCATCTGAAATCATAAAGCTTCCAAAACCATGATTATTGTAATAATTTTCCGTAACAAAGTTTTCATGCTATTTTTGTTGTCTCTGTCATAATAATAATGATCACCAAAAAATAATGCACAACTGCAAAGCATTTCAAAATAAACAGTTATCAAATGTTAGATAAAAGCTATTTAATAGGCATACAATCTGAAAATGTCTCCAAACTTTTGGTGGGTACTGTAGTTATGGTGTTTTCTTACTAGACCCACTTGGGTCAGGTTAGCTAAAAATAGATTATGTGTTAAATTAAGCATTTACTGATGAGAAGTTACTAGCACTTTTATTGGAGCAACATTAATATAATTCTATCACAAAGATACCCAAATCTTCTCAGAACGTTAAAAAAAAGACAAAAAACGATCAACTGAAATGTCTATGTTCAAAAAGTACAACAAATAACAGATCTATAAAAAGCTTTGTGATTCCCCCTGTATTCTACTTTGGTTTTCAAAAAGTGTATGTCGTCTGTTTTAATTTGTTCAGTTATATGTCACCAATGCTATTTAGAAATGGGTTTTCTTTATGCTGGAATAATTAGAATGGATAATATAAAATTTTAAGACATTGTCACTTGCCTGTACATACCTTTAATTGACAGTTATTGTTTATTTTGATATCTTTGGTAACAACCATGTTAATGCTTTTTGGTTTGATCAGTGTCTGGCTGCTAGAAAATTCCTTTAACCTGTATGACCTATTTAAACCTATGACATTTTTGAAGAACTAGTATATTTTTGCAAGCTATGCTATAATGGTATCTTTCTAATTGATCTTAATAGAAGTTGCATTGCATGCATGTTGTCTGTAGTTCTAGATGCATGCCAGATCTACCTCTCTTTTCAGATAGCTTTAGCTAGTCTTATATTACTATTAACATATAACTAACCCTGCTAACCATGCCTGGTGGAAAGACTAAATTCAACCCTGCTTGGCTTGACAAGTTAGACAACCATGGACATTGTCAATGTCTATCAGTGTGTTGTAAGCAAGATTCTGGCAATAGCTTTTCTGCTTATGGTACTGTTTGTTGCAATAGTACATCTTGTTCAAATACTGGATTTGTGCAGCTAGTTGGCCATGCTGACAGTAAAAAACACAAAGAAAGAATGAAAATTCAAAAACTTTTGGGCCCCAGTGTATGTTTCCTTGTAGCTTTTTATATGTTTGTGTTTGTATATTATATCATTTATATGTACTAATGTAGAAGAATATAGATGTGATATTAACAATCATGTTGATAATATGTCCTTCTTTACTAAATTAATATATAACAGTATTGATCAAACATGAATAATAGCACTGTTTTTTTGAATAACAACAATTACCAAGCATTTTATTTACTTAGTGTTTCCTAAGAACTAGCACAAGTTCCATAATTTTTTTGTAAACTTGTACAATGTAACTGAATAGCAGCGAACATATAACTAGCATTTGCTTTGTATAATAAAGAACACTGTTTTGGTTTGTTGATGTTTTATTGCTTGTTAATCATTGAAAAAAACATTTTGGGCTCTATGACACCATGATGTCTATGCCTGAGCAAAGAAAATGTCAACTTCGCAGCTTCTATGCCTGTCTTCTATGGTAATTATGTTTAGTTCCAGGTTGAAATGGTAAACTCTTTCCTAAAAGAAGTCCTAGTTTTTTTGCATTATCTTCCTAGTTTCCTCCTAGTTTTTTAAGCTGGCTTTCCTAGTTTTTTTCCTAGTTTTTTACTTGGCACTGCTGGGAAGCCTGTAGGTCTCTTATCTTACCATATACATTGTATATTTTCATATATTTTTGCAGCTATCATGAAAATTTGAAAATGTGTTTATATGAATATATTAACTACTTGAAGTCAAAAATAAATTCAGTTGTTGTTTGAGCCCTCTTTAGTGAAGCAAAAGTTACAAAAGTGTGTTTTTTGTGTTATATACCTCCTCAGACCCTTCCCCTAATTTTTCGTAAGTTTGTAGAATTTGAAACCCAGATCTTCTAATTATCTGCTGGTTCTTCAATATAGACTGATAGATTTTAACAAGCTCAAGTTAATTTTCACTAGTCCTGGTTTATGGGCTAGTTAGTTGAGATGATGACTGGAGATTTCATGATTTTGTATTTTAACAAGCTCAAGTTAATTTTTACTTGTCCAGGTTTTTGGGCTAGTTAGTTGAGATGATGACTCACTCAGACTGGAGATTTCATGATTTTGTTTACTTTGATGTGATGTTCATGTATTTCAGATACTAATTGTTACACTAAAGAAAGCATTCCCTAACATGTTAAGATTTCTAGCATGTTGTATGTTATTATATATAGGATTTGTTATCTGTGGATGGGTAGTACTTGGACCTTATCATTTAAAGGTAACATCTTCATTGATTAAAGCTGTTGTAACTCTTTGTATTGGTCATATCACAGCAGTCAAGTCAGCCTACTCATAGTTTCTGTAAAGACTAAATGTCTGGATTTAGTTGTCAACCTTCTACTGGGCGCATACTTCCTTCAGTGACTGACTACTGCCCTACATGATTAAGAATCAGGAGTAGGAAGGAGAATTGCTGTAGAAATGCCTTGGAAGAATGCCTTATCTAGGAATTGAATCCACAGCCCCATTTTCAGTATAAGTAGACTTGTATGCTTCAACTAAGCTAGCCGGCACTTTCATGGATTCCTCTTACATAAAATGGTTAAAGGAGCTTACTTGTGTCTCAATGAACTACTTGCTCAGATTTATATCTCGCATGGGATAATTATGCAAGAAAGTTGTATGAGTGCAATCTGATGTGTGCTAAGGGATTTAGAAGTCCCGTTTTCGGACCACGCTATGGGCACGGCTTATTGCCTTGAGCAATGAATTAATGTACAGTTGTTTCTCATTACCCAGATGTAAATGGGTACATTTATATAAGGAATCACCTTTCTGGAAGTAATTTTAATGATCAGGGACTATCTTACAGACTTTAACATGCATATAGAAGCAGGCTTTAAACTTGTCATAACTGATTTTTTACCAGAGGTCCTGATGGAAGATTGAATTTAACCAGATGTGTAGCCTCATTAGATAAAGTCTTTATTATTATTACTACATATTACAACATGCTTTGTTTTTATCTATTTATGGATTTATTTCAGTTTCGTGATATAGGTACAACATCTGAATGTTTATTTTCTCTAATGAATGGAGATGACATGTTTACAACATTTGCTGGTCTTACAACAAATAACCCTATCATCTGGTTGTACAGTAGAATGTATATATATGGCTTCAGTTCTTTGTTTATATACGCTGTCCTCAATCTCTTTATAGCAGTAATAATGGACACATATGAAACCATTAAGGTAATTTCTACCCTGCCAATGTTAATTTATATGCATGTTATGGATGTGGGATGTTGACCCATTACAAATTTTACCCGTTTTGTTTCAGTTTCGACAAATGAGTACGGCATCAGAGTGTTTATTCTCATTGATAAATGGTGACGACATGTTCGTAACATTTTCTGCGACCGTGACAAACAATCAACTGGTCTGGTATTACAGCCGAGTCTATTTATATCTCTTCATCTCGTTATTTATCTACGCTGTATTGAATCTATTTATAGCTGTTATTATGGACACGTATGAAACCATCAAGGTATATAATATCATAACCTGCTCTATGTCTCTCTCCTATATGTAGTACCATACACTTGTGTCTTTTACCTAAACCTCCTTCCTTCAACTGAATTGTGTTTTGCATAAAATCTTAACTATCAGGGTATAAAATGGCTGGTATCAGGTAGGCTTATTTTATAAAATGCTGGAAGTGGTGAGCACTTCATGAAAGATTGCATCACTCTTCCTAGGTGTAAATTGCTGTAAGGATCTCTTGCTACATTATAGAATATTTTGTCATTAGGTACATTATGGAATATTTTGTCATTGAGTACAATATGGAATATTTTGTCATTGAGTACATTATGGAATACTTTGTCATAGAGTACATTACGGAATATTTTGTCATTGAGTACTTTATTGAATATTTTGTCATTTAGATTATCATGGAATATTTTGTCATTGAGTACAGTATGGAATACTTTGTCATAGAGTACATTACGGAATATTTTGTCATTGAGTACAGTATAGAATACTTTGTCATTGAGTACAGTATGGAATACTTTGTCATTGAGTACAGTATGGAATACTTTGTCATTGAGTACAGTATGGAATACTTTGTCATTGGGATTATCATGGAATATTTTGTCATTGAGTACAGTATAGAATACTTTGTCATTGAGTACAGTATAGAATACTTTGTCATTGAGTACAGTATGGAATACTTGGTCATTGGGATTATCATGGAATATTTTGTCATTGAGTACAGTATGGAATACTTTGTCATTGAGTACATTACGGAATATTTTGTCATTGAGTACATTACGAATATTTTGTCATTGAGATTATCATGAACTATTTTGTCATTGTGAACTTTATGAATATTTTATCTTTGAGATTATCATGGAATATTTTGTCATTGAGTACTTTATTGAATATTTTGTCATTGAGTACAGTATAGAATACTTTGTCATTGAGTACAGTATGGAATATTTTGTCATTGAGTACAGTATAGAATACTTTGTCATTGAGTACATTACAGAATATTTTGTCATTGAGTACAGTATGGAATACTTTGTCGTTGAGTACAATATGGAATATTTTGTCATTGAGTACATTATGGAATAATTTGTCATTGAGAATTTTATGAATATTTTGTCATTGAGATTATCATGGAATATTTTGTCATTGAGTACATTCTAGAATATTTTGTCATTGCATAATTTATTGAATATTTTGTCATTGAGAACTTTATGAATATTTTGTCATTGAGTACATTATGGAATATTTTGTCATTAAGAACTTTATGAATATTTTGTCATCGAGATTATTTTGGAATAATTTGTCATTGAGAACTTTATGAATATTTTGTCATTAGAATTTTATGGAATATTTTGTCATTGAGTACATTATGGAATATTTTGTCATTGAGTACTTTATTGAATATTTTGTCATTGAGTACTTTATTGAATATTTTGTCATTGAGTGCATTATGGAATATTTTGTCATTGATTACTTTATTGAATATTTTGTCATTGAGTGCATTATGGAATATTTTGTCATTGATTACTTTATTGAATATTTTGTCATTGAGTACTTTTGGAATATTTTGTATTTGAGTATTTTATGAATATTTTGTCATTGAGTACATTATGGAATATTTTGTCAATGAGTACATTAAGGAATATTTTGTCATTGAGATTATCATGGAATGTTTTTTCATTGAGTACATTATGGAATCTTTTGTCATTGAGTACATTATGGAATATTTTGTCATTGAGTACATCATGGAATATTTTGTCATTGAGTACATTATGGAATATTTTGTCATTGAGTACATTGTGGAAATTTTTTTGTCATTGTGTACTTAATGAATTTTACATTAAGTGACCAGGGTACATGCATGAAATGTTGTTTTATCCTTAACGCTTTTGATTAACATTCTAATATTTCTGCTCCAATCTAATTCACTAACCATTAGCACAAAGCATTTATTTGTATTAGTATATAAATGTATAGCAAAGCTTCCATCTCCAATTTTTGTAATTTTCATCATTTTTCATTACACTCTTTTTGCCACCATTAGGGTAGTTTTTGAGACATTTCTTCTCCGAGCTATTTATCTTTAATATACTTAAAAGTTCTTGTGTTTCACTTCTTCATTTAAGATCACAAACAAGGTCATTCAATAAGTTTATTTTAGGAGGTGAAAAAGGTATCTGCAATGTTGTATTTGACATTTTAGGTTAAATCTTAGAACTCATAAATATTTAGAATATATATCATAAATGCTGCAATAGTACTGAAAAAAATAGTCATTTTGATTCAAGTCAAATTAAGCTCATGTTTTATACTAAAAGGGTTATAATCATAATTATGTTATTTACTTAAACTGAAATCGTTAGTATAACTACATGTATATACTTTATTATCTTTCTTTGCTTGTAGAATATTAATGTAAGGTCTTAACTGTTTAGTTTTACAAATATTTATTTTAGCTTTACTAAGAAACATGTTCTTACAACTTATATATATATATATATAAATATATATAACCTCGCAGTGCACTGTATTTAAAATGTATTTTAGTCACATTTAAGTTGTTAACGTTTAAGATATAGATTTTTGTTCTATGAATCAATGAGGTTTGTTATTGGACAAGACTCAGATCAAAACAAAAAGCTGGATATACACACTTATTTGAACTGTTGTGTTTCACAATTTCAGGAGTATTATGAGCATGGTTTTCCAAAAAGTGAGCTATTTGAGTTTATAGCACAATGTGAAGAACCAGCACATTCTCCAATGTTTAGAAGAGAAGATAATAGTTGTAGTCCACTGGCTCTATGTAGACTATGTTGTTGTAGGTAGGTGTAAAATTATCACATTTTATGTCTGATTTTTTGCACAAAGCCAGGAGCCAGCACATTATAGCACCAAGCCAGGAACCAGCACATAGCACAAAGCCAGGAACCAGTACATTATAGCACAAAGCCAAGAGCCAGTACATTATAGCACAAAGCCAGGAGCCAGTACATTATAGCACAAAGCCAGGAACCAGTACATTATAGCACAAAGCCAGGAACCAGTACATTTTCCTATGTTTAGATGAGAAGATAATAGTTGTAGTCCACTGAATGCTTATGATTATACTTTTTGGAAACACTCTGGACAACCTAAATGTTTGTAGGTTAAAATTGGTGTTGGCTATTTGATGCCCAGCAATGGAACACACTTTCTGCTTAGCCTAGCGTTAGTATCATGGAAATCTTACAAGAATTTCATTAGCTCTTTGACTCTCCTAAGTGATACTGATTGTTTCATCATTTTTTCTGTCTGGAATTGTAGCACTTGAGTCGCCATAGTCACATAGTATTGCCATTGTGATTTATTATAAAGACATGGATGAAAAGTTTCAAGATCGAACCTGAATTGTATGATTTTTTGTAACCTGAAATTTGTTTTCTTTGTAAAATTGCTGAAATCATGAAATTCTGAAATTTCAGGATTTTAAAAAGTTTAAACTTTCACCTATGAAAATAACTAAGTTTATTATATTAATTATGTTTTCTTGTAATTTTGTCATTACAGAAATAACCCAGACAAGCCTAATGAGTATACAAGTCTGGTGTCATAAAACGATGTGATCAAATATATTACATATACAAATAATATATAATACTCATATAATAGAGGACCTATATTTCTACATGAAGATTTAATATTGGAAAATAATCATGTGTGATAGAATATTTGTGATAATAAATTTGAGAATTGACTTGAATTTTTGACGACTAAACCAAGATGATTATATGTAAATATGGAAGTTGTTGGTTTAAAGACAATGACATGGCAATCTACTTATTAAAGTGACCAGAGGTCCACATGGAATTTGGATTTGTCCAAATGTGTAGCCTCTTTAAATAAAGGCTTTGTTATTATTATAACTGTATGTTTACATGTGCCTAAATGATGTTGAGCTTTTGAACATTGTTTTCTACCATTATTTGTGAAATATGTTCAGGGAATGAAATTTAAGGAAAACAAAACCTGTAGGATGATCTACACAGTTTTTTAAAAACAGTGAAGTCACAGTCAACAGGAATGGTACTTATTGTTCCTAAGGAGATTTAGATCATGATTTAAATACCGGTGATTGTAAAAATATATCCTGCTTCAGTTTTAATTATACAATACTACTTTAAAATACAAAAACTGTCTCTGTCTATTTGTCAGAGATTGTGGAACATATTAGTTCTGTACTCACTTACATGAACATCAGGAATCACATCTTGGACTCTTTATTTATGTAAAACTAACTTCTATTACAATGAATACCTGTGTGATATACATATATGGACTCCATGCAAGCAAAATGTTACCATCAAAATTAATGACATGTTTTATTATCAATGGATGAGAAAATGGACACTTTATGAAACCAAGTTCTGCTTTATATGAGTGTTTCACTCAAGTAAATTTGTAACTATTTCTAATAGCAAACTCAGTGATGGAACTTATGTCATATTGAAGTCTTGAAGAATCTGTGTTCAATAACATAATCTGTGACAAATAAATACAAATACAGCTTTTTTTATTGTACTTATTCAAAACCTTATATAAAGCAGCTTTTCATATGAATGCTATGTACATAAACCTGTGTATTCAGTGCTTATGCTGAATTTCTTCATATAAAATGTGGAACACTTTGTGTTTGTAAGTGTGTATCTAATCAATGTATGATGAAATCAAAATGGAACATATACAAAATGTTCTCAGGGGAAATAAAACTTTACTATGTAATGTTTATTTGTAGTAGAAATATTGTTTTTTATATTTACATGTATATATTATTTGACATAGAGCTTACATGTACAATGTATATATGGATTAGTGATGGCTTAAATATTGGGCATTACATGTATATTACAATGCTTTATCTTGTCTGGAATATTTATTGATATTGTTTCAAAACTCAGTGAATTTGTGCTCTGTAACAGAGTCTTTGTATTTCTTGCTTATAAGAAGAAATATTATCGTGATTGTCGAAGCCAGTGATTAGTTTTAGGTGTTTTGTTTTTTAAAAAACAACCCTTGCAATTCTGTTTTAGCAAACTTTTCACCAAAATTATGCAGAATTTTGATCTCATTCTCAGGCAAAATAAAATCACTGGAAGCAGGGATATTGATAAATCTGTGATATATATTGTTGAGAACCTAAATTTGTGTTTAACCTTAATTTGCAGCCATTTTTGTTTAAACCCTGCCTAGAAAAAAAATGAAAATGGGGCTGTCAAACAAATACAATTTGTGTCAGATTTATTATATTAATCGGTATATCTTGAATTATATGCAATTTGAATAAGTATTTGTTCTTGTTCATAAAAAAGTATCTTATTATGGTTGTCCTAGATTGGTCTCAAAATCTAATGTCCAGTTTCATAGTTCAGATCAATGGATTCATATTTTTACATAGATATTAACTAATTTACAGTATTATTGGATGCCAAATGTTAGTCTCACATCAGTTATAAGTTGACTTGCTTCCTTCTCTATGTATATAAAAATCTGTTTTCATGTTGCAATCAATATGCATGAAGCTATAACTGAGCAGATATTGTCATTTTAACTTTATTTCTATAGAAATGTATTTGTTTTAAACCCAATTGCTGCTGCATACGAACATTTTGTAAAATTATGTTTCTGAGCACTATTTAATACACACAGTTTATGATGACATATGTAGAAATCAGAGGAATAGTACTACAATGTACTGTGTAAACTAGCTGATTTTATCAACATAATACATAAATAATCATTGTTACTATTTAGACCTTTTAGAATGATTCTTATTGTTCCATCAATTGATATTTTCTTAAATATTACACATTCAAGTATAGTTTTATACACTTTTAAGTAACATAGTTAAGTAATTCCTGCATTTGAAGGCTTGCTGGTAGTATTATACTTTTATAGAATTATGATATATTTTAACTGATCTCCAATAGATACACTTGACAAACATAGATTTATTCAAATATCAAAGACATTTATATTATATAAGCTCCCAGCCCCTTTACCAGTTAAATATAAAATGTGCTTCCATGATAGTTGACGAGTCAAACAAAATTAAGCCAGTAGAATATTGCTTATTTATTTCTGACCAGCTTTTGCTATGTATGTAAATGATAATTTGTTTGCTTTTCAACAATACACATAATTATGTTAACTATTTATATTGTGTGTATTTATTTATGATTAAGTATTCACATTTTCATGAATAAAAGATAAATATTTCATGATGTTTGTTTTATTTTATAACTCTGGCAGAGACACTGATTGTGAGTTAAAGTTGCAGATTGTAAAGTGGTTTTTGTGAACATTGTTTACTATAGGCATTGTATTTCCATGCTGAAAGTTTAGTAATACCTCTGCACTGTTGTGTTGATTGCAGTTGGATAAAATGTTTATTGAGTTCATTGAGAGGTTAACTTGGTTAAAGCTGCTCATTTCAATGTAAATATACATTTTTCTAGAAGTCTCAACATTGTATAGAAATATTTCGGAAACAGTAAGGTAGTGTTTTGACAATGGCAATTTTAGTACAATGTTGAAATACATCTGTTAAAGATAATGATTTTATAAAGTATAAAATCCTGCCCTGTTGGTATCGGTAAATCTAGATAATATAGGTGCTCTTTGTGACTTATTTTATAATTCTCTCAATCTAAAGGCCTGTTTGCCTAAAAATATTAAGAATTCAATTTCTTAATGCAAATACAGCAACTAACAGGTAATTTAAGAAACATTAAATATGATACATAACTATATTATGTACCTGTCAGACGAAGGTTAATTGGCTAGCTACAATAGATGATCTAAAAAATGAGGGTTTCCACCCACACTGACAGTACAAACAAACAAGGTTCACATTATGATTCATTGTGATGATAAAATTTAATTTGAACCACAGGTAAAAACCTGTAGGTTTTAATTCCAGATGATGCCACTATATTGACACTGATGCATGACTCTTATAAAAGGAGTAGCATATTTTGACTAATTAGTTGAACAAATTTATTTTAGCTCAATCATGAGACAAGTTCTTATGACTTGGATTAAGCACACTCAAGTTCTCTAACTGGTCCCTCAGTACTGAGCAATTAAGATAAAGTTTATTGCTCTAGAAAACAATGATGGGGGTTTTTGGTTGTGATTGGACTCAACGCAGATCTAGCTATATAACGATTACACGTCCAACATCCTAATCACTCAACCAAGCAAGCTCCATTTTAGAAAGGTGTCATGCACCTGTGTGTAGCATATTCCATAGTATGACTGGTGCAAGTATTTTAAGTCCCATACAGTTGTATTCCTGTCATTTTTCTATAGCCAGTCGTCTATTACCAAGAAGTTCAAACAGAGTAACTGTTTCACTATCAAAGCATTGTCAACAAGAAATGAAGATAAAAAATTGGTTAATTTATAAAGATATTTGTTCCATCATTACGTTTTGGTTTGATAATGTTGAGATTTATCACTAACGTGATACACATATACAAGTATATCATATCTAAGACACTAACATATACATTTTACATCTATGTAACATGTTGCACAATTTACACCACTTATTGACAACTTTTCAGTCATCGTAAGATCCTACCAGGTACCTACTGTCTACAGAGAAGCTTATATCTCTACACCTAAGCCTTTTACCAGTTCTAAGTTTATGTCTTCACTAGAGGCTGATAACAGGGAGTAAGTCTGTAGAAATATTTCATGGCCGAACTCCACAAAGGTAAGTATGCAAGTCTTGGCCAGGAATTGAACTGTTCATGCCAGGAATTGAACTATTCACTCCTAGATCTGTGGACAGATGGGCTACAGCCTGAGCTAGGCAAGTAGACAGTTTCAAGGGAAGATATAATAAATCATACTTGAAAAAACAACATACACATATAATAATGAATTAAATTCATTTAATACAAGTTCTACATAATATACACTGTAACAAATAAATCCTTAATTAAAACGATATAAAAACATAGAAACAATAATAATAGTAATATGTGACTTCCTAAGTCAAGTTTACATTAACTAAACAAATATTCTCTTTACTCTTACACAACAGTTTTAAATATACACATGTACATTGGAAATACTGTCAGTTCTTCTTAACATTGAAGGAACTTCATGACTTTACATAAAGCTTGATATCGGCATATTTCACAATGGTATACAGTTACATTCTGTAAATGTAGGTAAAAATGCCAGAGGTTAAACTGCCATATACAAAAATGTCAGAAAAAAACTTTGTTATACACTTGATCAATATTTAAAAAGTTACTAGAATGAAATACATTGCACATATTTTTATATAAAACCTTCATTTTTACCTCTGGCAATTTTACCACTTAGGGTATGGCATTTTTACCTATGGCAATTTTTCCTATGACATTTTTGTATACGGCATTTTATCTCTTGCATTTTTACCGCATACTGTTAACAATGCAGCACATGGTTATGTCTGTAGGTATATGTCTTGTCACTCAAATCAAAGTGTCAATTACCTTTATCTACTTGACGTGACGGCAATCAACAGCAGAAAAATCTGTGTTTGCAACATAATATTGGTTTCATGTTTTAGCAAATTGAAGATTTTTCAAACCCTGCCTATTTAAACACTGCTAGTACTTACACAAGACAATTTAACAATCATAAACACACGGAATCTTATTTTTATGCAGACTTAATAATTTGATTATTAAAAACAAATTTATAGCACTAAAATGCAAAATAATGTGAGTTTAAATACTCCAAAATACAAATAATTAAATATATTTGTACTTAAATAAACTAAAAAGCATCTCCGCAATTACATTATTTCATCAGATACAGATACTTGTACAGGAATTGTTAATGTCCACAGCACTCTATACCATACTAGTTTGTGGAGTACATTGAACAGCTGTTAATCTTCATTATAGATCATGTATCATAGGTTGCCAGCATGTTGCCCTCAGAAAATAAGACTCTTTAACCCAAGTTCAATTAGTGACCAGTTTCTCTATTAATGATATTAATGATTTCTACATACCATGCCAATTCTAAACAACATAACACAAATCACTGTATACAGTGTTTTTTACTTGGAACCAGGCTGGCTACTAATGAACTATGGATATTTTCAAGCAGAAGTATGAATCAAGAAGTTTGTATTTGTACACAATGGAACACTTGGACATCATGACCAGTTTTAATCAGTAAGTCTCCAAGCACATAGTTCATGTGAATCATTGAAAAGTTTATAAGTCTGTGTAGTTATAAATAAATTCTACGTAAATCTGCTGGTGATGTGATCATATTACACTGTGGACATAACTTCTTAGCTCCCTGTAAATATACACATATATTCATTTATCAAATAATCATTATATGCAGTCTTCACATCAAACTTTCATCAGCACTGGTTGTTTGGTCCAGCAAAATGGATTTTTTTACTGGACCAAATGAAAGTTTACTGGACCAAAAGTTATTCCATTTAAATGATTAAGCATAGTATATCTTAAAATTAGATAATAAATATAACAACAAATAACATTTTTTATTGAATAAGAAAAATGGTTGCTGTAAACGTTGGATCTCTCATTTTCTAAGAGTCACTGGACGGATGGTGATTTCGATGGACTCTGTCCTCGGTCCACTAGCTAAATTCATGGACTGATTATATGTATGAGGAAATGAGAAAAGTAACAACTTAACTTATTCATTTAGATCACATGTGACTATATAATGAATATTTCTGATACTGTCTTAACTTAACAGTACTACTAAACAAGCGCTGTCAGAGGAGACAGCATGCTCGACTAAGTAAGTATTTGTCACAAGAGATGGGTTTAATGATAAGGAATATACATATTTTAAATTTTGAAAATATAACCTTAACAAATTTAAAGTAAAAAAAATAAAAAAAATTAAAGAAAATTTTAAGTTCATGGGAGACAATTTTGAAAAAAATGTATTTGGAGTTATGAACCTTGTCACATGAGATGTGGTTGATAATAAGGAACATATATTTAAAGTTTGAAGTCAATACCTAAAAAAATAAAACAGTTGCAGTTAAAAAAAATTTTTTTAAAGAAAACTCTAAGTTCAAGGGGAGATAATTCTGAACAAATGTATAAGAAGTAATGAACCTTGTCACATGAGATGAGGTTGATAATAAGGAACATATATTTAAAGTTTGAAGTCAATACCTAAAGAAATAAAAAAGTTATAGTAAAAAATATTTTACTTCACAAAAACTTTAATCAGAAATATGGACGTGGATGCAGGCACCGACGCCGACACTAGGGCAAGTAGGAGAGCTCTCCATTTACTTCGTAAAGTCGAACTAAGAAAGGGTAAAAAGCTGCCACTAAAACTATTTACTGAAGATTATTAAACATTTTCTATGATTTTGCATTAACAAGTACCAGTATGTTTAATAAACTTAAATTTATCACAGAAGCAATGTGTACCCCTACATGTCATTGGACACAAAGTTAGGATCATCTGGAAATATCTGACTGATATACAATGGGACTTGATAATTTCTTAAAATCCCACTTACACATAATGAAGGAATGTATATAAAATAAAGATAACATACCAGAGTTCTAAGCCAACATTCTTCACAATGTACATGCCAGCATTGTGTAGATGTTACTGGTTTATTAAAAGATTCCTGGAAACAGAAAACATGTATAACAGTGTGATACATGTATCAGTCTACTGATACAAAAAAGACATACTTGCAGTCATTCCATTAACAAGGCACCGACAGCCACATGCACATGCAGTGAGGATGACCTAACTATGGAGCACATCCTTAAAACCTGTGAAAGACACCACCAAGAGAGACTAGCAACATGGCCGATTGAGACAACTCTACAGGAGAAACTGTATGGTACTGTAGTTGAACTCAGACAGACCATACAATTCATTCAAAAGACTGGTCAAACTGTGTAGCCGTGAACAAACGAAAAGAAGAAGATCCCAATAACCCACTTGCCCAAAGCCTGGGATAATTTAAAGCGAAAACACTGCATATTATAAATAGTCAGACAAGTAGATAATTTTGCCTTTTACAATTACGACATGATGAATCAGGCTAGTGCTCAAGAAAATTTGAAGTGACGACTGTACTGAAGTTGTGAAATAATAACATTAAATGAACATTAGTACAGTGTAATTCTAAGAAGACAAGAATCTTCAAAATTATTGTTACCTCTCTGATGTCATTCACACATGTTTATAAATAGTACAAATATAAGTACAGTCTAAACAGTCTGAGCTACCCTCTGTTTTAAGCAACTACCTTACATATACTACCATGTTTTGACTCTGAAATGTTTTATCACAGCTGAATTAAACAGCTCCATGTTTAATGTGGCAAGCGACTTTACACGTGTGACTGACTTTAATCGGTTTTTATTGACTACAGACATAAGTGTTAAAACAAGTTCAAAACAAACAATGTATGCAGCATTGTTGCAAGTCTGTCAAAATGATTCATTTGTGTACACTCACATTATATTACGAGCCACATACTAAAAGTTTTTCAGATTTCTCAGGTTAAACTATACAAGATATAAAAACTCTACTTACCATACATATTAAACATTTAGGTGAGACCTGAGTTTTATCTTTTTCTTTAAGTCTACATCTTAATGCAGTTATAATCATACCAGCTGATCCACCAACATTATCATCTTTATCATCAATAACTTCATGTTTTATATGACCACCTCCTCCTCCTGCCACCACTGTTGTTGTTGTTGTTTTAGAATCTTCCGGATTATAAGCTCCCTCAATGTCTGTTAAAGTATTCATATTCAGGATAATATTCAGTGCCATCCATTATAACCTTTACATGTTTGTAAATATGTGATTCACTTTTGATTTTCTACTAATACTTAAGAAATTAAAAACATATCTTTAGATAAATGTACTTGTATTACAGTTAATTAATTACTATAGGGAGCTGCCCCTCAAGCTCAGTTGGTAGCATGCCAGTCTACTAATCGAGGGGTTGTGGGTTCAATTACCTAGTGGGGCATACTTTTGATGGAGTTTGGTCATGAAATTTTTTCAACAGCCATTCTCCCACATACAAAGGATTCTTAAATCATGTAGGGCAGTTGTCAGTCACTAACGAAAGTATGCACCTAGTAGTTGGTTAACAGCTAAATCCTGAGATTTAGCCTTTCCAGGAACAGTGATTAGGTTGACTGACCGTCGCTATACGACCTGTACAATGTGTTGCTACAGCATCAAACCCAACAAAAAATAATTTTAGATGGCACTGAATAAAGAGAATATTTATCAATTTCAATGCAAAATCAATTTGTATTCCACCGAGTGAACTTAAAAAACATTTTTTTCAAAATTGTCAAAGCCATGAGTGAAAATGTCATTTTCTGAGCTCACAAGTTGAAAGAAAAGGATCTTTTTCCAAAATAAACAAATAATCCATTTCTTTCCAGCATTTTTGTGTGTTCTGTTGAATAGAACAAATTTAATCGAACAACATTTCTACTCTAAGGTGACGTTGTTTTGATGTTAAATTTTCACTACAATAAGACCTGAAGAATAGAACTTAAATTTTCTCTAATTGTGAACAATTCTACTGAGAACATGTGGTTTGATGTTATATAACTCTTTAAGTTCTCAGACATCTTGATTACCAATACAGTTACAAGATTATATGATGATAAAATATAATTAATGATCTTATACTAACCTGTATCTATTAATCTACTATTTGTTGATATATTGGTTGTACCATCAGCAGTACTGTAAACACAATATACAATACATATAATAAACATCTCAGGACTTTTTTTCAGTATTTGGGGAAGGGGCCTTGGGGCCTTTCTTTAAACAGAACAATTGGAGAAATTTTATCGCAATTTTATAGATAAGGGAACAAAATATATCAAAGGTAAACTCCAAATTCGGGGAAAACTGCATGATTTTAACGAAATTTCAGGAGAGGAAGGTGCCTGAAAACGGCCCCTGTTATATAAGGGAAAAAAGGTCTGCATCTACAGCTAGATTATAGAAGTGAACAGTATTTCAGTCTATTTTCAGACATGTGAGTATAATTGTCAGACTAGTAACTTTTTAGATATTGAAGATGAAAACCATTTATTTCATTACCTGCCTAGCCTATTCAAAAATGTGTAAACTTTATATTAAACCTTTTTGCCTTAATAAACCTAGCATGTTGAAATTTATTGAACTCATTCAGTCATGTTATAAAGGTATTTTATGAAATCTTACATTATACAGTAAACTCTCAGTTAACATTAGAAACAATATTTTAAATCCTCCAGGTTCAATGCATATATTCTAACTGAAACAGTGATATATTTCTGATTATTTTCTATATGTATTTCAAGTATTTATATTTGTATAATTTTCAAAATACTAAACTATTCCTGATTTTAGATAGAAGTCTGGACATTACAGTTAAATGAGTTCATATTCATAGTATACACTTATTTCATGGGTGTTTGGGGAACAGTCAAAACTATTTTCCCGAGGTATCAGGGACAACTTAAGAACTGTTGCCCAAGGCCGTTAGGCCAAGGGCAACAGTTCTTAATGTTGTCCCTGATACCGAGGGATAATAGTTTTGACTGTTCCCCAAACACCCATGCAATAAGTGTTTTATTACCTAATGCAAGTACAGATATAACATGGCAATAAAGATAGTTTCATAAGCGGATGACATTACGTGTGCTTAGCAAGTCCCGATTCTCAGCAAAAGTTCGAGATCCCTCTCTTCAATGTCTTCAAACCGCGACATATCGTAGATATTTTCAACAGAATTTACTTTTTTCTACTTTTCGTTTGGTAACTCTAAAGATGCTTGCAATGATCTCGCTCATTGGACGCTCAGAGTTTTTTCATTCGGAACTCCTCGGCCATTCGCTACGAATAACCTTGGACATATTTAGACGCCATTTTGGAAAAGCAGGTGTTGAAGTAAACAAATACACGTTCGTTTAGGCGATGACTGAATTTTCACTTTTAGTCCGTAAATTTGAAATTACACATTTCTATGATACCGATGAACAATATTTGGTTTAATTTAAAACAAAAAAATATGTTTAGACAAAGATCTGTGTGTATACTACAAGAACTATTTTGTGTAATCGTTATGTGCTTCGCCTTGCGTAGGTAGTAAAATCACCAAAATCCAGTGTAGACCCCCACCAATCCTCCCGAGACTATTCATTCGTGAAAGGTCGAGGGTGTTCCGAATGGGAGTTTTTTTTAATGCAGTTACTTCCCTTTGCACTGCACTCTATGAAACAGTTCGCATGTGAGGGCAACAGTTCGCTCGCGAGGGCAACAGTCAAAACTGTTTCATGCGCAGTGGCGTTGCGCAGTAAAACATAACAGGTTTAATCCGGTTTCACTCAGAATAGTTGAAAAACAGTTAAAAATAGCAAATTGACATTTATATAGAGCATTAAGTAATAATATATTCTATTCTAACATACACTAGCAGAATAGTTTGAGATAAAAGATCTCTGTCAATGAGTAATGAATACAACACAATCTTAATCTTTAAACATTAACAACTTGAACATATCTTGTCTCTGGTCCCCAATACTGAGTTAAATGGATGAAATTTCTAGCTCAAGGCAACAATGTATGTTTTGGATGAGATTTGTATCGGGCGTTGCAAATTTCTTATTCCTAGCTAATCACAATAGATTTAGTACTAATAATAAACAACTATATTTACCTTAAGAAAGCACCTCTAAGAGCTTCTCTCTCTCTATCCTCACTAGGTTCATCTGAAGCGCAAGGTATAACATCTACTTCACTATATCTTAATATTATGGTTAAAGTTCACATATAATATTTTGTGATTTTCTGTCATAATCTAAGCTTTAAGAGAGGGAGCATGTTATCATCATCCTCTAATATTTTCTTGAGCACTAGTCCATTTACAAGTATTATGTTATGTGGTGAAGGACACAATTATCAGCTAGCCTAAGTATATCAAATAAATACTTTTCACCAGCCAAAGTCAATTTTCACTAGTCCAAGGTTTGTCTTAGTGGACTAAGGCATGGGTAACCCATTATTGCTATATGGGTAATTTTTACCTGTACATTTGGTACTCTAGTACCCATTAATCTTTACTACAATCAGTACGGACATTCTCCCTCCTACCAATGATTTTAATTATGTAGGGCAGTTGTCAGTCACTGACAAAAGTATGCGCTTAGTAGTTGGTTAACAGCTAAATCCAGAGATTTAGCTTTTCCAGGAGGAGTGAGTAGATTGACTGACTGCCGTTATATGACCTATACAATGTGTTGCTACAGCGTTAAACCCAACAAACAAACAAACAGTACAACAAAAATGCACAATGTTCCATGGTAACAGTTACAATGTAATATTAAAGGATACTGAGGTATACCATATTTCTCAGAATCATCATCATCAACATTGAGATCACAATCATCATCTTGTAGTTGATTGTTACTATTAGCAACATGGAATCCTGAACCTGAAACAACAACAACATTCATAATAAGTCATATCAATATTATATCATCAAAATGAAGCTCAACTATAATAACAATTTCTTACAGTCACTTCTAAGGGCTTGGTAATTAGTTCATCATCTTTCAGCATAAATTAACTGTCATTTTTAACATTATGTAACTAGTCTTGTACACCAGCCTGCAATCAAACTACTACTTGATGAAATTAAAAGTAAAAAGCGGCAAGCTATTATTTGAAAACCAGTATGCATTTTTTACAAGAGTTAACGCCGTGTCAACATAATTTAGGTCATTTTACGGCGTCCAGCACACCTAACCTAGCTTTACTGGGCCCTTGTCTATAACCAGTACTAACCTACCCTTCCACAAGGCCACAAACTTCTCAATATACTACATTAATGGAGGAAAATCAACATTATTGTCAAATTTTCATGGAAGGGTATAACCTCCCCAGTGGGATTCGAACCCGCACCCCCTCGGGCATGAGATTTCCAAATCCCGGCGCACTACCAACTGTGCTATCATCCCCGGGTTTTTTGTTTTTGTTTTGTTTTATTTGATTTTTTGGGGGGTTTTTTTATATCAGTGCAATTTTGTAAAGTTCTTTACAAGAATATTGCATGATTCAAGCGTTGGGAAATCCCTGACAAAATATTATGATCTGAGGATTACTACAACCAATTTATTATCTATAATACCCTTGTAATCAGAGTATTTCCTCTGTGTTTACATGATGTACAAGATTTAGTTCTACAATTAAATAGTTGAGTAACATTTAATATCTTAATCTTGATTAATGAAAGCTAAGTGAAAGTTGTATTTAGAAAGCTTGAAACATGACTTGAGTCAAACAAGTGGAAGCAATGGTCCTGGGGTAGGATGCGCACTTAGGGATCGGGAGGTCCAGGGTTCTATCCCCACCTGGGGCACTGCTAATTTCCTTGAGCATAAAATTAACCTACAATAGTTCCACTACACCCAGGTGAAAATGGGTACTGTGAGGGATCGCCTGCCTGAGGGTGATTTCAGTGATCAGGAGTTATTGTACAAGATTGTAAAGTCGGCTGATCATGTATATAGAAGCAGACTTTAAACCGCACTGTAACTTAACTTTTAACAATTCGGGCTTAAACAATGATCAGCATATACAGTGCCTTCAAAAAATCCTTGGACAAAAAAATCCTAGTTTTAGAATTAACAAATTCACATTTACTCATGAAAAAAACCCAAGAGTCATTGGAACAAATTAAAAATCAACATATAATTTAAACTATATCATAAAAGGAAGCTTTAACTATAGTAATATTCCTTGTGGTAAGCATGATAAATTATTCTCAAAATTTCATTTATCCAAGAACATTTGGTGGACATAGTAGATGTGTACATACCAGCGTAGCCACCATCTAACATAGATGATGCTCGTATACGAGTCTGTCCAGCCCATGTATATTCTTCATATTGTTCTGTAGTGTCGTCTGCTTCAACATCTACTGGTTCTAGTTCATCATCTCTCTACAACACATACATGTACAGTAAAAACTCAGAAAACCAGACTTTGTATGGGCAGGGCAAACAGTTTTCAGATGACCCAGTTTTAAGAATTTTTTTAAGTATAATTATTAAAACTATTTATTAAGTATTTTTTAACCATAAAACAAACCATGTATTTATATTGCCATATTAAAAAAAAACAAGTTTAATATAACCAAACATGAGATAATACCTAATTATCAAACATAGAAATTCTAATACCAAGTACTTAATGGCAGTAATTGGATATAATGCCAAACAAGGAATTTATAATGCCGAAGAATCCAATCTAATTCTAATAAGAAGTTATAACAATTTCTTGAAGGGTTTCTGATAGGGAAAGTTTAACATAAACCCTAGCTTTAACCCAACATGACACATTATCAAAGTTAACCTCGATTTCGTTGTCATGAACCTTCAGGCCAAGTTTGATGGAAGTTGGTATAGGTCATTTGCGTTATTGCTGGACCCCTATTTGCCTTAAATATCTTTTAAACTATAACAGCGATTTTGCTAAAAATTTTAATACAATATTATATCAATTTTTCCTTCTAGGATTTAAATTTTCAGAATTTTTAATAGATAAATAAAAGAGTTTTCCATAAGGTACAATGCAAAATATTTGGAATTTTTTATCAAAAATCCGGCGGGAGGTAAAATAAGCTGTTCTGATTATAACATCGTCATTCTTCCAGTGTATTTATACTAAGTCCCGTGCGTTTACTGTAAATTTGTTGCTTAAATAAACACTCGACGGTCTACTGAATTGTAAAGCAGAGGCCCGTCTTTAAAATCGTACGTGTATATATTTTGACGATACAGACGACAGTGATGATGATATTTGAGTTTGTATATACTGTTATACTTTGTTATCAAATAAAATTTCTAACCGGGCCTCATACTAAGCTATTATTTTGTATCTACTGTTATGTGGCTGTTCTGATTATGGCACATACCCATTTAACAAAAGTCGCTTTTTGGCTTCAAAATTTGCATTGCATGTCTATGGGAAGTATGTTATGTAATTAAAGAAAAAATCTGAATTTTTGGATTTGAGAAGGTAAATGCTAGGTATGATCACATACAAAATTTGAGTTAATTCTATCCAATAGTTATTGAGATATTTCATGATTTTAGGGGTCCAGCTTTAACGCAAACGACCTATACCAACATTTGGTCTCTTGAATGTATGTAGACAATGAAAAGTTTATGACATAGGACAATGGATAGCAGACAATCCACAGAGCCACAGCAGTTAATTCATGACTCTGTTTTACTCAGGTAAGCTAAAAACCAACCTTTTTCAGGCATAGTTCCACATGTTCATTGAGTTCTTCTGGAGTACCTGACACTTTCTTATTGCACACTGGACATATTGTCTCTTCTAATTTTTTCTTTCTTGTACGACTTCGAACTGTAATACATAAAAAAATATATTGTAATCAATTGTTCAAAGACAATCTGATTAAAACTCAATCTAAAATTTCCGCTCGCCTACTCTGTAATTTAGATCGGGCCATTTAGTTATGAGGGTCACGTTCAGGTAACCTTTTCTCATTTTAATATTCATGAAACAATCATTATGTTTAGTAACTTGTTTACTTTGTCTATGTCACGCAATTTGAAATGAGCCGTCCAATCACAGCCTGTGAATAACACCACTGTCAAATTAGCTTGCAAACCTCAGTCTAAAAATAAAAAAATATGAAATCAAAATGCTATTAACAGTGTTTGTCTAGATGAAAACTATGTATAGATAGGTTAACACAAAGGTCAACTTGACATGACCCTCTTAGCAAACCTAAGAGATCCTGTGCGACAATGACAAAAAAGAAATAGATGACAAAAAGAATCAGACCAATGCTTCAAAAAATTGAAGGCAACTACAATGACTGCATTTTAAAAAATAGGTTATTAATTTTTGAACAATGTATAATTGTACATCAATCTATAAAACTGGTTAATATAATTGTTAAATAATTATACCATATAAATTTCAGTATATTCTATTATTTGCTTACATATTCTATATATTGTAAGCATCAATATTCCAGTGTCAACAAGACATTCAGTCTATACGGTAATTGTAAACAAGCAATTAAATGTAAAAATACCAGCATGATAACTTCAATTATAATTTTAGAATATTAATATCATCATCAATTTAGGTTAACAATACAAATTTCTTCATCAATTATTGGAAATGTTTTAGAAACTAACGTTCTATGTGTTTAAATTTGGTTTTTACGCATTATAAACACTATTTACAGGTACAGAGTTATTTATAAACCTGTTTGTTCTATCTATTCAACTGTTCTGGACAATTTTCATTGACCAAAACACTGTCACTTTTCCAGATGAAGTCAACATATCCATGTTTGAAGGGGGATCAAGTATATTGTTGAATTTTCATGGAGAGTTATAACCAGTTGCATCCAGGAATACCACCTCTATAGAGATATTTGAAGTCAACATGTGCAGCAAATGTAGACAATTTTATTCAAAACATAACATACAGTTTTTCTATATTTTGTTGTAGAGTAAAACAAATGAACAAAAAATTAAATTATAAGTGCTTTATCAAATAAGCATAAATGATTGCCAATTCCTTGTTATTACCACTTAAGTTGTTGATTGATTTTCATGTAGCTTTCTTTGTTTCGTTTGTTGTGACAAACAATAACATTTTCAACAGTTATTGTGATCAGTTTCATTGCAACATTTAATTAATTTAAAATGCTTAATATAAAAGTCAAACAAGTATAGTGTGATCATTGAGTACAAATCATTACTTTGTAACTTGTATGAGTCATATCAAATATGTGACCAAACAGAGATGAGATGGGACCATTTGTCCAGGGTAGAAAAACTACATGGGACCTTTTGTCCACCCCAGTCAAAAATGACATGGAACTTTTTGTCCATGGGACCTTTTGTCCGGCTCCCAAGTGCTTTATCAAAACTAGTGCCAATATTTTATTCTACAACTAAATATAGAAAAACTGTATTGTCATTTTCAATAGCCATTTTTTATGTTCAATATTACAATATAGATAAGGTCATGTAATATATATACATGAAGTGAAAACCCACATGTCTGTATTTAAATGAAAGTTCTGATAAGTTGAATAATCTATATTGTACAACTTACCACCAAGCCTAGCTTGTCTGTTGGTCTGTACTCTCATGTAATTCTGTAAATAAAGAAACCATAGATTCTTTCTAAGTCAATTTATTTAGATGATTTTTAATTCTTACTACTGTCCTGATTACACCACAGCAACTCTTTTATTGGCTCAAATATTTTTTAATCACATGTTATTGATATCTGTAAACTGTGAAATATCAAAATAATTCTGTTCTGTTCAGTTAATAGTTAATGTTACCACCATACACTGCCCTCCAAAAGTTTCTTCACACATTCACAATTTACATTGAACTAAATGGAGTTTCGAAAATTTGTAAAAGCAGTTTATTGTTTTATGTTTTTTAGTTTTCTTTTTGAAATCAGTATATAAAATAACAAAAATATCTCAAACTTGACAGTAAGTGGTTCATTGAGATACAATTACAATAGTTTCTGAGGCTGATAGATAACTGTTGCAGCAACTCAATAAAAATACATGTACCAATGAAATCTTACTACATGGCATGAATAATGAATAAATTAAACAAAAACACAATAATTTTTCAATCTTGAATTTGGAATTAGTATAAATTCAATTAATTGTAAGGCCACAACAAATTAATCATATGTTTTACGGATTTTTCTAGAAAAAAATGGGGCGTGTGAGCGAAGAAAAAAAAAATCTTAAATCAGTTGCTTTATATAGCTTTTTGACCAAATTTTTATGAGCGAGCGAGAAAACAAAAATTATTTTTTGTGAAAAAAAGGTGCGAGTGAATCCATAGAACATATGATCAATTTGTTGTGGCCTAATGTGAAGGAACTTTTGGAGAGCAGTGTACTTCATATATCATTAAAAAACTTTCTACCCATACAAGTATATACATGTAAAGCAAATATCAAACAAAAGTAAAACAATATCAATTACAAGGTTGATCAATCAATGTAAAGGGATTATAGTAAGTAGATGAAACATCTCCACATACTGACTTCTACATTACATACTTTGTACCAACATCAAAAACACTTGTAAGACCATTTGAAAACTTCTATAAAATATTGATTTACGATTTTTGCCTCCAAGTGAGAAGATGATACGAGTGTCTTTATACACAGACAAAGATATTAGTCACTCACTCATTTATTAATCCTTACATATTTTACTTTATAAGACAAACTCCTTAACATTTTGTTAAAAAAATCAAGTATTTTACTTAAGTACATGTATTTAAGACTGAAAAAGAGACCTTTATAATACTGGCTGTTATAACAAAAATCTAATAAGTACAGAATAGGGGAAAACTTTCATTTCTACATTTTTGATACTTTATTAAGATTTTTTTCTAGATTTCAAAAGGAAATATTTGAACAAACAAGTAATTAATACATGACAACTGTCTAGATAGAGTGGAGATAGGAATATCTTGAAATCTTTTTATATATTCAACATTAAAATCTTCCCTACTTTATCAAATGCATAACAAAAGATTTTATTTCTGACTTCAAACAGGTTAAAGTTTCATCTTCTAAACATGATACTCACATAAAAACTGAAAGTTAAAATTAATTGAATAATACTTCTTTGAAAGTTAAGCTGATTACCGATGCTCAAAAGCACCAAACTATTAGATTTTTACATTATTATTTGACAGGCAAATAATACTATCAAACTCTAAGGGATTTTCTAATGTCTTGTTTTCAAAGTGGTAAAAAATAACCATATTTATGCAATAAAGTGCATACAATCAAATAAAATTTATCTGTCAGACAATAATAAATGGTGATTTACAGGATCGTTGTATTTAGATTTAAATTTCACATTTGACAAGTTTTGATAAAATCTAGCCATCTCGTTACAGTATCAAATTTCTGCACCCGGGGACTTATCAACTGAGTCAATACTATGAGGTATACTTTTTCACGCCACAAAATCATCAGTTGATGGGAACAATAAATTTCAAGTTGTGAAAATGAACTAGAAAAGTAAAGTTAAACATTAATCTTTCTTCAGAAGTGAGTAAATTGATTCATTTCTGATGATGACCAAACATCTACATCACCCTGATTACTCTAGAACATGCAACTCTCTAATAAGGAGGTGAAAATACTCTAAAACATGCAACTCTTTAATAAGGAGGTGAAAATAGTTTGAATAGGAGACAAGGTACAGAGGCTATAAATAAACATAACTTAGAGATTTAATTCAGTAAAATATAGAGATATTACATGGTGTTACTATGTGAGAGGTACCCATACTTGTGTCAGAATTAATGACTATATCTATTTATTATAAACTGGCTTAACAATCAATACAAATGACATCTTGAGTAAATAGGAAGTTATCAAAATATTAAAGTATTTTAATTACACAAAAAATAGTTTTAATTCACAACACATGCACTGATTAACAAAAAATAATACAAGTCGTTTTTTGTCAACAATGCGTAAAACCACTTCATAATTAATATGATGCTGAAAAAAAATTGCAATAGAAAATTAAAACCAAAAATAATAGCATGATAACATTAGTATTTTCTTAATAATAATCATACTTGAGTAATTAAAACCCAAAATCTAGTTTCTGAAATTTCAAAGATAAAAAAAAATACTTTTGTTAGAGATTAACAATGAACCGTCATCACACTGGTACAATTTAGAGATTAAAAAACATGGATGTACTAAAGTGCAATGAACTATATTCTACAGTACACTTCATTTGTCTGAAAAATGTAAAAGTACACTTCAAATATTTGGCATACAAATAGATTACCAGGTTATTTAAACAACACAATTGAAACAATCTGATGCATCAGTGCTAAACCAGTCTACATCCCTTTTTTATTTTTATGTAGTTATACTAGTTTTCCACTAACTCATAAAATCTTTTATAACAAAAAGACAAACTTAAAACTTACAGTATCACAGTAAATGGTTTCTTAAATACATTTAGTTACTTAGTTTCTAACAATTTACCTGATAAAATTTGATAGAAAGATGTCGACTACCGACAGCACAGTGATAAATCAGCCCAATAATTACACCATCAACAATGTATATAAAATACTACTTCTACCATTTGCAGTCGATTAAATTGTAATCTAAATTCACATAGACACTTTTGAAGAGCTCTACTTGTAACTAGATAGTGTTGAGGGACAACGGGATCTTTTCTAACTTGAGGGATTGACAATATGTTTCCTCATGATTTGACGACCGTTCTGTCACATTTCATTGTCAAAGCCAAGACAAATGGCAGACATTTGGTGGGTTTTTTACTGTTTATATTTCAATATATGACATCACACTGCCTAAAACTATTAGCAACACAAACATACGATTTCTTTGTATGTTCAAGAACTAAGGACCTTCAGCTTGCTAATTGGTCAGATTGATTACTTTTGATGTATAGCTTAAAGGTGATAGCGGCCTATATTGTACCTGTATAACAAAGTGGCAGGTTTAACACATCACTTTAGTGATTTTAAACAACATGTTATATCTCAAACTTGTAACATTCCAATGGCATCTTTTGTACGAAATTAAATTTATCTCTCTTGGGAACTGCTAGGGCTGAACCAATAAAAAACCAATTAAAGGCCCATCAGTGTGATATACTGTCACATAAAGTTTAATTTTTAAATCATTAGAACATCATTCTTGTCACAAAACTACTTAAATAATAAAACGTGCAGTTTTTGGTGCAAATAAATTGCACAGTGCTAGAGTATCGCAGTAATTAGAGGTTTTTGATATGTTGGTTTCACGATCTATCACTAAGGAACTGTGGAACAATAAATTCCATCAGATAGTTCATGAGTGTTTTAAATGTACAATGTATAATAAAATTTCAATGATACTTAGATAAAGTCTATCTTTGGGTACAATTCAAACTATGAGGTTTTTTTTTGGGGGGGGGTTATGTAAAAATAATTCCAATACCACTAACACCTTTAAAATACTATGCTCATGAACTCTGTGCTAGCATTTTTGTCACTCAGAGGTGACATGTTGAAAACATTCATAAAAGGCGGTCAGTATGGAGAACTCTTATGTAAAATATTGAAATAAAATGTTAGAAACAACATTTATGAAGTTTCAGCATAGAATTAAGTTCAGTTTTTACATGGGTTACTAATATGTTTAATGTAAAGATATAATCTAAAATATCCATGATACAATCAATTTTTAATTTGAAATTATGACACACTGTATTCAGCGTTCCTAGCCACATACACACTAATACAGTTCTTCACCTTTATATTATTCAATTATATTGTAATTAGCAGCCTTTCATATGAACGTTTAGTACATCAACCTACACTTGTATTATCAAAGTATCAAGCATACAACATCACCTGAGCATATGAATATTAGTAACATTTTTATGGATAACTGAGTTCTAAACGTTTGATCCCCACCCAACATTCGAGAGATATTGACAACTTTTGTGAGAAATTCAACCTAATTAAAACATCAACTCTAAGTTATTTACAGTCACATCCTTATATTAAACTTTTAAAAAATTGTATATTCACAGTACAAACATTAAACATGTTTTGAAGAAGGAAAACCTAATGGGATTTTCATAAGCTACTTCTTCAATAGACTTAAATCCCCACTAAAATACGGATTAGACGTTCATCTTTGAAGTAACTTTGTACTCAATTGTCATCAGAGACAGACGACCATTATCGTTTGATCTCAGTTCATCCGTCAACCCTTCAGCATGTCAAATCTTGAATGTTATATCTTAATCATAAAAAGATTACCCTTTGACTTATAAAGAACACAATACAACTAATTCACACCTTATCCTTCCCTTAATCCCAACAAATGGTACCATACAGCATAAGAATACTCAGTTAGCCACAAGTTAAATAATTAAGAGATAAATAAAGCACTGAAAGTTTCCCTATTTTTATCAATTTTAATGAATGGCACTGGCTTACATTTATCATCTTTGAATACTGACCTAAATATTAACATTAAAATGTACCGCTTTTATTTCATACAATGATGCTTTTACTTAGATCAGTGGTTAATTATCACTTTAAAATGATAATGATAATTATCCTGATAACAAATGATGAATTATACAAGAAAATCCATCAACAAACAATGTGAGTATACATCAATCCCATGATGCAATCTCATTTCAAAAATCCTTCCCATAATGCATTGTTATCTAAACTAATCCCAGAATTCAGTGGGGGCTAAGGAAAGCTAAGAATTATTATTTGATAATAAGATTTGGAGAAGAGGATTCATAATTACCTGTCAATTATCCACTGTTAGTGGACTACAAACTTAAATTATCAATTTGGTATTAACTCTGGTGGGGTTAGTCTCCATACCAGAAATCTGAACAATGTCTTTCTTCATCAAAGACTTCTTCAGTTATAAATTGATTAAGACCAAATTATACTAACAATACTTCCACAAAGATGGAAATTTTCACGCAGATGCACTAATTAATGGGACAAAATAAAACAAACAGCACTAAGGTTGTCACCGCAGAAAATGATTTATTACAATTTGATTGGATACACAGACATAGATTTATCCAATCAGATCATCTCAATAACATTTGCCCAGATGAGGCACTTAATCGTCAAGTGGAACAAATAATTTAATAAAGACTGCAATACTACAAAATTTCAACCAAACAGATTCATTCAATTTGGTATTATGTCAACACAGTTGTGGTAGTTTAAAGCAGACGTAATTATGGAGAACAAGTCCAAAGACAGGTGACTGGATAAAAAAGACATAATTAAAACAAAATATAAAATTTTACAGATAATATTTTAAAAAATAAACGAAGAGCAGGAAAACAGATAACATTAAATTCTATATAAAAGAAATGAACTATTATGAATAAAATGCAAAATAAAAGGATGCTTGATAAAACCCAAAGATTCATTTATAAACCCAACAATATGGAATGAGAGCAAACATGTTAAATTTAAATGCATGTAATTAAAACAACACCCACTCTATTCAAACCCTTATCATGGGTGGTACCAAATACAATATTTTCTAAATAAGCAAAAAAGCAATCGGGGAACAAAATGAATATTCTAGTTAATTTGTCAATACTGTCAATGGTTGATGCCATCAAATCTTTAAACACAATTATCATGAAAACAGTTGGAATATATTTTTTAACATGATAGAAAGTTTAGTGTGAACACAATACATTGTTTATCAATAAAGTTTTTCAACCAAGGGTTCATTGTAAATACATGTATTGTCAAATTTTCACTAAATGATACAATCTCCATAGATCAGAAAATTACACTATATAGCTTGATTTAAATTCTAGTGTAGTTATCTATATACCACAGTCACATCAGGTATTTGAATATAAAACTAGACTACAGCAACTTCTAAGATATAAATCTAAGAACTAAGACCTTAGTAGCGATAGACCAGAGGTAAGACACACACTAATGGATCCAGAGGTCCTTGGTTCAAACCCAAGCAGGGCATAGCTACTTTTCTTGAGCAACAAATTTACCTGCAATTGCTTCACTATAATTCTGTTGCGTCTAAATACTGGTTGCACATGAGTGCAGTGAAAGTCTCCCCCGTGAGATTGATAGATAGATAGATACCAGTAGTCCGATGACCAGGTGTAATAACTGTAAAGTCTGAGAACCTGCATTAGCATGAAACTTGGACTATAAAATGCACTCACGTTTATACCTTCTATAGATAATATATATCATATACTCACCTCATATCTAGCTTGTGATGCAGCCCCTGCACCAGGTGATTCTTTACCTCTACTACAACCTGATGGTGATGGTAATGTCTGTAATATATAATATATTGTTATACTAGATGTTATACTAATCTATTTTAGCTTGATTGTGAAACAAGTACTAACAACTTATATGAATCACTTTTGAGACGGCTTCCTGGTCCTCCAGTACTGAGCTAGAAGGATGGATTTCTTGCTCAAGAAAACAACGGGGTAGGTTTTGGATGGGATTCGAACCAACGAGGGGCTGGCTATCCAATAATTACCAGTCCAACCTTGTAACTGCTCAGCCACGTGTATATGTACAAATACCATTCTCAATTTTTCATAATTCTGGTTTTATGGCAATTATGACATCCAAAATTGCCACCAAAATAATGACATGAAAATTTGAAGATGATATATTTTTGAACTAGGTCTATATAAAAATCAACCTTTTTCAAAAATCTAAACTTTGAGAGAACTTTTAGGGAACTCTAGTCCAGAGGTTAGCCAGAGTGAAGTCAAGGTAGAACAATAAGTTTGTTACCAGTGTTAGCAGAAACAATGACACAAGAATGATAAACTTAAAACTTTAAAAGTATTTTTCATTTCTTCTAAAATTCGGATGGATTTATTGACTTTAAAGTTCATTTTGGTTAAGAAAGTTTATAAAGGTTCCCATTTTATGATCTCAACAAACCACATCCTATATGAGTCATACAGAATGTAATAATCCGAGGGCAGAGCCTAAGTATGGTGTATTATTTAGAATTCAATTTATGAAGTTAATAACTAATATCAGTAATAAAAGTTAAGAATGTTTCTTTGCCACATTGCTTTGTATTATTACTGATAAAATTATAGCTTTATAAATATTACTTTATTTGGCTTTCTATAGAATAAATGAAAACAGTTTTAATTGACTGAACACCTAAGACGCTAGTTTTTAAACTCATTTGAGTAACCAGTACACACAATAAAATAAAGACTCTAATATGTAAGCATCTATATTATAGTTATTTTCATCCATTAATATAATGAATAAGGCCACGCCAAATTGGAATTCTGTTAAGCGTCAACTCAAATTTGACAAACCTAGGTACCTATTCACAAAAACACACAAACCGAAAACGAAAACACAAATATGTTTACGACAAAAAACAATGCATTATATATATTTTTTCTATGGAATATAAGCCTCATAATATGAAACAATGGTCTGAATTAAATATAACATGACTAGAGTAATCTTACGTAAAATATATATTGTACTAATGATGTGGTAATGATAAATTGCTTATGATGAATAACGTCGTTGCAGAACACACTTTTCCCCGAATAAAATTGTCGTATCGAATCCCGGAACATCAGAATTATTTAAGAAAATTTTACCAACAATTTTGTTTTTTATTTTGATTCAAGACTCTAAAACCTACGTGGACGCTTAACAAAATTCTGATATGTCATGGCCTAATCATATGAAAAGAATTTGACTAATACCACATGCAGTCTTCGAATTTAGCCACCAGACCGAAGGCCGAGTCCGTCTTAAACACTGACGGTCCGGTTAAGATATACGGATCACAAGACCGACTGTCTGGTAGAAATTTCAATAGCAATGTAACTAAAAATGCATAATCGAACATAAAACTTGCAGTTGCAAGTAAGTCAAGCAATTCTTTATTCAATGTTTATTATATAATAATATCATATATGAGGTAGAAACATAAGCAGTACAGTCTAAAATAACATATTAAGTTAACAAAATATGATTGGTAAGCCTTCGGTCCGGTAAAAGTCTTTTCGGTCTGGTAAAATTTTTGAGTTTACCAGACCGAAGGTCTTGCGCTTTGAAATTTCATTCGTGAAGACTGCACATGTATATGGATAAGCACAGTAATTATAAAATAACTAGCAGATAACATAATATAAGATATTTACAAACTTTGGAGTAAGATCAAATGTTATTTCACTAAGTGAGCTCAGAAAGTATATTTTCAAAAGTGGTATTGTCACTTTCTGATAGTTCCAAATGTTGTGAAAGTTCATGTAAATTTTCTTCCATAGTAAAAAGTTAGAATCAGTCCCATTTTGGAGCAAAAAATCATCACTGAGGACAATATAAATTTACAGCAGAAATTTTCTAAAATAAATTAATAAAATGATTAGAATAGTTTGAAAGTTTTATTCTAAGCCTAATTTGACACACAAGGCAGTCAATATCTTCATAATATTTACATACATGTCATTAAATAAGCCATCTAAAATCTGGACACAATACTCACTGAGAGGAATGCAGTAGCCAGGTGTGTCCAATCCTATATACTACCCATCTAAGGTAAAATAAGGACAATAATGATACGAAACAAAAATGTAGTTTTTAAATTAAGCCTATTGAACTGATATAGGCAGATCCCTGGATATCCGTTATTAACTTAGATATCCAAGCCCTTTGATTAATATAAGAGTGGATCAAGTATCGTCCTAGGGTCATCACAATAAGGATATGAAGAAAATCTAGACCCTAATCTGTCACTGGTGGAATATAAGTATACACTAAACAATAAATGACAATGTACTTAAGTTGAATGTAAACAAATTTCGTACCTCACTACTGAAGAGTATCATACATAACTAAAGGCTACTTTGGTGATTTTTTACATAAAATATAATTAATTAGTTTATAGAAAATTTATGATGTCTCGACAAAATATGCCAAGTAAGTCCTTTCAGTAGATATAAGCATGGAATAAAAGTATGCGACCAACTTGGTATGATAAGGTATTACTCTAGGGGTTTAGAAAGGTCTACAGGAGACATGGAAAAAAGTACAATACAAATATTCAATCAGTAAGTCCTTCAGAAAAAAAAAATGCTTTTTTTGGAGGGATGTTCAATACTTTTTGTTTTGTGGTGCTCTTTGCTACACAATTTTTTAGTCACATGGATGCTATTCAATCAGTAAATCTTATAGAAAACAAACTGGTTTTCCTTTGGTAGGACCCTCCATACTTATATAAGCTGTTCAGTCATATGGAGACAGTCTCATGTCTTACTCACAGACTCTGTACTTCAAACTTAACCAGTACTAAGCATGTATCTTTACCAAAGCCTGACAACAGCAGTGAGGCTATAAACCACAAGGCAGAAGCATATTTTGTGTTAGGCTAGTGTGAATTAACTATTTCAAACAGTTGTGCTAGTTGATAATTATGCCATTATTTCACTATTTAACATAATAAAATTTAATCAGGCTAGTGTTAAAAGAAAATTCAAGTCATTGACTGAACTGCCTTTCTAAATACAGTGGTAAGAGGAGAAAGACTGCAGAAACCATTTACTGTATTTTTTATAGATTGACTGTCCCATAATGTCTTATACAAGGTGTCCAATAATATCATATTTAAAGGATGTATGATAATTTCTAGGGGTGTTACAATATGGTAAAACCCAAAATAGCAATATATTGCAATACAATTTTTTTGCATAGACAATTGAAGCAGGAATTTAATGTCCTCATTGGATCAGCATCAGATACATACGTAATTTTTAAATGCTCTTTTATACTAACATTTGAATATGTGGGTAAGATGGAGTCTACATTAGAAAATGCTTAGATTGAAACAGACTTAAGAGAATTACTATTTGACTAAATGTTTAACCTATGAAAGCACAATGAGATAATTTCAAGTTTTTAACTCATTTATTTTTTTCAAACCTTTAAATTTTAGATTCTGATAAAAAGAATTAGCAAGGCAAACAACAAGGTACAAAAACCGATTCAGTGAAAATCGAATCAGTTAAAAACCGTCAGACATTGTACTGCAATATTAACCGGTATATTGGTTAACCATTACACCCCTAATAATTTCTGACACTAAAAAATCTAATATTTTAATCATAAAATATTAAAAGTAAAATGAAATAAACACCAATCACCAAAAAAACTTCAATACGCATTTAATTAATCATATTGAAATATAACTTTCCAATATTATTATTATTTTTTGCTTAATTCTTCTCAAATTTTGTTCACAATATTGTTCATATACAGATACAAAATTTATATTGCAGTAACATGAGCCTAATGTAAGATTCCCTCCCAAGAACTTGAGACCCCATCTTACTACCCAAAATAAACGCTAATGCCCAAATTAATGCCACAAAAAATTAAAAATTAACAAAGAACTATGACAATGAAAGTGCATGATATATATATCTCGAAAGATATGAAACGCACTGACATGTTTAAGTCTTACCCTACCATAGATCAACATGCATTAATACATAACTGACAAAATTTCTTAAACATGATATCATAACATAGCAATTAAAGTTGAATAAGGTACTATCTGCCATGATTCATGTCAATATACATCATAACCAATAACAATAATAAGTTTAAAATTACACCAAACTAAATCCACGTAATGTTAGAACACGGTAAATGTGAAACCTTTCGGGTAAATTGAAGTATGATATGATATCTTAATAACGCATTGATTAACATGGTAGTTAATCAAATAATTAAAAATACTTGACAGTGATTTAGTATAAGAGTGTAAGAAAGGATGATTACAATACAGTATATAATTCATATAACAACATTTAACATTGTATACAAGTGTGAGATGACTAGATGCTATCACCGAGTTTGCACTTAAAATTTTGTCAGGTCCATAAATTTTAAAATTTTCAAAATATTTCTGAACAGTATTACGTTACTTTGACAGAAATTACTATATTTTTCTTTTCATATTTTAACCAAAAACCCCAAAATTCTCATTGTAAGATAAGAAACATTATTTTTTTTACAAATTCTGAAACAAATTTCAATTGAAAAATGATGGATTTTTTTATATAAAACAAATGATGCAATAAGATGCTTAGTATAGAGTATTACATAAAATAATCATATTTAAGTGAACATTGGATATCATTGCTATATTTTGATTTTTAAAACTTTTGCTTCGATCCAGTTTGCAGAATTTTTAAATGAAGTTTCATGAGCAAGAGAGGGATACAACTTGATGAGTTCAAACCAAAGAATTTTTTAATTGTATAAAATACTTACTTTTCGTCCAAGTGGTGTATTCTCTCTTGATTTTCTGATGTTTCTACAATAGATAAAATAAAAAAACATGTCAAATTTTGTGATCAGAAATATACATGTATACTCAATATACCTTTTTTTTAAAAAACTACAGGCAACTGCACAGTCTTTCGGATAGGTTGTCTGAAAAGACTGTTTCCAAAAACTTACCTTCATTTTTGTAGCATTATTTTTTCAGAGCCCAAGATAAACTGTTGGCTTTCTGAATATATACAGTATACATGGCTGTCCCCCTCAGGGATCAACATTAAAGGTTGTCCTTTTGCCCTTGATAATATATGGGTTCAGGCAACTAGTTAAATCTAGCAAGCCTTAAAATTTGGTTCAGACATGTATAGCTGGTTGTCCAACAAGGGCAAGCTACTTTAAAAATTTATATTTAAACTTGTTTTTCTTTCACAGGACTGTTATTTGGACCATCAAATTCTTTCCCAACAATTTTCTCTTGTTGCGATACAAGTAATATAGGAACAGTAGAGAAATAGGAAATACATCAAACAAAAAAACAATATTTTATCAAAGTAAATCCTACACCAAGAACCACTTGTCATCAACTTGATTAAAAATGTCTCCAGAATATTCCTAATTATGACAAATGTGTGTACAATAACATCGTTTCAGGACTATTTTCTAGGATAACCAAATCAAGTAATCTCCCTTTACAATACTCTTCAGTCCCGTTGAATCCCTCTCCGTAAGACAAGGTCAATAAAGAGTCATTTTAGCATCATCCAAAGTTCCAGATGTGTCAACAGAGATATTGCATGCCAAGATGATTCTAGTGTGTGCTAGTTCGTTTATTTCAAGTCTCAATTATCACTCGTGATCCTTTTATCTCAAACACACTCTTCAAACATTCAAACAATATTTGTGGTACCTCAAACAATCCCTGATAGTGTACAAATTAAAACCGTCTTCCCACAAAGACAATAAATCTGGTGTTATACAGACAAATCAAAGTCTGTCTGTTTGAAAAATTATAATTTTCAAGACTACGTCACCAGACTAACGAAACAACAGTACCATCACATTGTCAATGATGAGAACATTATTCTCATTCAGTTTACAATCAAACCAGCATGTGCCTGCACATCATAGTTTAAAAGAAACAATGGTATTCAGTTAATTATATTCATTCACACATCTCCCTATACTAAGGCTTTTTTCAAAATTGCTATCAATATAACTAAGCCTATTCAATGGACACAAGCATTCTTAAAGGAAGTACTGTAATGTTTAAAACATGATGAATGAATAGCCAGTATTTGTTTGCACACATTCATGAGATGTGTTGTACCACTGAAAACCTCAGTCTTTTTGATAATAATGCAGTTGTCATGGAAATTAGACAAGTTATGTGGCTGGTTATCATGCTACTGGAACAAGAAGTCATCAAGAAAAGTAAATGTAAAAGATAAACATAACTTTATACATAAACTTTTAGAGATGTGAATGATGGCACAAAGATAATATAATATCAAATAAACATGAGCAGTCCAAGACAGTGCACTCTACTGTTCGAGGTATTTGTGTTAACAACAGCAACAAACCAATCAAAATTCATGCTAGAGATATGCAACTAAGTATTTGACTTTCAATGGTAACCCCGTAAACATGTGTGAAGTTTCAAGTGAATCCCTTTAGTAGTTTCAAAGATATAAAAATGTTGCACCTAAAATTTAAGTGTAACTCTGATGCCACAGCCGACACACAACTGAGTATGATAGAACCACCATTCTCAGGATCAAAGATCATTGTACTAGCAACAGTACAAATGGTGATGTAACTACATGTATACTTGCTATATTAACAACATTATAATACATACCTGGAGGATAATTTGTCTAATTTCTCTAATTCAGCTTGTAAATGTGTCTCTACTTCCCCAGGTCTTAATGTTAAACCACACACAGGACAATGTGGAGTTTGACCATCTAATATTAACTTCTTACGTTGTTCTATAAATATAAAATATTTAATGTTACACCACACACAGGACAATGTGGAGTTTGTCCATCTAATATTAACTTCTTACATTGTTCTATAAATATAAAATATACAATATTTAATGTTACACCACACACAGGACAATGTGGAGTTTGTCCATCTAATATTAACTTCTTACGTTGTTCTATAAATATAAAATAAACAATATTTAATGTTTAAACCACACACAGGACAATGTGGAGTTTGTCCATCTAATATTAACTTCTTACGTTGTTCTATAAATATAAAATAAACAATATTTAATGTTACACCACACACAGGACAATGTGGAGTTTGTCCATCTAATATTAACTTCTTACGTTGTTCTATAAACATAAAATAAACAATATGTTAAACCACACACAGGACAATGTGGAGTTTGTCCATCTAATATTAACTTCTTATGTTGTTCTATAAATATAAAATACTGTATACAATATTTATGTTAAACCACACACAGGACAATGTGGAGTTTGTCCATCTAATATTAACTTCTTACGTTGTTCTATAAATATAAAATATACAATATTTAATGTTAAACCACACACAGGACAATGTGGAGTTTGTCCATCTAATACTAACTTCTTACGTTGTTCTATAAATATAAAATATACAATAATTATATTACCCCATGCAAGACAGTTTGAAGTTTGTACATTAACTTTAAATTATTCTACCATGGGCATGTGGGTTTTCCCTCTAAAATAAATGTGATGTCATCTATATCTTAATATTGAACACATACAAAGCTGTAATAATTTACCCCCTTGTTTCAAGAATTTAATGAGAAACTTATTCATTTTCAATGTTAGAATTGAAATATCATACAATTTTTTTCTATAGTTTTTTCGTAGAATAAAACATAAGAAACTTGTTTTGATGTGTTTATAAAAAAACTTGATATTTAATTTTGGCACTTCAAAACTTTTGCCTATGTCTTATTCAACAATAAAATATTGACAACTGTATGTTATGTCTTATATAAAATACAGATGGTATAAGAACAATTGTATTTATACTTTCAACTATAGACGCTAGAGCAGCACTTTTTCCAGATTGTTACAGGACAGCAAATTTTTTATCCTTTAGGGCCGCGGCCCCAACCTGCTATCCAGTAATAATTTATTTTAAATTTCAATAATAGGGAATCAAGAGCAGTGTTGCAGTTTTCGCCTTAAATTTTCTAGAGCACTAGACCAACCTGTTATGTCACATAGTATAAAATGGCAGACCTATCAACTAGCCAAATCATTTGAAATAATAGTAATTAACTAGTCCCAGGTTTGGGGCTAGTGGGTTAAGGCGATGACTTTTGCCTTATGCATCTGATTTGTTATCATTTCTTTTTGAAACAAATGAAATAGATTAAGTAAAAAATATCATTCTTAATATTGAAACATCACCTTTCTCAAATAAGTTTTAGTATCATTTGTACAATGAAGTAATTACATAAAGTCAACAGTTTTTTGGCCCTATACTTCAGTCTACAAAAATCAGCAAGCATTGAGCAAGTCATAACAAGCAGTGACCAAAAAAATGGTAGGTAAGAATCAAGGTATCATTTATAACATGAACTAGTTTTAAATATGTGAAAGTGAAGTCTGCACACAGCAAGATGAACTTGGTGTATCTATCTCTATCTGGGGTATACACTGATCCAGTGTGCTATATATAATCCTATATAAGCCTAAAAACATGGCTCCCTTACTCTAGCCCACTTTATCATTATCCTTCTAAATCCAAGTGAATTACTCGATAGCACAATATTTTACTTAAAAATAATTTGTCGAGATCTTATGATACCCTGATAGCTCACTATTCATACATTTGTCAAAAAATTCAATCTAACCCAGACTTAATCATGACTTTCTATTTTGTGATTTGGCAGGTTTACTTCAGGTTTATGTCATAAAACAAGAGAACCAGTCGACATGATTGTAAAGTAGTGTTTAATGAGGAATTAGTAAAATTTGCACAAGGACATTGATTTGGGAAAAATTACTATGAGGTAGATATCATAAAGTTTACGCAATTCTACTGCTATCTGATAAGGACAGGTAATTCGTTGAAGGATCAAAGACTACGGATCATAATTGAAAAGTACTCTCGACTAAACAGGTGTCCAACATGGATAAAATTATACAAGATAATACAGATTTTAAGATGACATTTATATCACAACATGCATCTATGATTACACTTGAAACTCATTTACTGTACTTTGTATGGTAAAACATAATGATGACCCACGGTATAGAGTTTATAAAATTGTCTATATCATTTTGTCTGATAATGTCTTTAATTTAATCATACTGATATGAACATCAAAAATTTGAAAATAAGGGAGGATTTAATAACTGTTTTAACTGTTTGCTTGTAAAAAAACATAATTTTGACAATTTAAATTAAATGCATAAATAACACCTTTTTTTGCAATACAAATACATGAATAACACCATTTTTGGCAATACAAATACTGATTATAAATAGCAACATTTTAGCATTTTAATGAGCTTTTACATAAACTACAAAATAGAAAATATTATGGATTTGAATCCAATTCATCAAAAAATTAAACTAATAATGGAAAATAAAATTAAATACTAAAAATTTATCAAGAGTTTGAATTTTCATAGATTTTGACCACATGGAGTCTTTTGTTCTATGTATATAAATTGAGACAATATTTACTTTGTAAGTTTGGGTTTTAGTTTATTTTAAAACCTATCCTCAATAAGGACTGGCAGGCATATACTTGTCATCAATTTATCACAAATAAATCTTTATAATAAAACTTACACAACTCTAAATGACAAATAACTTACAGACATTGCCAATCAAATATGGAGTATTAAAAGTCAGTCTTAAGTCTAACTTAAACAAAGTAAATAATTATCTAATTCTAAACACTTCAACTTAATTTCTATATTTCCCAATCTCTTATCATCAAAAGAAATTTTATAAAAATAGACAGTCCATGCAAAAACGAGCATTACAACTTTGATTGAATATTCTGCCATGTTTATGGTGTATTTTTAAGTCGCCACTTGTTGACAGAAAGATTGCTGACAAAATATTAATGAAATTGGAATTGTGTTAATGAATTATGGCACTTGAAAACTTCCATTTTGTCTAATAATCATGATGTATGAAAAATTAGAAAAATAATAAACTTTTGAAAAATGAGACAATGAACATTAAGTTAGCTTCTAGGATGAACAAGGGCCATAAAATAAAATTTACAAGTTTCCAAAGCCAATCTTAGACAATCAAGTATTCTGTACTTCAGGCTGCACTTGATTTATCACAAAATATATTCATTGATGATTAAAAAAACCATAATGACAAAGAAGAACATATTCTTGACCAAGATGAAATCAGCAATTCAAATGTGTCTCCAAGATTAACCAATCAGCAAGCAGAATTCTAAAAGAAACAAACTTCATCAACACACAAATACCATCTAATCTCAACATCTCATCCGAGTATTACTGTTTATACTGCCCTAACAAACCCGTGGAAATATGGAATTTGCTTTTCCATTTATTTTGGACTTTGTACCAATTTATTCCTGACAAGGGGAACCACAAATTCATATTTTATTGACATTTTCCCCTCACAGATCTCAAATTTGACGAGAACTCTGTCAGTGAAGTTCATATGAACCCAAATCCCCTTTTCATATGTTTATGCATAGAGTAATTTCCACCTGGTTTGTAATCCCATACAATGGTTAACTATGACTTCTCCAATATGACAGTTTGATTAAGATAAATGAGCATTTTTGGAAGGAGTGAGAGAAACTACTCAAGACGCTGCACTTTGAGATACCCTGTGATCCAACAAAGAAAAGGATTTTAATACTCTCGATCCAACAAAATGCTTTTTTCACTTCAAGTGGCTGAACTTAATTCAATAATTTTTTAACAGAGTTGAGAAGCTAAAAGGAGCATAGATTGTAACAAAAAGGAAGTGTAATAAAGCGTCACAAAATGTTCGACATAATGAAATTGTTGGACACATTCAGAGGGTTACCCCGGATGAGTCCTATCTTTGACAGAGTAAATCAAAATTTAATGACGGACAATACTTCAACATCTGTCGAATACTCAAACTAATTACGGTTGTCGCAACAATATATATGCAAAACGGCCTCATAGCAAAAGTCCATTAAATGTTATGCTAGAAATCTAATATAACAAAAATGTGAAATTTAGACAAGAAAGATTTCTATTTGAATTAAACAATATGATTAAAATCCAGTGTTTGACAGTAAAAAAATCACACAAAATTCCCACAGAAATTTACGACTTGATTCATTCTATTGCCACATTAAAACGTTTCAATAGAGTTAAAAAAATAAGTAAACTTAAACCACACATTTAGGTAACAAGAATTTTACTTACATAGTATTTAACATAATATGAATGAATAAGAACATCGAGTTCCTGTCTTACATAGAATCATATACACACAACTGAGATATAAAAGTATATTTCAACGAAACTTGAGAAACTGTCAGATATACTTCACAATAACCGTAAATAAAAAATTTAAAATTAACACGCAATTACATTTATTCTAAACACGGGTATCTAAGATACTTCATAAAAAATTAAGTCTTGTCAAAATTTGGTTTCAAACAATATCAGAGAAGTATATTATGAAAACTAGATATAGTAATATGAAAGAAATCATGATGTCTACAATGTATATGGATATACTATACAACAACCACCCAAAAGTTGATATACTAAAAATGACAGGGAAACTGATTTATTTGGAACACCTTGTTACCTTTAGTTACCCGAGATGTCACGTGGGGTCATAGAACAAAACTAAGAGCATTTGGTTTGTAACGTTCTGATAAAACCACATGTTTTAACCTGCTACTTTCTTACTATACAATACCCAGACTCAACATTAATTTTAAAACTAGGCTGTCTGGTTGGACAACCAGTTATACATTTTAATTGCTGGAACCAAATGTTAACTAGACGTAACATGTTGCCCAACCCCAAAAATAGTTTGCCAGGAGCAATAGGGTGACCTGTCATGTCTAGCACTGCAATACAACTCCAAAGATGAAAAGCTGTTACTATGTCAATTTGCCACTGATTGTGGAACATTTTTTCCATTAATCTGCATTTACAAACATGTTTGAAAGGGAATCACATGCATAATACAGCTAGGTAGAGTTGTGGTTACTTTTTAATCCTGTTCATCACATGATATGTTATCATTGTATGAAGTTTCATAAAGATCTGACAATAAATGGCAGAGATATATGCTAAATAAACTGTAATGCAATTGCTAACGACATCGGACGCCCTCCCGACCGCCTGCCAGCCCACCCGCCAACCCGTGTTTCTCCAAACTATTAGCTGAATTTTTTCGTTGAAAAAGCCGGCTAAAAACTACTAATACCTTTCTTATATACCTTTATGGATGCCAAACAAGCTAATTCCAGTTTAAAACATTTGTACTGGGTGGTCAATATGGAACACCTTGATGTAAAATACATGTATTGACAGAAAATATCAAAATCAACATTTGCAGAGTTTTGGCATGAACTTAAGTTCAATTTTTTAAATTAGTGGAACTAATTTTTTAAAAGAAAGAATATATTGGAATATGTTATCTGATAAGCAATTACCATGAGCAAAGATTATATGTATCCACCAAATAAGAACAAAACTGTAACATCCTGCTGACTATTAATTTCCTGAATGTTTTTTTTGTACAGCACACTTTCATACTTTCATAAGATAAAATTTTATGAGCCTTTTTTTTTAATTATTTATTTTTGCCAGGCCCCACTCCTTGAAATACAGTCTTTATTTTCCATGTAAAAATACTTAGTGCAGTAATGGTTGTTAATAATTATTTTGAAAATGTCAGGAATGAAAGCAAGGATATCACACTCAAGAGAATTATATTATACAATAATCATGCAAACTCAACATGTATACACAGTCTTGGAATTTAGCTGGTGAACTGTGGACCAAGTCCGTAGAAATCACTGTCCGTCCAGTGACTTTTACAATGTTAGTTGCCCAACGGTCCAACTTTTTACAGCTTACATTTTCCATATTCAATAAAAATCTTTGTTTAATGAAATATTGTTTATTCAATTTTTTGACATTCTATGCTAAATCATTAATATAGACTGCTTATTTTAACAAATCACCATTCACAAAGATTATTTTCCAGTAAACTTTCATTTAGTCCAGTAAAAATATCCATTTTGCTGGACCGAATGTCCATTGCTTACAAAATTTTGTCATGAAGACTGTGTACATACATTTAAATCGGCAATCTGAACAATCTGAAGTAATGTTCTATCAGAAGAAGAAATAAAACTATATTTTGTTGATTATTCTAACATAGGCACATGTGATTTCACTCATTATTTAATGTGACGTCATTCTATACTCTAATAATGAACAAAATATACCTCGTGACGGCTGTTATAATTTTACTCCCCACGTTAAATGAGCTAAGCTGAAAATAGTGCCTGAGTTTATGAAGGTATTGACTTTAACCGGGCCTTGGATGTCCAAAATAAACATCTCAGTCTATGTAGCTTAAGGTCTTCAGCAAACCCGTGTTTATACTGTTAATACTTATTTCTTAAACAAATGCAGGTTTTTAAGCTAGTTGTGGTTGACAATACCAAGTCTATTTGTTTCACACTGAGTAGTGCTAACAATAGCTTTAACTTGGTCTTCAAGTTTGAAATGCAATTCAAGGAATAGAAATATATAATACAATTTGACAAAAATAAAAGGCATGCCAAAATGAAATTAATATAATTTATTTAGTATGTCATGTGACAGCTGTTTAAGTTTTTCCTTAGTTCTTAACTTAATATTGAAGGCAGATATCAATTCTACATTAATTGTAACATAACTCTAACAAGTAGAGGGTCTTATATAAGTGTGAAATAGTTTTATATCCTAATTGAATTGTGACACCCATTCAAAATAACATAAATAGAAAAAGAATGAGACATTTTATGGTTTCCCATACTGAAGAGCTCTGATTAAGCAAACAGGGGAGGTAATTATGTAGACAGAAGGTCAGTAAAAAGATGATAAAATTATTTTCACACTTAATTTTCGATCAATGACTTTAACTGCCCAGTGGTCAAGAAATGTATAGTAAAGATTATCACCTGCTTGTTGGTCAAAATAAATGAAGAAGAGTAATAAAATGTTATAGTACATATAATAGAATAAATATATGTCAATATAAACATTTTAAAATGTATTGTAAAGACGATATTTTCAATTAACATGTACAAAAACTTGGTTAACTTGAATCAAATTTTGATTAACACAGAGAAAGCCTACCATTGTAGAGTTATAAATAGTACTGATAATAAATATACAAAATTCTACATGAAATAAAATGAACATTAACTTTGTCCGAATGTCAATTCAATAAAACTGCTGTGGAGCACAAAAATAAAAGTGCATACTTGAGGACCATTTATGAAAATACATATAGAAATTAAAAAATATCAGGCAAATTTCAATAATTTCTCAAAATCATTTGTCTAAGACTTTAAAAACCTCCATTTTAACAGATCTTAAAACCAAAATCAAGATAAAAAAGAGTATCGTTATCCTTGCTTTCAATACATATACATGTATGGCGTCCTCCAAATGCTTTTAAACAAAATCCTTTTTTTGTTTAATTTTTAATTTCTTACTCTAATGTACATACTAATTACTAAGTCAATAATATTGTCAGGAGACACATTAAAGGAAGGTTGGGCTTTGTCTAACAAACCTCTATAAATAAAATATTTTTTTTTATTATTATTAATACTATAAGTATTATTTTTATTATTATAACTATTATACAAAAATAATAAAAAAGAAAAATAATAATGAATGAAAAGTCAACAATTATTACATAAGGACAGTTTAGAAAAAAATCTAGGCATTGAAAAAGTTCATTAAAATACATCATCAAATGTTGGAAAAAAGTTTTTATGCAGACCAACAAAAAGTTGCAAAAAAATTATAACTGCTTCTACAATAAGGTCAACATTACCCATAATTCCAAGTTGACCTGTATAACATGATGATAAAGAATCAATTAACAATACACGGAACCAAGCTAAAACACATAATTTATTGAGACAAACCTTGCATGTTATTTCAATCTATTTTGATGCACATTTATTGACATAAAACTTAGTGTATAATTGCTTTGCTCATACGGTATTTGAAAAAAAAAACCTGCTCACAATGAAATGAAGTCCAAATATTGGCTACATCATACATAAAATATAATGGTCAAAAATAGAAAGTAAGTTTGCTAACAGCCAATTTAAAAAAGTCAAGCTGAGTTGATTGGTAACAATGCACTCGACTCACTACTCTAAAAAAGACGGAGAGAAAGAAATATGAACAAATATATAATAAATAATTAATTTCAATTAATTCATTTCAATAGCCGCTTACAGCCAATTATTTTATGTCAACAATGCCACTTTCAATTAAGTGTATCTCTGCAGTGTTGACGTGAATGAGTCTGTAACTCGGGAAATATCAGTCTATTGTAAAACAGTACAATACGTGAAAACAGAGTACGAAATTTTTCATTTATGAAAAAACTACAAGTTGAACTAAGTTTGTTTTGAATTTTATCAATAAAATGTTGTAATTATGTAAATAGATTTTATAAATGGATTAAATAGCGAACAATACTAGCATGGTATGTGACAAACCTAATCTAATTATGTTTGGATTGAACTTAAACCACCCGATGGGAAACTCAACTTTCTTAAATGTTTTGTTACAGATTCTAAAAAGGCATCAATTGATTGAATTGACTGAAAACTGTACATTCTTTTCTCCTATGTTTAAAAAAGGCATCGTATTATAACAATACATCTATACATAGTGTCAACATTAGCAATAAATGGTTAGGTGTGAGAAGTCAGTCCATTGACATTATCAAACATTTCAAAGTAAAGAATTGACCGCCTAGAAGTGTAAATTCTCTTCAAAGAATACATACCGAGTACCTTATTAATTGCAGAAAAAAATTGTTTTTTAAATACAAGATCTATGTTACATTGAAATTTATAAAATGGAACTTTTTATCAATAAACAATTCAGGTTTTTATACCACATTCACTGAGAAGACTATTTCACATGGAAATATTAAATAAAAGAATACAATAAGTTTCAATGAGTTGCAGGCAAGTCTTTACAGGTCTATTCATAGAAACTGCAACATGGTATTACAAATGTATTACAAATGCCTATATGTAATTTTGTTTCATTGGAAGAATTATTTCAACACAGGTGTCCTAGCCCAAGCTTTCCATTCACCAAGTATATTTTAGATACAAAATAAGCAAAGCCAGCTGAGGATAGAAAAGACCACATTTATGATGTATTATATATACCCAACAAAAACTACTATGAGAGAATTATTTTACTTGATAGGGCATCTAGCTTTTAACCCCTGGCAACATAGAAACTTGATAGAAACCTCTAACTGAGAGACATACCACTCATTGTATTAAAATTGCACAAACATTAATTTTGCCTGATCTTTAAAAGACAAAATTATCAACTAATTAGACTAAACAAAATAAGGTAAGTAATGTTCACTAATATGAATCAATTTTTTCTAGTTCCAGGCTTTAGGCTAGAGGGTAAGGCAATTTAAGTAAATAACTTACATCCCGAGATCATAAAACGTGAGTATGTGAGCTAATTGATTGTCTATCGGATTTTTCATCACATCAGACATGACGCTGATTTGGCATATTTTGGGGCTGAATATGGACCCCATTCCCATCTCAAAATCATGTTATCCCCCATCTTGGATGAAAATTCCTCGCCAAATAAAAAAATTTGAGTTCATTGAAAATTTCCCATAATGTCTTGAAACGATGAAAAATTTCCCCTTCCTGTGGGTATGGGTACTGTACCTGTCCCCCATAAGTTGTCTAGTGCCCTGTCAGAATACAAATATGGACAAGATTAAGATTTCTCAAAACAAATTATAAGATTTTGAAATTTCTTAAAGTTTAAAACAACCAAAGTATAAAAAGTAAGAAACAAGTCTGTATTATGCTAGTCTAAGTGTTATACTGCTATGTTGAAAAACATTTCCTTGAGAAAGACCGACCAAATTTCTGACATTTTTCGAACTTCCATAAAGAGTGTTGTTAAGAGCAAAAAATCTCCGCAAGGCTATGAGGGTACTTGACAAACAGTCAAACATTCATTACTTCATTCTGTATACATATAATATATATCAAAATAAGTAAACATATAGTCTATCTAAGAGTCAATAACAAATCTATACAATAAATTTAAAAAATCAAATTAAAAACAATACAAACAAATATCAATTTAAAAGTAAATAAATCTTTTGACTTTGAAACAAGCAGACAATGGGTAAATAATGTTATAATTTGATAGGATAATTATATTGTCCCTGACGAGATGATATCAGCTGATATATGGGGTCAATTTTTACATTGACTTCAATTATCTCTAATATATTATAACATGCGAGCCAGTAAACTGTTTTCAAATATATGTTAAAACACTTTCACAAGTTCATGTACACTTAAAATTGAAATAAAATTTGAATTGTTCAAATATTTTATACGTATATCCAGGGCTAAAATTCAACAAAAAGTTGGATTTGCAAATTTTTGCAAGTTGATTTTATTCAACTCGCAAAATGAAAGCATAACTGGCATTTTTTCTCCAAATTTTAATAGCATTCATAATAACTAATCATACATGCACATATGCAATAAAAAAACAACATAGTACATTGTATTATATTTAATTGTAGATAGAACAAGGGCGTTATTGAATATTGTGGGATATACAAAGAATATCAAACATTTTCTTATAGTGAATCTTTTATTAATTAATACTATTGATCTATCTGGCTGTTTCAATGCTGATTTTTGCCTCATTAGTTTAGACAGTATAAATTTTTTTGTCGACTTCAAATCGCGAAAATTTGCCAGTTAAAATAAAAGTTACTCGCAATTTTCAAAATCCACTCACATTTTGCGAGTATACAAGCTTAAATTCGAGACCTGGTATACTATTCAAATAGAAGTTTCATAGGTGGAAGTAGAAGTTTTAAAAATACTGAAACTTATCAAAATAATAAAATAGACAGATTTCATATAATATACATGGAGTTATTTATTCAAAAAATACTGAAATCGGTACTATTACTGAAAACTATCACCCATGAAGTTTGCATAGATTTATTTATAACTTGTACTACCTTATAGAATGCTTAATTGGCAGCCAAAATTTTACCAAAAAACGCAATAATAACCAGAATATTTATTGCGCAACATACATGATAATTGATGAGTAAAAAAAATTATTTCAACTAACTTCATGTAATTAAATACAAAAATTCTAGCATTCAGGAAATTCATACCAGCTACTATGATTGTTCACTGTACGGGTGCCATTGTAACTGCTACGACCTAATGAACATAGCTTAAAGTCTTTTAGTGTACCTGTATCTATTCTGTTCATGCTGCATCAGAGGAAGAACATAATGTTTCAAAAGCAGGTAATAAAGTTTTGGAAGCCAGTAGTGCTTTTCACAAAAATTCTTACGAAAAAAATCTTCGTAAGTCAAAAACAAGAAACATTAATAATACGCTCATTTTTGGCTTATCAATGCTAAATATTATATAAATAGTGCAGAAATTGTGTATACCTTTTGAACATCATATCATAGTTATGCTTATTATCCGTCTGACTTTGAAGTGCTAATTAAATGAAACTGACTTACGAAGATTTTTTTCGTAAGAATTTTTATGAAAAGCACCACAGAACTCTAACGAACAAATCTGAAACTGTCTATTAATTGATAAATAATTTGTACAGATTACTTAAGAATACAATATGAAATAACACATTAATTTAGTACAAGTTAAATTAAAAGTTTTCATGAAAAGGATCATTTTACTATGTTAAAGTAGAATTCATTTATAAATGAGATTATGAGATTGAATATCTTTATAAATAATAAATAATGATAAAATCATAAATCATATAATGAACACTTGATTTCCGATGGATTAGCAAATGGTACTGAAGCAACTTTAAAATTTTCTATAATATTTAAGTGAGCTTGTAAAATTGTTATAACTAAGAACAAACCATGTCATTCTTAATTCTATGCATGGACCCTATATGGAGTCCTTGTTCTATGATAACAATGTTGACTACTGACAAATAATATACTTTGCTATATTGGTATAATAAAAGACATTGCTGCATTTATCAAATCACTCATAATATAATGCCTATGCTGTTACTATGCATTCCACTTAGAGCCTATATTTTATTTTACAACAAAACTTACACAATTAAAAGCTATTGATAAGCAAAGATATAAAACACAGGCAGCCGCATGGTCCCATATCAAAAACTATATATATCTGTATACATAATTATACATACATATGTATGTTTTTGATCCAGGATTGTGTTGACCACCTGTGATGTAAAATAATTAATTAAGATAATTTAAATAAACCTATCAAGGTAAGTTTTACTTACTTCTTAAGCTGCGACCCTCAGAGTCAGGAGTATGTCTGTCAGGGTCACCAAGATCTGAGTGTGTTTCACTGTTTGTATCATAGTTGACGGAACTCAAACTTGATGGTCGGTCATCTTTAGACAAGTCCCTAGTCATATGATCATCGTGCCCATGATTGTCACTGATGTCACTTGAGTACGTCTTCGTAGATAAATCTTCTGGCTTTGGTCTCTTGGCAGGAGAGAATGCCGAATGGAACTGTTCTGGATTCTCTGACGCCACTGGTCTAAATGCGCTACTTCCTGCTGGATGCATGATTCTGACTCCCGACCTGTCCGTAGCTGACCTAACAAACGGATGAACGGGAGCATAAATAGGTGCAGGAAAATGTTCACTTGTTCTATACATTGTATAATTGGCCGTGTGGGGATTTGAATCTTTGCCTTCACCACTGTTGAACCTTGGACCCCCATTCAGCCTTCCTCCCTCATGGTTTTCTGCTGTGGACGCAAGCACCATTAAAGCAGGAGCCCCCAGTGGGTTCGGTATAAAGGAAGTGTTCTCCATCCCTTGTGGAAATGGCTGATGGGCAGCTGGAGGTGACAAAAAAGGTTTATGCCAAAAATTAAAACGAAACATCGCCAAGTCATGTAAATTCTGCATTTTGATTCTTTAAGCTTTAAACACAAAGTTGAAATTAAAAAATCCTGATACTAATTCCAAACAGTGAATAGGAGTCAAAGCATAAGTTCAGTCCTGTCTAAATTAATATATACAGTTCCAAATAAATATATAATAAAGTTATAAGAACTTAAGAGCTATATTAAAATAATGTAACAAGAATGTGAGCACATTTATAAACTCCAAGTAAACAAAATTGTCACTTCAAAATATTCATAAATATAACAGATCTTTTAAACTAAAGAAATCTGTAGCTCCAAATAAACTGCGTTCTCAGGATATCATTTGGATTTAATATAATTTTGACTTTAAGTTCAGTTTTCCCCTAAACATTTAGCACAATATGACAGTACGATAACCCAGCCCACTACAGATTATGAATGGCCCGTCTCTATCAAGCCCCGCCCACTTTATCTAACCGAGAATACCCTCTGCCAAATATGGGAGTCCTAATTAGTATTTGATTAAATAACGTATAACTGGACACATAAGTACTGTTTTGACTGGATACTGATAAATGTTGTTTATTCAAAGCAAAGAAAGATATTATGTCGCAACAGACAGTGAGGAAAGCGGCATTTGTAAAAGAGAAACAGTCCGAATAGCAGTTCTTATAGCGATGTAAACAAACGGTCGAATGGCGGAGTAACTACTCCACAACTACAAATTTTATCCACTGCAATCGCTATTGGACAGTTATGTCGCGAAAAAATAAATATTCACACACGTGAATGGAAATCTTATTTAATCAAAAATATATTTAGTTTTCAGATAAATTTTAAGATGATGATTTTTAGACACGGATTAAAACGCTTTACCTGCAGTATTACTCCCAGTATCAATCAGCCATTCAGCCTCGTTTTCAAACGGGATTCTTTCAATAATCTATTTTTACTCTCAAGCTAAAAATAGACACAGAGGTGATTGCAAAAATCGCGGTCTTTTTAAATTGTTCTTTGGACTTGGCTATTTTGATCTTTGCTTTTTCTCGACTGTTTACTTGCCGTTAATTAGTTTTTTATATTCGACCATGAAAAAAGAAACATGGTGAACTCCAATATTTCACGCTATTCACAAATTTGGTACTCATGGTCTGATAAGTCTGAGCCATAGACATATATTATCTTTACTATGTCTATAGTCTGAGCACAGGAACCGTTGGCATTTGAGGAGCTCTGGGTACGAGAATGCTGTTTTCTAGGGCAAGGACCTTAGGTAACATGTATAGCTCATTCTATATAGGGTCCTTGGCTATGGTGACTTAAAATTTATCCGGGTAAAAAATCATTTTGCATCAGGTTTTCGACATTTTTCAAAAAATGTTAATTTTTAAAAGCTTCATAATATTTCTATAGCTTACTTTTTAATGAACGAATATAGTTTTGATTTAGAGTTTTTTTAACACTTACCAGGGACTTTATATAACATCCCATGCTCGTACCCCGAGGTTATTAAGATTCTCGAACTAGAATGATAACATCCCTGCACAGACATATGATTTTGGACTTAATAAGATGGCCATTAGTGGTCATCGTGTCCAGGGATCGGCCATGTCGTGTCTAATCAGGTCCGGGAAAAACGTGGTTTGGGGGTTGGGAGTAACCCCAAATAATTTTGTAAGTAGCCTAATGTGATAAAATTTAGCCTACATTTTAAACCGAATTAGCCACCAATTTGAAAATGATTCCTATGCCATTGTTGATTCACATCATTATCAGTTATTTACATACCTGTTGTCAGTCATTTATACAACAGAACTTTTCTCACGCCATACCTTGATTTTAACACTGTTGATAAAATTTGCATTATGATTGATAAGCATAAAGATAGATAGAAAATCTTGATATCCTCATTATACTAAGAAAAAACCAAGATGATAATACATGTACTAATGTATATAAATTTATTGATGGAATAATTTCAAAAAAGCATATGATTCGTATACAAATAAAAACACGTAGAGATTTACATTTAATTTAAATTCACGTTAGTATCATAGGCGGGTCCAGCGGGGGTCATGGGATCCGGACACCCCCTCAAATTTCCAAAATGTACCCGAAGCAAGAAGCAGTTTTCTCGTGCTTGCACAGTTTGGACCCCTCCCCAAGAAAGTTTGGACCCCCAGCAAAAAAATCCTGGATCCGCACCTGAATATCTAGTATAAAGATTCAGTAGTTTTATCTACGAGTAAATAGAGTTTGGTAAAATATAACAAAGACTAGTGATGGACACACATCTTTTACGAGATCAGTTAACTGCATATACCCTCGCAAGTTTTTAGTATTACATGTGGGTTGTATAATTTTAGTCTCACTTGGAACCATTCCTCAATTGATTCATTTATTTGTTCACTTTAATCATGAAAACAGTATAATGTATATTATATCATGTATAGCAATTCAATGTTTATTCCAAGAGTTAAGATATTTCCTTTTACGGCCCTTCTTTTGATTAAAGTACAGGATCCGCTTTTGGCATCAACACACTTGGTGACTGATCAAGGAGTGTGAGGTGCAAATGTTTTGATAAAAATGACCAGAGAACTAAAACAGAGCCTTCGTTCCAAGAGTTTTTGGCAATTTATTTATATTTACTGGGTTTAACGCCGTGTCAACACATGTTGGTTATTTTACAGCGTCCTACGCAACTTACCTAGCTTTCCTGGACCATTGTCTATAACCAGTACTCACCTACCCTTTCACAAGGCCGGAAACTTCTCCATATACCTCATTTATGGAGGAAAACTGACAGTATTGCCAAATTTCATGGAATGGTATAACCTCCCCAGGTTGGATTCCAACCCGTACCCCCTTCGGGACACTAGATTCGAAATCCAGGCCCGCTACCAACTGCGCTACCGACCCGTATTATTCCTTTGGCAAATGAAAGTTAGAGAAAACGGATCATTCAAACCATAAGTGATTTTACTATAATAAAAGCTTATTCATGTGACATAGTTTTAATCATACATTGATAAAGTAATAAATGTTGATAAGTGTAAAAATGAAAGGAGCTTAATTTTCTCACAAAAATACAAATACATGTATGTCCATAATATCCATATTTGTAGACTATTATTGCACACAAACAAACATTGTTTATATTTCCACCTCGTCAGATTGAGTGTGCGGAGGTGTTGCCATTCTTACAGTGTAAACGTAACTACTTCTTCTGTTTTCAATTTGTGGTGGACGTGAACATTGTGGTCGGCCCACATTTGTTGACTGAGAGGATTCTGTACTACTTCCGGCGGCTTCTTCCGGTGAGTTGAATGAGTCCGTGGAACCATTGAATTCATTTTGTGCTTGCATATATGGTTCAATGTCACTTTCTGTTCCAGAAAAGCCACTACTAGCTGAAGAATTGGATCGTCTGCTTGAGTGACTTGGACGTCTGGAACGCGGAGCTGAATTCAACATCCGGTTTATACAGTCTCCATTATAAACCGAAGAATTTTGACTTAACACACTAGATCGTCTAGAAAATGATCCGTCCAGGAAATTAGGTCGGAAGGTTGATAGCTGTAGAAGATATTTCGTATTTAATTCTCTGTCAAAACTTCTATGGCGTGCGTAAGTCACTTTGGGAATAGAATGAGGCAAGTTGTATCCTTCAGACGAGAAACTCAGATGGTGAGGTTTCTTCATTTTGACGACCATGTCAACATATTGGTTAGACCTAACAATATCCTCTTTTATACGACTAGCTTCTCTTTCCATTTTAGAAATATCTGATCTCATTGATTGTAACATATCTATCAAGCGTTCTTGACTCTGAACTAAGTCACGTGCAGATTTGGCTCTCAGTTCTCGAGCAGACGATGTACTCAGGAATACTTCATTGATAGAACTACTACTGCTAGTTGTACTACTTCCACCACAACTGCCACTGTAATCACTTGAAACTCTTTTATTGTGATGACCGTTTGTTTCTGTTACCTCCATGACGAAAAACACTTAAATAAAAATATAAAAAAACAATCAGTTTATGATGCATGAACTTGTTTTACATTTATATGCACATGTTGTATGAGATATTCGTGAAGTTAATAGTGGTTCCCAGTTTCATTTTCTTTGCATCGGAACTAGCAACCAAATGCGTATACCCGTTTTCCATTTCGATATACAGTGGAACCTGCGCTAACGACCACCTGATCAGAGCGACCACCTGCCGACAACACCCACTTTTAATTCCCCCGATCTAATTTACTCTAAAATAACAACAAGTACCAGTAAACTTACACTCTAGTATTTCAAATATTATAAATTACATGAAGATATAATATGGTACAGTTTTAAAATGAGCAATTATTCATTTAATTGAAGATTCAAATTTTTCAATTACAGCTCTCATCAAAATTTCTTGAACGAATGAAATTTGAAGAAAACTGATAATTCATACCACATGTAATTTTACTGTAATATAATCATACTTATTTTTGTAACATAGTTTGAATAATATGTTATTGGATGGCACAGAATTCACTTTCTTAGGATAAAATGACCTTCATATAAATTTAAAAACTATAAACCAAGAATTTATACCAATCATAGAACTTTTATTTGACATTAACAATTTATGTTTTAAATGTAACAACATGACTTCTGTAACTCTGATAAGTTTTTTGTCAATAAAGTTATCATATAAGCGCATGAAGCAATTCTACAAACATTTATTTATTGATGTAGCAGTAGAGACACAGCTAGAAAAAACTACATTCTATTAAAACTACTAACCTGTTCACAATCCAAAACACCCACGTCACTCAACGAAGTAAGTTTTGACAATCCGGCTCAATGTCATATATATATATATATATATCTCAATAATACTGTGTTAAGTATGGATTAATGCATTTCATTGTAATGTAATTAAGTTGGATTACATAATTTCGTTATTTTTAATAAGTTCATAACAGATTGGAGCGGTAATGAGTTTAGTAGAATAAAAGTCAAGTTGCAAGCCATTTAGAGAGAGTAAGATTAAGTGAATTGGATTCCGTATTTAAATTTAATACCCCAACCTGATAAAACTTTAACTGACTGTTCCAAAATTTTACACATTTTTTCTGTGTTCCTAATGTTACTGCAATGTATTTTTCATGATCAAATAAAAAACTTTAATCTGTTAATTGTTTAATTACTTTTAGAGTGAACAGTATTTAGTGTTTTCTTACAAACCTACTAAAACTGAATTATATTTTATCCCAGTAAAATTTCCGCGATAAAGACCACCTTGTTTCTTGCGAAATCGTGTGATATTTGACGATTTTTAATTTGAGAAGAAAATATCATTATATTAAGACCATCCTGGTATCAAAACAATTGATTTTGACGGTTGTAGTAGTTAAACTTTACTGTATGTCCAACTTAATTTTGTTCTGCATAAAAGCAATCTGTGGTGTTATAATGTTATGACAACAGTTTTCTCGACCCAATAATTAGCATAGACAACTGTTCTCTGAGATCACTTTGTGACATGTAATGGTATACCAATCATCTGAGTTCACTTTGTGACATGTAATGGTATACCAATCGTCTGAGTTCACTTTGTGACATGTAATGGTATACCAATCATCTGAGTTCACTTTGTGACATGTAATGGTATACCAATCATCTGAGATCACTTTGTGACATGTGATGGTATACCAAACATCTGAGTTCACTTAGTGACATGTAATGGTATACCAATCATCAGAGTTCACTTAGTGACATGTAATGGTATATCAATCATCTGAGTTCACTTAGTGACATGTAATGGTATACCAAACATCTGAGTTCACTTAGTGACATGTAATGGTATACCAATCATCTGAGTTCACTTTGTGACATGTTTACAATGGTATACCAATCATCAGAGTTCACTTTGTGACATGTAATGGTATACCAATCATCTGAGTTCACTTTGTGACATGTAATGGTATATCAATCATCTGAGTTCACTTTGTGACATGTAATGGTATACCAATCATCTGAGTTCACTTTGTGACATGTAATGGTATATCAATCATCTGAGTTCACTTTGTGACATGTAATGGTATACTAATCATCTGAGTTCACTTTGTGACATGTAATTGTATACCAATCATCTGAGTTCACTTTGTGACATGTAATGGTGTACCAATCATCTGAGTTCACTTTGTGACATGTAATGGTATACCAATCATCAGAGTTCACTTTGTGACATGTAATGGTATACCAATCATCTGAGTTCACTTTGTGACATGTAATGGTATACCAATCATCTGAGTTCACTTTGTGACATATGAAATCGATTGCTGGACTCACTAACAGTGTCGATCTCTTAACTAAATTTGTGAAATTGTCACCTATTTTACAATCAATTCAACACAAAAAGGGATAATTAATCAAAGTCTATCACATATATGCATGTAGATAAAATTAAAACAAGAAAGATATGGTTATCATTTATTTTAATAACTTTTTTCCAAATACATGTTTGCATTTTTATAAACAAATAGAATCATATATATATATATATATATATATATATATATATATAGTGATTCATATTTATCTGGAACTGCTTATAATTCTTCAAGATGTGAACGATAGAAACAAGCATTGTAGAAAAGCACAAACAATTTGCACATTTTCGATGATGCCCGTGTCTTAATCAGAACATGTATTCCAGAACAAGATAGATTAGTGATTGGAGTTTTCCAGTAACTGATTTTAGCCAGTGCTTGTTCGATAAAACAAATATCATATCATAAATTAAAAACAAGCTAAGATCAAAGGAATTCAGGAAACTCGTCGTATTTTCTTGGATCGACGAGCTGCAGGTCGTACCAGCCTGGTATCTGAGCTGCTGACGTAGACACTTCCGCTGTTTACGTCATCAACATCTGCGCACCTTTTCCTCTTGCCTAGAATTACATTGGTTTCACTGGTTGACAATTTTGGTGATAAGCTTGGAATGCATCTTACTGGCTCATATGGATTATTGGCTGAGAAGCCAACAAATTCTTCCTCCGGGGATGACGTGTAATTGGTCAGCCAGCGTGTCACGTGGCACCACGTGCTTTCTTCTCGTTCGTCTGGACAGTAGAAATGAGGTCGTTTCAAAAGCTTATCAATCAATGCTTTAGTATCTTTCTTTACTTGTGGAGCATGATCTAGAGCAGCTGAAATAAAGAGCAACAAACTATTATGTTAACATTCAAGTCCTTAACTATTTGACCTACACGCATGTACAGTTCCACTGTATGTATGTGGCCAACAAAATACAATTTCTTTTTTACCAATCTTGATTTTTATGCGCATTTTTCTAATGTATTTTATGTTACGCATTTACAGTACAATCTCTCTACAACAACGCCCACTGGGAGGGACTAAATTATGCTTCTGTTCAGAGGTTGTTGCTCTGCAGAGATTAATATCAATTAAAATTACACTTAATGGAAATATCAAAAGCTGTTGTTGGACAGAGGATTTGTTCAGTAGAGGGCCGCTCGGCAGTGGTTATACTGTATATACATGTCAGTCGAAACATTGTTTCATACATATAGACAATAATACTCGACTTCTAGCAATGATTTTTAATCATCCATAGTTTTATATTTAAATATATTTAAATATGAGGTTAATAAATTGCGCGAAGTTCAAAAAATAAGTCACATTTGTTTTAAACAAGATCATATAGTTCTTTTAAATAACTTACGTTCAAAATAGAAGTCGTATGTTTCTTTTAAATATTTATCTGTATGCCTAATCATATTGAAATCTGCTTTTGCAAGTTGAATATACTTTCTCATTTCTTCAGCTAGAGTAAAGAAAAGAAAAAAAAATGTAGAATAATTTTGTGCATTGTTTCTTATTTGAAATTTCGACCTGAAAAGTGCAAGTTATTGTTACATGCATATTTTTCTATGCTAATAGTGAGGATAGATTATAATATCTTAACATGATAAAGATATATAATTAACTTTTGTCTATAACATATCTTATTTAATATACGGTCATTACAAAACGTATTATAGATGATGTAAAATGAGATATCATGGACGTATATATACATGTATACACTAACACGGTCTAGAGTCATTATAATTAAATAAATTGTATTAGAAACAGTTTTATTCATAGGCCGCCGACACGGTTCCGAGTTAAAAACTACATATTCATATGCATGTCGAGTGTTTTTGTCTCGTGCCCGTCGCCAATGGTTTCAATACTACGGACCTATAAAATTGCACATGAATTGAAATGGCTCAACAGATATACAAATTGAAGTATGATATTCAAACATACCACTGATCTTTTTAGTAATTCTTTGTATCATCTTTTCAGCAAATTCGTCAGCTCTTTTCTGTAGATCTAAAATATCTTCAATTTTTGTCTGGTTTTCATCACTTTCGCTGATGTGCGTTGATGACCAGGAATCAAACGTATACCCGTCTGATTTGTCCTCAGGATTATCTGAAAATTGAAATATAATTTGATTTAATATACTACTCAAAAATTTATAAACACAACCAACACTGTCTCAAACGCTGATCTACAGCAAGTTAAAGCCTATTTACATGAACATTGTTTGTATTTGTTTTAAATTGTGAATCTGATGGTTTAATTGAACCTTGTCCTCGGCAACATATGGTAAGTTCACCATATCGAGGATACTAATCATAGGCGGATCTAGCGGGGGGTCAGGGTGGTCCAGACACCCCCTAGAATTTCCAAAATGTACCTTTCCATCAGTGTATTTATTGACAGTTGCTCGGTGCTTAACATATATTTAATGGTTATGTAGTTTTTATTATTAATGTGTTGCATTATTCTGCAAAATGTGTATAATGTGCTTGTGGTTCGAAAGTTTGGACCCCCCTAGAAAAAGCTCGGACCCCCCTAGAACAAAATCCTGGATCCGCCCCTGTTAATTTAAATTAAGTAATGAAGGATGCAGTAGAGCTAGAAGAAGGATAATTCAACACAAATGCCTGTTAGTATTAGCGACAAAGCAGTACAAGTACAAAATATAAAGTATAATATACAGTTCAACACAGTAACCTAAACACCAGTAATTAGAGATCACAAAAGTGACCCAAACTTTGAGTGGTACAGACTATCTCGATGGCTAATAATTTTCTTTTTGTAAATAAGTATCATTACTTTTGTAAGAATTATTTTTTTACCGCTTATGACTACAATTAAGCAATATAGAATCACATTGATTTAATATTGTAATCAAGTCATGATCATTTTACCTTTTATACGCATTTTCAATAGCTTCTAAATTAACGCGGCTTATTATATCCTCTGGCGGTTGCTATGTGAGGAGGTTATTTGACGTGACGTCTTTCACGTCTTTGACGTCATAATCTCAGTAAACAGACGCTGTACATGCTTTTGTATGACAAGAACGTCAGACAAGAAGGATACAATAATTAAATGGATAGTTAAGTACTGTAGTTTGATAAGATATCAGAATAAATATAGAAATACATCAGATGAATTTTGACATTAAGTTTTTAAACTTGATCGCTGCGAAAAGTCAATATTTTTTCACTTATTGCGCTTGAGGTGCCGATAGACACAACGGCGACAATATTCAATTATATAGGTATACTAAAGTGTTTGCCATAAGTGTTTGCCATAACAGTAAAATATGTTTATAAATAACCAGATAATATATACGCATATTATTATTTAAATTAAGATGGTTTGCCAAATAGTTATGTTTTATCCTTTAAAAAATCCCACGAACTTTTCAATCAAACTTTGCTTAACAAAAACAAGTTTCCCAATCCATCCTCGGACGTTAAACCAGTTTTGATTGACAATTTAGATGTCAAATGAATTGCCGATTTTCTCTTAAGATATTGGTAAGTTGGTTTGTTAACAAGTCCCAAAATACCAATGACAAAAACATTTCAGTAAATTGGCTAACCCTACCGAGAGCGTCGCTCAATCAAATGACCATCAATCAGACGAGAAAATATCTTGAATAAAATCAAAATATGTCACGTGACAAGTCTCATTGTAACAAACGAGATTTGGGACTACTTTACGCGCATGAATATCAGAAGCGCATTGGTTGGTACTTTGGTGCCGCCATACTCGCCAACTTTTTACAAGACCGAGTCATTCAAAATATTACATGTATATTTGATTTCATATAAACGAAAGGCGGTCTTGTGGAGTCATTCTCGTACCCAGAGTCTAGTAAGATTCTCGATACTAGATCGAGAATCTTGATAACCTCGGGGAACGAGAATGTGTGGAGTCGGTTCGTATGTTGATTCAATTGACAAAATATGATTTAATGTACGCAAAATGCATTTAATTGTTGTTTTTTTTTCTCAGATCATTTTTAATTTTACGAGCTATAATTGGCGTGGCATGTAGATTAACTGTACGATACAGTTAAAGTGGACCGGCTACCCGAACAAACGGAATATAGTTTTCTGACGGCCATGCTCTCTATACATGTATTACTTATACATGTACATGTATATTGCCTTTGATGGACGTTCGTCTGTTGTTAATATAAAATTTAATTAGAAATCCAATTATGATCAACAACAACCGTGCCAATGAATAAAATGGACATTATTTTGTCAATTAGGAACTTTAGTCAGTTATTTCCCCTTGTATACTCTTCAAACAGATAGGTCCAATTAGTTGGATTACTCGAATTTTATCCTTATTTTTCAATGTCAATTTGCCAAAATTAATCTTAAATAACTTTTTGTAAATCATTTTATTTGTTTGAAATTCAAGCTAAATATTTTTAAGGTAATGAACTAAGTAAATTTCATCACTTCTGTTAATGTCTTTATTAACAAGAAAGATATTAGATGAAATATTTTGTTATCTTTACATAGGAATTCAATAATAAAATCCGAGGATTCTAACTGTAAGGACCTACTTACCAATTGGATTGCTTCAGATTTTATCATTGAAAGATAACTGACTAAAGTCTCTAATTGATTCAAGACCACATGTGCAAAATTTTAAGAGAAACTAAACCTTACTTACAAATCATGAAGGCGTCATAGTTTTACTATGTGAGTCAAATATGTACCAGTAGATAAATCATCTGTACTTATTTCTGTTATGTTCTGTGTGAATGGCTAACTTAATAAAATTGTTGCTCTATTGCTTGAGAAGATCTCACAATACCATATGTTACAGGTCATTTAACACATCTTTGCCCCGCCCATTTTCAGACATTAAATGTAATAGAGGATCGTCTTTAGATCCATTCTATAATGCGTGTATTCCCACCATTATTGCCAGATTTATTATAAATTCTTCTGCCTCATTACAAACGCTGATTCGAAAATCAACAAACATAGTGAATTCGCCGAAGTAACTCGAGCGTTGGGAGCATTAATTGTAGTTTAGTAAAATGCGTTCGCTTGAAGTCCCGCGCCACCATTTATTTAAGTTAGGTATCCTAGCAATACCTTTGCCATTACAAGAATGTCGTTTATCTTTATAAAACAGTAATAAATCACTAAAGCAAAATCAGTTTCAAATCTGTTGGTTATCTCTCTCAAATTGAGTTTGCCAAACTTCAGAATAAAGTATTTGTGTATTCTAATGAACTATATCGAATGGAAATCCGCAAACTGAAGTAACTCTAGAATAAAGCAATGAAAGAACGCTCAAGTATCGTCTGATTCAAAAAGCAGACGATGAACTGAGAAACTAACGGGTTTTGAAAGAAAAGAAAACACGAGTATTAGGCTATTACAACATCAGACGATGTCTTGTTTATTTCAACATATTGTCAGCTTTAATTATCATTAATTTTCTTAATATCTTTACCAATGGGTATTTCAATACACAGCGAGGAAATCAGTCAATTTCTGTTACTTATAGTAAACCTTGATCCTTGAACATGTTTTGAACAATTAATACTTAGTCTATAGTTAGATCTAGAGTTAATTAAAATTTAAGATCTTGTATTTCTGTATCAGATTAATAGATATATTATGAAAATTAATCACTGCATTTAATTGTCGTTGGTTGGAAAAATGTCTTACATGTTTAGTACAAGTTTTTTTTTGTTTTTAACAGCACACTAACTAAACCCATACCGTGTGGAATATAGTGCAGGTAAAACATAGCAAAGCTTATCATTACGGAAAAAAGTCAATGATCATCTTGTAGGTTCTTTTCTTTAAATGCATGTATATGTGAAAACATGAAATTTCTGTAATAAGTTTTAGGATGGTCTGAACTCAAAAGAAACGAGTCTGATATTTCGTCTGTAATGCCTTATGTATGAACTACACTGGAAATAAGGGCTTGTACTTTCATGCTACTAGTATCCATGTTGTTAGTGTGCTTGGCATTGCAAATTGTCATATGATGTGATAAAATATGTTAGGCCATGTCATACCAGAATTTTGTTAAGCGTCCGCGTGCGCGTAGGTTTTAGAGTCCTCAATCTAAAGAAAAAACACAAAATTGTTGGTGAATTTTTCCTAAATAATTCTGTTGTTCCGGGATTCGATAACTGATTTCTTTTTCAGTAAATAATACTAGTTTCTTGTTTCTGTGTAGTGGAAAAATGAAAATGTACATGTGTCTGTTGTATATACTTATTTATAGAACTACTTTAATCTCACATTAACGTCATAATCATTCATGTACTACCAAGTACTTATTTGTGTGAATACTAGCTAGAATGGACATATGTTTTCTTTTTCAATTTGTGTGTTTTTGTGAATAGGTACCTAGGTTTGATAAACTTGAATTAACTCTTAACAAAATTCCAATTTAACACGGCCTCATGGTAACCTCATTCGAATACCAAGAGAAGCAACCATGGTGTTTTGTATCCCAGACTAGATTGTCTCCCTTTCATAAATTTATACGAGTATATTTATAGATACTCTTTTGTATATATTTCAATTGAATGCCCTAAGGGCATAAATATAATATCTTTTAAATATACTGCATAAAATATAAGAGAGAATAGGAAATAATTTTAAAGTGTATATTAATTTTGAAATTTTGATCTAATTAGTTATTTAAGTCCTTAATTGACATAAAAATTGTGTGACTTGTTAAATTATTAACACTGAACATACAATCTTAAAGTTACTTGTATTAAAATCAAATTGGATTTAATAGACATGGTTATCAAAAAGTTTGTAAACCGTTGAATAGTTTTTATCTGTAATACAAAAGATGACACTACGCAATGAAGGATTGTACTTTTGACGTTCTGTCATACGTTTGCCAAGCGTTTGCCATCTTTTGGTGAAGCATTTTATGGCTATGGTCGTTCCAAAACACCACGCCAATCCTTTCTCATATAGAGAAGGGAAATAAGGCATGGTTACCAGAGCTGTCGATGTTTTGCTGGGGGTTGTGCTTACGCTGTTGTTTTTCGTTTGTCTTCGTAAGAAGACGAACAACCTGCATGAGTCGTGCAAAAGGTCGCACGATCATGTCGCGCTACCCTGTCTTCCCCTCTATATATCCCAGTATAAACATTTCGTAAAATTAAACACCACTATAGGCAACTTGATTTAAGGCAACACCACGCTTAAATTAACTTTGGCTTTATATCAAATTTAATATTCATTTTGTCTGGTTTCACTCAAAGAATCATTCAGGTTGAAAAGTAACTTTATCTACGAACTTTTAAGGAAACTTATTATGTCCAAATTTATTTATAAAAAAATAAAAACGGAAATGAAATATTTATGACTAAACCGTTTGTAGATAAAGTTACTTTTTAAACAAAATGACTCTTGAAGTGAAACAAGGCAAAATTATTTTCTTAAATTTAAATTAAATTTAAAAAGTGGTTTTAAATTTTACTAAATGTTTTCTTCTATGAGAGGATAGACAGGACCATGCGCCATGATCGTGCAACCTTATGTACGACTCATGCAGGTTGTTCGTCTTCTCACGAAGACAAACGAAAACAACAGCATAATCACAACCCCCAGCAAAACCATATACAGCTCTTGTAACCATACATTATGTCCCTTCTCTGTGTGAAAAAGGATTGGTGTGGTGTTTTGGACCGCTTTTTGAGAATCGAAAGTGATTGAAATACATGTATATACACTATGTAAAATATTTGTGTTTTGTTTTCGGTTTGTGTTTTTGTGAATAGGTACCTAGGTTTGTCAAACTTGAGTTGACGCTTAACAGAATTCCAATTTGGCATGGTCTTATTTGTTTGTTGTAGTTTTTCCATGTGTACACTAAGCCAAATTAATATTACTTTTATTATTCTACCAGAAAGACTTTGTTGAAGCTAATATTGAAACCGAAACTTATTGCTGACAAAATCTGTAAACTATTGAATATATTATAATAGAGAATTATTTAGTTGGATCGTGAAACAAGTTGTTAGAGCTGAAACCACTCTCGAGTTCATTTTGTAGTCGGTTATTACTGGAAACTTATGATACTAGTACAGTTTCTTGCTCAAGGAAACAACAATGACGGTCCTGAATGTTATTCCAATGAGGATCATCATCTGACAATCCAGTGGTTACCAGTTCAATATTGTTAGCACTCTACCACGACCGCTTGTAGTATGAACTACTAAACCATTGATAAATCAGCTCAAAGGTACATTTAATTTAGAAGACACAAAATGTGAATAATATTATGTAGACATTAATGTCTGACTAACCTGGAATATGTTTCCTCATTGTGTTGTTGTTTTTATGTCACTGATATTACTTGAGAGTCAAATAATTTGCTAATAATTCTTGTCTGTCGATTTTGTACAGCACGTCAAGAAAACGGTCGCTATGATATGACGTTAAGCTGTAACGACGAGCTTGACTCAGCGTAACGTTTATGACGTCATTACACAGCGTAACGTTTATGACGTCATCAATAGTGACGTTGCGATTAGTTCTGTCTAGTGTAAAAGTGAACTTTTCAGTAGATAGAACAGTATTTTAATTTAGAAATTAGAAACATATTGTACTTTATAATGTTTTGTAAAGTTTATACAAACTATCGTTTAGAATTTAAAAAGAATCAACAATTATACGACTTACCACATTGGGGTCAATGTTGGCATTAAAGTGGCAGCCTCAATACGATTTGTACCAGAAACATTCATTATTTTTATTTTGTTGTTTTTTTACGCCGTAACAACACATTGTTCAGGTCATATCACAGCGGTTAGTCAGCCTACTCATCAGACCTGGAAAAGCTAGATCTACCCGGTGTAACAGGCCAGTTTCCCCCCAGTCAGTTTTTCCCTTTGGGGAAAAATATTAGAAGGAGGACAAGGACTAGGGTGGGGGAAAACTGACTGAGTCTTCCACGTGGAAGATTGGATTTATCCAAATGTGTAGCCTCGTTAAATAAAGTCTTTATCATTATTATTATTATAGTGTAGTTCTCCCCCCACGTGGCTTTCAAAAACTTCATGGTTTATTTCCTAGGAATTGATATTAAAACTATGATTAGTAATTAGTTGCTTTAAATTATCAGTTATAGCCAGTTAATTATACTCAAATGAGGGAAATATAATAAGCGGTGGTCTGAAATATTAAAATTCATTGGGGTATGAAAAAGACTTAAAAAGCAGTTCAAAGGCAATACAAACTGTTATTGTAACATAAATCAGTGATAAATTATTTTTTAGAAAGTTAGACAAAGTTATGAGAAGAACAATTTTAACTTGTGGGGGGAACTGACTAAGAGGGGGAACTGGCGCACCCAGTTCTTCCCTGGGGAAAAAACTGGGCGGTGAAAAAACTGACTATTACACCGATATATCTCTAGATTTAGCTGTTAACCAGTTACTAAGCATATACTAAGCACCATTGTGGCTCTACAGAAGAGATAAGCCATTCCCCTCCACTCTCTGCTTGTCTTATACTACCACTGAAGGTAAGTTTACTCTCTTTCAGGATATAACCTTCTTATCTTGTTCTTGTTTTAGCCTCTACGCACATTTCTATTTACCATTCCTTGGAGGAATGTCTCGACCGATCCTGCAGCGTGTTCAGTAACGACTGTTAGCGAACGTTATGGGTTCCGGACAACTCAACTCGTAGACAACTCAACCCATGGATAACTCAACCCAAAGTAAGGACAACTCAAACCGTTAGTGAGGTATTGAGTTTTCTCGGGTTGAGTTGTCTATGGATTGATTTGTCCCGACCCTACCGTTACAGAACGTTTCGGAATGTTCGGGGTAATTGAACACGCTGCTGATGGACAGGTGACTTGGTATAACATTTAAGTTTTTTCTTGTAACTAAAGTTATATGTTAAAGCCCCATTGTAACAGTAGTTATTTGTACTGACCAGTTGAACTTATTATACAAGTTTTTACTTCTTCATTTGTAATGTGTCCTCTGTAAGCAATAATAATCCAGTCTAGAGCTCTAATTCTAATGATATTGATACATAGACTGTTTGTTTACTTCAGTCATCCACTTAACCACTAGCCCAAATCCTATGACTAGTGAAAATTGCTTTGCTCTAGTTTTTTGTTGTTGTTGACATTGTATAAGTCATATAACGGCAGTCAGTCAACTTACTCACTCCTCCTGGAAAGGCTAAATCTCTGGATTTAGCTGTTAACCAACTATTAAGCACATACTTTCGTCAGTGACTGATAGGGCCCTACATAATTAAAAATCATTGGTAGGAGGGAGAATTGCCATAGAAACAATTTCATGACCAAGCTCCAGGAAAGAATGCCTCACCTAGGAATCGAACCCACGACCCCTCCATCAGTAGACTTGCATGCTACCAACTGAGCTAGCTGGGTGACTATTGCTCTAGTAAAATTATATCTTATTTCATATAGTTTGGCTTGTTCACTTTGCTTTTCACTATGTAACATAATGAATTAAGACTAGTGCTTGAGAAATATGAAGGCGATGACTATTTACTATGATTTTGCAACATTGAATTACATGGTATGTCCAACATGCTCTCATACATGGAAGATAACAAAAACACTATATTCATATTCATATTTTATTGACCAAATTTATCATGATCAGAGAAAAATAACAATTGCATCATACAATAAATACTATATATATATATAAACTCTGTCATCTTTTTTTAAATACATAATGTTATAGTATAGCTGTTTTACACGTATTCTACATTTATAGTGAGAAAATAGATTTTTTTTATCAATATTTGAAGGTTAAAGTCAAAATATATTGATGGAAACCAGGAGAAATTATCAAATAGTAAATCCAGTAACAATTCATGAACAATATCAAAACTTTGAAATAGAAAAGAAAGTGCAACCAGGATTACCTTCATTAATGGTGAACTAATGTAGCTGCAATCAGTTTCCTTGAAAAATTATATTGTTATGAACAATCTTTATTTACTTTTACTTCCCCTAAAACTTTCTGTATTAAATCCAATGGTAACTTATAGTAGTGGCTAACAGATTATTCATTTAACTTCTGTTACAGTATGCAGGGGTGTGAAAATTCAAGATTTTTCCACTTGTCCACGACCAAATGCACTCGTCCAAAAGTTCAATACTTAAACAGAAATATTGATAACTATGATATAAAATACAAAGTATAAGTAATAATAATGGTTGGTAATGAAATAACTAACTGTTGAATAGAATTGAAACATTGAGACATCTACTTTATCCACTGTTGCAATATAAGTATACTTACAGCTTGAATTATTAATTGTCCATGGACAAGTGGGTTGGCACACATTGTTTGAGTGTTGGATTTAACAACGCCCTAGCAACACATTGTATAGGTTATATAATGCGGTCAGTCAACCTACTCACAGTTCCTGGAAAGGCTAAATCTCTGAATTTAGCTGTTAACCAACTACTAAGCGCATACTTTCGTCAGTGACTGACAACTGCGCTACAAAATTAAAAATCATAGGTAGGAGGGAGAATGGCCGCAGAAATAGTTTTCATGACCAAGCTCCACGAAAGTATGCCCCACCCGGGAATCGAACCCACCACCCCTCGATCAGTAGACTTGCATGCTACCAACTGAGCTAGCCGGGCGGCTTTGTTGACACACATAAATGTATGAGTCGGACAAGTTGACATAGGAATTCCACACCCCTAGTAAAGCATCCAACATATATAATTGTTAGTAATGCTGAAGGCAGCCAAGTACTATGACTAACTGATCATTCTAATGATTTTTAAAATGCAATATGCAAAGTGAGTGCTAGAAATTCTTCAAACATTTGCAGTAAATATCAAGTATCTATTTTTTTTCATATTTTTCAAAATATATTACAAAAATTAAAACTAGGTACAGAAAAAAACAAGGATATACCAAAACATGACAGCAAGATTCATAAGACTTTATTTTTAGCCATAATAGAATTTCTGCTACTATAATATAATTGTCAGTTTAATGAAGCGGGGGATATGCAATTAATACTCAAGTGGAGAAATTTTATTATCTAGAATGTTGCAAAATCATTTGCATAATATTTGCTACCAAGCAAAAAGATGTTATTGAAGAAGTATTATATACATGTGAAAGGCATTATGCATACTATTACAGCAGGAAATATAATAATGAATTGTACATCCCAATAACTATACAGAAAACCCATGATAAATAAGCAAATTAATCCTATATTTTACATTATCAACAAACCTGTTGATTACCCACTAACATAGTACATTATCATAGATAACACTGATAATAACCAATGTCTTAATATTCTAAAATGTTTTAGATTTTGATATCCTTGTTGCACATTTTAAATAAAAACATGATCTGATAGAAATGTAAAAATATTATTTTAAGAACTATATAAGGGAGATAAATCATGCTTCACTGGAACAATTCCGTTAGTTTTATGCCCCTTTTATATCATAATTAGTTATATGAAGCGGAGATTTCACCCTAGCTTACAATAGTTTCTGGGATGTCCTAGTAGTTTAAACTCCCATTTTCTGTAACTTCTAATTTATAACATAGAGCAATAGTAGCTGATCCATTCTATACATTGACAATGTATACATCTCCCTATACTTAGACACAATACCCGGTACTCGTTGCACAAATCAGTGATATGGTTACCCACTGGTTATAGTGTGGCATGTGACCACACAATCACTGTAGTTTTTTCCTGTTTTTAATGTAATCATCATTAATTTATAAGATAAATGATGGCTTATAACTACAGGAATATCAATCCATAGATACAAAGTACTTTTAAACCTCAATGGGTATAGATGCATAGCCAACCTGTGCATTCTACTTTCATTTTTCAAATGTCTGTGTCACTGACACTGTGTAAAGAATTGCATATGTAAACATGTTAGCATGGAGGTGAAACTACCACTTTTGTTCAGTACAGTTGTATGGAGAAATAATTAGAATGTAAACATTGCCACCTGTATTCAGGTAAATTAACATTTTTACCCATGATGCTTAGCATCTCTGTTCAATGGTCAGTAAGACCCTTAGTGTACAAAATGGCTCTGACTTCAAAACTACCCATTAAGAGAGGTTAAAGTGATTTAAAGTCAGCAGGCTAAACCACTTGACCATAGAGGTATGACACATGAAGACATTAAATACACAATAAGTGACCTAACTCTTGTAAATTAAACATTATTGTATCTATATTTTCACTGATAATCCATACCCCTCTTCATTCTACTTTCACAATCTTATGTCACTTTCGTGCTGCCTTTTTATATATCTATTCTTTTATTCAATCTTTCTTATGTACTATCCATGTAATTCAATCTTGTAACCACTCCTATAGCCCAACTACTTTATTTTTTTGCAGATGTTTATTGTATATACCTTAAGGGTAGAGCCTAACTAACTTGTGGCTCAACCCGATTGCCCTTTATACATATACATGTAGTTATTTGTTATTATTATACTTGTTGTATTTTTGTAATTGTAAATATGTATTACCGGCAATAAAATAAGTTTAAACTATAATGTGTAGGAAACAATCTGGTGGCTATATGGTGGATGAAGACAAAACTTTTACGTAAAACAGGACCTTACTTTATAAGTGAACAAAATACCAAAACTAACTGAAATACTTCACAGCAAGAAAAAGTAAATACAAAGTTAAAACTGCAACAAATATTATCCAGATCTAACAACTTCAGCAATAAACATCTTACTGCTATCAAAATAACATTTAAGTCTTAACAGAACAAATCATTACTACAGTAACTTAACTAAAACAGCACTTCAATTAAATAAAACTTTGTCAATCATGAACATCAAAAAAACAGTTAAAATCTATTATCTGCACAGTTGGTGTTAAGTTTACCCAGTAAATCCTGTAACAAGAGCAGTCCAAGGACAGCGCGCTCGACTTTTCGAGTGTTTTGTTCATGGCAAGGCATATCTTTAAACAAAAATGATTTCAAAACAGGACTTAATTTGTTAAAGGAAATAAATCAGTCAAACAATGATTACCAATTCATATTTGTAAAATATAAAAAGGGCATAACTGCTAAAACATTCATCCATAGTAACATCCCTTCAAAGTTAAGTAGACATAGTATCAAAGAATAAGCATACCTACTTTCATTTAAAATTCTTTATGAGGAACTATTAATATTTCAATTTAAACAAGTTTCATCATTTAAGTAAAGGGAAATAACTCCAAAAAATAATCAAGATTTATGTCCCTGTGTAGATTTAGTACTGATGAATAAGCAAACTAACTGTCATTTAAACATCTTGGTTAGTATTGAAAATATTTCAGTTTAAAGTTTATTTCAGTTTAACCCTAATTTAAAAGTTGAAAAGGGGCACAACTCCAAAAATAATTCATAAAGAGTTACATCCCTTTGTAGTCAAGTAGATGTAGTACTGATGAAAAAGCATACTAACTCTCTATCAAACAAAATATATTCAGTTTGAGCGCACTTTAATCTTAAATATTAAAGTATAAAGGGAAATAACTCTGAAAGTAATTCATCCAGAGTTATGTCCCTTTGTAGTCGGATAGATGAAGAACTTACAAAAAAGCATTCCAACTTTTATTCAAATGCATTTGAAAGTACTAAATATCCCATTAGAACAAATTTTAATCTTAAATGTTTAAGTATAAAGGGATATAACTCCAAAAATAATTCATCCACAGTTACCTCCCTTTAAAGTTGTGTTGATATAGTAACGACAATTAATTATACAAACTTAAAGTCAAATATCTTGATTCGTTTTAAAGATATTCCATATAGAAACAATTTTAACCTTATAATTTGCCATTTTTTAAGTATAAAAGGGCAATTACTCCAAAAATAATTCATCCACAGTTACATCCCTTCATAGTCTTGTAGATATCGTACCAACAAATAAGTATACAAACTTTACGTCAAATATCTTGATCAGTATTGAAGTTATTCTACATAGCAAAAACTTTAACCTCATATTTTGCAATTTCTTAAGTATAAAAGGGCAATTACTCCAAAAATAATTCAGCCACAGTTACGTCCCTTCATAATTGTGTAGATATTGTACCGACAAGTAAGTATACAAACTTTAAGTCAAATATCTTGATCAGTATTGAAGATATTCTACATAGGAAAAACTTTAACCTCATATTTTGCAATTTTATAAGTATAAAAGGGCAATAACTAAAAAAATAATTAATCCACAGTTATCCCCTTTCAAAGTATGGTTAATATAGTCCCACTAAATAAGTATACCAACTTTCAATAAAATAACTTGGATAGTGTTAAAGATATAAGAGTTTAAAAAAACTTTAACCTGAAAACCAACGCCAACGCAAACGCCGACGCCCAAGTGATAGCAATAGCTCTCATTTTCTTCGAAAAGTCGAGCTAAAAACATCATGCAATATGTGACACCATCATAATCAGCATTGATATTCACCAAGTTTCGAATAAGTACGATTTAAAAAAAATGTGCATGTTATAGCAAAACACATCTTTTAATGTTGTACAATATTAGAGAATACTAAATCAAGCACATAAGAGGAATTCAATCTATAAACATCAATAATGAAATATGTTAACATGAAGTACAAGTATGTTTTGACAGTTGAAAAAAGGCAACATGAGTTTAATCTATTGAAATTATCATTATGAATAGTGTATCTGTACAATGGTAGTATTTTACTAACAAAATAAATATTAAAGCCATGTGAATCTTTGACTTTGGTACCGGTATCTTTCTGAGCAATATCATAATCTACAACTAGAACAGTGCAGTTTTGAAACGAGTGAACATGTAAGAACCAAGAACATTTCACAGACTGTGCTCTGGACAAAAAAGAACAGAGTGCAGGTATATTTGATGATTTGATATCAAACAGAAGAAACTATGATTGCAAGCACATAGACATCAATACAAAACCAAATGTGCACTTTTTTCTGTAATTGAAGTGATTGAACTTGCAAGTGATACCTTACCTAAGATTTTTTAAAGTTTATTAACCCTTATTATAACCTAGCAGACAAGCTTGCAGTTTCAATAAAATTCTATCAGTGCTTGCAAAGATATCAAAATGTAATGGACAAACACTTTATCTAAGAATGTAAAATCGATGCCAACACATAACTGAGTATGATAGCCCAACTATTTTGTGAATAACGAAATTAATAATGAAGAAATAATAAACACAACTGTGATAACATGGATGTTCTTTTAATGTTAACAATAAGCTAATAAAATTGGATTACATGAATTAAATAAATAATAAAATGAACGAACCAAAAATGGTATGGCAGGACAAAAACATAGACATAAACAATGCACACATATAATTTAACAATAACTTCATAATAAACCTCATCTATGTACAAACAAAAGAAAATATACCACAGAAGAAAATCAGCATCACAATTTAAATCATACAAGCATTAAATAAGCTGTTAGCTTAAGAACAAACATGTTATAAGGATAAGAAAACTAAAGACAAAAAACATCATAAAGCAAATGTTTCATAATTTGAGATGCACAATGTTCTACTAAGAGCTCTCATTATGAGCCTTTTTTAACTCAATAAAGATTGATTTTAAATGCATTGACATTTCTAATTTAAGAACTATTTAAAAATCACATTAAACTATAATATTTATCAACACTATAAGAAAAAGGTATTAATAATATTTATAATAAGGGAACAATGAAATTAGGGCTGAGCAAGTCACGATCCGATCCGAACCATGATTTATGTGTGACGATTCACGAATCAAACCACAAATCACTAGTTAATGAAAAAGCATACAAGAGTTCATATACATACATCTGTAACTCATGTATATACAAATATATTGTAAATACAATGTATATATCAAAATAAGTGAACAACTACAGAAGTTTTTATTACATGAAGTCATGTAAAAGATTCAGAAGAGGATTTTTGCGTGTGCTAAAATGTGCATGATTTTCAAATGATAGTGGTGTGCAACATAAGTAAATTTATGTTTTCATTTGTAGTGCAGCTCATTGTCGATGGTAATTTAGCTAAAAAGTGTCTTTCATTTTTTTGTAAAAATAGATTGCAACCCAACAATTTGAAAAGTGCTGAATATTCCTCCTTGATTTTCTGGTCGAGATCGCGAATATCAGAGTACTCGGATACTCGCAACAGCCCTAAATGAGATAGACATCATGAGTGGATGTGTTTCAACCTAACTACATTACAATAATTCTGCATGAAGATTTAGAATATTCATCAGTTAGGAGTCAAAATGTTGAAACTAAACAGACCAAGTCAAAACTTCTGAATTTCCTAAAATTAGCTAAAAGTATGCAAAATTACCTTGCTACACAAGTTGAATATAGCTAGTTTATATTAACTTTAGTTGTTTCTTAAAGAATGTCATGGAATGTTAAGATCCAGAATTGAAATGTAACATATCCTGTGAAATGTTTCAGCCTAATATTCCAGTTTATGAACGTCATGAAGATAAACAATTCAGATATTCTTATTGAGAGACTAGGTATATTAGATTGGTTAACAGAAAATAGTTCACCCTAATATAAAATTAGCTCATACAGTCAGCTCCTGTTTTCATAGTGATTCTGGACTCATCATTATCATCTTCCTCACTTACGATGAGATTTTGACTCTAAAATTTAGGACTGTAAAAAGAATTTAAAGATTAATGCATGACATTTTGATTCCCAACTAATGAAAACTAAATATAAAGAACTACCAAGACATCTCAAATTTGACACCAGGTCAACATTAATGTAGAATATAATACAATTAAAACAATCAATGAATGAAAAGCAAGGCATGGAATGCTTTTAATTTTACAGAGAAAATCACAGAAAAAAATTGGTCCAACAAAAAGCCTTACTTAAACCATTTAACTGTAACTATTACATATTTGAACCCTGTAGTTATTCTGTAAACCCTGTTCGTAATTTGCTAAACAATAAAAACCGAACATTGAAAACCACAGCATTCATTGAATCAAAAGTGAAATAACTAATATCAGAAACACAAATTATGAAATACAAAACATGATCAAATATGTTTAAATATAGTAAATACAAATCATGATCAATTATATTTCCATAATTATATTACTTATCTATGAAGAATGAGATTATAAACAATGGCTGAAGTTTTTACCAAAGTTGTGTAAATGAAAGAAAATGAAATATGTCCTAGGCTAGGTGAAAACAGATATTATAACGATTTGATCAATGTCTTAAAAAGACTTCCCAAGTTATTTCTGAAGGGTTCATGAATTGAATGCTAAAATTGCAAAAACCATATTAAACCATTATTTAAGCCCACAACTAATTTACAACATAGACAAAGCTCATTCTTTACTACACTTAAAAAATCACATACTAACCTTATGACATTTTAGTGAACAAATTTTCAAGTAAATCAAACATAACATACAGTTTGCATTGAAGATTTCTGGTATAAATTTCAAATAAACTTAACAACAAAATGCAAGCAATATCTACATGTATACATGTATCAACATGAGTAGCATGGCGAAGAGATCACCAAACAATATTTGAGACACATAATTAAAATGTTTGTGACAAAATGGTTGAAACTGGGATAGAACTGTGTCTAACAGCAAGGTTGTATTTTCATTGTTCATACAACTAGCTAGGGTGTATATCCTACGTATACTTCTCCTATCACAATGTAATTTGAGTATATACAGCTTTGTTGCTTCATTTATAGTGACTTCTAGTGGACAAATATTACAACATATTTGTATATATCTATTTTGTGAAAGATTTTTCTATCTTGGTGGTATTGTCTGTGTGGGTGTCTGTGTTGAAGCTAAAATAAAAGAAATAATCATATTAATCATGGATTAACAATTAGTAGAAAATAATCCTAAATTTAGGCTTAAATGGAATCAGCTTCCCATCTAGTCCTGCAGTAAAATGTCAATGTCATCTTTATGTGAAACCTGTGCTTCATTCCCTACAAAGTTATTACACATTATTATGTTGTTGTTTTTTCAGCAAAAACTAAAGTTATGTAATAGTAATTTTTGTACATATTAGAAACAAAAGTTCAAGGTTCTAGTTTTATTTTGCAGAATGAACCTAAATGTATCTTTGTCTAGGTAATTTTATCCAAGCAACAAAGCACACTTAGATCGGAAAGTGATTAATTTAAGGTATAAAATTGTAACATAATCAAGCTAAAAGATATTTAAAACTTATGAAATCAAGATATTGTAGTGCCAAGTTCAATACATGCAAATCAGATATATGTATAACACATAAAGTTTGCATTTTTAAAAATTTTGAAAATTTTAAAGCATAGTCATTCACATAGTAAAAATGATTCCTGTTACAATATTCTATTGAGTATTGATCCAAAACATATCTAGAAAACTATGAAAAAACTTACATATATCAAAACCAAGTGCCTCAGCAAATTCATCAAGAGAATAAAAACCATCATGATCTTTATCAAATGTTTTAAGTTTATCTTCATCAGGTGTGTTTGGACCTAGAAAACCTTTTAAATCTATATAACCTACTTTATCACCACCTGTTTTAACACTCCAATTTCTAAACTTAGATTGCAAATCTACAAAATAAGAAAAGTATAGAATAAATACTTTGAGTACAAACACAAATGATGGGCAATTGCATTGATGAAAGTTTTGAATTTTCAAAACCCTGAAATTTCTAATTTATATTATCATTCCATCTTTTAAATAATTAGGGAAACCGTCCTCACGTTCCCAAATCCCTGAATTTCAAGAGTAGCTTGGTAATCTTTCTATCAAGCAATTGGTTTGTATTAATTTTCAATAATTGTTTTATAATACAAAGACTATATCAACTAAATATTGATTGTATATTTTGATAGGGGTATGGTAACCAACATTATAAGTATAATAATTTCTAAAATCAATCTTTTCTAGTTTTTTTTTATGAAGCCAACAACCCTAATCTTCATTTTTGAATTGAACATTATTATCTTCACAATTTAATTGGCGTAGATAACATTGAACCAAACAAAACAGTAAGGTTTAAAATAGTAAAAATATCAAGGGAACATGTGAACATTCAAATAACAAAACAATCAATCAAGTATAAAATACAAGTTTATACCATTTCTTTTTATAGTTTGATTGTGAAGCAAGTTATTACACATTGAATTTATCATTTTCGAGTCTGCTTCCTGGTCCCCCAGTACTGAGCTTGCAAGATAAGAGTGTCTTGCTCAAGGAAACAATGGGGTAGGTTTTGGTTGGGATTTAAACCAACACAGAGCTTGCAATCCAATGATAATCAGTCCAACTTTGTAACCACTCTGCCATGCCTGCTTCCAAGTCAATTTATACAGGCTATAAGCGTGTCAATAGCACTTCACTATGTCCATTGATCCAATAAAATATAGAGACAATTTCTTACCACTAAGTGAATTGATTCCATCAATAGATATTGTATGTGACTTCTGTACTGTAGTACTTGGCTTGGTGCTCGTTTCCTTGGCAAAAATATCTAAAATAGTAGATTTGTTAAATGTACCAACTATACAAATTGAAATATCCAAATTATAACTATTATCCATCAAGCAGAGTAAGACATCTGATGTCAACATTCACATCAAGACGCTAGGAGCAGTGGTCCAGTGATAGGAGGCACATTTAGGGAATGATCGAGAAGTCCAGTTATAAATTCTCTAGGGGCACCACTGATTTCCATGTGCGAGAAATTTACTTACAGTTGTTTCACTCCACCCAGGAGTAAATGGGTACTGTGTGAATTACCTAACAAAGTTGGCTACCTTGTCGACAGAACATGTATATGGAAGCAGACTTAATTTTTTTTTTATACAGACATTACTAAAATTTGATAAACTTTGTATAGAGTTGGTTAAATCAGGGTTCCCACTCTTTTCTAAGAAAAAAATTCAAGGACTTTTCAAGGACTTTTCAAGGAAACTTTCGCAAATTTCAAGGACTGCTCTGGATTAACGCCTATTACTTAATTCAATAATTTACATCAAGCTCCATGGTCAAGTGGTTAAGATTGCTAATACTTCAAATTACTTTTACAAATGCTTGTGCTTCCCAAGAACAACAGATAGATGAATATAAAGGTTGCATAACAAATATACTAGCATAGTGAAAATTACAAAACAGTCAAAAGTTGGAGTCTCATATTTTCTGCATGAGATTTTATAAAACAACATTTACATTATAGTTTCTGTCACATTTGACAAACAGACCCATGTATAAAAAGCACATTCAGTATGGCAATGCCTTTGTTGTAACTTAAATTTTGTAAAATTCACAGAAAGTCCTGATTTTGTATCAAATAGTAAACTAAAAATATCTAATTTTCATTTCAATTGACCAGATCTTCTGGTTTAGCATGTTTGCTTGCTGGTATATGTTCATCAACAGAGATAAAAAGGGCCATTTTAAAAATATGTTATAAATGTCCTAAATTTTGACCTTTCTTTGTTTAAACATTTTCTTTAAAACTACAGTCAGCTATAAACATCATACCTTTAGTTAAATTATGCTTTTCATGTAGCAATAGATGCTATTTATTGTTTTTAGAGTCTAAAACACGATTTTAACAGATAGATTATGTGACGAATATTTTTTGAAATTTTCACATACAGTCAATTCGCATTATCTCGACTACTCTTGTGTCGACATTTCGTTGTCTCGATTGAAAATCAAAAGTCCCGATTTTTTTCCTTCTTTATCTATATGAAAAAAATCATGTTTGACTCGATCTTTTTGTCTCGACATTTTCGCTCTCTCGACTATAAATTTGAGTCCCAAAGTGTTATTTTACTATAAAATTATAATGTTTAAGTCGACTAGACAAAGATATTATCGGCGATCCGTTGAGGTGCGAAAAATAGCACACGTCCATTGTTTATCGATTAGCGACTGTATAGATAATCTGTGAAAAAGAACGTGTCAATATTGAATTAACATGTCATTTAAATATACAAACTAATTGACATGACTAAATGAAACCATTGTTGAATAAGTCGAGTGTTACTTGACAGATGTCAAAATTGAGTGTGCAGTGTAAAGATATCAAAATGCGTGCTTACAATCATGTGCTTCATTTAAAAAAACACTGCGATACTCGTTACTTTTTTGTGTTCATTAATTTTGTTTAATGAATATTTTGTCCAAAAAAAATAAGAAACAAATATTTTTCGTTTATTTTTATTATTATATTTCGTCATTTAAGTTGATATAAATGTACGGCATCTTCTTTGCATGATAAATTAATCACTCTACAGACCTGTTGGAAAAACGATGTTTACAACTGTTATGGATCGATAATAAAAATACGCGCATTTAAAAGATATGCCGACATTCTTGTAGTTCAAGTCTATATTTTTTCGTGACGTAATAGTCAACTACTCTTCACACACACAACTGGATATTATCAGCAACTACTCAAAATTATCAAAGAGAAGCCGACTTACACGATGGCGGTGCTGGGGTTGTACGAAATAGTGTATGACGTCAAACATATACACACACAATTTATCTGACTGGCTTCAAATATTCTGAAGAATATACGCTTGGTTAGTCGTTCTTTCGAGATACAGTCAGTGAAATAGTAGAAACCGAAAGTAGATTTTCGGAAAATACGCGATTTTGTTCTATAACTTGTCGAGAGGGAACTTTGCCAGCAGTAAAAGTGTCACAAAACCCTTAGAGTACAAGTTAATGGTAAAACCCTATTCACAGCTGCAGCAAAGCGATTATTCTAAACTACACTCTCTGAACAGGTAAAACTACTACTGAAGACATCGGAATTACCTCCCTTAGAAAATTTCGTTTATCTTGTTTGTCTCGACTTTTCGTTATCTCGATTATTTTCCAACGGTCCCAACTAAGTCGAGATAACGAGAATTGACTGTATTCAACTGATGTTTATTCTTGAAATCGAAAAAATGAGGGAATTTCAAAATGATAAAACATTAATTACAACGTAATTTGAACGATGTTTCACTTTATTGGCGATAGCGTCGGTCGCGAAAAATTTCAAATGTATGACAGTATGAAATAAAAAACTTAATTTGTTGTAAATGATTTGTAATAATGATTATTTTGATATGGAATTTAACGATTATTATTATCATTTAATCAGAGTTTATTATTGTTGTCAATGTTAATTGTCTTTATAAAAACATTTGCAAACTGGCTATTACGTCTATTTAAACTGCGTCACAACATGTTCATAATTAAATACAATTATCAATTTAACGGCAAGCATCCAAAAGCTTATCTACTTTAATCAATGCAATATCACAGTTTGTCAAATGTTTGTTAATTGCAACAGTTTGATTACGTAAACAATCTTATCGGGCCGACATGTAGCACTATTGATTTTTTGAGCGGACGCCGATTGGTCCTTATAGGCGACAAAATACACAGGGGTGGTCGATAAACAAAGAACTATATGCGAACGTAGTCACGCGTGTAAACATAACTTGGCGACTCCTTTGTCGATTTTATGACATCCTTGTGCATACTTTTGTCGGCGAGTTAATCTCCCAGCGTGTGACCGACAATTAAGTTTAATCGATATGTAATTAGCATGTAATCGCCGTGGGCGGTCTTATTTTTCACAACACATATCTGGATTAACAATCGACGATCAATTAGGTAATTTAATTTTTGTATACTTTGAAAATTTGTTCAACTCTTTTTCGCCGATTTCAAACTTTTTTGTCATACAGTTTAAGAACTTTTAATGCGATTTTTGCCGGTTTAGTGCGAGAAATCGCGTCCTATGAATATTCCTGGAACGGTTCACATACTGACTCGGCCTGGTATGATTTCATACCAAAGTATGGGACGAATTATCGGCGAAAAATGTAAAAATGTCGTGAGAAAAAAACGCCGGTCGGCCGGACCGACGGCTCGATCTAACTGCCGGACATGTCCGGCGGTCCGGCGCTTTCGCAACCCCTGCGACAAAAAAACAAAGGGGTGATAGATAAACACAGTTACTTGTTATCGGCTTTTGAAGCGTGTTTACTAAGTGCAACCCCCGCGTAGCGCGCATCGCTGATTGGTCGATTACATCAAATAGGCGGACGTAACATACGCTCTACTTGTTGTCGATCCGAGATCTTGATTCAACTATGACTCTTGAAGGCAAAATACCGAGTCAAATTGACGCACGGACGATTTTGATCGAGGGTATTTTGGAATTTCCGTGCGTCAAAACCCGAGGTCTCGGGACTAATTCAAGCCCTGACTGGTAAGTGCAAAAATCCCGACTTTTTCCCGGTTTTCCACCGTTTTTTCGAAATTCAAGGACTTTTCCAGGCCTGGAAAAGCAATTTTGAAATTCAAGGACTTTTCCCGTTTTCAAGGAAGCGTGGGAACCCTGTTAAATTGGTTTAAAACTGATGCCATATATAGTAACATCTCATCAATTAGATTACATACCATCATGTATAGTTGGTCCAGCAGGGGTGACTTCAGCTTTTGTAGCAATAGAACCATTTGCTGTAACTTGACTAGACATTCCTGTATCAGGCTTTACAGTAGGAGAATTTGATCCTACAAAAAATATTAATATACATCACTATTTCTAGAAAAAATATCATCTCTTGTCGTTAACTTGAAAATTATCATGACAAGCTTTGAAATTCATTTATAATCTCTCTAACATACTAGTCAAAGTTATTAGAATAGACCATTGAAAAATTAAATATATCTTATGGTTTTAATGCGATTCTATTCTTTAATAATGAATCATTTAATCATAGACTCCAATGAAATGGCATAATATACTGACCAATTATACAACACATTCCAAATTTTCTTCGTCAAATAAGAAAAAATGCTAATTTTATTTCAGTTAAAGATTATTCATGTAATATAGTTATATGTAGATAAACTAATTTTGGACTTGTTATGATGACTACTTGGTTTCTTTTTTTCATGTGTAAATGTGAATTGGTTCAGCCTGAAATAAGGATTTTGTCCTATAACTTTTGTACGGCATTGTATGTTTTTATTGTAAATCATGGTTAACATATTATGAGATGAAAATGACACGTTATGCTTGGATACAAGACTAGAATATATAAAATAATAAAATTTGCATTTATGTCTGATTCATTTAGTAAATAAAACAAACACAAATCTTTTTCGACCTCTTAACTATATAAAACTTGTACTTAATGAGTTATCATAATATCATCCTTCACATTAAAGGGATATACAGGCAAATGACTGTGCCAAAAGTATAGAACCAAGTTCAGTCTTTAAAACAGTATCAAGAATGTAAGAAATCATTACTAATAACATTTGTCACTTATAACATTCAACTGAACGAATTAAAATATGTGGCATACACATTGTTGAAAACGAAAGTAGGATACTGAGGAAATCACCAAGCTATTTATAGATTTGTTATATGTTGTACTTGCTGAAATTAAACATTTTCATTGGTCGCTTCTTGTCTTTTCAACATTCTTCGGCAGTTAGGATATCTTTTTTAAAGAATTATACTAATGTTAGACAATAACAAGCTCTAGTATCTTCTCATCAGTAAATGCATATTTTAACACTAATCTATTTTAGCTAACCTGACCCACGTGGGTCTAGTTAGGAAACACCCCAAATATTACGAGAAAATAAAGAAATATTTTGCCAAGTAATATAACAGTGTGTCTGTTGCATTCACAGTAATAAAATATTGAAAATCAGGAAATATGGTGTTGAACTTTTGCCTGTATATCCCTTTAAGTTAAACTTTGAGTTTAAGATGGATAACAGTCCATAATAATTTGTAGGTATACTAGCAATTATTCTAAAACTAAAAGGCAGGATGCATCAGACAGTTGATGTTTCAAAGTTATTATTTCTGCTTAGGGAAGAGCTAAAAATGACAGAAAGAAGAGAAAGGGGCAGGATGTAGGGTCCTTCTATTTTACTTTAGGATAATGACAATGACACTTACCTCCAGAGTTAAGAGTTTGTGAGATAAAATATTTTGTAGCTTCTAACTGATGAGTTAAGTTTGATATAGATGTTGAATGATGTGATATTAAATTAGACATCGTCTTTACATCTGACTTTAAAACATCAAGTGATGAATTTATACCCTGAAAATATATTTTTATAATTACAATACTTGCATTTTTCAAAAATCATTAACCTATTCAGACAGTGTGGTATGATTTTTTTGCACTGAGAAAAACTTTATAGGTAATAAATGTACTTTGAATACGTGTGAAAATCATATGTTCGTTTCAAAGAATTACTGAAAATAATTTTGAATGTAAATGGTAATAAGAAACATTATGTAATACAATAATACAATCAAATGTATATCATAGGTAATACTTACAGATATTTGATCAACAAAACCATCTCTCACTGTATCTAACATTTCTACAGTAACATAGCTATTTTGTTGAACATCCCCTGTCTCACTCTGAAAAATAGTTAATTCATAACCATTGTACCTAACATCTCTGAATTAACAAATGGGCAAGTCTCATTTCACCAATAACGGCAGTCAGTCAACCTACTCACTCCTTTCTGGATTTAGCTGTTAACCAACTACTAAGCGCATACTTTTGTCAGTCACTGACAACTGCCCTACGTATTTAAAAATCATTGGAAGAAGGGAGAATGGCCATAGAAATAATTTCATGACCAAGCTCCATGAGAGAATGGAGCATACTCTCATGGAGCTTGGTCATGAAATTGAACCCAAGACCCCTCAATCAGTAGACTTGCGTGCTACCAATTGAGCTAGCCGGGCGGATTTATTTCTTGGAGTTTTTTTCTTCGTTTTTTATTATGAAGCAGTTATTTAAGTTTTATACAAACAAGCCTACATCAACTGTATGGCTGAATTGACTGAGATTTTATTACACCTGAAATAAATATACACAGACATGGAGACTATCCAGAGATAAAATTTTTAACAGAGGCACCAACAGGTGAATGATTTTTTATTACATGCTAAATAAAGGCAAATCTTAACTGAGTTGTTAAATAGAAACATCATGAATACTAATTTTTAACTATACAATAAACAGCATTGAAAAAATATCTCACATGACATCAAACATAGTTTTTCTACAAGCATAGTTTGTGCAAATTAACCTGAGACAGGTTAATATTTCAGTAACTACACTACTTTTTACTAATAAAAATAAATGCAAATAAATAGAGGATATTAGTCAACTCTGGTATAAGAGTGAGTTTTATTTCACCGAGTGAGTTCATAATACATATTTTCATGAGTGGCATGGCCACAAGTGAAAATGTCATTTTCTTAGTTCACCAGTTGAAATGAAAAAGATCTTACACCAAAGTTGATGAATATTCTGTTTCTTTCGTGCTTAGTTTTGTGTTTTATTAGATGTGTTTATACAAATTCTATAGTGACGTCATTTCTTCTACAAGATGACATCATTCTAAGATGACATCATTGACGATGAACATATTGGATTATATTTTCACTACAATGAAAATATAAAATTTATATTCATCGTATATTTTTATCGAACAATGTGACGTTTCACCGTAAAGCATATGAATAGTCATTTATGTCTCTGGTCAATTTGCACAAGTTATATAATACTAGTTAAATAACTAAACAAACTCACATTGGATGAAGCATCCAGATCTTCATATTTCTGTTTTACTTCATTCAGTGAAGCAAGAACAGCAGTTATATTTTTCATTAAAGATTGCACATTCTCGGTTTGACTGTCTGTTGACATCTAAAATAAAATAATGTTTTTCATTGTTAAGACTATATTATTAGATCATTTAGATTATATTAACAGAGTCAATTGTCATATTTATAGACAAAGATTTTAGCAAATAAGCTAGATATACTCATTGATAATTGATTTCACAGAATCATTTATTTTCTTGATTAAAGTTCATTTATGGATAAGATAACATATTGTCTAATTTTTACAAATTGGCATCCATTTGGTGCACAGAAAAATGAAAAAATTGACAGCAAAGTAACAAAACAAAACTGATCAACTATGTGTTAGTACATTCAGTGAATTCAAATTAAATTAGAATTATCTTAATGTACAAAACTTAATGTTGTGGCTGTAATGTTGTACAACATCATAGCAGTCAATTTAAGAAAACCAAGTTTATCTTTTGTTTGTTCAAAGTTTACTAGATTTAACGCCATGTTAACACATTTTAGGTCATTTTATGGCGTCCAGCGCACCTAACCTAGCTTTCCTGGACCATTGTCTATAACCAGTACTCACCTACCCTTCCACAAGGCCCAAAACTTCTCCATATTATCTAATCAATGGAGGAAAATCTTTACTGTCAAATTTTCATGGAAGGGTATAACCTCCCGGGTGGGATTCGAACATGCACCCCCTCGGGCACGAGATTCCAAATCCGGGCACGCTACCAACTGCGCTATCCACCCAAGTTCAAGTTTATCTAAAACCTGCAGAACCTCAACACTTGTTCTGAGCAAAGCTTTACAAAATGAACCAAAATGCCTGTTAATTAAATTCAACTTCAAATCAAGAACATACCACTTGTTGTACAATAGCTGTAACACTTTGTTGGAACTGTTCACTATTATACTTATCAGAGTTGTCTAGAGGTGAGACATTATTGTTAGATGATGATATATATGAGGATAAACTTGATATATTGTTTACTATAACATTTGTTGTACTCTCTAATTGATTCAATCTCTCCTGAAAGTACAGACATACATAGAGAATAGTCGTTGATATAAGGTATAAGATTGATGATTTATATTTTACTGAGTGACCTCAGAGATATTATTTTCTGAGCACAAGAGGTTAGTAATGAAAAAGCTTATGGCATTTTGAGATAATAATCGGTAATAAATACAAGGTAACTAAAATTAAAATTTTATCCAACTTAAATAGTTAATGTTTATATAAATATTTGTTATCATATGGACTTTATGTCCTTTTTTATATTTTTCAGTTGAATCATAATGATAAGTCAACTCACTCACTGTATGAGAACAAGCCTCCAGGACCTGAGCTTTCACTCAGTCCATATAGGATGGACAATAACCTAAGAAAAATTTCATGACAAAACTCAACAAGGTTCCTGTCCAGGATTCAAATCCGGATTCTAGCCACATGCTCAATAAACTAAGATAACTATATAGGCTAGGAAGATTTCAAATATTGGAAAAAAGATTGTTGCTGTGAGCTATCATCAGTACAGGTACTTGGGTAGATAACATAGAATTTACTGTAACTGAGACATTCCTTGTCATTTACCTTGTCATTTGCCATTTACTTTATAAAGTCATATAACTAACATGGTTAATAACAAATCAGAATCACATAGAAGCTTAATGATGTCAAACATGTAAATATACACTAGATAAAGAAACATGTTTTTTACATAAGGAAAAAATCTGTGAGCTAATGCTCACTAGTGATACCCCCGCAAAAATCTAAAAATATGCGACAAACAGGAAGTAGATGAGCAAGGAGCATGAAATCGCTTTACACCACATGGGACTATGGGATGAAGCAATATGCAAAGTATTAGGCTGCTGCATGTTATAGTTGCTGAGAAAACTGCGACGGAAATTTTGTAACGGACGGACGCACGGACAAGGGTAAAACAGTATACCCCCCTCTTCTTCAAAGCGGGGGTATAATAAGATTAACTATTAGATGCTTAAAAGTGAGTGATACATTCACCAATTATAATAAAATTAAACATTTACCAGGAAGGTCTTTTGGAGATCTGTAGTAGCACTATCATGTTCAGAAGTTTCTGAATTGGTCTAAAATGATAAAAAAAGAAAATTATTGAAAAGCACATCAAACATATACTTACATTAACATAATGTAAGAATCATGACTGACCAGAAACCACATTTGAGGGGACAAAAAGTAAGTTTTTTCCACAGAGGTAAAAAACTAAAACAGCAATAATATTGAATTATTTTAGTAAGGATGGGAAGTCACTTCAAGTCAGTAATGAAGATTATGTGACAACAATCTCTCAACATTGTGTTTGTAGAAGTTTCTCGACAAAATAAGTTACAATAAGTTCGGGGAACTATAGGTTAATGAATCATTTTCATGGTTATGATGTTAGTTTAAAACTCCCAGTTTAATATTTCTTTTATTCAAAGTTAAAGTGTGATCTTAAGTTGGTTTCTATGAATTAGTTTAGTTGATCTAACACTTTTTATACAATAACCCCTGATTATTGAAGTCACCTTCACTTTAAGCAGGCGACCCCTCACAGTACCTATTTACACCTGGGTGGAGTGATACAACAGTAGGTAAATTTCTTGCTCAAGGAAATTAGAAGTGCCACATATGGGGTTCTAAACTGGTGCTTCTAAATCTCTAAGCTTGCATCCTACCACTGGACTACTGCTCCTACAGAGCACCTGTACTTCCCGAGGGTGATGAAATAGGACCTCCCCAGCAAAGAAATGCCAAACGCATACTATCATAAATTAAACTCACCTTGTTCTGGATATCTTTGATCTGTTTGTCAAGTTTATCTAAAGCATCAGATGTGGATTTCATAAATGGTCCAATAGAATCAAATGTATCTTTCATATTAGCAACATCACTACCAAGATCAGCCATTGCCTAGAAATCAGATAAAATGTCTTTTACATATACATTTATAGTAATGTCTGAGATGGCTTATATTTAACAGACAGTTCAGAATAAACACTATTTAAATAAAAAGAAATGACTAGTAGTATAGAGCTGCCAACATAGCAGTCATTACCTTAACCAACTAGCCTAAAATCTGGGGTCAGGGAAAAATAACTCAGGCTTGTGAAATTTCTCAATCATGTAGTCAAGCTAATTGAAAATAGTGCCTTTTACTGTATAACTAAGTACATTGGGCTAGTGTCTGATACAGCTGCTGTGGTATACTGTGTGACAGTTTACTGCTGGTCAGAATTTATATTTGTTTCGACTGTTTGAATTGATGTCAAAGAAAAGGTTAAGGTCCAACTATGCCTGGATATAACTGCACTTTTTATCTACTATCAATACCATGTTAATCCTTCTATAATATCTTCAAAACTTATTTACAAACTGGATTTTAACTAAGTTAGGGTTGTACCACAAGGCTCACTAGCAATTCAGTCATAATGTCATAATCAATACCAAATCAAAGCTTACCTTTGAAACAGTCTGTAGTTTCCCAGGTAATTCTTTAAGTTCTGGTGCTGCATCTATACTATGGCTAAGTTTTATGACAGTTCCAGACACCTGAGTTACCTGTATAATAAACAATATTTAACATTGGTGGAAGTGCAAAATTGTCAAATCTTGAAATTCATAGTTTTAACAGTTAACAGTAACGCATAAAAAATGACCTTTTTTCTGGTGCCAAAGTCTTGAAAGTCAGGGGCCTGTATTATCAAGCATCTTACGACCAATTTTAGTCATAAATCCTTCTATAGATGTTATATTGTAAATTATCGTAAGATTTTTTATAATATGCTGCCCAGGACTAGTATTGGTAACTTTTGCTGCGGATATAAGAAATACAGTATCGGGGAATTAGATATCATGTTATCTATGTCTCTGACAGTATGACCTCTCTACAACAGCAACAAGCTGGTTTTCATTAAAAGAGGCTGTTGTAGGGAGGTAGCCGATGTTGGGGGAGGGGGTAGGTTTAGGCTGTGTGTAATATAAACTCAGAGGTTATTCCCTTCAACAGCAGTAGATCCTTTGCAGATTGCACTGAGAAAAGTCCATAAAAGTTTTCTAATAAGTTGTTAAATATGATCATAATGTTTATAACTGTGTTTAATATGTATATATAGGCATATAATTTATTGACTATTTGAGCAGCTTTAAGTATTAATATGAACATAATGTTATGATGTAAAAGTCATATCATATTACATATTATATAAACAATCTCTGACAACTGTATACTAGAAGTCAGTAAATGTTGATCAGCATTTTTTTACTACCAGTACAATTTCTGTTTATGTTGAACATCTGTTGCCATTTTATTTTAAATGCAACAAACTATGGCCAATAAATTTAAACAAGATAAACAGTTTTTTGTCTAACACTTGTTTGCTAGACAAAATGCATAAATCATTCTAAAGGTTATTTTTTGTATGCTTCTTCTATGGTAAGCAAAGATCTGTCAGCAAGCAAATACGGGGTTTTTGAATAAATTATGGACTTAAATAAATTTATAATACACATGAGATGAGCTTGCTATTTATAGAAAAGATTTAGACCAAATTATCAATACAAACAATACACAGCTTGTTTTAGAGATGATGTCTGTTTTTGTTCCTTCCATGTTCTGTCACATGGTATTTATTTATAAGTGTAATAATTTACATCATTTATTTAGTGAACAGCTTCGTGTTCACTCAACATTAATGCAATAGTTCTAGGACAATATAATGAACTTTGGTAATAAACATATATTCAAAAACTAAGAACAAATTAAATTAAAACACTAATTTAGCTACTTGACCATATCTAGAGTAACTAAACATCAAACAATTCAATTCATTATGTATAAATTTCAGCTGCTTGTTAACAGATTTAAACTTAAATATCAATAAATTGAATTATTCTAGAGTGCTCAAAATTGGTAAGAAACATAATAAAATTACATTTTAGAAGCAGCAAAGCAGCGTCCTGATAATGATGATAATTTTAGAGCAAATCATCATACAGCAACAAACAATTTGATGTACTATCTGTACTTTATGCTTAACTGTTTGAGGGGGGCTTGTGTAAACAAAATCAACCATTGACATGCAATCCCATTGAGATAAGTGAAATTTCAAATGGATAATTTGATTGATTGAAGTAACAATATTCTCATACAACTTGGTAGTTGACCTAAATAGTATTGTTGTAAGCTTAGCATGTATGAAGTCTCAAGTGAATTTCTTCAGAGGTTTCACCAAAAATTTTAACAAGGAAGTGTTACACAGATGCCAATGCAAAGGTGAGTATAAAAGCTCTACTATATTCTCTGAATAGTTGAGATAAAAAGCCATCTATACTTACAGTAGTATTAACTGTATTTATATCTGAGATCACACGTTGTAATGTTTTATTTATATTAACTAAATCAGGAGATAGTTTATCTACATCTTCTGAACTCTTGGAACTTCTTACTTCCACTGAAAACATAAAATACATTGTATGGTAATTTATGATGCCTTACACTGATTTTTTTATATATTTGTTCAGTTGGTACCATTGGGGATGTACCGGTACTCACTATGGTTGATAACTGAACAAAATTGTAAATAAATATCATCAGCTAAATTAATATGGGTTTGTTTTATGTTTTTCATAGGAATATTCTTAAAAATTCCATTGCACATTCATGGTGTTATGACCCACTAAACTAATAAACTTGTTTGAAGCGCTAATTTAATCACTCGTGCTAAAGCACTCATGATTTAATCATACGCGCATCAAAGCTCTTGCCTATATTTTAATAATTGGTAAAATATAAACAACTGTAAGTTATTTCTTAATTATCACATGCTTCATTAGTAACTACACAACTGTTAACTGATTAAATGTACGGAAATGATATTTTTTCATTGTATTTTTTCTCACTACCATTCTCATAAGTTATAACAAAAGAACAATCATTTTGAATTACACATTAATGATTATAAATAACAAATATTCTTTTAACAGTTCTAGTCTAAAATGATTGCATGCATTCAAGACAAAATAGTGTTCCAATCTTTAACACACAGTATGTGACATACAGTTAAAGGTGCAAAACACCATGAAATCATTAAATTTATTGCATCAAAATTGGTGGAAAAATGCAAAAAATAAAACACCAAAAAGTACAAAATGCAAGTGGTAGGTCTGCCATATTGTTCATCACACTGTTTGGTTTGAACCTTGGTAAGAAGCTACTGTACAGTTCCTATTATGGTTAACAAAAATAATTAGCATTTAACTGACTAAAAATCAACTTCAAAGGAGTTCAACCAGGTGTTTGCTTTTACTTATTTAGCATCATGTTATTAGATTACCAAAGGTCAATTAATTTTGATCTTGACAAATAGCTTGAATTGTCATAAAAATATTGATGAACTGCGAATTCTTAAATTCAGTATACATTGTACCTTCACACAGTACATCATAGCAGCCCTATCAAGTAGTTCACATCAAAGAGAAAAAAGTTAGTTCAAATAGACAGTAACATCACGTCTCCTACTTAGAAACTTGTTTATTCTAAGACAACTGCGACTACAAATGTCGTATTAGCATAATAATGACAATCTCTTTCTTACATTGTCATCAATAGACAAAAATCAATAACTAAGATATACATACATTTACAATGTACAATACAACGTTAAAAATATACACATACAATATTCATGCAAACATACAAAGGCATCAATAAATGTATAAAAAAATATGGATCATAAAACAACCGGGTCATACATGTATACAAATATCATAAATTAATAATAAGCATTTATACCTGCTACCACAATAATCTTTAACTAAATTAGAGATCCAAGACCTTTTACAGCAATAATTTTGATGCATGAACATTTAATATACATGTTGACGCAAGTACATTATATATACATGTACATTATGATCAATTGATACTAGCATGAAGGGCAAATATAGCGTTACTATATTAGTCTGTCACTACACATGTTCTGTATACAAACTAGTGATTAAGACAATTTAAACATGCAGACACTGACTACTTTAGTATCATAAACTAGCTAGATGCTAATTAGGTTAAAACTATTAAGAGTGGACATGGCACCCTTGATGCTACAAGGTTGACATTAACAGTCCAAGGACAACAAATTTAACTTTCCAGGTGCTTTGTTTATGGCAAGGTTGACATTAAATCAGGAGTGCTTTTAATTGGCATGTCTTAGTATGGTTGATGTAATTCCAATAAAAAAGTATGCCAATCTAAAATTAATTAATTTTGTTGGCTAGTATAAATTGTATAAGAACTTTAAAGAACTTGAACCTCATAAGCAATGCCATCATCAATGACAACACAAAAGCAACTTTTTGTTTATTCCAATGTCAACTGAGTATAATGTAGCAATGCTCTTCAAAAAAATAGCTTATTGTAAAATTAATATGTTGTTATTCAAATATACAATTAAGTGAATGAAAACCCTACAGTATTCAATTAATTAATGAAAGGGCATAGTTTTAATCAATTAAGTAGAAAATAATTAGATAAAAACACAATTCCATGCAAGAAACATAGACAATAAGTGCTTAAAAAATTACAATAATTGTCAGCTGTTTTAGATAACAGATCCAATATAAAACAAACATACACACAATAAATATACTACTGGTAATCTAACTACTGAATAATTAAATATACAATACAAGTCAAATCTATAAATAATATATAGCCTTGTTTTACATATAGTACCAAGTATGGAGACATCGATTTCAGTAAAATGATATTTTAAAATTAACTGTAGATAAGATATTGATTTTAAAGAAATAACAGTTATTTTTTTCAGTATTTGGTACATTTATACTTCAAAAAATAAAGCTAAAACTTATGTACACCAAAATAAATGCAATTGTGCTTTCAAATTAATATTTTCTAAGTGAAAACTGAATCAAACAAACAAAATTCATCACAACACACAAAATATATTATCACATAACTAAGTAAACATAAAAATACAAACTAGGTATGATATAGCAATGACATCTGAATAATACACAGCAAAAATTGATACTTGCAATCTGCACACTTTAATTAATGCCTTCATTTGCATACAAAGGAAGTTACTAGTCATATCTTATAATTGTAATGACTTTAAATACCATGTGTTAATGAAGTCAAAAATAAATTCTGTTCTGTACCATTGATATTAAATTAATGAAAATAAAAAGCAATTGTTGATCTTACCATTTGTAACACAAAAGAACAAAGTATACATGTAGTTTGAATGTATCAAAACAAAAATATTGGGCCGATTTTCATATTGTTGACCTTTGGAAATAAATTGAACAAGTAAATCTGTGAGCTAATGCTCACTAGTGATACCCCCGCCAAAATCTAAAAATATGCGACAAACAGGAAGTAGATGAGCAAGGAGCATGAAATTGCTTTACACCATATGGGACTATGGGATGAAGCAATATGCAAAGTATTAGGCTGCTGCATGTTATAGTTGCTGAGAAAACTGCAACGGAAATTTTGTAACGGACGGACGGACGGACGGACGCACGGACAAGGGTAAAACAGTATACCCCCCTCTTCTTCGAAGCGGGGGTATAATAATAGCTTGTGAAAAATATAACTAAAGGCACATGGTTGCAATAAATGACACAAAAACATCATAGAGTTATGTGAAAGTACAACACTGATAAAACAAGAACAACTATGTGGATAGCAATTGCCAAAATATAGTAATTACATGTGATAAGAACAATATATCAATAAAAACAACAATAATCAAGTGAGGGAACAAAATGAATACACAATTTTTACACTCAACAGAAATGATTGAAAGAACAAGATTCAAAGCAACAATATTCATCAATTAAATCTGTAAAAGTGGCAATACAATTTATCAACACAGTAAATCTAGCCAGGAAAATGACAACAAACTAAACATAAAAGAGATTTTCTTATGTAACAACTTACTAACAAGTATAAAATGAAGCAAAATGAGTAAAAGAATAAATAAAGATATCAATGAGATATTTACAACACAGTGAAAACTGAACATTTAAACTAACCTAAGAATAAATCAGAAGTGGGTAGTGGGTCTAAAAAAGAGTTACAATATCATTATTACCTGCTTGCAATGCAACTCTAAGACTTTCCAAATCCTTCTTCATTTCAACATGCATCCATGTTAAACCAGTACACATGAGTAAACAGGCAACAAGAAGTATGAATATGAGAGCTGAGGTACAAGTAGAACATAAACCTGTATTCCGGCTACAAAAACAAGAAACAGTTGTTGTCAAGCACATATCATTATCCAATTCTTAACAGTATTATAAACAGTAATCATGAAATCACCACTGAACCCAATCAGTCTCGATGCATTCTTAAATTGGTCCCAACAAGCTTTTATACTCTATACCATATTACAGGTTTATATTAATGAACCTGTCACATACTCTAGCAAAATAATACTCTGCCAAATTTACCTGAATTTTTATAATTTAAAACTTTAATTTATTATCATTCTTTGTTGCCGTCAACCAGTACAGATAATGATTGAACATGAGATATAAATACAATTCTAGCAACATCTAACGCAAGCTTACATGAATCAAGTTGGATTACACTCTTTTAACAAGTACCTTACAAGCAGGAACGAACAATATCAAGTCAAATGTCATGCTTGTCCCTAACAGAAAATAAGTTTGAATGATATAACATGTTACCTCTACATGAAGCAATACAATGCATACCATTACCAATTGCAGTTAGTTCAGAATTATATGAAATAACATTAATGAATAAGAAGGAAACCATGGCAACCAATTAATACAATACACTAAAACTAGTTGAATAAGGTCATGCATGTCAAATTGTATGATTTAAAAATATTTTATTTGAAAACCAATTAATTAAAAAAAGCATAAAAGAAATCAGCATCTAAAGAACATGGACGTTGGATAAAATTGGCGCGGAGCACCATAAATAAAACATGGCATACTTAGAAACAATCAGACCAGTGCTTGGTCACCTTGTTTTTAAGTCAAATAGAAGTAAATAATGTGAACGTTTTGTTGTAAACAAGTTAATTGTTGATTAAATATTACAGATTTAAGTAAATAATTATATTTGTTGAATTATCATACTAATTATGAGTGAATAAGATGAGGCTGTTCAAACTCTATTTTCTAGCGATTACAACAGGTGCTATCCGCATCTTTCGTCTGCAAAAACAGTCAAGCATTTAGATGATCATGATTTTGGGTTTTATGCGAGCATTTAACAGATAGCCCTAAAACTTGACACAAATCACAAGGTTTCCATTTTTGTTTACTGAAATTTAGATGGAGTGATCGAGCATAGGTCGTTGACTCTAGTCTTAATGAGCACAGTTAATTATAAACAGAAAAATATTTCTACATGTCAAATGATTAATTCAAAATTGCATGTATATCTCTTTACAACAGAACAGAAGTTTATGACAGGATAAATAATGGTCGGAAAACATTATTTCAAGGTTACAACAACAAAATAAAATGATCATACACTTTGGCTGGTGCTAAACGATAGTCATCATCAGATGATTCCGATCCGTTATATCTCAAAAGCTCATGGGAGCTACCGGTGTTGGACGTTTTCCGACGGGATTTTACCCCGCCCACTAAAGCGTCCAACTCTCGACGCTTTTTCATTCTTTTGGACGGTTTAAAGTCCACATTGATTCTGGCGTGTGGATCCAGCTTCGCAGTCTGAACTTTACAACACGTCGTTAGGGTAGATCATTCATTGAAACAGACATAAATTTTCACGTCCACCGATGACAGTTCCCGGAAGTTATGTTAATTCGTAAACAAGCAATTTGATTGGTCGACGAAAAACAAGGCTAAAACACGGACGAATTTACACAGTTATTATCGACTCAATCAAAGCACTGGATGCATACTGCCCTAGTTCGCTTATCACTAGATTTTATCTTAAATTGATAAAAATTGTCCACTTAATATTGAAATATGGTAAACAAATAAAAAACAATAATAATAAAAACAATAAGAATACATATGAAGTGCTTTACAATAGAATCATTACTGAGTGAAATACTACACTTATAAATACAAATGAAAGAATTGAAAAAAAGAATTATAATATAAAAAAATGTAATGGCATTTTATATTCCGAGTGTCATGCTTATGCAAGTTCACAGACTTTACAGCTATTCCCCCTGTCATCAGGCTACTGGTATCTATCTATCAATCTCTCTGGGGAGTCTTTTAACTCCGCTTATTTGTGCAGCCAACAAATTGGCGCAACATAATTATACCAACCTTGCAGGTACCCATTTACACCTGGGTGGAGTGAAGCAATCCCAGGTAAATTTCTTGCTCAGGGAAACTGGCAGCGCCCTTAGTGGGATACGAACCCAGGACCTCTTGATCCCTAAGGGCCTGTCCTACCACTGGACTACTGCTCCTACTGTAATATGAATACATCAACACAAAAAAGGAACATGTGTATATGCCATAAAATGGTTACATAGGAAGACAGAGGGTGTAATTTATAACATCTTTCAGTGATTTTTTAGATCCATTCTTGTCTAATGTCAGAAAAATTTGATAAAGTAACTTTATTTTCTACCCCAATTTATAATGATTGCAAGAATACACAAACAGGCAATTTCGTAATTGTAGGATACATAATATTTGTTGAATTTCAAATTAACATTTTTAAAAAGTACTGTTTTGTAACTCTTTACCAAAAAGCGTCCCTGGATTAAAATCAGACACCCATTTCAAAATGTCCATGGAAAACCTTGGGGCTGTAGCAATTAGTTTTGGAAATATAAGGTTAAACACAATTCTACATTAGAACAAATCTGTGGATTATACCATTTCTCCCACTTTGTCATTTTTGCTATAATGGTTATTTTTAAAAATTACCCCCCCACACACACACTCCATCAAATTTGCTTTCAACAGGTATGACTATTTTTTGTTAAAACAAATGGCTATGATGAAATGTAACAAAAAGAGCTGAAAAGCTGAAAAAGCTGAAAATATTTGCATGGAATGATTGCACATTGAACAGGAATCAACGGCAAAGCAATAAGAACAGTGTACATAAATTAGTCATGTTACAAAAGTAAAATACATGGTCATAAATATAAAAGATATCAGAAAACAAAATCAATAACAGATGTATAGATCATTGTGAATGACAAGTCATTTTTTATATCCGAACATATGATAATGCTTTTGTAAAATAGTTATACATTGAACATGCTAGAATTTAAGAAAGAAATAATTTAACATTCATGTCTGGAACAAAATCAGCTTGTATTAAAATACAGATTTAACTTTTAATAAGTATCAACAGTCATCAATACAATTGTGTTCTTGCAGAATCTGTATTACACACCAGTCATTTGTAACCTCCACCCCACCCCCAGGGCAGTGTGGGGGAGTTATGTTTTTACCTTTCAGTTACCTCCATACTGCCTTGTAACTGCAGGGGAATGGTTTTGGTGCCAAAACAGTGGGGACTATTGTCATGGTTACAGCCAGATACTACCAGTGTTATTATGTTAATCCATATGAGTTTTAGTAAACTATTTTTCTAGTGGTGAAAGAGCTACATAGGGTCTTGCATACAGGACTAGGGTAAATATTGTGATGTGTCCACCTTTTGAAATAGGCATTGGTTGGGACATACCCACCAATGATGGCTGGATTTCAAGTCAAAGTCTCTGCTACACACAGCATTGTAGATGAAGGTTACAAAGTTATTAACTGGTGCAAATGCAATCTAATATTTAAATCTGGGCTCGACATTAACAGTAATCAGATTACCCCTGATCAATATTTGGTTTCTGGCAACTTGTTACTGCTAGTTAATATTTGATACAGGCAAGTAATGTTTGACTTGAAATCATTCAACAGAGATAGAGAAAAAATAAGTACTGCAATAATTACTTACATTGTCTGAGACTTTCTTTCACTTCATTAAGTTGTGAAATAAGCCATGCACATGTGATGGAGAGTAACACAACAGCTACAACTATAACTAGGACAAGAAATATTTTGAGAAAAGTCCATAATGAAGAATCCTCATTTTTTTGAACTTTCAAACCTCTCTTTCTGCAATAAAAACAATGAATTATATAACTCAATTTGATTATAACATCAAATCATTTCTTTTTTAGAAATTCACTTATCAAAGCTAAAAAGTTAAAGCGCAGATTAAAGTCTGCTTCCATATTCCTGCAAAGCCGACTTTACAAACTTATATTATAACCCCTGATCATTGAAATCCCATTCAGGCTGCTGATCCTCACAGTAACCATATACACCTGGGTGGAGTGAAACATCTTTAGGTATATTTCTTGCTCAAGGAAATTAGCAGTACCCTTATTGGGTTTGAATCCAGGACTTCACGATCCCTTTGGGCACATCCAACCACTTGACCATGGCCCCTTTGAGCTCATGATCCTCATGAAATTAGGGACTTTAGTCAGTTATGTTTCCCTGATAAAATCCGAAGCAATCCAATTGGTAAGTAGGTCCTTACAGTTGTAATCCTCGGATTTTATCATTGAAGTCCTAACAGAAGTGGTGAAAGTTAGTTAGTTCTTAAGCCTTAAAATACCTAGCTTGAATTTTCAGTCAAACTAAATGATTTACAAAAAAGTTACCTAAGATTAATTTTGGCAAGCTGACATTGAAAAGTAAGGGTAAAATCCGCGTAATCCAACTAAATGGACCTACCTATTTGAAGAGTATACAAGGGGAAATAACTGACTAAAGTCCTTTATTAAAGTGGACAAATCAATATTTGATGATACATAATAATTATTTGTCAAAATAGTTTTTCATATAAAGGCCAAAATGAAGACAACATTAATTTGATACACACTATGTACTCTGACAAACATGTAACTCAAATAGCTATTAAAATATGAAGCAGAGGTATAATATGGCACATGTACTTCCTTGCCTTCCAACTAGCTTTTATGGCAACATGGTAGGGAAAGCCTTGAGTCCAGGCGAACCAAGAACCAGCTGACAAACATGTACAAGATCACACATGATCTTATTGATATTCCAGCCTCAACATATCTTACATATGGTGGCTGATTTATGCCATGTCGCATTGTTGTCCCGCGGGGCGCCACACGAAAACACGAAAGTACGACAAAATGGTCTTTTTGTCGTATCATCGTCCCGCGAGGCGCCATGCAAAAACAAAATCATACGACATTTTAATCATTTGTCGTGTTTTCGCCTGTGAAAGCACAATGCAACAATGTATTTTTACGACGAAAATTTTACAAAGATACGACACATTTTAGTGTCGGTTTTTTGCCATAATTTTGTCGCATCTTTGTGTTTTAGTCTCACAACCTGCGGGACGATGATACGACAAACAGATATTTGTCGTATGATTGTGTTTTCGTGTGGCGCCTCGCGGGACAAAGATACGACAGATTATATCTGTCGTATAATTGTATTTTCGCCTTTTCGCCTTCCACTCACACATGCGTACATCTTCAATAGTCTTCTGCGCATGTGTGAGTGGAAGGCGAAAGAGCGAAAATACAATCATGCGACAGATGAATCTGTCGTATCTTTGTCCCGCGAGGCGCCACACGAAAACACAATCATACGACAAATGTCTGTTTGTCGTATCATCGTCCCGCGGGTTGTGAGACGAAAACACAAAGATACGACAAAATAAAGGCAATAACACGACACTAAAATGTGTCGTATCTTTGTAAAAGTTTTGTCGTAAAAATACATTGTTGCATTGTGCTGTCACAGGCGAAAACACGACAAATGATTAAAATGTCGTATGATTGTGTTTTTGCATGGCGCCTCGCGGGACGATGATACGACAAAAAGACCATTTTGTCGTACTTTCGTGTTTTCGTGTGGCGCCCCGCGGGACAACAATGCGACATGGCATAAATCAGCCACCATACTTACACCCTCCAAGTCTTCAACTACAACTGTAAATCCTCTTACTCCCTGAAGTACATAGTCTATGCAACATCAACAGATATTTCTAAATACAGCTTCTTCCCCACAACCATCAAGATCTGGAACCAGTTATCAGCATCTATTGCTGAGGCTCCTTCTTTAGCATCATTTAAGAAGGAGCTTGCTGACAAGCCCTTCTAATGGGGTTTTCATCACCTAGTGTCGTAAATCGGCCCTAGGTTACTTTTCTTATTTTTCTATCTTTACTTTTTTGGCAACCCTCCCATAACTCGATCACTACTTTTCTTACTTTCCTATCTACTTCTCTTTTATCTCTTTTCTCATGTTCTTAGCCCCATCATATAATTGTCAAATATGACAGCGTGATGTATTGATATAGATAGAATATGATAGAGGTCTAGGATTTAATCTAATTTTGTACCATGAATTTTTATAATATGACAGCTACAATTACAAATTGATTGCCTTCCTAAGACAGCATGTTATACAAAACATAAAGATCATGGTATAAATGTTAAGCTAAGTTAGAATTAGTGTCAATAATCACTCACTTCTTTGGTTTCTTTCCTTTTAATGGGGGTAGACTCAACCATTCTACATCACTGTCTGAAGAGTCCAATAAGTTGAGTGTGTCTCCCCCCTCCCCAGGACCATTTGATCTATTGGCACCGCCGTTTGTCTTTGTTCTCCCCATATCTATCTGTTTTAAATGGTTATTCACTTCATAATCAAATTATTATCATTCAAGATCGTGTACTTTTTGGAGAATAATTTTTTGTTGTTTTGGAAGTTTACCCGGAAGTTGTCATCGTTGGGGAGGCAAAGATTTTTTGTATCCAAGACATTATTTAATATACATTTTTGTCAAATTCTATTGGATAGAAAAATAATTCCAATATTGATGAGTGTGTTTTCGGTTAAATGTCACGGGTTTCAAAATCTAAAATACACCTTATTACGTTTTATTTTGCCATTTTCAGTCAAAATAATAACTTATCCCTATACAACCAGAATACCTCGGGTTTTTCCCTTGCAATGTCTTATTTTTTCTCAAACAACTTCAGTTTGGGCAAATTAAATGAACTTGCCGATGAATTGTATTCGCAACGAGATCAAACAATTCTAGATATTTTTAAAAAGTTTAGAATAGTGCAGAGTATTTATACAGGTTCGTAGTGCAATGCGGACACAAAGGAGCTAACTCAGACTGGAATAAATTATATGATATGTTGAGTTATCTGCCTTTGTAAAAAACTAATAGAATGAGACACTGTAATTCTAGGAAAAACCACCGTCAATAAATACAAAACTAAAAATGCAGCAGCTTGCATTATGTTGTCGCTCAATAATCATGTGATCTTAATAGAAGATTTTAACTAAAGTATTAATTGTAATGTTCGTGGAACTTTATAGTAGTCGATGTCAACACAACTGAATACCCTTATCAAAAAGTTATTAGAACTCTTTTCTTCGAAATTTTTATTTACATGTTGGTCTGTCAACTAAAACGACTTGTAAGCAAAAATATTGTCTATGGGAGTGTTGGTTATCCTATGCTTCTAACTGTATTAGTACTAGTATATTTCATGCATAAATCCTCTCACATACATTTGATTTCTTTCTTAATCAGTTAGATATATTGTTATTCATTAGTTAAATGGCAGAGTGGTTTAATGTCACTCACTAATGAAGTTATGATCCTTTCAATTTTTGAGTTCAATTTCATTCTGCTTAAAATCTTACATACATTTTCATGTCAATGAGAAGAAACTGTAAGTTAGTACTTAGCAAATAGTAAATCACTTTAAATCCAATACAAAAATCTATAGGTATTTTTTTCAACCTCAAAAAGTCCACCTACTACATGTAGTTGCCTTTGCAAAATTGGGTCAAGCAAAAAGTAATAAAAAACACATTTAAGGTTCAGTTTTCAACAATTTATTTTTATAAGATATACTCCGATTATATACAATAAATATAATTCTCCACCTTAACAAATAATAAAAAAATAAAATAAATGTCACTGTTTAATAATAAAATGTAACTGCACAAACATGATATAAAAATGACTAGTCTAATATAGTTTTAATATACATGGATACAATACATGTACCAACAACCATAAAATATGGTCCATAAAACAATTACTCGTACTAAAGTGTGAGCAATATAGAATGTACTAAAGTGTGAGCAATATAGAATATATATCACAGCTTTATATGGATATATTAGGTATGTTTTAAAGGTTTGTTCAGATTTTGTTCTCAATGGATTCAATGAAAATTTTCTAATGGGGTACAGACCCTGAATAATAGGGGTATTGTTTTTTAAGGTACTAAAGAGAACGTAAATTAATGCATATGCATCATTTTAATTGCATCATCATCAGAAACATATGTTTATTTTAAAATGATCTCTAATACAAATGAATTAATGATTTGCGTTAAATGAACTATGTTTGAAAAAAGCATATTTTGAAACATATGTTTGAAAAAAAATTTATCCTCCCATTGGACAGGATGTTAAATCAATTAAATCACATTTAAGTATGTATGTAATGTTAAACCATTACACCCGTACTAAATATAGTTTTACTCCCACTTTACAACCTCTTTTATGCAAGTATTTCAAAAAATTCTGTAGGGACCAAACCCATCTGATCATCACTATGCTGGATCCACTGTTACTTATACTGACAGTGTATATTAATGGTTATGTATTTTATTAACTTTCCTGCGTGATGTACACCATAAAAATATAGATATACATACAGTACAACAAGACAATGTTATAAAATACAGTGCAGATGGAAACTGACCCTGAAATGGAGAAAATAAAAAAAAACAATTAAGGTTTAATTTTTTCGTATACGATGGGCCAATTTTTTGAGGAAATCGTTACTACCGGGTATGTGCTATGTTGTCTGGTACCCTTTTTACACCGTAAAAGGTAAGTATATCATGTCAAATCAAGGGTACCAGGAATGAAGCACTAGCTAGCCATATACTCAGGAAAGTAGCCACATAACATACATTTTTACCAAAGTTAGATTAACAGTAGCATGCTATTAATATTTTCTAGTATAATTAGATTTTATAATGTTATTCATATTTTTATTATTCTATGTTGATCAGTTCATCTTATTTGCTTTCTAGTACATCTTTGACTACTCTCAACAAAGAGCTATGAATTTGTCCAAATATGGAAGAAAATCAACCTCATTATAAACCATTTATGGAACAAGTATAGGAGCAGAGATACAGTGGTAGGAAACCTTTAGGGATCAAGAGGTCTTGGGCACAAACCTCACTAGGAGCACTGCTTATTCTTTGAGCTAGAAATTTACCTACAGATGTCACACTCCTACCAGGTGAGGTATTACTTGCCAGAAGGAAGGAGATTTCAATGATCAGGAGTTATCATACAAAATTGTCTGCTGAACATGTATATGGAAGAAAACTTTAAACTGCACTTCAATTTTTTTAAAGAAATTGATAAGTAGCAACAAAAAATCTTATTCTATTTTTGGATTCTGGCCCATGTCTGTAAATAGCAATCATAATAGATAGGCTTTAAAATTATGAGAATAACAATCAGTACTGATTTTAGAGTCCATAAACTACATAATGGTTTACATGTACAGCTATACCCAGTCGTATAAGGAACCAAGAACAGATTTGACATCTGACTCAATAAATAAAATACTATGAAAATAACTTGTACATGTTTTTCCAGAGGTCCACATGAAAGATGGATTTATTCAAATGTGTAGCCTTGTTAAATAAAGTCTTTATTATTATTTGTATTATCATACTTACCTTTCTTAGACATTTGTAACCATGGTATTCAGGTAAACATAAACATTCTATATGACCTGGTCCAACTACTACACATTCACTATTATCATTAGGACAAGTAACTGAAATATAAATGAGAATTTTACATTTATTCTGTCAGTTCCATATGCTATAAGGACCACAGGTCTCTAGCTCTATGATACTCTTTTTTACTAAAATATAATATAATGAATTATAGGGATATACAAGCAAATGACTGTGCCATAATTACATAGAACCAAGTTTAGTCTTTTAAACAGTATTAAGAATGTAAGAAATCACTTAATAATAACATTTGTCACTTATAACATTCAACTGAATGTATTAAAACATGTGGCATACACATTGTTGAAAACGAAAGTAGGATACTGAGGAAATCACCAAGCTATTTATAGATTTGTTATATGTCGTACTTGCTGAAAGTAAACATTTTCATTGGTCGCTTCTTGTCTTTTCAACATTCTAAGGTGGTTAGGATATCTTTTTAATAGAATTATACTAATGTTGCTCAATAAAAAGCTGAAGTATTTTCTCACCAGTAAATGCATATTTTAATACTAATCTATTTTTCGCTAACCTGACCAACATGGGTCTAGTTAGGAAACATCCCATAAGAATGTTGAAAAGACAAGAAGCAACCAATGAAAATGTTTTATTACAACAAGTACAAAGTACAAGTACAAATCTATAAATAGCTTGGTGATTCCCTCAGTATCATAGAAATATTTAAAAAAATCAATGTATCAATGTGTCTGTTGCAACCACAATTATAATAATAGCAAAACCAGGAAAATTGGAACTGAAAATTTTGCCTACTAATCCCTTTAAAGTATCATAGAACAGGTTAAGGAAATATGTAAGAGAAGTGGTGTTCTTTGTTTGTTTGGGTTTTACGGCGCACAAACACAAAAAGGTCATATCGCGCCGAAAGCAATCAATGATACTATTAATTCAAACGATATTAATGATGTGGGTGTTCTTTAATAATTATATTTTGTATACAAATTTTACAATAAATAATTGTCACAAAAAGATCACTAAGAGAGTCAGTTAATGTTCATAAATGTTCAGTGTACATATCCCAGTAATTTCCATTATCAACAAAATCATAACTCAAAATTATGAATCACTTGTGTTCAAAATAATTAAAAATAAAAACCTATTAAACTACTCAGAGCTTGTTTTACCAATATTTTATAACCCCTAGTACTAACATGTTAAGAATATACTTACTATTATTGTGTTGACATAGATTTATTTCATCTTTACAAATTCTTGTTTTGTCAATAACATCATCTGATATCCATGAAGTATTTCCACCTGGACATTTTAAGGTTTCAGGTAAAGACCTGAAAATACATGGGTGCAAGATGAAAATTTTGAAAAACCTGAAAACTGTAATTTGAAACCATTTTTCTTCATAATTTAATAGCAAAGCAGTGTCTAATTTGTTGTGAAAAACCTGAACTTCAGGCATATGCCTGAAAACTTGCACCCATGAAAATAACAGTACTGTAACATTACTATCATTATACATGTATAGTGTGTACATATTGACCCCGACCTGACCTTTATGCAAGAATATTCATTACATTGAATATGAAGTAGTATTAATGCTCGATTACACAGTGACCGTGAGGATTATGAGTTAAAACTTAACACACAAACATACTTCTATAATTTTACGGTCGCTGTCGAAGTGTAAAATAGGCATGGTACTGACTTTCGTCGGGATATGTATAGATAATTATTAGATGCAAATGTGAGAGGTCAGGTCGGGGTCAATATTTACGCACTATATAAACACCTGACTTCAGTAGTGTAGTATCATAATCCTCATGCAGGGCTTGACATTAAAGGTTGTCATATTGTCCCTTGATGACTTATACTTGGGTTCTGGCAACTTGTAACTGTTATTAAACATTTGGTTTAGGCAAGTTAAATGTAAAGCTGGTTGTCCAACTGGGCAACATACTTTTCAATTAATGTGGAGCGCCGTTAAAAGTATGTCGGACTTTGTTCAACACTATTAAAACTACTTTGAAAGACCATGTGGTTGCTATGTAACCATAAGTTTAGCTGGTTCAAGAATGTTTCAATGCTGACTGCGACAGTGTCATACAATATTAAACATATTAAATGAATTCTACTATTTATCAAGACAAAGGAAAACATATAGCAATTTTAATAGAAATCTGCTTACTAAAGTTACTTATTATAAGCAACACATAAACAACAAAAAAAATTTGTCAATAATTTCAATTTTTCATTCTACTACATGTATAAGACAATTAACTGATGATCTTACATATATTCTAAATGAGATAGACCATCAAAATCTCCATCTTCTATTTGTAAATCTGCATTCTTGTCAAGGAGTCTAAAATGATAAAAGAAAACATATGGGTGATCGTTGCAAGTAATAAAAATACTGAAATAGACAGATTTCATAAGAATTACACAAGGTAACTTATTCTCAAAATACTGAAATCAGTATTGATACTGAAAACTTTCACCCATGTAAACATAGTGATTATTCATTGTGTTGACCTTGGTCCTACCTATCTCCTCTCTGCCCCTATTAGCTTATCCCCTATACAGAAATAGTAACTTGAAGGAAACAGGGAGTTAGTTTTTGATGGATTCCAACAGACAGAGAACAAGCTAACTATAGAACAAGTATCCACTTTGGCAAAAACTGATATTGTATACTAATTTATTAATCTGAACAAGAATAAAATAATTCCATTCATACCAGGTAATAACTTATTACATGAAACCCATGTCTTTGGCAAAGTAGGCTATACACAGTATTTATTATTTAGTGTCCCAGGCCGAAACCCACCATGCTTCTTACACCCTTTTGTTAAAATTTGACATTTATATCAATTTTCCTACATTAATTAGGTTTATGGAGATGCTATCGGAGGACAAACTTATTAAACCCAAATCTAAAATAATTTGCTCGCTCACTGGCTTATTTTAGATCTGGATACTTCATATTATTGGTCATGTACAGCTGACCTTTGCTTGCTTTCATAATATTCATGACAAAATCACTGTGCCCAGGGACTTGTTTACCAAGTCTATATGAGGTTACTTGCAAAGAACTGTCCAATCACAGCCTGTGAATAAAACTACCATTAAATCAGCACACAAAACTTCATCTAAAAATAAAAATTACAAAATCACAACGCTTTTTATAGTGTTTTATCCAGATGAAAGCTACACATTGATTGGTCAACACAAAGGTCATCTCGATGTGACCCCTAGTGCAATGTCAGAAGATTCTATACGACAGAGGACAATAGGATATCTGTTCACATGTGGAGGGGTATGTGAGCACCAGTTATAGACAAGGGTCCAGGAAAGCAAGGTTATGGGAGCGGTTTGTAATAAAATGATCAGAATTTGTATTGACACAAAAAACAGTTGTAACACATACTTACAGTACATTTAAATTATGTAGATTGTTCAAGAGTCCACTTATCTTTGATAATTTACACTCACTTAAGTCAACACTGAAATAACAATTTAAAAAAAAAATAGTATAAGAAGTTACACAAATTATAGAACAGAACAGAACATACACTTTATTTGCTCACACCAATATACATGGTACATGAGAACAAATGAATACAACATATTACAATTATTAACAAAGAGCACATGACATACAGACAAGATATATATACATACATACACCTCCCTTACTCATTCACACTTACAACCTAATGCACTAAGAGACTATAAAAGAAATTATATTTTCAATAAATAAAAAGAAAAATTAATTTTTTATATGATCAAAAATTATTTTTATAAATTTACAGGTTGATCGTTGAATATTCAAAGAGTCATTTGATAAAAGTTCATTGAATTTTAGTATATTTGGTCTATGATAAAAATATGGTTTATATAAAGCACACAGTCACACACCAATCTCCAACAAGCAATAATCTATAAAAACTGCTTATTCACAGATTTTAACTTATCTTAAACTCTTAAAACTGTTAAGAAATATTTTGGAAGCAGTAAAGCAGAGTTCTGATTATGAAAAATTTAGAGCAAATTGATATGCAACTGTAAAAGATTATTCATGTATAAAAGCATACTCAGTTAGTAACAATATAGATAAATTTAGTTAGTTTTTTGTACTTTTATTTCATATTTTTAAAAATCTTAGGTCAGTTTGCCTTATTATATAATGAATTCATTTTCTTTACACAATTACAGAACTGACAGACATTTTTGAAATATCAAACAAAATAACTGAAATGTAAAATAACAAAATGTGAGTGAGTAGCACTAAAAAGCTTTTTAAAAAGAGATTCTGATAAAATTCATGTAACAGAGAATGCACAAAAAAGGCTAAAAAGGGTAAATCCTATAAAAGTAACATTTTAATAAGTAACAAATTTTAATACATGTACTTTCATATGTTTCATTGCATATTTTAATCGAATTACACCACATTCTACCACAGAGTGACAGAGCATGAACAAATCTTTACCCATACAATTACTCAATAAAAATAAATTATTTCAACCATCTTTTACTTACAATCAATGCTAAATAATGGACCTTTCCAAGTGTGACCTTTTTATTTGAATAACAATAACATTTACCCACAAATATAAGCATGTGCTCTTTTTGTTAACACCTTGTTTAAGGGACAAAATGTAACTGTAAACCTTTGTTAGATATACATGTACTAATAAGTAAGGTCATGGAAAGGTCCATTAAGTTATCAGTAAAAAGTTGAGAGTCTAAAACTTACCCTATAATTTGTTCAGTTTTTGTCAGTAAGGTAGTATTAATACAACAAGAACCATCTAATTTTAAAGATTTTGTATCATTATGTTTATTACAATACTGTTGCAGAACACTATTTATTCGTTGAAGATTACACTGTGAACATATCTCCTGAAATGAAACATTAAGACATACAAAATCATTTGAGATTATCATTTATTTATTTATTGGAGTTAACACCGTGTCAACACAATTTAGGTCATTTTACCGCGTCCAGTGCACCTAACCTAGCTTTCCTGGACTCTTGTCTATAACCAGTACTCACCTACCCTTCCACAAGGCCGGAAACTTCTCCATATTATCTAATCAATGGAGGAAAATCGACATTATTGTCAAATTTTCATGGAAGGGTATAACCTCCCCGGGTGGGATTCGAACCCGCACCCCTTTTGGGCATGAGATTCCAAATCCCGGCACGCTACCAACTAGGCTATCGACCCGGGTTTTGAGATTATCAGGTAGGTACAATGACAGAAATGCTCAGGACTAAGGAAGGAAACCAATACTGAAGATTTCATTTGCATGGAAGATATGACTGGCCACAACCTGACATTGAGCCCTAGACCTCCAGATTTGAAATGCAGCTTTACTTTGGCTAAGACTCATGCATTTAGAAGCCAAACTGTATTCACAAAATCTATCCTGAATTTGGCGAACTGAATTCATTAATGAGACAGTTAATCATTAATTAATATGTCAAAAGTTAAGCCATCACAAACATTATTTTGTTACATAGCAGATAAACAAAATGGGTTAGTAATGTACGTTAATACTCGACTGGACAAATATAAGCACTTTAAAATACATGCAGTTTTTTATCAGAATATTATATACAACAGTGGATACCTATTACACAGAAACAGGACAAAATGCTTTAGTTGCCAAGTCTTTTTATAATTTTAAGATCCTGTCCACCAGTTTATCAAATTTAATTTCTCAAGGGTGGCATTAAGAAGTTAGTGATGTAGATAATCACTCTAGTTGACATATAACAAGATAACCTAGAAGTTTATCATGTAAATACAATAATCTTAAAAAAGGCCATGGTTATAGCTGCTAACTTCAAAATGAAATAAACAATTGACCATCAATGAAGATGATTTTGAATTTATGTTGGTGTGCTTTCTAGTTTATGTTCCTTATAAAGTATATAGAGAGAATATTAAAAATACTGTACAGTGTACATATACTAATGTACGAAGCACTAAATAAAGAGCAATGCCGTCAATTATTTGGGTGTTTGATAGTGAACTAAAGTAATATAGATCTACAAGCCTATTGTTCACATACTATTACTAGTGAATACTTTCATTGGTTGAACTTGAAGAGCTAGAATTTCCATGTAAAACATTAACTAAGATTTTTTACGTACCAAAGTAACAAAATTAAGTCAATTTTCATGGATCTTGGATTTTGATCTCCTTATATCGCTGGCTTAGCGCATATATTGAGTTACGACCGTTATGCCCGCGATATATACCTTCAGATAAATGTGTAGTTAAGTGTGTAAGATAAATATTTTAGTGTAAAAGGGACTTAAAAATCAATTAAATTCATTCTATCCACATGGAAATTGGTATTTGACCTTCAATAGTGCATATAAGCTATCTATAATTAATTTATTAGATGATGCAGCTTGCTGACATTCATAGAGAACTTGAAGGATCCGCTCAATAAGCCAGCTATGCAGTAACTCAAAATTGTTTCTGACCTGCATCATTGAATTAAAAAAAAATAGCAGAACTTGACAAATTGATATCTCATATTATTGAGATGAAATTTAAAAATTCCAGGATTTAAAATTAACTGTTTTATAAAGAGATGTTCCATTCTTTAATTGATGTTTAGTAACAAAGTCATTAAATTACAATTAAGTACAAGTACCATTTTGTCATGAACTAATCAGAACTAATCGCATGTTGGCAAGTATTTCTGATGTAAAGAAGTCGTAAAAAGACTTTGAATTTTAAAATAAGGAAAGGAATCAGTAAAATGACCAAATAATATTATAAATAAAAAAATATTAGGATAATAATAAAAATGCTGTTTTTGCAATGGGGTAAAGCAGTACATATTATAGGCCAATGAAAAGCACCATTTTGAAATAATTAATAAGTTCCTAAATGGGCAGATTAGTATCAGAAATCGCCTTCCACTGTCAACACAAGTGTCATCCACTTTTTTGTTGACATTCATTGTTAAAGCATACAGGACTCGACATTTAAGGTTGTATGACTGCCTCCGACAACCTTTATTTGGGTTCAGGCTACTCGCCATCTGATTAAAACTCAATCTAAAATTTTCCGCTCGCCAACTTGCTAATTTAGATCTGGACGTTTTCTTACGAGGGTCACGTTCAGGTGACCTTTTCTCATTACAATATTCATGACGAAATTGTTATGTTCAGTAACTTGTTTATATCAACTACGTCACGCAATCTGAAATGAGCCGTCCAATAGCAGACTATGAATAATACCGCTGTCAAATAAGCTCGCAAACCTTGGTCTAAAAATAGAAATTACGAAATAAAAATGCTATTAATGGTGTTTTGTCTAGATGAAAGCTACGCATTGATTGGTCCACATAAAGGTCATCTTGACGTGACCCTCCATTGGAACCTTAGAGATCCTGTACGACAACGCTCTACAAGATATCTGTTTACGGAGATTGGGCTACTTGTTACTGCTAGTAAACATTTGATTCAGGCAAGTGAAATAAAAAGTTGGTCATCCAATCCTGCAACCTTTTTACAATAATGTTGAGCCTTGATACGGAAACATATTCATGGAAGATATAATAAAGCTACAAATGAAGCTTTTCCAAGTTTTTGACAGGTCCTTTGGGCTCACTTTTTGAGCTTGCCATTCTAAATATAGTAATAGGTTATAGTAATATGGCTATGTGATTTCTAAACTTAATTTTCATCCATAGACTTTTTTTAAATGTTCACATTAAGACATCAGTTATTCATAGCAAGCTCCAAGAGCGTGCCCAAAGGGAACGCTTGAAAAGCGAGCTTTACGGTAACGCGAATATGATTATTTGCTATACCATTGAATTTCAATAAAATAGCGGAAGTTGACTTTAGTGGGCACCGGAGGTCAATATTTGAACCCAAACTGCGCATATCGGAAGTGCTTTTATGGGCGAAAGTGGTTGGCGAATTTCTATTGGCTAAAAAGATTCACAGCAATGAGCATTCAAGCTATCTTTTAAGCACGCTATTTCAGTTTTCTACTTTAAGAAATATATGGTCGTTTTACTCACTGCATTCCACATTTAAAGTTTTTTTACGATTTTTCTACATTGGAAATACTTATCAATGCACCGTTTGTTCTGATGACGTCAGATGAGATGTTGTCAGATTTATTCTGAATGCAATAACCTTCGTATTGATCTCCCCTTAGTCCTAAATATAAGACCCTACATAACTATTTCATCATACGGACGTTTTTCTGTTATGTAGGGTCTTAACGGATTGCTTCAAAAACGCATAGCAAAATATTTTTTTCAAAAAGTAAATGAATGCGGGTCAAATTAGCACCAAACGATAGATAAAGTTTACTTTTATTCTTTCCATAAATCAAAAGGTATTAATCAGGTTTTTCGCTTACAGAAACACTAATTACTTTTACTGCTATCCAGGGTTGTCACCGTTCGCCGCCATTTTGAACTGAATTCTTGCCGGTAAATAAAGTGTCGCTTCGGTTAAACGAAATTATTTCCAGAGTTGTCGTTCTTGCTCTCAATAACATACCTTATAAATTCGTTCAAAATCAATTCTTACGAATTATGTGACCCAATTTGAATTCGGATTGCTTTGGCTATTATTGCACAGTTATTGTGACAAACTGAAAGTACTCGTCAATTAAGGAGTTTAAATGGATTATTTGACTGTCTATAAGGTTAGAATTTGAAATAATTTTACTTTTATCATGTGCATTTTTCGTTTATCTTTCTATTGGTGTATCGTTTTATGGCAAATTTTTCGAATTAAAACGAGTAGAACGTTCAGACCTGAATCGATGTCTGTACACTAAAATTTTTGCTATGCGTTTTTGAAGCTGTCCGTTAAGACCCTACGTAACAGAGAAATGTCAAAATGATAAAAAACATACGTAGGGTCTTATATTAAGGACTAATCTCCCCTAGGCTCTAGCTTATTTAAGAAATACACTAGTCTGGATTACCTGCCCCTTACTGTACGGGAACCAGGCTTGAAATACAAATGCATCGTCGAGCTCGCTTTAAGGCTTTGTCTTAGTCATATTAGTGACACGTGTTCGCGTAATCTTGCATTTTGGCTAAATATATCCGAATATAAAGCCATCCGAAAAATCATCAATTATTGTATCATGAAAGCACTCGCATAGTCTTGCTATATTATATAAAAATACCTACTGAATTATTTGCTGCAACAAAATTACTCAACAACACAATGAATCCAAGTAATAAACAAAAATTCCTAATTGGCATCATTATGACACTTTCGCGGAAGAATATCGTACCGGAACCGGAAATCATATTACTTCCGGATGTAAAGCGCCTCCTGTTGGCAATTTCCATAGAAACCAACGTAAACTCCCAAGCGCAGTTGTAAAAAGACTTTTGATTGGTTGTTCAAAATATTTTAACCAATCGAAAGAGCGGTATTGGTACACAGTTGTTAAAGGTGTTTAGATAGCAACCAGTCAGTCAAAGCACACAAAGTGGACTCATTAAATACAGGTTTGATTTTTACTTATTCTTTTTCTATGATTATCAAAATAAAATAAATTGTTTCAGATGGAGTTTCATTAGACTCTCTCTTCGCTCTTGTTACCTATGATTCTAAAATAATGCAATTTATAGCGATGAAAATAAGTTTCCTTATCGTGTTATCACCACCACGGTCGATAATTTAATTTGCAGACATGGCGACTACTGTGTTTTGTTTAAATGGCATTGACAAGTGGGCATTTGTATATGCTTGTGTAATGTCAGCCATAATTCAGTTTTGTCACCTTTGTGCCATTCTATCCTAGTATATGGGCCAATAAAATCCCAGTTATTTGTTCACATACATTTGACACATGTTACTTGATAAGATATTCAGGTTCATGTTGAATGTTCATTTGTGCTGTTTCCTGCCATTTCCATATTGCTTACAAGTCTAGAGATCACTTTTAATGAACTGGGCTTGAAGAAAATTCTCTGAGATGGTTTTCAGTTCATTTTTATGGCCAATTCACTTTTATAACAGGCAATAAACCAGGTATTTTTTTAATTCTGAATTTGATGGTGTCTAAAAACAGATATACATGTAGCAAGTAATTCAAACAATACAATATACCAGCAGGCACAATATTTTAATATATTATCCATATTGTTGAGTATATGAGTTTATACCTTGACATTTACCCAGCAAACATTGTAATATTGGACCGATATCGGCTATATATCGGAATATCGTTGTCGGATTTCCGACATCGGACCGATGTCTATCCGATATAGTAAATTCACCGACATAGGTCCGATGTCGGCCCGATATATGCATTCAGTTCCAAAAATTTTAGTTTGGCAATTTTCATGTCCCAAATTGTATTTATGTGCGAACTTTTCGAGTTTTTACCAACTAAAATGGGTAGCTACGATATCGGCTATATATCGAAATATCATTGTCGGATTTCCGACATCGGACCGATGTCTATCCGATATAGTAAATTCACCGACATAGGTCCGATGTCGGCCCGATATATGCATTCAGTTCTAATAAATTTGGTTGCTCTATTTTTATGTCCAAAATTGTATTATGTGCCAACTTTTCGAGTTTTTACCAACTATAATGGGTAGCAACAATCGGCAAACATTAGATTGACACCGAAACTCGTTGAACACATGTTTTACACAACAGTGTTATTTTACCTATGCACCGTACATCCGGGAACTTTTATGTCACCGCAACCGCCTTTTTTAACCGTCCAACAAATCACTAAGTATTTAGCTTCGTAAAATCATATTCATTTGATTATTGGTTGAAATTTATTTGATTTCTTTTCAACTGAATGAGTGCTGTTGATATTTCAATCCTTAAAGTGATTACAGGATAAGAAAAGTTTGTTTGGAAATTTGTAATATAAATTCGCGACCATTCAACTTCAATATTAAATCTGGAAATCCTTGTACGATGACAATAATAAAATGTGGTCATAATGATGCAGTGTTACTTTTCTTTTATTATCAGCAGTTATGAATCAAAGCTGGCAAACAAAAAGGGATATTTAGGAAGAAAAGCTGATCTCGGCATGACATCGGCTCCAGATCGGTGAACCGATATACAGCCGATATCGGACCGATATGTAGCCGAGTTGCACATCCGATGTCGTTCCGATATCAGAATCCGATGTCGGGCCGATATAGATGTTGATATCGGACCGATATCGGACCGATGTGTAATGTTTGCTGGGTATTACGATAATATGAATTTAGGAGTTACCTATGACAGGGAAACCTGACTTAAAATTGTTCATGTAAAACATATCCTGATAACAATATATGAATCTGATTAAATAAACGAACAAAATTAAATGTGCAACTGTGATAAATCTGTTTTTGGATAGTAACAACTTGCAGTTTCACCTTTCAATATGACCTTAATTTATTGCCTGTGAATGATTTATACCTAAACAATAGCTGGAGTTTAAATATGATATCTAAAAATGTATTGCTGCTATTGGTCTTTAATGTTCTTACTTGTACATGGAAGCTGCTGCTTCAAACCTTAACAATTAGATCAAGTTGTTTTATTTAAGGCTAATTACCCACAGGAAAAAAATATTTAAGTTACTCTCCACTATTCTAAAACTAGCTATTAGGTTACCTAATTTAGGTATGAGTTTTTTATTATACCCCCGCTTTGAAGAAGAGGGGGATATACTGTTTTACCATTGTCCGTGCGTCCGTCCGTTACAAAATTTCCGTCGCAGTTTTCTCAGCAACTATAACATGCAGCAGCCTAATACTTTGCATATTGCTTCATCCCATAGTCCCATGTGGTGTAAAGCAATTTCATGCTCCTTGCTCATCTACTTCCTGTTTGTCGCATATTTTTAGATTTTTGCGGGGGTATCACTTGTGAGCATTAGCTCACAGACTTACTTGTTTGTTTTATTTATTGCGTTATTTATCTTACAGAAAATGGCCACTGAAGTGCGTTCAGCTGTTAGGCACCAGCCTAATGATTGGTTTACAAACAATTACACAATTTCAACAAATGCTGAACGTCAACGTGAAGCCTCTCATCAAACCAGACAAGAAAGCAGATACCTTAGAAATGAAACAGATAATCAGACAAAGTGGGACCAACATTCAAATAATGTGCGATTATCTGATAGAGTAGATGTTATTCGCAAATGGAAAGAAATTCTTGAGAAGACATTAGCTGACATTGATAAGGAAATTGCTGATCTTTCAGAAGCTAAAGAGCTTACAGAGCAAGCTTTGGAAGCTAAAAATTTGCCAACAGATGTAGCCATTGAATGTCTCACTCAGAGAGAAGGTAGACAAAGTATTGATATTGTAGAAGATGAAGTTGAGGGTCAGCTTCACAAGGTAAGAATACTTTTTACCATGTATAAATAAAATAGATATCAGTCTAAATTTTTCATTTTTTTGTCAAATCTTATAAATAGATTTATAGATGGTAAAAACTTATATCATTATAAAAAAATCAACTGAAAAATTGTGAATTGATTTGATTCAAAAGTGCTCACAAATTTTCAATTTAACATCTACCATTCTTGTCAATCTTACTTGGTAATCTTGCTTTGTGCCTTATGTTGATATGTTTGTGGTGTCAATTGAATTAATAATACTATTATTAATAGACTTAAGTTTTGGCAGAGAGAGTTCACTGATGTATTTGCAACTTAGCTTTAAATTACATTATAAATCATCAGCTATAATATTGCAGGAATAGAAGTTTCTGATTTACAATCATATGCAAGAAGCCAAATACTTTGTTAAAATATTGAAATATACCGTATATTCTGTTTGACAGCAAAGCTCATTTCCATGACTTTGATACTAAAAACTCTGTATTAGCCTGAAAAATAATGTACATACTCTTAGTCTATAATCTATGATTACTCTTAAACTTTTTTTTCAGGAAGTAGAAGTTATTGATGGTATCAAGAAATTGTTACAACAAAGAATTGGGGAAGGCTTTGAACAATTATGTTTATTACAAGAAGCCCGTCAACAACTTCAAGCTGATTTACAAGATAAGAATCTTGCTTTGGGTATTGATGTAGAACAATATAACCTCTCAGATAGGTCACCAAATATCAGCTTTAAACCTGATTCTATGAGAGTTCCTAAAGGGTGAGTTGAGTAGACAATATCTGGAATTCAAATATTTTGGTTTTGCAATGTGGTACCAACAAACTTTCACTGCCACAATGAAAATATGTGTAATAAGAACAAGGATTTAAGCCTTGTTTTGTGCTTTTTAGCAATAGTGTGTATCAAAGTTTGTTTGTACCTCCTGCGCACCGACGGAAAAAATCCACAAATTTGAGTTCTGAATTAGATCTATTGTTATCAAAAGGGTTAAATTTGAGAATGAGTTAGATACTTAGTAAGCTAAGAATTCTTAAATTGAATAGTGGCTACTAAGAACTAGTTTAAAACTTGTGTAGGGTACATATCTGAAATTCTAATGAAAATGAAAACATGCATAACTAATTACTGTCAGTCTGTCTGGTCTTCATTATTTTCAAGTTTAAAAGGGAGCACTTTTCAGTAAACTTATTTTTTATTGTTTTATCTGTATTTCAAAAGAACCTCTGACATGTCACTGTATGTATTTCATTCTTGTCTGTTTATATCTCCTTTAGCAGTTTTTCTTACTTTATTTGACCATAATTTTCGTTTTATTATAACAGAAGTACTACACCTCAACAATGGGAAGATTTCAGCCGATACAATAAAGAGAGAGCAGAGGCTGAGATGCAAGCTTCCACACGTCTCCGTGAAGCAATCCATCATACTCTTCAACAAACAGACAATGATCTTGAAGCTCAAAGAATTGCTACTGAATATGCTTTCAGACGTAGAATTCATGAATTTGAACGTGCCAGGGATGAGCTTGAATGGCAGAAAAAGAATGTAAGTAGAGTTAACTGTAAACTTTTGTTTTGTGTAATGTCTTTTTCTCAAACTTCAACTGTGTAAAGAAAAGTAATTAACTCATGTATGGAAATTAACTTTTAATTTTCTTGGTTTTCATTAGTGCAAGAAATACCTATGCCTTGTGGGGAAGTTCATGAATATTTGAATAGTGAAAACTGAGTATAGTAGCAGACATAGATGATTGGTTACTAAGTTAAATGGATGAATTGTGGATTACATCCTTTGTATTGTTTAAATTTCATTCAAGATACCACTAGCTACTTTCTTGAGCAAGAAACTTTACAGTTAAATTGTACAATTGAGCTTAAACTTATTATATAAATTGAGTGTATATCTATTTTCTTTTTGATAATTATTTTGATTCATACTATACTGCCTTGATAATGTGCCCAGCATGGTCCTGAACTAAAGTATGGAAATTGGAATGGGGCCATGCTTTCTGGTTTAAATAACTGTATGGCCAAAGAAAGAATACAGTAAAATTCTACTATAAAGACATTCAAGATTGTTGTACTTAAAAGAGGAGTGGTCTTATAAAAGGGAAAATCTTTTTCTCAAATTAACCATTCTGGCCTCAAAATTTGTCAAAAAAATGATTTTGCTATAACCAAGTTGGTCTTTAAAGTGGACCTTTGCTGTACCTACAACTTAATTGATTTGCTATTTAGTATTTTACTTAGTAAAGAACTTTCTTCAATTGTTGTTTACTTATTATACTTGTTGGATTATTTTAGACTGAGGAAGAAATTGCTGAATTAGAGAATGATATCCGAGGTATTGAAGAAGCTATTAGAGCAAAGATTAACCCAATGAAATTGGCTCAAACTCGTCTTGAAAACAGAACTTACAGACCTAATGTTGAGTTATGTCATGATGCTCCACAATATGGTCTGACTGATGAAGTCAAACAACTTGAAGCAACTAAACGTGCTCTTGAAGAAAAATGCAGACAAGCAAAGTAAGTTACTTGACATATTTCTATTGGTTACCACTATTTACTGTGTCTCTAATAGACTATATTTGGAATTCAAATATTCAGGTTTTTCTTTCAGTACCGACAAACTTTCGCCTTCACAATGAAAATGTGTTCAAAGAACAGAAGGACTTAATCTGTGTTTTGTGCTTTTCAGCAAAAATATGTCAAAAAACTTTGTTTGTACTTCCTTAGCACAAATAGAAAAGCAAAAAAAATGGAGTTCTGAATTAGGTCTATTGTTGGTGAAAAGTGGAACATTGATGCCTGAAAGCTTCCAACTCAAAATTAACATTTGTAACTTTTGTATCTAAAAAATAATGTATTTTTTCTAAAGGTATTGGTCCTATCAGTTCACTAATTTAATCTGATAGTTTATGTATTTTTTACTTCGGGTCAGTAATCTGCAATGAAACAAAGTCAAATTTTAGTTATTATCAAGTATAATGCATTTGATTATTAAATTTTGTAGCTCAATTATTTTCTTGGTCATATAAAGCTTTGAATTTTAAAGTGACTTAGTAATTCTTAACTGAAGAAATAACATACAGTTGTCTATATACAGTTGTAGATTAAAACAAAAGCATGAACTTTGATGTGCCAAAATAAGGAGTGCCCATCAAAACAAGTGCCTATTTTATTCTATGACAAAATTTAGAAAAGCTGTATATCTTTTTTATTTCAACATAGAGAAGTAAATAATGTATTGTATTAGGTTTTATAAATGAGGAGGCAAATTATAATAACTGTATACATGGGTGCAAGATGAAAATTTTGAAAAACCTGAAAACTCTAATTTGAAACCATTTTTCTTCATAATTTAATAGCAAAACATGGTCTAATTTGTTGTGAAAAACCTGAACTTCAGGCATATGCCTGAAAACTTGCACCCATGTGTATGTGTGTAAATGTGCATGTATAGCTGACTTCATGTCATATGTAATAGAGTGAAAACCCATGTGCCTACATGTATGTGACTCCCTGTGTAATATGCGGAAATCCTATGACATAATTGAACCATTATGTTATAATAGTTTTTGTGTTTGTTTTCAGACATGCTCTTGATGGCTTGTACAATAATCTTCATCGTATTAATGATGACTTGGCTCAGAAAAACAACAGTCTTGATCTTGACAACAGATGCATGGATGTCAGACAGAAACTTCAAATTAAGCCACAAACAGCTATGCAGAGAAATTTGACCTTAACTGGTATTGAAAGAGAGAGATCAAAGATTTTGGCATAATTAAATACAACAGAACATTTTAAAGAGAAAATCTTATTAAATTTATAACTGGGTTTTATGGTTACAAAAGCATTTTTTTTGGAAAAAATAAAATTTAAGTGTAATCCTTTATCAGTATTTTTTTTCTTTCATTATTCACCTTAATATTATGTTTTATATAAAAATGTTGATCATGTTTTCATTCTGTGTATAAATTAAAAAAAATCACTGCTTTTATATACCATGTTGCTTTTTATGTCGGTTGTTTTTCATATTGAGTGACAAGATGAAAATTTTCGTCTTGTAATTTAAAAATATTTTTTTCGTATTTGTTTATGTTTTTAAGCCAAAGGCTGAAAATCAGCCAGTTTCTCAAAAAAACAGTATTTACTAAGATATTTTTACTAATTTAATCTTTATAAGAAATTTTTCAAAATATAAAAAAATCAAATACTTAATTTCAGAAACTATTCACTTGACATAAGCAAATATGCCAGTAAAAAGGTTGTTATAATTAAGTCAGATCTTATCAATTTATCTTTAATGTCTCAGTTTTTAATGTTAATTGTTTTTTATTTATTTGTTATTTTGTAAGTTAATGTTTATAAGAGATGTATCATCAAACTGTGATATGTTTTTTGTTTGGGTTTTATATACAGTAGATAGTAACTGCATTGCCGAGACTGTTAAGCTTCCTATAGTTGCCTCCCTTGTTTTGTTTTTGTGCTTCCCCCATTTCCCTAAACCATTTTTATTTTCATAAAACCAAATGCTATTCATATATATTTTTAGTATTTATGATTTATTAGCAAAACAACACCAATCAGTATTTTCTATAGCAACATATTTTGTATTAACAAATTATTGTGATTTTTTTTCTTCATATTTTTGATGCTATAAACTTTCATTTGATATTTTTACTTATATTTTATTGCTCATATTACTCCTCTATGTTTGCACTGTGTGTCTAGTTGTATCGTTCAATATTACCACTATACATTGGGTTTTTTAAATGTTCGGGTTTTTTATGAGTGAGTATTTGTTGACAGGAAAGAATGAGATTTCTTATTTCATAGAACAAGTGATGATTTGAACTTGCAGATTTAACAAAAAACAAACATTTTGCATGTTGTGTTCGACAACTCTTGTTATATCATTTTATAGGTGATGAAAAAAAATAAAGTGAATGTGTTGTAATATTATGTTTGTTCTTTTTTCTTGGAAATACTATTACTATTATATTATATAAGTTCTCATGCTCAGCCTATACTAAAGATGCCATGAATGTGATAGAACTAAAATTTACATTGGACAAATACCTATTTCCAAAATCTGATTGAAAATATTTGTATAGGTGAACTGAATACTACATGGGAAAATATATTTAATCACAACTATTATGTAAGTTTCCTGATGCAGGAGGAATCTGTCGGTTTCTGCCAGTCTGCCGAGCTTTCCAATACCTAAGCAAGTGTGCCGATATCTTCCTCAAGGCACACTTGCCCTGTTTAATAACCTCTACATATTTCACTGTAGAGCATGGAATGAAGTATTTTGTTTTCAGTATTCTGTAAAAAATGGAATGTACTAATCTGTGTGTGTTTGTAGTGCTTTGAAATGGCAATACATTTAAAACTACATTTGTTATTAATGGTACATGTACTCATTGTTCAATGTTGACTAAAAAATGACACCATACCTTGTTATCCCAATTACTTAGTAATCAATAACATTACACTACATCCATAATAACATTATTTGAAGCTCTGACAATTTTCTATGCAAATTTACCTTGGACATTATAAGATTGGAAAGTAGTTCTTAAATAGATTCCATAGAAATGTATATTTAATATTTCCATGGTACATAATGTAATACAATCTAAACTACACAGAAATATGCTGTGCAAGACATTGTACCTCTACTGAAATACTATTAATTTAGCGTTTAATTTTGTACACCCGAGCATAAAGGTTGTACATAATACATAAAATGACAGCTGGTCTTGATTCAATGTACATATAGATAATCCTTGGCTATTTTCAATGGGTGAAGACTTCTTCAAGTTGTTTCGTAACTAAGTGGCAGAATAGCAGTCAGCAAGTTAGTTAATATTGACCCTATATGATAATTTATAAGCAATGATAGCACTACTTGCCTCCAAGTTATTCACAGCCACTTATAATTTGTTGTATAACAATTACTTCTGACGTCCAAGACATATCCGAGTAGAAGATTTCCAAGGTGTTCTGAATGCCTTACATCACAAGCATTAGGTAAAGTCTTACTAGAGTGTAAATAATCTTCAATCATCATTTAAATTTATGTTGTTGTTTTTTCATTGGGTACAATCAAGACATTTACTGTTAAAATTTAAAGTATGTGTATTGAACACTAGAATTAATTTGTAATTCTTGATTTTAAGCAATTTTATTCAACTAAACATTGTTTTTACTGCTTCAGCTCCAGATTGTATTCATTGAAAAAGGGGTTAATACAATCATCGTCCATTATCCCACAATACATTACTCTGCTGCAATATGTGCCATGTGTCATTTGATTAGGAAAATCTCGTAATCATGAATGATTAATGAGGCAGTTTTATTAGTTCTGTTAGGAAACCACTGCAGAAAACTAGCCAATGAAATTACATTTTATATCTTAGGTTTGGTTTAACATTCATAATGGCAGCCTCAAAGAGTGATTTTTCTGAAGTGGGTGAAGAAACTCTCAGTATGATGTCATTGTTATTGAAGAGTATTTAATTGTAACATGCAATTTCATTGGAAGAAGATTGGTCTCCCCTGCCTCATGCATATTCATGAAAACGAGATTTCACCACTCAAATTATCCACAGTGCGTATGGAGTGTAACGGAAGTACTGTGGTTGCTGATGATGTAATACAATAAGAACCATATTGAGCATTTTGAACAAATTTAATCATGATCAATAGTTGTATGAAATTACACCAATAACATGAAACATACATATATGCAAACTTACAATAGACACAAACATTTTATACCAACAACTTTTTACTACAAAAAAATCTTAACATTTCATTCTCTTACTAAAATGAAGTCTTTCAATGATTTGCAAAATGAGGCTGTCAAACAATGAAAATAACAGGATGTAATTAACTGTTTCAATTCAGTAGACAAAAAGCTTTAATTTACAGTCAATCTCCAGTAAACTGCTAAAAGACATATAATCAGAATTCTGAAAAAGATGGATTAGCAGGTTTAAAAATAAATAAATATAGCCCAATTAAGCAGCTTACCAGTTACTAAGTACATACTTTGGTCAGTGACTGACAACTGCCCTGTATGATTAAGAATCAGTGGTAGGAGGGAGAATGGCCGTTGAAATCATTTCATGACCAAACTCCACAAAAGAATGACAGTCTCTGCTCCAGGAAACTAGGAATTTAGATATCTCACATTAAATGGCACCAAACAGTTTGTTGCACAAATATGGTTTCTATTGGTGTGGGGCAGGTCACATGATCATGTTATTAATCCATCTAATACAGGTTGATGATATAATGAATCTATATATCTGTATCTTGGGCTGTCATGATACATCAGAAGCGTATCATGATATATTGCAATACGCTGCTTAGGTTGAAAGAAACAATCACTCCTTAGCTGCAGAACATCCTAGCACCAAGGTCCTGGACCCCATGCTTGTTTCACAACTTCCAGTCTCTCAAGGTTCGATCCAAAAACATATTTTGCTCAAGTTCCGTTCAACCAATGGCATGTGCCCAAATCGATTAAATTCTTGAACTAAAGTTAGATTGAATTTTCCAATGAAATAAAGAATATTGCCAAATACGGGTATGTTAAATGCGTACCGTGGTACATACTGCTGCAGCTGCGTATTGCAATATACCGGGTATAACATGACAACCCAATATGTATCCATATCATAACTAACACTCACATTCAACAAAACCTTGCATCAATCACAAACACAAAATTCATGAGAAGTACATATAAGCACTATAGATCAAACATGAAGTCATAAACAAATACCATTGAAATGAACACTTAGGAGTATCAAACATCATCAGTTACAGTAATGGCAAATTAATGTTCTTCTCAATACAAAAAAATGTCATCAGTAATAATTTGGAACAATAAAGCCAATTTTCAAATATAAAATCTTTAACACTTGGTCAATACACCATTCCAATACAGTAAATGTCACACATGAAAATAGTTCCAATACCAACTGATACAGTTTTATAAAAAAATTGACACACAAAAAAGTAATCCCATTGATACAAAACTAAATAAGTAGTTTTCCAGACATTTGATTACATCCTGAAAAATAGTTCCATTCTTATCAATGAGGTCAGAATAAAATAGTCCTTTCATGTAAATGTGGTCAATAATAACATAGTCCCTTTATGTGTATTAATACATAGGTGGTCTTCTAGCATAACCTCCCATACCACCACGAGAACGCATTACTCTTCTCTGTCCCCGGGGATATCCTCCTCGTATATTTCCTCTCTGTGGTTGGGCTCCCTTAGGTAAACCACCTCTATTTTGTCTATAAGGCTGATTTATTGTTGTGATAGATTGTATTGGTTGACTGACAATGGGACTTGGTGCTGTGGCAGTCTGTGCAGGTACTGGCTTGTCCCAGACTATCTTTTTAATCTTTGCTTTAGCTACAAAAAGATGAAAGTAAAAATATTTATTAACATCACCAAACAAACGTAACCAAAAAAACAAATAAAAAAAACAACAATGTCACAAAATTTTCATATAAGACAATTAAAAGGCTTTCACTGCATTATGTTCAAGCTGTAGAGGTACAGATATCAAACTCATTCATGCTTTACTGCTGACAAGCATTATGACAAGATTTAATGAAGATTAAATGAAAACTGTTTGACTAAGAGAGTGGATATCATATGCTGCAGATCACCAAGCTGGCCATGTGACACTCAAATATAAAATTATAACTTAAATTCTCTCCTAGTTTTATATAAATGTTTGTTTTGCAGTGGAATCCCATAATTTTTTTATTTGGATTTATTGCTATATTTCGACACTATTACTTTTATTTGGGTATGTACTACAGCTGAGTTACCAATGCAGCTTTCCTATATACTTGTTTACTAGGTCCCACTTATTCTTCTACAAGGGACTGACAACTTCTCACTCTACAGAGAAAAATTGACTTTAAATTATTATCAACTTAGCTAGCTCTGTAGCACACATGTCTACTGATAGAGGGGGCAGGGCATACTTTCATGGAGTTGGGTCATAAAATAATTTTGACATTCATTCTCCATCCTATCTTTATCATGTAGGGCAGTTTTCAGCCACTGATGAAAGTATGCACCAAGTAACTGGTGCTCAGCTAAATCCAGTGATATTGCCACAACAAATTGATCATATGTTCTATGGATTTGCTTGCACCTGAATTTTGACAAAAAATATAATTTTATTTCCTCGCTCGCTCATAAAAATTTGGTCAAACCGCTATATAAACAACTGAATTAAGATTTATATTTTTTTTTTCTTCGCTCGCTCACCCCATTTTTTTCTAGAAAAATCCGTAGAACATATCATAAACTTGTTGTGGCCTATAGCCTTTTTAGAAATGATTAGTAGGTAAACTACTGCCACGATATGAACAAACATAAAAGTTGAACAATGAGAAATAAACAAACATACAAGAATCTTGTTTATCTGAGCTTGTACTTGGTGTAACATCTTCTCTACTAGAACTACCAGATGCTGGTTCTGAACCACAATCTTTCTCTGTAATATAAATATTTATTACCCCATTGCTTATATAAGCCTAATTCTAACTGTTTTAACTGTTTTCTGAGTGAACTATTGACTGGTCAATAGTTTTGACTGTTTCCTGCGCATGCTCTGACGTCACGCAATGTTATTCAAACTGTTACTGTACTGATATAAAGGGAAGTAACTGCTACAGGATTTTAGGCTTTATAAGACGCTCTCGAATGCATCAAGCATCCATTGATCTTGATTTAGCAGACGTAAACATGTCAAGTACTGTTAAAATAGTAATTGATCAGGTTATAAAACAGTCATTTCATATGTTATTTGGAAACAGTCAAAGTGTTGGGCCAAGGTGGAGGGAATAGTGTTTTAAACTGTTTCCCTTGGCCCATGGCCTCCTGAAACAGTTCAAAACACTATTCCCTCCACCTCAGCCCAACACTTTGACTGTTTCCAAATAACATATGAAATACAGTGGATCTTGTGTTAAGCGACCATCCAATGGAGAGACAAAAAGTGGTCGTTTAAGACAATGGTCTCTTAAGACAAATGTTGATTACGACGTTGAAACCGTCCTGACATTCTAAAATTCGTCATTTTCGTAGAACATTAATCTGTCAACGGGATGATTTTGACTGATGGATTTTCATTCAAATGTCGTCAAATACATATAAATGATGGGAATATAGATTTTCTTTCTTCTTAACATCCTAAATTCAGGTTCAAATTGCAATTATATATTTAATTAAGTAAAACTGCGAGACAGTCGTTTTTGTTTACGTACATGTTAAAATCCGGGCATTTTCCGGAATTTTCGCCATTATAACAATCAATATATCTAGGTCATCAGAGTAAAGGCTGTTAAATTTGAAACAGTGAAATTTAAACAATTAATGATAATTAGTTGTGATAATCGTCAACACATAAGCTACTTCTTTGTTCTAACAAGCACTGCAATATTCATGCGTAAAATTGTTGGCCTTGTTAAAATTGAAAGTAGAACGTGACGCTATTTTCGGAAAACGTGTTATAATGTCCTCAATATTGACCTTTCTTTGTTTAAATGAACAAATTATTTCTGTGTTCATATTTTTAAATAAATATCATTTTACACGTTCTATACACGTATAAAAAGTCAAATTGGCAGTCTCTAGAAATGTTTTGGGAAATGATTACTCTCTATGGTGATAGAACGGTCAGAACGGATGTTTTAATTGACCCCGATACGGGACTAATTGTTCAGTGTGTATTATTATGTAATTGCATTATAATTGGATAGTATTAGTGTCACTTTGTTGATTGTTCCCACTACCCCCTTATCTTACAGTATTTATGACTGTTATTTATTGATTTTTAGAGCCTGACATACGAGTTTAGGTGATAGACATTGAGGCGACGTATATTTTTGATTACCGATTTTTGACAAATTAGATTTTTTTGACCCGGTCGTTTAACACAAATAAGTCAGTCAGTTTCGACCAAAATGAGCGGTCGCTGGTCGCGTTAGACAAAAGTCGCTTAAGACAAAGATTTAAGTAGTAAAATTAGTTGGTGGGAACTCAGAGTGGCCGCTTATGGTCGTTTAGGAGACGTGGTCGCTTAAGCAAGATTCACTGTAACTGTATAATAATACATGTATGTACAACAGTAAAAACACCGCTGACAGTTTAATAAAATTGAACAATAACATATACATCTTTGGTAACTGTAACTACAGTCTACAGAGTGTTTTCAACATATTTATTTTTTTATTGGCCTATTTGCATTTAAAGTCTATATTCAAACCAATTGAATTGATGTTTTTCATGCATATGTTGATGAATTAAGCTAAAAACCAACAAAACTTTCATGAATTGTCCATAAAGAAATACTGAGGAGAATTTAAGAAACATAACAAGTATGCGCCTAGTAACTGGTTAACAGCTAAATCCAGAGATTAAGCCTTTCCAGGAATCATGAATAGGTTGACTGACTACCATGATGTGACCTATACAATGAGTTGCTACAGCGTTAAACCCATCTAAAATAATAAATATTTTACCTGTATCAGTTTTATTATCAGATTCTTGACCTTGATCGTAGTCTTCAACATGTTCCTCTGAATCTTCCTCCCCTTGTTCACCTTCTAAATGTTCACTGTAATAAACGAAGAGTCTTTAGGCCTAAATTAAAATTAAGTTTGTTTGCCCTTTACCGACTAACCTGAAAAAAATGTTGGGACGCAAAACATTTTTATTCGAAAAATATATGTGGTGGTGTTTTATTGATCAACGTATTACTTTCCAGTAGTTTTTTTTTACTCTAATAATTCTGCTTTAGGAACATATTGAAATCATAGAATATCAGATAAACATAATTCATATATATACATGAACCAAGGTGTTGTTTTGCCTGATATACCTAATTGAGCAATAATTCTTGAAAAAAGTTTTCCTACCTACCAAAAGCAAAAATTTAGCGTTGGCAATGGGCAAACAAAGTATTTTTTAGTTTAGGCCTCAGAGTTTATTCTATTTTAAAGTACATTAAAACATAGTAGTAACGCTACAGGTAAAAAATGACCATGAACAAAGTATAAAACAAGTAAATCTGTGAGCTAATGCTCACTAGTGATACCCCCGCTGTGAGAAATATGACTACAAACAGGAAGTAGATGAGCAAGGAGCATGAAATCGCTTTACACCACATGGGACTATGGGAGGAAGCAATATGCAAAGTATTAGGCTGCTGCATGTTATAGTTGCTGAGAAAACTGCGACGGAAATTTTGTAACGGACGGACGCACGCACGGACAAGGGTAAAACAGTATACCCCCCTCTTCTTCGAAGCGGGGGTATAATTATACTAAAATCTAAAAAACAGTAATCATCTAAACCTTGATTTTAACACTTTTCTCAAGGTTATTTGCACAAGCTAAGTGAGATTACTTTTAAAATGTAGTACAAGAGAAATTCATTTGACAGATACTTCAAAGACATGTCCTCATAAAAAGGGACTTAATTGATAGCATTTTGTTATAAATATGGAACACACTAAAAAAGCATCTTGATTTCATATTTTCTATTTTTAGACAAAGGTTGGTGAGCAAATTTGACAGTGGAGTTATTCACAGGCTGTGATTGTACAGCTCTGTACAAATTGCGTGAAGTAGAGAATGTAAACAAGTTACTGAACAAAATGGTTCTGTCACAATAATATCAAAGCAACAGTCAGCTGAACATGACCTGTGATATGTTGTAGCTAAATCTAAAATAAGCGGGTGTGCATGCAGATAATTTTAGATTGAGTTTTAATCAAAGATTGCGTGATTATATACACTGCAATATATACAAGGCTACATACCTTCCTAGCCGCCAGGCAAGCTCAGTTGGTAGCACTAAAGTCTACTGATCGAGGGGTTGTAGGTTTGATTCCCTGGCAGGCCTACTTTCATGAAGCTAGGTCATGAAATTATTCCTATGGCCATTCTCTTTCCTACCAATGATCCTTAATTATGCAGGGCAGTTGTCAATCACTGACGAAAGTATGCCCCTTATAGTAGTTGGTTAACAGCTAAAGCAAAGATTAAGCCTATCCAGGAAGAATGAGTAGGTTAATTGGACTCTGTTATATGACCTATATAATGTTTTGCTACAGCGTTAAACCCAACAACAACGACAACTACAACATACCTTTCTTCTTCTTCTTCTTCATATTGTTCACCAGTTTCATCCTCTTCTTCCTCTTCCTGTTCTTGTTGTTGTTCTGATGAGATATTAGATGACATACCTAATTCTGATTGGCTAGTTAATGTTTCACCTTCTGTAACTATGGTTACACCAGATGATATTGAATATTGTTCTGCAAGATTATAAAAAATGGTTTGTTTATGCACAAGATCATTTCTTATTTTACAGGGAATAAAAGATGATAAATTTTACCGAGTTGCTTAAGAACAAGAGAAATTATAACAAGTAAATCTGTGAGCTAATGCTCACTAGTGATACCCCCGCCAAAATCTAAAAATATGCGACAAACAGGAAGTAGATGAGCAAGGAGCATGAAATCGCTTTACACCACATGGGACTATGGGATGAAGCAATATGCAAAGTATTAGGCTGCTGCATGTTATAGTTGCTGAGAAAACTGTGACGAAAATTTTGTAACGGACGGACGGACGCACGCACACACGCACGCACGCACACACGGACAAGGGTAAAACAGTATACCCCCCTCTTCTTCGAAGCGGGGGTATAATAACCTCAATTACTATTTGAAATAAATTGTTTGAAATAAAAATGCTTCAAATTGTCAGATCAACAATAGACTTTTTGAATGCACAACTAGACCTATCACTGAATGTGATGAACCCCTCCCCCCCATGGGATTTGTCAAGAAATTTGCTATTTGTTACGGAGTATAGAGCTAGTTAAAAACTAAACTTAATGAGGTGTGTTTGTTTTTTACCAACTGTAGACTCATAATAATTAAAACCATATGTAGACAAGAAAGCAAAACTCTAAAATCTATCTAGTAGAAGTTGCTGTGAAATTGAGTAGACAAGATTTTTCATCTAAGCGCTATAAATCTGCTAAAAGCAATGAACTGAAATCAAAATAGAATATGCACAAGTCCACTTGATACCTATTCAGTGTGAAAATTGAATCTAATTTGTACAATAGGTGCTGAGAAAATGAGCCGACAAAGGTTTTTCATCAAAGGGCCATAACTCTGTAAAAAAATCAATTGATCGTAACCAAAATGGGATCTGCACATGTCTGCTATATATCCATTTTATGAGTGAAGTTTTAATCAAATAAGAGCTGAGAAATTGAGCAAACAAGTAAAAGCTACAGACCGACCAACTGACAAGCTGACTCCCTTATACAAACTGAGTTTTGGGGGGTGTAATAAAAACAATAAGCTGTAATTACCTGGTGGTGTGGTATGTAATGGTGTTGATGGTACAGATCTACCTGACCCTTCTTCTAGTTGAGATAAATCCATACGTGTATCATCCATACCCATACCTAATGCTAAAATATATTCATTATTGTAATAACAAGAGCAGTACAAGGACAGCGCGCTCGACTTTTTGAATGTTTTGTTCATGGCAAAGCTTATCTTTAAACAAAAATGATTTCAAGAAATTTCATATTTTGGTACATGCCATTTATTTTCTGTTGAAGGCCATTTGAAATTAAAGCTTTTAAGGCATTTTTACTTTGTATGTCTAAATGTTACCTTCAGAAAATAAAGTTATTATTATTATTATTATATATAAATACATGTACATGTATGGTGCTTACAGTAGTTCATGCATGGCAGAGACTGACATAATGGCAATAGTAAGCTCAGAGAGTACCAGATGTATCTGCATGAAACAAAGTTGAAATAAAAATGAGTGTACACAGAACATTAGAGTTTAATCGGTGTTGTATGCCTTTCAGCAATAATATGTCAATAACTTTCCATGAGGATGAAGTAAAAACGTTTTCGGCTGGAAAAACCATATATTCAAGATTCTGAATGTAACAACTATCATAAAAAATATTAACATTTTATCTACTGCAAATGTTTTCTGAAATACTTCAAAGAAAAGTGAATGTCCAATTCTTGATACTTTCTATCATTGTATGACAATTTTGAAATTTTGAGTTTGAGAGGCAGAATGACAGGCTGCTGGCTGGAGAACAGGGGTGACCTCTTAAAAGGGGTGCACTATAGACATTTTTCAACGTTCGCAGCACAAGCTTACAAGGGGTGACCGATTACAAGGGGTGGCCGTTAGGAGGGGTAAATTTGTTTATGACAAGTCTATTGTTTCATACAATGTACTGGGAGGATTGCTGACCTGGTGTCATAGCTATTTATTCTTAATATTTTATTTGTTTATACTAATCTAATTAAGCCTTATTGTGAAACAACTTAAATTCATCACATTCGAGTCCGCTGCCTTGTCACCCCAGGACTGAGCTAGTAGGATAAAGTTTCTTGCTCAAGGAAACAAGGTTTTTTGATGAGATTCAAACCAACACGGAGCTTGCTAACCAAATGATTAACAGTCAAATGTCACAACTGCTTGGCCACGCCCACTCCATTTTTATTGCAGGAATATGGAGGTAGTAAAATTCCTGTAAATTTTGTATTTCTTAATAAAACATAGTATGGGTACTTATTTTCTTAGATAGGTCTTTCCGTGTCTATTGGAATACTTGGTATCAAAATTAGAGAAAACCTTTCAGTCATTTTGTATAGTATGGCAACATATTTGATCAATTTTGAATGAGAAAAGGAAAGTACACATACCAGCTTGGGCATCTAACTGCGACAAAGAGAGATGTTGATCACTTCCTCCACTACCAAATGTAAATCTTTGAGAGACTTGAGGTGAACTAACAGCTTCAGCAAATCCATCCATTCTACGTGGAACATTTAATGTAGGTGTACTAGGTACTGTACAGTCATCCAAATCTTCACCAAAACCAGCACCTGACATCTTTAAAATTAAAAGTTAAAAGTCTTGTATAAAGTCTTCTTCCATATACATGTTCCCCTAACTTTACAATTTTGTATGATAACCCCTAATCATTAAAATCATCCTCAGACAGGTGATCTCTCACAGTACCCATATACACCTGAGTGGAGTGCAATAACTATAGATAAATTTCTTACTCAAGGAAATTAGAAGTGCCCAAAGTTGGGCTTGAACCCAGGACTCCTCAATACCAAAGCCCACATCCTACCACTGGCCGACTGCTCTTTCAATAATTACTATAACATACATTAACATCATAATTATAATTATTATTACAAGCAGATATCTTCATTGTTCATATATCTTTAAGTCCTTCAGACCATGAGGACTTCATATTTACAAGTATATAAACATAAATAATCATAGAAATGCAAATGAGTACATAAATACATTACTGAGAAGTCACATGTATGTTTATTATAATATGACATACTGATTTCAATCATCAGCTGCAAATATAGAAGTGTCCTGAAGTTCAAGGTTTATGGGACCTAAGAATAAGTTCTTTTGACAGTTAAGGCTATTTTAAAAATATGTGTATTGAAAATACACAGAAGGTGTAAAAAGGAGATTACTTTTGGCTAAATGATTTTGGATATTAGAGTGTGAGGTGACAATTGATTAGTTCACATAGTTTGGGAGTCAGATGTGTTAAAACACATAAACACTGGGTTTATTAAGTTTCTTTATAATTTTTCATCCTTTATGTCCTCCAACTATGGTCAGACTTATACCATCCTTAACATGTTTTATCCATATATGAATTAGAAATTCTTCACTTGTAGTTCACTAACACATATAGTTCAATGCCTATCATTGAAATAGTCTTGTTTTTTTAAGTATTAACAAGGATTTTTTTCGGGGGGGGGGGGGAGGGGGGTCAGAACTTTTCTAGGGGGGATCCGAACCTGGAACCTCAACCACATTATACACATTTTGCAGAAAAATGCAACATATTGATAATAAAAGCTAAATAACCATTAAATATATGTTAAGCACTGAGAAAAATGCTTACTTACATACTACTTAAAAATGACTTACAAGCAAGAAATACACTAATGGACATGTACATTTTCCAAATTCTAGGGGGTTTCGAACCCCCCTGAATCCCCTGCTGGATCCACCCATGATTAACCATTGTTATATACAATGACAAAAGTTTTATAATTTCATACATACCCCTATCATAAAAGGTGTAAGTTGTTGATATCTATTACCACCCTGAGATATCAATGGTTGTAATGGGGGAACTAATGATTGTTGACTTCCTGATACACTTGATTGACTTGGTTGTTGAGATTCTGGTTCCTGGGAATCCATATCATCATCATCGTCATCACCAACATCTTCATCATTATCTTCTGAAACATGGTCACATATTTTACAGGAATATTACTTTCATTGCGCCATGTCAACACCATTTAGGTCATTTTACGGCATCCAGCGCACCTAACCTAGCTTTCCTGGACCCTTGTCTATAACCAGTACACACCTACCCTTCCACAAGGCCAGAAACTTCTCCATATTATCTAATTAATGGAGGAAAATTGACATAATTGTCAAATTTTTAATGGAAGGGTATAACCACCCCGGGTGGGATTCCAACCCATACCCCTTCGGGACACGAGATTCCAAATCCCGGCGACACAAAGTCTTCACATTTGCTAACATGTGACATAGAATTGTCACAAAGCTATGTTTTAATTTTGAGTTAACTGTCATGGGCCATATTATATGCTTGTAAGAAAATAATTAATATTATACAAAGGGACATCACTTTGCAAAAAAAGATTAAAAAGTATGTGCCAGGGTACTTGATGACAATATTTTTGAAAAAAATAAAGAAATTTACGAGGAGGCGCTAACAGAAGTGCATACACTCACTGTACTGCCAGTCTGACTAAATTGGTCCACAAACAAGGGGTTGACAAAAGAACATAAGTTTATGTTAGAGGGCAAATGTATTGTTATTTAAATAAAAAAAGATCACACACTAAATGGCTAGTTTTAATTAGTTTAACTTCATTAAATATAAATATAAAGAAATTTCAGGAGGGGAAGGCCCCTGTAAACGGCCCCTGTAATAAAAGGAAAGAAAAGGTCTGAGTATTAATATTTAAAAGGTACTAACCAATAATAACAATATCATCATTACCAACATCATCATCGTCATCACCTTGATCTCCTGTCTGCATAGTATCTCTATCCTCATTATAACCACCATCTTCAATATCACCTCCAACAGCCTAGTTATCATAAACAACAACAATAATACTGTTAGCTACAATTTTTACATCACTAACATGTCACACGATCACATTAACATCCATAGGCTAGTTTCAGCAACTAATATTTAGCTAAGAAATAAAAGAGCTTAAAATAAAATTCTAGGCAACTACATTTAAAAAAAAAAGTTCAAGGCAACCACTCTTTAAAAATAAAGTTCTAGGCAACCACTCTATAAAAATAAAGTTCTAGGCAACCACTCTTAAAAAATAAAGTTCTAGGCAACCACTCTTTAAAAATAAAGTTCTAGGCAACTACATTTCTAAAATAAAGTTCTAGGCAACCACTCTGTAAAATTAAGTTCTAGGCAACCACTCTTACAAATTAAGTTCGAGGCAACCACTCTTTAAAATAAAGTTCTAGGCAACCACTCTTTAAAAATAAAGTTCTAGGCAACCACTTGGTAAAAATAAAGTTCTAGGCAACCACTTGGTAAAAATAAAGTTCTAGGCAACCACTCTTACAAATAAAGTTCGAGGCAACTACTCTTTAAAATAAAGTTCTAGGCAACCACTCTTTAAAAATAAAGTTCTAGGCAACCACTTGGTAAAAATAAAGTTCTAGGCAACCACTCTTTAAAAAAACCATCAATGTAGATAATCACAACAATCACAATGATGATGATTTTCAACTATCCTATTTTTATTTCAATTAAAACTGTTCATAACACTTTATATCAATAATAAAAGCTTATGTATGAAAACGGTATCACTAAACCTTGACACTATTTTAATAGTAATCGCCAACCGTGTGACTAGGAGCTGACAGCTCTCTAAATACAGAGGAAACTTGACTTTATTGTTGTATATATCTAACCTCATCCATATCAATATCTTGTTCTGTTTGTTCTTCCTGTTCGTCACCACCTTCATCATCATCACCATCATCATCATCGTCATCATCATTGTCGTCATTATCATCATCTTCTTCCTCCTCTTCTTCCTGTTATTGTTCAAAATAATTACTTCTAATAAATTTCAAAATCTGTAAACAGTCTTTTAATTAATAGTGACTTATTTATATGAACTAAAAGAATTTTTAGCAAATCAAAAAATGTCACTGGGGTGGTTACACTTTTTTGCATCAGCTCTGAATGAATGACATTGAATGACCTCAACCTTGGTGCTGTTGGTAAGAATCATGCTTGCAAGACTTTATTTTATGTAGATGAACATTTATGTCAAGCAAACACTTAGTCTTTTTACACATGGCTACCATCCCCTGGTCTCATCCCATTTAATACCAGATGTTGTGAAGTTTTAACAATCAGCACCAAACTTCAGAAGTCTTAGATTACCTAAAATTAATGTGACAAAGTGATCTCAGAATTACATGTTGAAAGACTTGAGTCAAGTGCATGATGGGAGAAATCTAGTTTAAGCCTTATATCACCCTACAACAAATATTTGAACTTTTCTATACCTCTTCTTCATCACTTTCAACAATAATGACAGGATCATCATCATCATCATCATCATCGTCATCATTATCAGCATCATCATACATAGCATCTTGTATATTTTCTGGTACCACCCTTCTATTTAAACCTTCACTTTGATCTTCAGGAACATCCTCTGTCCCATCTTCATCTTCAACTTGCTATATATAAACCAAGTTTAGAAGTTAAAATGCAGTTTTGAATTCTTCACAATTTTGTATGACAACCCCTGATCATAGAAATTACCTTCAGACAGGTGATCCCTCACAGTACCCATACACTAGGTGAAGTGGAACAACTGTAGGTAAATTTCTTGCTCAAAGAAATTAGCAGTGCCCCTAAGGGGATGACAACACAGGATCTCTCAATCCCAAACCATGTGTCCTACCACTGTACCACTACTTCAAATCATCATTTTGACATTATTTCTTCCAGATACTGAGAGGAATATGACACTTTTGCAACCTGCTAAATACTGCTTCACAGCAGAATATAATTAAAACGGGATTAAACCTAGTCTAAAAAAGCTAGGCAGGTTAATCCTGAGACATTAAAATATATCAAGAACAAGTGATAGGAACTGTCACAAAACGAGATTCTCCTGTCATGTGACCATAATATGCACTAGGGCATTTGTTGACAATACTTTTGTGAAAGTTAGGTTGTTAACCTTGGAGAAATGTGAAAGGAGTTGCACAAAGAAGAATAGTTTAAACCAATCAGCTGACATTTACTGATATTTTTTCATTTTGAAAACCTAATAAAAATTATCACTGAATTGCCTATGAGAGTAAAGAAAGTACTCAAAACATGATGAAAAGTTAGGAAATACACGTAAACCACTACTAATGTAAACACAACCAACCTGCTCAGACTCTGGCAGCTGATTGGACGCTTCCTCATCCTGATCAAAGGTGATAGATTGACCAGCAAATCCATCTTCAGGTTGGAGCTCATGTCCTACGGCGCCATCTTCAGGATCTTCCTGATTATCAAACAATGATGATTGAGACTGCGTCTGATCAGGTTCTTCTAGACCACTAATCTCACCTCCACTTTGAAGATCTTCTGGTGCCTCATACGGAGCATCTATGGTGATATCTGGTACATCACTTGTTCCAGGCTAGATCAACACAATTAGATAAAACACAATTTATTATGTATATGTACCGACTCAAATAAAGATTATTCTATTCTATAATTATACAAGTCAGGTTCCCCTAAAAAGATCAACTTGAATGTTGCAAAAGCATGTGATGTTTGACAATTTTAAGTTCAAAATGTTAAATTTGAGAAGAAAAAGGCCCCTATCTTAAGACTGTTTCACTATAAAGACCATTGATTTTGATGGTCCTTAAAAGCAGAATTTTACTCAATTTATAGAAAAGGAAATTTCTATTAATTTTTCTCACTTTGTATTACACAACTTTTGACAATACTTCAGACATACCACATACTTAAATTTATCTTACTAGTTAAATAGGTACTTAAACAATTTACTAGATTCAAACAATCAGCTGCTCTTGGGAAGATAAGAAATAGAATTTGATCATCAGATTGAAGTTCAGTGTATTGTTATAGCAAATTGACTTACGACATATTATCACTTAACACACATTGATAAATACACCGGTACTTATAAATAAAATGTATTAATATTATATTAAAACTTTATTCTTTTTTTCAGGTCAATTTTCACAAACTATACCAAGCTAAACACACACATACATAGTTTTGATTCACTCCCAACTTCAATCAAACACAAGAGGGGTACACAAAGAAATATTGATGCTAACTATGTAAACCTTACCTCTGCTGTAGCAACTTTGGTTCTTTTAGATGTAACATCTTCTACTGGGCTGAAATATAACATATGAATGAAAATATGAGACCATACAGTCATACCATACCAAGGTATAGATATGTGAAATTTGTCTTTCTTAATTACTAACTTTTAACCATCAGCCAACTTACTTGTTTATATTTATTAAACATCGAATAACCAAAATTGATATACTCATGCCTGCTTAATATCCGGTCTATGTGTGAAGTTTGAATCAAAATAGCACAGTAGGTTCTCCAAACAAGCAGGCTGAGATGATTTGGCCACGTAGAACGCAGTACAAGCTGGACCTCCCAAGTCAGAGATTTAAACATTACTGCACATCGGGGCCAAGGCAGACAAAAGCTAACCTGGGAAGACCGGGTTAAGCTTGATTGGCTGGTACAAAAAATGGATGGCATCAACCCTCAAGACCGCCAATCATGGAGAGGAAGACTTTACTGCAAACGAGACAGACAGGCCTCACCCTTGCCAAAGGAATAATCAACGGCATGTTTAAACTAAACTGGATGAAGATGATGATGAGGCACTGAGAAAGTAAGAGCTACAGACTGACCAATCAACCGACCTACAAGCTAACTACTATATACCCCCCAAAACATAGTTTTTTGGGTATAAATATTCTATCTACATAATTATGATTCTAGCTATGTTACACAAACATGCCTTGATTACAATAAAATTATTAATGTTATGAATGATCAGTCTTCCTAAAATTTCATTTATTCTTGAACTTTTGGGGGGCACTGTGTAAAGTTATTGTTGGTATACTATGTCAGTATTTACCTTTCGAATTCCTCTCTTGTTCTTTTAGAAGATATTTGTGTAGCTATAGGTGTCTCCCGCGATGTTGATTGAACTGGATCTACTCTACTTGTCTCAGTTATATTATCTGATATTGTTTCTTGACTTGTAGATTCTGTATACAGAGTATTAATAGTTAGATTACAATGTAAATCTACATTTAAAGGATTCAAACACAAATTACATTTATAAATATATAATTTAACATAAAATCTAGAATATTCATTGTAGTAAAAATAATGTCAGATTAATGTCATTTTATAAGATAAAGTATAACCTCTGCAGAGCGTCCCTCTACTGAGCAAATCTTCTGCACAACAACAGCATTTGATATTCCCCTTAGGTGCAATTTTGATTAAATTCAACCTCTGCAGAGCAACAACCTCTAAACATCAACATACTTTAGTCCCTCCCAGTGGGTGTTGCTCAAGAGAGATTGTGCTGTAAATGTATCAAATGATGTTGATTTTATGAAAAAATGACTTACTATCATTTTAGTGTAAAAATATCCCTAACATAACACAGAAAAAAGCAAGAAAGAAAAAGAATATTTGTCACTTTTAGAATATTTCAGACGAAAAAGGTATTTTCACTCATGACTACATCACTTGAGTAAATATGATTTCTGAGCTCACTCAGTGAAATAAAAATTTGATCATACACAGAAATAAAACCAATGTATTGTACAGCATACCTTGTGTAGGAATGACTCTCTGTACTTGTTGTGTAGGTCTACCAGATGATGATGATGACGATGATGATTGTGGAAATAGTTGTTGTATTGGTGCTACAACCTCTTCTGTTACTTTAATATAAACAATAAATATTATCGTTAGAGTTTAATGGCTAACAGATATGATGGTTAATATGAATTTATTACAGTTTTTTATCAGTTTGTTGTCCTCTGAACTAGTTTTTTGAAGTCAATGTGATGCCACAGATAATACAAATTCATCAAAGAAAAACATACATCAATACAATATACAGGTGACGTATTAACTTAAAGAGGGAGATAAAATGTGAGTCACTAATAACCAGGAAAAACAAATTTAGGGTTTGACTAAAATAGTCTGGATAGTCCCATTTGCTATTCATTTTAACTAATATATTGTTTGCCCAAGTTAAAGCTCTGGTTGTCTAAACGCAAGAAGAAGCATGCCACAAATTTAGACAACAGAATCCACCACAGAGTTCAAAAGATGCAGTTCACTTGATTTGGTTTGATGATTATCAGTCCACTAGCCAGCCATGCTGACCTAAAAATCAATATTTATATTTTCAATAGCTTTTATATAAAATTTGATGACTGTTTATTTTGATAAGCCTTTTAATTTTGCTTTAAATTTTGGTTATCATTATAATTATAACTGAGACTACAAAAATAGCACAAAAGCTATGTTATCGAAAATAATTACTATTAACATGGTATTGGAGGCTTTAGGATGTCAGATGCTGAAACTTATAAATGTGTTACATTCATAAAGTTTGTTTTCATTTTATCACAAACCATACTTAAATATGTCAAAAATAATGATTCTACAAAAATAATCATCAAAATTCAAGAATTGTTACAAATTTCTTTCGTCTCCGAACTTTTGGTAGGTACTGTATTATATTACCTTCAGTTGTATCTTGTTGAGAGACAGCCGTGGTAGGCATGACAGTGGCTGTTGGTGTTCCTGATAGTGACGTAGGTGCTATAGCCATAGGTCTTATACTAGCCATCACTTTAGATGCTGCAGACTGAGGTTGTACAGGTATAGTCTGAGGTTTCATGGTAGCTGGACTAGAAGCTATAGGTCTGATGTTTGCAGTCTTTGGTGTCTCAGACTGAGACATACTATTTATGGAAACAGATAACAATACAATAAAAAATACATTTGATACATAAGTAAACACTTAACATAAGTTAACAAGTTTTTTCAATACTAGCCTTTCAATTTTTGACATTTTAGAGTGGTTATCAACCGAAATTTTGAAAAAATTATGTTGGACAATTATCCAAAATTTTGAAAAACAATCGGAAAAAGACTTTAAGTACAATATAAATTGTAAATATGTGAAGGAACTTCCGGACAGCAGTGTATACTCTTACCTAGTTCTATCTTGTGATACATTACTACCAGATCTAGATACTTGTACTGTTGGTTGTGTTGATTTCTGAGATGATTCTACTTGTTTCTGTAACTGTGATACCTATAATATTATACACATGTACCAATATAACATAAGTTATCAAACTTTGAGATAAATAAAATAAATTACAAGAAATGTAAAGTGGAAACCACATTTAAGCCGGATTTAAAATCTTTAACGCAAAAATTACAAAGGGAAATTATCCATAATAAAGCCAGGTAGAGTTGTGGTTACTTTCTAATTCTGTTCATCACATGGTATGTTATCATTATCATGAAGTTTCATGAAGATCTGACAATAAATGGCAGAAATATATGCTAAATTGAAAACATTAATGCAATTGTTAACGACACTGGACGAACATCCGTGACCGAACGCCCACCCGCCCATGTTTCGCCAAAGTATTAGCCCAATATTTTCATTGAAAAATCCGGCTAAAAAGTATGTGATACCTACATATACATGTACCACATATAACATTTATCTAGCAATAAGGTAAATAAAATAATTAAAAACTTTGGTGTGCCTATATGTACATGTACCACATATAACATTTATCTAGCTATATTTTAAATAAAATAAACATGAATGTATTCATTTACAAAGGCATTGCAGTAAAAGGCAAGAAGACTTATCTTTGAATTAGTTATGATGTTGGACTGGTAATAATCAGAAAGCCAGCTCTGTTAAGTTCAAAATTATCTGGTCAATATGTCTAACTATACTAGGGATAAATTCAATACATCCTTACCTTAGCTTGTAGTTCATTTATAGTAGTATTTCTAGACAAGATGTCTTGTTCTAATTTTTGTATTGTATTCTCATACATTGTTTTCATTGAATTTAATCTTAACTCGGCCTCTTCTGTAAAATATACAGTGTAATCAGACATAAGGAACATGTTGCGTAAAATAAAACCTAGTGTCATATAATACTCATATTTATTGTAAAATGTCTTAAATTCAGGACAACACTACTACACTTGTCATGCTAAACAATATGAAAATCATCATCATTATCATAATCATCATCTTCACCTTCATCATGATCATGATCATGAACATAATATAGATTTTAAGTCACTTATAAACACTTTTTATATTTGTTTTTTCTCAACTCAAAACATGAATAATTTCACAGTGACTTCGTGCTCTTTGTCTAACACTCGTGCTATTGAGAGAGTGTGAAATTATTCAAACCTTGACAGTTTAGAAAAAATTGATTATATCAGGTAATGTACAGCTGCCTGTGGTAATATTATTACTTTAGTGTTTTTGTTCCTAAGAGTTAACTGTTGAAAATGGCGATATATCTTACTATCAGTTTTATACCTAGCACTACAGTCATGCTGAGAAAAATAATTTAATGCATTATTACAAAAACATACAATAAAATAATAATGAAAACAACAAAACTTACCATTAGCACCCTGTTCACTGCTAGATATCTTTCTCTTCATTTCTAATCTTTCTGATGTTAATTTTTCATTGGCATCTTTTAATGATTGAAGTTTATTTTTAGCTGACTGCAATAAAGACATACTCTTCTTACTTTTAATTTCAGCCTCATTCTTTTCCTCCCTTAATTTATCAGTTTCCTCTTTAACTTTACTTATTTCTTCTTTTATTTTAGTAACTTCATCTTTGGCCTTAATTGAGTCCTCTTTCATCTTGTTGGATTCTTCTTTTATCAGATTAAGTTCCTGAAACGACAAGTAAATCTGTGAGCTAATGCTCACTAGTGATACCCCCGCAAAAATCTAAAATTATGCGACAAACAGGAAGTAGATGAGCAAGGAGCATGAAATCGCTTTACACCACATGGGACTATGGGATGAAGCAATATGCAAAGTATTAGGCTGCTGCATGTTATAGTTGCTGAGAAAACTGCGACGGAAATTTTGTAAAGACGGACCGATGGACAAGGGTAAAACAGTATACCCCCCTCTTCTTCGAAGCGGGGGTATAATTAGATACAAACTTGTAGAACTATTATAGAAGACAACAATTCAAGCATTGACTCAAGACTGTAGTAACTGCATTTTTTGATAATGTTACATATGAAGCAAAAAACTGTATAGCCTATTAACATTTATATTACTCAATGTTTGTAATGAAATGAGTATAAAAACAAACAGTAATAATGGATATGTATAAATGTATCAACAAATCATTTCGAGATTTTCAGTACTTCCTCAAACTTTTATATTAGTTTACTGGCTGTTAGCTTTACAATCCTGCAACATTCTATTTTTTAATTAAACTGCAGAGCTAAATATCAATTTTCAAACTAAGTTACCTGGTTGGACAACCAGCTATGTGTTAACTATCACTGTATCAGTAACAGGATGCCTGAACCCAACTATAGGTTGTCAGGGGCAATTGGACAACCAATAATGTTGAGCCCTGAACTGTCACATATATAAGTGTTAAATATAATGAGCTAATCTGTGCCGTAATACTTGAACCAGGTATAATTATCACATATCTAAACAATAAGATAAAACTGAGTATTACCTGTTGTTTTTGGTTATTCTCTGCTATCAATGCATTCAACTTTTCTTCTACAGCTTTTCTCATATCCTCTGATTCCTGCAAGCGATAAAATAACTTAATTTACATAATTCTTTATCAATACTAATCTGATTTATTTGTTTATATATGATCAGTGATTTTTACCAAAATGGGACCATTATTCTGCCAAACATTCACCATCAGCAATAATTTTTGGGACACAATAGATAATTGAAGATAAATGCAGGAGCTTAAATCTATAAAAAAATTGAAGATAGTTTTTCTGCCATTTCATTAGACAGTATTTACCAGAATTTTGTGGTAGCAAGATAAATGTAGACACAACACAGCAGTTTGTATTTGCAACAATTTAGTAAGAATTGCAGTATAACCTCTGCAGAGCAGTCCTCTACCGGTCCTCTACAGAACAAATCCTCTACACAACAACAGCTTTTGATATTTCCCTTAGGTATAATTTTAATTGAATTTAACCTCTATAGAGCAACAACCTCTGAGCAGGAACTCATTCCAGTCATTCCCAGTGGGGGTTGTTCAAGAGAGGTTGTACCGTATATTCATTTATTTTAATAATTCATTTGTGTAAACTAACTTATCAAACATATTCATTTTCTATTGAGAATTTCATTTTTCTAATACATAAAACAGTCAAAAACAGTATACACTAAATTTTAAACCCATATCATGCTGAAGGAAGAGAAAACATTTTTCTACCCTTATAGAGCCTGTTCATCTATGGAAGCTCAAATTTGCATTCTGAACTACAAAAGAACTCACTTGAATTGGACTGCTTCAAATCTAAGACAGGATCTAAGACACCATTATTAAGATTCAACAAGTTAAATAGTTCATATATCATCTACATGTACCTTAAGATTTTGCGCCAGAGTTTGTTTACTATCTTCAACTTCTTTCTGTTTAGTTTCCAATTCTGCTATCTTAGCCTTCAATTCTTGAGTAATAATTAATATATTCTTTACTTCTTCTTCCTTCTCTTTAAGATTTTTCTGCAAGCTCTGAATATGTTCAATGTTTGCCTAAAAACATCAGAAACATCAATCGGTAAAACATTTATCTATTTTTATTACAGTAACAAAGTCAGTCGATGAGATTAGCAGTGGTCTGATGGCCTGGGAAAACACTTTCTATTTCAGACTACCAAAATATTACACAGAAACATTTGGTGAAAACCTCTTAGATGACTCATATAAACATGGGCAGATCCAGCGGGGCGTCAGGGGGTCTGGACTCCCCCTAGAATTTGGAAAATGTACATGTCCATTAGTGTATTTCTTGCTTGTAATCATTTTTAATTAATATGAAGCAATTTTTCTTGGTGCTTAACATAGATTTAATGGATATTTAGTTTTTATTATCAATATGTTGCATTTTTTCTGCAAAATGTGTATAATGTGGTAGTGGTTCAAGGCTCGGACCCCTCCACCCCTAGAAAAGTTTGGACCCCCCCCCAGAAAAAAATCCTGGATCCGCCCCTGTGTAAACAACCACTTTCATATCCTAATACTGTAGAATGCTATATCCTGACAATGGCATACATTTGTGAAGCCTGGTTGTGAAATAATTTCTACCGCCATTCTCCCTTCTACCCCAGATTCTAAAACATGTAGGGCAGTTGTCAGTGACTAACAGAAGTATGAGTCAAATACCTAGTTAACAGCTAAATCCAGAGATTTAGACTATCCAGGAACCGCAAGTAGTTGACTGACCACCTTAATATAACCTATACATGTACACTGTGTTGCAACTGCATTAAACCCAATAAAAAACAATGGACAAAGTCACATCTGTATACCAAGGTAGTCTAATTATAGAAGTAATCACAATAAAATTGCCTTTAACTTTAACAAAATATATTGACATAACAAACCCGTAGTTGTTGTTCATTGCTTTCAGATTTGGATTGAGCTTTAAATTCTTCCAATTCCTTGGTTGTAGCCTCAGCCAAGTCTTTGTATTTCCTACCTACTTTCTTTAGCTAAAAAAACAAAATAAAATACTGTATGTTCTCTATTAAATGCCCTCCCCTAAATGGAGTTTAAGTTAAAAAAAGTATAAGTGTGGTTTAAATTCTGCTTCCATATACATGTTCAGCCTACTTTACATTTTTATGACAAATATTGATAATTGAAATCACCTTAAGACAGGTGATCCTACAAAGTATCCTAGTGTCCATTAGTCGCAAGGTAAGCAACAAACCAGTAAAAAGGGATCAACAAATGTTAGATGGCCCAAATTTGTATTTACTGACAAATTTAATCATTTGCTGACATGATGCTCCAAGAATTGTTCGAAAAGATTAAAAATTGACCGAGTTACAACTCAAAATAACTTTGATTTATTTGTTGTCAGCCATTTTGGAAATACTCCTGAAGTCACGGATGGCATTTAGTTTGGATTATCTGCCCTTTTGTATACGAAATAGAAGCTGGGAACCAGACTAGGTGGTGCTGTGATCAATACATGAGCATTATTTAGTCAAACAAACCAGACGAGAAAAAGTAGCCCTCTAAAAGGCAACTGTTTGTAATATAGTAAAAAATATGTTGATTTTGCCCATTTGTATTTGTTATGATGAAACTGCTTGCTTTTATGCATATTTTTTAAGTTGGAAGATCGAGAGTTGTCTTCTCTTTAAATCTCCATCAAGTTGCATGCTGACGTCATATAATTCTATGTAAACAAATATGGCCGCCATCTAAGGATACCCATTTACACCTGGGTGGAGCTGAACAACTTTAAGTAAATTTTTTGCTCAAGGAAATAAGCAGTGTAAATAGAAGGGTTTGAACCAGAAACCTCTCGATCCCTAAGCAACCATCCTACTACTGCTCGTAATGGATAGTATATTTTAACATACAATACGATATAAGAAATAAGTAATTTAAGCAAAGAAATACAAAATTTGTATAACACAATAAACAATGAGTTACAACAGTCTTGCAGGCAACCCTCTACACGTCCCTAGACAGGACATGTAACTGTCCCACTGCTATGTACTGCTTTCTAAGCTGTACATTTAATTTTTCTTTAATTTTCAAAACATACAAGTCATTCTAGAGTAATTTGTTTTGAGAAAGATATTCTAAAGTTGATATTCTAAGTATTACTAATTGAAAAACTTCAAAATAAACTATCGATGACATGTAGGATTACTGTATACATTTAAGCTGAACATGACAATATCCTTTAGAATCTAATAATGAATTGAACAAAGGGAAACAACTCATACAAAACACAGTGCTATCTTAATGAGTTTTATCATAATTACTTCCCTTTAAACAGTCTTTACCTTTAACCATGTGCCTGAACCTGTGACTAGCGAAAAATGATCTCAACCTAGTATACATTTCTTATTTCATATTACTAAGCTAGTAAATAACATTCATCACCTTAAACTTTCTCAAACAATAGTGTGATTTATGATGCAATACTAAAAAGGGGCAAAATTATCAACCAGCCCAATCATATAAAATAAGTAATTTTCACTAACACTAATCAATCTTCACTAGCCCCAAGCTTCAAGTTTAGTGAGTCAAGGAGATGACAGTGATAAATAGATAACTACTAAAAGACAATAAATTGGGCTAGATCTAGTAAAAATAAGGCAAAGACCAATTATAGTTTGTTATAAAGCCGGGCTTACTGCAGTCTGGTCTTTATATACATGTAGTGTTCATTTTTGTCAGTATACTGCATCCTATCCTTACCTGAGCAATATTCTTTGTCTTTTCAGAACAATCTGCTGAGATTGTGTCAAATTTAGTCTTTTCTTCATTCAACTCTTCTCTGTTAAGGAAAAAAAACATTATTATCTTATTGTACAATGAACCCACCAATATGTTAAAGGTACTCATTCACTGATTTCAACTTAAATACCAACTTTTTCTAAAACTATCAAAATTGTATGTAAACATCTTTGGAAGCAGGGAAGTAGTGTTCTGATAATGACAATTTTAGTGCAAATTGACAAACAACTACAAATGCTGGAGATTCATGTAGTAAAAATCTACCCCGTATGTCATGGTATAGACAATTTTAGTGCATTTTTGTGACTTATTTTATATATCTTGCAACCTATAGGTCAGTTTGTCTTTAAATAGTAAGAATTATTTTTTACTCATTTACAGACTACATAATGGTAATTTGAAAATATGGAAAAAATCAACCAAATCTGTGAACTAGTATCTTTAACATCATAAAACATGTTCTATTAATGGACAACTTGTACAGATAACCATTATAGCTTGTTTAGGATAACGTCATGAGACATTGTTTACATGTATAGAACATAGGTTTAAATTTGTCTCAAATTATCCTAAACAACCTATAACTTTTAAACATAATAAATCAGTTTACTTATACTTTGATCCTCATACTGTAGTGATCTAACTATCATGTGATATTTACAAAACATAACTATATATAGAGTGAACTCAATACTTAGGTGTAAGATATTGATAAATTTTATTCAACTGTCAGTGGCTGTTAACGCTGCAGATTTAAATATTCAAATATTGAAAATATAATTATTTAAATCTGTCTACCCTGTTTATCTATAATGAAAAGTCTTAAAAATAAAGAGGAAATCATGTGAATTGTTTAGTCACTTTACAACTGTTGATATAACATGTGTATTAAAGTCATGATTTTATAAATTCATATCTCTGCCCAAAACTAGACTATCTACATGTAATAATGAAGACTGTGGACTAGTTTTGCACACTCCTATCAAATATGTATCTACTACGGCTGCTGCATACTCGCGATCCCGACCAGAAAATTGAATATTCTTCATGTCCAAAATAGTCGGATCACGATCTATTTTCCGAAATAATAAAAGAACATTTTCAGCTTATTTACCACTGAAAACGAGCTGCACTACTTAATTAATTTAATTCAAAATTTGGACTGATACACATTTAAACAAAGTTATCACTAAAATTGCCCATAAAACATATGGTAATAGAAATGTTTGGAGTACATGGTTTTCCATATAGTAAAAGCTTGTAATTCTTCACTTATTTTTGTTTTTACATGTTTTTATATGCTTCTCTACACAAAACGTGATTAGTGGTTTGATTCGTGAATCGCTACACATGAATCGTGGTTCAGATCGGATCTCCACTTGCTCAACGATCCACAGCCCTAGTTTCTACATGTGGGTGGTGGCGAATTCATTGTAAGTCATAATTTTAGTAAAATCTTTCCTCAATAAGAAATAATCTTCCAAATAAAATTAAGTAAAAAGTATCACTTGAACACACCAGTTCCTTAATATAGTAAAGGTTTTGGTTCATTTTCTAGGCAGTGTTTACAGTTACCAGTATGTTACTGATTATTTCTTTGCTGTTCTATCCATGGAAATTACTTACAATAAACAGCCTGCTGAATGAAGTTCATACTAGTGCTATGCCATGTATAGACAATTCTATGTAATACATGACAAATAGCAAAAGTCTGGGTTATTGACCTCTGTGAACTAAGCCTAAGGTCAAGCCTTTTGAAAACAGTCATTGGAAGTTATAAGTTAAAGTGCAGTTTAACTTTAAAGTCAGCTTCCATATGTACATGTTCAGCATCCCGGTACTTTACAATTTTGTATGATAACCCCGATCATTGAATTCACCCTCAAGCAGGCAACCCTTCACAGTACCCATTTACACTTGGATGGGGTGAAACAACTGTAGGTAAATTTCTTGCTCAAGGTAATTAGCAGTGCCCCTAACAGGGTTCAAACCCAGAACCTCTTGGCCTCTAAGCGCGTGTCCTACCACTGGAAGGGCTGGGTGGTAGACTGTAGAAAGTTTGCTCTGATATAGCATAGTTTACAGAATTAACAAACAACAAATTAGTCTGTAATGTGATAATTGTATGAATAATGACTTTATGTTGAGGTAATCTGAGATATTGATGGTGCATTGTTTCAAACTTGCCGCCATCATAGCCAGAAACTAGTAACTGGTATTTTTTCTTTACATCTTATAATCATACTTAGATGATGACTTTTATAACACCTCCAGTTTGCTTCAATAATTAATAATAACTTATATGTCCTATAATCTCTCTACTGCCAATCTTATTTTATAAGTATCTAAATAACTTTGTTTATTTGATGTTATATGAGTGTATTTGTGTACTATGTAATTGTACTATGTATTTATGATCTTATGTCTACTCCATTCGTTTTTATGTATGTTTTCAATGTATTTATGTTTAAATTGTATTATATGATTGTATATATGTTCTGTGTTAAAGACATGTAAATGTCGATATTACACAATATACTGTAACTGTAAATAAGTTGATTTTTGGAAGTAAACATAAAAACCCCACATCTGAACCAGATTTCGAGGTGATGGCCTCACAATTAGAGGTTCAAAATTGGACCTGATACATAACAATAGCGAACTATTATATCATCTATATAATTATAAACCTATTTTAAACACTATATCTAAGTTACTCAGATAAAGTTCATATATTTTTCAAAAACAAATGTGCAAGTCATTCTGGTTTTCCACACATATTAGTACACTTATGTATTTACTTTAAAAAAACCCACAATCCCCTCTTATTTTTTCTGTGAAAAATGACAAGATTTCAATGATAATAGGATAATGATAAAGGGTTTGTATAACAAGTCAGCAATATAAATAGCCACAATAATTTCAACTTTGTTATTGTCATAACTGAGATAAAATCTTGATAACCATTGATGACAAGTTTATATCATTGTTTGTATAATATGATTTCATCTTGAACTGATATGAACTTCTCCCTCATCAAATAATGATATAATTATCTAATATTAAACATCTGTTTTTTATAGTGCAGCAAAAAGCCACTTGCATGACATTTTCAATCAAATGGCAATATGAGCACTGCCAATACACTCATTGAAATGACTTGAATTTCTAGAATTAAGCCTTTCACTAGTATTATGCGATTTATTTAACCCCGAACTGATAAATACCTCTGTCGGTAAAACGCGGTAAGTAAACAAAGCGTGTGCAACTACCGTGTAATGAATTCTTCAGTTCGGGGTTAATATTCACAAACAATATTTGGCAAAAACCTTTGCTAGTGGCCGAGTGATTTGTTCATCTTTTGTTTGGATTTGTACAATGTTGGTCACATGATATGTACAACCTCTAATCAACTTTGTAGGTTTACTTATAAACAGATTCTATGTTTAAAGTCCTTCAAATAACATTATTAATGCCTATGGAAATATAAAAAGTTTCTGAAATATCCAACATTTGGTTTGCTTGTCCAGAGTTATATCAATGTTTTACACTTAAAACAAAACAAAACAAATGCTTTTTATACATATTTATTAAAAAAAGAAAATGACAAAAAAAAAGTATCATTCCAACTAATTAATTATATTCTTGCTTGCCAATCATGAAGAAATAAAATTCTTATCTTTTAATTTTAAAAAAGTCCTATATTTAGCCCTCCAGTTCCCAAATCACACATCTAAATTACAGATCACAGATTTTCAATGATTTAAAAGCATCATCAATTTTGAAAGACAAATATTCAAAAGACCAATTTGGAAATCATAAGTTTACTATCAAAATTAACCTATCAGCAAATTTTTAGGAAGAAAAGAGACTATAACAAAATCTTTACAGAGTGGTCATAGAGCTTCACATTTTAATCCCTGAGGACTGTTCAAAAGTAATAGCTTCTCCAATCAAATACTTTAAGCACACACCAAAGTAATCATAAAATATTGCAATTCACAACAGAGGTATTTGTGGTAGGCTTTAATAGAAAACAGCTTTATAAAACAACATTTCCGTACTAGTAGAGAATATAACATACTGTAAAAGTAATAAAAATACCACCAACGTATTTATTATAAGTGTTTTCAGAAAAATGCAACAAAATGCCGGACATTAACAATTCATAATAATAATTATATCATTACTAAGTGACTCATATTAACTATTTTACACAACATTTTATAGCCAACCAAAGTTAATGCTTAATTGTGTTTTGATATTCACATAAGTCAAAAATTCAACAAATCTAGAAGTTTTATAAAAAAGGACACCACAAAAATATTTCCATTAAACACAAACATTAATTAAATATTGTCAACTAAATAATCAAGTTTAGAAATTATGTGTTCACTTTTTATGTCTATTGTCTAAGTAGTTAAATACAGTTACTGATAAGCTCAGTCAAATTTGAATTCCAACCTATCGAAGTTAATGAATGATATTCTACTACAGTTAAGGAACCAGTCTTTAAAAAATGATTACACAATATCAAAATAATGTATTGTCCATATTTAGTTTTATCATGACCATTTCAGCAGTTTTATAGAATTGTTTTTACTTGTTGTAACTACCATAGTTTTATCCTTCCACCTCATGGCTGCTGCTTGAGGACGCTGTATTTGAATTAGAGGTTTACTCAGCCAAGAGTTTTCTGGACTAAGTCCAATTTGATCCTTAAAGAATATGATAGAATTTGAAAAACTGGAGCACACTGCAACACTTTTATTTTCACCTACAATTATTTTTCTCGGCCATTTCAAGTTATCATTCTTGATTTTGCCAAGGAACTTTCCATCAAAGGTCATGCAAATAATACAATTCTGTTTACTCTCAGAAATATACAGCAAGCTATTTGATTGGTCCAGACATATGTAGAAAGGTGTCAGAAGTTCTGTGTCTTCTAATAAAGAAATTTGTTTCATAATTTGACCTCCCCTCTGTCTTATTTCAATAACACCATTCCCAGGGTTATTATGGTACGATATAATGATATTTTTTCCATCTGAGGCTACTCCCCATGGGGCTCTACGAAGATCCATGTGTGCTACATGATCAAACATTCCTTCTTCCAATTTCACAAAAGCTAACTTTCTGGCTCGCACTAAACTCACAACAATTTCATTAGACTTAACTTGAGCTACATCCCATACATTACCATCTAGTTTCAGTTCATCACGGATATTGAAATCATTATCATAGAGTATGATGTTAGAATTTGCATGATCACACAAAACAAGTTTCCCATTAGTAAGGAACAAACATCCAGTAATATCACATGTTGCCTCAGTATTTTTTGTCTGAACAGTTTTTGTACTTTTGGTAGAGACTTTCAGATTTTCTAAGTTCTGTTTATTTGTTGCACTGTTGTCTCTAGTTGTACCATGTTGCTGGTTTGAAGAGTTTTGATTTCTATTTGGAGATACTGAACTCTTTGGGACAGAATTCTCACTTAATAAATTCATGTCTGTCACAGCCATGTCTCTGTAACTTAATTTAGCACCTGCATTTATTTCTACCTGAGGTTGTTCATGTCGTTCTATGAAGCCAACATTGTCTTCAAAATGCATAGTATCATGTCCCATGCAGAGTGGATTAGGCATGAAGCTGTTAAATTCATTTGGGGAAGTGTTATGATGAGTTGTAGTTGGTATGTCTGTCACAGCCATGTCTCTGTAACTTAATTTAGCACCTGCATTTATTTCTACCTGAGGTTGTTCATGTCGTTCTATGAAGCCAACATTGTCTTCAAAATGCATAGTATCATGTCCCATGTAGAGTGGATTAGGCATGAAGCTGTTAAATTCATTTGGGGAAGTGGTATGATGAGTTGTAGTTGGTGTAGAAAAAGTTCTAACACATTTAAGATTTTCCAAAGTTTCAAGAACCTTTTCACTCAATTCCATCAATTGACTGAATACTGTTGATGGATTAGAAGGTACCAACAGTGAAGTACCTTGTCCAACATTAGAATCAATGTCCTTGTACTCTGATGTTACATTCAATAATTTAATCAAAGCAGCAAATATAGTAGGAGGATCATCAGACATCATTGCTTGGTTAACATCATTACATACTGATGAAATATGGTTCAAAACATCAGTACTTACTGCAATCCTCTCTTGTAGTTCATTCATAACTGATTCAGTGTTTAAATCTTCTCTGTTGATTTCCTCTTCAAGTTTTTCTAATATTATTCTCATTCTACTATGTAGAAGTTTAAGATCTGCTTTATATGTCTTTTTACTTTCATTCATCTCATCAATTTTTGTTTCCTCTGCTTTCTTCCTCATATCAAATGATTCTTTGACAGCTTCAATATTAGATAAGGCAGTTTGAAGTTTTAATTTATCTGATTCAATATTACATACCTCAGAAATGTTTCTGTTATTACATGTTGAATGTTTAGTTGTCTGACAGATTCTACAATAGACAACTTTATGACTAAAGCAATAATATTTCACTTCATTTGTTTGATGTTCATCACAATACAAAAACACTGTATGTTTTTTACCATCATTTTGTTCCTTTGGCATAGAGTCTCCACACAATAATATATGAGTTCTAAAAGCTTTAAATTTCTTATGTGATTGTAGACAAGAATGACACAAGTATTCTTCACAATTGATACAATATCCTTCAGAATCTACCATTTTATTATCATACTTGCAAGGATCACAATAAACTATCTTACAATCCTCAGATGACTTATCCCAGAAAAATTCAAAGTTGTTTTGTGAACCTTCAGCCATTTCTGCTTATTACAGTACATGTACACAGCAAAAAATAGTCAACACAATTTAAGTCCATAAGTTAGATATGAGAACGTCTAACCTCAGTTATATCTCCATATGCTAAACAAACACTTCACTCACAGGCTATAAATAGTCCCGAGATAGGAATATTATCTCCAATAAGTTTAAACTCATATCTAGATGAATACAAATGTTTGTTTTTTTCTGTATTTTAGACTACAATCATACACGAAAGTAGTTCATAATGGCGGCTATAGATTGACAGCATTTCTGCTCTTTCAAAGTAAACATTATAATCAATAAAGCAAAACCTTCTATGAAGTGCAGACTTCTCTCTGTGTTTAATAACATATATAGTTTAACACAAATATTTAAACTTATGAGCGCAAGCTAAGTGCTTGAGTGGGTATTTATTCATGCAGGCAAGTTAACTTTAAGTAAATCTATAGTTATGTTTATGATTCATGTATACATACACTCATTATACAATGTTAAACTTAGGCCAAACATATTACATAATAGAGTGTTTACTCCATTATTATCATCATTATCTGTGACTAGGTTCACATGAAGGAGTGGAAGTATAACCAATAACATTAAAACTTTTTTCCTGGAAACTTGCTGGCTGCACACCAGCCAAACCTCACATAATTGTATTAAATATACATGGACCATTAAAAGCACCTGAATAAGGAAATATTACATTTTATGTATTCTTTTTGCTTTGAAATTGCTTTGAAATTTGAGACTAAAACATTGCATGTAAAGTAAACTGATAATAGGTAGGACTTCATAAGGCTGAAAATAAGAATTATGACATTTAACATTGCATTGGCTATTTAAGTCACGTCTACTGGTGTTTTTCAACTTATAGGTTGGTTGGAAACAAAAAATTGGTAGACAAGTTAGTAAAAAAATCTAGCCTCTTAATTCAAGTTTCCATATTAAGGTTTTAGACTCCATGAATTAAGTTTTCAATATATAACCCATTCTTAGTTATATGAAATGATACAACATATCAGAACAATGAACCGGATATTTATTTTACAGTGATCATAAACCAGATAAAGTAAACAATGAGTTATCTACTTTTATATACATGTAAATGTAATCAAATATGACACTTTATCCTCATATTTCAAAAATTGTATTCACTAAATAGATAGTATTTTCTAAAAATATAAACGGACTCAACCTTAACAAAGCATATTCATGTGAGCTTAAATGTCACTTTCAGAAAATCAGAAGGCAGATCATACTCTTATGTGTGTTTAAAAACTAGGAAACAGCTATTGATTGACATGTATTAGGGCAGGGAACAAGTGTTAGACAGTGATCAGGAACAAGCAGTAAAACATTATAATTTATTTCAGAAATTTATAAGGATTAAATCAAGTGAATAAAAATCTGATAAAAAGAGAATGGCAGAAGGAGGTGGTTATGAAATTTTGAGTTCCCAAAACTCATCTGAGGATTGTAAGATAGTTTATTGTGATCCTTGCAAGTATGATAATAAAATGGTAGATTCTGAAGGATATTGTATTAATTGTGAAGAATATTTGTGTCATTCTTGTCTACAATCACATAAGAAATTTAAAGCTTTTAGAACTCATATATTATTGTGTGGAGACTCTATGCCAAAGGAACAAAATGATGGTAAAAAACATACAGTGTTTTTGTATTGTGATGAACATCAAACGAATGAAGTGAAATATTATTGCTTTAGTCATAAAGTTGTCTATTGTAGAATCTGTCAGACAACTAAACATTCAACATGTAATAACAGAAACATTTCTGAGGTATGTAATATTGAATCAGATAAATTAAAACTTCAAACTGCCTTATCTAATATTGAAGCTGTCAAAGAATCATTTGATATGAGGAAGAAAGCAGAGGAAACAAAAATTGATGAGATGAATGAAAGTAAAAAGACATATAAAGCAGATCTTAAACTTCTACATAGTAGAATGAGAATAATATTAGAAAAACTTGAAGAAGAAATCAACAGAGAAGATTTAAACACTGAGTCAGTTATGAATGAACTACAAGAGAGGATTGCAGTAAGTACTGATGTTTTGAACCATATTTCATCAGTATGTAATGATGTAAACCAAGCAATGATGTCTGATGATCCTCCTACTATATTTGCTGCTTTGATTAAATTATTGAATGTAACATCAGAGTACAAGGAGATTGATTCTAATATTGGACAAGGTACTTCACTGTTGGTACCTTCTAATCCATCAACAGTATTTAGTCAATTGATGGAATCGTTGGAAAAGTTCAGTGAATGTTGGAAAAACTTAAAATATGCTGAGCAAACAGTTATATCCCCTCAAATAAAAAATGAGTCAACGAGTCCTTCACTAGATCAGAAATCACAGCAAAAAGAACCACCACTAGATCCAGGAAAAACAGTACAGCAGAAACAATATCCTGTAGCAAAAGATAAAATTGCAATGCCTAGTTTTGAAGGAATGGTCTTACCAATAAATGTTGACAAGCTCATGGTTAGTAGTATTGAAAATGCCATGCTGAAGGATGTTTCTTCAACACACAAATCTACAACTCCACAAGTAAAAGATGCCGTTCCTGATAAACAACAAGAACCAAAGAAAACAAATGAAGAAATAAAGAAAAATGAGTTAGGAAATTTGAAAGTTATAAGCAGAAGTACAAAAACTATCCAGACAGACACCAATAAGCCAACATGTGACATAACAGGATGTTTGTTCCTAAAAAATGGAGAACTAATTTTATGTGATGTTTCAAATTCCAAAATCATCCTCTTAGACACCGAGTTAAACATTTGTGATGAACTCAAATTAGATGGAAATGTATGGGATGTAGCACAAGTAAACAAGAATGAAGTTGTGGTGAGCTTAATGCGTACAAAGAAGTTAGCATTTGTAACAATGGAAAAAAGCAAATTTGATCATGTATCACGCATGGATCTTAGAAGAGTTCCTTGGGGAGTGGCCTGTTATGATAATAATATTATTGTTACATACCACAATAACCCAGGAAATGGTGTGATTGAAATTAGGAAGAAAGGAGGTAAAATTGTAAAACAATTCACTTCGCTGGTAGGAACAGAATTAATAACACCATTCTACTTAGCTCTTGACAAATCACTAAGGTGTTTGTATATATCAGATAGTAAACAGAATTGCATTATTTGCATGAACTTGGATGGAAAGTACTTAGGGAAAATCAAGAATGATGACTTGAAGTGGCCAAGAAAAGTAATTCTAGGTGAAAATAAAAGTGTAGCAGTGTGCTCAAGCTTCTCAGATTCTATAATATGCTTTAAGGATCAGACAGGACTATCCTCTGAGAACCGCTGGCTCAGCAAACAGTTGATCTCAATAAAGGGGCCACAAGCAGCAACAATGAGGTGGAGTGATATGACAATGGTAGTTACAAAAAGTAAAAGCAATTCAATAAGGGTGCTGAAATGTGAAGTGTAGGACAACACATAATATGTATTAAGTATGGGTAATACTTAATAATAAATTATGAACAAATTAAAGCATAAGAATAAATAACAGAACTATGGAGCAATTATTCTTCATGATGAATGTTAAATTAAACTTATTAAAGCCACTATATGAAGATATATTCATCAACAGTAGACTTGAGAACTAAATATAACATACAATAGACACACAATAAACTGTTCAAACTAATTCTAAGTTTGAATTTGACAAAGTGTTTATTTCTTTAAAAAGTGGGGTACTTTTATAAGAGCACACTATATTCATTTATACGCAAATGTTTTATATACATGATCTAAAACAGTTTTAGAGTTTAATTGTATAATTTGGAGCAGTTTTTTTTCTATAACAAGACTTCATCAAAAACATAGACTGTGATAAAAACTATTGTCTCACGTATTGACAACCAAATTCTACATTCAGTTTCGATCTACTTTCGCTATGAAATGCCATAAATAATTTTTATGATCTATTTTCAACATGACATGAACAACTTGTAAGTAGTCCTTGTGCTTCTTTGAAGCAATGTGGTTGGTTATTACTTTTGATTTTTATGAGTCATATTTAATCTGATCAAAATTATGCATTAAAGCAATCAACAGTGTAAATTCTGATATGTAAAACTGATGTAGTTATGACAATACTCTCAAGCTTCATATTTAAAATGATAAATTAAATTTATTAACACAGTCTCGGGTGATACATGTAAAAGATAATAATTTTTGATATTGATTATAATGTAATAAATTTTTTAAATATTTGAATAAGAAATTTAACTACTGGTAGAAATCAATGATTTTTTGTAATTGATCATTGTGTTGCCTATATTAATTTTTATTTTAGGATTCAATATTTACTTTAATAGAAGTTACATCACAGCAAAGGCTGGCAATAATCATTTCTGACAGCTTTAGTATAACGGCATTATTCATGCTAGTTTAATTACTAACTTCTGGCTAAAATTTGCTCAGTTTTAACACCTTTAATACACATGTATATCAAATATACACAATGTTTTCTATTTATTATTCGCAAAAAAAGCTTTCTATATAAATCCATAACTAAATTCTAAAACATGCTTCACAAAGAAAGGCAACTTTTCAAATCATTCCTGCAGGTTATGTAATGGTGTTGTTTTTCTTTTTTTTCCATACAGCAAGTTAATTTCCAATAATAATCTCTTCTGATTTTAGCAGAAATGTCAAGAAGGAAAAAAGATATGCACTCATAAGTCTAAAAATGTTTCTTTATAGAGAAACATGTGTATTAATTAAATAAGATTATATTATAATCTTAAAAACTGATCATAACGTATATCCTAGCTGCAAAGCCTTTGACTGGGTGAAACTTCATTACTTTCAAAATCCTGAGATTCCTTCATCAGCTTTTGCAAAAGTAAATAGCCTTTCCTCATTTACAAAGAAATTTAGAATTTTAAGGACTACACCAGAAAATATTCATCTACTACTGATTTCAAACAATGTGTAATGACTTTCTTTATAATAAACCTTTCTTTGTAATAAACAATCTTAATAGACTAAATTTAATTTTTCCAAGATACATTTTGTACACACGATGTAGGCAAATATTAACACGTGGATTAGAAACTGACAAATCTGTGCAAGTTCATAATCTTTCAATAATTTCAAACCATTCAAAATAGGTTCGACAAATTCTATCAGAAACGATTCTTGTACTCTACCATTTTCATAATTTTTAAATTATGAAAAAAGACAATTTTTATCAAGGTAAGACTTGTAAGATACAAAAAGTCTGTTGCATTATAAATAAACACCTTTTTCATCTATGTTTTATACTCCTCGCTGCTTCCAGTTAGGTGCAGTTTTGTAACTCTTTACAAAAAAGACTATATCTGGAATTCAAATATTTGGGTTTTCCCCCGGTACAAACTTTCACTGTTACAATGAAAACATGTGTAAAAAAACAATATGATTTAATCCATAGTTTGTGCTGTTTAGCAATAATGTGTAGAAAACTTTGTTTGTACCGCCTGTGCACGGACGGAAAAACCCATAAATTTGAATTCCGGATTAGGTCTATTAGTCAAACTAAATAAAGCCAACTTTAATGAGTTTAACCTGTATCTGACCAGGGTTCATACAGATTTTGAATACCAAATTTCCATGACTTTTCCATGATTCCTTTCAGTTTTCCATGATACAACAGAAACACTTACAGAACCCATAACAAGTACAATTAAATTTTTGAAATGGTGTAGTAGTGAAACTCTCATTTTCGTACCCAAGAGTGCAATTCTTACCAAAAAATTTAAAGTTGTGATTTATGTTTGATTTCATTTTTTTCCATTCATTTTTATGGGTTAAAATAAAATGGGCATATAATAGTTTTTCCATGACACATTAAACATTTGATATGATGTTTTCTAAGTTCCCATGACTTTTCCATGATATTTTCCTTAAAATCAAAATTCCATGATTTTTCCAGCAAAATCTCATTTTCCATGACTTTTCCAGTTTGTATGCACCCTGTCTGATCAATTTTTGTTGGACTATATACTAGAGAAAGACATGACTCAATGATACATATTTAAATTATTATATGTGTAGATTTGTATAAATAAATCAAATATAATCACATACCTTAGTTTGTTACATTCTTCTTTCTGTTGTGTAAGCTGTCTCCTATAAGGAAGCAAAAATATTTGTTTTCATTAACATGTTGAAGGCTAATGAATTACATTGTGTAACATTCTTTTTTATGCCTCAGTCCCATAAAATCGTGGCTTGTTGTGGACCCGTACGTGCAGACAGCCGTAGGCCATGGGAAGCCTTGCGTAATAAGGTGACGGTACGCACATGGCACAAAACAGCACACCTGTTCAGAGACGTAGCTGGATATGCAAGTTTAATTCATACTCGACCACGACTTGTTCACAATTTGACTTTGAAACCGATACATGTATCCTGGGCTCATCTCACGGACTCTGGCAAAAACCTAACGGTCCGTACAGGTATGCAAGAGTTCGTACGGGTCTTTGCGGAGTTTGATTGCACGGCGCCCTTACGGTGCCCTCACGGCTATTTTTATGTTTATGGGACTGTAGCTTTAGTATAGGTAGAACTTGATTTGTAAAAAATAAAGCTGCAATTAATTAACCACCAAATTATGTATTAACATGTTCTATACTCATGTCACTACACATCCAATTTTTGACAAAAGGTTAAAGAGTAACTTTTGGTCAAATACAGGAGTTGGCTGAATGCTTATAAATATCATTGTTTGTCTACCATTTCACTGGTGCACTCTGGAATGATATTGGTCATGCACACCAAACTGCCCAAAAATCATAACAAGAGATGGGTTCTTTAAAGTTTAAAGAAAGAAGATATTTCAATGATTTACACTTAATGTTGGATCTCAACTTAAGTAAGTAATCTGTATGTAGGGCTCAACAATATCTTTTGAAGTAGGTTGCCAAATAAAATAACCAATTATAAATTTTACTTGCCTTAACCAAATGTTTACTTACCTAAGCAAATAAGTACTTTAAATAAAATTGGAGGGGTATGAAAATAATCTAGTATCTTGATCTGACAATTCTTATAAAAAACTTGTTGCCTAAACCTTACTTGGGTTGTCACTGGCAATTGGAAAATCATTAATGTAGAGCCCTATTGGTCTGAGTTAAATCAAGATTAACATGCCAGAGCTAAACCTTTGTTGCTTTAGAAATATCAGTAAAAATGATGCCCATATGTTAAAACCTAAATATTTTCCTTCAGAATGGTACAAGGTAGAATCAACCAGATGCCAAGGGAATGTAATAAAAACACAAGCTCACTGACACATTAGTCTGGTTTTAACCAAAAACAAATTACTTACAGTCACAACAGAGATTCAATATCATCAGGAGAAATATATAGGGAGTTAGTTTATCAAGTAATATCTTTGGAAAAGAATGGGAGCATGTTGAATATAATGCATAGTCTGCTTATCAAATCAAGGGAAATAACTCATAAATCAAACAAATACTGGTGCTTCTTGTCAACTGTATTTTTAATCATAGCAATAAACATGACACCTACCCTAGCTAGCTCAGCTGGTAAGTCAACTGGTCAAGGGGTTACAGTTTATTTATTTTTTATTTATTGGACTTAACGCCGTATCAACACAATTTAGGTCATTTTACAGCGTCCAGCACACCTATCCTAGTTTTCCTGGACCATTGTCTGTAACCAGTACTCACCTACCCTTCCACAAGGCCGGAAACTTCTCCATATTATCTAATCAATGGAGGAAAATCAACATTATTGTCAAATTTTCATGGAAGGGTATAACCTCCCCGGGTGGGATTCGAACCCGCACCCCCTCGGGCACGAGATTCCAAATCCCGACGTGCTACCAACTGCACTATCGACCCGGGCTCAAAGGGGTTACAGGTAATTAACGAAATCATACAGTGGACAACAGGAGGCCACCACAGATAATAACCTCAAAGGTCACATGTTATATTGCCAGGAGACAGTCACACAAAAGGTCACAGTCATAACAAGCCTACAATTTGACCATTAAAAATACCAGGAAATAATACTAAACACAAGCAAGTATAAATGATCAAACTTACGTTAGTTTGGCAATCTCTAAACTTCCTTTTGTACATTCAGCTCTGAAAAATAAAACATCACAGATAATAGAGTAAATTTTCTTCAACTCAGAGTGAAAATTTATTTACCTTGAAATTTTCAGCTAAAGAAGGTGACATAATGTCACCAAAAATTTCAAGGTACAAAATGTAAACATGTAAATCTGTGAGCTAATGCTCACTAGTGATACCCCCGCCAAAATCTAAAAATATGCGACAAACAGGAAGTAGATGAGCAAGGAGCATGAAATCGCTTTACACCACATAGGACTATAGGATGAAGCAATATGCAAAGTTTTAGGCTGCTGCATGTTATAGTTGCTGAGAAAACTGCGACGGAAATTTTGTAACGGACGCACGGACGGACAAGGGTAAAACAGTATACCCCCCTCTTCTTCCAAGCGGGGGTATAATAAATATTCACTCTGAGTTGAAGAAAATTTTCTCCATGAATGATCAAGAGCAGAGAAACCTCTTTGGACGTATCACAGATAAAATATTTCACAGTAAAAAAACTCTGCATTTTACACTGTTTTTTCCTGCAGTAAAATATGTTGGCCTTTACTAGTATTTGCTTATTCTTACACAAGGAGAAAACAATTTATCTCTATATGGAGAGAGATCAACAATTTCTCTCTCCACAGTACAATTGTCTAAATTCATTGTAGGTCATCAACCAGGAATCTAACTTGAATCTAAGGCCACAACAAGTTGATCATATGTTCTTTGGATTCGCTCACACCTTAATTTTGACGGTTTTTACAAAAAAATATATTTTTATTTCCTCGCTCGCTAGTAGGGCATCTGACTATGAATCCAGGGATCATGGTTCCATTCCCAGATGTGACCTACATATCTTACTAAGACTTAGTGGAGTTTGGTAATGAAACAATTTATAGGCCATTCTTCTACCTCTGTATCATGTAGGGCAGCTGTGAGCCCCTGGCACACGGTAAGTACTTCATACTGTCTTAAAAGTTTTGATCTAGATATCTAAGGACAGTAATGCTACAGTCCCATAAACATAACAATAGCCGTGAGGGCACCATACAGGTGCTGTGCAATCAAGCTCCCCAAGAACTCGTATGAACTCTTTCGTACCCGTACGGAATGTTATGTTTTTACCAGGGTCCTTGAGTGAGCCGTGGATACACCTATCAGTTTCAAAGTCAAATCCTAAACAAAATCGTGGCCGAGAATGAATTTAACTTGCATATCTTTCAGCTACGGCTCCGTATGGGTGTGTTGTTTTCTGCTATGTGTGTACCATAACCTTAATACACAAGGCTTCCCACGGCCTATGGCTGTCTGCACATACGGGTCCGCAACAAGCCTTGATTTTATGGGACTGAGGCATAAGACTGCTGGCCTCCACAATATGAAATGTTAAAATGCGGTGTAAACCAATGTACTGTACTATGTTTCCCTACAATTATTATCACTCATAATTTTTTCTTAAATTCTAGATAAATGTGAGTCAATTCACACAATCATGATTGCTCTTATTTTGTTTTGTCAAGAATTCCTCTATCAGTCATGTAAGAAGGGCGACACAAGAGTTAATATGAAATATCATTTTCTTACTTGACTTTGTGAAGTTCATCTGTTAAATTTGTTACTTGTTTTCGTAGCTCTTCTTTCTCGTTGCTGCGAATTAAAACAAGAAAATTTTAGTTTTCATAAATTATTATTTGATACATGGTGAAAATTAACAAGAAACTTAGGTGAGCATTGAACTATCAATAAAATTTATGCAGTCTACGAAATTAGGAAATAGAGTGGTTGCCGAACAGGTCATTTTAGCAGCTAGCCCTATATCTTGTTTGCACAATTTTAGTTGCCTAAAAGAAATTCTCTGTCGCCCAAACTAGAAATTGGTTGTCCTAGGCAACCGGACACCCACAAATTTCTTAGACTGCAAATATATACAAACAAAAGAAACTTGAACAAGGTGAAGAACAAATGAGATTTATCTTTAAAATTGAAATTAGTGGTAATTTTATCAAGTAAGAGATGGTAAAATCGGTTTATCTTGTGAATTTCTGTCAAGTTTACATCATGAACATTACTAATTTTAAGTCACTGTCATTAGAAGTTCTTGTACATGAAGTGGCTTTTTATTAGTTTGATAAAATCATAATTTGAATTCGATGAAATTGTCAACTTTTTCAAGCTTTCAGATAATTTATACAAATAGTTTCTTGGTGGATTTAAAATGTGGAAATCTGCCGATAACTTTTCCCTTAAACATTTAAGAGATATTATTTGAGTATATACTCAAGTTTGTATATTTTGTGAATCCTGGCTCAGACCGTATACTTACATCAAACGTTTTAGTTCTTCAGGATCAGTCTTATGAGATTGTTCAATCAATTGATTAGTTCTATTTCTCCATCTTTCAACTTCTGATGCAATAGATTTTTTATCAACCATTAAATTATCTTTCTGTGACTGTAGATCTCTTATTTCTGCTTGTAGAGGTTGTATAGTCTCTTCTAATTTATTTAACTGTTCAATACATTATAACATTTGTCTTAAAATTGTACATACATAGAATGTTTTCTTGTTAAGGTTTAACACCACAGCAATACATTTTATACGTTAAATAACCAGGGTCAGTCAACCTACTCATCATTCCAAGAGAGGCTAAATCTCTGGATTTAGGAGGTAGAAGGGAGAATCATCGTAGCCAAGGAATCAAACCTATTACAGTTATGGTATACTAATTTATTTTAGCTTGATTGTAAAACTCGATTTATCACTTTCGAGTCTGCTTCCTGCTCCCCAAGTACTGAGCTAGATAAAGTGTCTTGCTCAAGGAAACAACAGGGTAAGTTTTGGATGGGAATCTAACCAACGCGGAGCTGGCTATCAAATGATTACCAGTCCAACGTCGTAACCACTCGGCCACGCCCACTTCTTTTACAGTTGAATAAGTAGAATAGCGCAACTGACCTAGCTGAGCAGCTGTGACAGGATCATATCAAAATCATTTGCAAATCTTACTTATTTACATAAAGACTTAAGAAATTGCCAGACAAAAGATTTATACATGAAGATTTTCACACTAAACGAAACAATGAGAAGACAATATCATGATTAAATGTCAATAACAATTGATGTGTGTTTTATGTCTCAGTAAGATCATTTCAATACATTTACCTATCAATATAATAATAATTTCACCTTAACCGATCAAAATGAATAGTATCAATTTTATCATTCAAAGTCAATAACACATGATCTATACCTCAGCGAAATCATTTCTTTTTCTTAATCAATGAATAAAATTAAACTTTATAAAATTAATATTTGAGCTCAACCAATCAAATCAAATATAATTTTTATAGTAATATTCAACTTACCTTGGCTTCACATTGAGTTAATTTTGACTGTAATTGATTTCTTTCTTCCCGTAACAGTTTATTACTATCATGTAATAAGTTGTATGATTCTACACGACGCATTAACTCTGCATGTTGGGCTGCAGTCTGAATCTCCACCTAGAAAATGTTAAATTTTTGTACATAAAATTTAATGTACTGGTTTGTGATTTAATGATAATCTTCAGCATTTTGTGGCTATATTCACAAAGAAATTTTTTTAAATCCCTGCTTTGGATCCATAGTAAAAACAATATCCATACGTGGTCTTACGTTTGTTAAACTGGGTTTAACGCCATGTCAACACATTTAGGTCATTTTATGGCGTCCAGCACACCTAACCTAGCTTTCCTGGACCCTTGTCGATAACTAATACTCACCTACCCTTCCACAAGACTGGAAACTTCTCCATATACCTTATTAATGGAGGAAAATTGACATTATTGTCAAATTTTTATAGAAGGGTATAACCTCCCCAGGTGGGATTTGAACCCTTACCCCCCTCGGGCCACGAGATTACAAATACTGGCGCATCCATATAGAGTCACATGAAACAAGGAGATTGTTGTAAACCTTCTTTATCATGTGACCCTTCCCAAGTCATGCAATAAAAATTAGTCAGCTGAATAAAGTGACAAGATTTCATTAAAATTTCAAATTAACTTAATTTTTGCTTTCATTGGAATAATGTTAACTCCATGAACAATCACAGTAACCTCTATGGACATATATATCATCCAATATAGCTTCATACACTAAGTTCCTATCCCAAATTTTCAAATCTTGTATTCACAAACTATACTAGTTACCTGTCTTTGTTCTTTCTCTTGGGCTAGTTGATTATTTACAGACTCTAACTGTTTCTCTAAACTTTCACATCTCTGTTTCAATCTAGAACATTCTGTATCTACTACATCCAGTTTACCCTCAGCTATATCCTTCTCTTTTCTCAAATATCTAAAAAAATTACAAATAATATTGTACATCAATCTATCTATACGAAGAAAAAGATGTCCTGTTTCTTAAAGGGTAATATTAAAATATATAGTTTTCATTCAGATACTTCAGGACTTGACATTTAAGGTTATCCTACTGGCTCCTGACAACCAATATTTGGGTACAGGCATCTTGTGACTGCTGACGGTTCTGGCAAGTAAAATGTATAGTTGAATTGTCCAACCAGAACACCTACAAAATAAATGTCAAGCCCTGATACTGTTCCCTTCAAAAATACTCTGACAAAATCCTGTTTTTAGTATAAACTAATTCACATTTACTTTACCCATGAAATAAAAGAAAACTCATCAGAGAAAATTTCAAAATCGGCTTAAGTTAGTTTATCAACATATGATACAAACTTTGTTACATAAATATGCTTCAATTAGAGTAAAATAACTTGAGTAACAGATGATCAGCTTTTCTCAAAATTTCATTTTATTTTAAGAACTTTTGGATGGCTGTGTATATTGTTGTCAACTAACACTAATGTTTGTTAGGTTTCAACAGCACATCAACACTGTCTAACGATACAGTAACATATAAAGGGTGACAACTACAACAAAAAATTAAACATGATTTTGTACTATTTTGAAACGAGTCCAAATTTAAAGTTATATCATTATCAATACAAAACTTACACACCATATCACCATTGTATCTTATTTATTTATTTTTATTGGGTTTAATGCTGTGTCAACACAATTTAGGTCATTTTACAGCGTCCAGCACAACTAACCTAGCTTTCCTGGACCCTTGTCTTTAACCATTACTCACCTACCCTTCCACAAGGCTGGAAACTTCTCCATATTATCTAATCAATGGAGGAAAATTGACAGTATTGTCAAATTTCATAGAAGGGTATAACCTACCCATCGAGACACGAGATTTCAAATTCCGAATTTCGGCGCGCTACCAATAGACTATACCTGGAATTCAAATATTTGGGTTTTCCCCTCCGGTACAAACAAACTTTCACTGTTACAATGAAAACACATGTAAAAAGAACAATAGGATTAAATCCATAGTTCGTGCTGTTTAGCAATAATGTGTAGAATACATTGTTTGTACCGCCTGTGCACGGACGGAAAAACCCATAAATTTGAATTCCGGATTAGGTCTATTGCACTATCAACCTGGGTTACCCTTGTATCAGTCTTCACTATTCTCTGGCACATAGACATGGACACAACTTAATAGTATTTGCTTTTTGTACAAACATCTCATACATCAACCTGTAGCTAATGCAAGAAGACTTTACAAACACATCAAAGTACTGATGAGACTGTAAATCATTAGTCCCATATCACAACACTCTGACAACAGATTGATTTTCTGCTACTGTCTACTTTATTTCTAGAAACATAATCATGCTGAGAGTGGTCATTCCCTCATGCTGCAATTAAAATAATATCCCCCCGTGTAATAAAATTTACAGTATTTTGAATAGAACTGGCTCATATGCTCATAGAGCCAATGCAAATAGCTGATTTTACCGATTTATTAACTCTGCCTGGTACCCAAATAAGGCACTGTCCAAAAATGATAAATATATGATAATGATCACCTACCTTACAACCTCTAGTAATTGTTGTGATGATTTATCACTATCATCTTGTTTTAATGTACTAGGTTTACCACGAGGACTTGAGGCTGCTCTCTCTTCTACTGATATTACTTGATTAGATAACTGAATATATATACAACCAATAATAGATGAATTAAGATAAGTTATTTGTCTGTTTTTGTTGGGTTTAAGGCTGTAGCAACACATTGTTTAGGTCATATAACGGCTGTCGGTCAACCTACTCACTGTTCCTGGAAAAGCTATATCTCTGAATTTAGCTGTTAACCAACTACTAAGTGCATACTTTCGTCAGTGACTGACAACTGCCCTACAAAATTAAGAATCATTGGTAGGAGGGAGAACTGCCAGAAATAATTTCATGACCAAGCTCTACGAAAGTATGCCTTGCCTGGGAATAGTACCCACAACCCCTGGATCAGTAGACTTGCTTTCTACCAAATGAGCTACCCAGGCGGCTATAGGATTAGTTAAGTGGCATTGGATTAGCACCAAATGTATCATGATTTGAGATAATAAAGGTTAGTTATGTTTTGTTCAGCGATAAAAATAAAAAGTGATAGATCGTTGCAGGCTTGATAAACACTCACAGGCATGATACCATAATTATAAACAATTTATCAAAGAAAAGATAGACAGTAAACGGTAGTTTAGTAAAGCTGTTATTAGCAACCCCAGCTGATAAGCCACAGTGGTCAGAATTTGGCAAAAAATCGATACCTGGTTCAGAAAATTGTTAATAAAACAACTTATTACGAAAATGACAAATATAAAACTTACATATTTTAAATCAGCGATAAATTATCTTTTGAATAATATAAAATTCATTATTTATGCATAATATGTATTTTTATCAATGAAAGTTAAACTTGATAAACACGGGTAATTTCGGCCGATTTTACGTTTATTGACGGCTGACACGCGCTCGTCACACGTATGGTGCGTGACCTTTTTCGCGGGTCATTTGTTGCTAATTAATATTCATGATTTTTTACAACCAATCAGAAAAATGTTTATACTTCACACCGGAACTTTCGTCATTCAAAAATGTTTACAAACAAAAAAGTTGTGATGACCCAAAGTCTCCGTCGTTTTGCATGAAAATTATCGGTAAGTATTAAAAAACGAGTATATTTTCTGAAAATATAATAAATGATCTTTAAAATGATATATAAATCATGAAATTGTATTTATGATAAAGCACCCGTGTCTACGATTAAACATAACGAGTTTTAGAAAATCAACAGCCCGCGGTAAAATGACCTCGTCCGCCATTTTGAATTTACCGACGCGGCGAAATCCAATAATTTCAATCATTGATCTAGCATATACCTGTGAGTTACGAAATGATTTTTTGTTAAATAAAGTTGTTATATGAATAAAACATCATCCATATATATTTAATTATTTTAATATGTGCGTATTTGTTGTTTAAAAGTAGAAAATCACTCGACGGGCACCTGCTCTATTTGGTCTATGTTGTGAGAACCAAAATTGCATAAAAATCGTTGTTCCTTGCCGATATTTTTGTTTTGTGTTAGGTATTGAAACAAATCTTAGTCGTTCTGCAATATATTTAATAAGTTTACTCATTTGACATTGAAATCGCTTTTAAAATTGCATCATTCTGATAGAGTTCACGTCTGTTGAATGTTGACAAATGGTAAAAACCAAAGAAGAAAATGGTCATTTCAAATCATTTTATTTGCTGTAAACGTATATTAACACGCATATTTTTTTATTTTTAACTGATATTTGTAATGGTTATTCATTCCAGGTTGTCAGATTATGGTCAGCTGCTTCATTAGCAACAAAATGAAATGAACATCATTCATCATGGAGAGTGACAACATTGGGCCATTCTGTAAACAAATTGGTTTACAAATCAACACTCCTGCTGAAATAAAGCCTTTGATTAACTGTCATATTTTAAATGGTGTTGTCTTGGAACTGTATGCACATTACAAAAACTGCTCCAAAATTATTGATGTGCTGGTACGTTTAAATCCCGACTTATCATCAGTCCATGCTAATACGTTGAAATCCAGAATCAATCGTTTGATAGAAATAAAGAAGAAATTAGTATCAAAGAAAAAAGTGAAAGGCGTCACTTCTGTTGAAGATCTAAAAAGACAAATTTTTGAGACTAAAACTACAAATAAGTTGCATGTAACACCACGCAAAAATGCACAGAACTCTTGCAATGATGAATCGTCCGATATGCTCAATGAACTTGTACTACTTAGTCCCTGTGGTGGTGACCCTGAAAAATGCCCCAGTCCCTGTGTTGATACTGAAAAAGCAAAAGAAACTTTCCCAACTAAAGACAACGTACCCCTGAATGAAGAGAATATCCATACACATAAACAAGCTGTTAACAGTGTTAGTTGTAAAAGTGAAAGGAAGGCCCTGAACTTGTTGGACTATGAAATTCAAAAGAAAAACAAAAACCTGAAATGCATATTGAATGAAGTAGAAACTGCGAAAGAACAGTTAAAAAATCTTCAAAACAGAATTGGCCATTATGCCGTCCGGAATGTAAATAAACGTGATGAGACAGCAAAGAAAAATATGCATTTGCTCCGCAACGCCCAAAGACAGCTCCTGCGCCAGAAAAAGGAAAGTGAAAATGAAAATGATATAATTGCTCAGCTAAATGAGGAAGTGGAATCCTTGAAAATCAATTCAAATATGGAAATAGGTCAACATCAGCAACAAAAAGTCAATGCTCAAAAGTCGGCTAGCTACTATAAAGTAAAGGCTTCAAAGTTAAGAGAGAAACTGAAAAGTGATAACAATGAACCTTTGAATATACTAAAAACCAAAATGAAAGAAAAAGATGCCAAGATCCGTGAATTAGAATCCAACTTGTTGATACTCCAAGACCAAATAAATGAAAGTAAAATTGAAATGCGCACAAAGGAGGGGACCTTCACTGACAATATTCGATTATGTATCATTGAATTAAGCGGTCTTGAGGTGGCGGTAGAAAAAGTCCCCATAGTATTAAGAACTGTCTCAAAGCATTTATATGGTGTTGATATACCCCCATCTGATTTGCCATCAAGTACTACTGTCCAAAGTATTATTGATGAAGGACATTTTCTTGCCAAAACATTCATATCTGAGAAACTTTCTGAAGCAGAAAACTGGGGATTAAATCGTGATGGTACAACTAGAAGAAAGCAGAAAATCCTGGATACATCCATCACATTGTCTTCTGGAGATATACTTAGCTTGGGATTTTGTAGAGTTGCTCACGAAACTGCCGAAACAATCAACAATGTGACCAAAGATCATGTGACTGAACTGGCTGCATTAAATCAAAATTGTAAAACTGATCAAAGTGAAGAACATTTTGTGAAAGAATCCTTGAGCAAGCTAGCTTTCACAATGAGCGACCGAGCCAGCAACGAGAAAAAGGCCGACAGGTTACTCGATGAATGGCGCGACAAAGTCTTGGGAAACTGTAACGATACACAGCAAGATGAGGTGTTGCATTTCCATTGTATGGCGCATGTCCTACTTGGTTTTCACCGGTATATTTGTAAAGATCTGAAAGAATACGAGTCTGAACAAGGTGCTCTGGGTCGTGATGAACTGTCATTCTTTTCAAGTTGGCGAACAAAGGGAACTGTAGTTGAAAGGGTTTTATTAACTACGTCAGATGTGTTTGGACCTTCAGGAGACCACCACGGAGTACGAGATATTTGGGAAGCCTACTGTGCTACAAATGGGATAAAGTCAACTATTGGCAGTTACAAAGACAATAGGTTTAATGCCTTGTTCCAAACGGCTGCAGAAATATTCCTTCACAGAGCCCAGTTCATCAATGTCCTAGAAACTGTTACATCCCCAAATTTGAAACTTAAATCTGTAATTGCAGACCTGAAAGATGACCGCATCTTTGCCATCATTCAGTGCCTTGGCCTTTTTTATCTGAGAGTGACTGGTCCGTATTGGGCCCTTATTACAAGTTCCGACGTCCCCTATCTTGAACTGTTCAAAGAAGTGTCCGACTTGAGAGACTTCCTTGCTGAATTAGAAAATGACCCTGCTGTCATACTTCAGACCGACATTCTTTGGAAAGATATACATGCACAACATAAGGAGATCCTGTCACATTCCTTAAACGTTTTAAATGAGAAAAACCGAGAAGCAATATTTCAATGTGTTAAGCTTGTAGCAAATGCCATGAACAAAACAATAGAAAAACAATTAGTTGACTTTATAGGTGATGGACAATTTGCACTTACGCCAACGAAAGAAAATTTGCAAAGAACATTCTTTGCACACTCAACAAACTTGGGCTGTGAACATCATTTCGGTGATTTAGACAGCAGTCAGCGCCGCAGACCCAGTGCAACAATGCACCATCACTCGTCCGTGCAACTTATCAAAAGAAACAGAACAAAATTAATCAAATGGATTAGTGAAAAATCGAAAGACGAAAAAGAAATGTTATTTAAATCCGCAAGAACTGGTGGTAAGCGTTTGCGTGAGAAGCATAGATTATATGAAAAAAATGTCTTAACTGAAATAAACGAGGAAATGACAAGTAAAAAAACCAAACGAAGTACAAAAAAGGACCTGAATCCAAAAAGTGCTAAATCAAGAAAAATTAATGAAAAGCTGAATGAGTCTGATTTGCTTAATATCCTTCCAAGGTTTGACAACATAATTCAAAATGACTACATCGCAGTTGCCTATCAAGACAGATGGTATCCGGGTATAGTGCTGGAATCCAAGGATGCCCAAAAAATCAAAGTAAAGTTTATGGTACCTACTAGAAAACCACATCATTTCTGTTGGCCAAGTAGAGAAGATATTCAAACTGTGAATGAAAAATTCATATTGAGAACTGGAATAATTCCAGACTGTTTGAATTCCGGTAGAATGTGGTACTTTAAAGACTGTGAATGCATTGACAAATTGTTTGAAAAGTTTAAAAATGTTTACTTCTGAGAGCTTAAAATATGGTAAAAAATCTATAATGTCTGGAAAAAAACATGCCATTATTGATGCTTTGAAGCAACTGATGTATACCTCTGTTAAACTTTATTATTCTGTTGTTTTTATCTTGTTGATTTACACATGTCTAGAATTGAATTATGAAACCCGAAAAATAAAAATGAAATTTTATATATGCCTTGCTTACTGTGTTTTATATTGACAGTGTCTTACTACTCTACAAGTCCTGGAAATAAGCCAGTTACAAGCAGTACAGAACAATGTACTTATATTCCAAATTTCATCAAATTATCTCAAATAATAAAAAAGTTATGGTATTTTAAGTGTGAACTTGACCGTAATCTGGAATATTTCGGTGCCATCATCGCGCGCGCGCTTTGTTATGAAAATATATCTTAAATAATTCTGAAAAAGCGCGCGTTTTTGGACATCTTAAAATGCCATAACTTTTTTATTTTTTAGGATATTTTTAAAAAATAAACTGTTCTAGAAAGCTGATAATGAGCTCTATTAAATGGAATAAGTTGTTTGTTAATATAGTGTTGTGAAAAAAATGATGTGGGGTTGCTACTGTTATATTCTTTTTTTAGTGTATTTAATTATCATTTGAAATAAATAACTAATCATTTCTAACTAGATATCAATAATTATTTTAAAGAAGTAGGTACATGTATTCTGATATTTTAGGCAGAATTTAATGCCTATCAAATTGCTCTCAAAAAGTATTTTATCAGTACCTATGATATGACATGAGAGCTTTGTAAACATTTTTTTACCTTATTCATTTGTTGATGAAGAGCTTGTGTTTCAGTAATGAGATCAGTAAGTCTGGCAGCCATCTTATCTTTCTCTTCTATCAACACCTTTTCTCTTTCTGCAGCCGATGACTAGAATAAAGATTACTAGTTTAAAAAAAGGGGTGGTAATAACTAGGGCTCGAATTTAACAAAATTGGACTTGCAAATGTATGGAAGTTGATTAGCGTTGAAAAATCAACAGCGCTGGGCGCAGCCATTTTGTTACAATGACACCGGTGTTTGCGTAAAAACTTACTTGTAATTATCAAAATACCGGAAGTGCGTTCGTACCCATCCAGATCCGTCCCCAGTCGGCTTAAATTAATGATTTTTTTTTCAAAGGCCGTAAAAAAGTTTTGGTCGGCGGTAAAAAGTAACGGTCGGTCGGGTAAGCAGAAACAAACGTATTTTTTTTTTAGGCCTAACTATAGTACTTTGTAGCATGACCTAGAACTGTCTATGTAAAGGTTTTCTGGAAGCTAGCTTATTGCATGACTAGCAAACAAACTTCTTTAAAAAAAAACATTTAGAACACTGCTGTCATTCAAATTGGCTGCCTCTATAAAGTACAGATGTATTGTTTGAACAGTATTATTTTTTCATACCTAGAATTTGTTGGAACAGTATAATGTTATAAAAACCCTTCATAAAAATACAACAAGGATTAACTTTGGAAATATTAAAAGTACCAAATAAACCATGAAAACCATAGAAAAAGTTGAGACCAAAAATACACATCAAGTTAAATAAATACAGTTAAGTTCAATGAAGTTAAGGCTTTGGAGACCACATAAGTTAATAAAAAGTTAACCCGATTTAATTTCAAAAGAAAAATGTCCCTACATTCAGACTGTGCCACAACTAAGATCATCAATTTAGTTGGTCCTAACAGCAGAACTTTACTGTTATATCAATATAACAAGAAATGTAATGCAAAAACAACACTAAAGCCAGATTTTCATCAAGATCTGACCATAAATGACTGAGATATCTAACATATTAAAAACTTTAATGCAAAAATTACTAAGGGAAATAATCCAAAATAAAGCCAGGTAGAGATGTGGTTACTTTCTAATTCTGTTAATCACATGGTATGTTATCATTGTATGAAGTTTCATAAAGATCTGACAATAAATGGCAGAAATATATGGTAAATAAAATTTTTAACACAATTTTCTAAAAACAACAAGAGCCCTAGAAAACACCACTATACCTTGAATTCAGCCAGTTTCTGTTCAGCTAAATTAGCTTGATCTTCTTTCTCTATTAATTTAGAATTAAATCCTTCAAGTTGTTTCTTAGCAGCACTTAAAGCCTCCACATCAGCAGCATGTAACATAAGTTCTCTCTCATACTTATCTTGTGCTTCAGCTGCTAACTGTGTCTGATGTTCACATTCTTGTCTAGAAGACATCTCTGTACCTATAGCTAACTCACGTCTCTCAACAGCCTCTTGTAATTCTGTTTCACAGGCTTTCAATTTATTTCTTAAATCAATGGTCTGTCAACAAGAAAAAATATCACTGCTGATTATTCAAAAGCAGAAGAGCAGATTGCTGCACCTTAAACATTTTTGCTCAGCCTTATGCAGAGAAATTCCCATTTCCTTTTTTGTGATATCCTTAATAAATGAAAACATTTGTCCTAGCACAATGAAATGTATTGCACTTACAGTATTTGTATTTTATGTTATACTGTATTATTAATCATTTAGGTGCTATGTGTGTAATATTTTCATTTATTGATTAAACTCTATCTATAAGGTACTTTTAAAACTCCCATGCACTATGCCCCTTTTTTGCTTGCCTACATATTTCTGAAATCTAGAAAAATCACTAATGACCATCAATTCTCAAAGAATGACTTAGATATTTAGTATGCACTATTTATTAAGGATAGACGAAGCAAGGTCAAGCTGTACTAATGTTGGGCTGGCAATTTTTTATACCAAGCTCCCATATATTAAAATCATACTCTTTCACCTAATCATTGATTAAGTATTACATATAAAAAGAATGCATACAGAGATCCACAAAAATCATGAATCTTACAATAAGCCTCGAAACTTGCTTCATCACCCAATTTGCTTCAAGGTTTCTTTGCAAGACAGGTTGTAATCAACAAGGACAATACGCTTAGTGTAAGTAATAAAATAAGTAGTATCAAAGCACCCTTACAACACCCATACTTAAATAAAAGAGCAACATAAGTATATATTACCATATTATGACGATCTTCAGTCAGTTTCACATTATCTTCACAAAGTTCTTGACGTTCCTTTTCAAGGGAGGTAATTCTTGTCTTCATATTCTGTATTTCTACATAATCAAACAATAATAAATGATAGTTACACACATATTTAAAGTTAGTATGTTAAGATTACAGCATACAGACAATAAACAAAATACCACAAACTGGGCCTGACAGCAGGTGGCTAGATTGTCTGAGAACTGACCGCCATGAGACCCTGTTTAGAAAATCAGTCCATAAGGTGAGCTGCTTTAAATGAGCTTTCACACACGATGAAAATGTCTTTCTAGGATGCCCATCCTTTCCATGCCAGGGAAACACAAAAAAAAAAAAAACTTTATTCAACATTAAGACATACATACCTTCTTCTTTTTCTCTTAATTTGTTTTCCAAGGTGGTTTTAAATTCTTCACCAACCTACAATATAATAATCTTTTATTTCCATTTGAATGAAAAAATATATAAAAAAACACTGTGACGTTTTTAATTGCATTAAGTGTGTCTCGAAATGGGTAGCCTATCTGGATTTTGAATCTAGTGTCCCTTAAAAAGGGTATGGGTTGAAATCCCACCTGAGGCAGTTATACCCTTGAATGAAAAAAATGACAATTATGTCAATATACCTCCATTAATATGGTATATAGAGAAGTTGCTGGTCTTGTTGAAAGGGTAAGTGAGTATTGGTTATAGACAAGGGTCCATTCTTTTTTCAACCAAACATTGGAAGCATGTTATGTATCAACAGTGGGATATTATTGGATATGTTTGAAAATGAACAAATCTTTTATTACCAGAGCAACACATATAAACATGTCATTCAAATGAAAAATAAATTTGAGTCAAATATTCATTAAGTATTAAGTATAAATCACTATTACAATGTATTATCAGAAGGAGCAGTAATCAGGTGGTAGGATGTATGCTTAGGGGTAGAGAGGTCTCAGGTTGGAACCTCACCAAGGGCAAAGCTTATTTCCTTAAGCAAAAAAAAAACCAATTGCGATTGCTTCACTCCAACCACGTAAATGGATACCTGTGAGGGTGGTATAATTCCACAGCTCCATAGGATCAGCTGCACTAAGTATAGTAAAAGACTCCCCAAGATGATTGATAGATAGATATCAGTAGCCAGATGACCTGGGGTAATAGCTGTGTGCTTTAGCTTGAGACTATAGAATGTTGTTCTTTTAATATAATTCTGTATACATCTAATGTACTAACCATATTTTGTTGTTTAATACTTTCTTGTACGTTATCAGCTATATTCTTATACTGTTCACCATGATGTTTAGCTTCTCTTAATTGGTTCTGTAAACTAGACACTTCTAACTGAGATTCTTCTAAACGTGACTTCAAATCTTGTATCTCTTCACTACTATCTAAAACTATAATAAATATACAAACAACTTTTCACTACTATCTGTAAAAACAAGCAAGCAAGTTTAAATAATTTTGATAACTGTCCTACTTGACACAGTAGAAGAAAGGAAAACAACCATACTAAATATTTCATAACCAAGCCATACTAAGGTATGTAATAACAAGAAATGTAATGGGGAAACCACATTAAAGCCGGATTTAAAGACTTTAACGCAAAAATTACAAAGGGAAATAATCCATAATAAAGCCAGGTAGAGTTGTGGTTACTGTCTAATTCTGTTCATCACATTGTATGTTATCATTGTATTAAGTTTCATAAAGATCTGATAATAAATGGCAGAGATATATGCGAAATCGAAAACTTTAAGGCAATTGTTAAAGACACCGGACACCCGCCTGTCCAACCACCCGCCCCTGTTTCACCAAACTATTAGCTGATTTTTTTCGTTGAAAAATCCGGCTAAAAACCAACAAAACCCCTGGATTCACAGACAAGCAAGCTATCATTTGAAAAAAGTTTCCATATACATGTTCAGGTTGACTATACAATTTTGTACTGTAACCCCAGATCATTGGAATCACCTTCAAACAGGTGATCTGTCATAGTTATCAATTTAAACCTGGAAGGAAAGGAACAACTGTAGTTAAATATCTTGTTCAAGGAAATTAGCACTGCCCCATGTTGAGTTTGAATCCAGGACCTTTCTATCCTTAAGCACACATCCTACCACTTTCCTACTACTGGATCACTTCTCCTACAGTCTGTGGTAACCAGGCAGATGCTAGATGGTTGTCATCACGTAAATATTATGCAGTCTTCGACTTTAGCCAGTGGACCATAGACCGAGTCCACCGAAATCGTGGTCGGTCCAGTGACTTTTGGAAAGTTAGTGGTCCGATAGTCCCCAAACAACCATGATTATCCTACTTTGAATTGTTAAAATGGACAGCTTATTTAAACATATCACTAAGATATTTTGGTCCATTAAACCTTCATTCAGTCCAGTTAAAAAATCAATTTGGCTGGACCGATTGTCCAATGCTGATGAAAGTTTGTCATGAAAACCGCTACGTAGAATAGTTGTATCAAACTTACCTGTTCCAGATGACATATCACTAAGTCTAGTCTCAGCTGATTCCAGGTTGTTAGATACATTCATCAACTGTTTAATATAACAATACATATTTCAGTCACAATGAAACTCAACAGTTTATTACTGGGTCCTGTGAAGAGCAAACTATTACATGACCAAACCAAGTCTTACAGGATCGGAGACTTTTTACATATTTTATGAAATGAAAACTAAGTGGATGTAATCAAATTTTTGGCCAAACAGTCAGTCGTGTAAACCTGCAGATCAGACAGACCTTTTTATGTAATACAGGATCTGTCTCTCAGTCTGCCATGTTTCACGATGACTGCATAATTATTAAATTTAGAAAGAATAAATTATTGACATGTCATTTACCTCGATATAAATAGATAGGTTTGAAAATACACAAAACCTAACTTTCAATACTATACTGAAATAGGCATTTATTGTAAATACATTTAGTTATCTATTCTGCACTGAAATCAATATTATCACTATTAAAACTTGTATATACATATATATATTTCCATGAATACCAGAACAGAATTTATCACTGATGTCACAAATAAAGCAGTTGTCAAAATTTGCACTAGCCTGACAGCTAAAAAAACAGTAAATTTTCAGTGGGGCTTGTAAAAAATCTATTTCTACTAGCCTGACTTGCTTGTTCACATCAATATTGCAGAAATTTTTTTTTACTGTATTTTACATAACAATAAGCATCTCTATGCATTGAGCAGGCTGCTGTCATATGGCTCTTTTAAGCATGCTTAATGTGAAACAAGTCCACTGTCTTGTATGCATACTGATTAGAAAATAGCATTGACCGCTGGTTACTGTATCATTGTGTATTTCACTTACCAACATGTTTGTTTTCAGAAACCAAACAAAGTGTTATGGAGTCAAAACTAAAATATGTTTCAGGCTTGTAAAAATATTTTGGGCTAGTAAAAATTCATTAATTACTAACCCGACTAGCTCGCTAATTTTAATCTGAATTTTTATGACTGATAAAGTATAAGGTAAAATGAAAACAGGTGAAATGGTAGGTGCCTTTTATTTGAGGGATATGAAACATATAAAATGAACCATTGTCAGGGGAAAAGATAAAACTCACTCCAATAAAAAGGATAATTTTCTATAAAACTGAGATAACACTATGAAATTTTCACATGTAATTATTTTATTTATTTATTTTATTGGAGTTAACGCCGTATCAACACAATTTAGGTCATTTCACGGCGTCCAGCGCACCTAACCTAGCTTTCCTGGACCATTGTCTATGACCAGTACTCACCTACCCTTCCACAAGGCCGGAAACTTCTCCATATTATCTAATCAATGGAGGAAAATCGACATTATTGTCAAATTTTCATGGAAGGGTATAACCTCCCCGGGTGGGATTCGAACCCGCGCCCCCTCGGGCACGAGTATCCAAATCCCGGCGCTCTAACATGTAATTAAATAATAAGTGAATTTAAACAGTATATAACATGAACAGTTGTGAGTGTTGTCACAGAAAGTACTGTTTATTTGTTTTAAAAATATAACCTTTTGTTTAGTTTCCTGGATTTCTTTATCTTTGTTAGCCAATAAATTTTTAGTATTCTGATGACTTTTTAATTCTTGATCTATTTGACCTTTCAACTCTTTTACTTGTTTCTAAAAATAGAACAAAATAAACTGATTAGTTATACAATACATGGTTACATTATTTAAACAAGAAATGTAATGTGGAAACCACATTAAAGCCGGATTTAAAAATTTTAATGCAAATAATAACGAAGGGAAATAATCCATAGTAAAGGCAGGTAGAGTTGTGGTTACTGTCTAATTCTGTTCATGGCATGTTATGTTATCATTGGATGAAGTTTCATAAAGATCTGACAATGAATGGCAGAGATATATGCTAAATTGAAAACTTTAAGGCAATTGTTAACAACACAGGACGCCCGACCACCCGCCCACCTGAAAGTCCGCCCACTTACCCACCCGATTGTGTTTTGCCAAACTATAAGCTAAATTTTTTTATCCGGCTAATTATTAAAATTTCTTACTACTTTATGCTAAGATAGACTGTAAGTACAATTCATGAAACCCTTAAGCCTGTCTCATACAGAAAAAGTTTAGGGACACAGTTCCCATGCAGTATACTGGGTTACACACAGGTTGACAAGTATTAGGTTTCAACCTTGCCTGCGGATTAGTTGGTATGAGTTAAGACTCAAATGTGGCATGAATGTGTATGAATAAACCACGGACATAACCGGTCAAGCAAAGTTGTCACGATTTGACACTATTTGCTACAATTGATAAACGTTTCCCAGAATAGTCTAGTACGGTCTAATAGGGTCTAGTATGATCAAACACAACCTTTAGGCCATTTACTCAACATTCACAGGGTTTACATACAGCCACCGATTTTGTTTGAGTTATGCTCCAATTATCACACATTTATCACTCGTGTCGTTGACTTCATATTCAGTTGTATATACAGACTCACACATTCTTGTACGATTGCTTAAACGATCATTCAGGGATATTACATCCGTGAAAGTTTTAAAAGTTATACACGGCTTTCACAAATACACTTGAATGGCCTAAAGTTTACACCATACTTTAAGAATAACAAAAGCAAGCACTACAATTTGATAGATAATTTTCATCATATACAGTGCCCTCCAAAAGTTCTTGAACAAATAAAATTTTGATAAAAACAGAACATATATACTGCAAATAATTTTACTGTAATTAAAGCTTATTCAAATGAGACAGTTTTGAATCATATGTTGATAACTAGTTAATGTCGATTTTTTTAATTTGCTCTTTAAAATGACTCTGTTACTTGTGCTATCCTCAATAGAAGAAAACACTTTATCTCATAGATTAATGTAAATCTGTTTACCCTTAATGCAGGATTTTGGTCAAGGACTATGTCAATCTGATTAAAACCCGATCTTAAATTTTCCGCTCCTTACTCGCTAATTTAGATCTGGCCATTTTCAAAAGAGGGTCACGTTCAGGTGACCTTTTTGTCATTATAATATTCATGACAAAATAGGTATGTTTAGTAACTTGTTTACATTGTCTACGTCACGCAACTTGAAATGAGCCGTCCAATCGCAGACTGTGAATAATACCGCTGTTAAATTAGCTCACCAACCTTAGTCTAAAAATAGAAATTACGAAATCAAAATCCTATTAATAGTGTTTTGTCTAGATGAAAGCTAAACATTGATTGGTTGACATAAAGGTCATCTCGACGTGACCCTCCATGGGAACCTTAGAGATCCTGTAGGACAACACTCTACGGGATATCTGTTTTAGGAGATTGGGACTATGTAGGGCACTGTATAATTAACCAATACAAAAAATGTAATAAAGAAACCACATTTAAGCTGGATTTTCATCAAGATCTGACCATAAATGACAAAGATATCCAATATAATAATAAATTTATTTAAATCAAATTATTTTTATTGATAAATATTTACCTCAAAATGTTTAATCACGGCATTATGTTGTTTTTCTTCAGTTTCAATTCTCTTATTCAGGAATGTTTTTTCTCTTTCCAAAGTTTCTATCTGTTTACCAAGCCTATGTTTAGTCTCAAATTCATTTCTCTCCAAGTTATTCTGTAACAAAAAGCATCATAGCTTAGAAAATATCAAATGAAAGTTTCAATAAATTCATCTTGCAATTCAATGAAAATAAACCCTGTGATTCTTGGTAGGTTGACTTGGTAGCCAAACTCAATCAAGCCATTCAGGATTCTAGATACCAACATTCTGTGTAGTTTGATAAAAACCAGAGGCCAGCTTGTGTCAAGATATCAAAATTGATAAATACAAGGGGCTCAAAAGGGCTCAAAATTCTTTGTACAAGGTTAAATTTTGTCTTATTAAATATCACACAAACTCATAATTTTCTTCTGGAAAGATTAATCAAAATCACGGGTACTACTCTTTCACGGGTACTGCTCGCATACCAGTAATTTAAAATATAAAAAATAAACCAATGAATGAGAAGCATTAGGGTAGCATTACATAAGAAAACTGTGTAACTCCTTGCAATGTCAATTATTATAGAGTTTCTGAGTTCATTCATTTTAGAGTATATTAAATGATAGTTGGTAAACCATGACCAACTTATGCCTACCTCATCACTAAAACCAAAATCCAACATGTCTTTAACTTACACACAATTTACGTCCCACTATAATATTTCACCTACCTGAATAGTTTGTAAGTTAGCCATCAACATTGTTTGTGTATGTTTTTCTCTACGTAAACTGTCTAACTCGGCTTCAGCTCTCTGCTCGGATGATTTTACTATCTCCAACCTAGCTTGAATACTATCAGATCTAGCCTGTACTAGTGATACCTGTTCCTGTAATTTCATTAACTCCTGAAACAGTGAGTAGAAAATATCATTACAGATCTACCAATACAAGGAACAACAGTTTAAACATAATTCCATAAATAATGTGACTTAGTTAATAATTACTTAATTAATTATCTGTATTTTGTCAAGAACTATGTAGATGGTTAATACCAGTATTTATTTACAGATTACTTTTTATTTGAATATTACAAATATGATGCGTCTATTTTTTGTACAGTAAATATTATGCCAAATTATGCATAGAGATATTATGTATTTTGACGTTATGACATTATCTTTACATTTTGTCATTACCTGATGAAGGCCAATGGCCAAAATGTTGTTTTAGATAAATAGATAATACTATTCTAAAGTTTGACTTTTTCTTTAATTAATTTATTAATTTAGTACATAATCCAGTTAATGTAAGAGTTAGATCCCTTGTATTGCTTCTGTTTATCATATTATCCTGTATTTATATATTTTATCAAACACCATTTCTGACAGTGCTATTAGCACATTGATCTATAGTTTTTCATAGAATAAAACATAGACACTTGTTTTGATGTGCTTATATATATTTTTGAATGTGTGGTCTTTGCCATGAGAATTGTAAATGGCCAAAGGCATAATTATGTAAATGCCGTTATTTGCCAATAAAGATGTATGTATGTATGTAATAAATAACTAGTGCTAAAGAGCTCGATATTTATTTGGGAACATCAAAACTTGTGCCTATGTTTTATTCAAAAACAAAATATAGACAACTGTATGTTATTTCTTCCATATTCTATACATACCTGTCTCTGAGAGTTGATAGTTTGTTCATGTTTAGCAACAGAAACTGAATATTTCTGTATCCTATCTCTCAACAATGCTATCTCCTTTCTATAACCTTCAGCATTATTTTGTGATGCTTTATTTCTCTCAACAGAAAATTCATACTGTAAATAAGTTATACACAATAGTGACAATACTACATAAGTGGAAATTTCAGCAGTGTTAACATTCTACTGACAGTCAAAAAATAAGTTTCATTTTTCTGTCTTGATTGCTTTAGAATATCAATATTTTTTATTCATACAATATCAACTGAGTTGAACAACTGTGTTAGTATTTTTCTCAAATGATCTAAAAAAAAATCTTTAAAATTAAAATTAATGCCCTGATCAACACTTCCCATTGTTACCTAAGGTAGCTGACTCAACTTTCAGAGGAGCGGGCGTGGCCGAGCAGTTACGATGTTAAACTGGTAATCATTGGATAGCCAGCTCTGCCTTGGTTCAAAACCCATCCAAAACCTACCTCGTTGTTTCCTTAAGCAAGAAACTTTATCCTACTAGCTCAGTACTGGGGGACCAGGAAGCAGACTCGAAAGTGATAAATCTAAGTTGTAAGAACTAGTTTCACAATCGAGCTAAAATAAATTACCATACTCAACTTTCAAGCTTTCCTCAACACTTTTCTTTGACCTTTACTCACTAACTCTTTCATAATAAACTGACAAATTCTCCTCACACAATGAAAAATCTACATTTATGTCAAATTTTCATAAAAGGATATTACTTGCTATAGTCATGAAATCTCTAGATTCAAAGTCTAGAGTGCTTCAACTGCATCAGGGCATCATAATTAATATAAAAATTATTGCGATAATTCAACAATACAAGATTTATTTGTTTGTTTGTTTTGTTGGGTTTAACGCCGCAGCAACACATTGTATAGGTCATATAATGGCGGTCAGTCAACCTACTCACTGTTCCTGGAAAGGCTAAATCACTGTATATAGCTGTTAACCAACTACAAAGCACATATACTTTTGTCAGCGACAGACAACTGCCCTACATAAATAAGAATCATTGGTAGGAGGGAGAATGGCCGTAGAAATTCTTTATTAACCAAGCTTCATGAAAGTATGCCTGGCCTAGGAATCAAACCCACGACCTCTTATTTGGTAGCACGCGATTAGGGGGGGGGGGGCTACAATACAAGAAAGGAGGATTTACAGCCAAAATTGTAAGATCATTGATAATAATAGCTCCAAGACTCTAGTTAATGTGATATATTTACCTTAGATGAAAGTTTAGCATTCTGTACTCTCAGATCAGAAATCTCTTGTCTTGATTTATCCATCTGTTCATACATTATCCTAGAATTAAACATAACTTTATTGTTTAAATTTATAAGGAAACATTGATTCTAGCAGATACATGTATAGTACATTTTTTCCTTACTGTCCAAGCTTGAATAATTTCAATTTCACAGTGATTGAATACACAGTATCACGTGTGTCAGATACTTGCAAAACGCAAGTGGATTTTTAAAATTGCAAATTTTTAATTTTAACTGGCAAATTTTCGAGAGTTGAAATCACTGCAAAAAAATTTTTCTATCCAAAATTAGTGAGGCTCAAATCAGAATTGAAACGACCAGATAGATTGATAGTATTTATTAAAGATTCACAGTAAAATAGAACATGTTCCATATTCTTGTCTACCCACAATAACACCATTCTTCTATCTACAGTTATGAATATATGAATAGTTACTATGTGTGCCATTAAAAATGTTATATTAAAATGAGTTATTTTTTGCAAGTTGAAATAAAATCAACTCGCAAAATTTTGCAAGTGATTTGTATTGTTAAATTCGAGCCCTGTAATATTCCATAAGGCATGAAGGCATAATCAGGATATCAAGCCAACCCCTGGATTGACAATCTAACATACTACATGTTAGTCTTATCAGGGATGGCTGCCTTTGACATACTAGACTTATAGTAAGTAATCTTTAGACAATACTTTCATAAAGACAAAAACAAATACATGAACATTCAAACCAAGTTCTAAAATATTCTAACATCAAATTTCTAGAAACAGATATAAAACAAGTAAATCTGTGAGCTAATGCTCACCAGTGATACCCCCGCAGTGAGAAATATGAGTATCATAATGTAACTTTCATTTAACGAAATCTAAAAATATGCGACAAACAGGAAGTAGATGAGCAAGGAGCATGAAATCGCTTTACACCACATGGGACTATGGGATGAAGCAATATGCAAAGTATCAGGCTGCTGCATGTTATAGTTGCTGAAAAAACTGCGACGGAAATTTTGTAATGGACGGACACATGCACGAACACACGCACGCACGGACAAGGGTAAAACAGTATACCCCCCTCTTCTTCGAAGCAGGGGTATAAAAATCACAGCCTTTGTCTAAAACTTTAAATAAGTAACATCATTATAATTCTAAACTTGTGCAAGTGTGATTTTTCATCCATTTAGATTTTTTTTTTGTTGGGTTTAATGTCATAGCAACACATTGTATAGGTTATATCACAGCGGTCAGTCCACTCACTGTTGCTGGAAATGCTAAATGTCTGAACTTAGCTGTTAACCAACTACTAGGCACTTACTTCAGCCAGTGACCGACTACTGCCCTACATGATTTAGCATCAGTGGTAGGAGGGAAAATGGGCATAAAAAAATATTTCATAAGCAAGGTCCTTGAAAGTATGCCCCTTCCAGGAATCGAACCTACAACCCTTCGATCAGTAGACTTGTGCACTACTGACTAAGCTAGCTAGGTGAGCTCATCCATTTAGAAACAAATATCATACTTCTCATTTTCCAGTTTCTCTTTTCTATAAGAAGTGAACTCAGCTTGTAGTTGTTTTAAAGCATTATTAGCATCATCTAGTTTCTTCAATGTAGCCTCACTGTCCTGGGTTTTACCAGCTTGTTTACCAGGACTTTTTGATGAGGATGTATTCATACTGTTGTCAGCATGATGACTGATGGCTGATATCTCCAACTAGCAATAATATACAAAATATATAGTGCCATACAAAATTACCTTTACACTTGTAAAACAATCTGGTTTTTTATTAATACAATTATATTTTATTTCTGATGTATTTACACATTATGAAAGTTTAAATAGTTTATAACATTTGAATGAAGATTAATAATAGCTGATACAATTCAGTGTTCTCATTAGGAAACGGCTGCCGACTTAAACAGCCAGTTAGAAAGACTACAAGGCCTGTTATGATTGACAAAAAATAAATAAAGAAAGAAAGAAATTGCCTTCGGACTGCCCTAGAAAGCCTATTACTTTTCTATTTGAGCCTATTCAACAAAATTTTACAGAGAACACTGCAATTGTAATTGTTATACATACATGTAGTGCATATATTTAAAGATGTGTGCTTTCACATTCTCAAATATAGGCAAAAATTTCATAACATATACATAAGTGTAAAGTGTATTATGAATGGCAGAGTAAACTAACAATAAAATAATTATTATATAGAGAACAAGAAAATATAGAAGGAAGAAATTCAGTCTGTGCAATTACTTGTTGTACAGCTGTCACAGGAAACCACTTTTTAGCTTAGAAAACAAAATATTTTACATAAATGACAAAATTATTATAAAATATTAATGAAGCTATAAGGAATCTTTTAGGCAACAACTTTTCAACCCTACTATTAGCAGACTAATGGAAACTTAATATTAACCTGGAATAAAAATACAATGAATGAGAAAAAGTGAAATCAATTAAGAAAAGTCATTGTCTTAATAGCTCATCAGCACAATAATTATTTTGACATGCTTATTTAATAGCCTCTGATAGAAGCTTGTTATTTTATCTTTGCACAACAAAACCTGTTTTTATTCAACAATAAAATATAGATGCCTGTATGTTATATCTTAGGCCACAACAAGTTGATCATATATTCTATGGATTTTTCTGGGAAAAAAATGGGGCGAGCGAGCAAAGAAATTTTTTTTAAAAAGTCTTTATTCACTTGCTTTATATAGCGGTTTGACCAAATTTTTATGAGCTAGCGAGGAAATAAAGGATTTTTTTTTTAAACCGTCAAAATTAAGGTGTGAGCGAATCCATAGAACATATGATCAATTTGTTGTAGCCTTACTTATAAGATAAAACAAACAAGAGGGTCCTGAGAACCCTGGACCGCTCACCTGAGACTAAATGCTTAGGTCATCTGACAAAAGATTGTTTAACAGTTTCTCTTGATGAAAACAATCTTTGTAGAAGACCTCAGAATAATACCACATATCAAATATGAAAGCTCTATGCCTTGAAATTTTTGAGAGAAAGACTTTTTAACATTTCCTTATATAACTCTATGTAAATCTTGTGACACCTGGGGCCAGGCCAATTTTGACCCCAGGGGCATAATTTTAACAATCTTTGTGAGGCACATTCTAGTGATGCTACATGCCAAATAAATAACTATTTGGACTTGATGGTTTTTTTGAAAAGTAGATTTTTAAAGCAATTGTTGACAATGGTCGCACACACGCACATTGGTCAGACCCCCCATAATAGCTAACCTTGAGCACTTTGTGCTCAGGTGAGCTAATGCTATACAGGTTAAGATAGTTATACATACTGGTTCTGTACTTGACTGTTGTAATAATATCCTGTACATATCTCTTTGTCTTACAATTGATTCAACCTAAATATATAATAAAATAAATATCAATATTTGGGCTCTATATCGGTCAGATATATGATCTATGATCGATACGATATTCGTATCAATACAAAATTTTCGATATTCGATATATCATAATATTATGATATTTTAATAACATGTAATTTTTTTATTAAACAACAAAACAGTGTTGTTTTATTCATATATTTCAATTGCACCATACCATTGAATGCACTGTCTTATTAACACATATACTTTAATGTTAAAGTATATGAAGTTTGCACGTTTTTAAGAAATATCATTGCATCAAGCGAGTCTGGGTCAGGACATGATCTTTCTGCTGACAGGATGTCTCCTGAGGTTGAAACTACCCATTCAGAAGCTACAGAAGTGGCCTGAGCAACTAAATTTTAAGCAGCTAAATGATGTTCACTCATGTGGGAGTCTAAATCAGTTTTCTTTTTAAAAGCAAATGATAAGGATGTTTTGGCAAGTCTCTGTAAACTTTCAAATCTTTATTGGCCATTTATTGAAAGCTTCTGCTGTTGACGGAATAAACTGAGTGGTCATCTTCTTCATTTAAAGAAGCCTCCATCCATATTTTGGCTCTCTTATGGGATGGTTCACCAATTTTTCTTTAGTCCTATAACTTAAATACTGATTGTTGGTTGCCAGAGTAATTGAAAATGAAAGTACATATAAAGGACATTCTAACAGCAACAGTTACTTCCCTTTGGTTGAAAAGATCATAACATGACGTAACCGGTGTAAGTTGATTGAAACAAAGATTATATCTAGGAATAAATAGAATTTAATTTCGACATAGACATTGGTTCTGTAATTGACAATGTCTGAACTGTGGACCAAACTGTGAATTCTGAACCACAGTATACCATGGCAGCCCTAGCCAAGTTGTTTTGACAGTAAACCACGAGTTTATTTCTTAGACCATACAGATTTTGAATGACTGAATACTTTACCATTTCTGCTTGTTTCTGTCTGGCATCTTTAATATGATTAAGTTCTTCCAGAGTTTGATCTAACTCATCTCTTAATTCTTTTGTTCTATAATATAATATAAAATGGATACAATGTAATATAATATAATTTATATATAATATTCTAACTCAGGCACATGGGCTTCCACTCTATATTTAACGTGACATCAACTATACTTTAATAATGAACAGCAAATACAGTATTTTTATGTGTACTTGGCTATAGCACAGGAAGTACACTACGATACAACACTGAGCAAAGTAAACATTTATTTGATTGCCAGAAACAACCATGTTTTTGTATGGACAAAGTTTCTACATAGGCAACTAAATTGGCAGAGAAATCACACAGAAAGCTTTAAAGATAGTTTCACATCTAGAAATCAAAACTAGTTTAAACAACAAATCAGGATTTATACAGAATTTTAGTGACAAAATTCAAGCATTTTTAGGCACTTTTCAAGGACAAAAGTGCCAAATTCAAGCACTGTAAGTTTTTATTGGCTGATCATTATGGAGATTTTTGTTGTGTTGCATAATCTCCAAACAGCCTGATCATGTCACAACTGGTAAGTCAAATGTTTAAGAGTCATAACCCCTAATTCTTCCTGTAGAGTGGCTTAAATGTAATTTCAATCCAGTGACAAACTTTGTTATGAAGTTGTTGAATATTGGATGTAAACTATTTGACTTATAAAGTGTATATTAAAGTTGACCAACAAGTCATCAAACAAAGATCAAGACAATACAACCTGTCTTAGATACCTGTACATAATGGTACAGAAAAAAACATACAAGTACGTGATAGAGCTCGACATTAAAGGTCGTTCGATTGCCCCAAACTATATTTGGGTTCAGGCAACCTGTTACTGCTATGAAAAGTTTGGTAAATTATTTGTGGTAAGGCTAAATCTCTGGATTAAGCTGTTAACCAACTACTAAGCGCATACTTTCATCAGTGACTGATAACTGCCCTACATAATAAAAAATCATTGGTAGGAGGGAGAATGGCCGTAGAAATAATTTCATGACCAAGCTCCACGAAAGTATGCCCTGCCCAGGAATCGAACCCGCGACCCCTCAATCAGTAGAATTGCCTGCTGCCAACTGAGCTAGCCGGGCGACTAAGTTTGATTCAGGCAAGTTAAATATATAGCTGGTTGTCGGACGAGACAACCTAGTTTAAAATAAATGTCAAGCCTGGCACAAGTAAACTACATACTTTGAATCAATAGCTAGTGACTCTTCTTGTTCATGTTTATCAGATAATTCACGTATCACTGATAATAACTTCTGATTCTGTTCTTGTAGTTCATCTATATTTCTGTGAATACAAATATATAAATAAGTTGTATTTTTATTTTTTATTTATTGGAGTTAACGCCGTATCAACACAATTTAGGTCATTTCACGGCGTCCAGCGCACCTAACCTAGCTTTCCTGGACCATTGTCTATAACCAGGACTCACCTACCCTTCCACAAGGCCGGAAACTTCTCCATATTATCTAATCAATGGAGGAAAATCGACATAATAGTCAAATTTTCATGGAAGGGTATAACCTCCCCGGGCGGGATTCAAACCCGCACCCCCTCGGGCACGAGTATCCAAATCCCGGCGCGCTACCAACTGCGCTATCGACCCGGGTTAAAATAAGTTGTAATTTAAGTTTTGTAACTAAAATACATGACAGAGATTTAATTAAATTTTCCCCTAAAGTTCCTGCCTTTCTAATTTCGAATTCGGGTAAAGGCTTATGAATTAGAATGTGTTATTTGACAAGTAATTACTGTATACAAAGACAAAGATTAAATATATTGAGTATATGTAAAATAGTATAGAATTAAAGGGTTTTTTTCATAGTGTTTTTTTCATACTCCACTTACATAAACATTTTAAGATTTTTTTTTATTAACATTTTTCATAATAAAAATTGTTTTCACAAAGATAAAGTAACCTTTGCTGAGCTAGCAGGGGGTGAGAATCATGAAATTAATGTGCTATCAAGCCTAATGTAATGAAAATACAAGACATGGGAATTCCATGAGGACGAAGCTTTCCGAAGACTCTTCAACCTAGTGTCCAATGGGTCGTCATAGTTTGAATCCCGGGTGGGCCAAACTTAAATTTGCAGAGTTTGAGCATGAAATTAATTCTATGGTCATTCTCTCTCCTACTACTGTTTCAAACACTGCAAAAGTGAGTATGATCCCCCCAGTATTTAAACCTGTGACCCATAGAGCGCTAGATTCGTAAGTCAGATGTGCCAACAACTGAGCTAGATAGGCAGACTCACTGTAAGTTGGAAAAAAATCATAAAGTAAAAGAGGAGTAATCTTTAATAAACAGTGGCCTTAACCTTCACCCGAATGGCCCCAAAAACAATCCCAAGCTACATTTTCAGAAGACCTACCAACATAAAAAATTTGGTAACAATGGCTCATTTCTAACTAAAGTTATGGAGTGTAAACACCATGCCGGCCAGTCAACAATCAGCATCTAATAACCATCCTTTGGAAACCTAATGTAACTTATCTATCTAATATAATTCTCGTTTAACTACTAATTTCTGGTGATGATAGGGCTGTCACAATACACCAGAAGCGTATCGCGATTTATTGCAATACACTGGCATTGTATAGCAATACATACCACAATATATTGTGAGCTTTTAGATTCGTTGTGCCTCTGCTGTATTTAACTGAAACATTGCAAATCTTACATGCAGCTCTGATATAATCTAGCCTTTTTAAAAGTATTTACAGTCATTTAGGACTGTAACACACCCAAATCGGTTTAATTCTAGTAACTTTCACTACTTTTATTTTGCTAACGGAAGAATTTTCCAATGGAAAAAAAAATATTGCCAAATACTGGTATGTTACGCCGTATGTATTGCCACAGCTGCATATTGCAATATACTATTATATCATGACAGCCCTAATACTAATGTAATATAAAATACAAACCTAAATGTAACTAATCTATCAGATATAATTCTAGATGAACTACTAATTTCTGGTGATGATACATCTTCTCTTACAACACGTCCACCACGTAATTCTTCTATTTCTTTTATCAAATATTTCACCTATAATAATAAAATAATTAAAAAATGAGGTGAATATAAATCAGTTGTTTATGCAGATTTAATGCAATGTTATTTGAATTTAAAATAAAAGTTAAATAGATGACATAATTTTGAAATGATTTACACAAAAATAGAGGTGTTTACATACTCGGTCATTTTTCTGATCGAGTACCCGGTTACTCGGATGATTTTCATTGATATTCAAATTTTTATCAATCATTATCAACACCATCTGCATGCTAGTTTCATTTTCTATGTTCTATTCATTGAATGGATATGATTCGAAACTAAAGTATATGGCTTTTCCCAACTGAAAATCTTTGTAACGGTAATATCACCATGCAAAACCAAATAAAATCAAGAATTATAATTATACAAACAAGACTTTTTCAGTTAAAAAATTCCATAAATTCTAGTTCCAAATAAGAACTATTCGTAACTACAAATAGAACTACCAGGCAAGGGAGGTAACTCAGAAAGACCAATAAACAAAGAAATTAAACGACAACATTATATTTTACAACAATTTAATTTATGCATATTCAAGTTTTAAAAATTCGGCTACAAACAGGCAATTAAATATCATAAGAGGCCAAATGACGTAAGCGACACAGGTGTTCAATAACTTGCGAGTATATATATTTTCGCACCTCTACAAAGACGTTTTGATTGCATTTAAAATGAAGTTATGAAGATACATGTACATCTCCTAATTTCAGCTAATTGGATACGCTAATCTTTATAAATCACAAAAAAATAGATTTTTCCGAGTAATCGAATATAAATTTCGTTAACCAATATTGGGACGATATTTGATTGAATTGTTGCACTCATTACAAACACATGTCAAATTGTGAATTGTCTGACCAACTTTAACATTTTAATTTACAGATTACATAAAATTGCCTGAAGTGTTGGTTTAGCAAAGAAATTTTCCTTGTTTCTTCAGCAGTTTAATGTTATTATACTGCGGTCATTCACTGAATTACTTGAAGTTAAAGTTGTTTTACAATATTGTACCATAACTATAATACCTACAGAGTTTGCATGCAAAGTGACAAAGTGTTCAGGGAAAACTGTACTTCAAGATTTTGTATGGGAAGAAGAGGAAAATAAAATCTTTTAATTTTGAACTGTGAGAGTATTTGCCAATAATGCAGGGTAGAATTAACATTTCGTCCACATTTTTTGCACTGCTCGATTAGTACTTGAATCTTCTGTTTAATGAGTAATCTTAAGTATGGATTTGTTAAGTTTCAATGTGCAAGAAAGACTTACTGTATTTCAATACTTTGATTTTGCTATGGCATAGTACTTATCATTAGTATAATACTAATTTTCAAGTCATTCTGCTTTAAGTGACACATTTATGTCTAGACAAAGAAAATTTACACGGCTGATCCAACAACACACTCTTTAACAGGATATAAAAAAATGACTGAAACACCTCTATGTATATAAATAGCACACAAGTAAACAAACCATGTTATAAATTAAGCACATATACCTGTCTTGATAGATCAGTAATGAGAGATTGTTGTTTCTGGTTCTCTTTAGTAAGATGTGAAGATTTTCTATGACATTCATCAGCTTCACTTCTTAATGTCTGACATTCCTACAAAATATTTACATTATTTGTAGTTGGCTTTCTTTGTTTGAATTAACAATATGTGGATTTTATACAAACTTCTGTAGCTAAATTCTATGATTACGATAATTTCTTCATTTTCCATGAAATTAAAAGAATATTAAAACCGTGTTCCTCGCAAAGAACTGGACATTACAGCTGATTTAGACCTATTTTTTTTACTCATCATTTACACCCAAAAGTTTATCAAGGTACATTAAGTGATATAGATCTCTTAGTATGGAGCAGTATGTAGTATGTACTACATCTTTTCATGAGTTGAATGAATTGTCTGCTCATCACTGCATAAACTACAAATTTCCAACAGATTTTGCCAAAACTGTGCGGTGATAATAAATGGTGTCAGTAAAGTATGTTGTGTTTTAAATAACTTTGTATAAATAACGGGTTAGAAAATCAACAAACCAAGTTTATTCTAAGTGATCATTTGAATTGTTTGTTTGTTGTGTTTTTTTGGTTTAATGTCGTAGCAACACATTGTATAGGTCATATAACTACAGTCAGTCATCCTACTAACTGTCCCGGGAAAGGCTAAATCTCTGGATTCAACTACTTGGCCCATACTTTCGTCTGTTACTGACAACTGCTCTACATAACTAGGAATCATTGGTAGGAGGGAGAATGGCCGTAGAAATAATTTCATGACCAAGCTCCACGAAAGTATGCCCCGCATGGAAATCTAACCCACCCACCCTCTATCAGTAGACTTGCGTGCTACCAACTGAGCTAGCCAGGCGGCTTGCAGCAAACAGTATAATATGAAATCATCATACCAACATTCCAGCATCAAGTTGTCTCGTCATCTGATCTATTCTCCTTAATGCAAGTTCATAATCTTCTTTCTGCTTAATTAATATAGGAGCTTTCTCTTGAATTTCCTATCATAAAAAAAACAACAACATAAAATGTTAAAAGCTATCATTTAAATTTATTTATGTGAGAATCTTAGTAAAAACAACAATGAAAAAAATAATCTACTCTTTGTATCATTATTGACTTTGGTGAGCATATCATGAACAAAAAGTATAAAATATTTATTAATTTCCTTAAGTTTCTAATTTCTTGTCCATTATATGTATACTTAGACAAAATCTACCCATCAAAACATAGCCAATGTAAATTTTCATACATTAGGGAAGTTAAACAATTTCGAAGTCCTGAAATCTTTAAATTTTATGATTTCAGAAGCTTTCAAATAGAAAAAGGACCTGTTCAAACGTCTCTAACTTCAGACCACTACAATCAGTAGCAGTATATTAAAATCCTAAACCAAAAAGGTTAGTAAAGAATCTGCCTGCAAAATAGCAGTGTACAAGTTTTATTTTGGCAAACCAAAATAGTACGAGTAATACGAAGTAGTACAACACAGGTAGAAACAAGTAAATCTGTGAGCTAATGCTCACTAGTGATACCCCCGCAAAAATCTAAAAATATGCGACAAACAGGAAGTAGATGAGCAAGGAGCATGAAATCGCTTTACACCACATGGGACTATGGGATGAAGCAATATGCAAAGTATTAGGCTGCTGCATGTTATAGTTGCTGAGAAAACTGCGACGGAAATTTTGTAACGGACGGACGGACGCACGCACGCACGGACAAGGGTAAAACAGTATACCCCCCTCTTCTTCGAAGGGGGGGTATAAATATAGTGCTCTCAGCATATTTTTGTATTGTAAGTGCTACTTCTACAGCAAAACAGCAGGACAATGCATCCTGTCCCCTTTCTTTCCTCCCTGACCTTTTTTACCTCCTCTATATGCACAAATAGTCACTTTGAAACACCAACTCTCAGATGAGCCTGATCCCTTTTTTCTGCCTTCCTGCCCTTTTCTAGGTTAGGTTTTTCTAGAACAATCACTTACAACAGACCGGACAATATCATCCTATCTCCCTATATATTTTCTATCTTCTTTTTCTCCAAAATGGATGCCAGTAACAACTAATTAAAATTCAATTAAACTCACCTGCAATATTTTATCAAGATATGAATTAAGACGTTTATTTTCTTCTTTCTCCAGTAGCAGATTATCAGAAGCTTGCACATATTCATTGTAGATCTCAGTTAAAGTCATTCCGGATTTCAACATTTTACTGGTAACAGCAGCTGATGGGAACATAGCATTTACTCTCTCCTCGCTCATACCTGGGTAATATAGTCATACAATCAAATATACACTACTCTAAAAAATGGAATTGGAACAGTTATATGTATTTAGCTCGGGTAATTAAGGAAATTACTAAAATATGATGAATTACATTTTAATGTTAAACTGTTTAACATAGTTTTTATTCTGAAAATAGTACAGCATTGTTATTGAACAATTTGCACAATTTATCTCAACACCCTTCAAATCCCAATAAGAATTACATTGAATTGTAGTTATATGTACAAACTTTTGTAGTGAAATAAATTTTGTGGTCCACCCAGAATACATACAGCCAGTCATAAAATTCTTGTGCTATGTGAAAAATATTTACTATAACCTGACACATGTTCATCAAATTTATCAACTAAATATCCAATGTTCAAATAGAATAACCTTGTTGGTGCATTACTTCATTAATAACATTTAAGGAAACTCCATCCATTGTTTTTAATTTTCTAAATCTGATGAACACAGAGAAACGCTCTTTTTATTCTTGTGGCCTATTTCTGCTATTTTAAACCAATATTAGGAGGTTTTTCCTACTTTGCCTTTTGGAATTTTGTATTTGTCCAATAGAATGAGATTTTATAAATAGACATGAATATCCCGAAAGTCAGCTTAGACAGCTATGCCGAAAATTGTGGTATGCATAAAGATTTTCCCTAAAAAATTCATTTGTACAAGAACTTTTGGTGGGCACTGTATACACAAATTAAATACCTTTAGCTTTCATAGCTGATAATAATTCATTGGCATTCATCAATTCTTGTTCTAAACTTTCAATTCTTTTCTCTGAAATATATTTAAGTATAACATTTCTGAAATTAATGTCATCCATTGTCATTTAGGTAATATGAAAAAGTCAATCATATAATTAGCAATAAAAAAAAAATAAAAAACGATCTTCATTTTTTACATTTTTATATATACATGTACATGACAATGTAGAATAAATGTAAAAACTTAGGAGTTAAAACTTAAATCTACAATTTTTTTACAATTTTTGGTCTTTTTTCCGTCCAAACATTAATTTTTCATTATAGATTTAAAAAAATCTATCCAATTTAAAAGACAAAACCTTAAAATATCTATAACAAATGTTTAGAAAGAATTTAAAAGTTTGCCGTGTAAACTACAGTTACTTTTGAAAACACATGACTTATGTTATTGTATTAGGACAAGTTGGGAACAATTCTATAACATTCAGTGGTAATTAACTTTATAGTAAAATCATTTGAGAATTTGTATCCTATGACAACTAAATTAAACAAAAAGCTACCTTTCACAACCAAATTTTCTTGTATTCCTTGAATTTGCCTATCTTTTTCATTTTCCATTTCTGTATGAGCTGAATGATAAATAATAATGCATAAACAAGAAAAATAATAATAATTATAATATATTATAGTATTAAAGGCAAAGCATGTCTAAAAAGCTTCTAAAAAGTCTCCACAAAACTTATCTTTACAAATGAACATAGGTAAAACACTTTTAAAATACAGTCAAACTGGAGTTTAAAGTCATCAGATGTGAAAAGATCTTATAAATTGATGCAAACATTTCTTTCACATCAATCAAGTTTTCCCATATGCATTACAATAAACCCTGATACGAATAGGGGACCTTGTTTGTTTTCGTTAGAAATGTCACATTACAAAATTTCAATTAAATTGATGGATATTCAATTGTTTCATCTAAGAATTAATGTTGCATCTAAAATCTTTATCAAGAATTGTTACACTGATGCACAACTAGGGCCATCATTGGAAATAGCGATATTGAAGTATCAGCGATTCTTGACAAACAATTCTATATCGATTCACAATTTGGAATATTGATACAATCTAGCATTTTATAAAGTTATAAACAAAATGAAGGAGATGTTTTTAATTTAACATCCCTGTATTTAGTAGTATTTATTGGTTTTGGTATTTCTGAGTCTTAATGTTTTCTTTTAAGAATTAAAAACAAGAAAATAAGTTTGTTTCAGTTTGTTTTATGTCATCAGGCATAACATAATGAGGTCATTATATAGAATATATATACTGGAGTTCTAGCTGCTTCTATTACACTGCTTGTCTGACTCGATATACCACCAATACTTGGCCTTTCGATACATTCATACAAAATTTTCAATCAATTACAGCCCTATGCACAACTGTGTAGTTGAGGTAAAAAATAATGTGCACATTTTGAAATGAGTAAGCTATAGGTTGAATAACAGCAGGGCAGACAGTGCAGATTGGGACACACAATACTTTAACATTGAAACCAACATTAACTTACAATCAGCAGCTTCCTTTAATAATCTCTGTAGTTCTGTAACAGCACCAAATAATTCTGTAGCTTTGTTCTCATTATCTTCTGATGATGTCTAAATTTACAATAATACATAACTTATTAAAGTTTAAAATTTACAATTCAGCTTTCACGTAAGCTTTCCACAAGCACTATCCTGATCATTTTTCTAAAGTATGGGCTAAATTTACAACCAGTCCAATGTATATGAATCAAGTAACTTTTGCAAGCCTGAATCAATTTTCACTAGCAACAGGCTTCATGCTTGTGGTTTAAGGCAGACTTAAATTAATCCACATATGTCAACATTTGTAACAAATTAGAAAATCACCTTACAAATGACAAAAAGTAAGAACATTAATATGGAATAAACTTATAAACAAGTCATAACTTCTATGACTAGAGAGAAACTGAACAGAAATAAAGCCTGCATAACCACACAGTGTTAACTTGTTAATTTCTTTAAGCTAATTTCAAAATCCTACTTGTTTCTTTCAGCAAGAATTTCTCAGTACTGAAGAGGCCAGAAAGTAGACTAAAGAAGTTTGTCTGTTTGTTTGGGTTTACTGTGCACCAACACAAAAAGGACATATCACGCCGACTAGACTAAAGAGGGATAATGAAAGATGTTACTGTTTTTAACTACATTAAACTACTAAAACAATGAAGGCATACAGAAATCAATAACGGCATGGCCTAGCGGTTACACATTTGGACTGGTAATCATTGAATAGCCGGCTCCCCGTTGGTTCAAATCCCATCCAAAACCTACTCCGTTGTTTCCTTGAGCATCCTACTAGCTCAGTACTGGGGGACCAGGAAGTGGACTTAAAAGTGATAAATCTAAGTAATACCAACTTGTTTCACAATCAAGCTAAAATAAATTAGTATGAGACAAATCAATATCAACATATTGGACAATACCTTGTATAGTTCAGCTAATTTAATACGGGCATCTATTTCTTCTTTAAATTGTTTCTCTGACATTGCATTACTGTTCTGCATCTGTAAATATTGATTATAAAAACAAATATACCATATAATAATAATTTGGCATTACATTTGCATAGCCATGTAAAACTAAATCTTAAATTATAATATAAGAAACTTGAATCATGGCTTTGCATGCCATTTTCCTCACATGAGCCTTTTAAACATGCAGCATATTTTAAGACATTCTAAACAGAGTTAGGTTCTTGTTGAGCAGTGTTTTATTTTTTGCCACTGCATGAATTAAATCACCGAGACATAATTACACATGTAAAGGGGTGATACTGGTCATGAAAAAAAACACCTGAACTTTAACGCCGGGGGTCAAGGGAGCCGCGTTGGACCCCCTTTGTCGGTCCAGGGCAATGCCTTGGTGGGGGTCACAGGGGGCAAAAATACATGATGTATTCACTCATAGTGATCACTAGAATATGTAGCCTATACATTTTTATAGAATGAAGTTTCACCATTAAGATATCACTTTGGTTTAAGTCTCAAATGCTTAATTAAACAAGAAATGTAATAAATGTGGAAACCATATTAAAGCCAGATTTTCATCAAGATTTGACCATAAATGACAGAGATATCCAACATATCAAAAACTTTAACCCAAAAATTACTAATGGAAATAATCCATAATAAAGCCAGGTAGAGTTGTGGTTACTTTCTAATTCTGTTCATTACATGGTATGATATCATTGTATGAAGTTTCATAAAGATCTGACAATAAATGGCAGAAATATATGGTACCAGACGCCCGCCTGCCTGCCCATTTACGTTTCGCCAAACTATAAGCCGAATTTTTTCGTTGAAAAATCCAGCTAAAAATTAATGCCTTTATATAATGACTGATCTGCTATTACGACCTTTAATTTTGAAGATCATAAGAGTAGAACTTGGGAACTTGTGTGACATACTTTGTAAGTATCAAGACTACATACCTCCTCCATTCTTTTAATCAATTCTTCTATTCTCTGAGCTTGGTCAGCATTAGCTTTCTTCATAGACTCAATATTGGATTGTAATAAATTACACTCATCTGTTTTCATTTCTAACTCTGATTGTAACTCTAATAGTTTGGTAGACTAAAAATATATAATAAGAGTTGAAAGTATATTAACCTCTATATAAATACAATGTATTCTTATATTCATGCGAGATTGCAGTATGTAAGAACAGTGCACAAGTTTACACTCAGCATTAGGGGTGTAACAATATGGTAAAAACCGTATTGCAATATGCAAAACCCGTATTGCAATATATATAGTTTTTTAGTAGACATGCAAAGCATGAATTAATGCACGTGCATCTGAGTCCATCTAAATCGCCAACGGTCCAGTGACTTTTAGAAAGTTGATGGCCTGACATTCCATCAACTTTTTACAGCTTATATTTTACATAGTATTCCATGAAAAGACCATCATCTAATGTTATTTAGTTCATTTAATTTTATGATATACCATGCTAAATCAATAATATGGACAGCATATTTTAATATACAGCCATTCACTAAGATTATTTTTGGTGCAGTAAACTTTCATTTGGTCCAGTAAAAAAATCCATTTTGTTGGACCAAACAACCAGTGCTGATAAAAGTTTGTCGTGAAGACTGCACAGCAGTCATTTTTATAACAATGAAAAATTCCATATCTGTGAATAGATAGATTTGACATTACAAAATGGGTATTCAATAAAGGCATCATAAGAGACAGGTTATAAGAAAGAAACCTTTTCACGCCGAACTGTCATCAATTCTTTCGTCTTTTCCGTCATATCTTTGTTTAACAACTCAATCTGACTATTTAAGTTTTGTATCTCTTGGTCTCTTTTCTTTACTTGAAACTACAAAAAACAAACATAAGAAACAATATATAAAAAATTAATTAATCAAGGATTTAATTAATGCAGGTTCCTGCTCCCATATACACTAACTACAACTTTAATATGCAAAAACATTCAGTTTGTGTTTCCATGTGGAGGCACAGGATTTGTCCAGCATAACTGATTTTTGTTTAATTGGCCTTGCTGAAGGCTGGATTGTCCAAGGTATAGCTGTATTGTCTTTTCACAGTTTAATCAAATTGGCCAATGACTACACTGCTATCACCCAATGATGTCATTTCTGCTAGATCAAATATATGTACAAACATACATGTATTACCTACATAATTGATTAAAATCATCATCCATATCAAACTTTCCAATAAAATTTGACCTAGATGGTTTTCTAACTAGAAATGTGAAAATTTGAGATTGATCATTTTTGTTTATAACAGGTCACTCTTAAAAAAGTAAAGCATATTTGTTTAAATTCCATCATTCATCATATGCCAATATGAATATAATGCCACTAAATATAAAACAGCGACAGTCAACCAACTCATCGTTCCTGGAAAGGCTTAACCTCTGGATTAAGCTATTAACCAGTGACTTGGGGCATATTTTCGTTAGTGATTGACAATTGCCCTTCGTGATTGAGAATCAGTAATAGAAGAGAGAATGGTCATAGATATTATTTAATGACCAAGCTCCATGAAAGTATGCACTGCATGGGAATTGAACTTGAGATCACTCAATTAGTACACTTGTGTGCTACCTACAGAGATAGCCAGGCAGTCATTTACAGAATATAAATCAACAATCACTTACCTCTTTATTTAACATATCACTCTTGATGTTATCTAGACTAGCTATAGCCTCACACTTAGCTAGATTCATATCTGATACTTTTCTCGACATTTCCTTTAACTCATCTGTAATATATAAATATACACTGCCCGCCAAAAGTTCCTTCATATATTCACAATTTAAATTGTACTAAATAGAATTTCAAAAAGTTGTACAAGCAATTATTGCTTAATGACTTTAAATTTTGCTTTTTGAAATCAGTACATTTTTCCTATGAATATAAAATCACAAAAATATCTCAAACTTGATATTGGCTCATTGAGATACATTGACTATAATTTCAGAGACTGATAGATGGAGACTATCAAAGCCTATCTTTAAGACTTGAGAAAAACCTTTTATGTGCAATGTTATCAATAGAAATAGCAAAGAATTATATAAACACTGTTTATGTGGTAGTTACAAAAAAATATTTGAATAGATTCTGAAATCAACTTTCTTCATATGTAGATTCTGATGGGCTTAAAGACTTACCATTCAAATCATCAATTTCTCTATTTCTTTTCTCCAACAGTACAGTAAATTCTCTTTTCTCATATTCTAATTGTTCATTAACTTTAGTCAACCGTAGCTAAATAAATAAAAACAACAACTACCATGAAAACATATTCTATATAGAACAATCATAGATAATGAGTCAAAAACAGAGAATTTAGCTTTAAATTTAATCCAATTTTAACCATTTTAAAAAAGCTTTTAAAACTTAACATAGAAGTGTAATGTTAAGTATGGTGCTTTTAATTTAGAATTCTACTTTACAGCCAGTACTCAGGGGTCAGTAATCTTACTGTCGGACCTTAAATGTCAGGACACAAGCAAATTATATCATAGTACTAGGAAAAATAATCATTCTATCAATTTCTAATATACTGGAGCTAAAATAGCCTGATGTGACACCTCAGCCTTTTTCTATCCTCTCTATGCTTTATAGCTTCTTTCTGTATAGAAATAGTTACTGGTACACTAAAACCTGCTTTCTACAGCTGCACACTGACCAATTTGTTCTGCTCCCTTTTTTTAAGTTCTAGAACATCGCTGATTTAGTAATCTATAGATACCAGCTTTTGAAGAAAAATAAGCATAACATAATTAACACACAAAAAAGATATGATAAATCCACCGGCAGTAGAATAAATCAATACAAACCTGTGTTGAAAGATTACTGTCCTGTATATCACCAATACTTTTGAGTTTCTCTGATGCCTCTTCATACTTTTTCTCTACAAAATCAACAAAATAATAAAATAAACACTGTTAATGTTTGACTACAGATATGAATACAGAATAAGATCAGTGGTAAAAAAATGTTAGAGACAGATTTCATTTAAAAAGTCCTTTTTAGGATGATGAATCCCAACAAATGAAGATTTCAATATAATACCTGAAGATGTATCAAGCATTAAAGTAATTTGCAGCTTGGCTATAAGCTTCTATTTTAATAAATGGAGACAGTCACATAAACAACACACCTGACTGAATGACTGAGTGTCCCGTAAATTATGTAAGAATTACCAAATTTGCTGGCTGGAGATCATTTCAGCTGAAGTGCTTTGTATCATTTATGGTATTCCTTATAAATGAGTCAAAGCAGTCCAGCCTACCTTAAGAATGCAGCTTCTTCATTGACTACAGATATTGTAGCTTCATTATATATCAAAGACAATAACTTAGTAGAGACAATGGTACGCCCATTTAATAAACTTGCAGTCTGCAAAACTTGCAGTAACTGTTGTTCAAGACAACCACTTTTAAGTTCTGACAACCCAGAATTAGACTAAGGCAACCACAAATTACAAAAAATTAGCAAAGGTTACTGTTATGACTGATTTGGACCCCTAAATTATAAACTATTATCATCAAACTGAGCTAATAAAGCAAATTGCCTTGAGAAACTTGAAGCATACTTTAAGATGTAGCTGCAAATATTCACATTACCTAATTCCTCCACTTGTTTCTTTAGTTGTATATTCAAATTGCTTTCTGTTTCTAGCTTTGATGAGCTAGCAATCAACTGTTTTTCTATATCAAAATACTGTTGTTCTGAAAACGCACATATATAACAAAAATTGATGATTCAAAAATATTAACATAATATGTTATTATTTTTAAACTTTTTCAACTTTTAACATTCAAGCATGCTAATATATTATATTAGCATGCTTTAATGTTTAATAGTTGAAACATATCCATTTTATTACACTCCTGTAACTCTAGCATGTCATCATTTGATTGTCAAGAATTACAGCACTCCCTTAACTCTACACTCATAAGGCTAGAGTTACCATACCATAACTCTTACCACTGGCATCCCTAAAATTATCAATGTAAGGGTGTCAGGAGACTACCAGTCTTGTGCCACAGGTATCAATGAAACACTGTCTAAGGATAGATACTAAAAATGATGCATCTAAATGGAATTAAACTATGTCATGAAATAATAATTTATTATTAATTTATGCCAAAATACCCTTTAGGCATGACTAATAACATATCATATGATAGTTTAAGCAGACCATTGTTCCTTATAACTTATATATCAGGAGCTGTTTACAGGCGACTTCCTGTCTTTTAGTTGGCTCACAAGCCTATATGGCTTATGTTGTCTTTTACTATGCTTGCTGACTTATAAATAAAATTTATCTAATCTTAAAGCTCTTTAAAATCATGCAGTTTTCCCCAAGATTTGGAGTTTACCTTGGATTTTTTGTTCCCTATCTATGAAATTGTGATGATATTCCCCCAAGTGTTCTACAAAAACAAAAGCCCTAGGCCCTTTCCCAAAATACTGAATAAGCCCTGGTTTAAGCTACCGAGATGACGATAACGAAATTCAATTTCAAGGGAAGCCGATTAGACCAAACCAAAAGTGTTGTGAAAATTTCAACAATTGAGAAAAAGGATAAAACGGATAAAATGTTAGTACTAAGAAAAGTTAAATAATTTCATAACAAGCGAAGCCGACGGTAAGAATCTAAAACACGGTTTCTAAAAAGAAAGTCGCGAAAAAAAGACGCGATAACGAAACCGGTGAAATGGCATGTGACATTCGGTACTTACCTGATGTAACACGCAGTTTTTCTAAATTTGTTTGATGTTCTAAACATTGTCTTTCAATATTTTGGTAACAGGATGTTAATTTATTCGTTGCCTCTTCTGACAAGACAGAATATTCAGGAGAGTTTAAAAGTGAAACGAAGTCCATGGCCCCCGCCATTTTTAATTCTCGCATCAGGTTGACGATAAGGACCAGTTATAAACGTTTCAATACCGTATAATAGAGTTGTCTTTCTTACCAGAGAATCGTTCGCAAAACGTGTAGAAACTGACTGTTTCAATTTATTGTTCTTCTTTCGTCGTGTAGATCTACCAAAAAGTAAAATACATGTTTAATGATAAAAATGACTAGATACCCTTAAACTGAGTCAGTCTCATATTATAATTGTGTAACATTAAATGGAAAAGTTAAGTCACAATAAGTGATAAAATCAAACAATATATTTCCCCATTCCTCTACTATAAATATTACTTTTCATTAAGTTTAAGAGATACCAGGGAATTGTTATCTATGTCTCTGGAGATACCAAGAGATGGTATTGAAATGGACTGAAGTAATATTGATTGAAGAAGATATGCGTAAAAGGATATGAAACGCATTAAACTAAAACATGTAGATCTATATGTATAAACATGAAGAGATGCAGACATTTCATACGTAAATTTTATATGTACATGTATACAATGTTGATACGAATGCTCTTATCTTAAGCTTAAACTCAACCCTATATTCCCATATATACATGTGTTTAGGTTTATTTATCTTAAATTAGCATAGCTGAAATTTAGGAATAGTACACACGTAGCTTATGTTGTTATCATATATAAAATTAACACATCTGTGGTTGAGATTTAACTCGCAGGTATGTTTTTGTTTCTGTTTGCGTATCAACTGTATATTCACTTGTTTACTTTCTTGTCATCATTAACTGTAAATAAATTCACAAACATTCACGTTGACAGTTGCTTTAAAACGCACAATAAGTGTATGAATTTATTGACAGTAAAGTACACCACAAACACACAAAAAACGCGAAATATAAAGAATATTCGTCAAATTTGAAATAAGAACGCTTTTCTTTCAACTCTTGGGCCCAGAACATATTTTACTAGTGTATACCCCACTCATGAAATATTTTTCTTTGTTAAATAGGCCTACCAGGCGTGTTTTGTGTACGCACGAGTTTTTATTAAACAAAGGCGTGTATAGGCAATCCTTCAACTTTCCTTTTTATAATAAATGATTAATATTTCAGGATAATGTCTTCGCCTGTTACAGAAGCCAGTAATTCTATCAGTGATGAAATTGATGTTGCCTCACCATCTGGTAAATATATGTTAATTTATTGTATTTTATAATATGATTATTCATTTTGTTCGGTGTATTTGATAATACATGTATAAAAATGCATTAGATATTTGGAAGTGAAGCATTATAACATTTTATTAGTTTAGTTATTTCAATTTATATAATGTACTATTTTTAAAAAACGTCGTATGTCAAAGGGGTGCTGTTTAAATCCGATTAAAAGGCGCACGTGCATCACCTTACTAATTTATTATTATTGGATAGGCATGTCCATCATTTAAATCAAAGTGCATTAATATTCATTACCTTATACATAACCTGTAGAATTGTTTTATAATAAATGTTGAAAGTCAAAAAGATCTGTTTTCATCAGTAAATGGTGTACCCTATTCAACTACTCAGTTGACAAGTCCATTTATTTATGTACATTTGATATGAATATTAATTAACTGATACATGTATATCACCTGTAGAGTTGTTATATCATCAAACCTTTCCTATATGTTGTAACCGCTGTTTGTCTTCTTACAGGTATTGTATCAATACTGGAACAATGTGACATGGAAATATTTGATGGATTCCAAAATTACAAGGTTATTATTATTCGTGAATATGTTATAATCCCTTTACTACACCAAATCGTCATATTTAACCTTTCTACAAAACATATCTAGTGCCCGACGTTATCTTGAGAATGGATCCCTTGCTATAAATAAATTTCAATTTCTGTCTCTAACAGTACAATGTACCTCTTCATCAGTATAAATTATTCAATTATTTAATCATTGTTAAAGTGTAGTTTTATACTGTACAGTAGTGAAACTGCTTTCAAATATACATTTGTATATTTACACGTTCGAATACTCGAATACTTCTTAGATCCCTGGCGACCGGCACTGTCCCGAATCAGAGAGACTATGTATATAAATATGTAGTGTTTTTTATTTGGGACTCTGCCTGCCGCCTCTGGCTTAGATTTAGTGTAACATATATCTGAACCATATTTCTTCTAAAAAGATAATGTGTGCTGTTATGATCAACTGTGTGAAATAAATAACGAGGGCATATTTTATACATAAAACTAATGCAGTTTCCTTGTATAATACAGAATCTATTTCACGAAGAGATTATACAGACGATGGAGAAAGTCAGTGGTATTGTACAAGATATCATGAAAGTAAGAACACAATGGTTTTATTTTCCTTGTAATCTCCAAAATCTACACGTCCAGTTATACACTTTTAATCGTATCTGCTATTCTACTTTCTTCATTGAAGTCAATTCAAAGAGTTATTTTTGTTTGATTTAAAAGGTTAAGTACGTTGGACTCAACTATAAATGACCGCATATTTCCTACAGCACTTTACTTTTTTACAAGCACTCACCTTTACACAAAGAGTATATTCTATGTAGAGCAAATTTCATGGAAATATATTCAACATAGATCGCGGAATTCGAGATGGGCCTTGGACTTTGGCACTAGGCGAATGCAAAAAGGTGTTCATGTATAATATATTTTGAAAGAGACAAACCTCAACTATACATTTATTACGTACCCCATCCTCCAAAAAAGTGTCACGTACGCTCAGTCGGCAGCGTGCCTGCTAGTGAATCTAAAGGTCGTTGGTTCGAATCTGGGGTAGGGCCAACATACCTGCATTCAGTTTTGTCATAACATGTTTTACAGTCATTCTCCCGATTATCTCTGTATCAAGTCACATACGGGGGTGGGTACTTTTCATAAGTAATTTATTCATTAAAGCTTATTAACGATTAACTTTTATACAGGGGGATATAAAGAACAGCATTGTTGTGTTCAGTGGATGTGGTACTTCAGGAAGACTTGGATTTATTGTTTCTGTAAGTATACTCAATATATCTGTATGAAATATACAATGAATAGTATTATCTTTATAGAAAATGCAATTAGGCTACAAACCTCTCCAGGCGAAACACTTCAAACAGATGGGAATGTGTAGAGAAAAATTCCTTTTGTCTGCTGGTCGTTTCACAAGTGTCTGCAAGTTTGTCATGGTCAGACATGACCTACCTTTTAAATATCAAATACTCAAATGATAGACCCTATCGTTTGCGCGTCTGACTACAAATCTAGGGGTTGTGGGTTGGTTTTTTCACTATCTAAACTTTTTCTGCGGCCATTCTGCCTCGTATGTATGTTTTATACAACCGGAAAAAATTGTCTGAAACTGTAAGTAAATAAATTAATATATGTATTATCTTACAGAGAACATTTAATCAGTTACAAGCAGTAAGAAAACAACCTCAAATATTTCGTTACCTGATAGCAGGCGAAGACAAGTAAGTGATATTTCAGTCATTTGTCTTGTGTATTACTATTTTGTACTTTGAATAATGGATAAGCGTATGAATCAATTGGTTGGCAGAATCATTGTATTATCATGACACCACGAGATTAAATATACGCGCCTGAAACTAACGCCAAACTTTAATTCACCAGTCAATGCGTCGATGCGTTTTTTGTTGAAGATTTTTTTAACATTGAAGATAAAATTCATCAGCGTCATTATGATTATTGTAATTTAGGATGTATATTTTAGGTAAGTCTATTTTCTACTTGATTTGATGCCAACCCATTAATAAAAAACCAGCGAGTTTCCACACACTTCTACCCCCATCCCAAATGAGTCGTTCGTCATTTAATTAGTTCCTCAAATGAAAATATTAATCTTTAAGTTGGACAACAAATGTATGCTGAAAGGATAAAACATATTTATATAGAAGTCAACGGTATTTCCTCGTGACAAGATTTTCTTAACTGAATCAAATGACTTTATTAAAATCCTAATTTGAACAGAACTTTTTAGGCATTACAATTTTTAACATTTTGTATTAAATCCAAAATAAACTTTATTTTTGTGTTCGAAAAATGTACTTTCATTTTGTATCATGGTTTGTTATAAAGTAAGACGTGGTATAAAAAACATAGAATTCGTCTTTGATGCTGTCTAATTAGACGCGCTACGAACCACAATCTCAGGATCGGTTTTATTTACTTGGAAAAAGTCGGGTAAGACTTGGTAAACCAAATACAATTTTTTCATGGTTAATAAGTAACGCAACCTGAGGTCTTATATGTATGCGACCACTATATAATGGTTATATCGTCATATCTTAAACGATCCATGCTTAAGCGCGTGTTATAGGTACTTAAAACGTATTTTTTTATTCTTATGTATGCTTCATTGAGCATATCTTCACTCTTGATAGCTTTTGGTTGTCATTTTGCGGTTTTTTTAATTTTGTAAGGATAGGAGTTAAATGTAGGGTTATTAATGCTTTCAGTTAGTTCATTGTTAACTAATGGAGCTGTTGCTGCATCGAAGTAAGTAACATTGTTTTATAACAATTTATTTTATTTCTCTCTATACATTACAATAATGTGAAATGAAATTCAACTGTCAATATACAATGAATAATATATAAAATATTACAAATATTAAAATATAACATAGATATACAATTTACAATATATGAAAGGTTGACAATTAATTCATGTAAAAGACTTTTGAGTATTTTTAAAAATAATTCATTTATTTATTTAAGTTTATTTTAAAGGTACTTGTTCACAGATTTGGTTTTTCTATAATTTCAAAACACCATTCAGTGTCAGTAATTGTGACAAAAAATTAATTCTTATTATTCTAAGACAAACTGACCTATATGTTGCAAGAAATATACAGTAAAAGTCACAAAAAATGCACTAAAATTGTCTATACCGTGACATACGGGGTAGATTTTTACTACATGAAACACCACCATTTGTAGTTGTATGTCAATTTGCACTAAACTTGTCATTATGGGAACTCTATTTTCCTGCTTCCAAAAATATTTTCATACAATTTTGATAGTTTTAGAAAAAATTGATATTTAAGTTGAAATCTGTGAATGAGTACCTTTAATAACAATCAATACTTAAATGAAAATTGTTCTGTATGTCTTAAAATATTTTTTTTTAAATTATGTGCTTATATAATTTTGACTTTTACTTATGGCTTGTGATGAAAGTATTATATAAACATGGCTATATTGTGTTTGTCTATAATCATGAATCCATAATTTCCCTTTTTTAAACTGAGTGCCTCTTTAAGCCTATCAAATTTTTAATGAACTTATACATAACGTTATTTCATCGAGTTACCGCTTACACGTGCTCAAATTGGGAATTCCATGAAGTCAAATGTCGTAGTGATGTTTTCTAAAATACATGTAATTTTGTTTTCCAAAATTACCAAAAATATTAATGTATGGAACGTATCAATTGTTACTGTTGTCCACGGAATTCATGCGTTCTGTTTTTACTAATATACTTAACAAATTCACAATGTGTTTATTTATTTGTTTAAATGTATTTAATCACATATATTTACCATGTAATTTTTGACAATGGAGAGAATATATATGGGCATTATATGCCTTTTATCTTATCCATTATTTTTCAATAAAATATGTATTAAATTATAAATTCACAATGGAGACCCACGTAACTTAATTCAAGCATATTTGACACTAATTTGAAAGTCGGTCGCTTGTACATTTTGATCTTACCAATCTTCTGTTCAAGAATCCACAGATAACCACACCTTCTCTACGGACGTAATAAGATTGCTACAGTTAAAGTTTTCCTAGAAAATCAAACTGTTTTGGTGTAATGATAATAATAATAATGTCTTAATTTAAAGATGAAAACTCATTAAGCGCAAGGCTTATCTACCAGAAGGTTATCTAACAATAATGCAAAACAATATAAACAACATATATACATGTAAGAGCATTAAACAAAACACACAAAAAACATGAATTAAACACACACACCCTCACCCACGCACGCACGCACACACACCCGCACTCACGCACGCATCCCAGCACCCACGCACACGATACACGTTTCGGAGACAAGAACCCATAAGCAAAAATTATCAGACAATGGAAATACAAAAACAAAGTCGAGTGATCTACAATGACAACAATTAAAACAAGGATTCCTTTTTGTGTCGTCTCTATATTTTTTTGTATTGACATTGCTGATTTGATATCGTTTTCCTTAAGTCTCGAGTGTTAATAATTCTTGGTTTTTTTTTTAATTTTAGTTTACAACTACAGATTTTAAACATTATCAATTTAGTATTCCATCACTGGTATTTTATGCGTTTAACAATTTTGCGTATATTCGAAACAGCTGTAATAAGTAGCACCTGACTCTTAATTCTATAAGGATTTGCAACAAAATGCTTTTTGAAGTTTAACAACAGCCCTTAACATTAGCCAATGGTTAAATATCACAATTTCTTTAGAAATAGACATTTTATGAATCTCTAACAACCGCAAAAGAACATTTGATTAGCTTTCACGCGTTTTTATACGCATAAAATGACACGCATACAATGTATGGATTTTAGCGGATGCGGACACGGTCACCCCGGCGGACCACCTTCACGGAACCATGAAGTGCCGGCCTTACCCCTCGAAAACGGCGCGACCGACGTGGTTCACACATACTTGCTGAAAAAAAAACAATGTATACATACCATAGTTTGATGACCTTGTAAATGTATGCCAAGTTCACAAGCCATTTATTTTTTTCTATTTAACACATAAGTGTTTTTTTCATGGTTGGGTTGTAATGAGACACCCAAAAATTTATGGTTATGATAACATTTCAGCTGAAAACTGCACCAACACGCTTGATTGCCGATTATTATGGTCCAATTAATAATTGGAAAGTTTCGTCAAATCACGATGATACCTCTATGTTAACTGTAGTATACGACAAATGATACTTTAATTAGGTAATCACTTCAGTGACACAGGTGTTTTTTGTCATTGCGTATTGTATTGGCAAAAATCGTAGTGTTTGTGCTCAAATAAAATTTTGAATTTGAACTTGGTAATGTGCCGACTGTGACAGAATATTCGTTTTTTTATGTAACTTTCATAGGTCCGAAGTCCTCTTTTTTGTCCTTTTTTGTCCTGCATTTCTTATTACATTTTGTATTATAGAAATCATAGATTAAGATAACTGACAAAAGTCCCCTACTGAGAATGACTTCAATTGCTTTTTGCGTGTACATGACTCCTCGTACAGAATAATAATCATTACGAATTATTATACGTACCTTTTTCAATATTATGGACGTACATGAATCATGTAAATTAAATAATCTTACATATTTTTTTAACAATGTACCAAAGTACTTTAAACAAAATTAACATTAACCAACTGACTTTAGACCTTCTTGTTAATCATTGTTCCTATAGATATTACAACATTTACTTGTTTTATACATTAATCATATTTTTTGTATCATTTCTATTGTTTAATCACTATCCCACACAGCCTTTGTATTTATATATTATACTTTGATCATTGTCTATTAACATAATATCACAAGTAAAATGTAATGAGCGTGTCAAATAAACTTGTTGATAAAGTGTTAATGTGCGTAATGAGTATTACTCTCTTTTTATGAACGCTATCCCAAAATAAATATATATTTTGAGATTTTTAGGATTTGAATCTGCGATCAACATAATTATATTATAATGCTATGAAGTAAATCTGTGTTACTATTTTGTACTGTGTCGTATATACATGTATAACGTAATCAGGGCTGGAATTTAAGCACGCATACTCGCAAAATGCGAGTGGATTTTGAAAATTGCGAGTAATTTTTATTTTAACTCGCAAATTTTCCCAAGTTAAAATCGTCGCAAAATATTACCGTCTTAACTAATGAGGCTCCGATCAGCATTGAAATGGCCTGATAAATCGATAGTATTAATTAAAGATTCATCCTTAATAAGGTCAATATTCTTTGTCTATCGTTTATCTATGCCCTTGTTCTATCTACAGTTAAATATAGTACTATTATGTTGCATATAAGAATATAAATAATATATGCTATTAAAATTTTGAGATAAAATGCAATTGATTTTTTCATTTTGCGAGTTGAAATAAAAATTAACTCGCAAAAAATTGCAAGTCCAGTTGTTGTTTAATTCGAGCACTGAACGTAATGTTAATTGCATTATGTTTTTTATATTTCAGATTACTGAATATCCACGAGTCACAAGCAAGAGGTTTAAAAACAATAACATAATTATATAATCATGATAAAGAAAAGAAATAAGAAAAAAGACTTTTTATGGATGTTTTTAATATCTGTAACATTGATAGTTTATATGGTTTTAGTTACACCTGAAAATGAATGGACAAACAATCAGATTGTTGTTGAAAAGAAACCACGTGTCAATGTTGTCGCTAGGACAACGAATAAAATAGTTGATTGGAAAATGATAAACGTTGTAGAAAAAGTACGTGAAGAAGTAGAATATATTCATAACATAAATTATGAAATACAAGAAAGAGACCAATGCGTAAAAAATCTTCCAGATGTCATGATAGTGGGAGTAGCAAAATGTGGAACAATGGAATTAGTTGACTTTATGTCCATCCATCCCAATATAGTGTCCAAGAAAAACCCATATCAATTTCCGTCTGAAGTATTTAGAAACACTACTGGTCACTTTAAGATAATTAAGGAAATGCCGTGTAAATACAGTGACCAATTAAGTGTATTGAAAGCTGATTCATTTCTGGGAGAGCCTGAAAAACCACAAGAACTCTTCAATATGAATCCTAATTTAAAAATAATTGCCATGGTGCGTGAACCAGCAGCACGGCTTTTATCAGACTTGACATTTTTCATGGAAAATACATTAAACAGAACCCAGATTAAAGATTCAAAGGAATTGAAGGAATTTATTCGTAAAATTAAAAACGAGCCTGAGGAGGAAGCCATCTTTCAAGTAAGACAATCTATATATGATGAAGGCATTCAACGATATCTAGAAGTGTTTCGTGAGGACCAGATTTTGATTATTGATTCCGATGAGTTCAAATCTAACGCTATAAAAGTTTTAAATATTGTTGAACAGTTTCTTGGCATTAAAAGTTTTATTTCTGACGAACATTTAGTTTATAATGAAGAAAAACAATTTTATTGTATTCGAAAAATGACTTTGAAACAAACAATGGTTTGTTACGGTGTTAACCGTGGAAGAATGGAGACTAGAGTTATATTTGATAAATCCGACATTAAAGCCTTACAAAATTACTATAGGCCACATTCGGAGAACCTCTTCCGGATCCTTGGTAGACGATTTGATTGGTTTGATTAAAGTGATACATTTTAATACATGTATTTTATTAGTTTAAAACTAAGTCATTGTTGTTTAATTTGTATTTTTTTTTGGGGGGGGGGGGGGAGATGTATTCTTTTTTATCATATAAAAAGACAGCTGTTTTAATCAAGTTCTACTTTTGGTTACTCTCAAGTCAAGTCAAGTGTGATTATTCATAGTCGGTCGTTTGCCTAATGGCTGGACCAACTTTGGTTACTCTTCGGTTCTATTACATATAAAATAGCATGCATTTGTATATGTTCTGCGATGTTAATTGTTTCATAATTGTAGTGAGCTACACCACAGTGTTCATAAATGATTTACTGTATTTGTACATATCACTTGTTGACAGCTCAAAGTTTTACCTGTATCGCGTCTTCAGTGCATGTAGTCCTACAATGTTATAAAGGAATTATATCTTCGTATAAAGAATCTATGTGGTTAATAAAGGGATCGTATGAACAGATAATCCTGCATGTTTAAAAAGTTAAACAACAGCCATAAAAGCACATTCGACTAGATATGACCTTTCTGTGTTGGTGCGCTGTAAAACCCAAACAAACAAACAAACAAAACATTCGGGTTTAATATTTGGCATGATATAATTTTTTAACTGGCGACGATTGTCAGAATGATTTATTCAATACCTTCAGTGCTTTGATCAGCATTGCACGCCATTACCTAAATTCTATATCAATGATGTGCATTACTTGCAACTAGATGTAATGCTCACTCCCACACATTATTGCGATCTTATTACTGCTGTTAGTACAATGTAATGTTGTTGTTTTACCACAAAGTAATTCTGGTTGTTATTACATTTTATAAGTTAAATCAAAGATATAGCTATCATCTCCTTGAAATAAATATTAAAGTAACAGTCGACCGTGACAATGTATGATCAGTAAAATGGAAGAATACCAAAGACATAAAAGACGAAATTGAATCTGACCAGGCGCGTAGCAGCTGGGGCCGCGACCGCGGCCCCAATATCCTGGCAAGCAGCGGCAATGGGGTCGTAAGTTATTTTTTCATGACCCATAGTGGTGTTAAATCTTGAGGTCTCGCTACACGTCTAAAACCAGTCGACCGATGTTTGATATCCATGTCTTTGTGAACAATTATTCTCGGTCACTTTTATATCAAATTTGATTTGGGTTAAAAGATTACTGATAATTCTGGGAAAGTTCCTATAGTAAAAGCATCTCTATGTTTGCAACTTCCATTTCCGAAAACAAACAAGCATCTAAAAAACCTGGATGTTGGATAAAATCCATTTGTAAAACATGGCATTTTTAGAAAAATCGGACCAGTGCTCAGTCACCTTGTTTTTAAGTCAAATATATAGATGTAAATATGTTAACATTTTGTTGTAAACGGGTAAATTATTGATAAAATATTATACATTTATGTAAATGATGATATTTCTTGAATTATTTTACAAATTATTAGTGAATAAGATGGAGCTGTTCAAACACGATTTTTTAGCGATAACAGAAGGTGCTATCAAGCGTCTAGATGAACATGATTTAGGGTTTTCCGCAAGTGTTTGACAGATAGCCCCAAAAAATAGATACAAGTCACGAGGTTTCCATTTATATTTATTGAAATATATATGGGTGACCGAGCATAGGTAGTTGACTCTATGTGCTTTATATAAGAACATTTACAAGTATCTTATATGCTGATTATTAAAAAGATGTTTGTTTGTTAAAAACCCTTGTTTTCTTTGTTTTATCTATGTAAAGAAAAGCGAGTCCCTGTCCCTTAATAGATGCAAGTCCTTGGTACCATCAGAGATCCCTGGTACTATTCACTCGAATTTAAAAGAAACTAGGTTCACTTAGGAACAGAGTCAATTTGAAGCTTGATGTTGATATATGTAAAAGAAGGCCACCGAGTCTAGGTTTAAGTAACCCCCAAGTCAAAGTTCAAATTCTCCATGACAAACTGTTGGTTTGATCAAATTTGGAAGCTTATGTCTTGAAAAATGCAAACCTATGTCAATTGGTCTATTTAAAAGTATATAAATAGCCTATTAAACTTTATAGTACAAAGATTTGTTCACAAACAAGAGGTACTGAAAGTGCTGGAATTCGAGTTTCAGAGGCTTACATACACAAAAAAATTCGACAGGCGTAAGCGGACACTCCGTCCGTACCCACCCATCTGCGACCCCAATATTCCACTTGATGGATTTTTTCCAATTTTATTAACTGATACACCCTTAAACAAATTTTAACAAGCATTTCCTGGCATCAATCTTTTATACAAGAACCTTACGACACCATATTAAGCCACGTACATTACTTTGGAAAAAAAGAAATAAACGAAAAAATAATACATATTCTTCGATTTTAGTCGAGTCGATTTTTTATACTTCAGATTTTAATATTTGGTCACTTGGTATGTCCATCCTGCTGTATATATATTATATGGTAATTTGTGTTTATTCTGTTTATTGTATATCAATGTTAAATTATGCTCTAAATGTACCAGATATTTTACATTTCATAAATGTAATATTTATGCCATGATTCAAATGAATATTTCATAATAATCGTGTATTTTTGCGCTGCTTAAATATTTAAATGATGCTTTCAATGTACATGTAGTTTGCATTTCATGCAATAAATTAATGTTGTAATAGTGTCATGCTTTTGATTTATGTATTTTATTTCCCATTGTTTTCAAATAAATGATTCAAGTACATTGTAGTCTATGTTAGGTTTTTTTTTACAAACATGTTCATGTTCATGTACATTTTCTACTCCGGTGTTAAACGCCGCTGTCAACATATTTTGGCAGTCAATTGACCTAAGACGGAACTCAAATTTGTGGGGTTTTCCGTTCGTGCACTGGCAGTTCAAACACATTTTGTTACACATTATTGCTGAAAAGCACGAAATGCGGATTAAACCCTATTGTTCTTTCTTTGTACACATATTTTCATTGTGACGGTAAACGTTTGGTTGTGCCGCATTTAGGAAACCCCAAATATTTGAATCCCTAGAATAGACTATTGCACTAACAGGCGTTTTACAGTATTCCAATGCATTTTACCCATTCTGAAGACTTTGGTAAGTTTACATGTGTAAGGGAATGAAAAGCAACAATTTTACAAATTTCCGAAGTAAGTAACACCCTGGTTACACTTACGTCGGACTTAAATCGGTCCTCAATCGGTAAATTATTTCTCTCACCCGATCGGTTGTCATCGGTAACCGCATTTCAGACTTAATGTGTAACCGGTTATCGGCGATGGGGATTGGTGATAGATCGGTTGTTTCTTTTTTCCAGTTAAGAACGGAACCGACGAACACCGATTTAGAACCGAGGTCTCCTATCAGTCGCCGATGTATCACTTATCACAAGCTATTGGGAAAAGATGAGTTTCATCGGCGAAAACATACTGTCTTCCCATCGGTGATTCATATTTGTACGTCGGAGGCTGTAACGTAGTAAGCTAGATTATGCTAGGTTTACATCTGGCCACGATTACCACGATGTCTCCGATTCCAGAGCATCGTGGCGAACGTAACAGAGCGTGGAGTCGAATCGGGGGGATCGTGGGGGAGCGTAACGGAACGTGGTTGAATCGGGGACATCGTGGGCATCGGGACAGATTTTAAATCAAACTTAAATTTCACCACGATTGCCCCTATTCATTTTCTAATCGTGACAAAGCGTGGCCTTCGTAACAAAACGTAACGGAACGTACCGAAGCGTAACAGAACGTAACAGAACGTGGAGTACAATCGCAACAGATCGGGACCAGCGTGGACACATTTTTTCATCCCGCGTCGCTGGGAAAGAATTATTTCTTGTTTAAATATCAAATCGTGACGTAAAACGTGGTCATTTGTCTCAAATCGTAGGTCAAAACGCAGGAGATCGCAACAAAGCGGCTTTGTCGTGGGAGATCTTAACAGGACGTAACGGAACGTGGTGGAGCGTGGAAGCCAATCGTGTTGATCGCAACAAAGCGTAACAGAAAGTGATGCAAATCGTGGGCTCGATCGTAGCAAAGCGCAGTAGAGCGCAACAAAACGTGCTGATTTCGTAAGGAAGCGTAACAGAACGTGGAGTATACCATTTAATCGTAGAGCTCCCCGATTTTTTAGCCTCTGGCTAATCGGGGAGATCGTGGCCAGATGTAAACCTAGCATTAGTCCGTACTTTTATGTCTTATGTAAGTTTTAATAAATGGACAGTAGAGGTCAACAACTACTTAACTAAGATACACCTAGATCATTACATGGTCAATATATTATATTATCATCTACGTCAGAAGGACTGTAAAAATCAAAGTGTTGATTATGTTGATAAAAGTCCATTAATAATGTAATACTATATTGTAAACAATTATGTTGGAAACCTTATAAAAGAGCTCGCACAGTTGTGCGGTGTGCGACTTTGATATGTGACTCTAATTTTTAAACATTTCAAAAATCCCGATCGGTTAGTTTTCACCGATGAAACTCATCTTTTCCCAAAGGCTAGTGCTAAGTGATAAATTGGCGGCTAATCGGAGACATCGGTCCTAGATTGGTGTCCGTCGGTTCCGTTCTTAACTGGAAAAAAACGAGCAACCGATCTATCACCAACCTCCATGTGTAACCGGGCCCTAAGCTTGAGTTCGACTAGACGAGTTATAAATCAAATGAAACAATGACTGTGTCTTCGATTTCAAATAGGATATACTGGGATGAGAGGACTGCCTCTCTCTCTGTCAAAACATACTTTGTTTTATATGATTGCATTACTGCTTAAAATAAGGGGTCCCTTTAAAAGTGATGTTTCAACGCCTTTGGGGATGTATTAAGGGCCCTTTAAAGGTGATGTTTCGACACCTTTAGGAAATTGTCTGGTTAACAGCGGCGTTATGTTACACTGTTCAGGACAAGTTTGGTTTATAGTAGCATCATGTTATACTGTTCAGGACAACAACTTTCAATATCAAATCAATAAACACAAATGTAAAAATAAAGTCGAATCATGAACTAAGATTAATGTAGGTCTTATACACTTGATATATCAAAAACAAAAATGCACAATCACACTATATAACATCATGTGTGAAAAATTTTATTTTGTTTTATGTTATTGTATATATTTATGGTCGAGGGTTTTTGCTTATTTTTTATTGTTATTATTAATCTTTTTTGTACAACGCCATTGAATATGTAATATAGAAATAGGCGTTTAATCAAATGAAGAAGTTTAAGTTTATACTGTAATTCTGTAATTTTAGAATCAATATATTTCAATATGTACATGTATAGTGCATCCAAAAGAATTCGGTCTGGAATAAAATGACTATCAATCATACATGTTTTTATTTCAGAGCGTTGTTTACATCACAAGAGGCCCCGGAGGATGATCCATTTGCTGGCATCGATGCATTGAAACAAGTATGCAAATTTAGTAAAATGACATTCTAATCAATTAATAATAGAACGAGTAGTGTTACAATAGTTATTTGGCCTTATTAGATAAAGCGATTGGTAAATCTATATGGAAATAAGCTCTTAATTTATTTATTGATTTATACGGAGCCCCTAAAGTGACATTTTGAAATACTTTTTTATTTTCACAACTATTTCGTTTAAACGTAACATTATTTCGAAAAAACGAAATAATTATTTTGAAAAAACGAAATAATTATTTCGAAAAAACGAAATAATATTATTTCGAAAAATCGAAATAATTATTTCGTTTAAACGTAATATTATTTCTGTAACGCTCCACATTAAAATGAGTTTAGTCACGGTCGCGGTGCAGAGGTAGGGATACGAGAATTTCAAATCTAATCGTCGCAATTGTCCTGACAATGAAAGTCGCAACGAAGACGCTAGCAGCGCTACAAGCGTTTTTCTATATTTTTAAAATATGACTTTTATTTATCATTACTTACTGCTAGAACATCTAACCACAGGATTCAAAACTATGAAATATGGCCCAAAACTTTATGTTGTGCATTAACAAAATTTACCACTGTCTCTATTGACCAACAATTGGCATAATGAACTATGAGCGTGATTATTTATCATGCCACGTATGGATAAATTAAAAAAGTCTGATACCTCACATATGAATGGAATGTTGATTTTTCTGTTATGTTGAATAGTAGAGATTGTATGAAGTGGGTATAGTAAAAAAAATTATTAATAATAATTATAATAATAATAATAATAATAATAATAATAATAATAATAATAATATTAATAATAATAGTAAATTTCATGTTATATGATACATTCTATATTCAAATAATAAGGTGTCCATACTGCATGATCAACACTATGATGTATTTTTTCAATAAAGGTATCCAACGGAAAAGATCAGATATTATTCATTGGAATCACGTGCGGCTTATCAGCACCATATGTCGCCGGACAATTGGAATATTGTATGGACAACCCTGGCTTTATACCAGTTCTTGTTGGCTTCAATCCGGAACATTTAGCTCGGTATATATATTTTGTTCTTATACAGTGCCATCAAAAAGTACTTGAAAAAAAATCTAGTTTTTTTAGTAACTGATTCACGTTTATCCAACGAAAAAGCAAATCAAACAGTTATCTTAGCAAATTCCAACTTCAGCATTAATTAGTTTTTTTTCAGCATATGATTCAATCCGTGATACATGAATACTCTTTAATTCTTGTAAAATTATTTGCGGTGTATATCATCAATTTTTACACCTGTTTCATTTGTCTCAGAACTTTTGGAAGGCACTGTAAAATGTTATACAGTCGTAGACAAAATATCAAACATGGCCGTATTTCAGTTAGTACGCTGTACCTCAAATCTAACGATCCATTTTCGACTCGTGATCAAAATGGGTCATACATTTCCTAGACATCTTGACAATACTATCAATGTTTGTATCATTATGATTATTTTCTCCGTTTTGAAAGGTCAGTGGGTGCTGGTAAAAAAGAAGCCCATGCATGTTGGCCAGCGGCCTGGTCAAAAATAATATCTAAGTGTAAAATCCAACTTATCGAATAGACATAAGTATCACGTGATGTTGAGATAGAAAACGGTCCGCTATTGTTGTTTAGTTTATACTAATTTATTTTAGCTCGATTGTGAAACTAGTTATTACAACTTAGATAAATCACTTTCGAGTCCGCTTCCTGGTCCCCTAGTATTGAGCTAGTACGATAATGTTTCTTGCTCAAGGAAAAAACGGGGTAGGTTTTGGATGGATGGGATTTGAACCGACGCGGAGTTGGCTATCCAATGATTACCAGTCCAACGTCGTAACCGCTCGGCCACGCCCGCTCCTTCTTGTTTACTGCCTGAGAAAACTGTCTTTAGCAAGAAAAAAAAACGACGATGGAAAACGTAATGGATGGATATATTTGTATTAATCGATTCTTCATTATATTCTCAGCATCTTGGCACTCTGAATCGTACTTTGAATAAACCCCCTCCATAAGTTACATAATGTCAAGCTTATACAATATACATATATTGTAATAGGATTATTGCAAAATGTTATGTTTATGAAGTGGAAAATTATAACTTTTTATGTGTTTATTATGATGTGAATCTTGTCTAGTCATGTTACATTAAACATTTAATGCTTTTCAGAGACATTAAAATAGAAAAATGGGACAAAACTTTTCTACAAGGTATAAGTTTACATTGAGTTAGATTAATTGGGCTAAATATGTCCGCTTTGTCAAAACTTGCTTGGTCATTTTCTGTCACCATAAGAAAACTTGCATTGGGCGTTTTGTCTATTATGTCATAAGGAGAGTGTCGTCTATCATGTCAAATCTTTGTTTTAGTTAAAATATTCTAATTGACATTGTATTTTTTAAACAAAAGTATATTCGTAGCACATACATTTAAAGTTTCAAAACGGTCTGTCTGCAAGTTCTCACAACTTAGTTACTGGTATGCCAAATCTCGTATGGGACAATGTGTCTGAACGTGACATTTAGTCATTCATGTTATTTCTTTGACCATCAAGATGGCGTTCCAATAAAATACACTGGATTTAGATTTAAACAAACGCCACAAGAAACACTTTAATTTTTGTGCTCAATACTATCAGTAAAAAAAGCTACATAAGGACGATAACTCCTGGTAGTACGGTATATGATCAGATTATCGGCATTATCAACCTTGATTTCACGTTCACAGCATGGCCAACTACTTATACTGTTACATGTTTTAATGTACATCAGTAGCCTGTTCAATTACCCCTAACGTTCCAAAACGTTCTGTAACGTTACATTTAGAACTCCTCGGCCATTCGCTGCGAATAATCTCGGACATTTTTAGACGCTATTTTGAAACCACTGGTGTTAAAGTAAACAAATATACGATCGTTTAGGCGATGAGTGATGTTTCGTTTTTAGTCCATAAATTTTGAAACATCACTCATTGCCTTAACGATCGTATATCTGTTTATTAGATAAGATCATTCGCAGAGAATGACCGAGGAGTTCCGAATGTAACGTTACGGAACGTTTTGGTACGTTTAGGGTGATTGAACAGAATACTGTTGTATTGTTTTAGTTGTCAATCGTTTGAAGATATGGTCACGTGATAATCACCATGGTTACATCATTAATCCAGTTGTAGGGGTAAGTATTGTAACTCATAAAAACGAAATGATTTTTTTTTCTGAAATCGACTCTTAAGGGCTAGAATGGGTCTGATTTTGCTATCAACGGATCCACAAGACCCGACAAGACACTTTAAAGTATACGTAGTCATATTCGCCAGCTAAGGACAAACATCGTCAGGTCAAAAGTTGGCTTAGGCCACAACGAGTTGATCATATGTTCTATAGATTCGCTCGCACCTTAATTTTGACTGTTTTTATACGTACTAAGCTTTTTTTATTACTTTCGAAATTTGTAGATATTTCTTGAACGTTTTTACTTTGCATCATTATTTTTATACTTTGTTATTAAATAGCTATGAAATAAGATCAGTTACAGCACAAATTGTCCGTGAATAATAATAATAAATGTAATGCGATAGAAATTTTAGCTAAATCATTTCCAACAATTTGTTTTAAAAGCCATTTAACACTTCATGTATACTAAAGATATATTTAAGAAAACCAAAGCAAGGCAGTAAACACATCTCCATTATCGTATCGGTCTACAAAATCAGTGGGTGTCCGGTTGCCCGGGACAACCAAATTCTATGTCGGGCTACCAAAAATTTCTTCTGGGCAACCAACTTTCTACAAACAAGATACATGTGTATAGTACTAGCTGCTAAAATGATCTTTTTTGGGCAACCACTTTCATATCCTAATTTCGTAGACTGTGAATATGTCATTTTTTAACGTATCATTATTTGATCCAAGTTCCAAGAGCTTGTTGCACATCCGATGGTAATATAATTAGCCAAGCACTTTGGTATCAACATCGATTTCAAGAATGATCAACAATGTACACCAACACCGAACATTTGCCTACATACAGCTGAATATGGAAATGTTAATATAAATCTTATGTCAGACGACCGTATGATCTTGTCCTCAGGGTGAGCGGTCGTGGCTCCTCAGGGCTCTCTTGTTTATTACTGCGCTATTTTGACCAAGCACAGTAGAACATACATACGTTATAGTGATTTGAGAGTTCCAAGTACTATTTTAATATTTAAATTTCAGCCAGAACCAATTACTGGTTCCAGTCGTATGAAAAGTGGATCAGCAACCAAAATTATACTTGAGTCCATGTGCGCATGCGCTCTGATAAAAGTATACAATCCTGAGTCTAAATTGTAAGTACATGTACAATATATTTCACTATTTAAAGGGTATAAATCTATAACTGTGGTGCTTTTCACAAAAATTCTTAAGAAAAAAATCTTCGTAAGTCAAAAGCAAGAAACATTGATAATACGCTCCTTTTTTACTTATCAATTCTAAATATTGTAGAATTGTGTAGGATTGTGTATACTTTTTTGAATATCATATCATAGATATGCTTATTATCCGTCCGAGTTTAAAGTGCTAATTTTAAGAAACTGACTGACGAAGATTTTTTTCGTTAGAATTTTGTGAAAAGCACCACTGATTAATTGCATGTATATGCAATAAATTCCAAAATTTATTAATGTTAATTAATCGCCCATTCTAATGATAAAAGCGTGACGATTTTGTTTTGGTAAAAATGTATGTCTGTGATTTAATACACAATAGATGATCGTATAAAAATATTGAAACATAGAATAGAAATTTATCTATGTATATAATGAAATGAAAAAGTTTGCCTAGTAAAGCCGAATAAACAGGATTTGTATGATTTTGTGTTTGTCATCACTTTTTCTTCTAAGGTCGTTCTTACTAGTACATGAATTGTAAACTTGTATATTATCAGATATAGATATTATACACACTTTATAAAAAATCAAAGCGCTGAAGGCACTAAACTTGTTCGGGTTTGAAAAGTGATTGTAAGCTAGATTTCATGCTCCAACAACATGTGTACACAAAGAATAGTTTTGTTTGTTTGATAGAAAACATATTCATATTGAACGAGTAGTGATTGAATTACACCAAAACAAGAGCACAATTCAATTACTTCATGTTTATAGTTATCATTCATGCACATTTATTCTTATGTAACTGTATGTAAAATAATAAACAAAACTCCACTTTTTAGATATCATTCGAAGTCATTAACTACGATCTTTAAACTTTTCTATTACATAGGACAATGTAACATCTCTTCTGCCTACCAGCACACAAAACTGGTGACTGAATCGTTGTACATAAACATTCTATTACATAAGACGTCGTAAAATTCTGCACTAAAGCACCACGCATTTGATGTAAAACATACGCTTAAATATAGTCCCAATTACAAGCTGATTTCAGGGATTCTTGACGATCTTTTAAATTGCTACTCACTTATATACTGAGGGACTACTTCTGGATTCGGTAATTTTAAAATCGGCAAGGATCTGAATTATGGTACATATATTTGTTCAGGACTGAACGTTCCGAACAAATAATAAGGAAATGTATATTTGTCATTCGATAACTTGAGATTATACAAAAATGGTGAACGTCTCTTTCGTTCTCAAAGGAAGAGTTACTGTGTAACCACAAAAGCGATGGTCATAAACTCAAGCGTGTATGCTCAAAATGAAATTTATTTACTTATTCAAAATTTAAGAGGCAAAGGAAACCCCTGAATATTAAGTACATTCATTTTATGCGTTTTATAATAATTATTTAAATACTATCTCTTGTTTGTACTTAGCACAAGTTATGAAATTTTGTAGTTATCAATAATTATAAAAATTGTAAAGCAGTTAGTTTTAAGGTTTAATTTTATTTTAGTTTTTATCACACGTGCTTATCAGTTTTATGAAGTATTAAAGTACTTCAAAGTATCACCAATTGATCCTATCACACGATTTCAAAAGTTCAGCTTTTTAGTCTGGTGGTTTAATTGCAGCTCTGTTCATCAGTTCATGAAATGCTACAAAAACATCTGCAGCTGCGTGTACAAGAAAAGCAATGAATTAAGTACAGTTGTGGCGTCTGCTGGAGAAAGGTTTGTCTGTGTCTTGTTTTTTGTTGGTCGATTCATTAGTTATGGTTATTGATCAGAGCCTAGCTAAATTGAGAAAATTTATAAATAATAAATTGATAAAAATTCTCCTAGCGGGATCTACACGTAACGCAGCCACATGACAAAGACGCGCCTTTATTTAGTCTACGAAATTAGTGGGTGTCCAGTTACCCGGGACAACCACTTTTTAGTTCGGGCAACCAAGATTTCAAAAAAATCTACAATATACAGTTCTTGCAGCAAATCGACCTGTTCGGGCAACCACTCTCCTATCCTTATTTCGTAGACTGTTTATTGTTTTATTCGTCATAAAGTTCATCTCCTTGCTCTGAATTGGATGTTTTTATGTAGGGCACTGAAAATCATCCCACCCCTTAAATATGAAAATCATGTCGATATTAAATCATGCACTTTTTACATTTGCTGTGAATGCATATCTAATGAATCTCCAGACTACGCCTTCTTAAGATTAGTTTGATTAAAAAACCAATCAGTCGTCTGCTTTTTTCACGTGCCATATATTTGAATAAATGCTACATCACCTATTTATGAAACGTATTTTAATTACATTTCACATAACGATGATATAAAGATAATTAGCTTTTAACCCTTTTAACAAATTCTTTAAATGGGTTTGTTCTTTTAAGGACATAGCTAACCGATCATCCGATTTGAAACATTTCAATGATTTTTGGTGAATTATTTTTGTCGCGTATGTAAGACACCAGTTATTAGCATGAACTTTGATACACTTTCACAATGTATAGCTGAGAATAAATGATGATATGTATGAACAGTCAAACCACACGAATTATGTGATATTGGTTTATCTCTTAGTTGGTAAAATTAGTGTGATAGGGGTTTATCACTTGACCAGTATGCTACTTCTCGGACCGTGTGATATTGATTCATCACTTTTTTAGTTAAATTAGTGTGATAGGGGTTTATCACTTGACCAGTATGCTACTTCTCGGACCGTGTGATATTGATTCATCACTTTTTTTAGTTAAATTAGTGTGATAGGGGTTTATCACTTGACAAGTATGCTACTTCTCGGACCGTGTGATATTGATTCATCACTTTTTTAGTTAAATTAGTGTGTTAGGGGTTTATCGATTGGTCCATATGGTGCTCCTCGACTCAGGTGACTTTGGTGTATTACTTAGAGTTTGAAACTACATGAGTCATTTAAAACCGCATCTAATCTAACTTAAAAAATTGATTGAAAGTTGCAGTTCCAATAGTTATATTTATGTTATCGCGATTCAATGAAAAACAAGATTGTCTTTTTGATGAAGCAAAATAATCGTTGTTTGTCTCTCCATACATTACTTTATTTCATACCAATTTATTTGCGCTTGATTCTGAAACAAGTTTCTTCTACTTGGATTAATCACTCTTGAACCTGCTTCATGTTCCTCTAGTCAGCTAGTCAAGATTTCCTGCTTAGAGAAACAACCAGGTAGGTTATGGCCAAAGCGAAACTGGCTAACCAACTGTTACTGGCGCAAGTTCGTACCCCATTTTTATACATTGAAAATATCATTAATTTATTTTGTATTTGCTGTAGTCTAAAATCTGGTGGAAAGATTTACTACTTAGGAAATGACAGTTTAGCTTTAATGGGATTGATAGACGCTTCAGAATGTCCACCGACCTATGGTGCAGGTATGTTATAATAGAACATTTTTTAGAACATAATCCTTATTGTATAAACACAGGTTGCATTTATATAAAGTAACAACATGTGAAATAATTGTTAATGATTTAAAGAATACAAATTTGATATAGAGTTACGAGGAATTACAATGTATAATAAAAAAGAGTAGGTATATATATATACCTTTTATGTATAATCAATGTTAATACATTAGAATAAATTTATTTTCGAAATTCAAATAAAAGAGAGATGAATAACTGTAATACATGAATGAGAACACTTTATGAAAATATCGGATGAGTAATTAAATAATGTACAAATTTGCTAAGGTGTATAAGTACGGCTTTTTCTTTAACATTAATTAAATCTTTAAAGTTTCTTAAACTTGGATAAATATAAATATAATAAATACAAATATATCACATCCTACAGAGGGTGATAAAACGGAATGTTTACCCGAGACATGTAATGTCAACAGAGGCTTTAGCCGAGGTCAAGGGTGAATACTCCTTTCTATCACCCTCTGTAGTGTCGCATAGTCGCTTTCATATAGCAGTATATTAACAACCCAGGTTACAACAGTACAACACAATCAGTTAACAAGTTAAATGTTCATTCTAACTACACATGTAAATTTATATCAAATGTCATGATTGTTAGGTAGCCAAACATACGAGTACAAACATCTATAGTCTACGGTACCTACGCCTTATGTCCAGCATGGACCTAAGGTTCTGACTAATGACTTCACAAGGTTCATTGGCTCGACTGAGCAATGATCCCTGAGATGCAATACATTTTATACAGTTGAGTTGACAGCTCAACACGTGTCCAGATATCAATCATAATTATATAAGCAGACGTTCACATTAATCATATGTAATCAGACATAATATGCACTTAACTTAAATGATTACATAACAGTAGGATATGATATTTGATTTATTACATGTATACCGAACAACAAAAGTCAGGAATTGTTAACAATTTCATCGGCACAAACCGTTTGATTTTATCTTTTTTATTTGCTTCTGAACTTGAAGACGTTTGGTAAAAAAACAAGCGTCTGGGTAAGGGAGATAATTCAAATTGAATGGCTAAAACTCGGGCCCAGGTTTTTAGCAAAATCCAACGCAGTGGTCTTTTATCGCTTTAAGCGGGCCGATAGGTGATTTCAAGCGGACCGATAAGTATTGTTAAGAGGGTGACATTATACACTTATTTCATGGGTAGGGTGTTTGGGGAACAGTCAAAACTATTTTCCCGAGGTATCAGGGACAACTTAAGAACTGTTGCCCGAGGCCGTTAAGCTGAGAGCAACAGTTCTTATTGTTGTCCCTGATACCGAGGGATAATAGTTTTGACTGTTCCCCAAACACCCATGCAATAAGTGTTTTATTACCTAATGCAAGTACAGATATAACATGGCAAAAAAGATAGTTTCAGAAGCGGATGACATTACGTGAGCTTCGTGAGTCCGCGACATATCGTAGATATTTTCAACAGAATTTACTTTTTTCTACTTTTCGTTTGGCAAACTCCTCACAGTGCTTACGTCACGCTTTGCTACTTTATTGATTTGATAAAGGGAGATAACCGCTGTGGGGAGTTTGTTCGTTTGGTAACTCTAAAGACGCTTGCAATGATCTCGCTCATTGGACGCTTGGAGTTTTTTTAATGCGGTTACTTCCCTTGGCACTGCACTCTATGAAACAGTTCGCACGTGAGGGCAACAGTTCGCACGCGAGGGCAACAGTCAAAACTGTTTCATGCGCAGTGGCGTTGCGCAATAAAACATAACAGGTTTAATCCAGTTTCACTCAGAATAGTTGAAAAACAGTTAAAAATAGCAAATTGACATTTATATAGAGCATTAGGTAATAATACGGGTTGTTACCCGGTGACGTCACATTAGGCAGTAAAGAAATCACGTGAGGTATAATAATTTATGATGTACTATGATTATACAATATTACGCTTCATTATTATCCTTAATGAAAAATTACCATAGACCTACATTGTGATCTTAATGAAAATTACCTACACGTGAGGTTGTTATTGTGAAAAATATTCTTTAATATATTTATATAAGTTTTTCCTGTATACTTTTATCATCTTTTACGAATACATGTATGTAGTTGTTTTTACTTTTTTGCTAAATTAGTTTCCATTTGTACTAGAAAAATGTTTAAAACTGTTAAAAAAAAACACATCGTTAAAACATGTTTTTCTAAGAAGAAAACAATGAACTTAATCCAAAATAGCGGAACGGTTGAACCTACAAGTACCAACCGAAAGTTTGGAGACATTTTCATTTTGTAGCCTTACTGAATAGCTCTTATCTAAAATTTGATAACTGTTTATTTTGAAATTACTTTTAGTTTTGCTTTACTACTTGGTTTACGTTATACATGTAATTATAACTGAGACTACAAAAATAGTATAAAAGCTAAGTTTTGGAAAATAATTACAATAAACATGGTTTTGGAAGCGTTGGGATGTCAGATGCTGAATCTTATAAATGTGTTACATTCATGTTTATTTTTATAATTTTATCACTAACCATACTTAAATATATTAAAAATAATGATTCTACTGAAAGAATCATAAAAATGCAAGAATTGTAGTAAATTTCATTTGTCTCCAAACTTTTGGTGGGTACTGTATACAGTTTTGTACCCACTAAAACCACAAACGACAAGTTATTACATGTTATACATTTATAACGAGCATGATGTGGGCGATTATAGAATAACTGTTAAAACAATTTTACAGATAAAGGACAAAAACTAAATTGTTGTGTGAAAAGTTCTTTTAGTATAGTTTTGGTGAACATTTGTCTGTTCTGTTCTGTTCTGTTCTGTTCTCATTATCAAGACAGTCTTGGTGTTCCATACTCAATCTACCAATTTATATCAAGTGACATGATTTCAGTACTTTCTTTTCTGAATTTTTATTACATGTACTTATAATGTTAAATTACATGTTTTTTCTCCTTTCCTAAAAAGGGCTTGACGATGTTCGAGGGTTTGTCCATCAAGGATATGACACATTAAAGAATAGTGAAGGAGACCTTTCTAATCTTGTACGTATTGTTGTTAAGTATTGTTTTGGCATTCAATTAATTTCCTTTTAAAATAGTAAAAAATATTTCTATTGTTTCTATCCATCGCTTATATGAAATGACCAAGATATTGATTTGAACATTTACACATCTTACAATGTGAGCGTTATTTATGCTAGGTGTAATCACAGTTTTTAGCGAGTAACAATACCTCAGAATGGCATAGGGTGTTTTAGTGAACGACAAATTATTTTTGCGAACAATTTATGACTTTATAGTACATGTATAGCCAGAAACATGGTGTCCACTACCGTACTGGAAATGTGCCCTTGACTATTTAACAGATGTTTAATAACACAAAGCGCGCTTAAATTCTTTATAAAATGATACTAAGACAGTTGCTTACCTATTTAAGTAAACCGTGATACATGTACGAACCGAACTGTATCTTACGTACCGCGGTTCGAACTGAACCGTGAAGTTAGCGGACTGTGACAGCCTTAGTTATTTGCCTACGTTTTCGACTTTAGAAAGTTCGGCGGTGGTACACACTGATCAGTATTATTTTTTTACAGGGACAATATTTCAGAATATCTCTGGAGAGTTTTAAGTCTGATATAGTAACTACCGATAAAGATACCATCATTGTTTTAAATTCAGGTATAGTCTATTTGGTTGCTCTTAATGTTTGTATCGCTCAATTGTTGTTACTATATGTATGTCATATAAATTGAACATATTAATGATGTTCAGCTGATGATGTTCCTTCCTAAACTCAATCATGTCTTTGAAATTATTATTATAATGGCAGGAATATTTCCGAACTAGCATATCACTTTTTAGTTTTGTCAAGTCTATTTCATCATGTCAGATAAACATTGCTGGTTTTGTTTATTTGGATTTTACAACACCGTTTGTCTAGAATCTAAATCATCATTATCTGATATATAATGTATACATATGAAGTGCATTGTATATTTATGTCTCGGAACCGTTACGATGGCTATGCATCTACACTTGTAGCCAGGTTTCCTACCAGTAATTGTTATCCTTCTGGAACAAGTTAACTACTTATCCTATATATATGGAAGGAAAACGTTATTTTTGTCAAATTTCATAGAATGGCATGACCTACGACGACTAGGAGCGCTCTATGGTAACGGCGAACGTTAGAAAAGAGAAAACGATACCAATTAGAAAAAAGACAGCCTACCTTTCGTCATTTGAAGGTTCCGCTGTTTTGGTATCAATCTCCCTCTTGTAACAAACACGGTAACCATACAGTAAATACTCAAGCCCAGATAGACCAAGATTTAAAAATGTTCCCATGGTTTGATGAGTGTTACTCGGAGGGCATACATTCTATACCAAAATTGGTCAACAATTGTTTCCTAATTTTCTACGGTCGTTCCCTCTCCTAGCAATTTTGTAAAACAAGTAGAACAGTTATCAGTCGCTGACGGAGCTATGCGCGTAGTAACTGGTTAACAGCTAATTTCAGGGATTAAGCCTTTCCACAATCGGTAAGTTGGTTGACTGACTGGTGTTATATGACCTATACAATGTGTTGTTACAGCGTTAAACCCAGCAAATATCCCAATACCATGTAGCTAAGTGCATAAATTATTCAAGTTTCTAAATTGACCTAAATTGACCTTGTTTTATTACAGAGAAACATTTGAATGTTCCATCATCATGCTTTGTCAATAGGGGCAGAAAAATATTGATAACGTTTGAAAAGGTAAAACTTTTGTTACAATGAGTTAATGTTTGTCATTGATTGGAACTTAATGTTTATTGTTTGTCTTTTGGTCCTATTCACAAGAGTTGTCACTTTACGGTAAAAACATCATTTAATTGGTTGCAGAATGTACTATGGTTAAATTGATATGATGCACCAGAGCATGTTCAATTATTACTTATATTGCTTATAAAAACAACATGTAAATGCTTGTAACGATATGATTTCGTGATTTGTTTATCAAAATTGATACTGTTTATTTTTTTATACCGTACAGACCATGAATGTAATCAATGCGTTTATAAATATGCTCCTTATCTAGAACTCATTTTTTGAATTTGTAGGTTGATACAACCCATTTTGACCAAACACTTCATTTAGAATTCCCAAATGAAATAAATGAATTAATTGGTTCAGAGATACAAGAAGTAGCCAATCAGATGCTTAGAGAGATTGCAGTTAAGTGGTGTTTAAATGCCATCACAACCGGTGCTCATATAATTAAAGGAAAAGTATACCGTAACATCATGATAGACGTGAGGGTTAGGTGAGAACAATCTTGGTTTATAATTCAACCAAATAAAGATGTATGTATGGATTTGATGATAAGTGCATACAAAAGCACTTTGTCACATGGGGTGGATTTTTGCATTCGTGTTGATGTATGACCAAAGTAATAATAATCATTATATATGTTCATTTTTAATAAGGCTGTTTCTTTCCATTTACTGCTGTTCACTTACGTACGAGCATCTATCGCATCATTTTTTATCACTAGCCCGATTTATTATGTTACATCGTAGGGAACAAACTAGCCCGACATTTCAATAGCTTGATATAGTTTACTATTTAAAGGCTTAGGACTAGTGGTTTGAGAAAATTACTGTGCGAATTCCCATTATTTATATGCACATACATATTTGCAGATCATTTCGGTAGCCAGTAAAAGTATATTTTTCATTGTTTCTTGTCTACTATAAGCGTTTCAAGGTGTCCCTATTTTATGTTGCCATGACTTCGAATGTTTGTTTTATAGACTTATTGACTATTTTATTAAACCCCCATTATCAAAAGTATCACGGTTTTTTGGACTACACAGAAAATAGACATTTATCTATATCAAACACCTCCTATAACAAGATTTTTAATAAATGCAAATATTGCTTATATGTGTATGGTTAATTAATGCATTTTAAAGTTAAAGTAGATCGAAACCGAAAGTAGACTTTGGTTGTCAATTTTGGTTGACATAATAGTTTTGATCACAGTATTTTTAAGATGAAGTCATATCATTGAAAAAACTTACTCCAAACTGTAAAATCATTGTGACTCGGTATACTCAAACATTAGCAAATAAATGAATGCTCTTACACAAGTATCCCACTTTTTTCAAAAAAATGAACGCTTGGTCAAACTTGAATTTAGAAATCAGAATGGTTTGAACTGTTTATTATGTCTCTACATGTTATACTTTGATAACTTCTTGGTTGTAAAAGAGTTTTCAAGTCTAGTGTTAATGAATATATCTTCATATAGTGGCTCTTATTTATTTTATATTTGTAGCAACAACAAGTTATTTCATCGAGCAGTAGGAATTCTAGAAGTAAGTGTAAATAACTGATACATATTTTATCTTGATCGTAAGTACTTTCTTAATTGTTAAAAGATTTTGTACATAATAACGGTTGTACACATTGTATAATTTCTAATATCTATAAAATGCTTACCAATGTAATTTGTCCCTAAAAACACTGGCGTGCCTTAGCTGACTTGTAAAGGCATTAGTGATTATTTTTGCTTAATTTAATGGCAAGTTTAGAACAGTTTAACTGACTGGAACTTCCGTCCTTTATTCTATGTTAAGACGCCGTGTTTACACAAATACTAGGATTCAACATTAAAATTCCATTTATTTCAGAGGTTAGGTAAACTAACAAAGTCTGTAGCTACAGATTATTTGTTGAGATCAATATACGACATAGATGAAGTAACAGAAGACATAACAAACAGATCAATTGCTGAACATATAGCTATTGCCACCGATAAAGATAAGGTAATCAACGCACTGAAAACACTGACTGGGCGGTTTATTTAACGTGAGGAACAGAGTTGGGGACATTCAAATGTATAAAATGATAAGAGTGGGTTTTTTTCCAGATAGTAGGCCCTAACATTGGACCGACTTGATTTGTTAGGGCGGTTTACGAACCGGCGTTTACCGATCACCGATCGGCTTGCACGGGTGTGAACTATGAATCAAAATTTCCGGCTAACTAAAATGGCATCAATACCTGTGGCTGTGGTTGTGTCACAAATAATTAGCGAAGTAATGATAAGTGATAACGAGGATGATGATGCATTACTGTTGCAGCAGGTCGCATTTCAAGCAGTGCTTATAAAAAATTAGTATTTAGACGATAAATTTATTATTATTTATAAAAATGGTTCCCCTTGTGGCCAATTTTCAGCCATATTTGTCACACGCTCGCAGTTAGCCGCTCAAACGTAACCGGCGAGTTCGGCATACGACAGCTAGTGATTCCGGCTTAATCTCGGAACAAAATTAATAAAGTGATTTGCTGGTGCCCGTTCGGGAAAGACGTACGCCGGCTTAAGCTGCCCTGGCAAATCAAGTCGGTCCACTGAACTCTTAAAATCGTTCAAAAATATAGCTGTTACCATGGTAACATTTTATTTAATTGTTTCACACATTCAACTTTTAGAATTTACAAATCTTTGAGTCATATACTACAACTTTATGGCAAGGATATCATTATAAGACAACTGAAGTTAGGGCATTCTAGCTTCACAATTTTAAAAATATCTTAAACAGCATTGTTTATCCATTAGCTGCTCCGAAGTTGAGAAAATTGAAATGTTTTGTTAATGTGCATTTTATTACTGATATTTGAAGAGATTTGATATTGATGATTTTTGGCCTGATTACATGCACTAGTATTCCAATAAGCTGGTAGCCATATTAAAAATTTCTATTTGCTAAAAATATCTCATAGTAAATAAACATTTAGCATTGGTTAAACTGACTATATAGATTAAGAAAGGCATACATTTTAGCCAATTATTCTTTTCTTTTTTCAGGTTGTTCCCGTCGCTCTTGTATCTGCTGTTTCCAAGTTATCCATACAGGAGGCCAAGCAAGCCTTGTACGACAAACCTGTCATTCGTACCGCCATAGCTGATGTTCTCAAAAGACTAAATTAATAGACATTTTAACAATTCTTCTAAAATAAAAATTACATCTTAAAACAGCCATCTTTGTGACTTCATGATTTACTAGAATTAAGGTATATTAATATCAGGTCCAATATCAAGCAAACTTCAAGCCATTAACTCCACTTTCCAACAATAACTCCAAGTACTGTCCAAAGCACTTTACGCAGATAACCATGGGGCCGCCCTTGAACATTAACATCAAAATCTTGATTTTCATTACAAACTAACGGAAGTCATTTGGTCATTCGTGAAAGACGTGATTTTAATCGAAAATCTATGTTATTATATTGATTACAGCTGTTTGTACTGAAGAATCGATCGGATTTTCAAAATTTTAAATAAAAGGCAGTGTCTTTTAAATAAATAAAATACTGTACTATGAATCTTTTACAATATATATAGGTAATCATTGCTATTCAAATCATCTCTGATCTGATCAGAGATGATGATCGATTTTCTAAACCATTTTTTATACGCCCGTTTTGAAAAAACGGTCGTATTATGTTATGCTGTTGTCCGTCTGTCCGTCTGTCCGTGGACAATTGCTTGTCCGGATGATAACTTAAGAAAGAATGCACCTAGGTTCCTCAAATTTTATGTGTGGATAGCCCTTGGGTGGAGGAGGTTCCCTATTGATTTTGAGACCCCAGGGTCAAAGGTCAAGGTCACTGGGACTTAAAATTGGTAAAACTTGTCCAGACAATAACTCAATAACCACTGTACCTAGGTTCACAAAATTTTATGTAAGAGTAGCCCATGTGTCAAAGATGTTCCCTTTTTGTTTTGGGGCCCCTGGGTCAAAGGTCGAGGTCACACGGGCATCATATGGGAAAAAACTTGTACGGACAATAACTGAACAACCAATCTACCTAGGTTCACAAAATTTTATGTGAGAGTAGCCCATGTGTCAAGGATGTTCCCGGTTTAAGGGCCGCTGGTTCAAAGGTCAAGGTCACATGGTCATCATATTTAAAAACCTTGTCAGGACGATAACTCAACAATGCCAGTACCTAGGTTCACAAAATTTTATGTGAAGGTATCCCATGTGTCAAGGATGTGCCCTATAGGTTTATAGGGCCCCAGGTTCAAAGGTCAAGGTCACAGAGGCATCATATGGAAAACTTTGTCTGGACAATAACTGAACCACTTATGTACCTAAGTTCACCAAATTTTATGTGAGAGTAGCCCATGTGTCAAGGATATGCCTTGTAGGTTTTGGGGCCCCTGGGTCAAAGGTCAAGGTCACAGGGGCATCATATTGAAAAACATTGTCCGGGTAATAACTCGACAATGACTGTACCTAGGTTCACCAAATTTCATGTGAGAGTAGCCCATGTGTCAAAGATGTGCCTTATCAGTTTGGGGGAAACAGGGTTAAGTTTAAACCTTCAACCAGAAGATATAAAATTACCAAGCAGTGACTTCAAATGTTCAATCAATATGTAAATGAAGTCAAAATGGCAAGCAATGAAAATCTTGTCCGGACAATAACTGAAATACCAATGTACCTAGGTTCACCAAATTTGATGTGAGAGTAGCCCTTGTGTCAAGGATATGCCCTATTGGTTTTGGGGCTCCTGGGTCAAAGGTCAAGGTCACAGGGGCATCATATTGAAAAACCTTGTCCAGACAATAACTCAACAATGACTGTACCTAGGTTCACAAAATTTTATGTGAAGGTAGCCCATTTGTCAAAGATGTTCTCTATGGGTTTTGGGGCCCCAGGTTCAAAGGTCAAGGTCACAGAGGCATCATATGGAAAAATTTTGTCCAGACTATAACTGAACCACCAATGTACCTAGGTTCACCAAATTTTATGTGAGAGTAGCCCATGTGTCAAGGATATGCCCTGAAGGTTTTGGAGCCCCTGGGTCAAAGGTCAAGGTCACAGGGGCATCATATTGAAAAACATTGTCCGGGTAATAACTCAACAATGACTGTACCTAGGTTCACCAAATTTCATGTGAGAGTTGCCCATGTGTCAAGGATGTGCCTTATAAGTTTTTGGGAAACAGGGTTAAGTTTAAACCTTCAACCAGAAGATATCAAATTACCAAGCAGTGACTTCAAATGTTCAATCAATATGTTAATGAAGTCAAAATGGCAAGCAATGAAAATCTTGTCCGGACAATAACTGAAATACCAATGTACCTAGGTTCACCAAATTTGATGTGAGAGTAGCCCTTGTGTCAATGATATGCCCTATTGATTTTTGGGCTCCTGGGTGAAAGGTCAAGGTCACAGGGGCATCATCTTGAAAAACCTTGTCCAGACAATAACTCAACAACGACTGTACCTAGGTTCACAAAATTTCGTGTGAAGGAAGCCCTTGTTTCAAGGATGTGTCCTATAGGTTTTGGGGCCCCAGGTTCAAAGGTCAAGGTCACAGAGGCATCATATGGAAAAAAATTGTCCAGACAATAACTGAACCACCAATGTACCTAGGTTCACCAAATTTTATGTGAGAGTAGCTCATGTGTCAAGGATATGCCCTAAAGGTTTTGGGGGCCCTGGGTCAAAGGTCAAGGTCACAGGGGCATTATATTGAAAAACATTGTCTGGGTAATAACTCAACAATGACTGTACCTAAGTTCACCAAATTTTATGTGAGAGTAGCCCATGTGTCAAGGATGTTCTCTATTGGTTTTGGGGCCCCTTGGTCAAGCTTAAACCTTCAACCAGAAGATATCAAATTACCAAGCAGTGACTTCAAATGTTCAATTAATATGTTAATAAAGTCAAAATGGCAAACATTTGAAATTATGCTATATTTAATAAGTAACATGAAATTAGTCCACCAAATTTTATGTGAGGGTAGCCCATGTGTCAAGGTTGTTCCCTATTGGTTTTGAGGCCCCTGGGTCAAAGGTCAAGGTCACCGGGGCATCATATGGAAAAACCTTGTCCGGACAATAACTTTACAATGATTGTTCCTAGGTAAACAATTTTATGTGGATCAGCCCATTTGTCAAGGAGTAATGTGTTGATAGCTGTTTGGTAGAGGATGTTCCCTTTTGATTTGGAGACCCCAGGATCAAAAGTCAAAGTCACTGGGACTTAATTCATATGGAAACATTTTCCGGACTATAACTAAATAATGATTGTACCTAGGTTCACCGAATTTTATTTAGGGGTAGCCTCAATGTCTAGCATATGCCCCTTTGGTTTTAGGCCCCTGGGTCAAATGTCAAAGTCACAAGGAAATCATGAGGAAAAACCTTGTCCAACAACCAACTTTATCTAAGATCACCAAATTTTATGTATCAATACTCTTTGGGTCAAGGGTGAGAACTTTTGGTTCTGAGGCCCCAGGGTCAAGGTCTTTGGAAGTTTGTATGGGAAAACTTTGTGCCAGTGATAACTCAACCATGGTTGTACCTAGGTACTCAAAATCTTTGCTTTGGATAGCCCTCCAGTTAAGGATGGGACCTATTCTGGGGTCATTGGTCAAGGTCACAGGGACTTCATATGAGATAGAACACAGCATGGACTGCACACGGGCGTATAATGCCCCGCCCAGCAGAGCTCTTGTTATCATGCGCGTTAGTGCACCAAATTAATTATTGTCAAGTTTTAAGTCTTTTCTTAAATATACATGTATATTTAACTTGCGAATAGCATTGATTAGCTACTTTTTATTTTTAATCTGTTTTATAATATGTTTGTTGAAAAAACTATATTGTATAAATGTGTGATAGTTTTAGTTATTAAATATGATTATAGTCTTTTATAACTATATTAAGAGTGGCTATGTACATGGGTTTTTTATATTGTATAATATATAAGTTTGTATACATGCTGTACATAGATGAGACTTAAATAAAAAAAATGTAATACGGAGAAAATCTACTTGTGGTTCTGAATGATGTCAAACGATCTTGATTTATGTGGTTCAATTTTCACCTCTAACCTTTGTTTACGTTCAGATAATAAGATAAGACCAATTAATAGAAAACTTTAGAAGCAAATTTCAATGAAATTTTGACACATTGATTTACTTAGCATGTTTACGGATCTTTCACTGTCACAGCTATGTCAACCGGTACAATGTGCAAGATTTTACTTAAAGTATTTTATTGCATGGTTTCATAAGGAGGGGAGGGTCTTAGATATTGTTGTCAAAACTTAAAACCCAACCCATTTGTATATGTCGTGTTGTTATAATTATGATGTATGAGTTGGTAATTTTCTCAAACTATTCACTTAAATGGCAAAAAATAACAATTTGTGCATGATGAGCTGTTGATTAATCAAAAACAAAGACAAACACTCCTAGCTAGTGCTGTTAAATGCACAAGGTCAACATAATTAAATGTCACTGTTTTATTTCATCTTATCAGTTTACATTACATCATTGTGGTACAGTATATAAAGCCATTACACATCTAAATCTAAAACATTGTTGTAACACTCATTATTTAGTTCATTTAATTACTGACGGTATTATATCTAAAACTATGAAATTCGTTATTTTCTTAGCGTTAGTGACATATGTATACGCTGCAGCGTTCTACAACCAAGGTAGGCTTTATTACTGGTATTATAAATATTTTTCGGTTATCGTCGGACTTAGTGATTTACTTTACTACGAAACTTGGACTGAAATATGTTAGATAATTGTTTATTGTTTTGTTTGTTTGTTTGATTTAACGCCGTAGCTACACATTGTTGGGTCATATAACGGCGGTCAGTCAACCTACTCACTCCTTCTGGAAAGGCTAGATCTCTGGATTTAGTTGCAGTCTAGTTCCCAGTCGTACTTTGGCAGGTATAACGATAGTGGTAAGGGGCAGGTAATCCAGGCTATGAATTTAGCTGTTAACCAACTGCTAAGTGCATACTTTCGTCAGTGACTGACAACTGCCCCACATAATTAAAAATCATTGGTAGGAGGGAGAATGGCCGTATAAATAATTTCATGACCAAGCTCCTAGAAAGTATGCTCCGCCCGGGAATCGAACCCACGACCCCTCGATCACTAGACTTGCGTGCTACCAACTGAGCTTGCCGGGCGGCTTTGGTAATTGTTTAAAATGGTCAGTAACCCATTTGATATGCACTAGTATTCAATGCCCTCGTGTCGAGTCAATATTTATTAAATGATAACCCATAGACATACGTAAATTATTTCTTAATGAAACATATCTCTATTTGGACAAATTTGGTAATCCTCGCACACTATTATGCAGGTGTATGTCAAAATCGATTTCTTTTTCCGCTTCTTACGTATTCACGTATGTGAAAGTCAGACAACTATAAATTCACATACTATTGGAGTTGAGAATAATGTCAAACGTCTGTCTGAACATTTCTTGCCATTTTAATAGTAACTTTGTCAATCAAACCACAGGAGCTTGACATTCTGTACAGAAGTTCGAAAGACTCTCTCCTTTTTATTATAATCTATCTACATGTTACTCCCGAACAATCAATTCTGACTAGGACTGGGAGACGCTTGTCAGGAAAACTGTGTTAAAAGTATTAAGTGCTTATTAAAAGATAGAAAGATAAAAAAATAAAAGATGAGAAATAGTGCAAGAATAACAACATACTGGGGGTGGGGGCTAGAAGGTGACTGTCGCCAGTCTGTCCTTGAAGGCATCCAGGCTGGGACTGGATTGGACCTGGTATGGAAGGCTATTCCAATACTAGTACCTGAGAGTTCTAGGGAAGTATGAGTTTAGGTCAGGAGAATAAGAATGAGGGAATTTTTAAACAATGATACAGAATGTCAAGCTCCTGTGATCAAACAATAAAACGATTTAGACGTTAACGCTTTAAAACTTGCATCGTTGGAGCAAGCTAAATTAACTGGCAAAATGCCGTTCATCCGCAATAATATTTAAATATCCAGTGGGTGATTCAATTATTTACTACTGGACAGACATTAACCAAAATAATATTACAAATAAATAGCGCTATTTCAATACTTTTGGTCATCTCTTGTATTATATAATGCAGGCCCATATTAACTAGTATGTTTTGGTTTCAGGAGCTTGTCCTACAGGTAGACATGTAAATGAAACATGGTATCCTGCAAATCAATGTATGGAATGTTACTGTGAAGCACAAGGATGGGGTTGCTATGGGTAACTTATATTCTAATATCAACATATTACCTAGCTATCTTACACTTAATTAGTAAATACTCGACTATTTCTGCAATCTTAGTAGTATATATATACATTCGTAGAACAAACCTGGTCCAGTTCAGATAAATTTACATTAAAGAATCATATGCTAATCTAGTTCTCGCTTCCAAACCTTTATAGGCCGTTTTTTTGATATTTTGATTTTCATCAGATGCGGCATTAACAGTATTAACACTGGTTCGCTGAAAACCTTAAGCTAAGGCCACAACAAATTGATAATATGTTCTATGGATTCGCTCGCACCTTAATTTTGACGGTTTTTACAAAAAAAATTATTTCCTCACTCGCTCATAAAAAGGTCAAACCGCTATATAAAGCAAGTGAATAAAGACTTTTTTAATTTTTTTTCTTCGCTCGCTCGCCCCATTTTTTCAGAAAATCCGTAAAACACATGATCAATTTATTGTGGCCTAATGCTGATCAGTACACGCATCCATCCATCACTTTAAGGGATGATCAAGGAGTTCTGAATATCGAGTAAACAAATGAAATTATTCCGCTGTAAGAATTTTTTCTTGATGAAAAAGTTTCTCTACTTATACAACAATTGTCAGATTTTTAAGAGTATACTTAAAATCTTATATTGATTTCATTTACTGATATTAAGACATATCTCGCTAAAAGAATTTATCTATTGAATGCTGCTCTTGATTGTTCGTGTTTATAGTATGTACAACTTGTAGAAGATCCTTTAGGAAAGTTCTGGGTCATATTTACAGTATTTTTATCGGTATATTTGCATAGAAAATGATGAAAAGGGTTTCAAGCGCTTAGGTTTCAAGATGTCCCAAGTTCGAACCCAAACAGGAGCAATGCTAATTTCTTTGAGTTAGTAATTTACCTGCCTCACTTCACCTATTGTAAAGTAGCACCTGCTAAGGTAGTAAAATTCCGTTGCGTCAATGTTTCGGCTAAAGTAAGCGGAGCAAAGGGTTCTCAATGGAGATTAAAAGATAGACACCTGCAGCCTGATGATCAGGGGTTATAGCTGTAAAGTCGGTGAACGTGCATTAGCATGAAACTTAGACTATAAACTGCAATTACAATACTTTAGTTTCCTACAGATTGTGTTTTCTCTATTACAGATGTGGTGTACTTGCACCTGTAGCTGAATGTAATGTGACATCTGATTTAACGTTACAACATCCTCATTGTTGTCCTAAACTGGTTTGTCCTCATGCTGCATAACTTGTAATGTCCTCTTCTCTTATACTCTTGTATTTCTAATTTTGTGTTTAACACATCCGTATGGAATAAAATATTTCATCATTTGTAGTAGTGGTGTTCAATATTTTTCTTCTTATCAAATCCAACGAAAAATAAATCAAATTTAGCGAATACCATTTTCATTTTGAGGAAAGTGAACATAGTGCCTATTTAAATGTTTCCCACATCTGTAAGATAATGCTCTTTAAGGCACTGATGTCGTCAGAGGTTTGAGTCTAAAACTAATCTTGACAGACCAGGAAATTGCTTTACGGTCGTTTTCATTTAATAAAGTCAAGAGAAAATACGTATCCTGGCGTTTCCGATTTTGTTTTCGCAGTCACTCTACGAAATAAGTGGGTGTTTGGTTGCCCAGGACAACCACTTTTTATTTCAGGCAACCAACATTTTATTTTGGGCAACCAAAATTCTGCGAATGAGATATAGTGTTTGTTCTTGAAATGATCTGTTCGGACAGCCACTTTCGTATCCTAAATTCGTAAACTGCTGAGTAAAGAGTATGAAAATTTATCATTCAAAGTACAAAATGTGCATGAACTACTATTAGAACTTAAATTGATTGAATTAATAAAAACAATAAAATATGACTAGATTATGAAGGGCTGAGTTTTCCCATCATAGTGTCTAAGATTTGATAATTTTGATGATAAGAGAATATACATGAATCAAGACTTCCGAAGTCTGCAATATTTGAAATTTAGAAATTGATTACATGTATAATGCATGAATTAATATACAAAATGTTAACAGCACCACACCTGTTGAAAAAAAAGATCTGCATTTTCAAGGTTACGTGTACCAAAAACCATTGTACCATTGATTGTATTCAGGAATTTATCAGATAAACAACAAGTATATGTATTTGGATTCACTGTAATGGCTATCCCCACAGTGTGGTATCGTTTAAAAATCTTTGATACAAGATATCGCTTCAAAAGTCATCGTATTTTGGTTGACTGTTTCCTGTATTTGCTAAAACATCTACATCATGTCGGTTATATACAGTTCATATCAATATACTTCTAACATATTTTGTTTACCATGAATGTTGTTCACTCTACTCACATGAACTACAACATGTGGTCAAACTACCACAATGACGAGAACCACAGAAAATGAAATTGCTTCAGGCTTGTCAAGCGCGTTCTCATGTCTACGTTCCTGACATATTGTCGTTACTTTTGTACCTTTAATCTTATGTGAATTGTGTTATAATGATTCAACAAAAGTAATTCATGTTTGAATCCATATCGAAACACATAAAGATTGTAATAAGCCGTACAGTCTCATTACTTTCCGGACAACCCTCTTACAGTTTAATATCTTATTTATCATGGGCATACACTGTAGTTATAATCATTCGGAACTCCTTAGCCATTCACAACGAATAATGAAAATGAATTGTTGTTGTGTTCCTAATGATGAAAAATGAATTGGAATTTGGTTTCTGTGGTAAAGTAGTCTGAACTACACAGAAATACGACATGTGAGACATTGTACTGATGAAATGATGTGATATAGCGTGTAGCAATTTTATTATCAAATGTTTTAAAAACATGAAAATGACAAGTGGTCGTGTTTCAATGTATATGTAGACAATCCATGACCGTTTTCTATGATTAAGACTTCTGAATATTGTTTTGTAGCTAATGAGTAAATTATCATACAAATTGTTAGATAATATTGACTTTACACGTCCATGTATGAACAATTATAGAACTACTTGCCAGGGAGTTAATCGCCGGACCTTATAATCTGGTTGTATTCCTACTTCGTCTGATTTTCGAGGTATATCTTCGTAGATAATCGCCGAGGTTGTTCCCAATGGTATTTTGTAGCAGCGTAAAGCCTTTTCCTGTTCATATATTTATGTAATATATCTTCCAGGAAATATTTGTAATTCTTTTTCCTAAAGTTTTTGACAGATTTTATAGGATTGGTTATGCATGTTACTTAAACTTTAAGTAACTTTTTTATTTTGACATAGCGTCCGTTGTGGTGTACATGTTCCTTGGAGAGATGCCGTGCCATAATATTATAATAATAGCAACTATGTTTTTTGTTTGAACACTAGAAAATAAATAAAAATATCACACAATTGTCTATATATGTATTTGTCATCATTATGATAAATTACAACATGAAATATGATGCTAAAATTTATTTCTCGATAATATAGAGTAACATGAAAGTAAGCCAGTTTAATAAAAGATGTGTGTTCAGCGAGGGGTAGAAACGGTTTAGATCCCTGAAAAATATACAAAACAATAAGTTTTAGTATAGCTAGTAAAAATTGACTAGAGAAAAAATACAAATTAAATATCACTAAGAAAAATTTTCAGTTAAGTTCCGATCTAAAGACTGTCTTGGTTATTGCAAAATCATACTATATTCGACGAAATGTTCCTATTTGTGAAGAAATATGTTTCTATTATATGACGATTCCACTTTAAGAACACCAGTTTTGATGGTTTATTGTGGAAATTTACGGTACATGCTTATAGGAACTGCACAACTAAGAAAATAACTATTGTTAAACTTGTCAACATAGTGTCATTTCTGTCAGGGAGCATAATTTCCTTAGGTAGGGCCTACATAGGTTTTGGCAATAAAAGTACGAACTTATTTATTGCATTGCATTTATGTAACTGTCAGTACAAAATTATAACTAATAAAAACTCATTGTGGTTGTAAGTTCAAAACTTCTCGACCAATTATTTCCAAACACTTTTCGCCTCCTTCTTGGAGGGATCATGAATATTATATTGTGTAAGTTCCCTAATGAGACTAGTGATCGTGGTCATAATGTGCACTAAACTTACTTGAGCTATAGAATGTTTGTATTAAACATTTAATCCCTTCCACTCAATCCTAAACCACTTGTTGTAGATGTAAGCAAGTTGATAATCAAAACAAATACAACAACTGAAATGTTTACCAAAACACGTTTTGTTTTTTTGTACGCACTATAATTATTATGACAATTCATTTATTTATTGGAGTTAACGCCGTGTCAACACAATTTAGGTCATTTTACGGCATCCAGCGCACCTAACCTGGCTTTCCTGGACCATTGTTTATAACCAGTACTCACCTACCCTTCCACAAGGCCGGAAACTTCTCGATATTATCTAATCAATGGAGGAAAATCGACATTATTTTCAAATTTTCATGGAAGGGTATAACCTCCCCAGGTGGGATTCGAACCCGCACCACCTCAAGCACGAGATTCCAAATCCCGGCGCGCTACCAACTTATTATGACAAATGAAATCAAAGCACTGATAACACTGAATGAACGATTTAATGAAAATGAGGAACAGAGCCGAGGACATACAAATGTATAATAATTTTTAAAAAAGTAACATTGAACTCGTTCAAAAAGTCAGAAAATCCATGAAGAAGTGCGAACTAGTACATTTGTAAGCATGTACGTGCATATTGTTTCGTTTGATAATGTAAGGTTGTGGACACGACTATCAAAAATTTACGGAGCTCCTAAAGTGACATTTTGAAATACTTTTTTTATTATCATAACTATTTCGTTTAAACGTAATATTATTTCGTTAAATCGAAATAATATTTCGAATAAACGAAATAATATTTCGTAAAAAAAACGAAATAATATTTCGTAAAAACGAAATAATATTACGTTTAATCGAAATAGTTGTGATAATAAAAAAGTACATGTATTTCAAAATGTCACTTTAGGGGCTCCGTAAAAATTATAGATAAATCAAAATTTTGTAAAATGCCTTTCAAGCGTCCTTATAGACAAAACGATGTTGTTGGGATAAACGAGTCACCCATTTAAAAAGAAACAAAAAGTCATCCGAGCAAATAAAAACCAGCATTATTTAGTAAGTGTATATCTACATATGATTCAAACAATGTTTATGAATAAACTTTATTCATTGTAGAATTACTTGTGCAACGCATAATCGTTTTTCTCGAAAATTCAATGATTTTAGAACTTTTTAGGGCACTATATTTATGAAGATATTTGTATACCAATGAAGTCAGAACGAACTTTCCGCTTAAAAATGTTTGACAAATTATTGGTTAAAGTGAAAATGGTTGATCAAATGAAACCAGTGGCTTGTTTCCAAAGCATGTCGCTAGCTAGCGTTCCGAGCCCTGGTACGCTCTATTTGATTATACTTACTTCTTTTAATGTAAAAACGGTATCAGAGTGCGAAGCCACAAGTAAAATGAGTTCATTCAATTAGTGTACATTGTATTTACACTGCAGATCGAAGAGATGGGTCATACTTCTATATCAAATACACCAATACTTACTAAAGATAATCAATTCAAAGATTCCACCGAATGCTCCACCAATTCCCCCTGCACCCCCTCCAAACCCACCACCGCCACCAAAACCACTAGACATTCCATAGCCACCGCCTCCATAACCATCTGAAACAACACATCATATACAGAGGGCATGTTTTATTTCGCTTGACAGTATGATGAGATGGTGTTAGTGAGAGACAGAGAGGGGGAAAGAGAGACGGAGAGGGGGGGAGAGAGACAGAGAGGGGAGAGAGAGAGAGAGAGAGAGAGAGAGAGAGAGAGAAAGAGAGAGAGAGAGAGAGAGGGAGAGAGAGAGGAGAGGAGAGAGAGGGAGGGGGGAGAGAGGGTATTTAAAATATTAGGTAGAGGGGGGTAGGAAAGAAGGATGCTTACTAAAATAAATACGAGTTACCCTCTTGGTAACAAACAGACCTATCTCATTGAAGACCCAGCATCCGATCCGACAATTTAAACTTTATCTATTTGCGTACATTTTACAGATGTCTCGGCCAAATAATTTAAATATGAATTTTTCTCGTTTTTACGTTAAGATGACCACCCACAGCATGAAGCACAGGTGCCGGACTATAAATAAAATGACACAAAATATGGTACGTGCATTGAAGTGGAGTTACTCAATGTTCAACATTGTTCTTGTCCTGACCATTGCCTTTTGAATTGATTCTTTTCAATATATGAATAAGTATTTTGAGCATTACATTGTATACATGTATATAAATACCAAACAAATGTTTACCGTTTACGATAGGAGAATGTGACAAATGAAAAATAAGAAACTTACATTGAGCTGAAACAACGACTGCACTCACTAGAGCAAAAAGACCAACAAAGAAAAGCTTCATTTTTGTTGTTGCTTATTTGTACCTCACGACAAATATCCTGCAAATTGAATAAATACAAATTAATTAAATTAAATTAACAAACTCCTTTTTAGTTTCTTTATATTCTCAATAAATACACTTCGACCCACAAACGATATTAGGTGTATGATCAATCTAATCAACGTTGAGAAAGAGAGAAATTAAGAAAACATAATTAAAACCACTATATATCGAAGTCGTTACTCCATTTCGTATACAGAAATCAAGTTAAGCGTTTTAAAATTTTTGTTTCAATATTATTTGAAGCAATTAATAATGAAATCACTCACAATCAGTGATAAAGCCAGAGACAGTGTGGCTAGTACCGTCTCTGGGATGTACATATATTGTGGGAACAAGGAAATGGTTACTGAAATACGTTAGAAAACTACGTAGCCAAGGTGTGGTAAAAACGTATATACCTTTCTGGTTAACTAAACACGTGCAGAGTAAACATGTGCAGCTCAATGTTCAGGTGAGAGTGAGTGCAGACATACGGCATATGGTAAGCATCAATATCCTCGAGGGTTCGAACTAGTTTACCGACACTATGTAAGTAAGATAGGAGACGGTTTGGTTCTATAGATGTGTGCTACAAATAGCTTGGGTCGTCATCGGAAATAGCGATATCGATGTATCACCCATTCTTGACAGGCGATCCAATATCAATTCGCAATTTTGAATATCTATACAATCTCACATTTTATTAAGCTATAAACTAAATCAGGGATTCTATATAGCATTGTATATAAAATCCCTGACTAAATGAAGGTGAGGTATGATTTAACATCCCTGTGTTGTATTTATATTTTTTTATATTTTTGAGTTTTAATGTTTTCTGTTAAGTGTTAAAAGTAAGAAAATGCAGTTTGTTAAATGTATGAAACAATTTTTAACATCATGAGTTTATATATACAGTACCCACCAAAAGTTTAGAGACAAAAGAAATTTATAATAATTCTTGTATTTTGATGATTATCTTTGTAGAATCGTTATTTTTAACATATTGAAGTATTTTTTTTGTAAAATGAAAACAAATTGCGTGAATGCAACACATTTTATAAGATTCATCATCCGTATCCTAAAACCTCCAAAACCATGTTTATGGTAATTATTTTCCATAACAAAGCTTTTATGCTATTTTTGAAGTCTAAGTTATAATTAAAATGATAACCATAAACAAGAGCAAAATTTAAAAGCATTTCACATTAAACAGTTATCATATTCTAGATAAAAGCTATTCAGTTGGCCTACAAAGCGAAAATGTCTCCAAACTTTTGGTGGGTACTGTATATAGTTTATTTGTACTACAGTTCAAGCGGCTTTCTATTACCCTCCTTGTCTGACTTGATATATCGCTGATACTTGCTGTTCGATAAATCGATACAAAATTTTCTATTGATGACAGTCCTACAAATAGCTTATTAGTAATAGAATTATAAATCAGCGGGCAAGTAGCCTTACATGCTGTAGACAGTTAAAATTGTGAAGGTAAAAATTGCCACCACCATATAGTCTGTCACGTTTATCTCAACTGTCAAAGCTTGAATAATTTCACGGTGACTGAATGCATTGTTTTTGTGCTGGCGGCCTAATTGTTATTAAAAATATGTTGACTAAAACATATCATATGGCATAAGCAGCTTTCTCGATCATAATACACACTTTTGGAAACTCATGGATGTATTATGACCATTATTTTAATAAACGCATTCACCGTGAAATTATTCATGTTTTGACAATTGAGAAAAAACGAACAATACGCATGATTCAAATTATTACATACAATAACATTGTACACATGTTTTAATGTAGGTGTTTTATCATCATCATTCGGAACTCCTCTGCCATTCGCTACGAATAATTATTCATTTATGAAAGGTCGGGTGTTCAGAATGTTATTATCTTGTTTGGTTAACCATTACACGTGCTTGTGTTTCACAGAGTTGAATAAATACATTCTATTTGACAAACACCTGTTTTATCATACCATATTTGTAACCATTCATGATGTTTAACATTCAAGTACCCAAAGGTAATCAAGGATCTCAAAAATGGACATTCAAGGGTCCTTGAGTTAACTTATAAAATATCTTTGGCCCGTTTCCTAAGGATAGGTTTAGTTAGCACTTCGTCTTCTGGTACCCTTTTTTTACATCTAAGGTACAGTATGGGATATCAACTCTTAGCAGGGTACCAGGGGAGAAGCTCTATATTTAGCTATACTTACTGGCAAGTGGCAACTGATATGTTGAAGGTTACTCTTCATAGTAAATCTGTATCAGATGATCATGTGATAGACAATTGTAGTCCTCAATGTATTACATGACATATTCAATCTAGCAATCAATTCATATTCCAGGGATTTGCTTATTTAATTCTAATTGTTAAGCTAAAACTAATCCATTTTATTACATCCATGCAGTAAGGATAATATATGATTATCCCTGCTAAGTATCACCAATATCTTCACTTTGAGAGCAGTATTTTAGATACCAGGGCACAAAACAACTTTTGGGGACAAGTACCCATACCCTAAAGGAGGGTAATTAATACTAATTATGCTTTGTTTTAAGACAATACGGGAATTTCAGTCCACTCATAAATGCATACAGTTGTGACTTTTACTAGGCATAGTTACTCAACACTTCTACCATTGTTTGAATAGCTAATAAAGATTGTGACATTACAATGACAAACAAACCAAATGACCCAAAAATGATTCTAATCTTTAATCACCACACTTACAAAGAGTTCATGAACAAGTTATATTAATAACAAACATAGTTTCAAAGGCATTGTAATTTTTTTTCTAAAATGTAAAGGGAACTTTACCTGAGATGGGGAATGGAGCCCATATTTGGCCCAAACATATGCCAAACAAGTGCCCTGGATACCCAGAATCTGTATATCACAAGACACAATTTAGAAATTTTGTTTTAAAATACAACAGAAAACATAAAATTTATACTTGAACACATTTATTTTTCATGTCATAATTTATATTACAAAGTATAAACTCATCAAAATCATGATAATTTACTCATTTTATTACCAAAACATATTGCTACTTACTGTATGACAGTTTAAACACTGAACAAAAAAGAAAAGAAACTCGGTGAAAAGAAATTTTTTTGGCAAAAGAAAAGAGGAATAAATACTTCAGGTCATTCATAATTTTGTGACAACTTTAATTTGCTTCTGAAATAAATGATAGAAAAATAAGAAATCATCTTATAATAAAATGATATGAAGATGTGGACACAGAAATCAAGTGACACTGTACAACATAATGGTCCCTTTTGTTTAGTCTATTGCAAAAATGCAACTACGTTGTTCTTTCACATTTTAAGATAACACTTTCACACTATCAGTAATAGAAGTTTTACTGAAATACAACAGTCAACTTCTACAAAAATAGCTACTTTATCATAGTCCTTAAACTGACAGTGAAAGAGTGATTTCACTGTAGTAAATTCACTTATTCTACATGACAATAAAAATGAAATGACATAATGAAGAGGTTTATGAATTCACAAAAATGGAGACTTTTAAAATGTACACAGTAAATGTTTGATGTAAAGGGGATACAATTATGATGAAGATCTTTCCTCAGGTTTAGATGTTTCTTTAGTCTCCTCAGAGCTTGTCTCAGATTTGTTGCCTTCTGTTCCTGTAATATACACAATATTTGTTTCATTACTATAATGTTTGTTTGAAAAGGTCAAGGAAAGTTTACTATAAGACTCCTATTACTACCACCTTCTCTAAAGAACCCCATTGATTGATTCTAGAAAACAGGTAGAAAATTTATAATGGTGTAACAATAATAAAAATATGCAAAAATGTCTTTGTGTAAACTGGTTTAATAGGCGTCTTTATTGATTTCAAAATAAAATATCATTAAGTGCCCATCAGTTCTATTCTTTTTAAAATCTGGATACGAATCAAACAATTTATTGTCTTAAATATAGCATTCAATAAATCACTAAGTTGAAGTGTTGTTACTAAAGAGTGTATCATACTACATTGTATTGCCCCGAGTCAATTTGTACAAGGTATTTCAAAATGTGGGCAATAACTTACTTACTTACATCTGTCTTATGAACAACAAATGTTGTAAATAGTAAAATATCAGAATTATTTTAACTAATGTAAGTCCATTTAGAATAAAAATCACAAAAACTGTTTTGGTAAACTGTAAATATATTAACCAGTATCGACTAGTCTAACGTTTCAACACATTACTTTAAACGTCGTGAGAACCACAAATGAGTAATATGGCGGACTTCCGTAAATTTGTAAATGGCCTACAGCATTGTAGGATTTGCTAACTACATAAAAACATAACCACCAATCAATATAAGCTATGTATCATCAAAATTATCTTGTACCAAACTGTTCGGCTAACCTGAACACTAATGTAGTATCATAAGAGAGATCTCACTGAGTAGATCTCAAGATGCCCACCCAGCTAGCTCAGTCAGTAGTGCACAAGTCTACTGATCGAGGGGTCATAGGTTCGATTCCAGTGCAGGGCATACTTTCATGGAGCTTGGTCATATAATTTCTTCCGCCATTTTATCTCCTACCACTAATTCTAAATCATGTAGGGCAGTAGTCAGTCACTGATGGAAGTATGAGCCTAGTAGTTGGTTATCAGCTTAATCTAGAAGTTTAGCCTTTCCAGGAACAGTGAGTCGGTTGACTGACCGCTGTGATATAACCTATACAATGTGTTGCTATGACATTAAACCTAAATCTTTATCGCATGGATTCAAAGAATTAAGTCATTGATATCATTAGAGAGAGTATATAGACAAGACTAAAACATTCAAACCAGACAGAACAAACAAACTTTAGTATCTCTCTAAAGGAAACCACAATTATTTGACTTCATGCAGCACAACTAAGACTGTATGATAAATATAACCACAGTCAAATCTCAATACACTAACACATTTACCATGTTAACCTACTGGCTATAAACTTTGAACAAGTAAACATTGTTTAGGCTAGTGAAAATTACAGACTTCACATTGTTGGGCAAGTTGATAATTTTGTCCATTACTGCTGGGATAGTGTTAAAAAAAATAAGGTGATGACTGCCAACAGAAAAAAACCTTGTCAGTAAACATAATTAAGAGTTATGCTGTCATTTTTGTTTAAATATTGCTTTTACAGCAAGCTAAAATTTTGGACCATAGCAACAACTTGCAGTTCCACTATCCAAATTAAAACTAACATTTTAACTAACCTTTTTTCTCAGTTTGTTCAGTATTGGCTGCTGGCTTTTCTTTCTCTTCACTGTAATAACAAATAGAATAAATATAATAATATAAGCAAGTTGATTACTAGATAAGAAGTGTTCAAAGACAGTATAGACTACATACAGCTGGAGATCATATTATTAAGGGTCTTAAGACCAATTGAATCTTAAATCCATCTATGTTGAATTGAAATATTATAGTAAGATTTTATATTACATGCCACGCTAATATTTAGTAAAATTACCACAATTAGCAATGCAACGACACCTACAAAAATTATATCAACCAAATAGGTTGTAACCCACAGCTATTTTTTAGACTCACAACTTAGTTAGGTAAAGTGGGGTATACTTAAATCTGTTTAAAGAGAACAGTTAAATGTCACGTCACATACTTGTTCACATTATGGGGAGAGGGATATGTTAGCAACTGGATAGCTCAGTGGGGAGAGCATTCGCCTTGTAAGCGAGAGGCCCAGTATTCAAGTCCCAGTCAGGCTGCATATTTTCTTAACCTAAGACACAAACCAGTACTTTTTTGAAGTATGTGCTTTTATTACTAAATATATCTTTTGAATTGAACAATAAAAAATACCCTTGACAAATTTTTCAAGGAAGGTTTTTCAGCAAAAACCTATTAAACTTCATTCTGATGTGCAACTTGCGAGTTGAAACAGTCAGGTAGGAGAGTGGGAAAGGGGTTTTATATCAATATTACAAACATTATGTATACTAGTATGCGGATATAAATCTACCACACTTACATTGCTGGTTCCTTTTCTTTAGCATTTTCATTTGTATCTCCTGTGGTGTCTTTCTTAACTTCTTTTTTCTCACTCTCTTTGTTATCAGCTGTAAATGTACAAAATAAATAACATCACTCAAAATATAGACACTGACAGAAGCTGATGTCAGAACACAAGTGTATGGCTATCATGGAGTTCACTCAGAGCTAACAGTTATTTACCAATAGTTTGTTGGGAATCTCGGTTCAAGTAGACGAAATTTAATGTAAGGAAAAACTGTGTAAAGTAAAAAATTCCTGAACCTCAAAAATCATTTTATGCAAATTTTCATCCATGAAACAAAAAATCTTTCCGGTATCCTAACTTCACAAAACAGAAATAATCACCTTAATTTACTAGCCAGGACTAGCAAAAATGGATTAATTAGTGATACATGTAATTAGTTATTTCATATACATGTACAAGTAGCTTGGCAAAATGAAAATTTTGATCTTTACTATTCAACATAAGGGGTGTGGAATTCCTAGTTTTTTTCCAGTTGTCCAACAAGAACAATTTTGCTTTTATTTTGGTTAATCTTCCATTATTTTACTAATGCAAAACCTTCCAACATCTTTGCATAATGACATTTTGAAATTATAGGCATCAGAATTTTTGCATTCTAGTATTGGATCCAAAACTATTTTAAAAAATCATGTGACAGTCATGCAATTTAAACATATTTGCCTCTCTGTCTAAAATTAATAATATCGCTTTGCTCACAGTCTTTTAGCAGAGTGAGAAAGTGAATGTGTGAAACTTTTGAGGTATGCAAAGGAGAGTATCCAGCATCCACACCTCTTTACTGGTTGCGACATGTGTGAAAAGTAGCCATTTTTTCACCATTATGTGCTAGGGCTATTTCAAGATGCTCTAATTTCATTACTTATAAACAGACAGATATGCAACTTGGCCAAGTTATTCTCAGTGTGACTGTCTTTCAGAAAACCCAAGTTGAGTCCCGATCCCAGTTACCATGGCAACACTGGGGCTGAGCAAAATGGGCAAAAAATGCAATTTTCGCTCTTTTTGAACCCCAATATTGCATTTCTTTCAGTTATATTCTCCAAAACTGTGGTCTAAAGTGCCAGTTCTTCTCAGGTACTGAAAACATGTTTTCTTACCGACATTTTGCGCCATTTCTCTGCACTCATTGACCCTGATTTTATTTCTGGCCATGAGGGGCGCTGGCCCTTCAAACTCCAGCAACAAAGGGCGCACAACCCCCCTTTGGAACCCCCCTGAGACATCTCTTGATGGGGGAGGCACGCAAAAAAAGTAATTTTTTTGGTACAACTTTCCTGAAGTGAAATTCATCAAATCCAATTAAAATACACCAATTTCAAGGCTGTGGCGGCCATTTGGAAGGGGGGAGTCCAGATACGTCAAAATGCAGGATTGACCAGTTTAGGGTTAATAAATAAATTGAGATAGAGCTAGAGAAAATGTAACTATCAAGTTTACCTTTAGCAGACTCAGCTTTTTTCTCTTCATCAGTTTTCGGACGTTTAGGTTTAGGTTTGTGAGAATGTCTATCTCTTCGTCCACCAGCCTCATTAGGTCCTGACATTTCATCTTCTGAATCTGAGAATTCTTCCTCACAATGTATACGTTTATCACTAGCACGAACTACAAGGGAAATATATTATAACATATATACTTGCATATCAATTCTGGCTTCATAACTTAAGAACATAAGTACAAGATATTAGAGATATAAGCTATGTTCAGTTTAGTATTTAGTTTAATTTAGACTGATTAATTTTAGCTTGGTAGTGAACAGACTTCTTACAAATAAGATTAATTGCTCTTAGATTTGCTTTGTTATTCCCCAAAATTGATAATAGGGCTTATTTAAAGTTATTTAAAGTATTTTTACTTACTAGAGATTCTACTGTCAGGATTTTCCTTGTCTTCATTGTCACTTTCATCATTTAATGCATCTTCAGGTATAGCTGTAAAATATTGATATCATTTTGTTATCCAACCAACAAACTAACTCTTTTTACATGGGGTTCCTCCATGTTTAGTACTGGACTAGGCAAATCCTCATTATAATCTGCCACAAACAGGTACATTAGGTATAAACAATTTATGAGATAATTACTATTGCAATAAATTTAGTCTGCATAACTTGTTAACAAGCAAAGATACAATCTGGCTTATTTAAGAGAAAGGTCCCTTGTATGGTTTCCGTTTGTTGAATAAGCCATATACTCCATCAAAACCTTCTGTCTGACAGTGCTATTGGAGCTATGATTTTGTTATGTCAAGAGAATGTATTTACCATAGACTACCAACATAGTTCAGAGAAAAAACCTACACAAACCTATACTGGTCACGCATATGACCTACATTACACTGACAATGGTAGTGTTTTTAACATGCCTCCTGATTTAGTACATAAAAACTTCTTGAAAAATGTGTTTTAACATCCAATCACTAAGAGTACTTAACTTGTAATATTGCAAAATGACATAATAAGTTTGAGTGATACAAAATGTCTAAGTGTCATCCCCATTTGTTTGAAGAATTTTATGTGTCAACTTAAGTATGGATAGTTTTTTTATAAAACTTTACCTTGCATCTGCACACCAGGTGCATGTGGAAGCATTCTTAAATTCTCAAACAATCGTGTTCTGAAAAAATAACATTTAAATACATTAACTTTCATTCAGAAAAAAGTAACATATGATATAAAGTAACAGAGTATTTGAATTAAAAGACATTGTTTGGGTTAACAAATACAAAGAAGCACTTAATTATGCATTAAACAATTCATTTACAAAAAATGGCCAAGATTGCTCGAAATCGCATGCCCAATTTCTTAAAAGCAATTCACAAGCTTCTGATCGATCTTGAACATGATTTTAGTTAGTGACATAGTTTTGGACGCCACATGACCCAATTTTGAACTTAGATTTCATTGATATTGATTCTCTAATAAGGTTTGGTGAAATTTGGAGTTAAAGCAGGGCCTCCATTGTTAACATAGAACAGTTGATGATGTATGAAAACAGACACAGGTCAATCCACCCAGACAAGCCACCCTTGTGCTCCAACTCATAACACTATCTCTACCAAAAATATAAATGTCAACATTTTCCCTGTAAACTAAGTACTTAAGGAGGAGATAATATACTCACTTGATTTTCTCTAAATATTCACCAGTATTTTGGTTAGCCATATTAGATGGACTAATATTCAATTTAAAATCTGGACCATAATATTCAAAATAATCATTGTAGGGTAATTCTGAAAACATGAAAATGGTAACTTTATTATAAGACATGAAAAAAACCTTGTAATTGTCAGGACATTAATCTGTACCCAAGATACCAGCCATTTTGTCATGGTCTAATCAGATCTGTTCTTTATTTTTTTTCCCTGTAGCTATCATGTAAATTGATATACCCTCTGTGAATGGATTCGTTTTCACTTTGCGCTATCCATTTGCTTGTTAGATTAATCTATTTACTACTGTATAAATTTTCATACATTTTCTATTTATTGCACATAGCATTTACTCTATTTCTACTTACTTACATGTACTTTTCTCTAATATTCTATGTTTTCATTTCACATAATTATGTTTGTAATTACTATGTAAATCTCCAGAAAATTAGAGGCAATAAAGATAAAGATGTCATATTGCTTATTAGGAGTAATTTATGCCTTGGCACTGACTTCACAAAAAAATCTAATAACAGAATGAGCTAAGAACTACGCCTTGCAGCATAAATAACAAAGGCAAATTGTTAACATTAAGAAATCATCTTAATATTCTTCGAGATCATATTGACATTCTTCTTAGTCTCCATAAATATGAAATTACTAACATTGTAATTACAAAATTTACTTGATTGTAAGTGCCCTTCTAACATTTATCATTTTTATACTTGGTTTCTCACTATATCAACACAATTTTGGTTATTTTACTGTGGCCAGCTCATCTAACCTAGCTCTCCCGGACCCTTGTTTACAACCAGAACTCACCTACTCTTCCATAAGGCAGGCAACTTCTCCATATACCTTATTGATGAAGGAAAGTTGACATTACATTTATATTTTCAAGGAAAAGTAAGACTATCCCAGGGGGGATTGAAACCCATACCTCCTTTGAAATCCTGGCGCACTACCAACTGGGCTACAAACCAGGGTTACATGTATCAATATAATCACCATGACAACAGTTACAACAACAACAACTCACCATTAGCAACATCAACATTAAGTGCTATAGATGTTTCATGTGTCCAACATCTAGCTACATTTCTGATGGTATAACCTCCTCCCCCTAACAACATCAATGGTAGATTCCATTTCTTCATGAACTCTACAGCTTTACCGTGACCTGAAATAATGTTATTAATACATGATATTACATAACAGATTAAAATTAGGCAGTTAATTTTTCAAAATGTATTAGTATTGGCCTAAGGCCAGGGTCTGAGGGCTTATACTATACTATAGAATGGAAAAATAATGGTCAGTATTGCTTCCACTCTCCGTAAACAGATATCCTGTAGAGCGTTGTCGTACAGGCTCTCTACTTTCTCCCTGGAAGGTCACGTCGAGATGAACTTGTGTCGACCAATCAATGCGTAGCTTTCATATAGACAAAAACACTATTAATCACATTTTGATTTCGTAATTTCTATTTTTAGACCAAGGTTTGCATGTTAATTTAACAGCGGTATTATTCACAGTCTACGATTGGGCGGCTCATTTCAAATTGTGTGACGTAGACGATGTAAACAAGTTACGTACCATAACAATTTCGTCATGAATATTATAATGAGAAAAGGTCGCCTGAACGTGACCTTCATTTAAAAAAAGCCAGATCTAAATTAGCGAGTAGGCGAGCGGAAAATTTTAGATCGGGTTTTAATCAGATTGAGGGTCTGAGGGCTTTTACTATACTATAGAATGGAAAAATAATGGTCAGTATTGCTTCCATTATTTATTACAACTTTTATAAAAAACAGATGCATTAATAAAAACCAAGAAAACTTCTGAGCACCAGACAAACTACTACTATCTGTGAAAACATAGAATTTAACACTGATGGTAACATCATTGTAGAAAACTAGACAAACTACTACTATCTGTGAAAACATAGAATTTAACACTGATGGTAACATCATTGTAGAAAACTAGACAAACTACTACTATCTGTGAAAACATAGAATCTAACACTGACGGTAACATCATTGTAGAAAACTAGACAAACTACTACTATCAGTGAAAACATAGAATCTAACACTGACGGTAACATCATTGTAGAAAACTAGACAAACTACTACTATCTGTGAAAACATAGAATCTAACACTGACGGTAACATCATTGTAGATAACTAACTTTCAAATAATGTCACACAGGATAAACACTAAATACATATAACTAACTACTTATAAGAATAACAATAATAACTCTGTCTAGCATTATATCCAGTATAACATTAACATGGGGAAAAACATATTTTTGGCTTACTATTCCGACCAAGGGTTAAACATGTTATTACAATAAGGGACATAAGTCAGTTATTTCCCCTTGTATACTCTTCAAATAGGTAGGTCCAATCAGTTGAATTACTGGGATTTTATCCTTATTTTTCAATGTCAATTTGACACAATTAATCTTAAATAGCTTGTTTGTTAATCTTTTATTTTGTTTGAAAATCAAGCAAAGTATTGTTTTGGTGAAGAATTATCCCAATTTCACCAATCTTGTAAATATCTTAATGAACAAGAAAGATATTAGATGAAATATTTCATTATCCTTATGTAGGGCTTCAATGATAAAATCCAAGGATTCAAACTGAAAGGACCTACTTACTAATTGGATTGCTTCAGATTTTATGAAGGAAAGATAACTGACATGTGTCCCTCATTATTACTGCTAAAATTGTTACCTTTCAAAGTAAGATTAAAACAACCTAATCTATCTCCAGATAAAGAGTCAGCCCCACATTGTAATACTATAACACTAGGTTGATACATCTCCATTACTTTTGTCATTACCTATATACAATATATACAGAAAATATAATAATTTCTTTCATGCTTTACGGTGAAACGTTGTGTTATTTGATGAAAATAAACGATGAAAATATAAATTTTATATTTTCATCATAGTGAAAATATAACCTTACATTTTCACCGTTCATGACGTCATATTAGAAGATAAATGACGTCATATTGGAGATGAAATGACTTCACGTTATAATTTGTGTAAAATACATCAAATAAAACACAAAACTAAGCATGAAAGAAACAGAATATTCATCAACTTTGGTGTAAGATCTTTTTTATTTCAACTCGTGAACTCAGAAAATGACATTTTCACTCGTGGCTATGCCACTCCTAAAAATATGTTTTCTGAGCTCACTCGGTGAAATAAAAATCGATCTTACACTAAAGTTGACGAATATCCTCTATGTCTTTCATGTTTTTCAATAAAATCTGGTGTCATAAAATGAAAATATACAGTGAAGATATAAAATCTAGTATTTTTTACATGGGTTGCTTGCGACTCAGGTCTTAGCAATCACAACTTTCGATTAGTATAAAAAATGTCACAAATAATTACATTGGGTCATACTCAGACAGATTAAGCCCAACAATATGAGATAGGGATGTGAAACAGGGCCCATGTCTTATTCAAGAACTTATAAATCACACTTATTTTACAAATTAGAGTAGAATCAGCCTATATGAATAATCATAAGGAAAATTGCTTAATAATTAAAATGATTAAATTTACAAAAATAATCTACAACTCACAGGTTTGAAGATGGTTTCATAAGCATCATCATCAATACCATCTCTTAAAGGAAAGTTGACAGCATAATACTTTCCTTTACCAGCTCCAATATCCTACAAGATAAACAATATCAATAAACAAGAGATGTACGCAGACAGGACCTTAACAATTCTCTATGGTTGTGTAAACAAAGCAAATTTTCCTATGAATAAAAAAGTAATTATTCAGGGCTTGATATTAATTTCTAAAGTTTTTGCTCAGTTTGAACCACTAGGCAAACAACATTAGAAATTAATATCAAGCTTCACATTAATTTGCCTGAACCAAAATGTTAACTAGTGGTAACAACCTAAATACAGGGGATCAGAGGCAATAGGATGACATTTAACGATGAGCCCTGTAATTCTGTCTAATCTTATACTTGAGTTCTGAAACTTCATATTTTACATTTAATGAAAGCACTGTAAACATGTGTGAAATATCAAGTGAACCCCATTGGTTGTTGCAGAGATATCACAAAGACATAGCAAAAAAAGACACTTACGCTTGAATATTGTCTTATCATAGATATGCATTAAAGGAGGGGGAGTGGCTGAGAGGTTACGACATTGGACTGGTAATTATTGGATAGCCAGCTCCGCGTTGGTTCGAATCCCATCCAAAACCTTCCATGTTGTTTCTTTGAGCAAGAATCTTTATCCTTTTAGCTCAGTACTCGGGGACCAGGAAGCGGATTCTAAATTGATAAATCTAAGTTGTAAGAACTTGTTTCACAATCGAGCTAACATTAATAATGATAAATTAGAACAAAATATGCATTATATTTGTATGTGTCTGTTTTGCAAGATCATGTATCTTTATAAGTTCTATGTCCAGTTCTTTTTATTTCAAGACAAAAGTAATAAAAAAGTAATCAAAAAAGTAATTTAATGATAAAGTATAAATGATATATTAAACAATACATACCCTGAGATCACCAGTACCAGGAAAGTATTCACCATATTTATGAAAGGATACAGTCATTACTCTATCAGTTGTATAGAAGGCTTCCTCTACACCATCACCATGATGTATATCTATATCTATATATAATACTCTCTGATGATATCTGTAATATAATATATATATATATTTAAAAACATTTACAATAGGTAATACATTATATCTGTCATTAAAATACTAGGGGCTTTCTCCGTGGTACACAAAAACTTTCATTGTTACAATGAAAATATGTGTATATTAAACAAAAAGATTTAATCCATATTTTGTTCTTTTCAACATTAATGTTTAGAAAACTTTGTACTGCATGTGCACGGGTAGAAAAACCCATAAGCTGGAGTTCTGAATAAGGTCTATTGCACCCTTTTTATCACAGTGCTAGTCCATCGGGGTGGATTGAGTAATGTGGACGGACTAACTAGTGCTCTCTATCTACTCTTTTAACCCCCATGCATGGCCATCATATTCAGAATTGAATGCTAGCCATTATAAGAGATGACAATGATATACAGAAATTATAACATTTTGCCTATTTATACTAACAATAAATTTAACTGAGTAAAATCTGCAGTAAACCATGAAATGCTGGATAACATCATAGTGTGTGTACACCAAAAAAGCTGATCTTGAGTCTTCAAAAATAAAGCTGTTAAGATTAGGGACCAGGAAATTGTCTGTTAATCTGGTTTTGAAAATCTATTTTTGGATCAATTGAGATTTAAAATTTCATAGTAAAATCGGTCCACAAACTTTCTTCAAATCTGAATTTAACTTTGGTGTCAAGAAAATTCAAACAAAAAAGTCAATATCAATTAGAAGTTATAGACCCTTAACTTATGCTTATCCTATTTACTGTATAGGCTAGAGTCACAGTATGTTAAACTAGGGTTCGAATTTTACTAAAAATTGGGACTTGCAAATTTTTGCGAGTTGATTTTATTTCAACTTGCAAAATGAAAAGATCACTCTCATTTCTCTCTCCGAGTTTTGGACTTTACAAACAGTGTAAGATTTTAAGTCTCCCAATTCACTTAGTAATCAAAACAAGTCACATATTTGGGTCATTTACGCAATTTATTAATTAATCTCTCACACATTTTGACATAGTTGCTACCAGGGTATCATTGTTTGCAGACGTCACTTTTCAATACGTCAGAATTTTGCTTTTGATGTTACAGACACGTATACGCACGATGCTCATTGTATCATGTAGCGATACAGGTAAGTAAAGCAAAAAATCATACTATCAATCTGTGGCCATTCCAATGCTGATTTGAAACGTAATTATTAGTTTAGACAGTAATACTTTACGGCGGTTTCAACTCGTGAAAATTTGCATTTAAAAGTAAAGTTACTCGCAATTTCCAGTATGTGAGCTTAAATTCGAGCCCTGGTTAAACAGTCATACAATGACGACACTCACACACATTATCTATTTTTTGTTTGTTGGACAAGCTGACGTGACAAAAAAGCACAGAATATAATTTCCAAACGGATGATAATCGTGACAACATGAGAAAGTACATTTGCGCAAGTAAAATTAACACTTCTATTAAATTTAACGATTCTTTCTTGATAATTTAGCCATCACTATAAAGCGAAATAAATGCAGCTAATTCTGACATTTTTTATTCGAAACTGTTATTCAAAGACTGGGAAGATAATAAATTCACTTACTTTAGTAATTCTAGAATAGCTAAAACTATATCATTAACGTAACAGAAACCAGATGCTTCAGATTTTTTAGCATGATGTAATCCACCAGCCCAATTTATAGCAATATCTGCAGCTTGTTTGTTTAGTTTAACTGCTCCAGCTGAAAGTATACAGAAAAATATTTAAAATTAGTTTTAATATTAATATTGATTTATGTAAACAAATACCCAATCTCCGTAAACAGATAGGCCGTGAGCCAGATACACTTTTGCTCCCCCCCCCCAGGGGGAATTTTCAAGACCCATATTTTTTTATTCCCCTATCTGTCCTGAGTACAACAGTACAAAGTTTGCAAGTTTCCAGTGGGGCATTGCTGAGAAAATCAACTTTTAATTGTATAGGTAAATAGCAATTTTTGTTCCATTTTTATCGATTTATTTTTGCAAAAACCATTAAATCATGTTTGCAACACCAAGTTCTCTTGATATTGTTTGTCAATTAAAAAGAAAATGTGTCTTTTGTGTTTTATAAAGGAAATTGCTGTTGATACTGATCTCATAAGTACCTTAAAATGTAACATACGTTACTGTGCCTTTGCGCGCAGACTATGAAACATAGCCACATAAAGTAGTCATAATACACTTGCTTTTTAAGATATACAATGTTGTTGTATGTAAGAATACAATTTAATCTTGTTCCTCAGAAATATTAACTTACACACAGCTCTTAAACTTTGTCGCCAAGAGTGTTGAAACATACATAACCATAAAAAATCCATTTTTTTCAAATTGGAAAAGATATCATACTTGTAAAATATTTTAAAACATAAGATCAGATATGAATATATATGAAATAAAAACGATTGTCATTAAGTATTCAATGACATTTCATTAAATTTCACATTTTACCAAAATTTTCGGGTAGACATTTAAACATGAAACATACGTGACCATGGTTTTTCAACTAATGTTAAATATCTTAGTTGAATTCATGTTTACTAATTAGTCTCTCTAATGAACTCTTCATTTTATGATTACTACTTTTGCCATTCCTCAGGATCGTCTAGAGATAATGCTGTCTAAAGTATCAAATGTAACATATGTGATGTAACATACGTTACCGTTAAAATGATATACCGATCTTGCAATGCGGAGAAGGGTTAAACGATGACATATTGAAAATTGGTTTACACCAAAAATGTTATCCACAATGAATAAAGTCGTTATTATCTCATTGAAAAATATATGACATCTTCAACCAGACTAAAAAAATATGAAACTGTGTGCATCTCAATGGCTTTGATAAATTAAACTATGAAGATTTTTTAACCATTGCATGCAATATAAGCATAGAATCCTTCATAGCAATACTCAAATTGATATTTTTGCAATTCATTTGTTACTTCAATTCTTACTAGATGTAACCAAATCTCAAATGTAACTAAAGCGTCCTTTGTTCGCTTCTTATTCAATAAAACATTGGTTTTATGAATTGAAACATACGTTACGTTTGGTAAGGTATGTTTCATATGAAATGTATCATAGTTGATGCTTGTTTGTTTGCTTGTTTCACAATGTTTCGCTTTTTTGGAAACTTGAAACGTTTAAGTTCTGAATGTTTCTTTTATACCATGTCTTTGAGTGTAAAGGAACACAAAATGTCTGTTGAATTTAACAGCAGCGAAATAATGTAGTTGGACTTTTATAAAAACACATAACCACAGGTTGTTGTAATTCCTTACAACAAAACAGCACAATTTATGTCGGAATTTATTTTTTGTCGTAGATGAACTATAATACATCGCGGAAGATTTTGTTGCAGAAATATTTAAGGGAACATGGTACATAAGCATGGTACAACAAATTGATAATGATAAGGAAACAAACACATCGTTCATGCAACAACGCCGATCTCTTATCCAATGGCAAACCCTTGGGGATGTAATTTTGGGTGACAAATGACTTTTTATATGAAATAAGTGTGCCAGTACCTCATGGAATATCTAGGAGAACGTTTTGATTTTTACTTCAAAGTGAATTACTACATGAACTTTGAACACAATTGATCTGTTATGCTTTTCTGAGACTAATTCGTAACCTTTTTAACTCTTAATTTTAACATGTTTCCCTTAATTTTGAAGGCAATCCTTATTGATTTAATCAACAGTATTTAGATATGACATAGTACATAGAAAATAGTTTGTGCTACCATTAAATTATTTAAACTGTTGTACTGGGTGTGACAGATAAAATTGGGATGTGATAGTTTAAACTGTGTTGTTGTAACATACGTTACTACCTATATCTTTCTTTAGGCATTCATAATTATGAACTTTTCGGTGAGTTAAGTATATAAACTTTTAAAATGTATTCATTGATTTTGACTGTTCATGGCTATGGTATTTAAGTTCCTTTCGATTTTTCCAAGTTTGAAAGTCATTGTTTCAAGGTTTATAAATGTATTTCTGTAATTTTCCTTAAGTTGATCTAAAATTTAAGTCATATTTGAGCGAAGGGGCGTTCTGAATTTATCATTTTGTGGTATATGTATTTCCAGTATCAACCCTTTGCCTTCCTAAAGTGCTTAAATCATAGACAAACATACAAATACAGACGAAAAAAAATAAAGTTTTATTAGTGTGGTCCGTATAGAAACATACGTTACCATAGAAAATAGGTGCTTTTATTCAAATATGTGTAAAATTTATTTAGTCTGACTAACGAATGACCCTTCCTGTAAATACTTTATTCAATTGTCCATCTTGTAAAACTTTTATTAATAACTGAAAGTGATCATTAAAATCAAGAAATAAAAATATGTAAAGTGGAGATTTCCTATATGGCTGACATAAGAGAACAGAAAAAGGATGCATTTGATTTGTTTCTATTTTTAGTCTTGCCAAAACGAAAGTACTCTACCTGTCAAGTGACTCTCTTGAAATAGCAAGAAATAAGGGACGCCAATCTGTCTGTTATATTTATTGTTTTAGAAAAAATGGCATGTTCAAAACTAAACTAAGAACGTAATAAGAAAAAGCACCAATTTTTGTGTTGAAAAGAGGTATGAAAAGAGTCCCTCAAAATCCCTGCCTCCTCACATATTGGTGTTAAGAAATCACCACACTGCTTACTATCAGAAATGCACAGGAATGACGTTACAGGGTAACCCAAAATCCAAATCGTTGTCAAAAACAAAATGGCTTCATAATTAAGATGCGTCGAATTAGAATACCGGAGGGCAGTAATAAGAACATTTTGGCATAGAAAATGGCCATAGGGGGTCATGAAGTTCAAAGTCCCAGAACTCTGTAAAGCCCCTACAAAACTCTGCAAACTTTTATAAGTGAATTGCAACTACCATGTGGGTTTAATAATCATACCATAGATAATTACTTCCAGGAGGAGCGATGTCATGTACTGGCTTTAAAAGCACTTATGGTTTTTACCGGAAAATGAGAATGAGCGATATTTCAAAGTCCCATAACTCTGTAAAGCCCCAACAGAAGTTTGCAAACTTTTTATCAGAGAACTGTTACTTTCATGTGGGTTTAAAAAATATACCATAGATAATTACTCCCAGGAAGGAGCAACGTCTTAAACTTGCTTTAAAAGCACTTATGGTTTAAACAAAAAATGAGAATGGGCGATATTTCAAAGTCACATAACTCAGTAAGGCCTAAATAGAACTTTATAAACTTTTATCAATGAGTGCCTACCACTAAATGGGTTAAGCAAATCATACGTTTGAAAATTCCCCATGTGGGGAGCAATGTTATATACTGGCTCAAGGTCTATTAAAGATTTGACCAGAAAATGAGAATGGGCGATATCTCAAAGTCCCATAACTCTGTAAAGCCCCTACACAACTTTGTAAACTTTAATCAGTGAATGCCTAACATTATATGGGTTAAGAAAATCATAACCTTAAAAATTCCCCATGTGGAGAGCAATGTCATATACTGGCTTATGGTCTATTATGGATTTGACTGGAAAATGAGAATGAGCGATAATTCAAAGTCCCATAACTCTGTATTGCCCCAACAAAACTTTGTTAACTTTTATCAGTGAATGCCTACCATTACATTGGTTAAGAAAATCATATCCTTGAAAATTCCCCATGTGGGGAGCAATGTCATATACTGGCTCAAAGATATGATGAATTTGACTGGAAAATGAGAATGGGCGATATTTCAAAGTCCCATAACTCTGTAAAGCCCCAATAGATCTTTGAAAACTTTAATCAGTGATTGCCTACCACTAAATGGGTTAAGAAAATCACACCCTTGAAAATTCCCCGTGTGGGTATATAGTGGCTCAAGGTCTGTTATGGATTTTACCAGAAAATGAGAATGGGTGATATTTCAAAGTCCCATAACTCTGTAAAGCCCCAACAGAACTTTGCAAACTTTCATCAGTGAATGCCTACCACCATATGGGTTAAGAAAATCATACCCTTGAAAATTCCCCCTGGGGGGGGAGCAATGTCATATACTGGCTCAAGGTCTAAGATATCCTGTAGACAGCTGTCGTACAGGATCTCTACTGTCTCCGTGGAAGGTTACGTTGAGATGAACTTTGTGTCGACCAATCAATGCGTAGCTTTCATCTAGACGAAACACTATTAATAGCATTTTGATTTCGTAATTCCAATTTTTAGACCAAGGTTTGCAAGCAAATTTAACAGCGGTATTATTGACAGTCTGCGATTGGACGGCTCATTTCAAATTGCGTGACGTAGACGATGTGAACAAGTTACATATCAAAACAATTTCATCATTAATATTATGATGAGAAAAGGTCACTTGAACGTGACCCTCGTTTGAAAAAGGCCAGATCTAAATTAGCGAGTAGGCGAGCAGAAAATTTTAGATCGGGTTTTAATCAGATTGACAAATACCAGGCCTCAGTTTCACAAACAACTTAAGTAAGAACTCAATTACAGACTTTTAAAAGTGTTTTTGGTCTCTAAATATCATGTCAATGCAGTTAGAATGGCTGTTATTAGATAATCATAATAATGAAAATGTATAAAATGTGTCAATACAAAATATCATGGGTTTGATTATAAACTTAAAGCCACAAACGCAATTTTCACTTGAGACTAAACTCAATAGTTCATTAACAGACTCAAATCAGTACAGTTGAATTAAACTTTATCTAAACATGTAAGTCAGTTTTATTTTATATAATTTGGATTTTAAATCACTATTGGAGTTTCTAATGATACTACATTTGTTGAAACATTGATTAAATAAATAAAATTAATGATCAAAACATAAGATTGAGTTTGAGTACAAAGTTTAGTTTTTTCGTGAAACTTGGGCCAGTCATTGGCTTAAATTTTCTAAGGTAATTCATGTTAAAATAATATATTGTTATATAGATATGGGCAAATTTATAAACTAGCTTGTCAGTATGAAATAAGAAATTTTCACAAGCCCAAGCAAATTTTTACAAAGTTTTGGGCTTGTGGTTTAGGCTTGTGGGTGAGGACAATGACTGCAATATCTACCATCTGGGAAATAAAATCTTAAAATCAGTTGACCAGCAAGCCATTGTTTGCTTTGGTTTACTATGCTTTAAACAATTCTCAACAGTGTCGTGGCCTTGAACATATACCCTACATATATAACTGTATCAAAGTAAGGGATTTAATGATGATCGATTATAATCGATAATCAATTGTTTCAGTAAAAAAGGGAGACAATTGATTATGAAGTTTAATAATCCATTATCGCTACTGTCTAAATTCATTTTATTGACAATGAGACAAACTAGTTTTAATTCATTAGTATTTCCGAAGAAAAAACATTTCATGGGGATAAAACTCTTCTTAATTAAACCATGATGCATACATTTTTACTACTCTTTGTTATTGTGAATCATTGAGATCTGTGTTGATATTTTTGGCGACATGGAATTCGCAACTATTGGACAATATATAGCTCCATTTCTATACTACATTGATACGAAAAATGTCCGAAAATCGATTTTATTATTATACATTAACAACCCCCAAACCACTAATTATAGGTTGATTATGTATGATCTAATATTCTATTGTATGAAACAAAGTCACTTAAACCATTGCAACCTATATTTTTGAAAACCCTGAGTAAATGTTTCTATTATATAATCGATAATTGATCGAAAATGGTTTATGATTATTTCCGATGATTGATTATAATTTTTTTCCGATTATGAAACCCTAGTCAAAGTATTATACCTACCAACAGAACCACCAGTAGAAAGTTGACAGAATTCATACATGCCATCAAATACAGGACAGTCTTCTCCAACGTTAACTGTTAATATAAATATAATATTATCATAAAAACATTGATGGTCTACCGCAGACCGATATTCAAATTCTTTTTTATTTGTAGTTGCATGAAGTACAAAACGGATAGCAGCGCAATTTTAGAGACGGCCACTTAGAGCAGTTGTTTTCTTGAATCAGTCATTACAACAGTCCATTTTCAAATATATTGCCGAATTAGAAAAAAAGAAACAAATCTATCCAATGAAAAGGACTCTTGTTAGATGGACTTGGTATCGTTTTAACTCCCCTTTGAAACAAATTATATTGGATTCCTTAATTTCTTTATTTAAGAAGCTTTTAATTAGGAAGAGCACACTTTCTTAGAGTCAAAATAAACCTGAACTATAGGACCAGTCCTGAAAACTTTTACCATTATATTGTGCTGGCACAGACACATGATTTTCTTCATAGCCTGACAGACAAGAAGCCTATGTACAGTAAGTAAATAGTAGAGCCCCTTGTATCCTTATCCACATTTTTTTTTTACATCAAATGATCTAACAGCAATCAAGTTTACATAGATATAAACTTACATCTTTGCATCTGTTTGTTATATTCAGACATATTATCTGGACGAATACTACGTAAAAATTTGATATAATCATCACTATGAAACTTTGTCATTTCTTCTTGTGTAGCTTTGTGAGGACGCTGAAATTGACAGAAAATATTCAAGTGTAAAGTGAGCTAAATTTGAATGTCAATTAGACATTATCCTCTCATTTAAAAATATTCTATGAATCAATTAAACTGAACCAATGAGATTTTCATTATATGGGTGTTATGTAAGACATAACGTCAAAATAAATCATGAATTTTATGAAAAACTGAATTTTATATAATAAATACAAAACTGAAAGAATTGTAGCTTAATTTACAACAAACATACCAGATACTTTGCTTCTTATTAAAATTTAATAGAAATTGAGTATTTACCTCTGGAACAATGCCCTTTAAATGCTAAGTACATTTACTTAAAAAGTTATTAGATTAATAAAAGTTGATTTTGGAGCTAAACAATTGCCCTGTTGTCTCCAAGCAGTGTAATGGAAGCTGGAAGGTAAAAACACAACTCTCCTGCTATTTTCACATTGCTCTAGGCTGGGGTGTGGCCAACTAACGACTAATACATCAGTTTTAGATCCCCAGACTGCACAGAGAAGAATGCTCTGCTCTAGTACTGAGAGGAAGAAATGATAATCCAACTTACATAAATTTCCATTTTTCTGTAAAGTCCATAGTTCAGGATAAGATTATGAGTCATACGTATACGATGTGGTTTCATAGGATGTCCTTGTCCATAATAATAATTTCCAATATCACCTTAAAGAAAGCAATGAACAGTTTTTAACCAGAGTAAAATTTATAAAATCAGTTTTCTATCAATGACAAAGTAAATTATACACTGGGGTCCAAAAGTTTTTTTAGTTACACATGCAATTTTTAATACGGGGTTCAAAAGTTTCTTAACACATTTATGTATTTTTTCATATTTTCTTGTATCTTTTAAGGAAAAAATATCGCAGACACATTTTGTTGAATATTTTAATTCATTTTAATACGTTAAGAACATTATTGATGGTTCATGTTAAAGTGATTATTATTTGTGAAACTAATAACTACATGTACAGTATACTGAAGTATACTTCAAAACATAAAAAAACAATATGTGTAAAGAAACTTTTAGTCCCCAGTGTACATTCAACAATGAGACCTTGTATCTTATTCCAAAGAAAAAGACAAACATCACTCTTTCAAAACAATTTAAAAAAATAAAAGAAATTGAGGAATGGATGAAAGCAAACACACATATTATGTGACTTATAATTTTACTTTATAGTAAAATTATAAGTCACATAATATGTGTATGTCAATAATCAATTTTAAAGTATGCAATTAAGAATTATCCATATGTTATTATTTTCTTTACTTTAAAATTTATTAGGTATGAGATTATTCCATTCATAGTTATTGTAACACATGAAAATAATTATGGATGTCAAAAAACATTAAAAGCTGGGAAAATAAAGTGATAAAACTCATAATCAAATAAGTGCTTTAATTAGTATTTCAAGAGCATATCCTTCCTTAAAAATTTTTTTAAAAAAATGACATGATGTCACCAAGATTTTTTAGAACACAAGCCTTTCTTTCTGAAAAATATTTAACTTAAAAAATAAATAAATTCATTTTATTTTGAGATTTGAAATAAGAATGTCCTCATGTTTGATTATTTTGTTACATCTGTAACATAAAATTCGGAAAACAGCTTTCCATAGATTAATTGTGCGAAACATTGTTTTTCCAGTTTATTTCAGCAATAATATTTCATTCAAGACTCTAAATATGCACAATCGTTTAATTCTCACCATAAATCAGTTAATTTAAGACATGAATAAGCTTTAAGAACAAAGTAATTAATAAACTATCAGTGTTACGAAAAATTCGGAATTCAGGTCTTCCGTAGTTCATTGTTTGCCGCTCGAAACTGAAACTGGGTCATCACATTTACGACGGATCTAAGAAAAACAGAACTATTTACGGCGTTTGCAGTGGATGAATAAATGATTAGTTACTGTTTTAAGTGATTAAATATGTCCTAGACACTTGTTTTTTCCTTTATTTCACAAAAGAACAATTAATCATTGTTGCACGCTAAAAGGGAATTCCTATTAGGGAAACCAGTGGTGATAAGCATTCTTATTATTTTGCAATATTTAACGTTTAAATGGCAGTTGCTCGAAAGCAAAAATGATCACAATTTTAAAATGACTTAAATGTCGAAAAATAACATAATATCGAAGTCTTACCATCGTAGTAATAACAAATTCGCTTTTTACTGTGCGGTTGGGATGCCATTGTCGCTGAAGATCTTAAAGTTGTGACGTCATAGCATCGTATAAGCTGGTTCCTAGTTTAGCATTTCATTTAACTGTGCAACGTGGAAACCAAAATAAAGAAAACCCCTTCGTTTAAACCACGGTTCTCAAATATAATTATGCGGAACTGTGAGTATTGTAAAATTTAGTTGTCCGCCAATCATTTAAAGTAAAACAAATGATGTTTTTTGTTTCAATAGCGTGCTATTTTTTGTATCACGCTGTGTACAATGGGTTTTAATTGGCACGCTTCAGTACTTAGAAGGGAGGCAATCTTTAAGTAACTTTTTTACAATGACATACACAGTTACTTCCCTTATACAAGTTTAAACTCTTAATCTCTGGTTTTACAGTTAACTACTTTGTAAAGCCACTTGAAATTAGAAGATGGAACAGTAAGTATTATCTGAGTATTTGTTACAAAATTGTATTACTCCATGTATTTGAAATAGAGAAGCAAGAACTTATTCATTCATAATTTTGAGCTACAATGTATGTATACATATTTCATAATTCTAAGAAACAGATGCATTGATCATTTCTGTGTGGTAGGAAGTAGATTTCAAGCAAGTTTGTTGACATTAAACAGTTTTGCTGAAAGGGACAAGTAGTAAAAACACTCACTATTATATAATTTTCACAGTTTAAAGTCAGTAGGATAGTAATCATTAATATGATATAAAATGTATGCAATATTCTACATAATTCAATATTTCGCAAAATATGACTATTATTCATGTTTCTTGCTTTTGACTTATGATGATTTCTTGTAAGATTTTTGTAAAAAGCACAAAAGTACTCAATGCATACATGTATGGAAAATTAACACATCTGAATTTAGAACTTAAATCAATGCTCAGTTTGTGGAGTTAATTTTCTTCAACTCAGAGTGAATATTCATTTACCTTGAAATTTTTGGTGACATCGCGTCACCTTCAGCCGACTGATTTTGATCACATGATCGGTGAAGGTCAAACAACGCAGACCATCTCTGAACCGGGAAGAGGGACTGGAGCTACCATTGGTTTACAAGTCTCCTTGTATCACGTAACCCTTCACCAGTAAATTTCAAGGTAAATAAATATACTAAACATCAATGAAAACTTACCACTTACATGAACCTAACATTTAAAAAAATGAAAACACTTGCAAATATGAAAATTTTACATGATTTTAAATATTATATTAGAAAATAGGAATTTTCTTTGCAAGTACGGAATCTAAGCATAAACGGATCAACTCTGAAAACCAAGACGACCACCTCGAAAATGAAAGTTACGGACCTCAGTGGCGGGTATGTCCTCCCTCTGCATCAAGCTCAGCTTGACATCTACATCTCGTACTCTGTATCAGACGCAGGATTCTGTACTTGGGTATTGCACCCCACTCCTCAGTCAGTGCTTGTATATGTTGCTGCAAATTATTGACGTGACGTCTGCCGCCATAAACCCTTCGGTCAAGTTGGTCCCAAAAATGCTTTATAGGGTTTAAGACGGGACTGAATGCTGTCTGTTCATGTCTCCTTATCATATTCATGATTGTCTGATGCGAGCAGCCCATGCAACGAGCAATCTCACGAAATGAAAGACCGGCGTCAATAATGCCGATAACTTGGTGACGTCGAGTGTCTCCTAAAAGTGGCATTTGAATAGCAATAATTGAAAATACGAGTTTTTTTTCTTAAACTGTCGACTAACTCTCGTTAGAGACAAATGATTTACACAAACAACTGTCTTTACAAAAAAATCTTATTTTGCACGTGCAGTCCGGGACTCGAACATCGTAAATCGATTTTAGATTCTTTTGGCAGCAATGACTACATGTGTATGCCAAAAATGTGTCTGTGATAAGTTTTTACTGCACTTCAATTCTATTATCATAAAGCAAGGGTTGGTAGGGTGGTAAGTTTTCATTGACGCTGAGTATATTTGCTCAGAGTTGAAGAAAATTAACTCCATGAACGATCCAGAGCAGAGAAACCTCAGGATGAATGCTCACTTTGTTGTTTTGTAAATTGTGTAAATATTTAATACAAATATCTTGGTAATTTTATATAACTTATAAGCAACAAGTATGAACAACCTCATTATGATTTCAACAGAAATTAATCAAGAGCCAGTTTATTACTTATCCACAATAACTGTGAACAATTGTCACTTACATTTACTAAATGAACTTGTTTTTACTCCTGGTGTCGAGACAACAGCATACCTGACAAAATCTCAGAACTTACAGGGCTGAACATTAAATATTGAATTTGTTCTATAACCATAGCTGGTATCCATCAGGGCAACCTAATTAATATAATATTGAGCCTAGAACATCGTCTGGTTTAAGACTCCAATTAACGAAGGTCATCGAAGGGTATAGACTATAGAACAAAACAAAAATTTAAAACAAAACAAAAATTGAACAAAATAAAACAAAAAATTGAACAAAACAAAACAAAGCTAATGTTTCTTTTAATTTATTATTTTTATGTACAACTGATATTTTACAGAGTAGTTATAAGTTTGAAATGAATAAAGTACTGACATGGACCAAGTTCTATCCAATCACGATTTCAACAGCTCAGACATAGTTTGTGTTCTAAAACTATCAAGTAATCTACTATCCCATATCTAACCAATATTCTTAAAGAACCTTTATACATTATCAGGACTCTTATAAAAGTACATTTCATTTCATCAGCTTGACTCAACTGTACAATTTTACATTTCTAAGCACTATGACTTACAGCACAGCAATGACATCACACATTACATCAAGGCTAGGTTTCACAACATTTCTCAAAATGAGATTAGTCTCAGTTTCAATGAACTGACATCTATGAACAGGTGGCTCAATACATAACATTTCTAAACATAACATGGGCTTAGTGGAAAACAATCATAACTCGCTCTTTTTTATATTGAGTTACGACTGTTTGCACTAAGCCCACATATTACAAGCATACATATCAATGAATAGATCAATAGACGGTTGACATTGTTTTTTTATGCCATGAAATTACAACTATGAGGCTAATCACATTTTGAGACTTTTCTAGTGAACTAGGGCTGAGATATCAAAGCCATTACTTAACTTTAATCAAAGATCTACATCAACCAACTTATTACATCATGTACCAGTATTACTAGTGAAATCTTAACAAAAACAAATTCAAATTTTTTAATTTTTATTTCGCTACAGAATTTCCAACCTGTTTTCCCAATTTTGCCATAAAAGTTCATACCAATAAATATTTAATTGTAATATTCTAATTTCAATTTTTTCCTTGTTCATCCTCTGGTTCACTATTTTCATCTTTTTCATCCTTATCATCTTTATCATCATCAGAACCATCTTCATCATCATCTTCATCATCATCATCACCACTAACTTCACGATTTTCATCTTCCAATTGTTGAAGTTTACTAGCTAGCTCTTGTTCATCAATATCAGATACCACTTTAGGCTGTGGGAAATAGTCAAAGAAAATTAAATTATCAAAACTTTACCAGGTAAAGGCTTAATGGCATGTAATTAGTCAGAAAGCATTGTAAAGCTCTATATTTGTTAGCTTTCGTAAAAAAAAAGTTAGCTTCTTTAAGTCACTTTTTTTGTTGAACAGGGTTGTAAGCAATTTTGACAACAATATGTGCACACTTCAATACAGATTACATGTATCCCAAATCTTAAAGGTCCGATCTATAAAATAGCAAATTTCAGCAAATGTCTATTTCAAATCTGTGCACACTCTCCAATTTTTTTCCTGTTTTTAATCACAAACTAATGCAAATTATTATCTCTCTAACTTTTGAATGCTTTTTAGTACAGTTCTCCTGTTATGAAGTTGAACGGTTCCTATAAGAATCTTACAACATAATTTCATCTGACAATTCATACCAATAAACAGTACTACACACAGGAACACAGGAGTATATTGTGTTGAAATACTAAAAATCAAATTCAGTGAGTTGCATCAGTTTTTGGGACACTCAAGTCAATCAAAATATGAATGTACGAGACCAATGAGGTCAATATAGGAAGATAGCTGCTCCTTGACGCAAAAAGGTACCAAATTGTTCTTAAATCTTATATAAGATGGTTCCTTTTTGCTATAAGGGGACAATAATAAGATTTTAAGCTCAAGTTACCTGAAGTTGAATATTAAATATCCCACCATCTTCTTCAATACATGTTTTAATTGCTTGTAAAGCTTCATTTAATGTATTGACTCCTTCACTTCTATCTAATGTTTGTGTGGTGACAACATAAGATGGTGGAGCAATGAGATTGATCTGAAATACACATAGAAATAAGTGGTGTTGCCTTACAATATTAAGAGCTGCCCGGCTAACTCAGTCCGTAGCACGCAAGTCTACTGATCGAGGGGTCGTGGGTTCGATTCCCGGGTGGGGCATACTTTTGTGGAGCTTGGTCATGAAATTATTTCTACTGCCATTCCCCCTTCTACCAATGATTTTCAATTATGTAGGGCAATTATCAGTCACTGACAAAAGTATGCGCTTAGTAGTTGGTTAACAGCTAAATCCAGAGATTAAGCCTTTCCAGGAGGAGTGAGTAGGTTGACTGACCGCTGTTATATTATATAACCTATATAATGTGTTGCTACGGCGTTAAACCCAACAAACAAACAAACAAACATTACAATATTAAACTAAACTTGAAATACAATCAAATCATCGATCAAGTTGTGGTTTATCTGTCAACTGCTGCCAGCATCCCACAAACTGGGGTAGGCAGAATGCGACTAGATTGTCTGACATCTGATCTAAACGAAACCCTGTTTAGAGGATTATTATTCTCAAGGTTGTATGCTTTTAAATCAGCCTTTAAACACGCTGACTATGTCTTTTTTTAGACATCAACGTTTCCGAAGGATGGGTTGTTCACACTATTATAATAGCCACATTACTTACTAACATTAAATTGTGAGTTTCTGATAGAATGTATAATGTATCAATGAGTCAACAAGAAAATAATCTACACAAGTCTTCATTTGCATGCAGTTAGACTAGTTTTGCATTGACCCATCAGTTTAGTCTTACAATATTAACCTAAGCTTGAACTACCTTATCATGATACATGTAGATACATTCAATTGTAAGTTCCTAATAGAATTTTGTATGGCAATAAATCTGGTAGTAAGAATTATGATTAAGACAAATATGCATTTATAAAATATGCAGATTTATCAAAATGTAGGTAACTGCCAGAGCAAATAATCAAGCAGAAATATTAACATAATGAAATTCATGTAAAACAATATAAGTTACTACAAGTCTATAATAAGGGTTTTTATCATTAGTGGAGGTGAAAGAAAAGGGGAGAGGGGGTGACAAGAGAGATATACTTACTTTGATAGGCATATTTTCTGTAGACAATGCTAAACCTTTTCTTAATGCACGTTTAACAGCATCAACACCTTCATAATTAGTACAGGCTACTTCTATATCTGTTAACATAAAATAATATGATACCATGGTTACTTAGTGATGCATCATCCTCTATGATAAAGTTACAACAACTAAATAATATTCTAAACTTTTCCTTCAAGTCTTTGTCTATATCTTCTTGAGCACTAGTCCAATGTATATGATACAGTTTATTTCACAAGCATATCAATACATAGCACTTATGACTAAAGTTAAACATATTGCATACATATAGAAATATGATTTAGTACAGCTGAAGGCAAAATTAACTAGCTTAAAAATGTAAAATCAGAAATTTTCACTAGCCCTAATATTGGTCTTTAAACAAGAGAGTTAAGGCAAAGAATTGTTCCTTTATACCTAATAAGAGCAAGTGTATTTTTGATAAGTTTACATCAAATAAAATTACGTTGAATATCATCCAATATATCACAAAAATATGTTAAAATCTGAAATGATTACATTTGCACAACTACCTGTTTTGAACTAAGTACTTACTCTCAATATTTGATCACCAGAAAGGCATCAATATGCTCTCAATACTCTAGAATGACAAATCAAAAGCCTTTATTCTGATTAGCCAGGCTTCAGAACACATTGAAGCAATTGTTGAGATACAATCTGACCAGCTTGGGTGAAAATCCAATGAAACTTTTTCAACTTTAGAGAGCTAACATCAAATCTACACTCACATATCCAGCTAGCTAGGTGTTCACATACTACCCCTTCATTGAAAGGCAATAGAAATGTGCATTTCAATAGACTATATACAAACTTTTACCATCACAATGAAAATATGTGTTAAAAAAATTGCATTTAATTTTGATTTCGTACTATTCGGCAATAATGTGTAACAAATTTGTAACTCCTGTGCTCCGAGGGAAAAATTGATTAATTTGAGTTCTGAATTAGGTCCAGTCATTCTCCACCATTCAGAACACAATAACTGTTAAAATCAATCAAACACGTACCTGCTCTTATTTTCACTGATTGAGGCGTTAATCTTCTCTTTATATTTTCTAATAAAACTTCTTTTGTTTTCTCATCTATGTCACATTCATTTAATAACTCTGGATTCCTATTATAACATGAAACAGTAAAATTTTACTTGGTAGTAGTATAAAAATTTATTTTAGTTTAATTGTGAAACAAGGTCTTACAACTTAGATTTATCACTTTCGAGTCGGCTTCCTGGTCCCACAGTAATGAGCTAGTATGATTAAGTTTCTTGCTCAAGGAAACAACGGGGTAGGTTTTGGATGGGATTAGAACCAACATGTAACTGGCTATCTAATGATTACCAGTCCAATGTCTTAACCACTCGGCCACGCCCATTCCCCTTTTTTTCAAGTACACAAAGCCAAACTACATGTATTCCTAAACCTAGCAGTAATGTCCATTCATTAGAAATAAAATAAGTATTCAAACAATTTCTGAGTCTTAAGGAAGGGTTACAGTTACTGATTCACAGATCTAATAATAAACTATACTTAAATTGCCTATCAGAGTCTGTAATTGTAATGAGAAAATGAATTCTTAATATTTTAGTGAAAACATTCATCTATTAGAATTTAACTAAACAAGTTTTAAAGGAATTTCTGAGTCTACAGGAAAAGTTTACTGGCTCTCAGATTTGGAGACCTGGGCAGCATATTATCAAAAATCTTACGATAATTTAACAATACATTATAGAAGGATTAACGACTAAATTAGATCGTAAGAGGCTTGAAAATATGCACCCCTGGCTTAGAGTTTTCTTACAGTAACTAAAACTTAATGCCACTCTTAGATTTGGTCATTTTTTGATATAATGAAATTAATTGTCAGTGTTTGTAATTGTATTATGAAAATAAATTCGCATATATTTTAAGGCAAACAGACCAAAAAATGGTGAGAAATATAAAATAGAAGTCACAAAAAGAACCGCACACAATATCATCTATACTGACACTAAAGCAGAGGGGTTCTATATATGAATTCACCATATGTTACATAATATGTATGTCAATTTGTACTAAAATTGTCATCAATACCGAGAGCACATTAGAGGGGCTTCCTAACAGTACAAGTAAAACATAAATTATAGGATAGTTCATGTGGTATAATTAGAATGATTGAATTTGTCTTACGTGACAGCATGTTTAAAAACTTCATAGCAAGCTGTAGGCTTATTCAACTTCTCATCAAAATACCAAGCTGTTTTCTTATACAGTTCTTCTAATTGTGTATCATTTTTATAACCTAATAATTCACCTACATGACGTAGAATACTGTTCACCTGTAACATACAATTAACTTTAATCTAACAATTTCAACACAGGGATGAACAGCATAACAATCTATAAATAGATGTAATATACATGTATAACTCAAATGTTAGGGATTTCCACCAACACTGACAAGGTACAAGTAATGTCTTTAATACATAGCTGAAAATCATGTAACAGAAAATGAATCCTTTTATTTATAGCATGTAGATGTTTAATTGTAGTTGAACATTTTTGTTTGTATAGCAGAAAAAACTCATAATTAAATTTATTCTGAAAGCAACTGTTGTCATTAACTAAGTCATAGAGTTATAATTTGTAGATGATTTTCAGCAATATAATATAGCACTTTAAAAAATAATATGATAAAGAACTATAAAAACAAGTAAATCTGTGAGCTAATGCTCACTAGTGATACCCCCGCAAAAATCTAAAAATATGCGACAAACAGGAAGTAGATGAGCAAGGAGCATGAAATCGCTTTACACCACATGGGACTATGGGATGAAGCAATATGCAAAGTATTAGGCTGCTGCATGTTATAGTTGCTGAGAAAACTGCGACGGAAATTTTGTAACGGACAAGGGTAAAACCGTATACCCCCCTCTTCTTCGAAGCCGCCGAAGCGGGGGTATAAATAAATGATAAAAGTACTTTAAAAAATATATGATAAAGTACTTTAAAAATAATATCTAAGTATGATATTACTATGATGTAAATATAGCATTACTATGCTTACTAAAAAATTAATTACTAAAGATATATATCTATAGATAATGATTTCTGTATATTGCATCAGATTTCATTTCATCAGTAGCAGAGTTATTATTTCTATTTAACAGAGGCATATAAAAGACTGTATAACATATGATCTTATTAAATCAATTTTCCCAAAAGTTTTAATTTAAACCTGCTTTTTTTAACAAACAAGCAATTTCAGACAGGTTTCTTAACAAAATCAAAAGACTGGCCTATTTCCAAACAAGAGCTGTCAGAGGAGACAGCATGTTCGACTTTTCTCAGTTAATCAGTGAATGGGTTTTAATAGTAAGGTGGAAGTAGTAATGATGAATAAGTATTCCAAGCTTGAGTTGAAAATCTTTGATAGTTGTGAAGTTTATAAAAACTTAAACCTTTATTTTGGATGTTTTCTAAGTAAAAAAGGAGAATAACTCCTAAAACAGTGTGCCAGGGTTATGGGCCTTTAAAGTAAGGTGAAGGTAGTGATGATGAATAAATATTCCAAGTTTGAGTTGAATATCTTTGACAGTATTGAAGTTATTTAAATTTGTAAAAACTTTAACCTCTATTTGCAACGCCAACTCCAACGCCCGGGTGACAGTATAGGCTCTCATTTTCTTCGAAAAGTCGAGCTAAAAAAGGAAGCACTCAGTCATTACTTATGTGAAGGATATAGACATCAAAACACATTGACAATTTAAGTCTAAAACTATCTATAAACATGTCTAAGTAATATTTATAAACTAACATCAAAATTACTTACAGCTTTTGCTTTCGCAAATTTTTCTTCACATTTTCCAACTTCTTCGGGGGAAACTCTTCTTTTGGATAAATCAATGTAACCTATAAAAAGAAATAAATAACCCTTAGATCTGTTGCACAATAAAATGAACCATTGATATAAGTTAATTACATCCACGATCCACATTTCTAATAACTTTGTTTTAAAAATGTTTTCAAAGCAATCAATTATGCAAATCTAGTTTGTTTTAAGTAAATAAAAAGGTTTGCAGTCTTGAAAGAAGTGTTTTTCCTTACATTTTCAGAGATTTTACATTACTTGTTAAATAAAATCTCGGTATTTTCTAAGCAAACTCTTGCGGAAGTAAAGTACACATTTGTACAAATATTTATTATTTAATAACTGATTTTTTTTACAGGCTTTGCGAAACTGCTGACATCTTTGCTCGACATTAGGTCAGACAAACTTCCAATTCTTGTTTTACAGAAAGAAATTTTGTCAGAATTTTCCCCCCAAATATATGAATACATTTCTTGTTTTATTTTTAATCAAGGGCTCATTATTTAGTAAATAAACAACTGAATTCTGCCAGATATAAGGTCCAGAACTCTGAAAAAAATTATCGGACTGGTTCAATTTTTGCCGGACATGTCAGATGGTCAGACTTATTTTGCAAAGCCTGGTAAAGTGCTGCATATTTGCTGAAGATAAGCAGCTCATGTAAATCATATTACAATTACTTTGCTGTCAGCAAAATTAGCAGTTATTCAGTAGCCCAGGAGATTTTCATTCATAACTAAGCATTCCACTGAGCCAAACAAAACTTTTGCATCAAAATGATGCTTATTTTCAGTCCAACAGGGAGATAAATACATCTTCACAGGGAACACCAGAGCACTAGACCTGCTGACACACATCTCTCTCATCAGATGCATTGATTTCCTAGCTGGAAGAATCCCATTTGAAGACGAGGTATGTTAGATCCTTGAGGGATAACTATTTAGAACCGCACTGCAACTGTTGCTGAGAGCTTAATTGTTCAGCCCTGGTATGGTCCAGCAAAAAATTATTGAAGTAGATAGAGAGTAAATGATAAATGTTCCATCACGCTTATTAATAATTTGAATGTTGCAATGTAATTTTAATTGTCTTTGAACAACTTTTGAGTAAAAAAAATTACAATCCAACAATGGATTCCCATCCTGACCAAAAGAAATTTAACGTGATCTGTATACCTTTGTCTTTATCCACACGAATGACAACCACACATTCATTTCTTCCTACTCTGATAAGTTTATTAATAGAACGAATACGTCTCCTGGACAATTCACTGAGCAATATCATGCCTTCAATGTTATTATATTCTAACAGGTAAACATATGCTCCCATCTCAGCTATAGACCTTACGTTGACCATTACTACATCCTCTACCTCTGGGAACCGATTCCCATAAAATCTACATGATAACACCATTTTGATTTTAGTCCTGCAAAAGAAAATGCGATATTGTAATAATAACGACAACAAAAGTTTACTGGTGAGTCATGTTCCCATTGATGATGATATTGATAATTAATAACTATTTCTGTACTTCAGACAAACTCCAGTCTACTAGTCAATCATTCCAATCCAAATGACATTTCATTGCACATGTGATATGTTATGAAAGTTTATATCATACACAAAGAAAATAAGGATACGGTACAAATGAAGCTGTAGCAACTTTCCTGAATACTTCACTAAAACGTAATGACATGCATACACAAGTTGCGTACTTTTCGGATGGTATTTCATCCGAAAATTTGTTCAGGTATAATGACGCATTTCTAATATGCTCACAAATCATGTATAGGTTAAATAATAAATACATGTCATGCACTATGAAAACTTGCCTTTATTAAATATTTACAACAACATACACTCAAAACAATTATTGAAAGTACTTTGTTGTTGTTGTAATTCTAATACGCTATCGAAGTAGCTGATAGTCTCTATGTGCATCGTTGTCGTCACAATTTGTACTTAATCACTATGTACTTTATTTCTACGATTTGGTACGAAACGTCTAAGTCCGAAACCGAACCGGCATTGACCAGCTGGAGAGGTTGATGATGTGTCAAACATAAGCAAGAGAAAACGAAAAAATCAAATAGACCGCAGCATTCGAGTTTGATTTTTCAGAAATACAACAATATTAAGAATGTCTTACCACTCAAAACAAATTAAATGTTTTTTATTCAGTTTACATGTGTACTTTCTTGAATAGAGTTGTGTGCAAAACGGTATCCTCAAATTGGGGTTTCCATCCTATAAATAGATTTTTTGTTATTTGACCAATAAAAATCCATCGTGCCTTTTGCACACGGCACGATATTTTCTGATGCAATAGTAGAGAAAACTCCCGCGAAAAATCTTGATGATTTTCTCTGATCCTGGAGTGGATACATGTGTGGTCTTTTAGATTCGCTCGTATGCCATAATGGCTTTGAGTGAGTGTTTACTGACTTACTAAGTCATATAGTAAAAAATTAATGAAAATATCAATTATAAAAGTTACTAGATCAATGTTTAAACTTTTAAAAAGATGAAAGTTATATATAGATCTAGAGCTCTCTGCTATATAAATGAAAAGTTTAACGATGCAAAACGATGAAAGTTATATCATTTATCACAATGTGAGGCTTCAGATTGGCAGTTTTGGGGCTTCGTTAAAATTGTGCTTAACTTGCCCCATAGGCTAACATTTGTTGGTCGAGCCACTCATTAGGATAAGTTAATAATTGAACCGCAAAACTTGGACCGAGGATGAAAATGAAATTGATGGTTTGAAAATTAAGTAAATCCTTTCATATATAAGGTTTTTGACGTCACAGGGTTCTGTACACCATCTTATGTATCATTTTTAATTGCCTGGCCTATAGTCTATGATAATGCTAAACACCTGGTGAGCTCACTTTGTAGCGCACAAGTCTACTGATTGAGGGTCGTAGGTTCGATTTCCGGGCTCGGCATACTTTCGTTGAGCTTGTTCATAAAATAGTTTTTTCAACAGCGACTCTCCCTCCTACTACTTATCCTTAATCATGATTTGATGTAACTATGTGTCTAATAGTTAGGCTACAACTAATTCCAGATATTTAGCCTTTCCAGGAACAGTGAGTAGGTTGACTGACCGCCGTGATATAACCTATACAATATGTTGCTATGGCGTTAAACCCATTAAACAAGCAAACAAACAGTGAGTAGGTTGACTGGTTGCGTTAGTATTACTAAAGCGTCCATGATTAGTTGCCAATAATTCTTTTAACAGTCGCTTTCGAAATTCTAGCGTATCGTAATTTATATTCAAGTTTAAGTTTCTACCATACACGCTTTCCGCCCATGATTCAATTAATCAAAAATAGGACAGCGGAAAAACCAAATGAAGATCTTATGATTAAACACTTTACCTAATACGACGTTAGATAAAACACATTTGCTATTCTACACTTGATCTGGCTGCATCATAATACAAAGGTAAGAAACAATTTTGTTAAATTTGTATTAATTTATTTTGCTCATATTTAACTTATTTGTTCAGCTTTACAAGTACACATGTATTTCACTAAATGTATAGTTCGCTTTTTCTCAACTGTCAAATCATGAATAATTTCACGGTGAATGCGTTTGTTAAATTTATCGTCGTGATACATCCATGAGTTTCTGTGTGTTTTATGATCGAATAAAGCTGTTAACGCCGTATGATATGTTTTAGTCAAGATATATTTTATAACAAAAAGGCTTCCAGTACAAAAAAAAATGCATTCAGTCACCGTGAAATTTTTCAAGCTTTGACAGTTGAGAAAAAACGGACAATACGGTAATACTGTTTCGTGGATACGTCTAAGAAGCTTTAATAATGACTTGTTCTAAGATAGGCTGATTCTGTGTAATTAATGTAACTTAGAACATTTAAGATTAAGTATCGCTTTACGATAGAATTTTGCTATTGAAAATTTTTTTTAGACTTTCGCATAAAAGTCTTTTCTTTATACCACAAATTGATCAAATCACTGACAGAACTGATGACATACCCGTAGGAACAAGCGGAGGGGGGGGGGGGCTGGGGGTTTTGCCCCCAATATTTTCAACAGTTTGAGTGATTGAGGATCTTTAATTAATTAATCTGTCATACTAAATTGATTGATTCATGTGGGGTTTTCAGCAATATCAACATTGCGAACACTTCTTATGAAACAAGATGCTCAAATGCAGTGTAAAATAAAACTTAAACATAATTACTGTAACATGAGGAAACGTTTTCTTTTTCTTAAAATAAATCTGAACAAATTAGCCCCCCCATCTGAAAATGCTACCTACGTGCCTGGATGGGACGGTTATATATTGAAATTGTAAAACATTATTCATGACAGTCACCGCGAAACTCAGAAAATTTTTACAAGACAGTAGGTCCTGTGAAGATTCTAATTTTACAGGACCGGACAAAGTTTTACAGGACCGGAGATATTTTACATATTTTATTAAATTGACAACTGAAACACTTGGATTGGCATAACAATTGACTTAATTGTTCAATAATTCACAATTGAAATAATGCACAGTCTCAAAAGTAACTTTCTTTAAGATATATGGTGTAGCAATCCTTGGTCGTAGGGGTGTTGTTTGACGTCAGACGAATTTAAGGGCGTTTGGGGATGTATGGGCCCTCTTCATTAATTGTAGAATATTTACTTCAAATAAAAAGTTTGTAGAAAAGTCATTTCTAGAGCAGATAATGAAAAACATTTGACGATCGGGCAGTTTCTGTGAGTGTGGTGACGATTTGAAATCTACGACATTTATTATCCTAACTTACACGCTTAAGATAAGCTTATTATATTACTAACGTATATCTAAAAATGTTTCACTGTAATTTGCGTGGGTCGCGAAAATATATAACATAACGTTACACTGATTGAAGGAAAATTTCAACATTACGATATAGAACACAAAATTATGTATAATAACATTATTTTGTTGTAAATTAACGACAAATCAGGGTTTTCTGACGATTACTTTTGTGGAATTTAAGAATTTTGTTTATAATAATTTGCCGAAAATGTGCGCAATTTTAGAAATACGAGTATAAGCGTGAATTCGACAATCGCGCGTCAAAGACTATCAAGTTGACGATATTGCGTTTTCTTTCATTTATATCAATGGGCAACATCATCCTTTCACGATAAGCAAACGACAATGTGCTTCCACGCACATCAATAAAATACGACCATTCGTTTAAAAATAGTTCGGAGGTACTTTTTTTGGTGTTTTTTTTTCTTCAGAAAAAAATTAACAGAAAGAGTTATATTTAAATTTTTGAAAATAAAATTATAAAAAGACGGGCGTCATTAAAAAATATCAGTAAATTTAAACAAAGAAATCTCAAATTATTGCAAAGGCCGATCTCGTTTTCTTTTAAAACCCGTCATTGTTTAACATGTTGTTAACAATAAAAAAACTAGGTCACGTTTGTTTTAAGTATTCATTCTAACTAACAATTAAATTAAATTAGACTCCATGGTTACAGAGTGAGACATTGCAATTATTACATTGCTACACTATCAAACATCGACAAAGTGTGAAAAATGCGGAAACACATCTTAAATTGTTAACATCAATTTCCGCTCAAAGTTGCGAACACATGTTCGACATCAAACAAAGAATTAATATTGATTTTAATTGCTGCAAACAATTTGAATATAGCCTCCCCGGTGTACATGACAATGTTTGACGTAATAAGTCAAGATGACTACTTGAAATTAATATATTATATACCGAAATACGAATGGCATATAGTAACTGAATTTCACGATCAACTCGTCACAAAATATGATGACTGTCGTAAATTAGTCAACGTTACTTAAGTTTCAGACTTGATTTCGCCTCGCCCGCTTGTAGAATTTTAAACGTAGATTCCAAGTATCTATTGATTTTTTTTTTTTTTTGATTAATGTTATTATTCGTATGTCTAGATTTTGCCGGACAGTCGGTCCTGTGAACCTGCGTGAATCGACGGACCTTCTAAAATTTTACCGGACATGTCCGTCGGTCCGCCATGTTTCGCGGTGACTGGTGGTGGTTATGGGGCTAAAACCTACAACTTTTGAATTGGTAGCTAACCTCATCGTATAATATTCTGGTCCGGACTATGTGTAATAGAAACTCATGGTACACTTTAAATGTACTTTAAAATAATCCCTGTGTTATAATTACATTCGAGCCTTGACGGTATAATCCGATTGTTTTCGAACATTAATACTACCTTCGTATTTAATGTAATGAATATTCTTGCATAAAGGTCAGGTCGGGGTCAATGTGTCCGCACTATATCAGTGTGTTTTTGATGTATTAAATTTTATACGAGAACAAACGTTCCACGCATTAGGACATGTTTTATACTTTCATTACACAAAATAAGTTGACCTCACTGTTTTTTGTTATAACTGAGGCCCAAATATGTACTCAAAATTTGCACGCACTAATTTCTCGAGTAAACAACTGGAAAAACGATATGACATATCAATCGCTTAAGCAAATTGATTGGCTGAGAGGGTATTTTCGTAATCTAATTTGCATGTTATAAAAGTACCCCACTTTTATAAGAAATTGATATTTCGAATAACTTGACCCCTAAAAGGGAACAGAGAGTTATTATAATCCAAAGGCAGATATATTCTATTGTCTTTTTGATAGTTTTACTTGTTTTTAAATTAATGATAAAGATTTTGTCTTCGTTTAGTGGCTTTAAGGATTTACACATTTCAAACACATTCCGTAACAAAGTTGCAAAACTTAGCTAATGAATCATTTTTTAAAGCAATTCAATTTTAACGCAATATAATCTTTAACTCAGAAACCAAACAAAAGGAATTCTGAATAACGCATTTTACACGCACACGTTAAACACGGGGCAATAACAAATACCACTGAAAGATTCATCATTGTTGAAATTGTTGTTAAAAAATCCAGTAACATCTGCTTCATCAACAGTATTGGAGTTGCAAGCTGGTCAAACTCAAGTAGCTATTAATATAAGTAACATGAGAACAAAATAATAGTTATAATAAACTGGGGTTTATCTTTTGCAGGAAATTAACAATGGCATCACAACTTAAAAACAAAAATCATAATGAAGGGCAATACGAAGATTTAAATGATGAGGAAGTCTTAAGCGTCTTTGAAGAAGTAAGACGTAAATATTGTACAGATGATTTAGACCAAATACTTATGGTTTCTGATAATCGCAAAAACCTAGATGAAATGGACCCCGAATCAATGATTAAAAGTGCAGTTGATGATATTAAAGACACACATACAACGTCCTGCTTGAACTGCTCGAAAGAAATCAGAATTGAAGATGTAGATCAATTTAAAATGGGGCAACATCTCTCGATGCCAGGGGGCAAACCGAAATTGAGTAAATTCTACAAACATCATGCCATTGTAACAAGAGTCATATCTACTTGCCAAACGGTTGCTGAACTTGAACTCATACATTTCTACTATGAGGACAACAAACCTAAAATAACTAAGACAAAAGAAAAATATGATTTAAGAAAGGATACAATTTACTACATTAAGTATGAGCATCCACGTTACGAGCCTGATGATGTTGTTACGCGAGCTGAAAATATTCTGAAAGAAAGCAACGAAGAAGATTCGCAATTTAAAGAATACAATCTGCTTTCCTGTAACTGTGAACACTTTGCGACTTGGTGTGTGGTTGGAAAAGGAGGAAGCCCTCAAGTCAAGAGCTACATGGATAAAATTCAAAACTCATTGAAAAGTATTTTCAACTCCGGTGGTTTTTTCCTCAGATTTAGTAGTCGCTTTGCATTCATCTCGGCTGACGAAATCGCCGCAGGTCTTCAGAATAATTTTGGCACTGTATCAGGAGTCATTTTAGGTGCCACATCAAGTGTTTACTTATTATACTGTATAGTGATGACTTACAGACATATCAAAACTTTTAGAGAAGGAGACATGTGCCGTTCATGCCTTAAGGCGAAACTAATCGACTTATGGCTAAGATTTAGTATTTTTGGAATTACATCTGGCTTATCATGTCTAATCATGATGTTTGTAGCACCTTATGTAGCCATTCCACTGATTATTATCATAATAGCGTTATCAATTGTTTTGAATATTTCCATTCCAAAGATACGTCGATATTTACAGTCGCCTTTCAAAGCTGAAAAGAAGAAAATATCAAGCTTGTCCGAGGTAGGTGTCGGTGACATTATTTCATTTTCTTATTACCGATTTGAGCACGTTGGTGTTGTAACGGAGCTTGACGAACGTGACCACAAAGTGACATGCGTGCATTACGCATTGCCAACATTGTTTGGTACAAGGGTTGTTCAAGAAGAGACTTTTGATTTAGATCCATCGAAGAAAACTGTAAGGCTTTTCGATTGCAATCCTTACGAAACTAAGCCGCCCCATGAAGTGGTCGAATTCGTAAGGAAGAGGCTAGGCGAAACGAAGTGGTCTCCAGGCAATCGATCAGACCATATTTGTTTCTGGGCAAAATACAAGAGTACTGCACGAAGAGTATTAGAAATGGAAGGTGATACCGACCAGTTGACGACGAACACTGTTACAAAAGCTTTCATAAGAGAAGAAGATGTACATTTAATGAGCGATATAGTGATAGGAGATGTTGTCAATTATAAAGAAAAAGGTATCGTAGTTGGAATGAAATCTTTAGATGACAATTACGGACGTGAGTTCGAACTCGAAATGATAGTGTACAATTCGTCCCACTTTTTCAGTAAAAGAACATATCGTGTAGACTTAAACAAAGATAAGCTAACTGTGTTTATTTACCATCCGGCATACTGTCTCCCAATAAGTACACGATCTGAGCGAGCTGTGGCTCTTATAGGCGAGAAAGGAGAATGGTGGACAAATGATGGCTTTATTAGTCATTGTATCTTGCAGAAACATCCGTAAACTTAACCTTGCATCAACAGCAGTTTGTATCTACTTGCTTGACATTGGCTTTGTTAAGTACGGCATACAGCCTAGATTGATAACATGAAATAGAGAGAAAAGTAAAAACAAAGTTATTGACTTGATTTTAATACTGTTTTGGACTTTGACTTCCGTATTTTTGCATCCGCGACAAAAAAAATATTCATTTGTAATAATATTTTAATGTAAGGACAGACATAAGGATTCACATTTAAACATATATTTTGTTTTTGTTGGGTTCAACGCCGTAGTAAACACATTGATTAGATTACATCACGGCGGTCAGTCAACCTACTCACTCCTCCTGGAAAGGCTAAATCTCTGGATTAAACAGCGCATACTTTCGTCAGTGACTGATAACTGCCCTACATGACCAAGCTCCACGAAAATATGCTCCGCCCGGGAATCGAACCCACCACCCCTCAATCAGTAGACTTGCTAGCTACCAAATGAGCTAGCCGGGCGGCTATTTCATTGTATATGGACATGTCGACCGTTTAGACGAACTAAATAGATATCTTATTGATCCATGTTGGTACGCACAGAGGTTGGCTGTTGAAAAGCTTTTAAATCTGAAAGGTTTTTTATCTGCATTAGAGTTTCAATTAACATTGTAAAGATAGCCAGAAATGGTGTTAATTTTAATAACTACACATAGCTTGTATATTGGAATACTAGTGACAAATATTGAAATGTATATGCATTTTGATTTGTTATGCAATTTTTCATATTTTCACTATGGATCATAATTATGCATGTTTGAGAATATTGTTTTATAAAAGTATTATTCATTTTTGTAATAATTACAACTATTTTATTAATTACAATGTACTTAATTTGTATTTGTTATAAGTGTCTGTAAAACTAAATTGATCTTTGTAGTTTATTCAAATTTTAAAACGTTAAAAATTGAATTAATATTTACTTAGAAGTGTTCAGATTTTGTTTGCATCATCAAGGGATAATTTGACAAACTCAATACTTTCAAATCATGTTCGAATTTTATTTAATTTCTATTTGGTGAAATGAACGATATTTTAAATGAAGGGATATATATCATATAAGGGATGGTTTGTTCCGACTAATATTGTACATGTAACGTAATTGGGTTGCAATATTAACATTTTCATTTAATGGTTGATTTGTTATATCATTATCAGTTTATGTTAATTGTTCTGTACATGTATGTAATTTCATGATTTCATCAGCCTCGCATGTCTTTTTGAAAAGCCCATTTAAGTACATTTAAATACGTAGTTTGTTTGTGTCCCGAAAATATACCGACGATGGTTTACGTGAAATGTCAAGTTAATTGTTTGTGCCAGCGAATGGTTGGACAAAGGATGCGGAGCGCATGATCTGAAATGTCAGTCTAGTACAAGTTGAAGTATATGACTATTGACTGACCTACATTAGAAAGACAAATCATATATTGGTCATGAAAGTGATAAGTTAAGTTGTTTACAACATGGAATATTACTCCAGCTTATCACCGAGTTTCCAATGATTGCGCAATATTAACATGCTTTAGCTTGAGTTTGGTTATCTTCCACTCTGGAACAAATGGTTTTCCTTGGTCATCTGAGTGCATGGTGCATCATATGATGAGTTGTGATAGTGCCTCAGCATTTCTAAATGGCAATCACGTTTACCTGTTACTAATCATAGCTTTTCCAAGGGCATGTTGGCATTTCATATTCTTATAAATACCCATGCATGCTCATCTATCATCAGACTATTACCATTAGTTTCATACGAAAGATCTCTTACGATAAGGACACTTAGAAAAAGAGTAGCGTTCAAAACTTACTCTCTAAAAAGTTTTACGAACTTTGGAAAATAAACGTACTAACCACTCTAACGTTATTTCAACATTATTTCGATACTTGGTAGACAAAATTTTTGCGGTGTACAAACCTAGATGGTTTTTTTCTGGGTTTAACGCCGTATCAACACAATCTTGGTCATTTTACGGCGTCCAACGCACCTAACCTAGCTTTCCTGGACCCTTGTCTTTAACCAGTACTCACCTACCCTTCCGCAAGGCCGGAAACTTCTCCATATTAGCTTATCAATGGAGGAAAATTGACATTATTGTCAAATTTTCATGGTAGGGTATAACCTCCCCAGGTGGGATTCGAACCCGTACCCTCTTCGGGACACGAGATTCCAAAACCCGGCGCGATACCAACTGCGCTATCGACCCGGGTTAAAAAAAATTGATGTAAATGTATTAGCAATACAGTTACCTTGACTTTGTAACTTTGTTTTATCTAAAGAAATGTTTAAATGAAACCTCAAAATTTGTCTATGTGTTAAACTATATTTAAGTCAGATTTACTTTGATGAAGTTTGATTAAAACATGCGAAATATCAGATTTTCACGTGCAATGTACATAAAAATACTGGTGTTATTACTGAACTGGTTTTTTTCTGTTGGCTGCAATCCTTGGTTTTGAACAATGTTTTATATGCATATGAGATCAATATTGTTAGTTGTATATAAGCTCGTGTATGATAACTAGAGACATTGTTTAGATATTTTTGGACCCAGCATAGGGAGGTCAATTGATCCGTTTGTATTTTTATGAAATTGACATCACAAAATTAAGTATACGGAAAATGCTCTGGTAGTTGTATTGACACAACTACAGGAAAATGTGTATATTTCGCACTGGTTTTAATCAAATTAAGATAGTATAATTTATGTTCTTGCATTTGTACATACTGCTGATTATTGTATATTTATCGATAAGTTTATTGACATAATAACAAAACATATTTACATATCATGAATAGCTATGAAAGTGTATCTTAGTTTTTGGAATGTGCACGGTGAAAAGAATAATACTCCATGCCTCTCCAATGTTAAGGCTTACAGAGAAGATTGGGGTTTGCCTTACTGTGTTGCCTCTAAAAATAAAATCTTTATTATTATTATTGTGATCATTACGAAGCATATTGGAGAGCTTGGTTTTCTTTATTGTGATATAACCGACTTTTTTATGTCTACTATGTCCATGTTAGATACATGTATATCATTTTACAAAAATTCAAAAATTAGAAATAAATACCGAGTATATACTAGGATTTGAACTAACTAATCACTTTATTTAGGTCCACATTCTATCCAAAACACTGTCCTTAAACTTAATAAAGATGGTCATGGTAAATTAATTTTTAAACATTAAGTTGTAGTAATAATGTATTTATCAAATGTGTAGGTTGATCGATATGTAAAATGGTATCGCTGTGTTTTGTCGCGCAAGTTATCCTATTATTACAACGACACATGTACATGTATTAGCATTATCAAAATCATGTAAATAATAGTTATTTAATGTGTCTTCTATTGTACCTTTAGTATGGACCCCCTACCTGTCAATTCAAACGCATTGTACGTGTTTCACACGCATTTGAGCACACGTAGCCATGATTAAGCAATTTCGACGAAGAGTTCAGAGAGCGATAAAACATTTAAATCGGAACATCGATTTTTAGACATAATCGATCTAAATAGGCCTACAGGTTCGTGATCCTACAATCAGAGACGGTATCTAGATCTCTTCATAAGATGGGATTAATACATCATTTTGAAAAAAATAATTTCATTAATAGTCATTATATGATTAACAATATATCATCGCTTGATTGAATTGTAGTGATTAAGCTCTAATTGAAATTTGTTACTCAGTTGGTATTAGAGCCAGGGTCTACGTTTCATTCATTTGATTGTTTTTTTAGACAAGCCTAACAATATGATACGTCATGAATCAGAATTTGAACGGAGAATTCAGTGTGGGTTTGTCCAATTTCGACCAAGATTTAGGAAGACCATGACGGTGGCAATTTATATAAACTGAAGTTTTTCATGTGTCATGCCATAGAAACACATTGAATACGTCATGTTACGGCGGGCAGTCAACCTATACTCATCGTTCCTGGAAAGGCTAAATCTGTGGAGTTAGCTGTTAACCAGTTACTAGTTACTTTCGTCAGTGATTGACAACTGCCCTACATAATTTAGAATCAGTAGTAGTAGCTGGAGAGAATGGCCAAAGAAATTATTTCATGACCAAACTCCGTGAAAGTATACCCCGTCGAGAAATCAACCCCTCGATCAATGGACTTGCGTATTACTGAGCGGTGTAGAAATATACTATCCTTTTCCATAAGTATATACATATGTATTTGAATCATGTAAATTCTATAAACTTACCAGTGTTATTGACATTATATTGGGTTACTTTTAACATAATTAAATTAAACGACCTGGCTTAGCATAGAACAAATGGTTTTGTAGCTTTTTATCATGAAAATGTGGCGTTAATCTGCAAACAGTGTATAATGTGGTTGTGGTTCGAAAGTTTGGACCCCCCTAGAAAAAGTTTGGACCTCGCCTAGAAAAAAATCTTGGATCCGCCCCTGTATTCCAAGCAGCCTGAGTATCTATTTGTTGCTTTGTTTGCTAACCTCATGTCGCATGCATATATAGTTTTAAATAAACACGGAAACATTATTCGATTGAGGTGCTATTGTCTCTTTACTTATGAAGAGTATTTCCACAACTCATCTGTATTACATAAATATCTATGAATCAGAGACATAGCTTTTGGACACCAAGAAAAAAATGCCAATTTAGCCTTGTACATGTAATTAATGCACGTAATGGTGTAAGACTCTGGGCAATATTCAACAGCTGTTTGATCTGAAAGAAATGCATCGCCAACAGGACGCTATTTTCCCCCGCCTACTTCATACCATGAACGTCATATTGTGCATTTGTCATGTTAACACCAGAAAGTAACACCATGAAATATTGTTTATTTATTTTCATTATTACAATCCCATTTTTACCAGCCTACCTCGACCTGTAATAATGACTGTCAAGATGCATCGATCAAAAAGCTAGCTAGAGGTAGGTCCAACTATTCCTTTCTCTGACAAATTCTAATGCAAGTTCGATCAACCATTAAATAAAACATTTATAAACTATAATCACCAGTTTAACAAATCGTGTGTCACATGTCTAATTCCCATTGGGCTGATCAAAGCTTAATAATGTTTACCATTGCGTTTGTCATTGTTGGGATAGAATATATGAAATTTCCTCAAGCTGATATAAAACTGGTTAGAATTGAACAATATATCGTCGAGCACGGTCATGGATAACACTACTGGTGTTTATAATGTAACGGTGAACAAGTTGCTAAGAGCACCACCGGCCTTACTTCCTAATTGGCCAAAATGTGAAACCATACCAGATGCGATAGCACCAGGCAGTGTATCGAAGGCTAAGGATTGGATTGCAAATAGTGCACCACCTGTGCTGGTTGTATTAGGAATATTTGGAAACATACTTACAATTTTAACACTGATCAGATCTATTAAAGGAAGGATAACTTCTACAACTCTGTATTTACTACTTCTAGCCATCTCAGATTTTTTGTTAATTCTGAATGGACCTTTACGACAATGGATTAGGTTGTCATGGAAATACGATTTTCGTACATACCACGTGGTCGTCTGTAGGTTGGCTGTGTGGCTAACTTACGGCACAATGCAGTTTTCATCCTGGATACTAGTGGTATTGACCATGGAACGAATGGTGAGCGTTTTATGGCCACACAAGGTCAGAACAAGTTTCATTACTAGATCACCAAAACGTGTTGGCGCCGTTTTGTTCATCATCATTTCTGGATTGAATTCTCATTTTCTTTATGGACTTGGCGACACAAAGCTTCCATATTATTCTGTCAAAAGTTGTATGCCTCTATACGAAGACTATTCCTTTTTCTTTCTTCACGTATGGCATTGGATTAATTTTGTGATGGCTTTTGCAGCACCTTTTATGATCCTTGCAGTTGGAAACTTCATAATCATTGCCCAAATCAAACGTTCATTTTCAAATCGAAAGAGAATGAGCATGAAAGGTTCTGCCGACTCCTCTCGTGAGAAAAGGACAATTACAAGAGTGATGATTTTATTGAATGTTGTATTTTTCATAAGTCAAACACCCATGTCAATATATTTCATATATATTCCTTACCGTATTGAGGAGGTGAATCAACTTGCTTGCTACAACTACCCAGAGTATGCCAGACACGCTGAAATCATCTGGCTTATTTACACCATAGTTAACATGTTGGGTTATGTCAATGCCACCATTAATTTCGTTCTGTATGTTGTAAGTGGTGCAAGATTTCGTTCAGAGATTAAAGCAATGCTCCTTTGTAGGAGGTCACCATCAACTGGCGGATTATTTGAGACTGGATCAAGTATCAGACAACCAAGGAGTATCCGTTCACGAGCTGGAACATCACGTGAGACACCTAGTCAGCAAGTTGCAACTGTCTCCTAGACAACTTACATATCTTGAAAACTTAAAAAAGTGACCAAATCTTAGGCACAACAGAATTATGTTTTTATTCACTTATCAAAATGACTTAACTACAGTTGGCTATGAAGTACCAAATACATGTGCTTACTAAATATGATATAAAATATTCTGTTTATGAAACACGTAAATTTGAACAACTCTGTGCTGATGTATAGTAGCTATGGGAAATGAATTGGTCAGTATTTAAGCTTTTCTTATACAAGAACGTTAAATATCTGAGCATTATACAATGTACGACCATAAGATTTGCCATCTGCTGACCATGGCTAACCTAACTATCGAACATGATTACCTTGGGATTAATAAGTCTGGAGTTATCAAGCGGATGTTGGCTGCAAGGTCAGGGTGACCTTGACCTACCCGCTCAAGTCTAAAGAAGTCATCTTCAGACCATGGCCAACCTTCCTACCAAATATGATTAAGCTAGGCCTAGTAGTTTTTGTAGTTCTTAAGTTATCCAGTGAACAAAAGGCTCACAGACGGACATGACATGTACTATACCATAACACAATCTTAAGTAATCTTCAGACATATGAAAATAGTGAAACATAGAGTATCAACAGTTTCTAATTTACCCATTAAAAAGTTGTATTTGATTAAAAATTTTGTGTAGTAGTTTATCATGTTTACCAGTACATTAGACTGATGAGAGGTGAACCTGGACTTCCCATAGTAAGTATACTACATGTATATTTGAACTTCTTTAGACTAAGTGTTGAACTTCATTTGTTACTAGTACACATTTGCATGGGTGCAAGATGAAAATTTTGAAAAACCTGAAAACTGTAACTTGAAACCATTTTTATACGCCCGTTTTGAAAAAACGGTCGTATTATGTTATGCTGTTGTCCGTCTGTCCGTCTGTCCGTCTGTCCGTCTGTCCGTCCGTGGACAATTGCTTGTCCGGATGATAACTCAAGAAAGGATGAACCTAGGTTCCTCAAATTTTATGTGTTGATAGCCCTTGGGTGGAGGAGGTTCCCTATTGATTTTGAGACCCCAGGGTTAAAGGTCAAGGTCACTGGGACTTAAAATAGGTAAAACTTGTCCGGACAATATCTGAACCACCAATGTACCTAAGTTCACCAAATTTAATGTAAGAGTAGCCCATGTGTCAAAGATGTTCCCTATTGGTTTTGGGGCCCCTGCGTCAAAGGTCAAGGTCACAGTGGCATCATATGGGAAAAAAACTTGTCCTGACAATAACTTAACAACCAATCTTCCTAGGATCACCAAATTTTATGTGAGAGAAGCCCATGTGTCAAGGATGTTCCCAATCGGTTTTGGGGCCCCTGGGTCAAAGGTCAAGGTCACAGGGACATCAAATTGAAAAACCTTGTCCGGACCATAACTCAACAACGCCTGTACCTAGGTTCACCAAATTTTATGTAAGAGTAGCCCATGTGTCAAAGATGCGCCCTATAGGTTTATGGGGCCCCAGGTTCAAAGGTCAAGGTCACAGGGGCATTATATGGAAAAACTTTGTCCGGACAATAAATGAAACACCAATGTACCTAGGTTCACCAAATTTCATGTGAGAGTAGCCCATGTGTCAAGGATATGCACTATTGATTTTGGGGCCCCTGGGTCAAAGGTCAAGGTCACAGTGGCATCATATTGAAAAACATTGTCCGGGTAATAACTCACTAATGACTGTACCTAGGTTCACCAAATTTCATGTGAGAGTAGCCCATGTGTCAAGGATGTACCTTATCAGTTTTGGGAAAACAGGGTTAAATTTAAATCTTAAACCAGAAGATATCAAATTACCAAGCTGTGACTTCAAATGTTCTATCAATATGTTTATAAAGTCAAAACGGCAAACAATGAAACACTTGTCCAGACAATAACTGAACCACCAATGTACCTAGGTTCTCCAAATTTTATGTGAGGGTAGCCCTTGGGTAAAGGTTATGCCCTATTGGTTTTGGGGCTCCTGGGTCAAAGGTCAAGGTCACAGGGGCATCATATTGAAAAACCTTGTTTGGACAATAACTCATCAACGACTGTACCTAAGTTCACAAAATTTTATGTGAATGTAGCCCTTGTGTCAAGGATGTTTCCAATAGGTTTTTGGGCCCCTGGGTCAAAGGTCAAGGTCACAAAGACATCATATGAAAAAACCTTGTCCAGACAATAACTGAACCACCAATGTACCTAGGTTAAATAAATTTTATGTGAGAGTAGCCCATGTTTCAAAGTTATGCCCTATTGGTTTTGGGGCCCCTGGGTCAAAGGTCAAGGTCACAGGGGCATCATATTGAAAAACATTGTCCGTGTAGTAAATCAACAATGACTGCACCTGAGTTCACCAAATTTCATGTGAGAATAGCCCATGTGTCAAGGATGTGTCTTATCAGTTTTTGGGAAACAGGGTCAAGTTTAAACCTTCAACCAGAAGATATCAAATTACCAAGCTGTGACTTCAAATGTTCTATCAATATGTTAATAAAGTCAAAATGGCAAACAATGAAACACTTGTCCAGACAATTACTGAACCACCAATGTACCTAGGTTCATCAAATTCTATGTCAGGGTAGCCCTTGTGTCAAGGATATGCCCTATAGGTTTTGGGGCTCCTGGGTCAAAGGTCAAGGTCACAGGGGCATCATATTGAAAAACCTTGTTTGGACAATTACTCATCAACGACTGTACCTAGGTTCACAAAATTTTATGTGAATGTAGCCCTTGTGTCAAGGATGTTCCCAATAGGTTTTGGGGCCCCAGACCCAAAGGTCAAGGTCACAGAGGCATCATATGGAAAAACCTTGTCCAGACAATAACTGAACAACCAATGTACCTAGGTTCACTAAATTTTACGTGAGAGTAGCGGAAGTGTCAAGGTTATGCTCTATTGGTTTTGGGGCCCCTGGGTCAAAGGTCAAGGTCACAGGGGCATCATAGTGAAAAACATTGTCCGGGTAATTACTCAACAATGACAGTACCTAGGTTCACCAAATTTCATGTGAGAGTAGCCCATGTGTCAAGGATGTGCCTTATCAGTTTTTGGGAAACAGGGTCAAGTTTAAACCTTCAACCAGAAGATATCAAATTACCAAGCAGTGACTTCAAATGTTCTATCAATATGTTAATAAAGTCAAAATGGCAAACAATGAAACACTTGTCCAGACAATAACTGAACAACCAATGTACCTAGGTTCACTAAATTTTATGTGAGAGTAGCCCATGTGTCATGGTTATGTCCTATTGGTTTTGGGGCCCTTGGGTCAAAGGTCAAGGTCACAGGGGCATCATATTGAAAAACATTGTCCGTGTAGTAAATCAACAATGACTGCACCTAAGTTCACCAAATTTCATGTGAGAGTAGCCCATGTGTCAAGAATGTTCCCTATTGGTTTTGGGGCCCCTAGGTCAAGTTTAAACCATCATCCAGAAGATATCAAATTACCAAGCAGTGACTTCAAATGTTCAATCAATATGTTAACAAAGTCAAAATGGCAAACCATGGAAATAATGCTATATTTAATAAGTAACATGAATTTAGTTCACCAAATTTTATGTGAGGGTAGCCCATGTGTCAAGGATGTTCCCAATTGGTTTTGGGTCAAAGATTGAGGTCACAGGGGCATCATGTGGACAATCCTTGTCCAGACAATAACTTAATATGTAATGTGTTGATAGCTCTTTGGTATTGGATGTTCTCTTTTGATTTGGAGACCCAAGGGTCAAAAGTCAAGGTCACAGGGACTTAATTGATATTGAAACATTTTCGGGACAGTAACTCAATAATGATTGTACCTACATTGTAGGTTTTCCAAATTTTATTTAAGGGGAGCCTTAATGTCTAGCATATGCCCCTTTGGTTTTAGGTCCCTGGGTTAAAGGTCAAAGTCACAAGAAACATCATGAGGAAAAACCTTGTCCAACAACCAACTTTACCTAAGATCACCAAATTTTATGTATCAATACTCTTTGGGTCAAGGGCGAGAACTTTTGGTTCTGAGGCCCCAGGGTCAAGATCACTGGAAGTTTGTATGGGAAAACTTTGTGTCGGTGATAAATCAACCATGGCTGTACCTAGGTTCTCAAAATCTTTGCTTTGGATAGCCCTCCAGTTAAGGATGGGACCTATTCTGAGATCCCAGGGTCATTGGTCAAGGTCACAGGGACTTCATATGAGATAGAACACAGCATGGACTGCACACGGGCGTATAATGCCCCGCCCAGCGGAGCTCTTGTTATTATTAATATGTTGCATTATGTTGCATAAGTTTAGACCTCCCCCCAGAAAAAGTTTGGACCCACCCTCGTAAAAAATTCTGGATCTGCCCTTGTATTCTAGTTTTCAAATTTCATCCTCTATAGCTACTCAGTTATATTATGAAATATTCTAACATTGTCATGAGTGTTTGCAACAGGCAAGAAAATCTGACAAATTGATCCATTGTTCCTACATAAGCTGTTGTTATATGTCAGTTAGTATGTGTATTTTTGTTGTCATTGATATAACTTACATTTCATTTGTATATGGAATAAATTATTGACCCTAATTTGGATTCCCTTATAGTAGTACTTGTGCTTGTACTATTGCATCCAAACAAGATATTTTATTCCACACCAAAACATAGAAAAATTGATCTGTAATTGATCTGAATGATGTAATGTTCTATGATGAATTTCTAACTTGATGATTTTGTTGAGGCATGTTTTAGAGTGCGTAATGCCCTGGATGGTATAAAACACCAGTAATAAAAGGAAAGTTGAGGATCTCCATAGCACTTAACATAGTGTATCTTTGTTGTCTATTATTGACTGCTTCTATTATTAAATTGTTTTACCTTAAACCAACTATTTGACTTCATTGCGACTTCAGATATCTTGAGGGAAAACAGTTTGCATGTTAGACAAAATGTGTTTAATTGATGAAATTTGTCATGCGAAGCAGGCTAGAGATAATATGTTGTAAAAGCAATTTATAGTATAGTATTATTCTTTACCTGTTAACAGTTGATGGCTTTTTTAAGTGATTTTTCATATTAAGTTTGTGCTTGAATAAACTTGACTAACTTATTATAAAATAGTTACTGGTGTACTTTAAAATGTATCTTAGGAAATAATTTTGTTCTGGTATAATATGCTCTAGTTTCCATTATTTTATGTTTATTATCATGTAGGGCAACTTTGTCAGTCACTGACGGAAGTCATGCGCCTAGTAGTTGGTTAACAGCTAAATTCAGAGATTTAGCCTTTTCAGGAACAGTGAGTAGGTTAACTGACCACCGTGATACAACCTGAACAAGGTGTTGTTACTGCGATAAACCCAACAACAAAAATAAATTTAGTGACCTTGAACTGTTTCAATGTTGGTGGTATAAAATGGTTCAAGGTTATTTTAATTGATTTTTGTTTGATTGTGATGGTGACTAATGCTACCAAAGTATTTATTTTACTGTGTTTTAAGTAACTAATTAGTTTATAAGTAGTTACAATTACCAGATTGACTAGATACTAGATAGTGAAAGCAGGATTCAGGAAAGAAATTAATGTTACATACAGGATATATATTATCTTATATATTAAAATTAATGTACTAAATTGAATGAACTGATTATCTAGAACAGGATCTGGATTTTCTATAATGAACACTTATACTAACGTTTACATAATAAAGGTCATGTACATTTAATAATAAATTTATGATCTAAACTGTCTAAACATATTATCCATGTTTTGTAGCAGTGTTCGCGATTTTTCCAAATTTCACCAAGTCCCCGGGACTCAGTGGTGTAAAATATATTGAGTCCCAATTCAAATGTGACGAGTCCAGAATTATAAAAATGTTGATGCTTATCCTGGTGTCATTTGTTTTGACGCATTTAAGGCAACAAAATGTGTATATCATGTGATTTCAGAGAAGACAGCAAATTACTACTAAAAATCGATGATTTCATTCCTTTTGTACATTTTTGAACGTTTTCAAGGACATAACACTCGCCTAAAATGGTTAAATTTTTATTGTAACCAAGGGCCGTTGCAGCATCCATGTACTAAAAAATCAACTGTAATGGAACATGGAAAAAGCAAAATTATTACTGCGAGCACTCAGTCTGTTACATGATGCAAAAATATCCAAGTAGTATTTTTAGACAAATGAAAAAAATAGCATGTCAATATTTTTTCCTTCTGAAAAAACGAACACGGCACATATCAAAATCAGGTAACAAAATAATTACCCCTACATTCTACAAGATAATTAAGTAATTTTTTCGTATAATCAAAACATCTCATGTCTAAATAAAAGTATAATTTTAAAAGTAAAATTTTGAATAACAATATTTAAAAGCATTGAATCAAATGAACATAAATATATGACCGTCAGGCAATTAAAATCTGATTAGCGTTCGTGGCAATATAACGAGTACAGCTTTCTAAAGCTTGATTTTTTACCTTGTAACATTTTTTTTCGCATGTGTTTAATCGACCGAGAATAAAAAATATTCCCACGCTTATAATTGCAAAAATCGACATGCAAAGATGTTGGGCAATTTTGCATTGGTAAAATATTGGAAAATTGACCACGAAAGAAGTAAACTTTGATATTTTTATAAGTGCATCTCTTTTTTTTATTTTAAACATAAAGCACATTCATCTTAATTGCAAAGTGTAGCCACGCAATCAGTGACGTCATACAAGATTGCCTGGTATGATCAAAACAAAGATGTCATTGAAATATATGTGCGTCGAAACAAGAGATCGGAAATTATAATTGCATTTTTATGTCTTGATAAGGACCAGTTTTTAAATTCTTTATCTAATAGCCCAGATTCTTGGAATGATGACTGTGTTTAACTTTCTTGATTGGCGGCGCGGCCATTTTGTGGTTGCTACGCAAGGTGCGTAATCGAAGCACGGCTTCATCGCACTTGCTTCCAGTTAACTTTCGTGAACGATAAACTTCGCCCAATGAGAAATAAATCGATTAAACCAATGTGAAATGCACTTAAACATCAAACAGGTCATTTTTATCGAACGAAAAAATCCATTTACTACAGTTATATCGCAAAACAGCTCTAAAAGTGTCATATTTCCCGTGGAAAAGCGTTTCATCCCAGGGACGAAACGTCCTTGATTTTTTTTCGTCCCTGGCGCTTTTTATGTGTAAATAGATATGTTTACGGTGTAAACGCGAACACTGTTGTAGATTGTGTTAGCTTTACTATATGAAGCGGGCGAGGCCGAGCTGGGAGGTACGGCATTGGACTGGTAATCATTGGATAGTCATCTCAACATTGGTTTGAATCCCATCAAAAACCTACCCCCTTGTTTCCTTGAGCAAGAAAGTTAATCCTACTAGCTCAGTACTGGGGGACCAGGAAACAGACTGGAAAGTGATAAATCTAAGTTGTAAGAAATGGTTTAACAATGGAGTGAAGAACTTTTTAGTTCAAGTACAGCTTTATTTTACATGTTAAGTATGACAAACTTAATTATTAACCTGATATGTATAGGGATGGGTATTACCGGAAATTACGTATTGCGATATATTGCGATAGGCAACAGAGTATTGCAATACGTATTGCGATATATTGGGAGTTTAGAGCATAAGCTTTTTACAGCACCCATGCTTGTATTTTACTGACAATATGAAGATACAACACAATTATACATTGTGAAAGCTATATTTAAGCTATTGCAAACATTTAAGACTCAATTTTTGCCCAACAAAGTAAGTATTGTTACAAAGTGAATGTTCCTTGGCGACACTATGCTGATAGACTGATAGTGTCAGCATGCCAATTGTGACTTACATATTTAAAAGCATTAATCCATTGCCACATATAGCTTCCTCTGATTTGCCTATTGCCAAATGATAGGTCAACCATCCACTGTAGTACACTGTATGCATGGAGGTGTACTGGGAAGTGTGCAAGTTTTGCAAGGAACTTGACACCTACTTAGTTTTATAGGGGTTTAGAATGATTTGTAGCAATTTATTTATAATACAATAAGGACAAAAGATGTAGGAAACAAAATTTCTTGTTAAGTCATGTATTTCTTATACAACTTATTGAAACAATTTAAACATTTCAAAGGGTGTGTTAAACACATTGCAGAAGAATTTCATAGGACTTTCCCTTGGGATTTTTCACTGCGATAAAGTCACCCATGTTTGTTTATGTTTCTGGATAAAGGGTAAAGGCGGTCAACAAAGGATTCGTACAAAATAAGAAAAAGTTAAGATTGAAATAACGTATATAAGATGCCAACTAAATTTTACGAAAACAAATTTTTTTTAGTATCTAACTCAATGCCAAATTACAAAAATGTTCATCAGTTCCAAACCCCTACTTAATGTTAAATTCATCACAGGTAGATACTTCAATACTTATACCAGACATTTATGCTAAAAATAGATTAAAGGGAAACAAAAAATGAAATAGTTTCCGGTCAAATTCTGCCACAAATAATGCAAAACAGGTTGGAGTATGCACTGTTAGTCTACTAGATTAAGATAAAAAAATATTGCGATATATTGCGGGACTGTACCGGTGCGTATTGTGTTTGACACGTGTTGCAATATACCGGTATACCGGTATTATCGCACATCCCTAGATATGTAATAAGCCATTCAAGTGGCTCCTCTGCACAACTCAAATATCCTGAGAGATCATGTTCTTTTATTTTCCTGTTGATATATAATGCACTCTAATTCTCTTCTTGGTAATTAAATGGTTATCTTACTTCTCTTTGTGATAATGTTCTCTTAATATTTCCTTGGTAATAATGTTATCTCTTATTATCTCCTTGGTGACAATGTTCTCTTATTTTCTCCTTGGAGATAATGTTCTCTTATTATTTCCTTGGTAATAATGTTATCTCTTATTATCTCCTTGGTGACAATGTTCTCTTATTTTCTCCTTGGAGATAATGTTCTCTTATTATTTCCTTGGAGATAATGTTATCTCTTATTATCTCCTTGGTGACAATGATCTCTTATTATTTCCTTGGTGAAATGTTCTCTTATTTTCTCCTTGGAGATAATGTTCTCTTATTATTTCCTTGGTGATAATGTTATCTCTTATTATCTCCTTGGTGACAATGTTCTCTTATGATCTCCTTGGTGATAATGTTCTCTTATTATTTCCTTGGTAATAATGTTATCTCTTATTATCTCCTTGTTGAAATGGTCTCTTATTTTCTCCTTGGTGATAATGTTCTCTTATTATTTCCTTGGTTAAATGTTCTCTTATTTTCTCCTTGGTGATAATGTTCTCTTATTATTTCCTTGATAAAATGTTCTCTTATTTTCTCCTAGGTGAAAATGTTCACTTATTTTCTCCTTTTTTATACGCCCGTTTTGAAAAAACGGTCGTATTATGTTATGATGTTGTCCGTCTGTCCGTCTGTCCGTCCGTCCGTCTGTCCGTCCGTGGACAATTGCTTGTCCGGATGATAACTCAAGAAAGGATATACCTAGGTTCCTAAAATTTTATGTGTGGATAGCCCTTGGGTAAAGGAGGTTCCCTATTGATTTTGAGACCCCAGGGTTAAAGGTCAAGGTCACTGGGACTTAAAATAGGTAAAACTTGTCTGGACAATAACTGAACCACCAATGTACCTAAGTTCACCAAATTTAATGTAAGAGTAGCCCATGTGTCAAAGATGTTCCCTATTGGTTTTGGGGCCACTGCATGAAAGGTCAAGGTCACAGTGGCATCATATGGTGAAAAAACTTGTCCTGACAATAACTTAACAACCAATCTACCTAGGTTCACCAAATTTTATGTGAGAGAAGCCCATGTGTCAAGGATGTTCCCAATGGGTTTTGGGGCCCCTGGGTCAAAGGTCAAGGTCACTGGGACATCAAATTGAAAAACCTTGTCCGGACCATAACTCAACAACGCCTGTACCTAGGTTCACAAAATTTTATGTAAGAGTAGCCCATGTGTCAAAGATGTGCCCTATAGGTTTATGGGGCCCCAGGTTCAAAGGTCAAGGTCACAGGGGCATTATATGGAAAAACTTTGTCCAGACAATAACTGAAAGACCAATGTACCTAGGTTCACCAAATTTTATGTAAGAGAACCCCATGTGTCAAGAATATGCCCTATTGATTTTGGGGCCCCTGGGTCAAAGTTCAAGGTCACAGTGGCATGATATTGAAAAACATTGTCCGGGTAATAACTCAACAATGACTGTACCTAGGTTAACCAAATTTCATGTGAGAGTAGCCCATGTGTCAAGGATGTACCTTATCAGTTTTGGGAAAACAGGGTTAAGTTTAAATCTTAAACCAGAAGATATCAAATTACCAAGCTGTGACTTCAAATGTTCTATCAATATGTTTATAAAGTCAAAACGGCAAACAATGAAACACTTGTCCAGACAATAACTGAACCACCAATGTACCTAGGTTCTCCAAATTTTATATGAGGGTAGCCCTTGGGTAAAGGTTATGCCCTAATGGTTTTGGGGCTCCTGGGTCAAAGGTCAAGGTCACAGGGGCATCATATTGAAAATCCTTGTTTGGACAATAACTCATCAACTACTGTACCTAGGTTCATAAAATTTTATGTGAATGTAGCCCTTGTGTGAAGGATGTTCCCAATAGGTTTTGGGGCCCCAGACCCAAAGGTCAAGGTCACAGAGGCATCATATGGAAAAACCTTGTCCAGACAATAACTGAACAACCAATGTACCTAGGTTCACTAAATTTTTTGTGAGAGTAGCCCATGTGTCATGGTTATGTCCTATTAGTTTTAGGGCCCCTGGGTCAAAGGTCAAGGTCACAGGGGCATCATATTGAAAAACATTGTCCGTGTAGTAAATCAACAATGACTGCACTTAAGTTCACCAAATTTCATGTGAGAGTAGCCCATGTGTCAAGGATGTTCCCTATTGATTTTGGGGCCCCTGGGTCAAGTTTAAACCATCATCCAGAAGATATCAAATTACCAAGCAGAGACTTCAAATGTTCAATCAATATGTTAATAAAGTCAAAATGGCAAACCATGGAAATAATGCTATATTTAATAAGTAAAATGAATTTAGTTCACCAAATTTTATGTGAGGGTAGCCCATGTGTTAAGGATGTTCCCAATTGGTTTTGGGTCAAAACCGGGTCAAAGATCTAGGTCACAGGGGCATCATATGGACAATACTTGTCCGGACAATAACTAAACAATGATTGTACCTAGGTTAACCAAATTTTATGTGGATCAGCCCATTTGTCAAGATGTAATGTGTTGATAGCTCTTTGGTATTTGATGTTCTCTTTTGATTTGGAAACCCCAGGGACAAAAGTCAAGGTCACAGGGACTTAATTCATATTGAAACATTTTCCGGACAGTAACTCAATAATAATTGTACCTACATTGTAGGTTTTCCAAATCTTATTTAAGGGTAGCCTTAATGTCTAGCATATGCCCCTTTGGTTTTAGGTCCCTGTGTTAAAGGTTAAAGTCAAAAGAAAAATCATGAGGAAAAACCTTGTCCAACAACCAACTTTACCTAATATCACCAAATTTTATGTATAAATACTCTTTGGGTCAAGGGCGAGAACTTTTGGTTCTGAGGCCCCATGGTCAAGGTCACTGGAAGTTTGTATGGGAAAACTTTGTGTCGGTGATAAATCAACCATGGCTGTACCTAGGTTCTCAAAATCTTTGCTTTGGATAACCCTCCTGTTAAGAATGGGACCTATTCTGAGATCCCGGGGTCATTGGTCAAGGTCACATGGACTTTATATGAGATAGAACACAGCATGGACTGCACACGGGCGTATAATGCCCCGCCCAGCGGAGCTCTTGTTCTCAATAATTTAATAGCAAAACATTGTCTAATTTGATGTGAAAAACCTGAACTTCAGGCATATGCCTGAAAACTTGCACCCATGCATTTGGTGATTGAATCAGAACTGCTTTAATAGTTTAAAGACAGTTGAAAGAAATTCGTCAGTAAGTCTCTAGTTAATAACTCTAAATCTGGAACTATCCACCAAAGAACTTTCCCAGTTTTACTAGCGGAATGATCCACTGGCACCAGAATCCATAACTTATGATCATAAAATAATGTGTACATCCCTATATGTAGTCCCCTGTGTATATATGTGCACTACCTTATATATAATATATTTTTATGTAATGAAAGTATAGTAATAACTTGTATAGGTTAATGTATATGGGACCGATTTCAATTGAGTTCATGGATAAATATTATTAAAGTATGTGTGTGCGTATTTAACAAATTTAAGGACTCTGGTGCCAGTGGAATGATCATATGATGAGGGGTGATCAATAACTTGGTAGACATTTGTAACAGAACCTTCTGTTTGCATGTGTTATTAATCCACAAACAAAAATGTTCAGTTTTTAATTTTTTTAACTTTCGTGATCGTATAGTTTTAAAAATACATATTTAATTATTTAATTCAAACATTATCTCCTACTTCACATTCTCCCAACAACACCGCAACGTTCTACCCAACACACTACTCTCGCAACACACACCTTTCAAATGGTGATTTTTAGTTTTATGGACAATGTTGTATTGATGTGACAAGTAAGGTGCTGCCTAAATAAACTAATGAGGTTAATTTCAAAATCTCATTTCAACCAATCAATATAACTTTGACAAAACATACTTTCGGAGGGTTCTCACGAAACCTGTGCCAAAGTTATATTTTACCATGCCAATTTTTAGAGAATTTGTTTGTACCAACTATCACTTTTTGATATAATGTACCTAAATATTGTTGTATTGTTTGCCAACACTTGTCCAAATAAAACAATATTTAAATTACTACGAAATAAACAAGTCACTAACATCTGTGAGATCAAGAGGTTATTGATTTGCTTCATCGCCAAATATATACAAACATGTATGTATGTTTTTAATTTGGTCAATTTTGAAAGTTGTACTTGTCCCAATATTTCCATCTCTATTGATCATTAATAAAATCATTCAATTAAAAAATTATCAATTAAAATACATTTTGTACATGTATGAGGCCACTATGTTACACATTCACATAACCAGACATATTTCAATTTTGTCTGTTTATTTCATATTATTTTTTTTTGCTCAGACTTCTACATAAAAGTTTCACCTCATCAAAAGTGGAAACTTTATACACTTGGTTGTTCAAGAGACATAGATATCCAAGGATGGAATTGGGTGTGGCCGAGTGATTACCACATTGGATTGTTAATCATTGGAGGCAAGTCCCATGAGGGTTTGAATTCCATCCAAAACCGACCCCATTGTTTCCTTGAGAAAGAAACTTTAATCAACTAGCTCAGTAGATGGGGACCAGGAAGCGGACTTGAAAGTGATCTAGCTATGATAAATTTGTATGAAGATGAAATCTCATTCTTTACATATCAATTTGGTTTCTAACTTCACTCAAGGTAACAAGTCTTGAAAAATTTGCAAAACTTGTGAAAATCCAAAGAGCATTTATTAATGATCAATAGTTACCTAATAGACCTAATCCGGAATTTAAATTTATAGGTTTTTCCGTCCGTGCCCAGGCGGTACAAACAAAGTTAGTTACACATTATTGCTAAATAGCACAAACTATGGATTAAATCCTTTTGTTATTTGTACACGTGTTTTCATTATAACGGTGAAAGTTTGTTTGTACCAGAGGGGAAAACCCAAATATTTGAATTCCGGATATAGTCTATTAAGACTAAATGTAGTTTTCGCCAGTGTTTAAGTCTTCTACAGTGGTTTAAAAACTTGGGAGTCTTTTTGTGACCTATAAAGGTCTGATCATAAAGGTCTGATCATTAATTGAAAGTTGACATATTGTTGAAAATATCCTTTTACTGGTTAGATGACATGATGGTATAATAACCATGTTCAGGGGTCAACACTAAAGGTCATCCAATTGCCACTGACAACCAATAATTGGGATGCCGCAACTTGTTACTGCAGGTAAAATTTGGTTAGGGTAAGTAAAATCAAGTAAATCTGTGAGCTAATGCTCACTAGTGATACCCCGCAAAAATCTAAAAATATGCGACAAACAGGAAGTAGATGAGCAAGGAGCATGAAATCGCTTTACACCACATGGGACTATGGGATGAAGCAATATGCAAAGTATTAGGCTGCTGCATGTTATAGTAGCTGAAAACTGCGACGGAAATTTTGTAACGGACGAACGCACGGACAAGGGTAAAACAGTATACCCCCCTCTTCTTCGAAGCGGGGGTATAATAAAACATAAACTGGTTGTCCAACAGGACAAACAGTTATAATGTTGAACCCTGAATGTTCTGCATAATTTCATTAAAATTAAAACAAATCAGTATTTTCATACTCAAAATAACTGGCAGTATTTATTTGAACAAAAATGGAATTAACAATTTACATACATTTACAGTGTAAACAAGATCAACACAAAATGCTTTACACACTGCCTTCCAAAAGTTTCTTCACAGTACAATTAATTGCATTGCTACACATTCTAAGTTCAAGATCTAAGGCTTATTAAATCATTGTTTACTTTATTCATTTTCATGCAATGGAAACAAAATTTCTATCGAAATATTTAATTTTTTAAATTGCAGCAAGTTATCTATCAGACTCCAAAACTATGTTCCATGTATCACAATGAACCAGTATCAAGTTTGAGATATTTTTGTAATTTCATATCCTAAGAAAAATGAAAAAAACTAAATTAAAATCATTTAACTATAAACTGTTTTTACAACTTTCTGAAACACCATTTAGTACAATGTAAACAGTGAATGTTGAAGGGACTTTTGGAGGGCAGTGTTTAAGCTATAATCCCCTTTATACTAAACTATTTTTTTGACACCAGAAAATTTCTCTGAACACTGGAAGTTAAATGTACATTGTATTCCCATACTAAATTTTTAAAATTAAATTAACTAATATTTTGTACGGACGAATTAAAAATTATGCTTTTCAATATCAAAGGGAGATAATAACTCACTTTTATTATAAGTTTTCGATGATAATTTTGCAACATATGTTGTTTAAAATCCTTACAAATTGTTCAACAAGTTGTAGTGAAAGAAAAATATTGTATCTTGTATTAAATAGGGAAATTCTACATAAGTATATGATGTGTAGTAACATTTGTCATTATACTCATTACAAGGGGTACTGACAACTATGATGATAAAAACTCTTAAGACCCAAACCTCATTTAACTGAGCTATTGCATATTCTTAAAGAGATAAAACTAGTGATACCCCCGCCAAAACTAAAAATATGCGACAAACAGGAAGTAGATGAGCAAGGAGCATGAAATCGCTTTACACCATATGGGACTATGGGATGAAGCAATATGCAAAGTATTAGGCTGCTGCATGTTATAGTTGCTGAGAAAACTGCGACGGAAATTTCGTGACGGACGGACGGACAAGGGTAAAACAGTATACCCCCCTCTTCTTCGAAGCGGGGGTATAAAAAATATTTTCAAGTTGGGTGTATTAAGAAGACACTTAAATGATCAAAATCATACATCATCATATTTATAAGACAACAGTAAAAACTGAAATACAGAATCCTCTAAATACATGTGGCGCTTTTCACAAAAATTCTAACAATAAAATCATTGTAAGCCAAAAGCAAGAATCATTAATAATGCCATCAACTTTTGGCCAATCAATTCCAAATAGTGTTGAATTATGTAGAATATTGTATACTTTGAGAATATCATATCATAGTTATGTTTATAAAGGATAATAACTTTGCATTGCAAAATAATGCATTTGACTTAAACAGTTTTTGCAAGAATTTTTGTGAAAAGGTGCGTGACTTTTTGCTATGTCTTAACAAGGTCCGATTTTAGGAGTTTTTATTGTATATGTTTTCTACATCCCTGCTGTAGATTTGCAACTAACAGATTATAGTAACATGAACAACTGAAAATCAATTAAAACAGATACTGATATTATTTTGATAGACAGTTTTTTGTTGGTCTTAACTGAAGCATTTATTAATTAATACTGGGTTTAATGCCCTTTCAACAATTTTTTAAATGTATTTTACGGTGTCCAGTGCACCTAACCTAGCTTTCCTGGACCCTTGTCTATAACCAGTATTCACCTACCCTTCCACAAGGCCAGAAACTTCTCCATATACCTTACCAATGGAGAAAAATTGACATTATTGTCAAATTTTTATGGAAGGGTACATATATAACCTCCCTGGGTGGGATTCGTACCCGTACTCCCGTCATGACACTAGATTTGAACTCCAGGTGCGCTACCAACTGAGCTACTGATCCAAAAGAAAATTTGAAAATATTCCATGAAGCAAAATAGCAGGATGCTGCACCTTTTTTTAATTTTGCCTTTCCCTGTGCAGAAAATGTTACTTTAACATGTCAACCCTCTGTTGGGCCTTGTCCCTTTAACCTGTCTCTCTCAGTTCTAGAATAGTAACTAAGTGAAGACATTAACTTTTTCTGCATATGGAGGAGCATAAAAGGACAGGAAAGAGAAAAAAAGACAGGGTGCAGTTTCCTGCTATTCTGCAAAAGAACATTTGCAAAAATTCACAAAAACACTATCAAAATGAAAACATAATAACATGAAAATGCCAACAATATAATATATCACAAACATATAAATGTTTAACATCACATATCATCCTTTAAGACTTGCATGCATGGACAAATATAAGAAACAAATATTTTAGCTAGCTATGTACAAGATAGAACACAAGTAAAGTTGCTCCACAGATCTCATGTAAAGATATCAACTTTTCAAAAACTCAAAGTTGTACAAAGCTCCCTTCTTGACCCTCCCCAGAGGCTGTAAAAAACTGGACATTGGAAACCATACAATTCAACTTAAAATATCATCTTTTCTTAAACACTTAAATTGTAAAACAAACATTTTGTAAGCAGTAAAGCAGTGTTCCGAAAATGACAAAATTTAGTGCATATTGACATACAACTGGAAAAGATGGTGGTTTTAAGTATAAAAGACTTGAATGCAAAATTGTTATTTTTAATTCCCACAATCTATTAGATAGTCTATAATATTAAAATATCAAGAAAATAACCAAATATGTGTGCAAGTTAGTGCAGCAATGATTCAATACACCAAAAATCGATCGCGCAGGGGGGGGGGGGGGGGGGGGGGGGGGCGGAGAGGGAGAGAGGTAGGGGGGGGGGGCGGCGGCGGCGAAAATCGACTTTCCAAAGAATCATTTGCATCCCTATAGCAAGTAGGCTTGTATAATGGTAAACCACAGTAGTTTTACATCAGTAAGAAGTTTACAATATTGTTTTCACTCAGAGATATTACATTTCTTCAACTATAGCACTTATATCAGTTTTCATTCAACATTTTACAATATCGTTCAACGTTTCTTTGCTCTGGATTGTTTATGGAATTAAGAAAAAAAACCCTAACTAGGAAAAAATTAACTTTAAGACTATTCAACAACGATTTCATCTAAACCTATCACCTACTGAATATTAACAGTGGACTTGTTTAGTCTCAAGCTTGCTACAGTACATAGTTAATTTAAAAGATATCTTAAGTTCAAAAATGCAACATTGAGCAGGCACTGGTGGCATAGACTTCATTACTTTGCCATCTGACCAGCATGGCAAGGGTTCTGATAGAAAATATAACAACAATCATCATTGAGAAAACTGTCACTTCTACTCTCATGTCCCATTTGTCTTCTCCACTCTATCAGATGACTAGGAAAAATGACCTTGACTATGGTAAAATATGAAAGAATAGGACACTTCATCCTGACATTACTAGGTATATATATATATCCATACACCAATTCTTGCAGTATTTTAAACTTCAATCTCCAAGGTTTCTTCTATTTTCAATAATTTCTTTTAGATTCCAATGTTCATGACTCAGCATAAATGGTCCATTATTTATACATATCACTTGCAAATTTTTAGCATACGACAAGTCTGGTAGTAACTGTAAAACAAGAAAATATTATCATTTAATAATTTAAACTACCTTTAATACTTCTCAATTATTTACCATGAATCCACTAAATTTTAATAATGGACTTGTCTTAAATTTGGGCCAATCCATAGCAAATTCAAGGGATTACCCTGAATACACTAAAGTTTAACAATGGACTTGTCTTAAATTTGGGCCAATCCATAGCAAATTCAAGGGATTACCCTGAATACACTAAAGTTTAACAATGGACTTGTCTTACATTTGGAGCAGTCCATAGCCAATATATTCACACATTTTTCCTCTACTTTAGAGGTGCCATGTGTGTTTGTGTGTGGGGGGGGAGTTGGGGACTCAAGGATCAAAGACAGAAATTAATAACATTTACTGGATACTAAGTTCTTACATGCAGTGTACTTGTATTAACTGATCGCTCATGACTCTAATGTGAAAGAAAGTTCAAATCCATTACTAAACATAAAAGAATATTAAATCCTGTGTTCAATGAACAAACACATTGTCAACGTAAGATGTAAAGTTGACGACAGTAAAGTACAGTGCATAAAAATTGACCCGACCTGACCTTTATGCAAGAATATTCATTACATTGAATACGAATGTAGTATTAATGCTCGATTACACTGTGGCCGTGAGGATTATGTGTATAATCATACTTTTATAATTTTACAATCACCGCGTAAGTGTGTAGAATAGGCCTGGTTCTGATTTTCGTCGGGATATGTGTAGATAATTATTTATTTAGATGCAAATGTGATAGGTCAGGTAAGGGTCAATATTTACACACTATAGATAAAAAGATGCATTTACATACCTTTGGTGTTAGAAGAAAGTATTGTGATTTAGACTTCTGGCATACTGTATTAACAACTAGTTCAAACACTTTACGTTCATTGATTGGATCCATTCCCTGTATAATAGTAATGAAAATAGTAATATTTTCATAAGAAAAGATATCTTAAGGTAGAATTCCCCTAATACAAAACTATGTTATAGTCACAGAATATTTTTGAAAAGTGGAACAATACTGTACACTATATTTCTAAAGTTTTTGCAAGTTTGAGTTTTGAACTACATGGACTATAATTTTGTATAGACAAATTAAAAAAACAAAAAAACAATAATTACATCAAAAGGAGATAATAACTCACTTTCATTAAGAGTTTTCATTAACAATTTTGCAACAGAATGTTGCTTGATAAATCTTTTATATATTTATTTTATTTATTTATTGGAGTTTAAGCTGTATCAACACAATTTAGGTCATTTCACGGCGTCCAGCGCACCTTACCTAGCTTTCCTGGACCATTGCCTAAAACCAGTACTCACCTACCCTTCCACAAGGCGGGAATTCTCCATATTATCTAATCAATGGAGGAAAATCGACCCTATTGTCAAATTTTCATAGAAGGGTATAACCTCCTGGGTGGGATTCGAACCCACACCCCCTCAGGCACGAGAATCCAAATCCTGGCGCGCTACCAACTGCGCTATCGACCCAGGTTTTAATAAATCTAATCCAAGCAAAATGACAAATATAATGTTATGAATGAATTATATTTAGTAATCATTTCTACTGGTATTGTAAAACATAAATGAATATAAACTGTCATTAGGGGAATTCTATATTAAATTAGCCCACTGTTCAACTGTTTGTAAGAACAGAACTTTAGCCAGGATTAATAATTAACCTTTGGGGAGATTTCATGTCTGAATTCAGTTACGTGCATCTCACTTACTGGTTGCAATGAACAAGTTTTTATCAGATAAAATTTCTCCAGCTTGAATGTCTGTGGGTCAAATTGTTATCACCCAACACCTATTATGTTATTAATGTTGGGAGTTATGTTGACCCAATAAAAATCCATGGCACCAACTGAGACCTATGACCATCTCAGTTGTAAGAAGACACTTTACCACATTGCCACATTATAAGTTAAAATCAGGAAACAGTCATAACAGGGTAATTTCTTTGTCCAAACAATTCAAAATTATTATCATTTGTATAGCGCACTTTTCGTATTAAATATATGTTTAAAAGCGCTTCACATTCATATGCATAAAAATTGAATAAATGATAAGTTTAATGATGGTAGGCTTAAATTATGGCTTTAATTATTATTATTATTGTATACCTTCTGAATATCATACTAACTTTCGAATTTTTAACAGCAAATTTATTAAATTGAAGATTTTTTTTTTTCGTTGGAGATTTTGTGAAAAGTGACATTGACCATTATTCTCAATTTACATACACAGGATTCCGAAGATTCCAAAAACTTTGGAAGAATCCCAGCAATGCTCAGCAAGGGATTCCTTCAGGATCCATATAAAATTGCCCTGTTCTTACATGAATTTGAGTTTCAATGAATAGTAAATCGCATTTTGAGCAAATCTGTATTTAAACTTTAGTTTATTATCGGAGGAATCACAAATGTTAAGGAGGAATCCCTGAAAAAACTGATAAGGGATTCTCTCTAGATCCCTGGTAACACAGTTAGTGTTGAACCCTGGTACATACCTGATTGATTTCATCTACACATCTAAATGGACATGTGACTAATTCTTGTAAAGCTAACATATATAATACTGTAGTAACGCTACGTTCACCACCACTCTGATGATAGGGAGATAACTCCTTCAATTGTTCACTATCTCGAAATTTCACTTTGATTCTTATTCCATACTTATGATAATCATCCTATAAACAAGAGAAACCAGAGTAAATATACAATAGATTTTATCCACAACTCAAGTTGATGGATTTTCCAAGCTGAAAAACTGTTTGTACTGCATGTACCCTTGCAGAAAGAAAAAAAAACTGAAATAAGGCTACAACAAGTTGATATGTTCTATGGATTTTTCTAGAAAAAAATGGGGCAAGCGAGCGAACAATAAAAAAATCTTAATTCAGTTGCTTTATATAGCGGTTTGACCAAATTTTTATGAGCGAGCGAGGAAATTAAAATATTTTTTTTTGTAAAAACCATCAAAATTAAGGTGCGAGCGAAACCATAGAACATATGATCAATTTGTTGTGGCCTAAAAACGTGTGTACACAGAATAATGTGATTTAATCTGTGTTGTGTGCTTTTCAGTAATGATGTGTAAAATAATTTCATTCCACATAGATGCATCCGGTACAAACAAACGTTTTTCAGCCTCAAAATCCCATAAATTTGAGTTCCGATATGGACTATAACAGAAATCAGTAATTAAGAAGCCAGCTGGAAAGAAAATGAAAATTTCCATCTCACTTTCAGTGGCCAAGCAGCAGTTTTATGCCAGTAATGAGCTGGCATAACAGTTTTCAATAATAGTAGCCAATTACACATTTACATTACATTTAAAATACATGCAACATTTTTTAACAAAATAACTTCTAAGCATAAAAGGGCTATAACCTAGTAAAATATCATGCTAGAGCTATGAAGCTTTGTATATGACCTCAAATAGTAACTAACTACTCTTTAAATAGTTGAGGTAAAGATGTACAGGATATTTGTCAACTTTGGAGTTAGACCAGCTTTAATTTCACTGAGAGAGCTCAGAAAACATATTTTCACAAGTGGCACAATCTTACACCAAAGTTGACGAATATTCTGTTTCTTTCATGTTTTATTAGTGGAATTACATGTAAATGCAATTCTTAACTTGACATCATTTTTTCTCCAAGATGACATCATTTATCTTTTAAAATGACATCATTTGCACATGAAAATACAGGACTTTATTTTCACAACAATGAAAATATAAAATTTACATTTTCATTGTTTATTTTCATCAAATAACACAACACTTCACTGTGAAGCATGAAAGCAATCAGGGAAGTGTTCATATTTCATTTATGAGTTTCTTTAAAGTCATAACTTACTGTATTTTCTGGTATTCTTAAATCTACTTCACCAACACATTTGAGACAACTAAAGAAATATTTAAAACTTTCATTAATTCTTCCTATCAAATCTTGTATAGGTTCTAACCATTGTTGTTTCGCATTCTCTATTGTAGCCTGAAGTATAAGACAATAGACGTGTCAATAGTAATCTAATTAAAACCCGATCTAAAATTTTCCGCTCACATACTCGCTAATTTAGATCTGGCCTTTTTCAACTGAAGGTCACGTTCAGGCGACCTTTTCTCATCACAATATTCATGACGAAATTGTTATGATACGTAACTTGTTTACATTGTCTACGTCACGCAGCAATTTGAAATGAGCCGCCCAATCACAGACTGTGAATAATATCGCTGTTAAATTAGCATGCAAAACTTGGTCTAAAAATAGAAATTACGAAATCAAAATGTGATTAATAGTGTTTTTGTCTAGATGAAAGCTATGCATTGATTGTCAAAACAAAGTTTATCTCGACGTGACCTTCCACAGAGAAAGTAGAGATCCTGTACGACAATGCTCTACAGGATATCTGTTTACGGAGATTGTGTCAATAAACAAAAATAAGAAGTGTGCAATCAGTTACTTCACACAGTATATCTCTTTAAACAGATATCCTATAGACAGCCGAAATAGGATCTCTCGACATTGCAGAGAGGGTTATGTTCAGATGACCTTTGTGTCAACCAATCAATGCTTAGCTTTCATCTAGATGAAACACTATAAATAGCATCATAATTTTCAAAATTCTATGTTTAGACACCATGATTGTGTCATAAATATAATAAAAGCAAATATCAACTTAAAGTGACCCAAATTGTGAAGTTGCCAAATATAAAATAAGCAAGTTTGCAAACAAAGAGGATTTTATATTGGGTTTAATCTAATTGGAACCTATGCTGAGAACAACCAGATTGGAGCAACCAACCATCTCCAACGTCCACTTTTTGTTACTATTGTTCAAAGCTGGACTGTTGATCTTTATAAAGTCAGCTATTTTTGGTTAGAAGCCCATTTAAAATCCACTCAGTTATTTCAGGGTATATTGTCATGTGATCCTCAGAATGTATACAAACATTTGTTTTTGTAAAAGCCTAACAGCTACCAAAATAGTGGAAAGATCAGAAAGTGTATAATAAAACTAATATTTCTGCACATGAAAATGTCTATATTTGACTGTGAGTAATAACTCTGAATACTCGGCACTTAATGTTTTTGCACATGGTCCTTTTCACTTGATTAAATTTTTGTGCAGATGATTTGGGGCTTATGGTCAAAACTCATAGTATTAATTGTGATTTTCAAGGAAAGAATGGAGGTAACAGTTATTTTAAGTCATTAATTATTTGTCTGGAAAGATTTTTGTTTACCTGATTAGTTGTTCAATTTTGTAGAAGAACAAGTGATTTTAGACTCAGTATTTTGTTCAGCAATATCTTTTAAGTGTTTAATTAAATGTATTTCTCCAACAGTATTTTGTAATTGTGACCAATATTGTCAGACAAGTTTTGCAACACAAGACACAGGATAGTTATAGAACCACATTACCAACGTATGAGACCAAGTCTGTAAAACTATAGTTACTTACCTGATGATTGTCTTTTTCCAGTTCTTTTCTTCGTATTTTATCTTCTAAATCAGCAATTTCTTCTTCTCTTCTTCTGTATTCCTCAACAACCTACATTTATATATACATTGTTTACAATGTTTCATAATAAATGATGGATCAATTACATTAGATTTTTCCCTCTTTTCACACAATTTTAGGTTATTAGAATATTACTCACCAAACCTAGCTTTCTTGGACCAATGTCTATAACCAGTACTCACCAACCCTTCCACAAGGCTGGAAATTTCTCCATATACCTCATTAACATTATTGTCAAATTTTCATGGAAGAGTATAGATACCTCAGATGGGTTTAAACCTGTACCTCCTTCGGGTCACAAGATTCTGATTCCAGGCATACTACCAACAATGCTAAATACGCATGTGACAATAGATGTATAACAAGTGTGTTTTATATCCAGTACTAAGTTTTTTTATTGGATTTAACGTCGTGTTAACACAGTTTAGGTAATTTTACGGTGTCCAGCGCACCTAACCTAGGTTACCAGGACCCTTGTCTATAACCGGTACCTACCTACCCTTCCACAAGGCCGGAAACTTCTCCATATACCTTATTAATGGAGGAAAATTGACATTATTGTCAAATTTTAATGGAAAGGTATAACCTCCCTGGGTGGGATTCAAACCCATACCACCTTCGAACACGAGATTTCAAATCCTAGCACGCTACCAACTGCGCTATCGACCCGGGTTCCAGTACAACGATTAAATTGAGTATTGATGTAAAAGCAAAAAAACACAAATCATGATCTGGAGTAATGGGTATCAAATAAGGGTTTTTAGTTCTGACCATAAACTGATTTTATATATCATAATTACGTTACCCTTTCATCAGTTTGTACTGTTGAGTCAGCTCTGACTTGAAACTCATGGATTTTATCATCAAGTTTTTCTAGTGATGAAGGCAGTAGTTCAAATTCCTAAAATAAAAATACAGGAAAATTTCACTGTAAAGGTCACCTTATATATTGCAAAATCATTGAGTTTTGACAATTTGCAAGTCCTAAATGCTTAATTTGAGAATAAAAAGGTCATAATATACATATATCATCCAAGATGTTTTGCTATAATATGTAAGTCCATCAATTTAGATAAAGGTCTTAATGCTGGATTTGTACATAGACCAACAATATTAACTTGAGCCTGATTTTTATGCAAGTTTATATTATACCGATTTCATAGTCCAGTTTTGGCTTTGTCGACATATCGTGGAAAAATGTAACTTAACGTTGAATCACGATGACACCTCTCTGTGTTAACTAAATTGTTTATAAATGACACCTCTCTCTGTGTTAACTAAATTGTTTATAAATGACACCTCTCTCTGTGTTAACTACATTATTTATAAACATATGTTAACTTAATCTGCTGTATCATTATCACTTCAGTGGTGCAGTGGTAAAGTGTCAGATGTTTGTATTGTAATGCATCTGTCATGGGTTCAAATTCTACATTTGTTATTTTGATCACATGCAATATGGTACACATTCTATCGGAAACTCATGATTTCATGAAATGAAGCATGTTATTATTATAATAAGGTAGTTTAAGCTCAGGTTAATATTGTCAGAATATATGTATACCACAAGAAGCGCCGCAATGCGACGAAACCAGGTTTTCAATGACCAAGTTTTGATGTGACAGGAATGAGCCCAGCCGCCCGCCCACTTCGGCATTACAATAACCTGGTTTTCGTTGAAAACCTGGTAAAAAATACAACTGATACAGTAGATATACTGGTACTAGTCTAAACAATTGTTTCTTATACTAGTCAACTAATTTAGGGGTGTGAAATTCCAATTATTTTCCACTTGTCCACAGACAAGTGAATTAAAAAAACCCAACTTGTCTGGGATCAAAAAGCACTTTTTTCAACACAATTAATGACACTGACTAATAATTTCAAAATATCAAAAACATATAATGATATAACCTAATTTATATGCAAGTATATGTCGTTTCTTTTCCTCAACTGTCAGGGTATGAATAATTTCATGGCGACTTTAAGCTCTTTCTACTAACACTTGTGATATTGTGATAGTCTGTATTCAATCATCCTGAAATTATTCTAACTTTGACAGTTGAGAAATAATAGACAATAGCTTTAGTTTTTACTTACAGCAAGAAAAGACTGAGCAAGGTCCTCATCCGGTTTAGTACCCGTAGATTTCTTGGCTAAATCTAACAATTTCTTAGACTCTGACTTCCATTCAGTACATTTTTGTTTCAGATCATTAACTTTCTTCTGTAAACAAAGAAAACATGGCATATGTACATTTCATTTTATCAAATCAGGGCATTTTTCAGTATGTCGGGGAATGAGCCTGAGTCCTGACTTAATATAGAACAATGGGGGATATTTTACCATTATTTCATTGATCGGGGATTTATAACAAAGGTAACCTCCAAATTTGCAAAAAACTGCATAACTGCATGATTTCAAAGAAATTTCAGAAGGGGAAGGCACCTGTACACTGCCCCTATTATATAAGGAAATATAGCCCTGTAAATAGCATGTTTACATTTTCTATGCATGTTCCACAAGATTAGTTTAGGGGGATATGATGATTATTTTACTCATTTTAGTTGTGCAGATACACAGATGAATTACCTAATATTGATCCATAATTAAGCCAGGTAGAGTTGTAGTTACTTTCTAATTCTGTTCATCACATGTTATGTTATCATAGTATAACGTTTCATAAAGATCTGACAATAAATGGCAGAAATATAAGCTAAATTGAAAACTTTAATGCAATTTTTAACAACACCGCCCACCCGTGTTTTGCCAAACTATTTGTCGCATTTTTTCGTTGAAAAATCCGGCTAAAAATCAACAATAATAAATTATGAGTGGTTTTAGTAAGTGTTTCAAAAGTAAAACATTGACACAAGATTTATTAACAATTTATAAACCCATACTTTGAAAATTGTATGGGGATGCCACATGCCAAAAATTGAGTCTCTAGGCCGTATGGCTTTTTACAAAGAGAATTGGTTTTCATTAATAATTGACACAGATGCAGGATAGAGCAGCCAAAATTGCTACCCTCAAGCACACTAAGCTCAGGTGAGCTGAAAAATTATAATCAACAAAAAAATGTTGAATACAGACCACACCCGATGCACAGACCAGCTACAAAACTTCAATATGCTCAGGAGGGCTAAAAATCATGATAAACAAAAATGATTAACAAAGTTAGTTCATATAGGACTCACCTCTGCTTGTTGTTTAAGATGAGATTGATCTCTTATATCTATTTCTAATTTATTATATTCTCTTACAGACTGTGCATGTTTTAATGTCATATGTACTTTCTCTGTTATTGCTGCCACACATCTCTAAATATTGTAACAAACAAAACACATCATTATTTATATGCAATGTCTTAAGTTCCAAATATTATTTCCACGAAGCCATTAAATGTTGTTTGGTTTTTTTTGGTGGGGGGGGGGAATCATAACTGTACTTTAATGACTCCAAACTTCCACCCTTAGGGCCTATCTCATAGTTTGCAAACTCCCCACAGCAGTTATTTCCCTTTATTAAATCAATAGCCACTGCCTCCACAAGTAAATTTGTCTCTCGGAGAGCTGAATATTTTTTTCATCTTTTCTGTTACAATTCAATATTTTCTACAAATTGAGTCTTCTTGTAGTAAATTATGATGTTCAAAGTTCATAAAGATAAAAATAGTTTTAATTAATAATTTGTAAAAATAACTAAGTGTGATGTAAGCACTGTAAAGAGTTTGGGCATTCTATAAATAGATGGTATTACTAGCGTCAGGTGGTTTTCGTGTTGGCAGTGTTTAAGAAGCAAAGTGTGACGTAAGCACTGTGAGGAGTTTACATAATTTGTTTAAAGAATATGTAACCTAATAAAAACTTACCTACTTAACCTCTATAAAGACATGGGAAATATTCTTCAACTTAGGTACCATGTACAATAAATTTTTTATTTCACAAAGTCAGCTCCGAAAACATATTTTTAAGAGTAGCATAGCCATGATTAAAGTTGTCATTTTCTAAGCTCACAGGTTGAATGCTTTCCAGACAACCCATCTCCCTTAACTTTATCTGATTTTTTCATTGACTAGCAAATCCAGATTTTTGAGTAGTTGCAAGACATAGGACAACATCACAACGTACAGTTCCCAATTCTAAGTTAAATGACATAGAGGATATTCGTCAACTTCGGTGTAAGATCGGTTTTTATTTCACCGAGTGAGCTCAGAAAACATATTTTCACGAGTGGCATAGCCACGAGTGAAAATGTCACTTTCTGAGTTCACGAGTTGAAGTAAAAATCATCTTACACCAAAGTTGACGAATATTCTGTTTCTTTCATGCTTAGTTTTGCGTTTTATTTGATGTATTTTACACAAATTATAACGTGACGTCATTTCTACTCCAAGATGACGTCATTTATCCTCTAATGTGACGTCATGAACGATGAAAATATAAGGTTATATTTTCACTGCGATGAAAATATAAAATTTATATTTTCATTGTTTATTTTCATCGAATAACGTGACGTTTCACCGTAAAGCATGAAAGAAATAATGGCAAGTAAATCTAAATGACTTTGTTGTAACAATGTTAAACCCAACAAAAAATGAATATAAAATTAGAATGAACATACTCTAGTGATTTCTTTGTACTGATTAAGATATCTACATTTTTTATCAATTATATCTCTACATTTCTTCTTTATTTTCTCTTCTTCAGCAGTAATATCTAATTCCATAGATTCTACGTTCTTTATACTGTAAAACAATACAAGATGTACACATGTATTACATCAACTATTTATCTTAGGAATTTGCATATTTGTGTGACCATTAACACATGATTACTATGTTCGGAGGAAAGAGTAGCCAAGACGATATTGTATCATAGTAGGTTCAAGATTTTAACAAACGTTAAGGGGAGAAAAAAGCCCTGCGGGAAAAAGGCCGAGGCCAATCTTTCCCCATGGAAAAAAGGTCGAGGCCAATCTGTCCCCATGGGAATGGCCCGATGAAAAAAAGACTGCTACATCGTAGGGTTTTATAATCAGAAAAAAATTATAATCGATTATCGGAAATAATCCGACCACCCATTTCGATCAATCATCGATTATATAATCAAAACATTTACTCAGGGTTTTCATTCAAGATTTTCAAAAAATATATGACATTAAGTTGCAATGGTTTAAGCCATAGAATATTTAATCATATATAACCAACCTATAATTAGTGGTTTGGTGGTTGTCATTGTTTAATAATTAAATTGATTTCAGACATTTTTCGTATCAATGTAGTATAGAAATGGAGATATATAGTGTCAAATAGTTTCAAACTCCATGTTGCTGACCAAAAATATCAATACAGATCTCAATGATTTACAATAACAAAGTAGTACTAAAAATGAACCCATCATGGTTTAATTAGGAAGAGTTTTATCCACATGAAATGTTTTTCTTCAGAAATATTAATTAATTAAAACTAGTATGTCTCATTGTCAATAAAATGAATTTAGACAGTAGCGATAATCTATTATTAAACTTCATAATCGATTGTCTCCCACTTCTACTGAAACATTTAATTATCGATTATAACTGATCATCATTAAATCCCTACTACATTGGGTTCGAATATGTCTGATGGGACCAAGCCCCTATAGCAAGTTTAACAAAATGTGAATAAGAATTAGAGAAAAAAAAAACTAGAACTGCCACCAGTGGCGAAAATACCCCCGCAACAGCAACATTTCAAGATAAAAGCAAGTCAACATTGTGGAAGTCCAAAAGGGTAAATGTTGTAAGAAGCATAAAAACCATAAAAAGAATAGGATGCAAATATCAAATTGGAAATAAACAGCAAATTACAGTGTAGTTCACTATAGATTTATGAAAAAGCAAAATGAACAGAGTTGTCATATGTCAAATGATTTTTTACATGAAAATGAACACCATTTGGTCATTATGAATGTAAAGTGGAACAACAGACAAAGAGTGATCACATTTAAACTCATCATGAGTATGTTGTAACCAGAAGAGCAAAATGTAGAATGTGTTTGTAATTTTTTTATAAATAAGTAAAAAATAAGGCAATTGTAAAAATGGTAGTCAGCGCAATGTACACAATATAAATCAAACAATTAGTATTTACAATATCTTGTATCAAGAATTTCACAAATACCCCATAAGAAAGCTTAAATTACCGATCATTATTTTCACAGTAGTAAAGTTAAAATAATATCTAAAATCTCATGTAGCTATAACGAAATAAGATGTTTTCTTCACAACATTACAGAAAAATTCATGGTGGCTATTAGTTGGTCCATTGAAATACATAAAAAAATAAATACATATAAAATTTTCATCAACAAGAATTTGTCAGCACAATTTTATCAAAATGAGGTGAGAAAAAAAGATGTTTGCTGTACAAGATATTAGAAAATTCAACATGTCTGCCAGTCAGCCATTTTGAATTCCACTTAAGAAAATGCCAAGCACATTAACTTAAACAATTGCTAACTTTCTCAAAGTCTGTACAAAAATTATCAAATCATTTGCTTTTTGAAAAGAAAAACTCAGAATGGCTGCCAATCAGCCATTATGAATTTGATAAAATATCAATACATCACAAAAAGTTCAACAATAAGAATTTGATAAAAATAGCAGTACATAATTGACTTCAGCAAGTCAAAATGGCAAACAATGTGGAATAATGCTATATTTAATAAGTTACATGACATAAAGCCATAAACCCTTGATTCATCTTCGTCAATAATTTTTGCTAATCAATGAGATAAATAGTTACTACAAGATGTAGAATTGGTCATACTATATTAACACATTCATACCTTCTCAAAAGAAAGAAAGCACCTAAATGTATACCATGTGACGAGCATTTCAATGTCAAATACGTTCTCCTTGACTGCCAGGATCTTAAATACATCCGTGACAAACATTTTAAAGTTAACTCACTTAAAGAACTTTTTAAGTCTGTACCATCATATGCGATACTTAACTTTTTGAAGGAAATAAATGTATATAATAAGATATAGAGCTTTACATCATTAATATCGTTTTAATAAATAGTATCATTGATTGCTTTCGACGCGATATGACCTTTTTGTGTTGGTGCGCCGTAAAACCAAAACAAAACCAAACAATACTTGAAGGAAATAAATGTTTATCATAAAATATAGGACGTAAAATCTTCATTATCTATTGAAGTAATAGTATCATCAATTGTTTTCGGCGTAATATGACCTTTTTGCATTAAAAAGCCGAAAAATCCAATTAATCAATCAATAAATCAATTAGACTTCAGCAAGAAGAAATTGGTAATGAAATAAGCTTACTATACAGTTATTTAAACAAAGTCAAAATGGCTGCCAGTCTGCCATAACGAATTTGTATCCAGAGTAAATTCATGTACAAGTCAACTACATCAATAAAGACTTTGGAGCGAAATTTGGCTAAAATTGAGTAAAAAAAAAACACATACATGTACTATACAGTAATTTAAATAAAAATTCAAGATGGCTGCCAGTCAGCCATATTGAATATAAATTGATGAAGAATAGTCATCCTGATCAACTGTATTAGTGAGACCTTGTATGCAATTTCTTTTCAAAATATGTATGGTAATAAGTCAATATAAGACTGTATTAATTTTGAAAAAAGGATGACAGCCAGTCCGCCATTTTGAATTGGAATTGAGTTAAAGTGTATGTACACATCAACTGTGAACGCCTGTGCAAAATTCTATCTAAATTAGTGAAGATAAAAATCTGTTGAGAAATAAGCATACAGTAATTAAACTAAATTAAAAAGAATTCAAGATGGCCGCAAATCGGCCATTTTGAATTTGGAATTGATATAAAGTGTATGTACACATCAACTGTAAACGCCTGTGCAAAATTCTATAAAATAAAAAAATAAAAATCTGTTGAGAAATAAGCATGCAGTTATTAAATTAAATTTAAAAAAATCTAGATGGCCGCAAGTCGGCCATTTTGAATTGGAATTGATATAACATGCATATAAACATCAACTGTAAACGCCTGTGCAAATTCTATAAAATAAGATAAGAAAAAAAATCTATTGAGAAAAAAGCATACTTTACAATTATCAAATTAGATTTAAAATATATAACACAATTAAATATTTTAAACAAGTGAGATATGTTTCCGTAGTTACATGAGTTTTGTATACACCATTAAATCATGGTATATAACAGCATCTATTCAAATACATTAAGAAATAAACATACTACAAATGTATTAATTTTTTGGGACAGACCACATATCCAACCAACCAACCAACCAACCAACCAACCAACCAACCAACCACCAGGGTGATTCCAGTATACCCCCGAAAACTTCGTTTGCGGGGGTATAACAAGATAAGAAGTAACACCTACCTTTGTTTTTTAGTCACTATCTGAGATTGTAACTTCTTTTTTATATCCTTCTTAGCTCTTAATTTTCTCTGAAAGCATAATTATACAAGTATATCAAATAAATTTAAAACGAAACAAATATATTGACACATAAACATTAAATTAGCTAATCAATAAATTTGCAGCTTATTTAAGAAATAACTTACAGTTGTCTATATTTTGTTGTCTAATAAAATATAGGCACGAGTTGTGATGCACGTATGATTAAATCACGAGTGCTTTAGCACGAGTGATTTAATAAGCGCATCAAACGAGTGCCTATATTTTATTAGACAACAAAATATAGACAACTGTAAGTTATTTCGATTCTAACATCGTAAAATACATCCGTAGAAAAGATATATTTATGGAACTATTTTTAACTGTCAGAAACGTCATGCTGTTGAAATCCACCCCAGTGCAAAGGCCGAAAATAGCATTTATTTACACAATTCTCACAGATAGGTGTTACTTATTCCGAACAAAAAATATTAAAATCTTAATTATAGAATAGAAACCAAATTGTAAAAGTCAACCCTTATTAACTCGTGGGCCATTTTCGGCTTTGCGCATTTAACGTGGGGAGTAAAATTTCAACAGCCGTCACAAGCTATATTTTGTTGAATAATAAAGCATAGATGACGTCACATTAAATAAAGAGTGAAAACGCACGTGCCTATGTTAGAATATTTGGTAAATAAATTTTAATACATGGTGATCTAAACATGAAATTTTGGTGGCATATTTCTGCCATCAGATAACCACATAACTAACTAGTTAATTAAGAGGTTAATTAGTTACAGTAACTAGTTAACCTCTTAAGTTAATTAAGTAAGTGGTTAACAAATTACCGTAACAAGTTAACCTCTTAATTAACTAGTTAGTTAAGTAGTTTACTAGTTACGGTAACCAGTTAACATCTTAAGTTTATTAAGTTAAGTGGTTAAATATTACTGTAACTAGTTAACCACTTAATGTAAGAGGTTACCTAGTTACCGTAACTAGTTAACCACATAACTAACTATGCCACCATATGAAATAGATCAGTTTGTTTTTCAGAAGAAAGACATTCAACAACTCATACAACTTTAGTAGATTTGTTTACAATTAGATCATGATTTCCGCTAACACATAATTTCAATTGTAACAAAACAATCAGGGTTCGACACTAAAGGTTGTCCTATTGTTCCTGACAATCTATATTTGGGTTCGGGCAATCTGTTACTGCTAGTCAGGGCTCGAATTTAACAAAAAATTTAACTTGCTAATTTTTGCAAGTTGATTTTATTTTGACTTGCAAAAACAAAGAAGATCGCTTGCATTTTTTTCTTGCAATTTTAATGGCATACATAGTAACTATTTATATATGCAATATAAAAACAACATAGTACTATATTTAACTATGGATAGAACAGTGCCGTTATTGTGGGATAGACAAAGAATATCAAACATGTTTGTACTGTGAATCTTCAATTAATGTTATCAATCTATCTGACTGTTTCAATGCTAATTTAAGCCTCATTAGTTTGGACAGAAATATTTTTGCAGCTATTTCAACTCATGAAAATTTGTAAGTTAAAATAAAAGTTACTTGCAATTTTCAAAATCCACTCATGTTTTGGGAGTATGCAAGCTTAAATTCGAGCCCTGCTGCTAGTAAAAAATTTGGTTTGGGCAAGTAAAACAATAATTTGTTGTCAACAAGGCAACCTAGTGGAAAAAATAATGTTGAGCCCTGACATGTTTGTCTGTACTATGAGTAAAAACCCATTCCCCTCTCAAAATCATTTGTTTTTTTCCCCAATCATAGATAAAATTTCCCTTCAAAATATTGTTATTTTTTTTTGTCATTCTGCAGTAACAATCAATACTAGCTATTCAAATCATTGGTAGGAAAGTGTTTAGAGTAAATGTGACTAGTAAAAGTCTCAACTGTACACATTTACGAGGTGACTGAAAATTCCCCATATTGTCTTTAAATGACACAAAATTCCCCTTCCTGAAGGTACGGGTACTAGTCCGCAAAAGTTGTCTAGAGCCCTGTTAAACGATCATGTGTACAAACAAGGACAATTCATTTTAAACATTAAAGTTATAAAGAACATACCATTTCTTCTCTACATTGACCCAATTGTTGATTGAGATCTTGTGATTGCCGTTGTAGTTGTTTGTATTTCTCTTCATTTTGTCCTACTAATTCATTCTCAGTCTGAAATATTAATACTTTATACAACATTTCGCGGGTTTAGCCTAAAATGGTCGTAACTCAATAAAAGAAAACACAGGCAGCCCGCACCGTCCCTGAGTAATCACTTTTTATATACATTGTACCTATAAGGTATAATACTCAAAACTGATAGTTTTTTACCTAAGTTCAATAAGTGGCTAGTTTCTCCATCATAATACTTTTTTTACAAATTTAAACATGCAAGCGTGGCTAAAGCTTCTCTCTTACGATTGACACTAACATCTTTTGCACACGACGAATAATAAGTTCATAGGTCGGTTTTAAACATCACAATCAAAATAGATTAGTTTACTCGATACAAAAGTCGCAAGAACTAAATACACAATTGATGGCAAATTTTGAATCATATTTTTTTAAACCACAACATGAATGAAGAATACTCAGCATGTTCAGAACTACCACAGACGGAAATATTAAATACATCAAACAAAATGCATGAAAATTTACAAAACTTTATTAAAAGGGACATGGTTTTAACAGTAATACTAAATTCTTACTCATTCATGATGTCACATGCTAAATAATGACTACACTCAGACGTAATGAATGGAAAATGCCGATAATGAAGACAAACAAAGATTTTCGTATTTTATTGATTTTTTCTTGTATAGTCATACGATTTTAACGCAGGAAAAACATTCGAAGATCGTTAGCATGTGTTAATATCCATTTTTTACTTTGTTTATTTGATCTAACGGCAGAAATTTGCCGTAAATAGAGCATTTGTTCTTGTGACTTCTGTGCCGTCTAAACCAATACTGTTTTGATCATGGTGTTTTAAATCAGCCTACGATCTTATTATGTGGCGTATGTAAACAATCTTGGTATCATTCGACTGGCAAAACCTTAGCAACACATGCATGTATAAATCTGTGAAGTAGTTATTTATAATTAAGAAACTGGCCTATAATTGAACTACCATTTTTTAGTTATATACCTTATAATCACATATGTTTTTGCTTAAGGACCGCGCCAGCCCCCTGTGTAAGAAAAGAATGAGTTACAACCATTGTGCGCTAAACTCACAATTTGACTACTCACGAGTGGCACTTCTACAATAATATGGGGTATGATGCTATTACAAGCTTAACTAACACTGTGGGATACTGTAATAGAATCCACAATTCAGTTCTTGGTTCAGACACTGTGACGATGTTGTCAAGAAGCAGGCATGGCTGAGGAGTACAGATGTTGAGCTGGTAATCATTGGATAGCTAGCTCCATGTTGGTTTGAGACATATTAAAATTGTTACTTAGTCAATGTGACATCACAAATTAAATGGCTGCTTACTGCATTCATAAAATATGAAGTTGGAAGACACAGTGTGTATTAGATGATACATGTATTATCTTAAGAAGGGCCTTCAAGACAAGTTTTATACAAACAATTACATTTCAATATGACAAAACAAATTTAAAAGTTGCTATCTTAAAAGATAAATAACTTACATGCTGTTGTTGAACAAGTTCTTTTTCTTTCTGGTTATCCATGGAAACAGTCAACAATGAAGCATTCCTGTAAATATACAATTTTATTAGAAAATAATGTAAAAGTTTCAAGATTTGAACCCAGATTAGCATATTTTTTTCTGTATGATAAAAAATCTTCTGTAACAACTGTATTAGAATTTACTATCTATTTTTTATTAATAATTTAATCCACTACACTGGAACAACATACGCTCATCATTATTAAGATCCTGTGTACAAAAATTTCTTCAAAAATTTAAAGTCTTTAAATTTACAGAATGTCATAATATAAAGCAACAATCGAAAAAACCTGTTTTACTAAGTTGATTTGGTTTATGATACTTTACACTGTTTTTCCCTGGAGAGGCTTAAAGATCTAAGCTTTCAAACAGAACGTAGCACAAACATGTACCTTTACCAGCATGTAATAACTGCTGCATTTATTACAGAGATACAGCTTGTAACAAGATATATAATGTGGAAACCACACTAAAGCCAGATTTTCATCAAGATCTGACCATAAATGACAGAGATATCCAACATATTAAAAACTTTAACGCAAAAATTACAAAGGTAAATAATCCATAATAAAGCTAGGTAGATTTGTGGTTACTTTCTAATTCTGTTCATTACATGGTATATTATCATTGAATGAAGTTTCATAAAGATCTGACAATAAATGGCAAAAATATATGGTAAATACAATTTTTAAACGCATTTGTTAACTACACGGGACGTCTGCCCGTAAGACTGCCCGCCTGCCAACCGGTGTTTCACAAAACTATAAGTCAAATTTGAGAGAAAAATCTGGCTAAAATTGACCTAAGAAAAAGAATATAATTTTAATATCATTTGCATAATTTAGATCAGTTAAAAATAGTGTAGTTACTGAAATGCATAATTGATTAACCTGTCCACGGTTAGTTTGCACAAACTGAGAGATAGATTGACATAAACAATTTATTGCAAGGGTATAAAAATTAGGGATGAGATAATACGGTCATCACACGATATAATATGTATCGATACGAAAAGAGCTGATATGATAATTTACGATACGATACGGCTAGTTAATATAAAATTGCAAGCATTCATTCTTTCATAACTATGATCAAGGCTTGTCCATGGGCTGAGCTGTCCCTACCTGCGGGTTGAATTGTCCAAAACTTCCAGTTGAGATGTTCACGGGTTAAGTTGTCCACAAATTGAGTTGTACCGGACTCTTTTTACAAACAGCCACTTCATGAACAAAAACAAACCTGTCAAATGCAAAAAACAGTGACTTCCCCTGATTAAAAATGTTAGGGTGATATTGTGATATATCATGTTGGGCCAAGATACATATTGTGGCCTGATGTACCGATATTGTATCAATATATAACCGTATTGTCTCATCCCTAATAAAACTGTAGAACTTACTTGAGTACTGTACTTCTAGATGATGTCTGGTTAGAATAACGACTCTTCTTGATATTATACTAAAATCATAAAACATAAAATTGTTTTTCAATACAAACTCTTGTGACTTCAAGTTGTGACATACAGTATGATACACAGTCGCACAGGATTTTTTTATTTTTTGATGAAGGGCCAACTTGATACTTTCTGCCTTAAAATGTAACATGGAAAAAGTAAAGATTGGTATTAATGTAAAAAAGCTGTTTTACACTACACTTCAACATTTTTACAGCCCATCCTTCAACAATATAACAGTCATATGGCTGTGGTTATACTCACAGTCTCTGGACCTAAGCTGTCAATCTTTCACTAAGCACATTCCTTGCTCAGAGTCGGACAAATGCCCTACTCATAACTAAGGCACGAGGAAGAATGACTGCAGTTTATTTCATGCACAACTCTATAATTAATGTACCTCTAGCCAGTAGAAGTTGGTGATATTTAAATCAAGAAATGTAATTTGGAAACCACACTAAAGCCAGATTTTCATCAAGATCTGACCATAAATGACTGAGATATCTAACATATTAAAAACTTTAACGCAAAAATTACAAAGGTAAATAATCCATAATAAAGCCAGGTAGAGTTGTGGTTACTTTCTAATTCTGTTTATCACATGGTATGTTATCATAGTATGAAGTTTCATAAAGATCTGATGATAAATGGCAGAAATATATGGTAAATAAAAACTTTAACTCAATTGTTAACGACAATGTACGCACACGCGGGTTTCGCCGAAGTACCAGCCAAATTCTCTCTATGAAAAATCCAGTTAAAAATTTTACCTTTGGTTAGGCTGATAATTATTTATAGAACATTGTAGGTCTATGAAAATTTAAGTAGGGGGTAATATTGGTGTTTTTTGGTTGGATTTAATGCCACAGCAAAACATTGTATGCATAGGTCAGTCGACGGTCAGTCAACCTACTGTCATTTTGAGAATGGCTAAATCTCTAGATTTAGCGGTTATCCAGTTACTAGGTGTAGTGTCAGTGACTGACAACTGTCCTACATGATGTAGGAGTTGTAGGAGGAAGAATGGCTGTAGGAATTATTTCATAACCAAGCTCCATGAAAGCATGCCCCATCAGGGAATTGTACCTATGACCCCTTTAATAAGTAGATGACATATAATGAAGTATAATAACATTTAAGAAATAACTTACAGTTGTCTATATTTTGTTGTCTAATAAAATATAGGCACGAGTTGTGATGCGCGTATGATTAAATCACGAGTGCTTTAGCACGAGTGGTTTAATAAGTGCATCAAACGAGTGCCTATATTTTATTAGACAACAAAATATAGACAACTGTAAGTTATTTTGATTCTAACATCGTAAAATACATCCATAGAAAAGATATATTTATAGAACTATTTTTAACTGTCAGAAACGTCATGCTGTTGAAATCCACCCCTGTGCAAAGGCCGAAAATAGCATTTATTTACACAATTCTCACGGATAGGTGTTTCTTATTCTGAACAAAAAATATTAAAATCTTAATTATAGAATAGAAACCAAATTGTAAAAGTCAACCCTTATAAACTCGGGCGCCATTTTCGGCTTTGCGCATTTGACGTGGGGAGTAAAATTTCAACAGCCGTCACGAGCTATATTTTGTTGAATAATAAAGCATAGATGACGTCACATTAAATAAAGAGTGAAAACGCACGTGCCTATGTTAGAATTGATAATACCTGATTATTAGTTGTATAGAAACAGTTGAGTTCTGGATGTTCATTCACTATTTTATCAACATTATCTTTAGTTTTATTATCACCAACAGGAATACAGTGTACTTTATATTGAATACATAGAAACTTCATCACAGCATCAGGACAAGTGAACAAATCCATTAGGTAACTATGGAAACCATACTTCCTGAAAGAACATGAACCATGTATTCCTTCTATAAATTGAACATGAAACAAGTATTCCTTCTACCAATACATATGAGAATAGAGACAGCCGGGGTCTGTGCTATCAAAGATCTTACTGTAATAGGTTGATACATGTACAATATTGAAGGACTTACAACTATAATTGGTAAGACCATTGACAATTTGGGTGCCTGTTTACAAGGAACAGGAGTCCAATCATTAGTCCACCTGTATGAATCTGATTGTTGAAAACACAACACTATTATATCAAAACAGCATGAAATCAAAGGTATAGTTTCACAAAACTTGTTAGAATGAGTTTCAAATTTTAACAAGGCATTCAAGGACAACAGTGGTTTAGTGGTAAGCTGTGGACTAAGAGATCTTCTTTTCTCGACCAAGAAAATTTACCTGTGATTGCCTAACTTCACATGAAAGCAGGGCTAGACATTCAAGGTCCTCCGATTGCCCCTGTTCACTTAAATTGGGTTCAGGCAATTTGTCAGTGCTACTAAAGATTTGGTTTAGGCAAGTTAATATATAGCTGGTTGTCCAACCAGGCAACCTTCTTTAACAAGAGCAGTCCACAGACAGCGTGCTCGACTATTTGGGATATCCGTGTAAATGGCAGCAAAAACCAATCAAAATTCATGCTGGAATTATGCAACTTAGTATTTGACCTTCATACCTAACCCCGTTGACATGTGTGAAGTTTCAAGTAAAACCCTTCAGTAGTTTCAAAAATAAAATGTTGTACCAAAAACCTTAACCAAAAAAACTCTAAGTATTAGAGGGCCATAATCCAGTCAAAATTCATGGTAGAGTTATGTAACTTGGTATTTGATGTCAATTAGTAACCCAGTAGACATATGCAAGGTTTCAAGTGAATCCCTTCAGTAGTTGCAAAGAAAAAATGTTGCACCTAAAAACGTAACCAAGAAATTTCTAAGTATATAAGGGTCATAATTCAGTCCAAATTAATCCTAGAGTTATGTAACTTGGTATTTGAACTCCAATGGTAACCCTGTAGACATGTGTGAAGTTTCAAGTGAATCCCTTCAGTAGTAGCAAAGAAAAAATGTTGCACCTAAAAACTTAACTAAGAAATTTCTAAGTATATAAGGGCCATAATTCAGTCCAAATTCATCCTAGATTTATGTAACTTGGTATTTGAACTCCAATGGTAACCCCGTAAAAACAAATAAAAAAGTGAATCCCTCCAGTACTTGCAAAGATATAAAAGATACAAAAATGTTGCGCCTAAAAAGAAGTGTTACGCCAACTCCGACGCACAGGTGAGTAGGACAGCCCCACTATTCTCTGAATAGTCAAGCTAAAAATTAATGTTGAGCGCAGGTAGTCTCTATAACAGTATAATTCTATAGTTCCATCACTGGGTTGCACAATTAGCAAAGTAAAACAATTCCCCAGGTAGATTGATAGATTCCAGCAGATCCATGACCATGGGTAGATAACGATAAAGTAAAGGTAAGCAAGAGCAGGTAAAATAAGACTATTAAATACAATTACAATATAAAAATTCTATTTCCTAACCTATATTTTTGAATGGGAAATTTTGGTTGACATTGTTCTGGCGGCAAATGAATGTTTGTTTTCACCGCATTAACACGTAACTTTTGTTCATCTTTCATAATATCCATGAATTTATTCATATCCTCACTCGTCTCACATACAAATGCCCTCATATCATTAAATGAAAGATGACCTTCAAGATATTTTGCCATGGCTGGATTTTTCATGTTAACCTGTAACATAAACAAGTGATTATTCTAATGCAGAATAGCAGGGTGCTGCACCCTAACCTTTTTTCTCCTTTCCAAACTTTATTTCTCCTCTCAGAAATAGTTACTTAAACAACAAATGAAAATAACGCTCATTTTGCATTCAAATAAACCACAAATTACAAAGCCATAATATAATAGTTTCTCAAAAATAGAAAAAATATATATTTTGAAAGCATCAAGTAATACTTAGAATGAGCTTTATACACTTTGATAAAATAAATTGATGATATTCCCCATCTTACAAATTTGTAATTCCATTGAGTGATCTCATTAAACATATTTCCAACACATTCGGAACTATCTTGGCAATCTTCTACGCAGATAAATCTATGATATCATAAGATGAGAAAGTAGATCTAACATGGATTCTGTAGAAAACATGAATTGATGGAATTTGGTTTCTGTGTCTGAACTACACAGAAATAACACATTTGAGACATTGTACTGATGAAAATGACAGGTGGTCGTGTTTCAATGTATTATGTAGACAATCCATGACCTTTTGCTATGATTACAGCTTCTGAAAGTTGTTATGTAGCTAATTTGTAGAATAGTTGGCAAATTGTCAGATAATATTGACTTTACATGTCCATGTATAAACAATAATGAAACTACTTGCCAGCAAGTTAATTGCCGGACCTTATAATCTGGTTGTATTTCTACTACGTCTGATTTCCGAGGTATATCTTTGTAGATGATCGTCAAGGTTATTCCGAATGATTTTCAACAGAGTCATAGTCACAAGTGTTGAAATTCAAAGACCTTACACCAAAGACAACAGAGATCCTCTATTTTCTTAAGGTGTTGTGTCATGTGTGTCAACAGTGTCCTCTATTGTCTTAAGGTGTTGTGTCATGTGGGTCAACAGTGTCCTCTATTGTCTTAAGGTGTTGTGTCATGTGTGTCAACAGTGTTCTCTATTTTCTTAAGGTGTTGTGTCATGTGTGTCAACAGTGTTCTCTATTTTCTTAAGGTGTTGTGTCATGTGTGTCAACAGTGTTCTCTATTGTCTTAAGGTGTTGTGTCATGTGTGTCAACAGTGTTATGTTTAAGATATTTTTTCCTCAAATATACCACAGCATCCTTTAATATGACAGCATTTTGATGATAAATTTTGACTACAATGAAAATATGAGATGTTATATTAACCAATTATATTCCTTAAATGACTCAATTTTCCATTGTAAAACATGAAAAAAAAAACATGTATACTCACTGATAACATAGGAGGTTCATGTATAGTACTTTTAAATTGATGTTGATTTTCTCTTAACCATAATACAGCATCATATGTATCTTTATGTTTAGCTCTTAATGTTTGTAGACGTTGACTCTCTATATTACGTAACACTGTCAACTCTTGTTGTATACCTAGAAGAATATCAACAACAACTGTGACTGAGTTGATACAGATTTTGAATACCAAATTTCCATGATTTTTCCATGATTGCTCTAAGTTTTCCATGATACAACAAAAACACATAGAGAACAAAAAATGAGTACAAATTGAAAACACTGCATCATAGCAGGCAACATAAGAAAAACAGAAAACAACAATGTTGTAAAATTCTCATTTTTCTAACAAAGAGTGATTCATACCCAACATTTAAAGTTGCATTTTATATTTGAATTTATGTCTTTCATTCACTTTTATGCACAGGCTGTCGGCATGAAACAGTCCCATCAAAAATATTGTATACACACACACACACACACATATATATAGTAAAGGTATGTAACTCATCACCTCAGAAACCTCGAAACAAGAGCTCCGCTGGGCGGGGCATTATACGCCCGTGTGCAGTCCATGCTGTGTTCTATCTCATATGAAGTCCCTGTGACCTTGATAAATGACCCCTGGATATCAGAATAGGTCCCATCCTTAACTGGAGGGCTATCCTAAGCAAAGATTTTGAGAACCTAGGTACAGCCATGGTTGCGTTATCACCGGCACAAAGTTTTCCCATACAAACTTCCAGTGACCTTGCCCTGGGGCCTCAGAACCAAAAGTTCTCACCTTTGACCCAAAGAGTATTGGTACATAAAATTTGGTGATATAAGATTCAGTTGGTTGTTGGACAAGGTTTTTCCTCATGATTTCCTTGTGACTTTGACCTTTGACCCAGGGGCCTAAAACAAAAGGGGCATATGCTAGACATTTAGGCTACCCTTGAATAAAATTCGGTGAACCTAGGTACAATCATTATTGAGTTATTGTCCGGAAAATTTTCAATATAAATTAAGTCCCAGTGACTTTGACTTTAGACCCTAGGGTCTCCAATTCAAAAGGGAACATCCTCTACCAAAGAGCTGTCAACACATTACTCCTTGACAAATGGGCTGATCCACATAAAATTTGCTTAACCTAGGTACAAGCATTGTTTAGTTATTGTCCTGACAATGTTTTCCATATGATGCTCCTGTGACCTTGACCTTTGACCCAGGGGCCTCAAAACCAAAAGGGAACATCCTTGACACATGAGCTACCCTCACATAAAATTTGGTGAACTTATTTCATGTTACTTATTAAATATAGCATTATTTCCATTGTTTGCCATCTTGACTTAATAACATATTAATTGAACATTTGAAGTCACTGCTTGGTAATTTGATATCTTCTGGTTGATGGTTTAAACTTGACCCAGGGGCCCCAAAACCAATAGGGAACATCCTTGACACATGGGCAACTCTCATATGAAATTTGGTGAACCTAGGTGCAGTCATTATGAAGTTATTACCCGGACAAGGTTTTTTCAATATGATGCCCCAGTGACCTTGACCTTTGACCCAGGGTCCCCCAAATCCAATAGGGCAAATCCTTGACACATGGGCTACTCGCACATAAAATTTGGTGAACCTAGGTACATTAGTGGTTCAGGTATTGTCTGGACAAAGTTTTTCCATATGATGCCTCTGTGACCTTGACCTTTGAACCTGGGGCCCAAAAACCTATAGGTCACATCCTTGACGCAAGGGCTGCCTTCACATGAAATTTTGCAAACCTAGGTACAGTCGTTGTTGGGTCATTACCCGGACAAGGTTTTTCAATATGATGCCCCTGTGACCTTGACCTTTGACCCAGGGGCCCCAAAACCAATAAGGCATACCCTTGACACATGGGCTACTCGCACATGAAATTTGGTGAACCTAGGTACATTGGTAGTTCAGTTATTGTCCGGACAAGTTTTTCCATATGATGCCTCTGTGACCTTGACCTTTGAACCTGGGGCCCTAAAACCTATGGGGAACATCCTTGACACAAAGGCTACCTTCACATAAAATTTTGTGAACCTAGGTACAGTCGTTGAGGAGTTATTGTCCTGACAAGGTTTTTCAATATGATGCCCCTGTGTCCTTGACCTTTGACCCAGAAGCCCCAAAACCAGTAGGGCATAACCTTGACACAAGGGCTACCCTCACATAATATTTGGTGAACCTAGGTACATTGGTGGTTCAGTTATTGTCCGGACAAGTTTTTCATTGTTTGCCATTTTGACTTTATTAACATATGGCATATATAGATATATGAAAGGGGAAGTAATTCAAAGTCAAAAGAACAAAACTGAATTATCTCCACTTTACGCACAACTAGGCATCAATGTTTATCATCAGAGGGAGTTTGAAGAAGATTGGCCCAGAAATGAGGGAGGAGTTGTCCGCACAAGGAAGACGGACGGACGGACGGACGGACGGACGGACGGACGGACGGACGGACGGACGGACGAGCGGCGCCATAACATAATACGACCCTTCGGGCGTATAAAAAATGACCTGTCTTATTCAACGGGCTCCTGTGTTTTTATTTCATGATCGATTTTCGAAAACTTGGTCTTATTTATCAAAAAAATGGTTGATCTGTTGATTGCTTACAAAAGCTTATTAATTAAAAGCTATTGAAGAAAGTTATGAGACGTTAAACAGGAAAATTGTCCAGGTCGTTACTGTCTGGACCTACCGAAAACCGTTTCCTTCTCGAACGTAACTCATAGATGTGTACGTGGAACTCAGATAAAAATGAACCAAAAACAGAGAAAATAATATTTTAACTCACTAGCCTCTCTCACAGTCGCCTAAGGCAAATAATTTGATCACTATCATAATTTTTCCTTGACTTGTCGTGAGTTGTTTTCGTTGGTCTCCATTTTTAGAAAGAAGTCTAGGCTAAAACCGAACTCATACCGTTTTTACGGATCATACAACTCTACCCGAGGACAACTCAACCCGTTACAAATAAACGCATTTTTATATTCAAACAGCTATTCTGGACAAAACATCATCGTTCAGAACTGAATGAATTTTAAAAGTGAGTTAATGATAAAGTTAATACATTTATTAGGTGATTATTGATTACTATTTTTCAGATACAGTATGTTACAATTAGAAAGGCGTAAAAATGAAGATAGCGTATTACGTTGTTAGTGATATTGTAGTTCTATGTATTATAGATTAAAATTACATAAAATGTTATGATAACTATAAAACTGTTTCCTGATAATTTATAATTATTCTTTATCTTTAGTTTTACGGAATTAATTTCATTTTAGAGCTCAAATTTACTAACGTGTTAATTGTCATGGGTTGAGTTGTCCTCGAGTAGAGTAGTATGATCCGTAAAACGGTATGAGTTCGGTTTTAGCCTAGACTTCTTTCTAAAAATGGAGGCCAACGAAAACAACTCACGACAAGTCAAGGAAAAGTTATGATAGTGATCAAGTTATTTGCCTTAGGCGACTGTGAGTGAGGCTAGTGATTTAAAAATTATTTTCTCTGTTTTTAGTTCATTTTAATCGGAGTTCCACGTACACATCTATGAGTTACGTTCAAGAAGGAAACGGTTTTCGGTAGGTCCAGACAGTAACGACCTGGACAATTTTCCTGTTTAACGTCTCATAACTTTCTTCAATAGCTTTTAATTAATAAGCTTTTGTAAGCAATCAACAGATCAACCATTTTTTTGATAAATAAGACCAAGTTTTCGAAAATCGATCATGAAATAAAAACACAGAAGCCCGTTGAATAAGACAGGTCATTTTTTTCGAGGTTTCTGTGGTGATGAGTTACATACCTTTACTATATATATGTGTGTGTGTGAGTGTGTGTGTATACAATATTTTTGATGGGACTGTCTCATGCCGACAGCCTGTGCTTTTATGGGTTGAAATTAAAATAGACATATAGCAGTTTTTCCATGACACAATGAACTTTTTGCATGATGTTATCTAATTTTCCATGACTTTTTCATATTTTACCTTAACTCAAAATTTCCTGATTTTTCCAAAAAATTCTCATTTTCTATGATTTTTCCAGTTAGTACGAACCCAGTGTGAAATCAACTCTATCTATCTAAATACATGTATGTAATGAGAACATTTTTGAATCAACTAAGGGTGCAACCACATACCATAGAAAGGTGTTTTCACAGTACTAGGGACATGGTTGAAAACATAATAGGCTAGACCGTCTGTTACAATACAGCAACGACAAAGCATTAATTCCTGATTCCTATGAAGGGGAAGCTACTCTTAAGAACAAAGCAAACATGGCTGGGTTACAACCATCTCCAGAAACACTTAAATAAAAATTTGGAAACATTTTTACTTTACATTGAATATACTTCATGGGGTAAAAACAACAGTGAAGGAAATAACCACTAAACTTTATAGTTTTAACATTACAATCAATGCTTAATTAAAGCAGGTGTAAAGCCACAGCTGGCCATAAGGCTATATTGGCCTCCTAGTCAATCGACCTAATTCGGAATTCAAATTTATGGGTTTTCCCGTCCGTGCACAGGCGGTACAAACAAAGTTTTCTACAAATTATTGCTAAACAGCACAAACTATGGATTAAATCATATTGTTCTTTTTACACATGTTTTCATTGTAACAGTAAAAGTCGGTTTGTACCGCAGGGGAAAACCCAAATATTTGAATTCCGGATATAGTCTATTATGGTTGCTGAGCTAAAGACCCTCAGAAAGTCACTGTTTCAGGCCACATCATGAAAGCAGTAACCAAGTATTAAGAACTAAATAATCAAGAAGAATATACCTTTTAAGTTTCGCCTATGATGATCAATCTGTAATCTACATTCGTCTCCTTGCTCAGTAACTCTTCCTATCCTTTGAGTTGTATCCCTTAAACTTCTATTCAAACTATCTAATTGCTGCTGGAACTGAAACAAGAATTCATCAGCAATAAATTATATGAAACGTTTTGTCTCTTTCATCAAGGTCTATACACCTACTAGCATATATGTATTAAGCTTAGTGCAAAACAGTCATAACTCACTCTTCGTTAATACTGAGTTACGACTGTTTGGTGCTAAGCAGGAGATAAATGTAATAAGCTTACCACATAAAATAAGGTTTTTGATTATTGAAGAGACTGAATATCAACTGAAACTCAATATTTGATAAGGACACTGTTGTCTTAACTGAGCTGTAAAATTAAAAATAATTTACACAAACTCATATACAGTAAAGTTCCGCTATTAAGACCACTTTTGTATTTTCAAAATCATGGGATTTTTTACAATTATCAAGACCCAAATGCTTTATTGGTGAACAAAAGGGTCTCTACAATAAGACCGGTCCGCTATTAAGTCCACCGATTTTGCTGGTCTTAATAGCAGAACTCTACTGTATTAAATAAGATGTCATCAAAGGCAAATGTAGGAACAAATGTGATTTTAATCTAAGATGCCACATGTAGTAAATCATATCTTTGAGGTAATATTTTGATCTGCCTGGTTAAGCACAGTCAGAAGTATGCCTGACTACAAATCTTGAGGTCAAGGGTTAAAATCCGGGAACAAACCCTCAATGAGTTTAAAAATGGCCCTTCTTCTGTCTACATCAGAATCAATGTGTCAGACACTGATGAAGATATTTGTTGACTGACCACCATGATGTGAGAGAAAATTTGTTGAAATGCATTTTCAAACAAAGGACAATTCAAACTATAAATAAGGGACCTTAGTCAGTTATTTCCCTGTGAATTCTCTTCAAATAGGTAGGTCCAATCGGTTGGATTACTCAGATTTCACCCTTATTTTTCAATGTCAATTTGACACAACTAATCTTAACTAACTTTTCTATAAATCATTTAATTTGTTTGAAAATCAAGCCAAGTAATGATTGAGTAAAGAACTATCTACATTTTATCATTCCTGTTAATATCTTAATTAACAAGAAATATATTGGATGAAATATTTTATTATCCTAACATAGGACTTCAATGATAAAATCCAAGGTTTCCAACTGATAGGACCTACTTACCAATTGGAATGCTTCAGATTTTTTCATAGAAAGATAACTGACAAAAGTCCCTCATTAATTGATTACTTTTTGAATCCTGAATTAAAATTGAATCAATGTCAGTTGCATTTGACTTATACAGGTAATAAATCAAATTGTCACAGCCCTATTCTACACTATGGTAAAAGACAAAGAAAGTATTTTTACTTGAGTTTCGTCTTCATTCTTGGTGTTATTATATTCATCCTCTAGTAAAGCAAGTTGTTTATTCAAATCTTTCAACCTAGAATATATATACATAGAACATAGTATTAATATATAGTAAGGAACAAGTATTGAAATAAGCTTGCAAAATGCAGCAATGTACAGCTTAATTATTTCAACAAACTTGAAAAGTACATATAGTGCCATCAATAATTACTTTTACACAACAAGTACAGTATACATGTTACTATCATGAATTTTTATTTCTTTTTATTTTATCAAATTTAAAGAATTAACATTAAAAAAAATGTATTTGGAGTAATGAACCTTGTCACATGAGATGTGGTTGATAATAAGGAACATATATTTAAAGTTTGAGAAATAAACAAGTTAATTAAAAATATTTTACTGCACAAAAAATTTAATCTGGATGCGGATGCTGGAGTGAGTAGGAGAGCCTTCCATATACTTTGCATAGTCAAGGTAAAAACAAGCCCTGGAGAAACATTCTCAACCTTTCCTGGTACTTGATAATAAAGATAAGCAATAATGACTATCCTGAAGACATGAAAGAAATAAGTGTAGCCGAAGTATATTACAGCCATTGTACTCGTTGCCTTGAAACTAGCTTCTATGGTAAGGTTGTAGTGTCCGCTTATGACACAAGAGGTTGTGGGTTCAAATTGCAGTATGGGCCATGGATTTTTATCGGATTTGCATAAGTTGTATGTAGCTACAGGTAGTAAAATCTTTTGTTTCTTATTTCAGGTATTTACAACTTAACCATTTGAATACGAGCCATCTAGTATTTGGATATATCCAAGCAGGGACCAGGAAATATGCCGATGTCAATCGGTCCAAGGCCGTCCGAGTACCGGATACGGTTTTTAATGTGTACCGTACGGACCAGACCGTTTACTGTACTTTATTCACGACCATGTTAGTACTTTTCTTTGCTCCCCTTTATTAAGAAGGCATACAATACATAGGCATTGTTTGTTTAAATTTTTTCAAAACTTAACTTCTATCTAGCAAGAAAACGTGGTTTCCGAAATTACTCCCCGCAATCGTCGGTCGGTTCAACAAACAGTGTTCATCTAGCTCTAATGTTGTTGGAAAACTCTGTCATTTAGGCAAATCATTTTAACTGCGCATGCGCAAAACGGGTCCAAAGTAAATGTCGCGCATCTTTAAGTATCGTTCGCTAAATAAAGCATGAAAGCGTAAAATTATGATCAGCTTTTTAATTACACACGTAGATTAAAACGTTTGTCATACGAAGTGACGATCTAGCGTGGGTCGTGAAAATGTATGGCATCTCATCACAATGGTTCAAGCGGTTTCGTAAAACACAAATGAATATCAAATAGTGCATAGTACACCTATTTATAAATAAATTAATGACTAAACTGTTTGTTTTGAAAATTATTTTCTATGTCATTAAAGAAGGGAGAAGTGTGGTTGAATTTTGATCATCAAGAACTGTACCTTCGATTAATTGCGTAGATACATGTCCTAAGATTATTTCTTATTATTCACACCTCAATTTACAGCGTAAAAATAAATCATGAATCAGGTCAAACAAATTAAAGATCAATCGAATACAATAGGAATTGACAACAAAAGCTATTAAATTGTTTTCTTTGTAATTATTCATAAAACATTCTTCATAAAACATTATTGTTTTTTACAAGTTTACAGGTTTCAAACAGACCGACTGAAAAAATGTAATCGTTCGATGGACATGATAAAGTAAGAACATATTCTTCTGCTGTTCTTCAATTTAATCGAGTGCAAATCAAGCGTACCTTGCTGTGCTCGATAAAAAAATATCACTGCCTCAACCCCGCATGATACCTGTAACCATGGATACGTTATACAGGGTCCTTGATGTGTAACCTGTGGGAGCAGGATATTACAACAATAAACATTGGGTTATTGCAACTGATAGTTGTTTTATGATATTTTATCGATACGTTTTCTTGAAAATTATGGAAATTAATGGTTTGAGGTCAAAATTAGCGAGTTTTTCCCGGACCGATTTTTTTAAGGATTTTGAAATCTCAATCGGTCCAAAATGAAAAAATCGGTCCGAAAACCGAAAAACCGGCGATTTCCTGGTCCCTGTATCCAAGTATGTAGTCTTCTTACAAGAATATAGAATAGTATATTATCATTATCTTTATTTGTATGTTGTCCTGCTTAGATAAAACTTACATTTCTATAAGTCTTAGAGTAAAAATGGAACACCAAGAACACAATTTTGAGCAATAGAACAGTTCAAGCAGTCCAAAAAGAAATAAACTGACTTTTGATCATTATTGATCTAAGAAAGCCTGTTGATATTTAAGGGTCAATGCACCATCTTTACCTTTTCTTCCTTGCCTCCTCTTCATTCTTTTTAACTTTAAACTCTTCTTGGATCTCTAAGTACTGAAATATTGTGTAAAATCAATCTATCACAAGTAGAGAATATATAGCTCGTTTAGGATAACTTGAGACAAACGACTTAGTTTGTTTACATATTTGGGACTCCGGTATTACATAAAATAGGGAGGTCAACTGATTTTGTGTAATGAAAGTATTAAGCATGTCTTAATGCGTGGAACGTGTGTTCTCGTACTAAATTTAACACATCTAAAACACACTGATAATAGTCGATAATTACGTGTACTTAACTTAAACCCACCTGTGTATAAAAATGGCATCGTTGTATTTTGTCTCAAGTTATCCTAAACGAGCTATAGTCACATGGTGTTCAGAATGTAAACAAACTATTGTTTCTATCAAATCTTTGCCTCAAACAAATAATAATAGATTCAAATAGTATATACTATAAATATTACATTTCTATATCCAGAAATATATAACTACATGATGTACCTCTCAATATGATGGATGCAATATCTTTACAGAATTAGCAATTTTTAGTGTCCGACCTTATTAACCCCTTCTAAAATTGACCCTCGAAACTTGAACACATCTATTTTTTTTAAAATAAGCATTTTCCAATATTAGATTGTAATATATTGTAGCATGCAGATGTGTCTTGGAGTTGAATTTAAATACAGCAACCACCAACAGTTTGGAGACATTTTCATTTTGTAAGCGTACTAAATAGCTTTTAATGAATAGTTTGATATCCCTTTATTTTGAAATGCTTTTTAGATATGCTGTAATTTTTGTTATGATTGTATTCATAGTTGAGACATTAAAGTAGCTTAAAATGATATCACCAACAGTACTAAATTTATTAAAAATAACCGTTTTACAAAAATAATTATTGATATCAAATAATTTTAATTAAATTCCCTTAGTCTCAAAACTTTTGGTGGGCACTGTACATACAGTAGTGGAAATATTACGGAGAATTGTACAAACCTTGTCTGTAAGCACATCTATATCTTTACCATTTGCTTCAGCACTTTTAGCTGATTGATTTAATTCTCCAGTCTTATTAAAATATAAACAAAAATACATCTACTAAGAAATAATGCACTGTATCATCAGAATATAATGTGTAATCCAATAAAAATTCATGGTTCAAACTGAGATTTGAAGCCACAACCTCTGGAGTCATAAGTGGACACTACTATGTCACCATAAAAGCTAGCTTGAAGGTCAGGGAGTAAAGGGGTCATATTATACTTCTGTTACACACAGACTATCTTTACCAGAATTTGTCCTAAAATTCTTGGAGCTTGACTGTCTTTGGGACTGTCTAAGGGTGCAATCACAAAAATCCGAATTAGAAATTAACATTGGGTGCCAAATATAACCTCATAAACTCTAATGTCCAAATTGAGATACAAACCCTTGACCTTCACAATGCACTCAAGTGAGCTTTAAATACGAAACTATTTTAAGTGTTGAATTATAAGAATGTTAACTAACATTTTGGTATGAAAGAGTACTATACAATTGTAAAAGTGTTAGCTAGTTGGTTAGGTCTTCCTGATAGAAGCCAATTTCTACTGAAAGATATCTTACAAATGATTATTCTAAACCAGAATAGCAGGGTGCTGCACCTTCTCCTCCCTGTTCCTTTTTGCTCCTCAGTATGCAGAAATAGTTACTTTCAAACTGATGTGTCCAGTCCCTTTTTTTGCCTCCTTGCTCTTTACTAAGTTCAAGAATAATCACCACATACTATACTGTATATAGCGTTTCAAATGAAATAAATTACCTTTTCTTTTATCAACATATTGAGTCTTTCAGTAGCTTTTTTGGCTCCTGATAGTTTATTTTCCATAGGAGCATACATAGCTCTAACTCTCTTCAGTTCCCTCTCTGCATCATCTTTGTCCTTTTTTAATTCCATATACTCTAATCTCTTAGTTTCATATTTCTAATAAAGTAAATATATACAAATATTGACACAATCTGATTAAAACCCGAACTAAAATTTTACCGCTCACCTACTCGCTAATTTAGATCTGGCCTCTTCCAAACGAAGGTCACGTTCAGGTGACCTTTTCTGATCATAATATTCATGACGAAATTGTTATGATACGTAACTTGTTTACATCGTCTACGTCACACAATTTGAAATGAGACACCAAATCCCAGACTGTGAATAATACTGCTGTTAAATTTGCATGCAAACCTTGGTCATAAAATAGAAATTACGAAATCAAAATGTGATTACTAGTGTTTTCATCTAGATGAAAGCTACGCATTGATTGGTCAACACAAAAGTTCATCTCGACGTGACCTTGCATTGACTAAGTAGAGATCCAGTACGACAACGCGAGTAGAACAGGATCTCTGTTTACGGAGATTGATATTGACAGTAATTGTCACAAAAACGAGGATCTTCTGTCATGAAGTTGAATGTCACATAGAGAAGTATTTCTAAGATAATAAAATAAATGGGGTATAGCTCTGTAAATATGATCAAACCCCATGAATACTAATTTAAAATTCAAAATATAGCATGTCCAGTCAATTTTATGAAAACTGAAACTCCATAAGGATATCATCATAAAAATATCAGAAGCTAAATGAATTTCAAGAAATAGTTGTAAAATAGTGCACTTGACATGTAAGGCCTTCATTAAAATTAAGTTTGTTTGCCCTTTACCGACCGACCTGAAAATTTTTGTCATCTCAAAAATTTATATTCAAAAATATAATTATGTGGTGTTTTTTTATTGGTCACAACTGTTCATCATATTACTTTCCTATAGTTTCTTTACGCTAATATTTTTGCTTTAGGAAAAAAATTTTTTTCAACCTACCAACCAACCCAAAAATTGAGGGGCAGTAAAGGGCAAACAAAGTTTTTTTTAGTTTAGGCCTAACACAGACAGTAAGTAAATGCCTTTATTTAATTGAAATTTAATGTAGTTAGCATTATTTTCTATAGACCCTAGTAACACTACAATTCTAGATACTTACAACCCAAGCTCTCTTTTGTTCATATTTCTCAATTTTTGATAAAAATACTTTTCTTTCTTCAAAGTTTTTGACATCTTGTTCAATTCTTGCATTTTTCTGTTGTTCTTGATTGAGTAACAATTGTAGATTTGAATATTCTTGTTCTAAAGTTACAGCATCAGAACGGGAATCTTTCAGTTTTTGATGCTTTTCAAACAAATCTACATCACCAATCTAAAACATACAAATATACATAACTATTCAATCATAAGATAAATATTCATTTCCAAGCAGTATTGTGGAAAGGGGTCTGGGACTTCACTTTATATAATACATTTGAGGAAATCTTATTGCAATATTATTGATAGGGAAATAAAAAATCCAAGGTAAACTTCAAATTCTGGAAAAACTGAAGCCAGTAAATGGCCCCTTTTATATAAGGAAAAAAGACCCTGACTTGACTTCAGTTTTTTTTTTAGATAAGTGTAGCCAGTAGTAAAACATTTTACTGTTTTAGAAGAAATAAAATGAGCAGCCCAAAGATTGCAGGCAGGTCTACTTCAGGTAGTTAGCAAGCTAGTCTATTTCAGTAGCTTGAAAGTAAACAACAAGAAAAATGACATACTAGCCTGCTGACATGACATCAATATTGAATATGAACACACAACAAATCCTATAAATAAAGCAAAACAACCATGATCACAATATTTTTTTTGGGGGGGGGGGGGGGATTTAACACCATAGTAATGCATTATGTAGGTCATATCACGGCTGTCAGTCAACCAACTATCTGTTCCTGGAAAGGCTAAATCTATGGCTTTATATGATTAAGAACCAGTGGTAGGTGGGAGAATGGCTGTAGAAATCATTTTGTGATTCAAACTCCACAAATATTTTCCCCGTTCCAGAATCAAACCCAATACCCCTCTATCAGTAGACTTGCATGCAACCAACTGAGCTAGCTGGGTGTTACTTGATCGCTTCACTTATTCTATCTCAACTTACTGCTTTCTCTGTATTTTCCAACAACTCAGATTCACTCATCTTAGCAAAGTCATTGACTTTTTCTTGAGGTAAAAACTGTGTGAGATTTCCAACTTGTATTTTAAGTCGACTCACTAGGTTCTCCACCTTAAATATAAAACGATAGAAAAGTTGAAAAATAACATTTTTTACTTAATTCTTCTAGATTTTTCTAGTGACCCTTGGGGATACCTGGGGGTGTTTATATGGGGGTGTTTCATAACTAATGTGTTCTTTTTCTTCGGACATATTATCATATACATGTAACTTTACCAGGGATGAACATATGTCATCTTATCAATACATTTTCCTACAACACATGATAACACCAATTCAAATGTGAAACCTTAAGCTACACTGTAGCAATGACACTTATGATAAGCATGGTACCACACCATGTAAGACTAGATGTCTTACACCCGTTTCCAAGATAATCTTCATAGAAGTGCTTAGTCGTGATTGCCTTAACAGACTAGTTTAAGCCACGGATTTATAAAAATGAATGTGGGAAAGTGAAACTTATTTTTTATTTCGTAAAGTTGGACTAGTTGATATATTGACCCCTAACTACAGTCCAACTTGTGCTAACGGCCACCTCCGAATAGCGGGCACCTGCCGACAGCGGCCATTTTGATTTCCCCCGACCGAAAACGCTCTTAAAAAGGCCGTGAATAACGACCACCTGTCGACTGCGACCAGCGGCCAGTCAAAACCATCCCCGCGGCCAGTTTAGAACTGTGAACAACGGCCAGACGATTGTTTGAAGACAGTATTTCGTATAAAGGCAATTTTGAAAGCAGGCCGCCATTTTTGTTAAAGTTAAGCTAAAAACCCGTAATCCGATTTTTTCCGGATTTTTCGTATACAAACCATCTCGAGTACGATTTTATTAGTTATAATTAGTAGACAATTTTCACGTCACCTTATTACGTCATGTGATGACACTTTGTTAATTAGTTTTGAATGTTTGGAGACTCCACTAGGTTAGTTTTTCACACGTCCGGCAGTTACATAATGTTTGTGACACGCTATTAATTCTTAAATTCGTTCAACTATGACTGTTGTATACAGGTAATTTGACAACTGGGATAAGATAGAAATACTATTAAAAGGTCAGAGTAGTGAGAATTTGTGGAGTGCATTTGATAATGTTGAGGGCATAGCATGAAATGTAGCTGCAAACAAAAAATCACTGATTTCTTTGTTTTAGTCATTCTTTGTTCAAAGTTTTGTTTTATTCATTTATAGTCACAACTTCAATAATGGTAATGTGAATAATGAATTAAGGTTGAAAATAAAAACAATTTTTATTATTTATTCATGTTAATTATGAACTCTGTCTCTCAAGTCTGACAAAACATTGCCTGTTTGTTCCTCCCTCCGAACAAAGGCCACCTGTGAACAAAGGCCACTTTTCTATCTTCCCTTGGCCGGCCGTTGTTCACAGGTTGGACTGTATATAACATCGTAAATCTGGGTAGTGCTTGAGAAAATGTAAGGTGATGACTACTCATTATATCATTTTGAACCTTGATGTATTTACAATAATACATTTTATAAACTTACAACTTTCAGAGTTGCTGATCTACCATTCACCCACCATTTTGACAATCCTTTTCTGTCAATTTCTCTAGATATTACCCAGTTGTCACCATCATTGTTGTGTCTACAATATAATTAATAAACAAATTCAATACAAAGAGATCTAAGCTGGTGGCACAATTTGACAAAAGATTACCAGCTTAAGGTGGGTGGGTTTGATTCCCAGGTGGGGCATACTTACCAAAGAGTTTAGTCATGAAATAATATTGATGACCATTCTCCCTCCTACTAATTCATGTAGGGTAGTTGTCAGTCACTGACGGAAATATGCCTCCAGTAACTAGCAAACAGCTAAATCAAGAGATTTAGCCTTTCTAGGAACAAAGAGTTAGTTGACCGACTGACATGATATGACATATACCATGTGTTGCTATGGCGTTAAACTGAACAAAATCAATTACAAAGAGATGAAAAGTATTTTACTCATGTATGTAGGTACAATATATTTTTTCAAAATGCAAATTTTAACTATTTTACCCAGGTCAAGGTATGATCAAGTCATAGTTGGGCAAATCAGACACAGTAAAAAACTATGTGCAGTCTTTGTACATAGGAATTGAAAAGTGTTTATCCAAATAAGTTCCAATTCAAATAGCAGTCATTGCAATATATCCTTCATAATATGTTGCTTGTGTACAAGCAATTTTTGGAAATTCAAACTAGGGTTTCAAAATCGGAAAAAAATCATAATCGGTCAATGGAAATTATCGGACAACCCTTTTCGATCAATCATTGATTATATAATCGAAACATTTCCTCAGGGTTTTCGTTTGGGATTTCCAAAAATATAGGACAACAGGGTTTTCATTTGGGATTTCCAAAAATATAGGTCAATACATTGCAATGGTTTAAGTGATTTTGTTTCATATTATAATAGAATAATAATCTATGCATAATAAACCTAAAATTAGTGGTTTAACGGCCGTTTATGTTTAATAATAAAACCAATTTTCGGACATTTTCAGTACCCATACAGTGTAGAAAAGGGGCTATATATTGTCCAACAATGGCGAATTCCATGTCGCCCACCAAAAATATCAACACAGATCTCAATGATTTACAATAACAAGAGTTAGTAAAAATGTACCCATCATGTTTCAATTAAGAAGTGTTTTAATCCCATGATTAATATCATCGTTGATTAATATTATTTTTTCACTATTAATATTAATTAATTAAAACTAGAATCTCTTTTTGACAATAAAAGTGAATAACTAACATTAGCCATAATCGATTATTAAACTTCATAATCGAATTAATCCACATCTAATGAAAGAATCAATTATCGATTATAATCGAAAATCATTTATTCCCTAGTTCAATTAATTTTATAGCTAGTGAGATGTCTGGTAAGCAACTTTAAATACACATTTTGCATTAGGCCACAACAAGGTGATCATGTGTTCTACGGATTTTTCAGGAAAAAAATTGGGGCGAGCGAGCGAGCGAAGAAAAAAAAAAAGTCTTTATTCACTTGCTCTATATAGGGGTTTGACCAAATTTTTATGAGCGAGCGAGGAAATAAAAATATTTTTTTTGTAAAAACCGTCAAAATTAAGATGCAAGCAAATTCATAGAACATATGATCAATTTGTTGTGGCCTTAAACAAATATATTAAAACTTAGAGTTACAGAAACAAAATCAATAAAATTTGATAAAATATATAAAATACAGATTGAATTAGCCAAGTGTTCTTAATTAGATAATCAATTTTTGGCTTATTAACAAATACAAAATGTGAATTTTACATACAAGGTTAAATCAAAGAGAGAAGAACTCATCAATATTGTCAGACATAATTTCAATAAGACTTACAGCTCGAGATCAATTCTAGCTTTATTTTTTCCATATTTTATATAATCTGCTGGACTATGTGCTCTTCCCAGCCAGCTTGTTTTACCAGCCAGACCTAAACATATAGCACACACAATAGTTGACTTCCCTGATCCATTTGGTCCAATGATTACATTCAATCGTGGGCCACATGTAAACTCAACAGACTCATATGTTCTGAAAAAAAACAAGTACTGTAAAGCAATGATTCAATGAATGATACACTTAACAACTTTTCTAAGTATACATGTACACCTATATATTTTGGCATAACTGGGTTGATACGTAAGCTATTGATATAAAATTTGTAGAAAATATTCATCAAACCGTATTTCATTTGTTATCAGTTGAGAGGGGGGGGGGTATGGTCTGGAGGTTTTGATGACATAGCACATTATAAATTGAAGTGGTATGCTTGTTTTATGCTTTCAAGACTAGAACAGACAATTGACAGTAAATCATTTTCATTCTGTGTAATATGTTTTACTTATGTTGAATAGATAAAACATAAATACTAGCCGATGTAGGACCAAGGTAAGAAGAAAACATATCAGTAATTATTTAAGTCGTTCAGACCAAGAACCCTATGTTATATAAGGTCCTTGTTCAGACTATAAGCCGTAATAGTTCTAAAATAGTTACAAAAATAAAACTGAAATTTACGGAATTTAGAAGTATTTAATGTTATAAAAGTCTTTTTAACCAGCAAATAATTTAATAACTTGAGAATCTAAAACTGTAAGAATGTTGGCCTCGTCTAAATTGAAAGAAGAATGCAGTCTATTTTCAGAAAATGCGTTTCAATTTCCTCAATTTTGACCTTTCTTTGTTAAAATAGATTAATTATTTAAATCATTTCCTTATGAACAAATAGTAGCGGATAATCATACTTTTTCAAAAGTATATCTTCACATGCAGGAATCCACAAAAAAAATGCTCAGTACTTATCGTACAATGTACATGTAGGTAAAGCACCATGATTCTTTAGTATGCAAATCTTGGGGAAAATTGCTGAGATTTTTAAATTCAATGAATTGGTCAATGTTTAAGGTAAAGATTGCCATTTTTAAACGTGACAATGTAAAAAATATCATTTATCAACATTTTTATGAAATTGAAGACATTTTGCTTTTGATTCTGTCCAAAATAATGGTTGATTTTGCATTCGAAAATCGACATTTTTTCTTACAAGACAATTAAGATTTTTTTTACTGTAAAAATACTTTAAAGCAATCATCTATTAAAAAAAAAAGATTATGTCCAAATTATATATGTTCTGTTCAAATTAAATATTAAACTTAGTAATTTATCACTCAAGTAAACTTAGTATGTGACACTTTGAAGACGACAACGTCATATCGCCGTATATTTAACATCCGGTAAGTTTATTAGTAATATCCAAAATAGAGCGTGTAATAACGATAGGGTAGTCACGTCAGTAAATACTTGTTTATTTTGAGTAATAATGAATATAAACAAGTTTTCCGATGTTTTAAAGTTGAAACATACGCATGTTATTTGACTTCCGTAACTCTAGCCTACTCAAGCCACTGCCAATAATAAATACACTAGAATTTGCCTTGAATGCCTCACTGAATTGTCTAGTCCTAAATATAAGACCCAACATAACTATTTTATCATACGGACGTTCTTCTGTCTTTTTTTCTAAAAGTAAATTAATGTGGGTCAAATTAGCACCAATCGATAGATAAAAGTTTACTTTTATTCTGCTATGCGTTTTTGAAGCAATCCGTTAAGACCCTACATAACAGAAAAATGTCCAAATGATAAAAAAGTTACATAGGGTCTTATATTTAGCAATTTTAGGACTATGAATTGTCATAACAAACTCTTTAAGAGCACTGCAACACTTTCTGAGACACCAAAGCAAAGCATTTAAATGCTTTGAAATCGTCCAAACTTTGTTTAGACGACCCGTCCCCAATTTGGGGACGAATCGTCCAAGGACGGATCGTCCAAGGGTGAATGTGACTGGGGACGGATCGTCGTCAGGCCATTCCGATCTCTAAGTAACGGACCGTCTATTTCGAACCTTTTCAAAAGTCATCGACACGATTAATACTTACAAAACATTTTCAATTTTGATTTTAACGATCGATCCTTCTGCATATTCCATGATGAACCTTTATTAATGCCCCTGTTACATTTCCACTTGAAAAGAAAAGAAGAATCGTCAAAAATGGCGCGTAATGTTTGGTTAAGAGTTGTCTTTCCTTTCAGACATGTATAAAGCCCGTGTTGTACGGCCCCATTGGAAAAGCGTACCAATGCTTTTTTCAGGTTGGTGCCCGGGTAAGTTTAAACTTGATAATAGTCAATAGCTACTTAATTTTGCCAAGTCGTATATGTAGATTAAATGAATATCTCTTGGTTATTTATACTAGGAACAATATTATTCCAATAGTTGCACAAAATTCCATAATTATTTCAGATTCAAAGTTTGCAACTTGTTTGAACAGCGCGAATTCTTGCAGGAATGCTATTATGGATAATGAAGTTAATTATAAATATCCTATACATCCGCAGGTGTCTTTGTTGTTTGGTTCCTACAGGCCAGAACAGGGTATCAATAAAGCATACTTTGTAAAATAATCCGTTAACTGTCTGATGTGCTATGAGTTAAAAATCAGAATAAACTGTCTGTCTGTACATGTATTACCAATTAATTAGTCAAGGGATGAGTGTTGATATGCCTATCTCCTTTTGACACAAATCACTTATGTACTTCAGTTATTCACTATACTGTTGAGTTGGCAAATTCCGATGGCAATTTTAATGGAAACGCTTCGAATAATATACATATTTAAGATGCTAGTACTTATACTGTGTACATGTACCTGCCATTTTGGGTTATTACGAATAATATAATCATTAATTACTTTTTTACTCCTCGCTATGCCGAAAAAGTTACTTTTAAACATCAACCCAGCTCTCTGATGCACCCTGTCCCTTTACTGTATCCTTGCCCTTTTCAGAATTCTTGAATTATCACAAAAATCTTTCAACAATAAGAGACTTTAATAGCCAAATAGGTAGGTCCTATTAGGTGGAATACTCAGATTTTACCCTTACTTTTCAAAGTAAATTTGCCAAAATTTAAATAACTTTTTTGTAAATCATTTAATTTGTTTGAAATGCAAGCTAAATATTTCTAGGGCAAAGAACTATCTAAATTTCATCACTTCTGTTAATATCTTCATGAACAAGAAAGATATTAGATAAAATATTTTGTTATCCTTACATAGGAATTCAATAATAAAATCTAAGGAGTCCAATTGTAAGGACCTACTAACCAATTGGATTGCTTTAGAATTTATCAGGGAAAGATAAAGTCAGGTCTGACGTATGTATGGTTACAAAGTCACACATGTACACGTACATCGTAGTAAATTTATGAAAAATCACCTGATTGGGTACAGTGTACTTCAGTTCAGTTGTTAAGTGGATACATTTTTGTTGAATATTGGTTGTTTTCGTTTACAATTTGTGTGTTTTTGTGAATAGTTACCTAAGTTTGATAAACCTGAGTTGACTCTTAACAAAAGTCCAATTTGGCACGGCCTTGTAATAAAATACATGGTAACCTCATTCGAATACCACGGGAAGCAACCATGGTGTTTTGTATCCTGGACTAGATTGTCTCCCTTTCATAAATTTATATACGAGTAGATACTCTTTTGTATATATTTCAATTGAATGCCCTAAGGGCATAAATATAATATCTTTTAAATATACTGCATAAAATATAAGAGGGAATAGAAAATAATTTTAAAGTGTATATTAATTTTGAAATATTGATCTAATGAGTTATTAAAGTCCTTAATTGACATAAAAATTGTGTGACTTGTTAAATTATTAACACGGAACATACCATCTCAAAGTTACTTGTATTCAAATTGGATTTAATAGACATGGTTATCTAAAAAGTTCGTAAACCGTTGAATAGTTTTTATCTGTAATACAAAAGATGACACTACGCAATGAAGGATTGTATTTGTGACATTCTGTCATACACACTACCAAGCGTTTGCCATCTTTTGGTGAAGCATTTAATGGCTATGGTCGTTCCAAAACACCACGCCAATCCTTTCTCATATAGAGAAGGGAATAAGGCATGGTTACCAGAGCTGTCGATGTTTTGCTGGAGTTTGTGCTTACGCTGTTGTTTTTCGTTTGTCTTCGTAAGAAGACGAACAACCTGCATGAGTCGTGCATTAGGTCGCACGATCATGACGCGCTACCCTGGCTTCTCCTCTATATATCCAAGTATAAACATTTAGTAATATTAAACACCACTATAGGCAACTTGATTTTAGGCAACACCACGCTTAAATTAACTTTGGCTTTATATCAAATTTAATATTCATTTTGTCTTGTTTCACTCAAAGAATCATTTGGGTTGAAAAGTAACTTTATCTACAAACTTTTAAGGAAACTTATTATGTCCAAATTTATTTATAAAAGATAAAAATGGATATGAAATAATTATGACTAAAACGTTTGTAGATAAAGTTACTTATTAAACAAAATGACTCTTGAAATGAAACAAGGCAAAATGAAATTTAAATTAAATTTAAAAAGCGGTGTTAAATTTTACTAAATGTTTTCTACTATGAGAGGGTACACAGGACTATGCGCCATGATCGTGCAACCTTATGTACGACTCATGCAGGTTGTTCGTCTTCTCACGAAGACAAACGAAAACAACAGCATAATCACAACCCCCAGCAAAACATATACAGCTCTTGTAACCATACATTATGTCCCTTCTCTGTATAAAAAAGGATTGGTGTGGTGTTTTGGAACGACCAGAGTCATGAACGCTTTTTGAGAATCGAAAGTGATTGAAATATTTAATATGTATAGTGCGAACAAAAAAACAACAACGTGTTTTGGTAAAAATTAAAAATGAGACAATTCATTTCAGGGGTAGGCAGTAATGAAAATAAAATTTGTGTAATTTATTTTAACAAAATTAGCATGGTTGATAAACCACCAACACTTGGTAAATCATGCTTGTTATGACAGAACGCTTTCCATTACACTAACAACTAAGACACAAGTAAAACATATCACAATTGTCTATTTTAAAGTCAACCTGGGCATCTCTGTCTTCGTGGGTTAGTTCATTGTATTGTTATTATAAACAGTGTTTTGTTTTTTTGTTCGAACTATTAAATATTTATGTTTTGTTTTCGGTTTGTGTGTTTTTGTGAATAGGTACATTGTACCTAGGTTTGTCAAACTTGAGTTGACGCTTAACAGAATTTCAATTTGGCATGGCCTTATAGAAAGCACGCTCGAGATCAAGTTTGGGGACGGTCTAAACCGCTTGCGAAAACACTGGCGCCATAAACAAAGGATTATTAGACCATCACTTATTATAACCCTATTATATATTTTGTACATTTAATGATTTATATAGGTGTTTATGTTTTAGTAATCATACTTAATTGCTTTAATTAGCGGTTAATAAGCAATTTTCTTTTTTGAATTAATGTCTCACTTACAGAGAATTACAAGCTTATATTAAGCAGTATTTTCATGTTATTAATTTTTGCGCTCTTCGATGCTTTGCATCAATATTTTCTTGTTAATGTGTATGTATTGACGTGCTTTGTCTATATCAGCAAACGAGTTCTTCTTAGTAGCTACAATACAACTTTTAAAGGTCTTTCCACTGCAAATGGCCAAGGATTATTTTACATATACATTGAAGCTCTACCAACTGTCACTTTATAACTCAGGTGATTTCCCTTTGTGCTGCTTATGCTTAAAGATTATTATAATGGTAATGGTAGCTCTGAATAGTTTCTGTTGCTGATTGATGAGATGATGATTATAGTTGTGATTAGTGTTGTCAAATACTTTAATTAGAATTGTTATAACTTCAATTGTTTAGCGCTTTTCACAGTGATAATAATGGTATATTTTCTTTGTTCTCGCTCTTGTTTATATTATTGACGACGGTAATTTTGATTTGTTGTTGATGATGTCAATAATAACACCAAATTTATTATCACTTTTCAATATATATAACTGAATATTCATTTTGACAACAGACGTCTGATGTCCAACATCAAGCGCACTTCACAACAATCAAGTAAATTTTAAAATCATAACTATTAAAACGTTCAGATTTTACCATTTTACACTTATATTCGCAAGTATCTGAAAGCTTCCTTATTTGATACTCAGGTAGGTGGGAGTAAGGCCGAGAAAAATATTTTATGACTAAAACCTATAAAAAAACAATACAGGTAGTTACTATTCAGCTTTAATCACACAAGTGATATGAAATTCAATAAATCGTTTGAAACTCAATGCAACACTACTCTACCTGAAATTTTAGAAACATTTAGAAGGCTTAAAACCTAACTAATTTAATGTATTTTATTCATGTTCATTAGTCAATTTGTATTAGACTTGATATATGAATTGGATTTTTTGTGTGATCAAAGGTAGCATAGAGGTACATTTAGTTCTCCCTTAATTGCAATAAGACAAAACCTCTTTTTCAAACAACAATGTATCAATAACGATTGTTCCCATGTTACCATTTTTTAGCTCGACTATTCGAAAAATAGTGGGGCTATCCTACTCAGCTGTGCGTCGGCGTTGGCGTAACACTTCTTGGTTAAGTTTTTAGGTGCAGCATTTTTGTATCTTTTATATCTTTGCAAGTACTGGAGGGATTCACTTAAAACTTTATTTGTGTTTACGGGGTTACCATTGGAGGTCAAATACCAAGTTACATAACTCTAGGATGAATTTGGACTGAATTATGGCCCTTTTATACTTAGAAACTTCTTGGTTAAGTTTTTAGGTGCAACATTTCTTCTTTACAACTACTGAAGGGATTCACTTGAAACTTCACACATGTCTTCAGGGTTACCATTGGAGGTCAAATACCAAGTTACATAACTCTTGGATGAATTTGGACTGAATTATGGCCCTTTTATACTTAGATATTTCTTGGTTAAGTTTTTAGGTGCAACATTTTATCTTTGCAACTACTTAAGGGATTCACTTGAATCTTCAAACATGTCTACAGGATTACTAATTGATGTCAAATACCAAGTTGCATTACTCTAGCATGAATTATGACTGGATTGTGGTTCTATAATACTTAGAATTTGTTTGGTTAAGTTTTTTTGGGTTAAGGTTTTTGGTGCAACATTTTATTTTTGAAACTCCAGAAGGGATTTACTTGAAACTTCACACATGTCAACGGGGTTACTAATTGATGTCAAATACCAAGTTGCATTACTCTAGCATGCATTTTACTGGATTATGGTCCTCTTATACTTAGAATGTTTTGGTTTAGTTTTTTGTGCCAAATTTTATTTTTGGAACTTCTGAAGGAATTTACTTGAAACTTCAAACATGTCAATGGGGTTAGAAATGTAGGTCAAATACCAAGTTGCATAACTCTAGCATGAGTTTTGAGTGGTTGTTGCTGACGTTTACACGAATACCCCGAATAGTCGAGCGCGCTGTCCGTGGACTGCTCTTGTTAATTTTCAGATGTATAGTTTTATATTATTAAAAATGCAAAATGGTGTTAGGTTTTTTTTAAAAAATGAGTAAGAATAGTGTTGCATTAAGTCGTAGATAAAAGGATATACAATTCTGCTTTTATTTTCAAAGACTTTATTTTTTTATTATCAAACATTGGTGATATCAGTGTTAAGATGTAAACTAGTAATCAATTATGGACAATTTTTAAAGTACATTAATCATACATGTACAGGTCATACATAAGGTCATGAATATGTATGTACTTTAAATAATAAACTTGCCCACTCCAGAGGTGAATAAGGTGATACACATACACAATTAGATTAATTGTATCATACTTTTTGACATTCAACGTTAATTTTAAACAAATCATTATGTACAGTGTACTTAAATGATTACATGGTGATTTGCCAATGAATAATTTTTAAATGCATACATTATGAAGTAGAGATCAGGGGCGGATCCATGTTTTTTTCTAGGGGGGGGGGTCCAAACTTTCGAACCACAACCACATAATACACTGTGCAGAATAACGCAACATTTTAATGATAAAAACTACAATACGATTAGATCTATGTTAGAAAATTGCCTCTTGCTACTTAAAAATGGCTTACAATTAAAAAAAATACTCACAGATGGATACATTTGGGAAATTTCGGCGGGTCCGGACCCCCTGCCCCCCCCCCTGGATCCACCCATGAGAGAAAAAACCGACAACGTCGTCAAGGTTACCAGAAAAACTAACAAGAAGCATGAAGGTACCTGCCTGCCAACTTTTATCATAATCGGTGAACATAATATGTTTTCGTTTTTTCTTCGAGTAAGGTATCGACCCACCTTAAAATAATAAAAATGATTTACAAACGCTGAATAGTATTTCGAAATTATAGAAAAAATAAACCAAAACTAGTACATTAAATACATGTCATGTACTCCGGCTTCTTTAAACGCACACAAGTTTTTTTTAATGTGCAGCATATTTAACCACAAAATCTAAACACTGTACAAACCCAAAAGCAGATGTCACCATCTAAGCAAGTCAAATGCAAAATTTAAATAAAAACTACAGGTAATGTACAGAAACACTTGTACACAAAAACATACAGACCATGACACATTGGAGAATAAAATACTTTCCCGAAGTAAGTTTCAAGTTTAGAACGATTAAGTTACTGTAGATAAAAAACTAAAGATAATAATAATATAGAAACACTAGCACACCATAACAGCATACAGACAATGACACATTGGGTATAAATACATTCCCGAATTAAGTCTCAATATTTAGAGCCATTTAGAAAACTATAATGATAGGCTACATAGATTTTTTGCAAATGTGCAGCGGAAAACAGTGTTGACACTGAGGACGCCATCTTATTGATATCATAAGCAGAGTACTAGTTCTAGTAGTAGTCACATATACATCAGCAGCGTGTTCAGTTGCCTTGAACGTTCCAAAACGTTCCGTAACGGAAGTGTCGGAACAACTCAACCCATAGACAACTCAACCCGAAACAACTCAATCTCCTACTAACGGATTGAGTTGTCCCAACTTTGAGTTGAGTATTGCACGGGTTGAGTTGTCTACGGGTTGAGTTGTCCAGTACCTGTAACGTTAGCTAACAGTAGTTACTGAACACAGGGCTGATATTTTGCGTAGAGTTAACATAGTGTTCAGATAGTATCCGTATCTAAATTTTGATAAAATAAAGCAACCGTTAAAACTTCAAAGCAAATCTTTATGACGCCACGCATGGTACGGTACTGGGTTCGAGTAAAATCTATCTGTCGATTTATACATTTTATGTGTAATTTTCCATGTAAAGTTTATTAATCTTAAGAAATAACACAACTATACACTGTTATGTAATTTCCTACCATCTAATTTGATTTGTTATCGAAGTTATGACTCAAACTATGCAAATCTTTTTTTCTAGAAACTTATCAAAAGTTCTGTAGCACTATATGACGTCACAAAAAGTTCCCAGTACCGTTCGTGACGTCTGTACAACAGAACATAAAGATGTCATTATATTTGTTCTCAATGTCTAACTCTAGTCACTTTGGTGTCATCTCTAATTGGTGATAATGATTCATCAAGCTATCACTGCCAGAAAGGTGATATGACGTCACATGTGAGGTTAACAGCAATGTCCAATGACGATCAAGAATCATGATGTCGATCAATGATGAATTTTAGATTGTGATGAATTTTACATCGTTCATAAATACAATCCTTGTACAATTGTTCCTTGTGTTCAACGATACAAGGCGGGGCCTCAACCATTAAACAGGTTCTGAAATAGTCAAAAGATGGTAAACAATATCAATGACCACTCAAATGAGCGTCAAATACGACGAAGAAAATACATACAAGTACACATGTATGAACGTTTGCATTGTGGACGCATGCATACAAGTATGTGTGTGAATTTCCCATGTGAACTCATAACAAATGTATGTGACATAAAATAAACAAATCTATACTATTAAATTTGCGAGTTTCCTGTTTTGTGGCAGAAACTGCGCAGCTTTGAATAAATCTTTTGTTTGTCGCTGGAGCACCTTTATACCGGCATATCAAGTTGACAATTCTTTTTTGACAAAGCCTCTTGATATTTGCAAAAACTGCCAAAAATCAACAAAAATAGTGGGTTTATTTGTGTGTGTTAAAATAGTTCTAGATAAAACTAAAAATAGACCAAACTCCCCGCAGCGGTTATTTCCCTTTATTAAATCAATAACCACTGTCACCACTAGGGCTGCAACGATTCGATTCGATACATCGAAACTCGATTGCAAGGGTGCCGATTCGATTTCGATTCGGGACCCGCGAGTTTCGATTCGATACTGACTTTTAAGTGTCCACATAAGTTATAACGATAAAAGCAAAGGCGCGCCTAAAAGTCAAAGTATTCTAATATGTACAATAGTATACCAAGAACTGCATCTTTCTACAATTTATGACCTTTACATTCGAACCCAATCCATTTCGTACTTGAATAAAGCAAATATTAATTATCAGATTTTCGAGTTTCGTGTTATCCAAATTTCAGTAACAATTTTATTTTATTGATATTATTCAGTTTTAAGCTCAAATATATGTATAAATACATATTTGTAGTGAATTGTATTAATAAAAGAATCGAATCGAAAAAAAATCGAATCGAAAAAAAAATAATCGAATCGCATCGAATCGACTTCTCGGTGAATCGTTGCAGCTCTAGTCACCACGAGTAAATTCGTCCCTCAGAGAGCCGAATATGCCTGTTTCGAGGAACAGTTACGAGAACTGTCATTACCTAAAGCCCGTGCTTGCACGGGCTCCCATCTAGTATTCATTAAGATTAACACTATAATTGTAAAATGTTTTCTTTATTTAGAAACTAAAGTACATTAATTTACGATTCTAACATACTAGTAACACGTGCATTTTCACTGTATACAAGGTGTCCCAAAAGAAAGGTAACACTTTCAATCATTGATATATAATATTGAATGTTATCGGATTGATTTTACTCACTTCTCATTTGATGTTACCTAGTAACATGATGGTGTCTAGGGGTTGGGGTTAAAATCGTCACTAAACCAAACATTGTAAAATGCATCTACGTAATTGTCAGCAGCCCGGCGGCAAAAGTCAAGCCTCTGCATTTAATCAGTAATGGATAATTTCTGCATGATTTAAATTTTGTATGAAAACAGTTTCAAGTCATATCTAACTATTGTCTGAACAAATGTTTTCGGGGTTACCTGTCTCATAAAAATATGGTCTCAGCGAAGTTTCAGGACTCTCACTTAACAAATCTTAAAGAGATCTCACATTTTTATCACTCCTGGTTCTAGCCTCTAGGTCAACCGAATTTCGGGACATCAGCACACGATCCGAAGTGTTAAAACTTGCTCACAGTTGTGTAAACGTTTTCTGCTCACAGTAGATATCTTAAAATATTACTTAAATTTCATTTGAACATCAGTAACACTTTTCTCTTTGTGATATATTTCACCCCAAAGATTCGCTGATTTGACGTCAAACAAGCCGTTTTGAAAAATAAATCATTTCGGAAATGACGTCATTACATTAAAACATTACAATTTTTAGTCCCGATTTTACAAAATATAAAAACTTCATAGTTTACCCTTTAAAATGGTGTATTGTTCATCTAAATAATCGAAGTTAAAGCAAAAGTATAGAGATTTCAAATTGTTACCTTACTTTTGGGACACCCTGTATATAACGTGATGTCATCGTTGGGTCCCGATCGTTGTATTTCTGATAATGTCCAGCCATATGCGGTCAGCACGGTTTCGAGAAACTTGTACCTAATTGAATTTGGGCAAAACTCTATCATTTTTTGAGTTATATATCTAATATATATGAACATACAGTGTTTTGGCTCAGAAACGTGCCGGCTGTCTACGAGTCCAACAATATTAGTCACAGGAACATAACAAATGCCTTTCCTTTTGATATTTATCTAGATACATGCAAGGGATGTATCTTCCATGATAGTATTTTACCACAACATTAATGAAATAATTTCAGACTCAGTCATTAAAGTAAGCTATAGATTGAAATGCTATACTTACTTATCTGTGGAAATTCTGAAAAACAGACAAAATAACCCAATAAATCCTTAAATTACTGCTTTAAGATATGTTTGCATACATGAACATAGCAAAACTCTGCATACAATTAACTATGTAGTTTGAAAAATGAATACAACAATACGTTGTTTAACTTTTTGTTTAAATACAAATTTTAAAGATTCGATTGAATCTACATCGAGGGATTCCGATATTTGTCACTTCTTTAACACATTGTCAAAAGTGAACAAAGACCACGTGTTGTGTTGGCACTTTTTGAACAGTAGTTTCCGAGTTAGTGCGAAGTACACACAAATCCCATCTATGTTTCCCTCTTGAAACATACTTCATTTGAATTTGTTGCACTGGGTGATGAAGGCGTGATGCAAAACCTTCACTATTTTGCTGATTTATTATTGTGTATATAAATATTATTGAATATTGCTTCTTAATAAACACATGTACATTGTACAAGTATAAGGATTTCATATGTGGATCTTATATTTACAAAGAAATTATCTTACATATGAAATATTGACTGAAAATGTCGCCATTAGTTATGTATTAAGCAGTCTATTTCAACAAGAAAATGTTGAAACTGTAAACAATGATTTTCTAGTAACCGTCGTTCATTGGAAAATTATTTCCTTCCGTAAACATAAAACATGTACAGTCCAACCTCTCCTATCGATCACTCGTTTCAGTGGTCAACCCGCTTTAGCAGACAGCTCGTGCCGCGACGGCCGGAAAACGCCCTATTATGTCCTCCTAATATCGGTCACCCCCGTTTATACGTCTGTATGTAACATTTATTTTATATTGCGTTGAATATTAGAATTAACTTACGTCGATAATGTGATTGAGGCACAGGACTTCTACTTCTTGATGGCTTTCTTATCCTAGATCTTTTAGGAGTGAACACACGTCGTATTTTACAGCTTTGATAGAAATAAACAATAGTTTAAACAATAGATTTTCATTTACAAGAGAAGGATCATAAGTCAGTTGGCTAGGTCAATTTGTAAGGGTATGCAGCCGTTTTGTACATAGACGATGCAAATTACAAGTCCATGAGCACAATGTTCTAGGCAACCTTTCAATAGCAAACGTACGGAAACCAATTAGAACCAAGTCTTACGCCAGGACTTATTACCTGATTGAAGGGGAAAAACAGTAGTATGACAGTTAACCAATTAAAGTCATCTTATATGTTTGTTTGTTTGGGTTTTTCCGGCGCACCAACACAGAAAGGTCATATCGCGCCGAAAGCAATTAATGATACTATTAATTCAAAGAAAAATAATGATGTAAAGCTCTATATCTTATTATAAACATTTATTTCTTTCAAAAAGTTAAGTATAGCATATGATGGTACACTTTCAGTCATTTTATATAATTATTCAAAAACCATTATAAATGATTACAAAACATAACATTTTAAATTCATTACATTAACACTCAACTTCATTATTGTGTCAAACCTGCTCAGATTCTACCAATACATGATTATAATCAATGTAATGAAACTTATTTCCCTAAATCGTAGAGAGAGAGCCCATGGTGTCAAATATAAGACTGATCATGTATTTTTCAGGAATGCATAATTTTGGCAATTTAGTCGCTTCCGCCACACCCAATAATTAAAGCCAAAGATATTCGCATAAGGCTCACGTGCTTCTCATAGATTCAAGATGGCGACCAAAATGACACGCGTCTTTAAACAATAAATCCTCTCACCATTGCCATTTTAGCGAACTGGTACTTGCAGTTGATTTAGCTGTGAAAACCATGTATGCCATCACCCCAGCAGCAACTGCAAATGCGACGATAGCAGCAACAAGCCATCCTATACTCCTAGGGTCATCAATGAACTCCCAATACCTGTAAAAGTTTTTTATGATAACTTATAGTGAATATGTGGTAATATCTTCTCCAATTAAAAGATTTATGTTTCTTACTTACAGTTTAAGAGAATTAACTTTTTTGAAAAAGACTCATGCAGTTATTTATAGGTCATGCATCCGACAGACCACAACACAAAGCAAATAGGTAAACTATACATGTTGGTGAGTTAAAACAAATAGTTGATAAACATATCCTGATTTATATTTGGCCAACCACAAATTATCTTGACTTCCAAAGATATATTTTGCTTATGTATCGACTTATTTCGTCGAACATTCGTGATTTCGACACCCCAATACGATCACGAAGTGCTTTATCTTAAACTGTGAATAAAACATACCAGACTCGATTAGCCTGACAGCCATTTCATAGTAAAGATGAAAATACCGATGTTTTTGTCGGACAGACATGCTGTTATTAAATAATGTACATACAGCCTGAAAACTTCGGAAAACTATAAAATCCTACCAATATGGTCAGACCAGAAACTGTTCCGATTTCCTAAGCTGCTTTGTATTACAACGATACATAACATACCGACATTCCAAAGAATCACGTATAATAAACATGATAGTTAATATAACATAGCTAAGCAGTTCATTTCTGCAATAAAGACCATCTTTGTTATTGCAAATTTGTGCTATTTTTGACAATTTTTAAGTCCCAATTGATTAATTTTAGTTTTAAAAGATCCCTACATTGAGACCATTTCGCTATTAAGACAATTGATGATGTTCTTAATAGTGGAACTTTACTGCATATAAATTAACAAATGCCAACACCCTTAATATAGGTAATTCAACTTTAGTAGAAATATAATTGTTCAGTACCTATCTGGTCTAATGGTTGTTGCAATTTCTGTAAGAAATACGGTTACAGTGGCAGTATCTGTTAGACTGCCAGGATCATTAGCTATGGCAGTGAACGTAACAAACGTTGAATTAAATCCAGTCAGTGATTGGCCAACGGTTAGAAGTCCAGCGCTTGAAACACCAAAACACATACACCCCAAAGTAGTTTGATCAAGGCTAAAATGGAAATATTTAACACATAGTTTTATGTTTACGTAAGAGTTAAATCATGTTCTGGTGCAGTAAAGGAAGAGGATTTGAATATTTGAAACATTTAACTATGATGAAAAGTAATTGTCGCAATATCACGAGTTTTATGTTTATAACAATTTATGTCTTAAATGTAAATACAATGTAAGACAAATAAAAATAGTCTTTCCAAATTAAACTGTCGCAGCGAGACTATAAATTGGTGCAAAGCTACATGTATCACGATTAACATCAAATCTAGCAATCAGCGTTCGATTCGCAGCCGAGGAATGCCATAACCTTCCGAGAAAACTTGGCAACAGTCTTAAGGTCTTTTTGTAGACCTGTAGAAGTTGCCGACTACTACTGAAGTGTTCAGGAGAGCTGATTTTAGCTGAATGCCGTATATAACTTAATTAAGTATGTTAAAAAACGAGTAAAATCCAAATAATGTTACTACATGTAGAAATGAATAGATAGTGACATAATCAAACTGAACAAAATGATCCAATCCTTACGAGTAAGTGATAGCTTTCCAAGGGGCAATGTCACCATCTGTGGCTGATATTGTTCCAACAGGCGTACCCACACCACTTGTTTTCAACACCGAAAAGTAGTACAAGGACTGGCTTAACACTGGCGCATTGTCATTAATATTACCTTGAAATAAAAAATGACATCCATGATATTAAGTAGTCACATCATTCAATTATTTTATTGCATATGTCGCATGATTGTATTTTTGCTCTTTCGCCTTCCGCTCACACATGCGCAGAAGACTATTGAAGATGTACGCATGTGTGAGCGGAAGGCGAAAGAGCGAAAATACAATTATACGACAAATCTACTCTGTCGTATCTTTGTCCCGCGAGGCGCACACGAAAACACTATCATACGACAAAGATTTGTTTGTCGTATCATCGTCCCGCGGGTTGTGAGACGAAAACACAAAAATGCGACAAAATTATGGCAAAAACCCGACACAAAAATGTGTCGTACCTTTGTAAAAGTTTTGTCGTAAAAATACATTGTTTCTTTGTGCTTCCTCAGGCGAAAACACGACAAATGACTAAAATGTCGTATGATTGTGTTTTTGCATGGCGCCTCGCGGGACGATGATACGACAAAAAGACCATTTTGTCGTACTTTCGTGTTTTCGTGTGGCGCCCCGCGGGACAACAATGCGACATGGCCACCATAAACATGTGATATTCTTGACATTTTAACGTTCAGTGAAAGTGTAAATTTCAGATGGAACCAAGCATCATAAGTCAACTAATTTTTGGATGTTACCCTATCAGGCTACCGGCCAAAGTTAACAATCAGTAGTTTTAGCAATTTAAATTGGCTCCTATCTACAAAATCGAGCTAGTCCGAATAAAAAACCTTCAAAATATTATGCAAATTAATTGGACGATACCATCAAAATCACGTTCCAAGAAAAAAATCCACTGTAACAAACCACCATTGAACGCTAAACATAAAATCGAAATGTTATAGAATAAGTTTCAATTATTTCACAATTAACTGTTTCCCTACAGGATTTATGATTAGGATATGTAACTTACGAATGGTTATGTATATAGTAGCATTAGAAGTAAGTCCTCCACTGTCAGTTGCAATTAGTATACAGGTGATAGATTGTGGTGCCCCAGTGTCAACGTCCATATCTACTCCAAATTGCATGATATTAGTCATGGTGTCAATTCTCATAAGCCCTGTGTTGTTGCCACAGTCCAGGCCATATGTCAACGTATCCCCGGTGTCTTCGTCAGTTACAAGAAGAGAAGTGTTGTAAATATTAGTATTTTTCTGTGATAGGAAAAAAAACAACATTATCATGTAGTACGGGAGAACACGTACGATATTTGAATACGGTAACATTGTGACAACTCTTATGACCGCGTCTGTAATGTTTGTAAAGCAAGTAATTCTTGTTTTGATATATTGGTACAAATTTGATTCGTTTATGCATGTATAGCATATTCATGTTCCAGCGAATAAATGTTCGATACTAGCTGTACAAGTTTTGTCAGACTCTGTTTGAAGCCAGTTTGGGGAAGGGATTGATACATGATGGAAAGACCTGTAACAACAACATTTCTTCAAAAACAATGTCAAACACCTAGAACTAACTTAGGTTATGTTCTAGCCGGTGTCTGCACATGATTAAACCACGATGGAGCGGTGGTCTTGGTTTTGTCCACAGACTGGGTGAAAAACTTAAACCTTAGTGGAGAAAGAAGCCAGCTGTACATATCTTTCAAATATTGGTTTTGCATTTTTACATTGATCCCCAGTCTTCTGACCTAGTAGGTACAGATGGAATGTTACGGGGTTATTTCTTAACGAATAAATGGAATGAACTTTGTCTCATCCTACAGGATTTGTATATAATGATATAATGCAAAAATAAGCATAAAAAGGACCAAAACAAAACAAAACAAAACTTCAACTATGGAAACAATATGACACAAATACACATTTTCATGATAACATTATCTCATTAAATATCAACAATGTCTTAGTAAATGAAGCAAGACTGGTGAACTTCTTTGTTCGGCTTGCTCTATTTGTATAATTAGGCTTCGGACTAAATGAAAAAAAAATAAGCACATTTGTCCGTAGACAAGTAGCATTTATAAAGATGTAAATGTTAGAGCTTTGAAAATATTAGATGCTTTTGATTGCAATTTTATTTTCGATCTACTTTAAACACTTATCTGGTTCCAAAGATGCATTATGTGTTTTTCTTTAGTTAATAAAACGATTTACTTCAAAATTCAAGAGAATACAGTAAGTTGCGCACCGTTAGCTCTTACTTGTTCAATGGCAATAAAGAGAAGACTGCAATTCTCCATTCCTTGAAAAATTATTAGGGATGTAACAATAATGTAAAAACCGTATATGCAATATATTGCAATATGTATGACCAATATCGCAATATATTGCAATATGCATAACCAATATCGCAATATATTGCAATACGTGTCAATTTTGGATATACAGTCAAAGCAGTAACTAAAACACATTTAATGTCCTCATTGGATCAGCATCACATACATTATGTGTTATTTAAATGCTCTCTTATACAAACGTTTGAAAGAGTTATATAAAATTGATTATATGTAAAAAATGCATAGCTTAAAGCAAAGAGAATAACTCTTTTTTGACAAAATGGTTTAACCTACATAAGCTCAAAAAGATAGTTTCAAATTTTCAACACATTTATTAATTCAAACCTTTTAATTCTTAATTCTGATAAAAACATCAGCATGGCAAATAACTGCGTAAGAAAACCAGTTCAGTGAAAATCGAACCGGTTTAAAACCGTCAGAATTCGTATTGCAATATTAACCGGTATATCGGTTAACCGTTACACCCCTAGAAACAATATACTTACTGGCCATTCATCTATATTAATATTGTAAACTGACTGAGCATGAACGGGAGGTTCATTGACATTTAAGATGGTTACACCAAGAGTGGCTGTACTTGATGCGAGTCCATCTGAACATGTTGCAGTACATGTAACCGTCTTTGGGTCTGATGCAACTGGTATAGTCTCGTAATCAATGACAGATAGGATTCTTATCACTCCATCTGTATGAAATATACAATGTAATTGCAATAATGTTCAAATCTATTCTTATTATTTTTAGTATTGTCTATAGTTAGTATATTACACGGGGTTTTCCCATGTTCAGTAGCGGACTGTATTAAATCCACATTTCAAACTGCAGCGGACGATTACATTAGGCCGCACATGCGCAATTGAAAGGATAATTACTACTGCAATAAAAGTAGTCCGCTTTATGCTTTAACAAACAGACGGTTTAGTGTGTGCAATTTTAAGTACATGTATATTGAATCCGGTTAAATATTCTTATGATAGGTAAATGTAAGGACAATTTCCTTTATATCGCTTTCCTTTGCGGTTCATTTCCGCGTTTGTGCACTCCAAAGAAACCCAATGTCTAACAGCGCTATTAGCCCTTTGCTACTGGTTATAGATACTAGATATCGACAACCCTGTATTGAGAAAGTCAACTTCGCAGTGCGTTCAAATTCTATCAATTGTTACGAGATTATGGTCTCAATAATTTGTTTTCTATGACAAGTAATTTACACTGAGCCCCAATCCAGTGTTGAAATTCATGTCCTAAGTTAGCGTACTGAATGGCTGTTAAATTGTGCATACTGTTTATCCCATCACAGACTTATATAAGATAATTCTAATGTATTTAGATACATGAAACTTTGTCAACTGTTCAAATAATTAACTGAAAATGTCACATGCAAATTTTGAATGAAAAAAAAAATAATATTCAGAACTATCAATCATACAACGAAAAAACCGGAACAACTTTCCCTCTTGAATCATAAACCAGAATGAATAGTTTTTGATTGGTCTTCTATATCAACTTTTTAAAGTAACTTTAAGATTTTTATGTAAATTCGCCTCTTCAATTTCCATTTATAATGAATCTTGTTTATATGTTTACAATAGCGATAATTTTTGAAAGTTTAAATTATCGTCTTTTGAGTCTGGACTATTATATATAAATAGTAAAGTTCTACTACCACTGTACCAGGAGCGTGTTCAATTACACAAAACGTTACAGAACGTTACATAACGATACATTCGGAACTCCTCGGCCATTCGCTGCGAATAACCTAAATTAATACACAAATATGCGATCGTTAAGGCAATGAGTGATGTTTTAAAATTTACATACTAAAAACGAAACATCACTCATTGCCTAAACGATCATATATTTGTTTACTTCAACACCGGTAGTTTCAAAATAGCGTCTAAATATGTCCGAGATTATTCGCAGTGAATGGCCGAGGTAACTAAACGCAGGGCTGGACTATCAGTATCGATAATTTTAATAGCAGAATGCTCTTTAAATAGGTAGGCTGAATTTTTTTCTTCTCAACTTCAGTATTAACTTTTGGACTTAAAATCGTCAAATCTCGCATGATTTTCAATAACCGAGATAGTCATTATAGCGGAACTTGGCTTATCACTTTGTTCGTTCTATACTAACCTGAATCACTGATGTTAAAATAGGATGATCCCCAAGCTGGTGTACAAGATAGCGAATATACAAGAGTATCTGTAGCTGGAACGTCTGTGTCAGTACATGTAGCATTAGCAATATAAGAACCAACTGTTCTTTCTTCAAGTATGTTAATATTAGTATTCAACGTAGTCATGACTGGTGGATCATTAATACCTAAAAAATAATGACAATCAGTTAGTACTGAGAAAGTTTATTGAAATGTTCTCATTTCCATCCGCTCCTTCAAAAACTCCATGTCCCTATACATGTTATTTTGAGTATAGATTTTGAAACTCTATTGACTTTTAAATAATGCGGACAGAAAACCCATTCATAACAATACAAAAGGCAAACTCTGGTAAGATATAATTTTCATACGCATGCTTCAACCCTTTAAACGCTGAATCTCCACAATGAACTAGTCCATCTTCAATTCTTAGACCTATCAATTGTCATTTTTAGAGATTTCAGGATAAACATTAGACAATGAGCAGTCAACAGCAAAGAGCCTGATCAGCCGGTACGTGTTGTATGGCTGACCTTGCTCTTTGCTGGTGGCAAAGGTTTTTAATATTAAGCTACGGCATTGTAAGAGTTAAATACAAAATTTCTATGGCTTTAATAAATACCATTGTATGGAGAATTGATCATTTGAAATAAATAAATACCTATACAAAGTTTTAATGTATTCGGTAATGTAATTTTATTTATTTCATGACACGATTACTAGGATTTGATATAGGTTGTGAGAATTGATCTCAGACAAAAAGTACAATTTATAAATCAGTTGTACACATTAAATCAATTATACGTTATACCGATAATACCCAGCCCTACAAATCGCAAGAGATCACGCTAATTTTGACGCGAAAAAAATCCTCTCGACTTGTCTGGCAATCCATATTCCCCAACAATGCCAAGAGATTGGGATAAAGGTTACTGACTGGGGCATTATTTGCTAGTCGCGAAAATGTTGCCAATATGTTCATTTATAGCCAAAAATAAAGCATACACAACCTTCATGACGAACTTTCATTAGCTCTAGACATTCGGTCCAACAAAATGAAATGTTTTACTGGACCGAATGAAAGTTTATGGATCGAAAATATCTTAGTGATTTGTTTAAATATGCAGTCAATTGTCATGAATTAGCATTAATATATCTTAAAATAGAACAACTTTATACACACGGAATGATAAATAAATAAACACATTTTAACAAATAACTACTCTGTTTTATTCACACATAAAACACCTTATTAGATAAATATGATTTTTATTAAATTTGTAACATGATGGTGGACTATCGGACCACTCGCATTCTAAAAGTCAATGGACAGAATGCCAATTAAATGGGCTCGGTCCACGGTCCACTAGCTAAATTCTAAGACTGCATACAAATGACTCTGAAATAAAACATATTTAGTTTGCGTGTATTTTTCGTAGAAAAAAGTACGTATGGATAGTCCGACAATATTAACATGAGCTTGAACTATCTTATTAATATAATGATTACACGATTCACTTACATTAAATCGTGATTTTCCGTATGCGTGCATACGATTATACATGTATACAAGTTTTTATAACTACATATATGACTATAAATCAATTTTGTAACATGGTATGTTTTCTGTACTTTAATTCTGGAACCATTCGTTTATGGGGAAACACATGCGTCCGCAATGTTGTGGCACATTTTCAAAGTATTTATTCTAATGAAAACAATAATTACGAGAAATTGTTCAGAACGTGTATTTTGCTTTCGATAAATCGCGATTTACAAACGAATACAAGAATAGACAGTAAATACTGAGTTTAAAATATGTTTGCATACCTGTTATGTGTACAGCTAACTGTTTCGTTTCACCGGTATTTCTGTAATCACTGACAGTAATAGTTAAATTGTACCCAACATTAGTTTGATTAGAAATATCTTGATTTAGTAATATCTTTCCGTCTGAAATTAAAAATAATACATTTTTATTTGATTTGCCCAGTTGCTTTTAATACACGTACATTTTCCAAGGATATCAAAATCTTATATCGCCATGGCATTTGAAATAAAATATGCATAGTAATTTCTCTGTTGTTTAAAAAATTAAAGCGCTAAGAGCGCTGCCCGGACATGACTTATACTGCCCTATTTTTCATGTGTAGGTGTTAACCCAACTTCATTTCGTTGCGCTTGATTTTGCTGCGCATGACCGAATGTAATTGTCCGCGACATTTTTGTGATACGTTTCAAAAGTTGTGGTTTTTAAAATAAGACCCGGGTTGCAAGCAACCCATATAAAAAAACGAGGATAGAATCTAGTTACTGAGTGTATTTGGATTTCAGGTCGTTTGTCAGCAACAAACCTGCTCGTCTAGGACCTTGTCATGACGCTTGTGATTGACCCATTCAATCCTAACTTGTTATCTATGATTTTCGTGAGTCAGAAGTGTGCTTGGTAGTGGGTATGCTTATCTTAGAATGTGTTACATTGGAGCCAAGATTCTAACCAGTCAACCTAGCTTTAGATAAATACTGCTTCACTAACATAGGGGCCAAGAAAAACACGGACACAGAAAAAAATCTGTAATGATAAAACTGTACATTCTTGTACGCCAGAGATTGTGTTTAAAATTAGGAACATAGGTAACAATGCCTAAAGATATGCTCATTGACGATGGGACCAAATTACAGTAGGTTTAAAGATGGTAATATATTGTTAACTAATCAGTTATAGTAATATGTCTGATACAAAAAAGCTAAGATTTACATCTTTGAAACAACATACGAGTACATTAACAGATATTCAATAATATAGTGCCATATTAACCTTCAAAATCCCCGAAACACCCAAAATCCACCAATCTAATTAAAACCCGATCTAAAATTATCTACACTCGCTTACGGAGATTGGACCACTGAACATACTTGGTGTCCGAGTTTAATGTAGTTTACTTACCACTAAGTATTGTAAATGGTGCACATGTAGGAGAACAGGTAAGTGTAAATGTCACAGCATCCCCTTCAGCGTCTGCCTCAGCAACATCAAATATCTCATAACCAATAGGTGAATCAGAATGCACGAAAGTAGTACCTGTAAGATTATTGCCAATACATTACAATGTAAATACAATACAACGTCTATTTGTCATACTAGGTTTAACGCCGTGTCAACACAATTTAGTTTTTTTACGGCGGCCAGCGCACCCAACCTATGTTTCCTAGATCGTTGTATATAACCAGTACTCACTAACCCTTCCTAAAGGCCAGTAACTTCTCCTTATACCTTTCTAATGGAGGAAACTGACATTGTTGTCAAAATACAAGATCTATAGACACGTGATATACAACAGCCACTAAAAAGGTAAACAAACCATTGGTTTCCGTAAATTTCTCTTAATATAGGCTACAAATTATAAAATGGCACAAATAGCGCATAAAAAGCTTATACTGTCTCTGCCTAAAACAAATCAATCTTCGCACACAGACAGGATTGTGTCGTAAACTAGGTTATTTACGAAATTACGATTTATTTGTACACAGGATTTATAATGAAAAATTACAGGTAACAGGCTTCGTGCGTGTTTACGGACATATATACGCTCTTTGACTCTAGTTAAAAAATTGAGGAAAAAACAGCAGACGTTGGCCTTACGAATTGTTCTATTTGTTGACTATATGAAAGCCCCGTGACCATATACTCTACGTTAGTTTTGTAACAAGCTTCTCGTTGGTTCGAATCATATTAAAGACTACCGCGTTTTTTAAACACTCTATGAGCTAAACTATTGTTTCAAGCAATGAAAACCAAATTTTACTCTCGGTTTCTACCTACTTTCACTTTGAAATGCAATAAATAATAGAAACATATTTAAACAATAATTGCATTTATTAAAAAATCTAGTTCATTAGGTGTTTGAAACAGATACATGTAAATGTATATATATATTTTCTTTGCAGTCCAAAAACAGTGTTACTTTTGATAATGGAGCTTTAACATTAGATTTTACTTACCAGGTAGATTGGTGATAGTAGGTGGACTGTTAGCTAGTAAGTTAACAGTGTATGTTTCTGTTGTAATATCTCTCCCATCGTCAGCCTCAACTTGAAGAACAAATGTAGAAGCCTGTGTATAATTAAATGTTATTCCATGCTTGGTAAAAATGCCCCAATCTGGAATCAGACAAACAAACTATAAACAATATATAAACTTTCAACCTATTTATATTTTATAGTGTATTTTTTCTCAACAGTCAAAGTTTGAATAATTTCACGGCGATTGAATACCCTTTATGACAGTATCAGGAACGTTAGAGAAAGAGCACGAAGTCACCGTGAAATTATTCATGTTTTGACAGTTGAGAAAAAACGCACTATACTATTGTCCGTTTTTTCTCAACGGTCAAAGCTTGAATAATTACACGGTGACTGGTTGCATTGTTTTTGTACTGGCGGCCTGATTGTTATTAAAAATATATTGACTAAAACATATCATACGGCATAAACAGCTTTACTCGATCATAATACACACTTTCGGAAACTCATGGATGTATTACAGCTATGATTTTAATAAACTTATTCACCGTGAAATTATTCATGTTTTGACAGTTGAGAAAAACGAACAATACATGGTAAATAGTCACGTGATCTTCTTCAGAATGAAAACAAAATCTTGTTTTTCATCGAATTCTTGCAATTGTATTAGCATATTAGCAAAGAGACAATTAAAAGGGTGTATAAAATAAATAATACATTTCTAAACCCAAAAATGTCAATGTGACCATGTGAATTGTATTTGTTTACTATTAATCAGCAGCAAAATGCAAATCACCTAGTTTACCGCTGGATTCATTTTTTGTCGGGCGTGTTTAGCTAATCATCAATAGTCACGGAACCATTACTTTTAGTATGTTTTGGTCATATAGTTATGTACGTTTTGGGGGTTACATAAATTTTATGTTTTCACTACCGCTCAACAACAAGGGGACATACAAGACAGATACATCACAAAGCATTCTCGTCTGTGATGTACTGAAACACATTACAATTTGAGGTCAACAAGTATTAGCATTTCCAAAAATGCTTGAAATCGCCGTTTAGCTTTGTATGACATCTCCTTTTGTAAAACATTTAAGCAATATATGTCGGCGTTTTAGACCGTCGCTATCTATTTATAGAATGCTTGGAATTTAGCCTTCAATGAACAGGCGCTGTCCGGGACATAATCCGACTGCGCACGTAAAACAGCATTATCATGGTAGACTTTAATTGTTTTCCTGTCTATTTTGTCACATAGGAACTATATTTAATTTTTTAGCAGACCGAAATATTCGAGAACATGTTCTGCCCATATTCCGGCAGCTGATCGAACGGTCATTTATATGTATTAATAGACTCGCTCGAAAGTAGGGATGATAAGACTGCACTTTTTTTAAAACAAATGCGAGTTTTAAAAAGAATAAAACATATTTTAATTAGTTTTGCATTGTTCCTGGTCTTACATTGCAACTTTCTTGAAATTGGTACTTGTTCATATATTGATAAAGGTATTTTCTGGTAATACAAACAGGTAACCCGACAAAACATGGCGTCGACGAGCCCATTCACGCACCCCTAATTTGACTATTCTACGTCCATTATTTTCATAACCTTTTTTCATAACCTTAAATGTGTTGACTACAAAATGCTCAAATCTTGATAATTGTGTATATTGCCGTTCAGGAACGGCGTTAATAATAATACTAAAACAATAACAATAATTCCACTTATTAAATAACTATGTGTTATTTGCCATATAAAGTGCTAAATCTATTGCACAATAATGCAAAACCTGTTTAATGAAACTGAAAACAGGGTTGAAATATGTTAAAGGGCCAATAACACGTATTGGCACTGGTCCAATAACTAATTTCTGCGCTCTGATTGGTTGATAAAACAGGACCAATATCAAAAACTGGTCCGTCAGTAGTTATTTAACAAAATTTTCATTAAATAAGTGATTTGAAATAGGCCCAGTTATTTTTCCTCGAGACAGTCAACTTGGTTCTTGGCTATCGGCCTCGGACCAATACGACTGCCCTTGGAAAATTAGCTGAGCCTATCTCAAATAAGTAATTAAATAACATTATTACAGTAATAACAATACTATCAGATAAATTATAAATGATGAAATTTATAAATGTTCAATCAGAATCGATGGATCAGAACAAACTGACAAGTCAAACTTAATGTAAATGAAAATGATATATACTAGTTTTTACGTGATTTATCGGAATATCTTACCATTTGTTCCATTAATCTGACGTATCCTAAAGAAGTCATTGAAATTAACAGGTGTGCTTCCAGCGCCTAGTGATATGGTAGTATCCGAAATAGGTTGATCCGTGTCTGTGTATGTTAATCTTATAAGTAGCTGTTCTGTGTTAACATCCTCACTCAACGTTGTAGAGTTAGGCAGGTTGGAAAAACTTACAGGCTGTTAAATACGCCAATAAAATGTTATAATTCAAACAATCTCTCAACACAAATAGTACAGTGACAATAGGCTCAAAAGTGACTTATTTAAGGAGTAGGTGGTCCACAATTTAGAACATAAGGTGTTATATACCAAATTGTTCGTTGATGTCTCCAGTATATAGCATCGATACTCATTTCTGAAGTTACGAGCTGCGGACCCGGAAATCCTTGATAGCGTCCAAGACAGTCGCCAGATTTTTAAAAAATCTTATTTGTATGTGTTTAGCACCTTTACTATTCATTATTCCATGAAATCATCTCTAAATAGCCTCCAAATATTGGAATCAGATTTATTTTCAAGAGAAATACCCATCCATAATTTTTAGCAAGCAATGCATAATTTTTGTGTTTGTTAAAACCACTATTATGATAATAGAAAGCAAAATCAGGAAAAAGGAAGTGAAAATCTTGCCTACGAAATCCTTTCAACTTTACTTAAATATTTATCGAGCTTTATCTATTTTAGACCCCAGTCACACTGGAGCTCACGATTACTTGCGACCACCGGCGACGCGTAAAACCGACGATCATCGGCGATTGTCTGCGACCAAACCCTCTTTGCGCAGAAAAATTTACTACCGCGATTATCGTACGACCAGTCATTGACAATCGTACGACAGGTCATCAGAAAACGTACGATTGTCTCAAGATTGTCTGGGATTACTTACGACTACCAGTGACCTGTCATGCGATCACCTACAACTTGTCGTACGACCATCGCACGATTACCAAAGACTACTAAAGACTATTAGTGACTAGTAGTGACAATTTGTAAAGACTGTCTTAAGATTGTTGCACGACAGTTTTGCGATTAACAAAAATCCGAAAAAGACTGATGGTTTGGGGGTATAAATAAGGACTTTACAGTGAAACATTCTCATTTATCACAGTAACGAGAGAGAGTAAACAACATAGAATAACTATGGTCGACGCACCAAGGAGACTGCAGATGATACAACTGCGAATGCATTTGCAACAACAAGAAGATGCTGCTGCGTTTGTGATGCTCCTGCAACGTAGAAGGAGAAGACAACAACGAAGACAGAGACATTGGGTCCGCCCATGGATTGCTCGCATTTTCATGCTGGGTTCAACTAGCTTTTCAGTTTCACCCTCAGAGTCAGAGTCGTGTTTGGTCCTTTTCTGGACTTTTCCTTTACACATTGACTTTTTGGGTGGCATGACGGTGTTACTCAAACGAAAGAAAAAGTGCGTATGAGGAATGAACCGTAAAGTGACTGCTATATATAATGTTAGACCACGTGGTCTGTGTCTTGTCACAGGAAATCTTTAACTAGTCTCTGACGATCGTACGATGGTTGCAATTAATCGTAGAGAAGTCGCTAGTTGTCATTTGTAATCGTGGGTGGTCGTAAGACAAGTCACTACTAATCGCACGATGATCTTACGACTTTGGAAAGACTACCTGCGACCGAATGACAAGGACATCGGCGCCGACCAGTTGAAGATTATTACAGACTTTCGAACGACGATCGTGCGACAGCCTAAGACCTAATAAGATCACTAGCGACCTGTTTGATCGCAAGGAGGTTTTTGTGTAAGCTCAAAAACCTCTCTGCGACTGAAATTGGTCGTGGGACCTAAATAAGATAACCTGCGACTGTCGAAGATCACCGATGACCGTCGTAAGACTTTTTAAAGATTCTTCGCGACCAGAGGTCACTGGTGATCGTCAACTGGTCTTAAGTGGTCGTAAGCTCTAATGTGACTGGGGCTTTACTTACCACATTTCTGATTAAATTGACAGTAACAGTATAATATGAATCATCCTCTCCGTCATTGCATCGTATACTGACATCATGTGTTGACTCGGCAGTATAGTAAAACTGCGCAACATTAGATGTGGTTAGATTGAATTCTAAAATATATAAACAAAATTATTATTCAAACAAATCAAGGACCAGTGTCGTAATCATATCACTAGATAGCGTTTCGTCGCATGGTACCCTCATTTTGATAGTACATACTTATTATTTTTGATGCAAGGATGGTACAAGAGCACAAAGCGATTGTTTGCGATTTCTATTGGAATCAGATACCAATGTGTCAGCTTTCGAAACACTTGATCTTGTAAGACTTATATGATGTTGTAATCCAGTAAAATCCAAGGTTCTAGGTGGGATCGTACTTACAACCTTCCGAATTCGGTGAAACTCTGACAAAAATTGCATTGAGAATAACTTAAAAATCAGTTACTGTCAATGTGTAGAATGTTCCAAATTGAATGGTTCACTTTTTACGGTAATTTTGGCGACTTAATTATTAGAAAATTCCATTTCAAGATATACATGTACGAGTAGTTTGTTAAAACAACTAAATATTGTTTTACTTACGAGCATCAGTTATCTTTGTAATCACAAAAGACGCTGTATTTGTGTTAGCATTGGTTGGTGTAACAGCATCGACAAAACAAGCAATTACATCATTGTAGTCTGTTACATTGACTAATACCAATGGCGTTATACTTGACGTATGTTCAGATATCAAAACAGTGGCTGGTGGATTGTCAAAGGCTGGTGGCTGAAATAAACAAAAAACACACTTCAAGAGTTGTATTTTGACCATTCGGAACTCCTCGATTCGTTGATAAATATCCTCGGAAGGATTGTCTTACGTTCTTAATTCTGTTTTAAAGACTAAACTTGGTTTTATACTTTTGGCACAGTAATTAGCCTGTATATCCCTTAAAGCCACAAATGTTTACAAATATAAAAAAATCAAATGGTCAACACATAATCAATAAGCAAACACAATTAGTCAATAAAGTAACTCCATTAGCAACAAAGGCATACATGTACTAGTCTAATCGAAATGTTGTGTGAAGTTGATTTCTAAAGAAATAGAAATGGAAATCAGAAAAACTGGTTCCTGGACAAAAGATGGACACTTACCACGTTGTCTATATTAATTCTTAAAGTACCAGTATCCGTATTGTGACATTGGTCAGTTACTGTGAAGTCCAGATCTACTTGACTTGGAGCTGATGAGATGCTACTTATTATAGTCACCTCTCCTGCAATATGAATTGAAAATAACTTTACCATTAGAATCACGTGTACTACAGATCAGCCAATCAAAATCGAGTTGTTGCGTTTTCTTATTTATAAACACGTGGTTCATATTATACGAGTAATTTTCAGTGGCGTTAGGAATACACAAACAGAAAAAAAATCAATTTAGAATATCTTTTCAAACATTTCACAATTTGGCTATTTGTCCAGATATCTAAGCCTCTCCATGCTTATGATTAGGTAGACTGACCAGCAGCCTGTTCAATTACCCATAAACGTTCCAAAACGTTCCGTAACGATACATTCGGAACTTTTGGCCATTCGCTGCGAATAATCTCGGACATATTTAGACGCTATTTTGAAAATACCGGTGTTGAAGTTACCAAATATACGATCGTTTAGGCAATGAGTGATGATTCGTTTTTAGTCCATAAATTTTGAAACATCACTCATTGCCTTAAAGATCGTATATTTGTTTATTACCGGTAGATTAGATTATTCGCTGCGAATGGCCGAGTAGTTCCGAATGTATCGTTACGGAACGTTTTGGAACGTTTAGGGTAATTAAACAGGCTACAGGGTATAACCAAAATTGTCGCATGGTAACTACTATGTACATCGATCCAATCAAAACACACCAAACAGAACAGAACAGATAAAACATGTCTTTATTTCTTAAATCATGTTACATGATACATGGGCAATTCTGTAAACAAAAAATACAAGAAGGAGATCAAAATTACATGCTTATAAACTGGATTTATATCGTTGTGTAGGGGAAAAGAAAAGATGGGGAAGGGGGCGAGAAGAAAGTTTATAATTGTAAATAAAAACAAAATACAAAAAAAAGAGATCAAAACTACATGCGTATAAAATGGATTTATATCTTCGTTCGGGAGAAAGAAAAAGAGGGGAGAAGAACAAAGATAACACTTACCTGCGGTTGATGATGTGTTTGTATAGCCGAAGTATGTGTTAGCTGTCATAGTTATAATGAGCTCAGCATCGTCGGAAACATCAGTATCGGAGGCTGATACAGCAGTGTACACTGTTGTACCTATTGTATCAGATTCAAGTATCGTTATGACTGTAGGATTTGCAGGTAGACTAAATGTTGGTGCGGTGTCTGTTAAAATAATAAAATAATAACAAATATTATTACACCTCACGTGATTTGTTTACTATATAGCTTAATGTGACGTCACTTGGTGACAATCCGTAATGTGACCCTCTAGGGATTACCTATCAGCCCGCTTGACAACTGATTTTCTCTCAGGAAATACTGCTAGTTCCTTGTTTCTGTGTAATTGAAAAATAAAAATGTACATGTGTCTGTTGTATATACTTATTTATAGAATTACTTTAATCTCATACATTCATGTACTACCAAGTACTTATTTGTGTAAATACTAGCTGAAATGGACATGTGTTTTCGTTTACAATTTATGTGTTTTTGTGAAGAATTACCTAGGTTTGTCAAACTTGAGTTGATCCTTAACGAAATTCCAATTTGTCATGGCCTTATTATATACATAGTAACCTCATTCAAATGTCACGGGAAGCAACCGTGGTTTTGTATCCTAGACTAGATTGTCTTCCTTGCATATATATATTTATACGAGTAGATACTCTTTTGTATATATTTCAATTGAATGCCCTAAGGGCATAAATATAATGTCTTTTAAATATTCTGCATAGAATATAAAAGAGAAAAGGGAAGTAATATTAATTTTGAAATATTGATCTAATGAGTTATTTAAGTCCTTAATTGACATAAAAATTGTGTGACTTGTAGAATTATTAACACTGAGCATACCATCCTGAAGCTACTTGTATTAAAGTCAAATTGAATTTAATAGACATGGTAATCTTAAAAGTTTGTAAACCGTTGAATAGTTTTTTATCTGTAGTACAAAACATGACACTACGCAATGAAGGATTGTACTTTTGACGTTCAGTCAAACACACTACCAAGCGTTTGCCATCTTCTGGTGAAGCATTTTATGGCTCAGGTCGTTCCAAAACACCACGCCAATCCTTTCTCATACAGAGTAGGGAAATAAGGCATGGTTACCAGAGCTGTCGATGTTTTGCTGGGGGTTGTGCATACGCTGTTGTTTTTCGTTAGTCTTCGTGAGAAGGCTAACAATCTGCATGAGTCGTGCATAAGGTCGCACGATCATGTCGCGCTGCCCTGTCTTCCCCTCTATATATCTAAGTATAAACATTTAGTAAAATTAAACACCACTATAGGCAAATGATTTTAGGCAATACCACGTTTAAATTAACTTTGGCTTCATATCAAATATTCATTTTGTCTTGTTTTACTCAAAGAATCATTTTGGTTAAAAAGTAACAACAAACTTTTTAGGAAACTTATAAAGACCAAAATTTATTTAAAAAAAAAAATGAAAATAGACATGAAAAATAATTATGACTAAATCGTTTGTATATAAAGTTACTTTTTTAACCAAAATTACTCTATGAGTTAAACAAGGCAAAATGAATTTTTAATATCGAGCCAAAGTAAATTTAAAAAGTGGTGTTAAATTTTACTAAATGTTTTCTACTATGAAAGGGTAGACAGGTCCATGCGCCATGATCTTGCGACCTTATGTACGACTCATGCAGGCTGTTCGTCTTTTCACAAAGACAAACGAAAACAAAAGCGCACAACCCTCATCAAAACATAAGCAGCTCTTGTAACCATACATTGTTTCCCATCTCTGTATGAAAAAGGATTGGTGTGTTGTTTTGAAACGACCAGAGTCATGATCGCTTTTTGAGAATCGAAAGTGATTGAAATATATTATATGTAAAATATTTGTGTTTTTGTTTTCGGTTTGTATGTTTTTGTGAATAGGTACTTAGGTTTGTCAAACTTGAGTTGACGCTTAACAGAATTCCAATTTGGCATGGCCTTAATAATACACTAGTATGAGCACAGGCGGTTGACACGGTGCCGAAACAAATACATTACATAAACATATAACTTAATAAGGTATATTACTGAAAATAGAAAGTTTTTAAAAAATATGAAAAAATAGAAAGTTCTTCATCAGATGATGGCATCGGCATTTTAGATTTCAGTTTGCACCAGATCAAACTGTCTGTGACCAGTTTTAGAACAAAAAAGAAGCCTAGCGAAACTAGGTTACGAGAACAGAATGATGCAATCATTGTGCGCAGTCAGTATCACTGGGGTTTGAACAAAAGACTTAACTTGAATGTCAAACACAAATGCGACCGATATTTCACTATTCGGTGAAATCAACAAGTTGTCATTTAAAAGTCAATTTTTGCATCAGTGTTTCAATTAGATCATGTGTCCATTTGGAAGATCATGCATACACCGTACAAAGCAGTTGACATATCACGTAGGTAAATCATGTATATGAACGATAGCCAAAAGCATTATACATGTATAAATGTCTCTAAATATGACTAAAAACGTAATGTAATACAGTGCAATATCTATAGGATAACCAATTAACTGAACTGGCCATAAACCTCATTATTTTATACTTGCTGACCGATCTATAACCGACACGACGTCAGGACAGGGCTATTCGTCTTGCTCCCTGCGTAATCGGCACGTTACTGTCATTGAAACTGCGTACATTAAAGCAGACAATCATAACTGTCGAATTCATTTCAAAACTGTGAAGAAACTGATAGCGTGAGGCGGGTCTGCGATGTAGACGTCCAATAAATTGGGCTGCTTCTCACGTCACGCGCGTCGAATGGCTTTAGTCCAACTTCGCAACCTCATTTTCCAACAAGACAATGTCCGACCTCATGTTGCGAGAGTCTGTAGACAGGTTCTGACAAATTACACTATTCAACCACTTGATCGGCAAGTATACAGTCAGATTTGTCTCTAATTGAACATGTATAGGACGAAGCGGACCGGCGAGTAAGGCAGCATCAGAACATCCCGACGCTTGACCAACTGAGAAATGCCTTGTTTAAAGAGTGAAACAATACCCCCATGAGAATGATAAACACTCTTATGAATTTTATGCACAGAAGAATAAGGGATGTGACAGCTGCGCAAGCAGGACATATCCGGTAATGAGAACTATACGCCGATTTGAATTTACAATTGTATGGGATATCGCCAAATTCGTTCCAATAATTCAAGAATTAAAGGTAAAAATTCAGTGAAAATTTCCGAACTAATTCGTGAAAGATAGTTCTTGATAGATTAATAAACAAATTTTAATAGCACTCGTACAGTCGTACCATGATCGTTTTCAAATCCGAAGATCCGAATTGGACAGAAAGCCGTAGTAGGTTAGACACATGCAAAAAGTTTGGTTGTGAAATCGGTTCTTATCAGTTTAATGAGAAGCTGTCGGATTCTTTTATAAGGGTTAACAAGTATTATCACCCGATTCCTTAAATAAATGTTATTTGTTATTTTTAACTGTTTTCTGAAATTCTAAAAACTATACACGTTCGCCAACTGTTGACTGGCCAATCGTTTTGACTGTTTCCTGTGCGTGTTCTGACATCACGCTAAGTTACTTGAACTGTTACTGTAGCCTACATGTACTGATAAAAGGGATAGTAGCTGTTGCGGGAAGTTTGAGCTTAACAAGACTCTTACGAATGTATCAAGCGTCCATCAATCTTGATCCTAAAGCAGAGTAAAATGTTGACAGTTTAACGATTGTTAAGTTGACAAAGTTAAATAACTAATACTAACTGATATACATGATGTATATGCAAAACTATTTCCTTGGTTACTAGTATTCCTTTTGTGATTTTGGAACAGTCAAACAGTTGACCCTCGGTGTCGGGGACCGTATTTTAAACTGTTGCCATCGTCCTACGGTATCAGGAAACAGTTCAAAACACTATCCCCTCGACCTCGGGGGCCAACAGTTCGACTGTTCTCAAATCACATATGGAATAACTGTATACTGGTTAAAGAAACGATTCCATGAAAACTGTTCAGGTGAATTGGCCGCTGCTCGTAACTAAACGAAACGTGTTCATAAACGGTGTGATAACTTATTGAATAAAAACAATGAAAAAATGAATGAGTCTTACTTGCATCAAGTCTTATGTTTATTCCATGAATACGGTCGGTAATTGTAGCAAAGCTTGTCCCTGTAGTCCAAGTATCTACCATACCAAAAAAAGGAGTAAGCTGCTGCCTTACTAATGTTACTCCGCTTGAAATTGTGTATTCCATTACTTCTGCATTTGGGGTATACCTGAATTAAAATATGTTTCGACATTTAAAGTTTTGATAAGTGTATTCATCATAATATTTTTTGACAAGTAAATAATGCTTTAATTGTCTTATCATACTTCGAATTTCAAAATGTATAACGCATAAAAATTCCCCCAGATATATCAGTAGTACATTTGTATGTCATTTGGTCATAAACATTTTTGTCAAATTATATTTTTGCCTTCTTGGATCTGTCAAGTACCATTGCGCACGAGAATCTTTTGTGCTTTCGGTACTTAGATGTTCGTTTGGAACTATCCATCCAAACAAATATACCTATCATAATTTCAGACGCTGTCAATCCTTAGATACATGTACTGATGTTGATATCAAACAGACCGTCTGCTATAACTAGCGTAACAATTTCTTAAATCCTTACAGACACCTGAAAATCGAGCTATTTTCTTGCACGGAGCCAAATCACTCATACGTACGATGAGTTGTGCGTCAGTGTAAATGAACAGAAAAATCCGTATCAGACTTTTAAAGGCATCTACATAGCGGTTTTATTGGTTTGGGACTTCAGTCCTGAACAAATATATTTATCGTATTTCAGACCCTTGCAGATTTTGAAATTTACCAAATCCAGAAGTAGGCCCTCGGTACAAATGTATCTAAGTATAGAGCAATTAAAGACAATTGGCGCAATAATTCTTGACAAACGCTAATAATCTGAAATACATTTCCAGTGTAGGTATAACGGCTGATTAGTAATGCGTCTCAGTAGAGATGTTTACGACATTTTATGAAAAAAAATCGTTTCAACGATCCAGTCCTGCCTCGATGTGCGTCCCAGCAGTCAGTAGAGACGGAACATCGTCTTATGTAATTGAATGGTTCTAGTAATTTGTCTGTAATTCTACAGGAACAGTTTAAAAATCGTAGTTTATGAATAGTGCAGTTTTCTTTGTTATTTTACATACAGTTAAAGTAGAATGTTATTGAATTGAAACAGGAATGGCCTCTTTATCTTTTAAGTAAATAATCAATGGTGTCCGCCTGTCCAGTATATCTGCTGTGTTTATTTATAGTTACGAACGTTACGGGTACGGGACAACTCAACCCGAAGACAACTTAACACGTGCAAAACTCAACTCAAAGTTGGGACAACTCAACCCGTTAGTAGGGATTGAGTTGTCTCGCGTTGAGTTGTCGTTTAGTTAAGTTGTTCCGACACTTCCGTTACGGAACGTTTTGGAACAAACGGGATAATTGAACAGGCTACAGATTTGGTGAGGTCTCGGTTCTGTTTTGAGGAGGCTTATCAAACGGCAGTCGAACGGAACTTTATGCGATCCAGAATTTAACCTTGAAGACTGCAAGATAAAGGGACAATTTTCTACATCCCTTTGTGTGCCCTTACATTGGTGCAGTTGAAGGGAACTTATGGGTAAAAACTCGATTAAGCCGAGGAGGAGTTGAACAACTTTGCCTTGAGGAGCATGGAATGAAGGTGACAGAAAGGTGGAAGAACTTGACAGCACTATCCTTGGCTCTCAATCCAATAGAGAAAGATGTATTACAGCGTATAATAGCACACTGGAAATTTCTGATGACGTTGCAAACATGCTCAATAAGACAATTGGAACTATTTCTTCAGCGATCCGCTACTAAACATGGAGAAACCTCATGTAAAAAAAATAAAAATAATTTAGCTGGTCCTTACTTACCATCCATATAAATCTCCCGACTTTACAGTTATTCTGTCTGCACCAATAGCGTTTATATCACATCGATCATTGTCTGCGTAGTAAGAGAGAATGACAAATATGTAGACAATCGTTTTGAAATCAAAATCGATCATTAAACTAAACAAGAAACCAGATAACCAAACAATTATCGACTGTCTTTTCGCTTGAGCACTTATATATTGTACTGCATTTCTAAAAAACCTGCCTATTTATGTTGCATGGTCTCTAAATGGACCACTGAAGTTTAGAATATATCAGTATTTATTCTGTTATTGTGCATTCTTTAAAAATATCACTAAACAATTTTTTATCGTTGATTCATAAATTACATATATGCATATAATTGTGAAGCGCTTTTGAACATATTTTCAATATAAAATAAGAATGATGTGGTATGTAATATTAATAATAACATGCATGTTTATCAATTTTACAATGTATTTACAGTAGATGGTTTATCAATGATAGGGAAATACATTTAAGTTTTATTTTAGTGTATCCGTGTTTGTTTCTTGCGTTATGATGTAAATTATTAAAACAAAATTAAGTCAAGGATTCTTACTGTTACAATTTTCATATAGATGTGAAATAAGTTTATAGCCTGCTGCAACTGGTCGCCAGATCATCATATATAATTCACCTCCATTATCAGTTTCTACCCTGTAACGATCAAGAATTCCACAACAACCAATCAAAAGATTACCGCCTGTATGCAGATAAGCCATGTCTGAAAAAAAGCAATAAATACATTAAAAGTGTGTCGTAAAATCATAAAATTCTATATTAATCGTGCGCCGGTTGGAAAACAATTCTGACTCAAATTGCATAATTTGAATTATCTATGTAAATGACATTCAGGACAATTGCTACATGCGAAGTACGGATGTTCTATGCTAGTCAGTTTCTGGAATTGTACATTTTACCATTGCGTTACTATGGTTACCAACGTGTTGCACGTGAATCGATGAATAGTGTAAAAGAACTTTACACCAGGATCTTTTTCTGCGAACGTTCAGCGTGCTGACAACAATGTATATGGTGGCCGTTTTGAATTCAAAGATGGTCGGATTATCTAAGTTTACATTTTTATCCTTTTTATATACAACTGAATAAAACGACACAATACACACAGTTACAATTTGTGATCAATTTATTTCAACAATGGCCAATAGAAGTGTAACGGGAAGGAATATTTGATCGGTTGTGGTTTTGCGTTATGTATGTAATTTTCTTGTGAATTGAATTTTGTAGTTTCTTTCTTGTTCTTAACTAATTTCTTACGACACTCAGCATCTGATCTGTTCAAAATTAATTTAACATAAGTCAGTCGAAGTCCGCTTCTACTTTTTTGCAACAAATGTTTTCATCACAACATCAGCGCAACGTAATATTAACGTCGTTGTTATTAAGGTAATTTTACTCTGAACGCGATATTGTGAAAAACTGAGAACGTTCACTTTCCTTTTTTATTTCATTAAAATGACACAAAAGTGTGTACTTATCAAAAATCGCGATAAGAAATTGACCACTGTTCAGCGTTAATATGAAAATAAACGTTATAACTCGGCAATTGGTGAAACCTTTTGGACGTGGACACCCTGAATTCGGTGATGAAATATGTATTCTTTACGACCGACGTGATATTTAGATAATCGGAACAAAATAATTGTATGCAACAACATTTCAGAAATATTTTGGTATAATTATCATTGATCTCGGACATTCAATATTTTAAATATATGGGTTTAATGTACTTGCATGCCTGTTTATAGTAGTGCGAAACATTGTGACGTCCACAACGTTGCTAAGGTTACCAGAAAAACAAACACGATGCATTAAGGTATCTGCCTGCCAACTTTTATCATAATCGGTGAACATAGTATTTTTTCGTTTTTTTTTCTCCGAGTAAGGTACCGACCCACCTTAACATGTCACAACTTAAATAGTTACATGGTCACTGAATGTGTTATTTTTGATTTATTTGGAACTTGTTATTGAATAATTGATACGGACCAGTGGCTCAATGGTTAAAAAGAATTTAAATATTCAAGTAAATAATTATTCAAGTTGTGACAGGTTAATAATAATATAACAGAACTTATTAAACAGCATATCTGAAATATACCAATATTACTTCCTAACCCGGGTCGGTAGCGCAAATATAGTGTCCCGAAGGGGGTACGGGATCGAATCCCACCCTGGGAGGTTATACCCTTCCATGAAAATTTGACAATATTATCAAATGTCATTTTCCTTCCTAAATAAGGTATATGGAGAAGTTTCTGGCCTTGTGGAAGGGTGGTTGGTAGCGCGCCGGGATTTGGATACTCGTGCCCGAGGGGGTGCGGGTTCGAATCCCGCCCGGGGAGGTTATACCCTTCCATGAAAATTTGACAATATTATCAAATGTCATTTTCCTTCCTAAATAAGGTATATGGAGAAGTTTCTGGCCTTGTGGAAGGGTGAATGAATACTGATTATTAGGGGTGTAACAATACGGTAAAAACCGTATTGCAATATATTGCAATATGCAAAACCTGTATTGCAATATATTGCAATACGAACCGGTTTTTTGCGTAGACATGCAAATCATGAATTATTATGCATGTTCATCATCCTTATTGAATCAGCATAACACGTATACATACATTTGTGTATTTTTTAAACGATCTCTTATTCAAATATTTGAATTACTAGAAAAATGCATGTTTTGAAACGGACTAAATTGACTAAATGTTTAACCTTTTCAAGCACAATAAGATTATTTCAAGTCATTAATACATTTTTACATTTATTTAAACATTCAACTTTCAGACTATGATAAAACAAACAGTGTGACACATAACTTCAAAAACCGGTTCAAGGAAAAACGATCCGGTTAAAAACCGTTAGAACTCGTATTGTAATATTAACCGGTATATCGGTTATCCGTTACACCCCTACTGATTATAGATAAGGGTCCAGGAAAGCTAGGTTAGGTGCACTGGATGCCGTAAAATAACTTAAGTCGTGTTAACATGGCGTTAAACCCAGTTTAAATAAAAAAAAATAAAAAAAAAATAATACAGTCCATTTTTTCTCAACTGTCAAAGTTTAAATAATTTCACGGTGATTGAATACACTAACTCAATATCACGAGTGTTAGACAAGCAGTGTTCAGTTACCACTGTTAGCGAACGTTACGGGTACGGGACAACTCATTCTCGTTCCCAGAGTCTAGTAGGATTATCAATACTAGCTTAGTTATTGATAATCCTACTAGACTCTGGGAACGAGAATGGGGACAACTAAACCCGAAGACAACTCAACCCATGGACAACAGAATCCGTTAGTAGGGGGGTGAGTTTTCTCGGATTGAGTTGTCTTTGGGTCGAGTTGTTCCGACCTAACGTTACGGAACGTTTTGGAACGTTCGGGATAATTAAACAGGCTAAAGGAACAAGAAGTCACCGTTAATTATTCATGTTTTGACAGTTGAGAAAACGAGCTTTTAATACCTGTTTGTACTAAAACTGCCGTCAGACTCTAAACGGAGTGCCGGTTTGTTATTGTAATTAGTTAAATTGTAATATGAAAAAAAGACGAATGTCTTTTCTACTTTAAGGTATTGCGTGAGTTTTGGGGGATTAATTTCTGTATACTGACCAAATGAATTAGGTGTCAATGTTTTAGTTTTCTAGTAACATTCCTTTGGTCCTTCTATAAATCAACTAAAAGGGAAATAACATATCCTCATTTTTTCGAACTAAATTTGCACGTTCTGAACGCTCCTGGTTCCTTTGCATTATAGGTATAACTAAAACACGCAACTGAGAATTTAGGGCGAAATGGACGAAATGGAGCAGACACTGGCGTAATGGAGATTTAATTGATTAAATTATAGCCTTAACGACCAACTTTATCACTTTACATTGCATGGCTTTTCCATTCATAGGCCGTGCCTAAAATTATATTATCGTTTCGTTTTTACGAAATAATTTCTTTGTTTAAAGTTTTTTCCCTCATCAAATCGAAAAAATTACTGTAAAAATGAAATAATATTCCGTATATACGAAATACTACTACATGTATTTGAAAATAAAAAAAAAACGTAATGATATATTTCGTATAATTAAACTACGTAAAACGACGAAATCGCCAAATTGATAATATGTTTAATTTAAGGCACTTTAATATACTTACTTGTTGTTCCACCATCAGGATTGTTATTATCATAACTATTGAGATTATTTTCGTCAATTCCCACAACTTCATTTTCTCCACATAAAGTGTCACCTGTAAAAATCATATTTTGAATTTTACAGTTCGAACTCCACCAGGGGAGGTTATACCCTTTCATGAAAATTTGACAATAATGTCAATTTTCCACAATTGATAAGGTATACGGAGAAGTTTCCGGCCTTGTGAAAGGAAAAGTGAGTATTGGTTGTAGACAAGGGTCCAAGATATCTAGGCTAGGTGCGCTGGACGCCGTAAAATAACCTAAACATTTTCTTGACACGGCGTTAAACCCAGTGTAAATATACAGGACATTCGTCAACTTTGATGTAAGATCGATTTTTATTTCACGAGTTGCACAGCCACGAGTGAAAATGTCATTTTCTGAGTTCACGAGTTGAAATAAAAAGATCTTACACCAAAGTTGACGAATATTCTGTTTCTTTCATGCTTAATTTTACGTTTAATTAGATGTATTTTACACAAATTACAACGTGACGTCATTTCTTCTCCAAGATAACGTCATTTATCCTCTAAAATGACGTCACTGGCGATAAAAATATAAGGTTATATTTTCACTGCGATGAAAATATAAATTTTTTATTTTCATCGCTTATTTTTATCGAATAACGTGACGCCAGACGTTTCACCGTAACGCATAAAAGAAAAATATATATTTCATAAACCTAGTATAGGCCTACAGTTTTATCATACTTAAAAGAAGCCAAAGAAATGTCTTCTTCATATTTTAATTTCAGCTGCTCCCCAACCACATGTTTACACATGAGTTTTATACCGTAAGCTACACTTTTTACTTGGTCATCAGGACAGCATATTATCATAATTCTTACGATAAAATTACTATACAATATAGAAGGATTTACGACTAAAATCGGTCTTAAGATGCTTAATAATACGGTCCCCAGGGGTGTGGAATTCCTTGTATTTTTCCACTTGTCCGCAGAAAAGTGATATCTTAAAATGTACTTGTCCAACATGCACTTGTCCAGAAGTTAAATATTCAAAAAGACATATCGAGAACCATGATATTAAATCCATAAAATATATAAATAATTGACAATAGTGCAGTGTAGTTCGCTTTTGATTTTGACTAAAACATTTAGACATTTATATTATTTAATATATTTACAGCTAAAATATCACTTGTCCGCGGACAAGTGGGGTTAATTTACTTGTTTGTCCGCAGGCAAAAATGTACGAGTCGGACTAATCGGGCATATGGATTCCACACTAGTGATTTTCAACGGCGACTCTTATCAGCTTTCTTGGATACTCTACTTTACCAGCGCTTTTTTTCCACAAAGAGCCGACAACTTTTCTATTCAGATGGCAGTTATTTATCTCAAAGACGGGCATATATTGTAACTTTCCGCGACTGAAATACGAAGCTTTGGAAATTCTGCCTTTATTACTGTTTCACGGCCACAGCTTTATAAATACACATATATTCAAGAATATCATCAAATATATCAATAGCAAATTTGTGTTAATGTAATAATTAGTAATTATTTGGTGCTAATACATACATGTATAACTATATATTTTATGTCTTATATTTTTATATGGTTTCCTGTTTCTAACGCAAATAAAAGTCCACGGCGGAAGTTAAAATTTCGATCATTATGTTATTTTATTACCTGATACCTTATATAAATGTAATTTGATATTCTAACTGTTTTCTGAAATTCTAAAAACTATCCACGTTGCGAACTGTTGATCGGTCAAGAGTTTTGACTGTTTCCAGCTCGTGCTCTGACGTCACGCTATGTTACTTGAACTGTTAACTGTACTGATATAAGGGAAAGTAACTGCTACGGGGAGTTTGAACATTATCAGGCTCATTCGAATGCAGCAAGCGTGTCGGGGATAGTGTTTTGAAGTGTGGCCCTCAGCCTACGGCCTCGGGAAACAGTTCTAAACACTATCGCCTTCACCTCGAGCTAACAGTTTGACTGTTCCCAAATCACATTTGGAATAACTGTATAATATACCACAATTTGTATAGCGCTTTTTTATATTGAAAAAAAGGTCAAAAGCGGTTTACAATAATTATATTATAACAACATACTTGCGGATATCTTCTGTAAATGACACAATATCAGAACGAATAAAAAACATAAAGTCCTTTGTCCTGACATATTGTAATGTCAACTTTTCCTGTCGCAAACTATTTCTTTTGTTTTTATTACTTATCAATAATTACGAAATTAAAACAGTTAAGCCAAACTCCTGAACTGACTATTGAAAAAGAATACGTAAAGCCTATAACTGAACGCTATCAAAACGTTTATGTAAATCAAATATATCCTGGTGCTATCAACTAAATTCCGAATAGATATTTACCAACTGACACTCAGAAAAAGTTCTAATTCTTTAGAAATGTGATATAATACAAAACTGTTTTAAAAAACGTTTAAGAGATTTTATGACGTCACGTGATCTCTGTTTAAGTGAATCTTTTATTCACTTTATTGATTTAACTTTATTATCATGATGAAAGTAATTAAATTTTTTATTTGAATTGAATCCAAAGCATTTTGAATGGTTATTATTATTTAAAAGCAAAGAAGAAACCAATCAACGTCTGCGTACAATCGCTTCGCTTTGTATGTAAACAACTGTATTACTCTTAGTATCATAAAGAACTTGAAAGGCTTTGAATGGGGGAAATAATATACGTAGTTTACTAAGCATGGTGAATACCTAATAAAATCAAACAAAAAACATATTGTCAACAAGTTGTATAGATTGAATGCTTCATATATAATAGATGACTTACCCTTCTATAGGCAATGTTAATAGTATTATGTGTAATTGTTTGTGAAATATATTTTAACATCATATACTAAAAGCTTTTTAAAAAAGGATTTCTTTGTAATGTTCAATCCATTTAATAATTAGGGAAAAGTTTGTTTGTAAATGTACTTGTAATTTTCTTTATATAATTCATCTAATTTCGTCAGAGGTTTTCAAGATTTACAAATGGTAAATAATATTTCTACCTACTCTGTTATAATTAGAGATAAGTAAACAGTCTTACGTTTATATTGATTGCAAAGAATCCTTCACATTTATTTACCATTTAGACATAATTGTATTTGGTTGAATGTGATTTTTCATATTCATTACTAAAGGGTTTTCTTTATTAAATGCACGTCGTTTAATTGAACGTATTTGTGAATAACTACAGTTTAAAATACATGATATTTTTTTCTAATAAAAAAGAACAAAATCAGAAATAGGTAAAATTCATAGTGTATATTCATTATAATAAAGAGTTTTGTGCTAAAGTTTTTTTTTCTGCCTGCTATTAAAGGTTTGAAAATTTTAACACAACGCTTAACAGAGTCAAATTTGTTATTGCTTAACTCATCATGGGGGATTTCTCCTTTAAGTCTAAACACTGTATTATAAAAGACGGTTGTCAGAACCTGGCTAAGGGTTCCTGTCGCGCTATGTACGATAGTGCAATAACTCGATAATGAAACGCAGGAACACGATACGACATCACGCCAAAGCGATATTAATATTGACATGTCGTATCGTATTATCGCATTGTCTATTTCCCGCCATGGGACATTGTGACATCAGATTTGTGCATTCTGTACACAAACGGTCTATCATCTGCTTTTTATAGAATGCAGTTTTGTGTGACAATTTTGAACATCACAACGCGATACTGTTGTCGCGTAGTGTTGTCGTGATGTTGCATGATAATGATGATGATATTAACAATTCTATCACTAGGTTTTTATTCTGTAATATTTTAAATTATTTGACTATTAATAATTTATGTACATATGTGACATATACGTTAATGTTTTCATTTTTTGGCCTATTTTTTTAAGTGACAAATACGTTTTGATGAGCATAGAAAAATTCATTCCAACCGAATATTTCACATTATTAGTCTCACATTCGACTGTAATGTCTGACATATTTGACCTAATAAATCACACGAGTGACATACATGTATACGTTTTGTGACATGTACGGTGTAACAATGCGAAGTTCTAGTGACATGTGTAAGTCTTACATCAAATCCTGTCCAGGACGACAGAGGGTCGACTGACTGCCACGATATGACTGAAAGTTATTTGAAAAGTGGCATTAAACATTGTTCCCAGTGTTCCTTTATCAATAGATAAAACTCTTTGAACATAGTTGACCTCTGTGGTCATAGTAGTGCTCCTTTTTATGTTTCCTTGTTTTCTTATCAGTGGAACACAAAACATTTTATCGTAAGATTCATTCATAGAATATACTAAATGTTAAATAGAATTAGCTGTACATTGTTGAATCATGGCGAAAAACGTTCGTATTAGTGAGTATTTCACAATGTTTTCTTTAGTATATTGTATTCTATTATACCTCGATTGTGAAACAAGTTTTTAAAACTTAGATTAAACTCTTGATAGTGCTTTCAGTTTCCTGAGTGATAAATTAAGGTAGTACCTCAATGTAACAATGACGTTGATTTTAGATGTGATTTGCTGTTCCTTTCAAACATGTCATCACGTATATTAATATATATACATGTATATAAATGAAGGGGATCGATGCATACACTTGCAGATTAACCTAAAACGACTATGTTATATTCGAATCTCGACCCCGAGTTGGTAGGTGAATTCCGTTATATTGCGAATGAAAATACCCTCTCCCTTCCTTTCTTTCTTTCTCCCCCCTCCCCCTCTCTTTATCTCTCTCGCTCGCTCTCACTCTCCCTCTCTCTCTCATTCGGAACACCCTCGACCTTTCATAAATGAATAAGTTATTCGTTAGCGAATGGCCGAGGATGTTCCGAATGTCTCTCTCTGTCTCTCTCACTTTCGCTCGATATATGTACACATAATGTTATCCCAATCCGGCGGTTTGTGAAAAAAGTACCTTTAACCTCTCACTAGGAGAACCACAGGCCCAGGCAGTACTTTCATGTTCTTTTTTGCGCTCTTTGTTGCTTTTCATGTAACTTATTTCATGGAACCTGATAACAAGGAAAGATTACACGAAAATTAACTCGTAAGATCAAAAGTTATGTCGTAGAATTAAATTTGATAAGAAAATATGACATAGGCAAAGAGAACTTTTTCGGCGTAGCTGTCTAAGCTGGATTTTGATCTACATTTCTGTATAATGACGTCTCTGGGATTTCGGAAATCCGCCGTTCTATTGGATGATTTTATAAGCACTGAGAATGACGTACGGGGGAAACAGAGAAAACCCCCTCTTCGATTGGATGGCCCTGACACGCGCGAAAAAATAAAGGCCACACTATTGTAATGCAGTGTTTTACGAAATTTTGCTTCGTTCGTAGATTATATTTTTTGGGTAGACTTCTATTGCTTTCCAAAGTGTTTTTTTATTTTGTAACAATAAAAAGTTACGTGTCAAACACAATATTTTATGGGTAAAATGAATTACGTCTCCAGATGTGAACCGGTTTCTAGTAAAAAGTCTGACATATTACCCAATACTTATTAAATTAGCCTCACTACGTCCAGTTTCCGGGGTTTACACTTTGAGAGTCACAGCTCCACAGTTCATTGTTATTGTTATGATGTCTATAAATAGTAACAAGGAGCTGATAAAGACTACAGGTAACCGTTCGCTGGTTGGCAAGAAATGATAGCGAGTAAATACAATGAAAACACAGTAATTTTAAAATTGCAATTACTAAGTCATTTTTCATCAAACAATTTTGCATTTTATATCACTAGAAAGGTCTTGAAATTCATATTTTGAATATCTAAAAATTATTTGTCAAAAAGAATTGTTTTTTGTTGGCGAGTGTTTTAATGATCTGCCCTATGAAACATTTAATATTCATAGCTCGAAGAGTTATGTTTAATCAATTTAATCGTGCGGTTAAAGTGCTACTAGGGTATCAGTATTTTTTGTGAGCCACAAAATAAGAAATCTAGATGAATCGGTCTAGTAAACGCAGTTGTACCCCTTGTATATAAGTATATTAAAGGTATGTTGGAAAAATCAAAGGGAGGTAACTTGACAATTCCCTGTGGTTATCAGTGTACGGCAATTGCATTGGCTGTCATACTGTTTACGGTAGGCAATCATGTGCCAAGTCTGCGAAACTGGTCTGCAAATGTTGTTGATGAAGTGATGATGCGTGGTCACAACTTGTATGAGCAAATACTAACGGAATCTGGCAATCCATCACCACGTCAAAAAATATGTTTTAACATTAGTGGTCCTATGTAAATGGCTCTTCTGTGACCTTTGACCTTTTCCTTAGGTGAGCACCCAGGGCCCTTTGAGCCCTCTTGTTTTTAAATCGACGCCGTTTGTCTTTTTTAAAGACATTTCTTGTTTGTACGGTAAAGAGCAACATAATGTTGTTCAAAATATTCCATAAACATTGGATAATTTGTACTTGAGAAAAGTAATGTGTTTGTCATAATTATGTAACCTGCACCCACCCGGAGAAATAGCCGTGTGAAATCCACAGCCTATACAAACTCGTATGCATAACAAATTTTTACTTTCTTTCAGATAGAATATTAACATTGGTTATGGCGCTGTCCTTACGCCAAGGTAAGAGTTAATAAAAAACAAAAGTCTTGGTATTAGAATTATCTATCATCTCTTTGTTCTAATGATTCGCTATGTACGCATAGTATTCTGATTTCGATATAAAATAAAAAATACTGTTGGAATATACCATACTTGTTTATTATTTCATGCTGATTGCGTGCACTTTCATTTACATATTTAGAACGTCAGGCGATTCACTAATCCTTTCTTGGACACTCTGTTTTCACCAGTACTCGAATTCGAACTTCATTTAATAGAGGTATAACTAAAACAACCGCTTATGTCACTTTCAGCCTGAAGTTTATATTCATAATCATTATGTACCAGTCATTTGTAAACTATACCTCTTAACCCCGCCGCCAATGCGGGCGACAGCAGAGGATTTGTTTCCACAGCAAATACAGGGGGGATGCAATTTCCATGGTTAAAGCCCGTTACTTCCCGCGCGTTTACACTAGCCGAATGTTTTCCGGATTTGAAAAAAAAATACTAGGGGTCTTTTTATTTATAAGAGTTGGGTAAATATTAACGTTTATCAGCACTTTTTTGTAAGGCTATGTCCAGCTATCAACCTGACTCACACAATCTGTTTTCTTTGATATTTTTCTTCAACTAACTAATCTATCCTCAAGGAGAAACTCGTGATTTTTGTCAAATCAATAATCAATTATCAATTTACATTTACTCAAATATCGTGCAGTGTTATTTTACTTATCATTTACAATAAATTATAAATCATTTAATGAAAGCATATCGGGTATATGATATTTTATAAACATGTAGACCTTTTTAAACAGTACTGTTTGTTTGACAAATCAATGTGATTAATAACACAAGTAAAATACAATATTCATGAATATTAAAAGAATATTGATTTTCTGATATTAAACTTTTATTATAATTGAAAAAATATAATACGCAGTATTTCACAAAACCAGTAAATAATACGTGTATTATATAGATCAGGTGATGAATATAAATTATTGTATACTATTATACATATATGTCGATTTTTTTTAACTTGGCGCGTCAATTTAACAAAAGAATAATAATCTAACTGTCAAAAATAGGAATGGATAAATATATTCATCATTTTCTTTTATTATCATTTATAATTATATAAAACAATTGAGTAATATCTACACTCTTATTCACTGAAAAGTAAATACTTTGAAACTATTACACAATAGTGCTGATTAGTGTGGTCCCCCCTTAAACGGATGTTCGTTTGTTTTTGTTTTGTGTGTTTTAACGCAGTAGCAACACATTAGTTATATAACGGTCAGTCAACCTACTCACTGCTTTTGGAAAGGCTAAGTCTCTGGATTCATGCTTTCGTCAGTGACTGACAACTGCCCTACATAATTAAAAATCATTGGTAGAAGGGAGAATGACCGTAGAAATAATTCATGACCAAGCTTCACGAAAGTATGCCCCACCCGGGAATCGAACACTCGACCCCTCGATCAGTAGACTCGCGGGCAAGGAGGGCAGCTATAAACGGATGGACCAAAAAAATGTACAATAACATGTTATTTTGAAAATTGATTTATACATATATTATTTCTCTTTTGTTGCTTTGACTAAAGCCTTTTTTCGGATGTATGAATAAATGTAGAATATATATTTGTTGAATGAACATCTATTGATGACTATGTTTACCTATCTGCAATGACACTTAACGGATATTGCGCAACTCTATTCAATAAGATATATTATATTTTGAATATTTTGGAGTTTCGCCATATACTTGACGTACACTTCATGTAGATGATTCTTTTCATTATTACTGATAAAATTTAGAAATGATTAATAATTTTTATTCTTACATAGGGCTATATACTTTTAAAATTGTAATCAGTGACACAGAGTGAGTTTCATGAGACCGCTAGAAACTCAAATAATATCATTTAACACAAAAATGTACATTTATTTATTTCAAACTACTTCTGTAAAAAGTACTATTGATATATAAATGCAATTAACGTTTAAATGTGTTTTGTTATTTATTGCATTTCAAAGTGAAAGTAGATCGAATTCGAAAGTAGAATATGTTATCAATGCCTAAAACAATAGCTTTGATCACAGTATGTTTAACCAGTAGTCTTGAGATTAAAACTTCACAGTTAAATAATTTGGTCCTAAAACGATTTTGGATCAAGTATAGTTAATATTAACAAAACATGAATATAGTGAGTTCTTATAAAAGGACCCTTTTTGAAGATTTGGACACTTAGTCAAACTTGAACAAAGAAAACAAAATGATTGAACTATATCTTTCTCTCTAATGCATGATATATTTTGATAACTTCATGGTAGTCAGGGGCGTAGCTTGCCAAATATAAATGTGTAGGTACAGATAACATAGGGAAGTCCGAGGGCATGCTCCCCCGTAATTTTTTTAATTAAGGAGCTGCATTCTAGAGTATTTCAGGTCATTCGTTAGCATTTTACCTGTTATATGTGAAAAGAAATCATAACACTAAATCAGTCTTGTAGTTTAGTCATACAGTGAACATCGTAACTAACACAACTACAGTACTTTATACACTTTTTTACATTCATATTATGTTTATAGGCCTAACAATACAACTTTGCTGTCAACATTCAATTATTTGAGAGCCCCTAAAAATAGGCCATTCTACAAGCAATATCATCGCGTGACCATAAACCACAATCCATACTGCTCGTACCCTTTGCCCATAACCACCCCCAGCCTTTGATTTTATTGCATTTTTGGCATTTTTAGCCTTTTTATATTTTTCGAATTTTCAAAAATAATGTGTAGGCACGTGCCTTGTGTGCCTATAGGAAGCTACGCCAATGGTAGTAAGGCAGTTTTCATGTCTGATGTAAATGAATATATCATCATATAGTGGCTTTAAATATTAGCGATAATAAGGCAATGTCTAATAGATTATTTGTTTAGTGTCCGGTCAAAGTTTTCGAGCAGTATTATGTTTTGTTATATGGTCCATAGACCAAAATTTCTGAACCCAATTATTGTTGATGATGTTTACTTGCAGATATTGTTGCAGCCATAGATTGTCTATATTGTAGCAATGTTGGGACATTCTCCGATTGTCAAGTCACTAAATCATGTCTACATAACGAGGTACGTCTTATCCAGTACGTTAGTTCAGTGGTAGGACACCCGATTAATGGTAGAGCGGAGAGGTCCCGAGTTCGACTCACACCAATTACTATATATTGTCCTGCAATAAATCCACTGGTTCAATTCTCTGCACTGAGGTGTTATTGAGTAGTTTGATACTGCATGAATTATTTGTTTGAAGGTGATTGCGATAAAATGTCACTATTGCAATAACATGCGTACATGGAATTCTGTATTTGGCCCATTTCATTGTGATTGCACACGTACCAAACTAAGTGCGTCAAATATGTCAGCCATGCCTTAGGAAGTATCCGCGTACAAGGGCCAAGCGTCGTTCATATTCCTGTTTTGAAACTACGCTCTATGCAGTAAATATATTACTCAGCATTTAATTATGAACATTATTATAACAGTTAAAGTAATAAATTGAGGAGCCATTTCTTCGCATTTTGTCCAAATATGTACATGTTAAGTATAAACATTTAGTAAAATTAAACGCCACTATATGCAACTTTATTTTAGGCAACACCACGTTTATATTAACTTTGGCTTTATATCAAATTTTAATTTTGTATTGTTTCACTCTATTAAAGAATCGTTTTGGTTGAAAAGTAACTTTATCTACAAACTTTTTAGAAATGTCCAAATTTACATATTTATAAAATGAAAATAGATATGAAATAATTATGACTCGTTTGTAGATAAAGTTACTTTTTTTTTACCAAAATGGCTCTTTAAGTGAAACAAGGCAAATGAATTTTTAATATAGAGCCAAAGTAAATTTAAAAAGTGGTTTTAAATTTTACTAAATGTTTTCTACTATGAGAGGGTAGACAGGACCATGCGCCATGATCGTGCGACTTAATGTACGACTCGTGCAGATTGTTCGTCTTCTCACAAAGACAAACGAAAACAACAGCGTAATATCAACTCCCAGTAAAACGTAAGCAGCTCTTGTAACCATACATTATTTCCCTGCTCTGTATCAAAAAGGATTGGTGTGGTGTTTTGTAACGACCAGAGTCATGAACGCTTTTTGAGAATCGAAAGTGATTGAAATATTTAATATGTAAAATATTTGTGTTTTTGTTTTCGGTTTGTGTGTTTTTGTGAATAGGTACCTAGGTTTGTCAAACTTGAGTTGACGCTTAACAGAATTCCAATTTGGCATGGCCTAAACATTAAGCCGGTGACATATATTTTTATGTTTATATGTAAAAAAATCAGGAGGTCGATTGTGAACAAATTGTCGAAATTTTAAGTTGAAAATCAAGTAATTTATTTTTTCTTACGTCGACATCAGTTTGAAACGTTATAATTTACAATGTCTAACAGTGTAATCATTATGATAAAGCATTGTTTTGGAATACATCTGATGTAATGATGACACTAAGACACACATATTATGGTACTAGACTAATATAATAAATTATCTATTTAAAAATGAATAAAACAAATGCATTTTGAAATATTTATTTTATATTTCAATAATTCAAATAATGATATATGATTGTGTAATTGTATAAGTCAAATACATGTACAGCTTAAAGTAACCATAATAAAACGTAAACATAACACTATTTATTTTAAAATATTCATAAGATTATATATCTCAATATGTCAATGTTATCTCTTAATACGTAAATATATATAATATAAAATATAGATATATAATAAAAAATAAAATATAAAAATAAAAATTTAGGCATTTGCAAGGATTCGAACCAGCGACCTCTTGCACTTTTCATTTTTTCATTTCCGTTCCTTCCCCTTAGCCGACTGCAATATAAAGGACAGAGCATGTAACAGTAGTTAAATACTGTAAAAAGGACATTAAATATGGGGAAGATAATTTTGGAAGATGAATCCTAAATATTGTGAGTTGTAATCAAATACAAATAAACTGCACTATCAAATTAAAGAAAGCAATTAAATTATGATTTGTAAAAAACGTATTTATGCTACTTATGAAATTTCAAGTAAAATAATCCCATGTACGATTTTTTTGACATACTGATAAATTATGTACAGCGGTAAGATTAAACTAAAAACCTTGTTATTAATATTTTTTATATAGATTTATAGACTTTCTTGTAACAAACAGACAAGCTGTGTCTGTAAATTTTGTCGAACGTTTGCCTTTGTCTGGAGAAGCAATTTACTGGCTCTGGTCGTTCCCAAACACCAAGTCATTCCTCTTTCTTAGAGAAGGGAAATATGGCATGGTTACCAGAGCTGTTGATGTTTTGCTAGGACTTGGTCAAACGCTTCGTTTTCTGCGTTCGTCATCCTGAGATGACGAAACGAATTGGGGCGTTCATTAACAATGTATTTGAAAATCAGTAAGAAAATGGCTTTATTTTGTAAATAGGAGATCCCTCAGAAAAATTAAAATAACAAGGTGCGACATAATGCGTCGCCATTGCGTCATTTTGCGTCAATTGCGACATAATGTGGCGTTGCGACATATTGCGGCGGTACATAAAATCAGAGCTTTAACGAAAATATATAAAATATATCTTGTAGTTTGCTTATTTCAGGATCTGTCTTAGTTAAGTTGCATTTATTAGTTGTTAAAATGTGATGTGTAACAAAATTTATAATAGCGACATTTTGCGTTAGGGGTTGCGACATATTGCGTTAGTCGAAAAATTTGTGACATTTTGCGTCAGCCCTGCGACATTTTGCGGGAGACGATTGCGACATATTGCGTCGATTGCGACATAATGCGTCGACATTGCGACATTTTGCGTTAAGTGCGACATAATGCGGCGTTGCGACATATTGCGGCGGTACACATGTTTTCACTTAATTTTACAAAAATGTGTACAAATGGTCTCTTTTCAGATTTCATTAGATGTAAGCTAGAATAACCTAGTACCAAGACATTATAAATTTGCATAGTTTATTTTACGTGTTATACCTTTGTAACAAATTGTGATTTAGATTATTTACCTTTAGATTTGTTCTGTTGAGACGTTTGATCATGGTGATGGGAACACTTCAGTTAGTCTAGGGTGTAAAACTTGGGAGGTAAGCAGATACATGTACATGTACATGTATACTCTTTCTTCATATATTTCATTAAAAATGTATGACATCATGAACTTTTGGTAAAGTATTGACCCTCATATCCATAATCTGTAGGTTCGAATCTCATTTTTGAATTCAATGTTTGAAGGTTTCAATCACAACTTTTTATCCGAAGTTTGCAGGCTTGAATGTCAACATTATCATACTTAGAAGTTATCAAGACTCTCGAGTATCGAGAATCTTGATAGCCTCTGGGTACGAGAATGGAATGTCATTTGCTAATCAAATGTGTAGAATCGAATTCCCACTTATTTACAAAAGTTTACCGATCCGTTTGGCTAATCCTGGTTGTGTATTTAATTCTCAAAGGCTGATCTTAAGTGTAATTTTGACATAAATTCCTAAAAAGAGCGATTAACAAGCTATTGAGTCAGTAGATATAAACAGTGTGAGGGGAAATAACTAATGCCATGAAATTGTATATTAATGCCTACAGAGTTACCTCTCTTTTAATTTCACACACATATATAAAGGGAATTAACTCAACTTAACTCAGCACACACAATCACAATTTGAGTTAGCTCCCTTGAACGTAAACTAAATTAAAATCCAGCGATGCCACCGAAGACATAAATTATGTCGTCTCACTCACTTTGACTCTGATGGCACCATGAAAATGCTTCTGTGCAAACCTTGCATTTTCAGACTACATGAATAAATAAACCGATATTGGCTCGCCTTCCTTAGATTGTCACAGACTCCAATCTTCCCTTATGATTTTATATAAAATTCAGTTTAACCTCGTATATGTCGACGTACCCCCTCATCCTATATCTAGTAACTTGAACTTCCTGATACCCCAGTCCCGCACCAAGTACCACATAAACTTATACTTCCCAAGAGCTATTAGGCTTTGGAATAGTCTCCCATACCAGACCAGGTCAAATCCAGTTCCAGCCTAGAAACGTTCAAGAATAGGCGGGTAACTGTCACAGTGTTGTCCCTTATCAGTATGTTTGCGCTTTTTTATCTGTTTATCCATTTACAGTATTCCTTACCATATCTTTTTAACTTGACACTTAATTCTGTTGTTTTCCTGTAGATGCAGATATAAATCCAATATCACAAGAGATCAAAGAGATACATAGCACTAAATTATTCTAAGATTTAAAGAGAATAAAATAATCACAAAAATCCATTCAAATATTGGTAATAATTACAAATGGAAAAGACTCGTGTTTACAATGTCTTTTGTCCTTTTTTTGCTGTAAAACCTTTCATTTATTTGGAATCACTGAGTACGCAGATAAAGCTTCTTCCTTTTTCTAATATACGGGTATACTAGTCTTATTAGGGCTGCGGCGAGTATCCGAGTACTCGGATATTCGCAATCCAGACCAGAAAATCGAGTACAAATACTCGTCACGTCTGAAATCGTCGGATCACGATCTAGTTTTTGGAAAAAAAAACAAATAAAAAATGTTTAGCTTAATTACAACAGAAAACCAGTCGCACTTCTAATGAAAACTTAAATTTATATAGGGACCGAATAATCTTGTGTCAAAATTGCGATTGATACACATTTAAACAAAAAAGTTATCACTGAAAATGCCTAGAACTCGTAGTAATCGACATGTTTGAAGTAGGGCCTACATGATTTTCCATATAGTAAAAACTCTCGTAATTCTTCACTGACTCTTTTTATTACATGAATTCTGCATGCTTCTCCATTAACAAGTGATTCGTGGTTCGACTCGTGCGCAACACATGAATCGTGGTTCGGATCGGTTCTTTATCTGTAGTGAAGTATATACAATATATATTACTTATCTATGTACTACAATGTACTTTTATTATACTATTATATTCGAGTACGGTTAACTATATCAGGGCCATATGCATTACTGATATACTGTTAAAACAATTTAAATTTTACAATATTCTAATTTTATATTCAAATATTGTTAGTTATACATGTATACTGCTGATATATTGTTATATCATTTGTATTGTCAAATTATTCAGTGTTCCTTTAAGTGAATAAAAATAATTACAAAAAATTCATTTCCTAGCAATAATTTAACATATATATTAACAGCAATGTTACCCAGACAGTGGCCATCGTATAGATGTAATTGGTAGATCGACAGTCAGTACTTGTAGTGAATGTTGTTCCCAACCATTCTGTAATGGCAAGGTATGCGGTCATCCCAAAAGTGGTAGGTATATTTCTGGTCAGTGTGAAAAAGACGGGGTATTTTTAAATAAAATAATTAGTAAAATGTTAGGTCTTAATTGATTCAGCACGTTTTGATCGGTAACTTCTCCGCACACAAACGTATCAAGCGGTAAACGAGGTCTTGTGAATTCATAGTAAACAATTACATTTCATAGGCTGATGTGGACACTTTCGAACAAAGGGATGCCATGACGTCACGCACGATAATGACGGACATAACGTAACGTCACAATTTGTAAATATAAATATTATTTTTATGGTTGCGTTTTTATCAACTTTCATAACTTTCCATTGCTAAGCTTTTCCATGTCCATCATTAGCGTGCGTTACGTATATACATTATTATAAGCGTATGCTTTATTTGAATTGTTTGAGTGCTGCAAAAATTCATCGAAACACAAGTGTTTGTTCATATTCTGAAGATCACGTGACTCTATGCCCTGGTTCACAGGAATAACTTCGATGTTAATGCATCGTTCAGACACCGCACCACCAAGCTTAAAAACAGCAAAATTGCTCGTGTATTGTTGTTTTCAGCGTCCTTTATATGCATTGTGAACATAACGTATCAATTTAGGAAAGAAATCGTGACCACAACCGTGATCTTTTGAATATTCACAATTCAATCATTCCGTTGATATCCCATCATTTAAAAGTCTGACCACAAACCTGTAGTAAGAGTACAAATATATACAGCCGCAATAAGCCAAAACTTTAAGGGGCTTAGCAATTAGACTAAAACTAAAAAAATAAGCAGTCATAGTACCAACGATACTAGGATCTCCTAAATATGATATATTTTATAGAACCAGCGTCAACAACAACAGCGTCCCCAGACTGCGTGGATAGTGAAATGTTTAATTGTGAGATTATTAATGCTACATTTAATATATGTCCAGACATTCAGCATGCAAAAACTGTTTGTAAAAAGTTTTGTCAGCTGTGTGATTTAGGTGAGTTGAGTTTACTTTCATAGTGATAGTTTACCACAAAGTTGGTATAAGCCATAGTCAAAACTAATTGTTATTAGCCAAAATCAAAACTAGATGTTATTAATTATAGTCAAAACTAGTTGGTATTAGCCAGAATCAAAACTAGTTGTTAATAGCCAGAATCAAAACTAGATGGTATTAGCAAGAATCAAAACTAGTTGTTATTAGTTATAGTCAAAACTAGTTAGTATCAGCCAGAATCAAAACTAGTTGTTATTAGCCAGAATCAAAACTAGATGGTATTAGCAAGAATCAAAACTAGTTGTTAATAGCCAGAATCAAAACTAGATGGTATTAGCCAGAATCAAAACAAGTTGTTATTAGCCAGAATCAAAACTAGTTGGTATTAGTTACAGTCAAAACTAGTTGGTATTAGCCAGAATCAAAAGTAGTTGGTATTAGTTATAGTCAAAACTAGTTGGTATTAGCCAGAATCAAAACTTGATGGTATAAGCCAGAATCAAAACTAGTTGTTATTAGCCAGAATCAAAACTACTTGGTATTAGTTATAGTCAAAACTAGATGGTATTAGCCAGCATCAAAACTAGTTGTTATTAGTTATAGTCAAAACTAGTTGGTATTAGCCAGAATCAAAACTAGTTGTTATTAGTTATAGTCAAAACTAGTTGGTATTAGCCAGAATCAAAACTAGTTGTTATTAGTTATAGTCAAAACTAGTTGGTATTAGCCAGAATCAAAACTAGTTGTTATTAGTTATAGTCAAAACTAGTTGGTATTAGCCAGAATCAAAACTAGTTGTTATTAGTTATAGTCAAAACTAGTTGGTATTAGCCAGAATCAAAACTAGTTGTTATTAGTTATAGTCAAAACTAGTTGGTATTAGCCAGAATCAAAACTAGTTGTTATTAGTTATAGTCAAAACTAGATGGTATTAGCCAGAATCAAAACTAGTTGTTATTAGTTATAGTCAAAACTAGATGGTATTAGCCAGAATCAAAACTAGTTGTTATTAGTTATAGTCAAAACTAGTTGGTATTAGCCAGAATCAAAACTAGTTGTTATTAGTTATAGTCAAAACTAGTTGGTATTAGCCAGAATCAAAACTAGTTGTTATTAGTTATAGTCAAAACTAGTTGGTATTAGCCAGAATCAAAACTAGTTGGTATTAGTCGGAATCAAAACTAGTTGGTATTAGCCAGAATCAAAACTAGTTGTTATTAACCAGAATCAAAACTAGTTGGTATTAGCCATAGTCAAAACTAATTGTTATTAGCCAGAATCAAAAGTAGTTGGTATTAGTTATAGTCAAAACTAGTTGGTATTAGCCAGAATCAAACCTAGTAGTTATTAGTCAGAATCAAAACTATTTGTCATAAGTTATAGTCAAAACTAGTTAGTATCAACCAGAATCAAAACTAGTTGGTATTAGTCAGAATCAAAACTAGTTGTTATATGCCAGAACCATAACTAGTTGGTATTAGCCATATTTTTAGTCGTTATTAGTCAGTTCTTAGTCCTTTTGATCTATGCATATTTTCTTAACGGAATGGACAGTTAATTTTGATAATCGTTCTTGGGATGAACAGGAAAAGATCATTTCGTGTGCCACCTTTTATTTTGAATAACAATACAATGTTCATTTTCCCCCTAATATAACCATGTGTTCTTTTGTTAACACATTGTTTGTGGGACAAAATGTTACCGTAACCTATTGTTAAACATGCTTAAAGGTAAAGTCGTGAAAAGGTCCATTAGACTCGCGTCTCTTGTAAGCAAGTGCCTGGTGTCGTATATCGTCAAAACACTAAGTACTTATAGCGCTTATTACTCATTTATTATTCATAGACCTTATTATCAAAACTGACTTGAAACTTACTTACCTATGTAGATATCATCTCACCATAGATAAGACCATTATGTTAATTATTGTAAATACTTAACATTATATTTTGTTCTGTTCTATATTGATATTATTTCCTTATACTATATGTACACCTCATTACTAATTTATCATCACATGACTTTATGAATGTAAATATAATTTTATTTTCAGGTGACTAAAAGGCCAGTAGGGCAGGGTACTTTATGTATTCTTTAATTTGAAACTTTATAATGTATTGTATTGTAAAGATGTACTAGTCACTATAATAAGCAATTTAATGACTTACTTACTTATGTTTGCCGAACATATGTACATGAGCCTTTGTTTTGTTTTACTACTTTTTTTGTCATCCTTGATGTAAAATGCTGTTTCATATTACCTTTCAGCAACTCATACAGTCGTGTTGTTTCCGGTTGTAACGCGTATGTATGTTTATTGTTAAATGGTGTAAGCCATGTTGTCACATCGTTTGTTAAAATAAATCTCATTAGTCTGTATTCACGTCTATAAATATATATTTTAGTTGACGGAGGTTGGGGATCCTGGAGCGAGTGGTCAGCATGCAAAGAAACCTGTGGTAACACAATAAGGGCTCGAACCCGTGCTTGTGATGACCCTTATCCAGCAGGGGCTGGCTTAGACTGCATTGGTGACAAGCAACAATTTGACAGCTGTACATTAAAACCCTGTCCAGGTAAGTGAGATATTTTTATTCATTCCTTTTTACGTAGTAAGTTAGCATTTGATATTGGTTTGTCTATATCATGTTTTATTTATTAACTGTACGGTATTGGAGTTCAAATTCAGGGCTGATATGGCGTTCACTACGGCATTATAACCAAATACTTGGTCAATATGGGAAAAAGACGGCATTTATGGAATACCTCAGCTATTTTGAGATTCAGGCATTTGATTTGTTCCGAATCTCAACATTGTCGAGTTTTCTAATAGTGGTCGTGTTGTTTTTCTTTCCACAGAAGAAATGCCGCCATTTTGATACTCTGATAAATAAATTCTTATCCCTTTAGTTATTTCCTTTATTTATTGTACTTTTCCACAAATTGTATAGTTAATTAATAAAAATGTCAATAATTAAGTGTTTTCATAATGGCCTTATTATTTGGCTGATGACAGTCATATTAGCCTGCGGTCTGCGGCTAATAAGTCGTGTCTTCAGCCAAACAACATAGTCATTTCAGGTCGAAGGCTAATATGACTGTCTAAAACCAAAAAACAAGGCCATCATGGAGACACTTAATTATTAACATTATAATATCAAACAGTTTTTATATTAATTTTTCTTTTATCAAAAGAAGTTGTCTTGATGAAAATCTAATTTGTTAACTCAGCAATGCTACAAATGATAAATTGTTAAAATGTCTAAATCCAACTATAAGGTAGAATCCCACTAAATCAATATGTTTGATAACAATGATAAATGAATGTAAAACATAATATTTCTTATTCATTTCATCATTTAAATAAATTTGCATGGATTATATTTGTAAGACAACACTCGTTTGCAAAGTTATTAATAAAAAATTTCAATACAAATCTCCTTTTGATATAAAAATAATGAATTTTTATTTGTGCACACAAAATGATAGATGGTATATGTCAACATATATACCATATAACTCTGACATGGTAATTACTTAAGAAATACAATTTACAATTAGACATTTCACGAGGTCAATCACACATTATTACTCTTTTGTTAGGATTCTGCCCTAACATACTTATATCTCTGTTTTAGTTCATGGAGGATGGAGTAGCTGGGATTCATGGTCAGCTTGCAGTAAAACCTGTGGTATTGGACTACAACGACGTGACCGTCATTGTTCTAGTCCCTACCCAGATTATGGCGGTAATCATTGTTTTGGAGATGCGTTAGAAAATCGCATCTGTATGGATAAAGCATGCTCAGGTACTTTCACATTAATCAAATTCCTTTACTATTTTTATGCCAAAATATGCATAATTTGTTTTTAATTTCAATATTATCTTCTATAGATTATCATGTTGTTGGTTAAAAAAGAAGTTGTACAAATTTATGCGGTTTTTGACATAATAACACACTCGGCCATTATTTTCAAATACATCACAAATGTCATAAAGGTTGTTGACGACATAAATGGTACAACTTACTCACTAATCATTTTCTTGTGGTTCATTAAGTACAGGATTAAAGATATGATTTTATTTGATATCTTATTTACAGAATATAAATGGATAAACCAATACAAATTACGAATGAATGCATAAAAGAATACATTAAAACTTACAGGTCCGCATCTGGTAGTGGTTTAGTCGATCGTGTTAGGTGGGTTCCCATTGTAGACAAACATCAAATCCATTATGTTCTCGCCGTGATTCTGGGTACTTTAGATTATTCTTAATGACATATAAATTAGAGATAATTAAACCTTATTAACAGTTTTTAAAATATATTTTGCATTAAACTTACGTCATTTGGGCAACTAGTCATGTACACTTACGACATTTTGTAATGCCTATTAAATAAGCAAATATCTCTCAACGATAAAACGAATGTTTTTACCAACAAATCGGAACAAGAAGTTAAAATACACTAGAAGAATTCAGTTAACTGCGTTATTCTGCTATATATTTCCAAATTTTTATAAGAAAAGTTTCGGTTTGATTGTTATGGTTCATATCTTAGCACAACTTCGGATCAGAAGAACTATCAAAACTAATGATGTTACGGGCGCAAAAACAACAGCTGAGTTTCATTCCCAATAGTTTATTTATTTTACTGATAATCATGAAAAAATTACCGCCATACTGCAATAATAAAGAAATATTCTTAAGAAATGTAAATAGTTTTCATAGTTAATTCAAGGTTACAACAAATATAACATCATTGACCCGTAAATCGAGACAAATTGAACATATCCAAATAAATAAACTATACTATCTCAACCAAAAAGCCAAAATTGACTAACAATAGAGATACAATATAATAAAAAATAATATAATAAAATGCACACCTCAGTGGGAATGGTAAATACAATGCAACGCAACTTGATGATACAATTTGATCACAAACAGTATGAACGACTTGTCACGTAGACAAACTGCACGATTTACTCATGTAACAAAAAAGGGGAGTAACTGTACAATAACAAAATCACAACACTTAAAGGTCGTTACAAATGACATTCCTCTGATATACTGAAAATGCAATTTTAGTAACCTTTGTGATAGTACCCTTTTCTTTTCTGTACAATGGCGACCACGCCATGTCAATCGATCAAGTAAATACATGTATAGCTCATTGCCATAACTGAGTTATTTCATGTTCGGAACCATCTCATATGTAATTGTAATGTAATTACATTTTATAGTCTAAGTTTCATGCTTACGCACGTTCACCAACTTTACAGCAATTACCCCTGGTCACTGGGCTACTGGTATCTATCTATCAATCTCCCTGGGGAGTCTTTTTACTCCGCTTATTAGTGCAGCCGACAAATTGGCGCAACGGAATTATACCACCCTCGCAGGTACCCATTTACACCTGGGTGGAGTGAAGCAATCGCAGGTAAATTTCTTGCTCAAGGAAATTAGCAGTGCCCCTGGTGGGATTCGAACCCAGGACCTCTCGATCCCTAAGCGCGCGTCCTACCACTGGACCACTGCTCCTACTACACATATATCACCGAATTATCTCTAACTTAACATCATATGCTTCTTTAAGCATAGAAACACATGCTTTGTTTTACTTCGAAAATACTAAGATTTTAAAATCAACAAGTAGGTTTGTATGTCTTGTAATGAAAGTCTTTCTTATGTCAGAAACCCACCATCTCCGCCTACGGTATATCCAAGCCTAAATCGAAACCAGTCAATATACGTAATATGAGTAAGCGTTTACAAAAATATGTAAATATAAAAAATACTTTATTGACATTACGTTTGACACAATACGTCATAAATAAACTTATTCAGAATCTCAGATATTTAGTGTTACCAAAGCTTAAATAACCGTTTGTCGTGGTTATGAGCTGAAAGGTTTTCAAGTCGATAGGGTGATAGCTAACGTTTTTGGGCCTAATGGCGAGGAGTGGGTTGGCAAATCTCCATACGGGTTAACATTAGTTTGTAGTTGTTACAGCCATTTCCTTAGAATGTTGAAAACATCTTGGTTTATGTATTTAAGGTCGTCATGCATTGGTCAAGTAACACATGGAAATGTCTAAACACATCCAATGCTGTACTGCGTAAGAATTTAAGCTCATTTTACAAAAATGATTAACAGAACACCCCACTTTACTTTCAGTATTTAAAGAACAACATATCTTGGGCTGAGTTCAGTTACCGCGAACGTTACAGAACGTTACATAACGATACATTCGGAACTCCTCGGCCTTATAATTGTTTACTTTAACACCGGTAGTTTCAAAATAGCGTCTAAATATGTTCGAGATTATTCGCAGCAAATGATCGAGGAGTTCCGAATGTATCGTTACGGAACGTTCTGTAACGTTCGCGATAACTGAACTCAGCCCTGCTATATAGACCATCATGGTTATTGAAACTTCGATGATTTTTAAATCTTTAATGCTTAACTTGAGAAGGAAACTATCCTTATAAAAAAGTATTAGGACTATTCTTCTGTTCTGACCATCAATTGTATTGTTTCTTATCGTTGAACTTTTCTGTAACTTATTCTGTAGTGTATCCTGAAAAAATAACGACGCTACAACGCCTGACTCTTGGATACAATGTTCTCTTACCGATGTTACATGTACACGTTTTTTACTGTTTATTTCTTTATACAGGGTTTAACGCTTTGTCAACTTAATTTATTTAGGTTATTTTACGGCGTTCAGCGCACCTAACTTAGCTTTCCTGGACCCTTGTCTATAACCAGTTCTCACCTACCCTCCCACAAGGCCAAAAACTTCTCCATAAACCTTATTAATGAGGGAAAATTGACATTATCGTCAAATTTTGATGGAAGGATATAACCGTACCGGCTGGAATTCGAACCCTTACCGTACCCCTTTGGGACACTGGATTCTAAATCTATGCGCGCTACCAACTGGGCTACCGACCCGGGTTTTTTACTGTTTATATTTAAGTTTTTGTTTTCAGATGGCGGTTGGACATTATGGTCAGTATGGAGCGGTTGTTCACAGACATGTGGTCAAGGGTTAATGTCACGATCACGATCATGTTCTAATCCGTTACCATCTACATATGGGAAGGCTTGTACTGGAAGCAATGTTGAATACTCCATGTGTACACATAGCAAATGTTCTGGTGAATACATGTACCTAATTGGTTTCTGTTCAAATAGATTGGAGGGGGGGGGGGGGGGTGCTTCACTTTTAAACGATTTATAAGTTTATTATATGTTCCAATTTAAAAGGGGATTTTTGTTATAAAAGAATGTGGACGTTGAACAATTGTATGGACTCGATCGAAGCGTCATACTTTTATTGCTGATGGTTTACGATTAAAACGATTTTTTCACATCTACGAACAGAACAGAACAGAGCAGATTTAAATCTAAGAACAGGGTTCCAATCAATTATGTAACATATGGTTATTCATTGTTTCTTTAAACGGATAATTAATGTGCGTGGGACATTTCAACTGGGCTTGACATGTTTTTGTAAATACAGAGCGCGAGTAAGTGATATCTAAAAGTAAACATTTCGCAATATTTCAAAAATAATATTAACATATAATGTTTTTGAAACTTTATACCAATAAATATGAAGTTAAGCGGGAGTGTATTTCAAAATTTAACTTAGAATTAAAATTCGATGAAAATAGGACCATACATAATTTCTTTAGAGTAGAGGCACTCGTGCAAAGAATCGGTAAAATCAGAACCAAAGTATATATGACGCCATATATTCAAATAGTGTTTATATTTATTTACAAACTAATTTACATATTAATTTACATATTCATTTCAGATACAACATCGACAGATAAAGTGTACTTTTCCGTGAATACACCTACGGGTACACTATACGGACAACATAGTCCAATATTTTCTAAAGTTGTTATAAATACTGGCGGTGGTTATGACACTACCACTGGTAAATATTTAATACTATGCCTTTTCCAATTTCTAATTAATTCACTGAAAGTGCGTCATAAAAATAGGTCAGTGACGTCACATCATGTTTTGGTTTGCTTCTGTTTATCGTTTCCGTCATTTTTATATTAACATTTTCAATTATTTGAAGCGGGGGTCCAACCTATACTAATCAATGAACACGGATGTAGAATAATATCACACCAAGGTCTGTGGTCACGTGATTTACAACAACAGCTAATGACGCAAACAAAATTTTTGCTGCAGCTAGAACTTGACGAAAAACAAGTGTTTGTTTACTTTCTGAAGATCTCGCGACTATGTACATACATACCTATTACGTAAACATGACGATTGTTATGTTTTGTACTAATAAATTTGGACTCATTTTAGGGGGGGGGGTCGCTCGTCCGAAATATTACGAAACAGTTACATAGTATTGAATTCATATGAAAACAAATTTAAGAGCTCAGTTTTGTACATTTAAATTTACCATTTACTTCTATGAAAACGTGTTTCAAATCTATAACACAAACAGGAGAAAACTTCTTCCGAATGTTTCATTCATTCCTGTTTTTGACAGATAGACTACTCTTCTGTTCCATTGACATGCAAAGATAAAAATTCACTCATCACCTATATGTCTCATTGTAAGATTGTTCGGTACTATAGTGCGTAAATATTGACCCCGATCTCACTTTTTACATTTGCGTCTAATAATTACATGTATATACACATATCCCGACGAAAATCAGTACCACGCTTTTTCTACACTTCGGCAGCGATTGTAAAATAAAAGAAGTATGATTATGTGTTAAATTTCAACACATAATCCTCACGGAGTAATCGAGCATTAATTTTACATTCTTATTCAATGTAATGAATATTCTTGCATAAAGGTCAGGTCGGGGTCAAACTTTACGCACAATACATGACTTATAGGTACTACCATATTTTGGTGCAAAGCATCTGATATCCGAAACTGTTTAGGACTCTTTTGTCTGTGCAAATTGGTCACGCAATAACTTTAACGTGCCACGTAATAGCTTTACGTGCGCACGTTATAATTGGCAAATGAGAGTTGTCGAAATTGGCGGCCATTTTGTTGGGTGTGCGCACGTACAGCTATTACGTGGCCACGTAAACGTTATTGCGTGCGCACGTAATAGCTACTGCGTGCGCACGTACAGCTATTGCGTGGCCACGTAAACGTTATTTCCTGCGCACGTAATAGCTGCTGCGTGGCCACGTAAACGTTATTGCGTGCGCACGTAAATTTTAAATATTTCTCCATGTCACCTCTATGCCACCGTACGATGCAACTATTTGCAGGTAAATTTACCGCACCAAAAGCCGGAGTGTACCAGTTTATTTCGACATTTGTAACAAACCGGTCAACAACTCAATGTTTCATCAGAAAGAATGGTGACATCTTAGTGTATGCTCTGACCACAGCTGTAAATGACTACAAGTCTGCCTCGGCATCGACCTATGTACATTTAGATACCGGAGATGTTGTGGACCAATCATGTGGTGGCTGGCAATACGTGGACCATAATGCAACATCAATGTTCAGCGGAGCGTTAGTTTCTGCTGATTAATGAAACATATTAACAAACATTTGATTATGTATTTTGAATATCATAGTTTAATAAACAAACGTTGCATAGATTATAAATTATTTCCATGAATAAATTATAATTTTATTATCAATGTCATTCAATGAAGATCTACGCGTATTGATTTAGAAACTCAAAAAGCACAACTATTGGATCAGTCATTAGGGGGAGCAGACTGAAGGCAACGCTCTTTATAGAACTGACTTAGGAACAGATTTTGTCCTGGTGCGAGATGTTATTAGTTAATACTTCTTCTTTGCCATAATCTTAATTTATAAACTGGACTGATATGGTTCGTCTTTCTCATGGATTTGTTCCAACCGAGGTATATGTGCAACGGTTTGGTTCGTATCACGGTTCACTAAAATTAATATGCCAATGAATAAATATCATATCCCTATGTATAAGAGTGTGCTTTCACTTAATCAGCATAAGGCCGTATTAATTGGCATATGTCTGAGTAGAAAAATACCCATTTCAAAAAGCTGTCATATAAAAAGGAAAAAAATCCATAATGGAAGAAGTTTTTAGAGAGGAAGCAGAGTTATTTAAGGCATCAAAACTGGATATGTCTGTATAACACGATAATATGAAGTATATGATGTAAACTTTGGTCTGGGTCACGATATTTTCCATGAAATTATCTATAACTTATTACAGTTATTATTATAAAATGTTATACGAAATTACGATTATCTATATAATCGAAAATACCATTGCTGACACTGCTCAATAATTTAAATGACTACACGACGTAAGTAGTTCGTGGGGAGGCAAGGTTCACTACGATTCAGGGCTATATGCACGTACGGACCCGAAACAAACAATGATTTATTGGCCTGAACCATTTCATTCATGTTACGACTCTTACATTTGTATGACTACAAGAACATGGTCTATCTGTAGAAAACGAGGCCCCCAGAATTATTTCCACGTATGGACCTGCACCAAACCACGTTTTCTAGACCGAGCTTTTATATTCATACTCGAAAAATGTATAATACAAATGTAAAATAAAACAAATGTTTGAAATTATATCAGCCTTTGTACTGAAAACATGAAACCGGCTTTTAATTCAATAGCTTATACGTACAAGACAACAACAACAACATGTTTATTTTGTATCAGGCCTCCAGCCCATAACAAGTACAACAAATTATAAAGTGAACATAATGTACATGGTAAACAAAAATGGCAGATGACAATGATATGAATTATAGTATGAGAGTTTGCAAACTAGAAATGTATATAATATACATATTAAAACACGCATACACATATGTAGGCCTAGCTATGGTATTGGACTAATCAACGCAATAAGTTATGCTACATTGCATCCTCTTAAACATCTCATAGATTTTCATCTTTCTTTACTGTTATTGCTTAAAATTTATTCTGCATCCATTTAAATGTTGTGTTAACTATATATACGATTGGCTGTTTGTCAATAATGGTTTAATATTTAGATGAAAATGTTGATCTCAACTCTTTAGATATGTAAATATTTAATTCAGTTGAGCATGAAACGTTTCAAAAGTTGATTAACTCAGAAAGGATAAATTTAATGTGGCGTTTCATTTTGCCTTTTCAAGTAAATACAGTGAATACATTTTATTATATTATTGTTAAGAAGATATTTAGTAAGTATATAAATATAAATACATGTATTTTGGTAGATGTTCAATTTTTGGTTGGTTGCGTTTATTAATTAACTTAGGCCAAGAGAAAACAGCGTTAAATTAGCGTAAACTAAACTCCTGTGATAAGAACGGACGGCTGGACTTTTTCATGTAATTCAAATTTTGTGTTGTCAGTCCTTTCAGCGACTTTTTAAAGAAAATACAAACGATTGTCTATATTTTGTGGTAGAACAAAACAGCTCCAGGCACTTTGATGCGACAAATTTGAAAAGCGAGTGTTAAAGAGACATGATGTTTGTAGTACACCTTTTGATGAGTTGAAAAATCACAACTTGATCGCACTGGTGCCAAAGTCCTTATGGTAGTAGACTTAATTCAAAAATATGTTTTAATAATAATTATCATAATATATTGTATACGAACACAAAAAAAAAACGGTATCGTATACTCAGTCGTGTACGTGTTATAACTATAGTTTCAGTATTATTTATATATAAGGTAGTGCCCATGTACATGTATACTATGAACTATGAATAGAACCGTGTCGTTTTATGATCATAAGCTATGGACTCTGGTGCCAGTTAATGTTGAAATGATAAATATAACACTTTTGGTACAATAAGGCATTTGTTTATTAAGAGCTGATATATTGCCAATGACTTTGCCGAGTTTAACTGACTGAGAACCAAATCACTTTATTATTCTGGCCTTGTTCAACTGACTTATTTGGTATCAGAGGCTTCTATAAACGCGGACAAATTGTTGGTGCGACTTTTAAATGGATTTACCACGATGACATTCTTTGTAAGGATTCGATGCATTGTTTATATATTAATATTTTTATTGTTTGGGAAGCAGATATCAGCAGGTAAACACTTTATAACGCTTTATTCCGAGCTACTAAATCAGGCTATAGTCCATTCTTCAAAGAATCCGGACCTTTGATAACAAACTGCAGATGAAGATACATACACGACTAAACTACTTGTAATTGACATCTTCTCTGCGTTGAACAATAGTTCACTTACTGTACGACGAGTTACGTGTCGTATTGTAGGGACGTTACGCACGATAATGATTTTTCGTCCAGTCGTTGTTTCCGGTCGGTACTGGACGTGACGACATGTATGGCACCTTGTAAAGCGTTTTAGCGCAAAATTTAGAAGTAAACTACATTGCTGCATACTTTTTATTGGACGATCGCGGAGATTTGTGTTAAATTGTTACACGATGTTTTTTTCCACATTTGTTTTTCATTTTTCATATATTTAAAGAATGTATGTCTTCAAATGTGAATTAAAATCTCAGCACCAGAATGCCTTCGTTTCACTGATTCCTATGGTACTAAACATCATCGGTTTGTCAAATAATTATTCCGTCATTATGTAAAGAAAAGTTAAAAAAATCGCAAATTTTCCATGTCCGTTAGGATATTTTGCTAGATGTGTATCGAACGGGTTGTGACCCAAAACTATACATGAATATTACGTTATATAAAGAAGTTACTGCAATGTTTAATTAACGTTGTTGTTTGGTTCACGGTGATAATTTTAACTGAAGGAGATGTTGTTAAACTAAGGGCTAATGTAGATACATATACAATTAAACTAATCATTTGTGTATGTGTACAATGCGTTTAAAACAATTTTTGATGGTGAAATGTTACAATAATTCAAAACCCCTTTTTTCTGTCCATCAATTCATAAATACCTAAAATGAGATAATACCTTGCATATAGCCATATATGAAAGTATTAGAAAAAAACCGATTCATACATGTTGTATTCGTAATTTCTTTTCAGACCATACTATTTGCGCCGCAAATGCCTATGCAGGTGTACCTAATAATAACATAAATGATTATGGGAAGAGAGATCCAGTAACGGGCACAACAAGTAAGTATATTATACATTTAACTGCAACGAGGTAATGTAATAAAACGAGTTCATTATCGACGTACCTGTACGTCGATATATACAACAAGTATTAGCATTTCCAAAAATGCTTGAAATCGTCGTTTAGCGGCGTGTATTCTCCATAGAGAATAAAGATTCAAGCAATATGCAGATCAAACAGTGCATGCCTTTACAGTAGAGGGCTTTAAATCAGCCCTTCAGAAGCTCGACTAGAGCGCCTCCATCCCCGTCGGATATAAATACCAGCAGTGGTCATCTGACGTATTACCACAGATTCAGGTATTCGTCAGTGCTTTAAACCGTCCCAAGTCTATTCATAGACTACAGAGCGTTTGATTAATTCTACACACTGTAAGGCCAGATAAAAACCATCGAATTACCATGTGCTGTCCAGACATATTCCGACCGCTCACGTAGCATTATTATGGTAGACTTCACATTTCACCTGTTCATTTGACATTAAGAAACTATATTTTAATGATAAGCAAACCAGCTTATTCGTTTCAAGAACATGTTCTGCCGTACATTCCGCCAGCTAATCGAACGTTCATTATATTTACTTATAAACTCGCTCGGAAGTAGGGAAGATAGGTTTGCTTTTTCCAACAAAAGCGAGTTTTTTTCAATAAATGAACATGTAACGAATAGGCATGAATGTTTTTTTGGTTTTATATTGTAACTCCTTGAAACTGATACTCGTTCATACATCGATAATGATATTTTCTTGTATTACAAACAGGTAACCGTATAATACACGCCGTGGGCGATTCCATACACGCACCCCTTTTTCTGCTACTCGACGTAATCTTTTTCGTCACGTGACCTCAAATGCAACGTTCTGATTGGCTAAAGACAACCGGTATCGACACAAAAATGCTCAAATCTTGATAATTGTTTAAATCGTCGGTACAGGACCGACGATAATTATCAAGATTTGAGCATTTTGTAGTCGACACCGGTTGCCTTAAGCAAATCAAAACGATGCATTTGAGGTCACATGATAGAAAAATGGACGGCAAATTGTCAAATTAGGGGTGCGTGAATTGACTCGTCTGGACGCCATCTTTTGTCGGGTATTAGCAGAAAATACAATAATCAGAATAGGAATGAGTACCAGTTTCAAGAAAGCTGCATTTAAGACCCAGAAAATGCAAAACTAACTGTAACATGTTTGCTTTCTTTTTAAAACTCCCATTTGTTGAAAAAAAATGCAAACTTATCTTCCCTACTAATGGGCGAATCTATTTTTACGGGAGAAGATTATCTGTATCCAATCAGCTGAGAGGCGTAACCAGTATCCACTGAGACAGGTTTAAGTCACGCCCCTCATAAATATCGCTGTTCGCTTAACGTTAACCATTGGGAACGCCCCACTGATGAATATCGGTAATCGTTCGCCGGAATATTTTGGTTTGCTAAAAAATTGAATGAAGTTCCTATAGGCCAAATAGACAGGAACAATTCTAGAGTCTACCATAATGCTGTTTTACGTGCATAATCCGAACAAGACCTGGACAACACCTGTTCATTCGATGTATTTTTATCAGCCCGGAAGATTCCGTACAATGAATCAAAAATGTCTAAATGTTTTACATATCGTTAGCGGGTCACGCAAATCCCGATATTCTCTAAATAGACTTGGCACGGCTAATAACGTTGAAGTATATTACTTGGAAGGAGATGTTGTAATACACGGCTAAACGTCGATTTCAAGCATTTTTGGAAATGCTAATACTTGTGGTATTAAATAAATTTACGCGTATCGGTGTCGCGGATTGTGTTTGAAAATGTGCTAAATTTCGTGTTGCAAAATATTTCAGACTAATTGAGTTAGACTGAGTAGGCTATTAAATTCCCTTTAGGTGTCATAAACGGTTCTCCTTGTGCTTTTTTCATAACTGAGACATAATTTGTATATATCAGGATAATTGGATATTGACAATTTAACTAAGGCTGAAACCAAGTTTCAACTATGGCTATTGACTAGAAGAAAGTATACAAAATGTTGTAGTTTTTACATAGGCTACGGCCTCGGGACACAGTTGATCTACCTCGGGCAAACCGTTTGACTGTTCCCAAATCACATATGGATTAACTGATTTATGACCTGATCAATTACGGTACAGCTCTACCAGGGGATAAAAAAACCCAAGACAATTGTTTTGCAAATATACCAGTTAGTATTAATAATTTAACTTTCTCAATTTAACAATCGTTAAATCACGTTACACTGTCAACATTCTAGTTGTTGACATGTTAACGTTTGGTTTATGATCAAGATCAATGGGCGCTTTATGCATTCGAAAGATTCTCTTAAAGTGAAATCACGCAAAGGGAACAGTCAAACTTATTGAGCGTTCAATAACTTGGATAGTTTTTTTAGAATTTCAGAAAACAGTCATAAGTATCAATTTACATTTATAAACGGAATCAGGTAATATGATACCATTATACATGATGTACATTATTCCTAATAAAAATGTATCAATTGATTAGAATGATTTGCAATAAATTGTTCTGCAAAACGATGATTTTAAAAAATACCATGAACTGAAACAGATCCAACTGGAGATCAAGTTTGATATAATTTAGACTTTTAAAGCCAGCACGCTTTTTGAAATTCGCCTTCTATATATAGATGTAAGCAGAATGATTGTAAGTTACTTTTATGAATGAGCATTTTTTAGTCATTTTTGTGATAAGAATTTGGTCACAGGGTAAATCGACATTAAGTATATTTAGTCACGTTAGGTTTCTGGCAAGTTGAAAATACATGACAAATTTTGAAATGACTTCGACTTGAACTTGATGTGACTGATATGACGTACGAAGTTTTCACAATCGGGTAACTTAGCGCTGTGCGTAATTTTGTGCCTTCGGTGTATACTGCTTCGAAACCCAGGCGTGCCACTTAATTCTGCTAGTTGTTTCTGTAACCAAGGCTTTGTAAGATAATGTTCGCTAATCTACTCATCCACATAGCTCTCTTTAACACTTACTCTACCAGTACTTGCTAACATTTCCCCAAGGATGCTCTGGGGCTAATTGAACTAATTGGATCATTTGTGTATGAATCATACTTAGGTGATAATTTATGATAATTAACAACTGTCAGTGCATGAAGTTAAGTGCATAATACATGTTTTGTTTTGTATTAAAACTTCTAGTTAAAGAGTTTCCAAATAACCATTATGTATACTTTACAGGGAAGGATCCAGGATTTTTTTCTAGGGGGGGGGGTCGAACTTTATCTAGAAGGGGTTCAAACTTTCGAACCACAACCACATCATACACTGTTTGCAGAATAATGCAACATATAAATAATAAAAACTACATAACTATAAGATCTACGTTAAGCACAAGAGCGAGCGAAGCGCGTTCGAGACAAAAAATTACTTACAGTACTTAAGGTAAGGTACATTTTGGAAATTTCAGGGGGGGAGTCCGGACCCCGGACCCCCGCTAGATCTACCATTGCTTTACAATCTATTTATAAATCACTTGTCTATACTTTCCTGTAGTCATTATGTGCTAACGTATTATCTTTCCTTTATTTTAGACATTGCATATGTGCATACAGGACCAGAAGGATTGATCAATTGTTGTGGTATACTTGATCGATATGATTTCGAGATAGACAAGGGAAATCTACCAATTGCTTTCCAGATATGGAGACCGACCACAGGAGGCTACATATTAAAATCTCATATATTAAAAACCTGTCCGAGTACGTTTGTCTTAGATTATCTTGTTAGCTCCAATTAATCATAATATACTACATGTATTGTACCTAAATTAATATTATTACAATTTTAGATACTGCTGCATTAATTCCTACAATGTTTTAGTTCTATTATCTCTGCAATTGCAGTCACTGCCAAAGCATTGTTTTTGGAGCATGAATGTCCTTTTGGTATTTCAAGGTTTTATTTACTTCAATGATTTTGTCATCAGTTGGCTATCATATGGTATCATTTATAATGAAATAATCTCTACCGTCAATTATCACTTTATTACAGATAATGATCGATGTGACATTATTGCGTCTGCTTCTGATAGAATCACGGTGTTTCCTGGTGACTTATGGGGCTGGTAAGTATATGTTTATATTGTTAAATTCTATTCAAATGTCGGTGGCGCATAATTAGTCTGCTGATTTAAATATAATTTTATTAATGGTGACTACAAAAACACTACAGTGAACATTCAAGTCGGAGGGATTAAAGTATGCGTCACTGACAGTTGAATAAATTGAACAATGAAATATTGCACAATGGCAGTTTTTTTGTTAGTTTACAAAATTTTAACTGTTCAATTACGGAAAGGAATAGATCATTATTAAGGATCTTTCTTAGTTCAGTTTTACTATTTTATTGAAGTTCAATAGTTCTAACTACTTAGATTTATCACTTTTGAGTCAACTTCCTGGTCCCCAGTACTGAGCTGTTGGATAATATTTCTTGCTAAAAAAAAACAAAGATAGGATTTTAACCAAAGCGGAGCTTTTTATCCAATGATTACCAGTCTAACGTTGTAACTACTCGGCCACACACACACTCCTTCATGCTGTACCACGTATAAAATAAATGTTTACAATTATCGAATGAGCCCATTTTAACATAATTTGTATTTTTACACGATCCTTACTTGTGTACACGTTAAATATGTTACATAAAGTATAATGGCTATTCTTCGAAAACAAAATGTTATTAATAATGATAGAACTTATTTTCATGTTTGAAAACATGTATCTGATCTGAAGAATTTCAAATGTTAACGAACGATACCTAAGGAATGCTACCAAAATGTATTCGCTATTATTTTACATACGATTAAGCACGTTGTTTTCTGTAAGTGACAACGATTCTTCTGTGAACATTAGCCATACGTACAAAAATTGAAAGACAAAATATCAATTTGTTGTGGTCACCGCTTTAATATCCCCAGAGCTCACTTAGAGGTATTTGTGGATAAGTTACTGTTACCAAATATATATTGAGCGATTGTTGTCCTTGCAAGCGCATTTTGTTCGTTTTCACAACATATGAAAAATATAAGCTGCAATCTTCACAATTTATTAATCATCATAAGTTATCATTCATGAGGTATGATACAATATTTTAATCACAACGAATTCAAAATATTTTACAAATCCAAATTTCAAATTACTCTAGTCCATATTGTTTTTACTTATACAAACAGGTTCAACCCAAGTGATGATGATGTACAGCATGACGATGGTCAAACTGGTCATACTTATTTGAAAAAGTCTATTGTTAGTCCAGTTGTTGATTCAACCACTTCAGTGTGGGGTGCAGAGGCAACTGTTATATCAAATTTTATTTATGGAGTAAACGTACAATTAGATGAAAGTAAGGCCACTTTTTAGTTGAGTTTTAATCTGTTTAACACATTGTAAAGGTCATATTACGGCGTTCAGTCAACCTTCTAATTGTTCTTCGATAGGCTAAACCTCTGGACCTAGCTGTTAACCCCTTACTGGGTGCATACTTCCGTCTGCGAATGACAACTGCGCAACATGATTTAAAATTAGTAATGATTGGTGATAACGACCAAGTTTGAGTTTATGAAGATATTAACTGTCTCATTTACAGTGTAAAATGAATTGTTAACTTCATCAGTACAAACACTGTATCATGTCACTGCTAATAAACGTTTAACAAAACAAACATTTCTGTATAATTCGTACTATTAAGATAAATTTCAAAGTGACACCCTTTCACTTTCATACTTATGAATCGTTGCATTTTTTTCTATTTATTTACAGACAATGCTCCAACATTTTCTCTACCTGGTAATCCAACTATAATATCAATACCTGAATCGACACCTCTTACAACTACAGTGTACAATGCTGTATCGGCCAGCGACGTAGATGTCTCCGACGATCCAATTCTCACAATTACTATGGCAGCAAACGCATTCTTTACATATACTAACCTAACAGCCAAAACCGGTAATTGTTTTAATGTTTTATGCTAAATGGTATTGGTAGTTTTCGTTTTTTTTATTTAGGTCGTATGAAGTAGGGTTACAAATATTAAATTTTAATTCTCTATAGTCAGCCAATGGTTACTTCCAACAATGGATGTCAGTGCACTCAGTGAGGTTGAATGCATATTTTGCAAAACAAAAATACTAGAGTGCAACTTCATTGAAAAGCTCAATGGGAAAATGAAGAAAATATTCTGAATATTCATAGAACGCTGGTTCTAACATAAATACTAACGGAAGAAAAACAAAGTTATTTGAGAAAGTAAACCGCATGAGATTTTGTAGTGTTATTTAAAAAAAGACTTCCTCGTTTTTCCCTTCAAGAGTCGATGCAAATTGCAGAAACAACTAACTGTAAACTTTGGACAGTATCCTGATGAGAGGACACCGACCATTCATATCATTGAGAAATGATATTTGAATTTTATGTTACAGGAGCCGTGGTGTTAAGTGCTTCAGCTGGTCTTGCGCCTAGTCAGACAGATCTAGTATTTACAGTGACAGATCAATGCCATCAGACTCAGGCTGTTGCAGCTACATTGAGAATTAATATTGTGAATGTGGTATGTATTAGTATAAAGTTTTAGAAAATACCATTTCCATTCCTTTTTTATTATTGTGTAAATGTATGCAATTATCCAAAACATAATTATACTAGTATAAAGTAAGTTTGAAAAAAGAGTAATCATCATAAATAACAAGGCCGTTCTACTTCAATAAACCCATGGCACTATGTACTTTTTAATCATGAACATGAATTTATGCTCGATTCCATATAGAATTGCCATTTATACGATAATAGTTTCTTTATTGATACATTTGAATAATTAATCTTAGTGTTGTTTTTTCAGCCAGCGGTTATTCCAAATTTCCCAGCAAGTAAACGCATAAGTGAACACACTGCATCTGTTGTTGATTTGATTGTGTTTAATGTAACTGATTACAATGATACTATTACATGTATCGTTGAATCTGTCACTCCTAACAATGCCAATACTTCAACATCTTCTTTCCAAATTACAAAGATTTCTAATGAACGTAAGTATGATACAATGCTATATTATATGCAATTATATATGTTATTTGATATAGGCCTTGTTTTTTGGCCGAAGGTCAAGAGCCAATATGACTATTCTGGGGAAAATTACAGGGCCTATGTCAATGTATTTAATGACAATTTTATTTAATAACTATTTACGTACTAGTTTTTGATATTGGGCCCTGTTTTATCAACCAATCAGAGCGCAGAAAATTGTTATTGGGCCCGGACCTATAGGAGTTTTTGGCCCTATAACAGATTTCGGCTCTGTTTTCAGTAGTTATTTAATTGATAATTTTACCATACAACATGTATTGACAATTATAATTTATACTTGAACTGTGTCTGGATATTTATTACATAATAATGTAGACATGTAGGGAACTAATGAAAACCTTTTTGATAAATTTAATTAGTCTAATTTTAATGTCAAGGCAACGTGTCATGAACAAGACTTGCGAAATAAAAACAAAGGTTTTATTTTTTTACTTTGATTAACTTGTTGAAATTCAAACATAAACGATAGAATGCTGGTGAATAATAATTCAAACACGAAAAACATGTAGAAATAAGCTTTACCTTTGTTTTCTTTAATTGTATCTTATAGAGTTTAATCTTACTACATCAAGTACGGCCAAGTTTTCGTATAATTCAGCTATTAAACATGATGTTGTTATAAAATGTAACGATGGTGACGATGACACTAGGGTAACATTTACTGTCGATTTAGAAAAAAACAAGGTAAGTTATAAACCTAAACTATACACCATGTAAGTGTAAGGTATAAATGTATGATTGAGACTGGTACATCAGATGGTGATCATAAACGTAGAAATTATACTGACTAGGTGGCAAAAACCAAGTGATTTTGTCAGCAAAGTAGAAATCATTCTGACTAGTTGGCAAAAACCAAGTGATTTTGTCAGCTAAGTAGATATCATACTGACTGGGTGGACAAAAACTAAGTGTTTTTGTCAGCAAAGTAGAAATCATACTGACAAGGTGGACAAAAACCAAAAATGATTTTGTCAGCAAAGTAGAAA